>JAMXBC010000008.1:81784516-83136573 GCA_024138005.1 Lumnitzera racemosa | reverse complement strand
GAATTCACATATAACCAAACTGTCCACAGCACCATTAGGAAGACCCCATTCGAGGTTGTCTATGGCCCCAATCCTACTATCCCTTTAGATATTATCGGTACCCTTGTTACTGTTGAAGAGAAACAATCTGGAGTTGACCGAGCTTAAGAATTACAAGAGTTACACTAGTCTATAACTAGGAAGATTGTCAAATTCAATAAAAAACAATAAGAGATTGATAGTCGAGGCCATTGAGCTGTTTCTTTCTAGCTAGAAGACTTAGTATGGATATACCTCAGCCGATAATGATTCCTACACTTAAGATAAAGTAAGCTGTCTCCTTGAGCTGATGGTCTGTTCAAGGTCTTAAAGAAGGTCATCTGTAACATCTGCTAGATTGAGTTACCTGATGACTATGATGTCTTTCCTATCATGACCCAACAGTATCGTTGTCGTGGTCTGTGTACCGTATAAAGGTCTACTATTAACCCCCTTGCTGATTGCAAGCTTTTCATACGATACATAAGGCTCCTTCTACTATACGGTACCACTAAACCCATAGTAAGTAATATAGATCAATTTAACTAAGATTACTTCTATGGTAAAAATCAACTTAAATCGTGTGGACTTGTAAGATCTATACCAAAAGAATATTATAAAAAAATGCAGTTCATAAGGGAACTACATTAGAAATTTTAATCTATGTTATAAACAAGAATATAAAAGTAACTAATTATCTACAAATCTATTACAAAATTTCTCTTTGCTCCCCAATTGCTCTAACCTGTCCTTACATAAGACTTACTATGGGCATACCTTGGCCTAGGTTAGCGAAGAGATTTTCTTACATCAAAATAAATCTATCGGGGTATAAGCTTAAGCTTAGTGAGATAAATAACCTCATTAGTACCACATGGCAGAAATTTATTAAATGCACAATCATATGAATGCATGAACTATCAATATTCCAAATAACAAATGCAGCGACCTAGGAATTGCATACGACTCAAAATTATGCTCCCTATAGTCAGGGTTTAGAGATAATTAACTGACTTAAACCAAAATTCAGATTCTAAACCTTAGGTTTTAATTCATTTGCACTATTGTGCTTAAGTCAAAACAAAACTATGTACATATACATATATATATATATATACTTTTATTACCGAATAATAAATCATATTTTCAAAGTCTTAAGTCTAGCGGTGTGGTGGCTTCCGTAATCCACAAACACACGCCCTAAGTAGAAGCCACAAGACCTACCCCCTTGCCAACGGTTGGCATCTCTCGGCACCTAGTAAGCCCATTAGCTTAGGACAGAGACTTAATAAAAATGATGACATAGCTAATGCCCAATCCTGCGGGAGGCTCATTCTCCTATGAATCCCTTCTCATCTTCTGCATGAAGCGGCAGTCGGTGTTATCTGAATGCATTATGGGGAATGCATGATTCATCTTATTTCTTCATCATATAGATAGTTAATCCGATTTTTTAAGGTGATCAGATAATTTCATTCCATACAATCGTACGTATAAATTTATCACAACATTTCCCATTATTATATAATTAACAAGTCATAGCATTCAGTTCACAAATCCATGCGCATGCATTTCCCATATCCCACAAGCATCTAAATTTATATATATAAGTTTAGATGCATCCATTTCTATAAGCAAAACCAAGTAAAAATTCATCGGAAATTTACTTACTCCGCCATGCAGTCAGTCAAAGTAATCTGAAGGCAAGTTGTCTTTGTATGCGGTGTCCCCTGATCATCGAAATCATAATACTATAAAGGATTGAAATAAACTTAAGCAACTAAGCTAAATTCCCTTAAGTTATACTCTCGGCTAGTTTTCGTATCTTTTCCCGATTTCACTTAAAAGTTCAATCGTGCATAACTTTTTCGTTTTAAATCCAATTTTTATGTTCTTATAGTCAATATTCATCATTTTTAGTATACTTTAACATAGTGATGTTAGATTTTCAAAATGAGATATGCAAATCTATCTATGGGTCAAAATAGTAGTGATCTTCATGATTTAGAGTGCTTTTGGGCTTTGTTTGGTTAATGGGCTTTTTGGTAACTTGGGAAATCCTTTAGGCTTGGCCTTAAGATTTCCTTCTAAGCTCAAAATGTTCCTTAAGGTTAGATTTTCAACTTTGATTTATACTCCTAAGGCTATCAATCACTTCTTAGGCTCTTAAGTGGGCTTAAGTTGTCAACTAGGCTTGTTTTTTATCCAACTCAAAGTTGACCACTTTGTCGGGCTTAGGGAGTGTCTTGTAAGTTTCTTGAGATTCTTAAAACAACTCTTATTGATGTGTCAAGTTGCTGATAAAAAATTTGAAGGTAGTTCAACTTGGTGTGTGATGCCTGTTTTGAAAGTTTTAAGCTCGGTTTTGAGTTTTAAGCTTAAGACACTTATCAGACTTGTCTTGGTTGGTCTTTTTACTTTGTTTACTTACTTTTATCATATTTTTAAGTGTCCTTTAAGGATGTTTCAGATCTGGTGAGTTTGAATATGAGGACTTCTAACTTGGTTTTCCAACTTGTTTTGTCATTTTCTTAAGCTTAGGTGTTAGAGTATGAACCTAGGTTACTTATATTCAAATTTTATCTTGAATTCTTTTTCATGAGAGGGTTATTTGACTCATGCTTTTCATGAAAATTGTTTAGATCTCATTCTTATTACGATTTCCACATCATAGCTTATGTTTTATAAAGTTGGTTTTATCATGAAACTTCATGTGATAGATTTTCCTTAACCTAAGTCTAGATTTAAGCATGATTAAATTAATAGAAACGAAATCAACACCCAAATGACTTTTGAATCCTCATGTCCAACATATTCCTCTTCTATTCAAGTTCTTGTTTCAAGATTTTCTTATCTTAAAATCTTTCATTTAAAGTGTTAAACAAGTATCTCTACAAAACATTAATTTTACATGTTCATATTTCAACTTCATGCAAGGGTTTCAAGAGTTTGTTTCTTAGTGTGGCCTTTGATGTTAGAACAACTTATGATCATACTTATATCTTCATGAAATCATAGTCTCCTATCATGAACACTAATTTACTAACTTAAGAAATACTTACTTGTCCACAAAGCAAAAGTATGGTGATTGTGTACAAAGGTTCCACTTATGCTTCTTAACTTACTTCCTCTTTTTGCACCTTTTTGAAACCCGAGTTGTTGGATCCTTTGAAGTGGAGTTAGTGGAATGTTCTAAGGGTCCTAAAGGAGCTTGAATGTTGGAAGAGAAAGACATAAGAAAAAAAAAAAACAAAAGTGCCATGAGTGGTAGCTTGGAAGTGGCAGCAAAATGAGAAAGTTTATGGGGGGTAAGGTTATTTCCTCTGTTGTGTTGGTTTAATGTGAGAGAAAAAGGAAGTGAAAATGAAATGGAAAGTGAGAGAAAAGGATGAAAGAGTGGCCAGTTGGAATGGGAGTGAATGTGTGTTTAAGAAGCTTGAAATTGTTGTCTTATAGCTTACACAAAAGTCAACAATTGCAATTATTGACGATATAAGCATTAAGGAGTGAATAGTGGTGTGTAAGATAAAGTGATTGATGGATGGAAGAAAAGAGTATGGCCCCCCTTTCTTACTTGTTCAAATCGGCCATGGGGTGTCCTTTAAGGCATGGAATTGTCTTGTCTCATTTATTAAAGTTGGGCATGTGAAATCTTATGATAATTTGTTCATATATAGTATAAGTGAAAGGGTGATAAGGAAAGTATCTTATCACTAGATTTTGATAGGTTCTCAATTGATAAATAATTCCAATTTTTAATTAATAAGTCATCTAAGACGATTGGTTGGTCTACTTATTTATATGTAAGGCTTAGGCATGAACATAAAGGTATTATCTTATAGGAAATTGTTTTAGGATTTACTTCTTGCATTGTTTTGTAATTTATGATTCGATTCTTATAAAATTGTGAAATTTTCTAGAGTTGAATGATATTATTGAAATTAAATTATTGATTAGTTACTTAGGGTTAAAAGTCCCTAATTGTTTTAGGGTTTAGGGTCTTAAGTGACTTTAGAGTTCGTAGTTTTTCAAATTTGGGTTTCATCGATAATAGGCCTTCGAATTGGAGAAATAAGTTTGTTTCTAATTATAAACTTGAGTTCTTAGTTCCGTTGATCCTTGGAAACGTTCGGAAAGTACTCTTAGTCAACTCATAGGCCCGCTAAAAGTAAGGTTTATACCTCCTACTTTCAATGTGTTCGACTTAATTCCTCACCAACTAACAGAAGACCCCGCGAGTGTCTTAGAAGAAGAGCTAGAGACCATTTTAGATTTGAGGACAAATTTTTTTGACCCCCAAGTAGATGATAGGAATCAACTCCCTGGACCGATCACACAAGTCGAACTAGAAGACTCCAAGGATTTACTCGGAGAATACTAACTTAAAGCCCTGTTCAAGACGGGAATTCTTATCCCAACCTATGTGTTTCCCTTTTCTGCCAACCTGACTGCCCAACTTTCACATGTACTAGACTTACTGAACAATTATATTATGATAGGATATTCGAGCATACAACCCTAAGACTATTCGAGCTAAGCTCCCAAGCCGATTACAAATGTCCAACCTTAACCTAAGCTGAATACTCTACAGTGGGACTAACTATGCCCCAACTTGATCTAGATCAGGTCAACCCTTGACTACAAACTCTTTTTGTCCGCATGTACTATATTTTTGACATCCAGTCACTATTCAATACATATCTTGTAGCACAACTTCCAAAAGGATTCTTTACTTTCCGTATTGAATATTATTTGTCTCTTTTACCCTTTTAAGTATGTATTATATAACCTAATTGTAAGAATACCTTTTTTTTTTTCTTTTCATACATTTAAAGTAACCTTGGTAGATGCGTATATAAACCCCTACTTAATTGTACACGGATAACAATCTTCAATATCATAATTTATACAAGTTCTCTTTTGAGAAACTTTAGTATTCTTAACTTCTTTCAACTCTTATTTATTCCCTTTAATAAGGAGTAGTGGTGAGTGACCCCTCAATTTGGACCGGTGAGTCATATCCAATGAATTGTAGGCCAAGTAGGATCAATTCGTGTGTCATATCTAGTTGTAGATACTCGAACTTTGATAGCTTTCTTTTATTTCTTTTTTGTTCACTCCATTGTCATATTTCTCTATGTGTCCGACCGCGGAGAAGCATCAATGATTCTCTTCACAACTTCGACACACTGCTACAACAAGCATAGCTTCACAAAACATAAACACAACTTACCCAAATAAAACCACCATATTGATACCAAGATTATGCGAGCCAAGGCTAAGGACAGACAATCTGGTTATTGGGACAGGTCTAAGCTTACTGAAAGCTTAAAGAAGGTGATGGAAGTCATGTGAAAGAAAAAAAAAAGTAAGATAAATAAACCTACAAATACCTCTAAAGGATATGAAAAGGTCCAGTAGCTTGATTCCTATCGTTGGATTTCTTATATTAGAAGCTTTAGACTTCCTTAGGTTATATACAACATCATGCCTACTAAGTATATTCTAGACTGTTACATCATTAATTCCAATAGGTAATTTAATTAGCAATCGTTCATATTCAACCATATGCACAAATTCTTCAAGATAAACACTAAGAACTACTCATAAGCATGGGAATGGCATGCGAACATCCCTATTATTCACCCTAACATGCATGATATTCCTTACCCTATTAGCCATTTGGTCAAAATCTAACCTAAATGTACCAAGTAACTCCGGTGTTAGTTCCTTATAAGTTGGTCCATTGATGGATAACAACCTATCTAAACTGCTAAACTCCAGATACCTCCTAATTGGCTCCTCATAACCCACTTGTGCTAAGTTTTCCTAGCTAATGCAAGCTGTAATGCCAAAGCCTTTTTACTTAAGCTTTGCATACCTCTTCTTATGGGTTTGCTTGGTGAATTGTAGTATTAGCTTATCTTGTGGACGAAATAAGCTTCTTGCACTACCCTTCTTAATAACATGCTTCACTCTAGCCATAACTAAAAAACACAAAAATAAAGACTATTATAAGATCATGGCTTCTCAAATATTTCTTCATGAACATTCATATTCTTTATCAATACATGAAGAACTCTAATATTATACTATTCTCCTTCCACAAAATTCATTCCATGAACTAGTTTCATAATGAAAAACAATAAAGTTCTTATTAGGTTAGAATCTTTTACAACCTAACCACGAATAGGCAATATTCATTCATGCTTTCTTCCTTAAAAGAGCATTAGCGCAATTATCACCCATCTTCTAAAAATTCAAGAATAGGTACTAGGTGACAATATAATAACAATGCATTGTCAACCTGATCATGCCTAGCTCTTCATCAAGAACAACTCCATGCATCATCATCTACAAATCATGTTCTTGCCTTACAACCACTCAAGATTGCAACTTTAAGATTTTTGGTAGCTAAAAATGATAAAATTTCTATTTTCATTACTTAAGTCATAAAAAATCACTTCCAAAACTAAAAATTCCATCGTGCAAACAAAATCAAACAAAACTAGGCAATAATTTACAAAATAACAAAGAAATCAACAATGTAAGTCACAAATCAAGATGTATATACCTTTGTTAATTGAAAGATTGAAAGAAATTGCACTAAAATTATAAGAAAAGGGTGAGTTCTAGCAAGGAAGAGTTTTAGAATGGATGTTTTTAAAGAGAGAAAGGGTATAGAAAGTGAAAAGGGGAAAGGAAGGCCATGATATTCAAATTAAAGAAGGATCAAGATCAAGTTGATAGTCTTGATTCATGACTATGCTTCCAACTCCCAATATGCATTTTACTTATTTGTAATCATAGGTAAGGATCACGAGCATGATCTTGAAAATGATTCTCATTAACTTAGTTTAACTTTTTCTCCTTGAAACAAATATGCCTAAGTTCACAAGCATAAACCTTAGCCATGATCCTTTTAGACCTCTAAAACTAAAAAATTCCTCAAAATTTATACTCCTTTAGGCTAAAACAACTTACGAAAACTTGTATACTCAATTAAATTTGATTATTAAAGACTGAATTTTAGATAGAACTAAATTTCATAGACAAGAGCAATTTATGAAATAAATTCATTGCAATTTGGTGATAATTAGCAACCAAAAAGATAAAATTGACCCATTGGGTAATTGATAATTTCTTAAAAGAAATAAAAAATCCTCCTAACTAAGAAAATTAAAACAAGAAAATTTTCAAAAGAAACAAATTAAAGACTGGGTTGCTTCCTAAGGAGAGCTTTTGGTTTGCATTGTTAGCTTGACAAAAATATCCTTCTTGCTTTATTTTTGCTTTAATCCTAAAGGTCTAGGATTTGATTTGGTGTTTCCACATAAACTGCCTTGTTGCCTGTCCGTGATAATCTTATCCCATTAACCCAATTGATTTTCCAAATTATGAAGTGACATCTCTATATTTCTTATTGAAACTTTAGTAACTCGAAATCTAACATCAGAGTTACTCATGTACTTATTTGGAACTTCTTCTAAACTGTTTTGTTGCTAACCTCCCTAAGAGAAATTGAGGTGGTTTCTTTAGCCTAAACTCAAAGTGTTATTGAAAGGATTATTCTGTAGCATATTAACAAGAAAATTGACTTGCTTCAAATCACCAACCTATGTCTTATCTTACACCATATGCACTAATTTCATTTAGCCTTCTATTTTCTTACTAAAACTTTAGTTTGAAGTTGTCAATGCTGTAACTGAATCAACTTCAAATTTTCCAGCAAATTTCACTTAGCCCTCACATTATCCCATTGAGAATTGTTCATAGCCATACCCTTAATCAGCTTTTGGGTTTCATTTGATGTCTTAGCACTCAAAGTACCTCTTGCTGTGGCATCAATCATCTGTCTGGTAGGATAATTAAGACTATTGTAAAAGATCTGAATTTGCATCGATAATGGAAGAGCATGATATGGACATCACCTTAAAAGATCCTTAATTCTTTCTCATGTATTATATAGTGTCTTATTGTCAATATGAGTATAAAACAATATATTATTCATAAACTTAGTTGTTCTGGTAGGTGGAAAATATTTCCTTAAATACTTTTCGAATAATTCATCCCTTGTAGTAATGGATAGTTTCAAAAGTGAATTTAACCATTTCCTAGTCTTACCTCTAAGTGAGAAAGAAATAACCTTAGCCTAATTGCATCATTTGTATCCTATTGATCATGAAGGCATCATAGATTTTTAGAAAACTTGGATATAATTGTTTGGATCCTTATCAGCTAACCCATTGAACTAAATTAACTATTACACCATCTGGATTACATTCAATTGAATACAAAAGTTATTTGCTTGAACTATAGGTCTAGTAAAACTAAAGTTAGCTTGTCATTGTTAGCTTAGGATACTTCGACATGATCTTGATAGTATACTCAATATTTCCAGCCATCTCTTCCAAATCTTCTTGTAATTCTTCTTCTTCTTCTAAGTCTTTGTTTTCCTCTTCTTTGAATCGAAGTGGAGAACCTTGATTTATTAACTCAACTATTTTATGCATTATTCTTTATAGAAGACGAGTGGTCCTTTCAATCGCAAGGTTGAATTCTATAAGATTTGTTCCACTGTTTTTAGTCATATATTCGAAACATACTTAAGTTTGAGGCAACCAAAAGAATAACACTACAAGAAAAGAAGGATATAGTATAAATAAAAAATAGTTTGAATAACTGGTCAAGGGTTTTTCCTAATAACTTCACTAAATAGGTTCCTTATTAATAGCACTAAAAACTTGATTGGAGGTAAGTATACCTATCAAACTATAGTATAGTAAATGAATTGAGTATGTATGTTAATCCCATAGGAAACCTCTATAATTAAGAGGAAATACTAGGATTGCTAGTAATTCTCCCTATTTTTCAATAATCTAACTCAACATATTAAAAGCAATCAAACTAATTAAAAACTTGAATTAATTAAACAAAACCTCAACTAACAAAATTAAATAAATAGAAACAAAGAGATTAAATTATTAAAGAAACATGATCCTTAGTAGATTCATTGTTTACTACTAAACTCTATGTAACTTTTTAATCTTAGTTACTTATTAGACTGTGGGAATTCCTCATATGAGTTAATCGGAATTGTTTCAATAAATCAACTCTTAACCTTAAGTATATTTTACCTAAGTCGCTTTTGCACTAAAATATCTTAAAATTGCATTAAGTGCTTGAATTTCTCTATTAGGTTGCCATAATCTAGAGAAACTAAATAACAGAACCTTAATCTATTCAATTATTTCTAATTACACCAATCTATTTACTATAGGATCTCATGGGCTCTAAATCAAACTTAAATATGGAACCAATAGCCAACAATATCAATTCAAAGATAACAAAGCTCAATGTGATTATATCACAATAGTAATATCATTGATTAAATAAACAAAGAATAATGTCACATAGAAAGATCAGGGTTCAATAATAAGTTACTAAGAAGAATTCAACAAAAACATAAAATAACACTAAACAAATCAAAAGAAAAGGAAAACAACCTTAGCTTTTAACTTTTCCCTACCAACTCATTCAAAAGAGCTATCCCTTATAACTTAAGCTCGACTCTTATTTATAAGACTTCAAACTTAGGGTTAGAAGGAAACTTTCCAGAAATAAGGAACTCTTTCATCAATGATATGTTTAGGCCCCAGAAGCATAACTGTAAACTTTAAGTGTGACTCTCCTTTAGAATTTTAACTCTTAAAATTTCTTGAAATTCTTAAATGAAAGGATCACAACTAGAAGCACGAGAATGATTTTGACAATGAACTTCTCTAGACTTCAATTCTTAACCAATTTTTTTTTTTCCCGTTGAATGAAATCTCATATGTATTCCTCATTAAAGCTCCAAAACTCTATCAAACTCTTCAAAAATCATCAAAAACCCTTCTACATACCTATAAATGAAATAAATTACAAATTAGCTTTAAATACTTAAAAAATAAAGCTAATAATCAATAAAAGCTTAACAAAACTACCCTTAAATGTATGTGCTAAATGGGTGTTATCAACCATGATTTTCTTATCTTGGAATTGTTAAGTTTTTGGGTCAACCTTGATAATTTGTCATTTGAATGACCGTGTTAGAAAACATAACTATTATCTTTCATATGGAAACTAAGAGTAGTATGAATAAAATTGATCAAGTATGAAATAGACTAAATTATGTTGGTAGTTTTTATGTAACCTTAAGGGGATTAAGTGGGGAACTTGCATTATGGTAGAGTGTTGACGTGAAAATTGTTGTACTTAAATGTTGTAGATCTTTTAGTCATTCAAAAACCAGGTTGGTGGATGACATGTTTATAAGGTATTTTATATGGTGTTATGCCCCTTGTGATCTTAGAGATAAGGTAAAGTTGTGAAATATTTTAGTGGATTTATCTAAGGTTTTCAAAGGACCTTGGTGTTGTGTAGGTGATTTTATTAAAATTTTGAATAGTGAAGAAAAGTGTGGTGGAAGAATGGGGGATAGGAGGCAGGTTGAAGCCTTTGCTAACATGATTGTGGAAGCTGATATTCAAGATTTTAGTTTTGCAGTAACTTTTTCACTTAGCTTAATGCGAAGTATAATGTTATATTTGTCAAAGAGAGAACTGATAGATGCCTTGGTACTAGTGAATGCTTAGAAAAACTTTCTAACACTTAAAGTCATTCATGAACTTATAGTTAGTTTAGATCATGCTACTATATTAATAAATACTAAGTATGGAAAGATTAACAACAAAAATAAACTTTTAATTTGAAAATTTATAGAGGGTTTAGAGTGTGAAGTTATAGTGCAATACGTTTGGAATTCTGTGTAGGTTGGTAATGGTCTTAAGAGCATTATAGGCTAATGTTTGTAGTAAGGAACTGTTGAAATGGAGTAGACATACTTTTCCCAACAATATGATTGTGATCGATAAGCTTCAAGCGAAGCAAGATATATATGATCTTAAAGAAAAAGAGCATATCTAGAGAAAAATTAATGAGCTATAGGTTGATAGTGGTCTTGAGAGCATTATGGAGAGGCTAAATGTTTATAACAAGGAACTGTTAGACCTAGTTTTCCCAATAATAAGCTAGTGATTAATACGCTTAAGACTAAGTTAGCTAAACTTCAAGCCAAACGAGATTTATGATCTTGAAGAAGAAGAGCATATCTAAAGCCAAATTGATAAGTTATAAGGAAGGGAAGAAGTATGTTGGTATCAAAAAGCAAGAGTGAACTAATTGACGTTTGGGGATAAGGATACATCCTTTTTTCACTATATTACCCTAAGAAGGAGACAAAGGAATAAAATTTTTCAACTTGAAGATGAAAATGGGAATATTGTTGAGTCAAAATCAAAAGTCAAAGACATGTTCATAAATGATTTTTTTGAGTTATTTTTGTTCAGTGGTGGTAAAAGGTGGAGGGTTTGCTTAAATTAGATAGATGAGGTAACTTTTAAGGAGGACAATGATAATTTATGTGCGTTAGTAAGAGATAAGGAAGCAAAGGAAGTGGTTTTTTAAATTAGAGCTCTTAAAGCACTAGGTTTGGATGGTTTTCTTCGAATTTTCTATCAATCTTATTAGAATACTATTAGGCCTTTAATAACTAAGGCAGTCCAAAACTTCTTTACAATAAGTAAGTTTTCTCCTAAAGCTAATAATAGAAGTTTGATTAGGGACTTTTAATTTAACTAGTTTTGTCATATCTTAACACATTTGTTGTCACACAAGTCACTTTTTTTTGTTGAGGAACAAGAAGATAATGCGGATATGTTAAGTGTGAAGTAATAGGCTAAGAAATGAATTTTAGCAGATATGCTATATTTATAGTAATAATACTCAGACTATTGGAAA
Organism: Lumnitzera racemosa; assembly: GCA_024138005.1. NCBI lineage: Eukaryota > Viridiplantae > Streptophyta > Magnoliopsida > Myrtales > Combretaceae > Lumnitzera > Lumnitzera racemosa. The sequence continues at coordinate 83,124,714 of JAMXBC010000008.1, read as the reverse complement.
TATATTGCATGCTCTATGTATAAAAGATCCTAGACAATATCTTGGATTGCGAATGGTTTAGGGCTCTTAACTTGCAAATTATTTAAATAGGTTTTATAACCTTTTTGAGGCTAAATTAGAGTGCTTGTTATTGTAAAAGTTATACAAATAAAAATCATGCCTTAACAACAAGAGACAATATTTTTTATCCGTTTTCCTATATTTACTCATTCCTTTTTACATTTCTTAAGAATTCTAAATTATTATTAGATAAATGTATTTGTATAGTCAAATATTTAACTCCTTATCTTCTATACATATGATATTTACTTATAATGAGTCAAGTAAGTCAGGTTTACTATTTTTTTTTTATTTTTAATTTGGGTGCCCCGATTAGCTTCAATCGATGGTCTTGTATAGAAAATGATGAGTAAACAGTTAGACTTGTCAATTTATCTTGTAAATTTTAGGTTACGTATATATGATTAAGTTTTAAGAACTAATTCACAAGTTTTATATACAAGTTGTTGAGGAACTATAATACAGGTTTAACAGTAAAATACGTATGAATTCGATGCTTTAAAGCGATTTAGTAGACCATACCTTGTATAAATTAGGTCTATTATAATAGTTGTGTGGTAAGTTTATATCTTAAATGGTTTATACGATATGGTGACTTTACATGCTTAGGTATGAGAGTTGTAAATTAATACCTGATATTCAAGCAATGAAAAGTATACCAATAATGGATAGTTGCTTACTCATACCTGAAATTTCAAAATCGGTAGCCTTCCATTCAACTTGTAATTTTCTTGTACCAATATTTGACATTGAGAGAAGTCAAACGGTCGATAATGCCCCCACAAGGCCACCTTGCCAAAACATTATATATTTTTCTACTCTAACGAACATAAAGCACCCTCCCGGCTTCCTCATCTCTCTCTCCCCAAAAACATGTTCAATTGGAACAGTTGTGGAAAAAACGTATAAACAAGACAAACGAGGAGTTAGTAACTAAATAGTCTCCGAGGAAATAAAGGGAATTAAGATAAAGAAAGAGAGAGAGAGAGAGAGATTGAATTTGTAGACAAGAAGACAAGGTCATATTCAACACGAAGATGCCAACTTTATGTTGCCTTTCAATAAACTCCTTGTAGTTTCCACCGTTAGATTTTAAACCCACCAACATGAATCACTTTGAAGCTGTGGTGCCACCGACCCATTTTGCCTTCAATTCCCAAGTACCCAATTCCACTCCAAAGTCACAATCTTTTGATCATATGGCATCGGATTCCGGCTCTTCAAACATGCCGATTTATGATGACTATGGTGATTCTGATGGTAATGGGCATTTCAATGATGTCCTTCCTGGAATTGGGAATAAAGTGAGGTATAAAGAACTTAACTTAATGGCTTTTATCTTGTGTATTGTTGGTAATTGAATTATAATTATTGAAAGATTGTCTGATTTTATTTTTTTTTAATGGTGAATTTGATCGATTGTTCTGTTTAATTCAATTATATGCCGCATTGTATGATTTGCGTTTGTTGCGAATGAGATGATTGATCATATAGATGGCTTTTTGCTTTTTAATGTTCCAACTGGTTAGGAATTTTCTGTGATTTAATTTCGATGATCTTGTTATTCTCCTCTTGACTGAACTTGGGGTGCAGTTGTTTGTGACTCGATGTTAGAATTATGGGTGCACGACCAACTTCTCTAAAAGTTCAAGCTAATAGTTATTAATCTCTCACGTGTTGGCTTAAAGGTAGGTGTGTATATACCACGCGGGATTAATTAAATGAGTGAGACATTTTTGCTGATATATAGTGTCAAACATCTCCATATTTTGATGCCATATTGTAATTCTGATATTAAAGCTAAAACTTATGCCAATAGATATATATATGATTTCATATTTCACCCTTTTGGAAAGTTGAATGCCCCAAAAAGAAAAAAATCAATAATGTAGTTCATAATTAATCTCTTGCGTGTTTCAGTTTGTCTTTTCATTCTAATAGGTCAAATTCCTACTTATTGCTCCTTATTACTGTGTTAAAATAAGTAACATTCAAGATGATGTAGAATTTGTGGTTAATTGTGGCGGTCCTGCTTTTATTATTTGCGAAATCAGACTATATCATGACAAATCAATACTTTCTGAGTTGTGTCATGTCTGCTTCTTGGTGCATTGCGGTGATATCAGTATGTTCTTGCACCTATACACTGAGATTTACTGTCCAGCTTTTCACTCCAGATGTGGCAAAATGGTGGGTTTATTTCTGATCTTAAGACATGTCATTGTGTGGTGCATTGCGGTGATGTCAGTATGTTCTTGCACATATGCACTGAGATTTACTGTCCAGCTTTTCAGTCCAGATGTGGCAAAATGGTGGGTTTATTTCTGATCTTAAGACATGTCAATGGGGCACATATAGAAACCGTTGGGTCAAAAGAATTATTTGAAATAATGCTCATCTTGAGTTTTACTTGTCATATTGTCTGGTTACATAGTGGTGAAATGAAACATTTTTTAAGATCATTGCTTCTCAAGTGTGAGTCTGTTTAGATCGTGTCCTTTCTCTTTCTTTTTCTTTTTAAATTATTGATGTTGCTTCTGCAGTAGAATAAACTTCAGGTGATTGTTGTTCTCTTTACCTCTTTTTTCCTAGGCCAAAACCAGAGTCTAGGTGGTCTGTTGGATCCATAGGTAAGACTAATAAATCATCAGAAGACTACAATGCCATGTTCACAACGACATCTCCCCATGTTGCTTCATCGGGAAGCAGAAAAGCTAATGGTACATCTGTTTCCACTGATGGAGCAAAAGCATATGATGACTTGGATCCTTTTGGTAGTTTGGGGAAACCCACAAGCTCCTTTTCATCTTTGAAAACTGATACAGGGAAGGAAGGAAGCCCTATGAGGACACAGGGAACAAGTGAGCATCCAACCTATTCTAGTAAAGAAATTGCAGAACGATTTTCTGGGAGAAGTCCAGGTGAACACTCAGGGAGGAAGCTTCCGGTAGAGGATAATCATGGATCACCGAGGAGCTTTTTTAAAATGCCATCAGTTTTCACCAGTTCTCGTAAATCATTTCGTCAGGCTGCATCATCCCGAAAATCTAGTCAGGTCAAGTCAAGTGAGAAAAGTGCTCATGTAGATACCCCACCTTGGTCTCAAAAGATTGTGAAATCATCTGATGATGTGTGGCTAACTGTATCTGAGGTTCCTCTTTTTACACAACCAACACGTGCACCACCACCTTCTAGACCTGCCCCTCCCCCACCTGTCCTGTCTTCAAGAGGAAGCTCTGCTGGTTCTTCGAGTGCTACAAAGATTCATGAATTCTCTTCCTTCAAAGATTTGAATGGGTGTTCTGGAGATTGTAACTCAGTTCCCACAGCAGCCAGAAGTTCAACTGCATCAAGGGTGGATGAATCTGGAAGAGTTGCCATGGGTTGGAGTAGGAGCACTGCTAATGACTTTTCTTGTGATGAAGTGGGTGTGCAGCCCTATAGAGCAGCATCAGCAGCCACCATGAAAGGGGCCATGGACAGAGCTGAGACAAAGTTTGAGCATGCAAAGGGAATGAGGGAGAGCAAACAAGATGTGGAGGAGAAAAATCCCTTCAGGGAGCAGGAGAGGCTAGAACAGGGACAGCTGCAGAAGGAAAAGGAAGAGGGAGAACATTGGAAGCTTGAGAAAGAGAGAGAAAGAAAAGAAAAGGAGAATGAACAGAGGAGACTTGAGAAAGAAAGGGAGAGGGCCCGGCAAGCAGTGGAAAGGGCTACCAGGGAAGCACGTGAAAGAGCAGCTGCTGAGGCTCGTCTGAAAGCTGAAAAGGCCTCTCTCGAGAAAGCAAATGCTGAAGCTAGACGGCTCGCAGAAAGGGCTGCTGTTCAAAGAGCACAGGCTGAAGCACGTGAGAGAGCTGCTGCACTGGCAAAAGAGAGAGCTGAAAAGGCCGCAGCTGAAGCAAGGCGGCAGGAAGCACGTGAGAAGGCTTTTGAGGCACAGATGAAAGCAGAAAGGGGTGCTGTTGAAAGAGCTGCTGCAGAAGCTCAGGAAAAGGCTGCTACAGAGGCTTGGCAGAAGATGGCTGCTGCTGCAAAAGCTCCAAATTTTAGTAGCAAGCAGAGCACTGAATTGGCTAAGGCATCAGCTGCAACAGCATCGAGGTTAAGAGAAGCATCAGCAGCGGCAAGTTTTGTTGAGGATCTTTCTTGTGTTTTTAATGGTAATATAACTTTTTGGCTTTTGGTATAGTGGCTGAAATTCAGTACTTAGTTTAGTATCTGACTTATTCATGTTTGTGATTTTTCATTATTCTCTGCTGGTAAAAGGTGCTGCATTAGCTGGAGACATTCAGGAATTTGAAGGTGAAAGTGAAGAAAGGCGAAGGGTCAGATTGGAGCGGCATCAAAGGACCCAAGAACGAGCAGTAAGTCTACTGTTCACTCTTACCCATGAAAAGAAACAAAATGATAAAATTCAAGGAGCAATGAAAGTTCTATAAAAGGCTCTATAGGATGTATGTAATCTCTTAAACCATATGTTGTAAGGTTTATTCAGCTTTCCTAAATTTTTGAAGCATTTTTATGCAATCTTCAGGCAAGAGCACTAGCAGAGAAGAATGAGAGGGATCTTCAAATTCAGAGAGAACAAGAGGAGAGACAAGTAAGAAGAACAAAAAACTTGAGCAGTGTTACCCATTTGTTGTCCATCTTCATCCTTGTATGAGTGGTTTCTCAATGGTGGAAAATATATATACAAGTTTTCTCAGGACATTCCAAGAAGACTTACAAGGGTTGATTTGCCATCTTGCATAAACTTGCTTATTGATCTTCTTATTTCCCCTCTAAACATTGCTCATGTTTTGCTGTCCTTGGACATATTGGACACTTAACATCTTACAGTAAGGAAAGAACTAGAAACAGGAGGTCTAGGTTATTTAGATCATTGTTGTGAGAACTTAAGAAAATGATAGTACATGTTTAACATATATGTGAAAGCATTTTTAGCTTTATCATGGTCCACTATAATTCAGTATTAAAATTCCATAAGTTGCTTTCTGTTATCGCTGTATATCACATCTGTAAACAGTAATAGGTTCCATGTGTCTTGTACTGGCTTTCACTGTATTGTGTGGCTTATGTAATTCTTAAGTACTTTTATTCTTGTACACTTCCAGAGGATTGCTGAAACCCTAGATACCGAGATAAAGCGGTGGGCTGCTGGTAAAGAGGGAAACTTGCGTGTTCTTTTAGCCACACTGCATTATGTATGTTCATACTTCGGCCCTCCTTTTATATTTGATAGAACCATATAAGAAACAATTTATTAAGTTGCTTGTTTGAGTAAGCTGGTGATATACAACAAGTGTAAGATGAGAAACACAAAAAGGCAAGTCTATGTATTTGCTCAGCTGTTGCAAGAATGCATCGGGTTTTTTAATTCTTGGCTTGACCAGGGCTGGTGGAACTAGTAGAATAAGGTTTTCTGATGGTTTCTTTTTACTATCTTGGTGAACTTGTTTGTTGACACTATTTATTCATCTGCTTCTGCTGATTTAGTTCATCTGGCTGTTGTCCCCCCATCAACATCCTAGAGTTGGAACCTCAAACTTTCAAATCATTTCTTTTTAACTCCCTTATTCATGCCTGACTTATATGTACCTCAAGAAAAATCTTTAGTGAAAATATTTGGGTGTGTAGATGAGAATTTTTAGTTTGCTTAAAGAACGATTGTAATGTTGAATGACTTCTATTAGTATGTGCGATAATTCTTGTTTTTGGTGTTTTTGGTTTTTTATGATTTAGTTAAAAACAAAAAGAAGAAAATAAAGGGATATGGACTATTAGTCTATGGTCTTCACAAGCAAAAGACTGATTGAATTGGCATATTATCGATTTACTGTGACGTGGAACATAGAAAATGACGGGTCCTAACTCTATTTTTATGTAGTGCACAAAATTAAGAGAGAAAAAAAGGATAGATCATTAAAACCTGAGTTATATGATCTGAGTTTTACAGAGAACTTTCTAGTTTATTCCATCTCTAATATATTTTCATTTCAAGAAAAACCTCTTATCCATAGGAATAGTACAAAACTATACTAAATTAATGAAATGGGAAACACTAAACTTTTAGTCAACTAATTAGTTTAGTAATAGAATAGGGAAAACACACTAGGAAATTTCTATATGCCTAAAAAGATTACTTAAACTTGTATCTGAAGAAAAATGGGAAATATCCTGCACAAAACTGACAAAAATAGGAAATGGAGTCCCCTTTCTTTTTTCACCACCACCCCCACACGGCGCACAAACCCCCCCACCCCGGCGCACATCATTTATGTTGTGATTTTTCTTTTCCTTACTAACCAGTTTTATGTTTATTAATCAGGTGCTCTGGCCTGAATGTGGTTGGCAGCCAGTTTCTCTGACTGATTTAATGACCGGTGCCTCTGTTAAAAAAGTATACAGGAAGGCAACTCTATGCATTCATCCGGATAAAGTGCAGCAGAAAGGTGCAAACCTTCAACAGAAGTACATTGCTGAGAAAGTGTTTGATCTCCTTAAGGTATTTAACTGACTTATTATATGAATTAGAATTGAAATCTTTCTGGTATTAGTTGACAGCGGTCTTTATAAATCAGATTTGCCTACTGACATTTTTTTACTATGCGCTGACTATCAAAACATGATTCTGAAATTCATGTGGTGGAAATTATCTGCATGGAGCAAAATATTCCTGTTGAATCGTTTTTACCACATCAGACTTGTAAATAATTTCTACAATTCTTGACATTGATCTTGCATTACAGGTGAACGAAATTTTCCTCTGATATAACAATAGCAATTCTTGTCATAACACCTCCATGGTCATGTCTTTCTTCTATTTATGCCTCAACGTTTTAGGCAGTGTTCCTTTACTGGAGTGGAACCATTAATGCCTTTTTATGTTAGTTTGCAAGGAACCCAGCCCTTTACTTTACTACTTGCTGTCCAAAAGCTCTAGAGTTTAAAAACTTTTGAAGTTCCTGCTGAACAAATGAAATTATAATTGTAAGTGCAAAGAATTGTTTTCTGCATTTTTTAAAAGTGGGAAATAGGGGTACAAATGAACAAAATTGGTAATAATACACTGAAGAATCTAATTTTCTCTACTTTTTTATTTTAGGGCCTTTGTTTTCATCTTTTTCATTTTGGGACGTAAGTTTGTAAATATGAATCAAAATAGGGCCCTTTTTACTTTCTGTTGTAAGTACTGTGACAAGTCAGGTTCTGAAATGAAAAAATAAAATAAAACAAAATAAAAACAAAGGTTTTTTTTGAAATGAAAAAGTATGAAAATGTCGTCAGGTTATTAAGGGTTGTGGTAAAATGCTATATGGGGCTTTTGGCTGCATTTGGCTATTGTCAAGGTGCTGTATTCAATACTCCAAGCTCTGTATTCAAAGCAACCCACAGTTCTTTTCATTAAGTTTCTATTGCAATTACATTTCATCCAAGACAAATTTACCATCTTCATTTTACACATCGATCACTAAACATGTTATGGCATCCAGCTATTTCTGTTTTATCAATTAATTTACAAGGAAAAGAATCATACACAACCAATACAAACTAAACTCTAAATTCTGTCATACTTCAGAAAAAGTTAGATCCTTCCATTGCATTGTGCATTTTTTATTTTAGAATTTATATTTTGTTTTAGTCTATTTTCTTTTTAGTACCTAACATTAATAGTACTTGTGACAGAGTACCAGGGGTCCTATTTTCATCCCTTTTTAGAACATAGAACATGAAATGAAAATTTTGGATATATAGGTCCTGAAAGGAAAAAAAGGAAAAATTAAGTTTTTCTAGTGAATATTACCCAAGAAAAATGTACTTGCGGGCTACTTGGATTGGTTCAATAATACTTGGGTTTGATTCTATTGCAATCAATTTGACCTCAAACTCAAGCTATTTGAGTACATCAAGTTGAGCTTGAGTTTCTTGATGTTTGATTCGACAAGCTTGTAAGATTAATTGAGTCGAAGTCAAGATCAAGAGTTAGTTGAATTCGTTCATTATTATTATTTTAGTTAGATGAAAAATAAAAATTTCAGAATAAAACAAGCTTAATTGAGTTTAATTCAAAATTGTCGAATACTGTTTTGAGTCAAGATTGAGCTTAAAATTGTAAGCTTGATCAAGCTTGAGTTAAACCAAGTTCAATATTGTGCCATCTCTACTTGATTTATTGACAACTTTAGTAGGAGTTATCTGTAAGGTCATTCTATGGTTGTCATGGCAAGCCTTTCTAGTATAGTGGGTTGTTTCTCTCTTTTAAATTAATGAGACATTGTAAATGGAACATTTTATATGTATTACAGGAGGCCTGGAACAAGTTCAACTCTGAGGAGCTCTTTTGATATGCCGCAATTTTTTGACATATTATTCGAACCATTTTTTTATACTGGAGCTTCTGGAGGATTGGATGATCTATTTCTGCATATCAGTAAGTTTTATTGAAGGTTGTTCTCTTCAGAAGCTGCTGACATGTATAGGCTTGAAGCAGTTGATATCTCTTGGGCCTTTACAACCGCTGAAGGTTGTGCATAGGTTGGTGAAGGGTTATGTAGCGATGAGATCTATCAAGCCACCACAGCCACATCATTCCGAGTGAACACAGTTCCTGCTTCTCTTTTTTGTAATTTCCCCTGATTCTTTTCTGATAAATAAATTGTTTATTACATCGTACATATCGAATTCAAATGGTAAATTATTGTATGTAACCCTGCAATTAATTATTCATATCAATTACATACCCTGTTACTTATCCAGTCAAGACTTAAAAGTCCTTAATTCCTGTATAGAAGTCCTGTTCTTTGCATTCACCTGGCCATGGGTGGTAAATATTTCTGAGAACATGGAGTATGAATCAAACCCATGTTTGAATTGAAATGGAGATGCAAATTAAACAAACTCTTTGATGGCTAGGATTGACCTATTATGTCGCTGGAAAGAAGGATAGGGATTGTGTGTAAATATTTCTGAGAACATAGTGTATGAATCAAACCCATGTTTAAATTGAAATGGAGATGCTAATTAAACAAACTCTTTGATGGCTAGGATTGACCCATTATGTCGCTGGAAAGAAGCATAGGGATCTGTGTTTTTTCCGACCGCCCACCCAGATTGGATGAAACCGAAAGATGTCTGTATTATTTTCATTTTGGCTGGTAAATCATTCTCCTAGATATCTAGGAGCATTGTTCAGATTTTTAGTGTCACCTAGGTGCGAGCTACCTATCAAATGAGTTCTCCCTCGAATCCAAGGTCCTCCTTTAGCTTTAACATTTGATTTAAGTAACATAGTCAAGTAGTGGATTTAGAAAGTTTTACTGTTTTATTAGGTACACTGATACAGTTCTGGTAAAAACTCTATATCCTAGATAATATTCTTTTTCATTCCTTGTTTTCTTGAAAGGAAAAAAGAAAAAATAAAATGCACCCTAAATCCTGATCCTTCAGTAAGTTTATTGAAGATTTAAAATTTTTCTTTCAGAATTATGAATAAGGCACTGAATTTTTTTTCCCTGGAAAGCATTCAGTAATCGATTCTCATCACCACGATTACTAATTGTTGTTAATGTTATCCAATATGGTGGTTATCTTGCAAGCCAATAATGACTCCTGCGAGAGAATCATTAAAATTGTTGAACCCTTCGGTCTATCTGCATATCATGTTTCTCTCAATTCAATTTTATGAACCCGGAACCAACCTTTTTGGCAAACGTACCCTTAAAATTATCGATCAAGATAAACCTTCTAAACTCCTAAATGTGATTGTACCTTCCAATAACTTTTAAAAATTTTCTTATGTCCCTAAATCGATGCTGACATCCTAAAATTGTTGCTGAACGCGGAGGGTGGTTGAGTGAAATTTAAGTAAGCAGATGGGTGCCTGCAAAAAAACCCGCACATAACAATTAAGAAGGTGTTGGAGGATGTTCTAATGTAGCTATTCCAATGTGTAAGTCAATTGAATGTTAGAAAGAGGGAGTATGAATAGAATATGGGCAAAAATGTGCAAGTGTATAAATGATTTACTGCATGATCTATCCTCTATTTATTGAGGATGAGACTAAGCCAACTAAGGAAAGTGGATCCTACCATAGTGGATCCTATCAACTTTTCATTTTGGTTAACTGTTCTCACATGGCTCCACTTGAATTCCATGGGCTTGGCCTCTGTCAACTTGAGTCTGAATGCCTAGGTCCTCAGATAACTTGGAGATCTTCCAGATTGGTGGGAGCCTGTGCTGATAACTCATGAGAGGTCTTGGCCTCGCTCATGTGGAAGGAACCCGAGCTGCTTAGAGCAACACTTGCAAAGGGAGGTCGGACTGCACTTCTATAGTTGGACCCGTGCCATAAAAAGGTCGGTCTGAACTTGGAAACCCATATTCAAAATGGCTTATGAACAAACAACAATTTGGACATATGTACATACTTTCAAATGTTGTGAGAGGTTAATGTATGATTTAGAAGTTTAGTTTTCCCATCTGCATTTGGTTACTGCTTATGAAGATATGCGTGCGATTCACTCAACCTTTTTTTTTTGGTAAAATTCATTAAGTAATGGATTATATGATTGTGCAAGCCAATAATGCATTCAGTGTATGAATCACTGAAAATTAATTAAGGATCAGGACCTGTCTGCATATTAGGTTTCTGTTAATTCGAAATTCAAGCATTAGTTAGACTTGGACAAGGTCCTTACTCCATATGTCAAGGCACTGTCGAGTAATCAAACCTTTTCCAACGTTGAAGAACTCCATGCAAAATGGCAATGAGTACCACCTATGAGCAATCACTTTCATGACCCGATTCAATTTAGATTCGTGTCAGAACAATTAATGGTTCTCATGCCTCCATATTTTCGTGATGGGTGATTGCCGAAAGAGATTGAATTGGCAGCACATTGAGTGGTTTGTATAAGAGCATGATTTCTCTTGATTGCTATCGTTTCTACTTATGGAATCTAGCGAATCTTATTCCTCTTTTGCGTTTGTTTGATCCGTTTGTCCTTTTCTGGCCTTGGTTGCACGGTAAGACGATTAACCACGGACTTAAGAGGAGGTCGGAGGGGGTTCTTGCCATTAAAAATGAAAAACTTGTGAGTACTCTATGAGAAAGACAAGCATATCAATTTTTTTCTTTTATTATTGGTATTATTATTGTCGTTATTGCTATTATTATTATTATTATTATTATTATTATTATTATTATTATTTTGCTTGTATACTTAATAAGTGTCAAGGTCATGCTTGTTACAAAATCTTTAGATATTTAATATGCATCATAATTTCAAGATGAATTTTTCTATTAGGAAAATTATACTTTTAGTTATTAAGTTTGCCTACTTCTATTTAAGCTTTCAATCTTTTTTATTTTATTTTATTTTTTCATTAGAGTTCTCAATATTTTTCAATTTTATGAAGTAGAATTTCAGTCAACTCGGTTAAGTTTTTCATCTATCATTGATGGGCAGCGACTCTTTATTGGTTTTGATAACAAAATTAATTTAAATAAATAAAGTTATTAAATGTATATTGATTAATTGAAATAATAAAAATAATAAAAGTTTGGTTTGGGGGGGTGTGGTGGTGGTGGGAAGAAACGATAGGCAGAAAAAAAAAAAAAAATTGCATTCCATGTCCGGATCTGAAATTGAAATTGGAGGTAGAGGAGGGTCCAATTATTGGATTTGGATTGGAATAGTCGTCGCAAAACAAGCATATGTATTTGTATTTAATTTAATAGAGATAAGTAAATGTATTAAATAGACGGTGATAGCAATACAGATAAACAATCGTCCCGAAGGCCCTCCAGGACTACGACCTGCTTAACCAGATCGGCTCTGCCGGACTCGCTCTCATTTGGAAGGTCTTCGCCCCACCAAAGTCTGCCATAGATACCTCTCGGCGCCATCAATATCCAAACGTCTATGTTTGCATGCTCGATAAGCATGCCATTTCTCAGGTGGTCGTGGCCAGCCCTAGCCTTCAAGTGGCCAGGTTATTTTATTTTATTTTATTTTAATATTTTACCCCCTTTTTCTTTTTTTTTTTCTTCTTCTTCTAATTTTTCAATTTTTAGTCAGTTCATCTGATTACTACATAATTTGCAACATTAATTATTTAAACTAATAATTATTATCGACAAAATTAAGAGCCATTATATATGTTAATGGATTGAAAAACTCAATAGTGTTAATAAAAGTCTTGAAACGTAAAAGTTGGAATTAGTACCCAAATAGAATATCGAGATTAAACGTACACTTTTCCTTCTTTTAATTTTTTCATAGATTTAAAAATAAAAAAAAAGGAATAAGCAAGGCTCATCCAATATTGGGCTCCTGAGCTTATATGCATGTAGGCTTGGCAACCAAGGAAAAATACAAAACCTTGGACGTTGATGATTGACATGAATTATTGGAATTAACGGACCCCATTTTGATTCCCGTATTCCATGTATCCGTACCATGAAGATGCTATTCTATTCAACGTTCATAAGCTGACAATGTGTCTGTCTTGCATTTTGGTTCAGATCTTTTCTAAACAGTTTCTGCAGTATCATATCATGTTTTCTTTGCAAAAAAAGTTGCAACTATCTACTTTTTTTGCATGGACAATGCTAACTTATGAAGAATGTTAGTTAGGAGAAAAGTAGATATTTTATCCATAACGTTTCGTTTCTTTTCCATATAAATTCTTAACTATTTTTTATTTTTATATTCTCATTTTCAAACTATTATAATAATTGGATTTCCATTAAATCTAAATTTTTCATTCAATTATGACAAGTATCATTCTTACATATCAGTTTGGATCTTAGATAGTATTATCGTATTCTCTTTACAGTAAATCCATAGGTATTTATTTCTTACGTGACAATTCGCAGTATTTGTTTTAAAAGCGATGTTTTGTTTGTATTTCTCCCCCACCCACAATACACATGGCTTCAATCAATCTTTGTTTGCGGAAACTTTTTGCAAGCACTTGTGCCTAAGTGTGTGTCTTTTTTTCATGTCTTGAAATTCTGCTATCATCTTGAGTTATAAGTTGAATTTAAAATGGATTGAATTAAATTTATTTATATTTGAAACTTTTTAAGAATTCTTTTTAATTAAAATAATATTTATATATAAACTCTTAAGTCAAACTAAACTAGTTTTTAAGTTCAACTTGAGGTTAATTAGACCTATGAATTCAATCAAGCAAATATAACAAAATTCAAACTTGATTCAATAAATTATTTGAATAGTTGAAATTCGAGTTCAACTCTAATGTTGTCCAATAGAATTCAAGTAAATATCCAATTTGAACATCTTGTAATAAGTTTGGTCCATCACCCTTAACAATAATTAAGATGAATTGTTAAAAATAAAATTACAAAATTAGACAAACTTCCATAATTTTCAACATTTTAAAAAGTAATTTTGAAAATATTTTAGAATTAAGCACCATGCTTCCATTTCCTGATTATTTTAGTGAGTGATCACAATTAGGAGTGGTATTAGAGGTGTGCACTAGGTCAAATTGAGTCGAAATCGCTAGTTTATAGGTTGATGATTAGTTGAACTAGGCTTGACCCTTAAAGTTACAGGCTCAAGTTAGTTCAAGTGAATGATGCCTTTTTTTTATTTTTTATATTTTTTCACATTTGATTTTCCGTATTTCCATCAATTACTATTAATAATTTATTATCTACTAGCATATTTCTATTTTGTTTTCTAAATAATTATAATATTTTACGTTGACATGTAGTGATGTATGAATGGTTTACTTTCATTTTTAGTTAATTTTTTTTTTCCATTATGAAATAATTGATTTAAACTGTGTAAGCATGAAGATGATGATGTTATGTTAAATCTTGTAATATATTATTAATACAGAAAGAAATAAACTATAACGTAATTATAAAATTGTAATTTGTGATACTACGTTACAAAATATTATTTCTCAAATCAAAGTGTAGATGCCGAATAAAAATATAAATTACAATGCAATTTACAACGGTACAGAAAAGTAAAGAGAAAAGTTATGGAAAAGTAAGAACTAGAGAGTAAGTAGAAAAGCAAAAGTTGATGGTATTTGTTTTGTTTTTTGTTTTTTTTTTTTGTTTTTAAAGTTAATTGAAGTGGCCTGAACCAACGGTTCAATTGGTATGTTAGCTCGCCAATTTAAGGCCCCTTAGGTTGACTGTTCTCCAAAGCCTCGCTTAGCGGTTCGTCGGTTTGTTTAGATCAGTCCTTATTCGAGTTGGGCTAGTTTTAAATCGGTTCACAATTTGAAATTGATCCTTACATAGGTCTAAATAGTATTATTAGATAGTGGTTTGACACTATTAAAGGTAGATATTATCTAAGTTAATATATATGTAATTTTCAAAAAAATATATATTTTTTAATTTTATGGGAAAAAAATAATTTTTTATTGCAATATAACATATCTTTCAAAATATTTTTTATATTAATAAGGTTACTTTACAGTTTTACCTTTTGTGAAATGATAGCATCTTAAAGATGTAGATAAGCTGATAAATCTCATCCATGAGACTTAATACTTTATAGTAAACCATATAGGTAGCTTTTATATGTGTTTTATGCGTATTTATTTCCACTTTTAAAATTGAGTATTTCATGTCCAAAACTTTGATAATGTGCTTTTTAAATTCTATTTTAATATCCAAATTAAATAAATTCATCAAATTAAGAATAAATGATCATGTGAAAACCAAAATGAATAAATAAAAAAAGAAATTTAGGTAAATTAAGCCAATATAAGATGATCTATTTGTAGTTTATCCAAGGTTTTTGGAGCGAGTTTTATATGAATACGGATCCTTTTCCGAAAAATAATATAGAAAAGAGCTCTAGAAGAAAAATATTTTGATTATGCACCTTCACTTTTTGCTAATTTTTATATTGAAGGCGTATGTATTTCATGTGCCTTCAACACCCACCCTACCCAGCAATTCGCATCCAAATTGAAATATTTACTATCATCGTCACATTACAAACCGAATGATAAGTTTACTATAGAAGTTGATTGAATAAAATAACAGTTGATGGGACATCTCAACAAAGATGGTAAGAACATCAAAACTTAGTGCACTGAATGATCATCTGTTTACCATATGAGTCGATTATAGTAAAAAATAATTGAAAATTGTAATGCCATAACAAGAAAAGAATGCTACAAACTATGACATTTGATGAAAGTGAAACTGTGATTCGAATAAAAAGTATATATACAAAAATTGCCATGTTTTAAGGTCAAAACAATGGTATAAAAAAATGACAAAACATATCTATTGTTACCTACATTGTGTGAAGTTCTTGATGGCACTAGACATAAGTGAATGCCTATGGATGTCTTGTGACTGTATAGGCTAAGGTGGTGAATTATTTAGATCCCTAGGAGGGACTAAGTCGTCTGGAGGGTTCAACTGCAATTGAGTGATGCCCTCACCCGTGGAGGACTGCATGTGGGTAGAGTGTCGCATTTGATATGTACATGTGTAACTCTTAATATCAACCATATGTGTCCTTCCTCCTTCCTTTAAGCCTGTCTTCGTCATTCGATTGCCAATCAAAATCTCAAAAAGATCATTTTGATAATTGAATGATATGACTTTATGTGCACTAACTCATTCTCTCTACATTTCATACATCCGTTGAGCATAGTCAGTGTAAATCTTGTCAGATTCTATTGCCTCTTTAGTAGCCTTATGTCTCTTCTCTTAATAGGTAACGTAGTTGTAAAATATCTTCTTGATTAATGTAATGATGGGTAATCCATACGTCGATTTCAAAATGAAGTTATAACTCTTGGTAATGTTCGATGTCATGTATCCAAAACGGTAATATCTGTCATATGCAAGCATCTACTTATCTAAATCCACATTATCAAACCATACGGAAGCATCCTTCTTGACTCGTCCCAACCACTCTATGAAACTTTTGAATTTCCTTTCCTATGCCTAGACATTAGCAAACCAAACAAGTTTCTTGCACAATTGGTTTTTGTGTACTGTGTTGAAGTAACTAGCAACGTGCTATAAGAGGTTACCACCCTATTAATAGTTCCTTGTATGCGGAATTGTTGCTTAATGCTCTTTCGTAGATAAGACATAAGGTTTTCCCCTTTTAACCAACCACGTAGACTTTAAGCTTCTGCAGGAACCACCCCCAAGTTTTTTCTGATTTTATGTCAACTAGAGTAAAGGCCAAAAGAACTATTGAATTGTCTCCATCCATGCTACATACTACTAAAAACTTATGTCCATACTTGCCATATAAGAAAGTACTATCAACACATACAAGAGGCCGATAGTATTTAAAGGCTTCCACATATGGCTCGAATGTCCAGAAAACTCATTTAAATTGAGACTCACTTGACTTCAACGAACTACTCTAGCCCTAATCCACTTGTGTCCTTGGATTGCTTACCTCCATTACATTTAATAGTCTCGGCAACTTATTATATTATATGACTTCTCCCAATTGTTGTATACCATTTCAATTGCCTTCTTCTTAGCCTTAAAAACCCTCCTATTCCTTACTATGTATCTATACATATTTTGCACATTAGTTGCAAGATTCGATATCTTCACATTGGGATTATTCTATACACTATTGATGAATAGCTTAACCATGATGTTGTTGTCAATTTGAGGGTGGTCCTGATTCATCGTAAGGTTCACATAAGTATGCAATCCTTCTAGAGTTGTGATTTTAAAAAGACCCTCTATCCTTTTTAAACAAGCCTATAACCTTCACTTACAACCCTTTTCTTTCTTCTTACATTAGACAACATATATAGTTGGTTTCAATATCTTGACATGGAAATTACAGTGATTCCTTATGTAGAATGACTTTACAGTGTCTATGAGATCCTTCTTGGTGTTGAAACGCATGTTGACAATCAACTCATCAGAGTTGCTAATGTTGCTGCACATTTTATTAACATCTCTCTCAAATGTCAGGTATCTGCTACCATCTTACTAGCTGATGTTAGAATAGGACCTCTTACAAGCCTATCTACCAGTTCATTTATTTGCGGAAAGTCTACAAGCTAATTGTTGGACATTGTTA
Organism: Lumnitzera racemosa; assembly: GCA_024138005.1. Taxonomy (NCBI): domain Eukaryota; kingdom Viridiplantae; phylum Streptophyta; class Magnoliopsida; order Myrtales; family Combretaceae; genus Lumnitzera; species Lumnitzera racemosa. Next base: position 83,107,572 of record JAMXBC010000008.1, on the reverse strand, counting down.
CACGAGTGGGACGATAGGGCTTACTTGGGCTGCCTTCACAAGGTAGCTAGATTGATACATTGCTACCAACAAAATCTGGTCTCACCTGAGGTTCTCCTAAATCCTCATAACCTTCACCATCATCATCTTCGAGTCCAACGTTATTCTCATCGCCATCCCCAACTGCTTCCTCTTGACCCTCATCGTCGACATTTATGTCCATGTAAATTCTCTCTACATACAAATCATAAGACTCTTCATGTTCGATAATAGGATCTAATACTTCATCAAGCTGCTCTTCTATGATATTGACATGCCTCTACTAGGTGAAATCCATGTACGGTTTATTTGACATATCCACATTTGTCTGCTCCATACTAGTCATTGTATGCTATAGATGGGGTGTTAAAAGGATTGAATTGTTCGATTCATGGATTTCATGCTTGATCCAAGCACTTGATTTCTCGTTGTACCTTATGTATTCTTCCTAAATACTTTATTCCCTAAAAGATTCAACCATCTTAATGAAATTCTCAACATCCTCATTGTTTTTAATAGCCATTAACTTGTAAGCAACTCCAGCATCATGGAAAAAGGGATACTTGTACATGATTTTAATACCATTAGGGCCAACTTTGGCGCATTTGCAAATTCTCCAAATAAAATAAGAGAAGTTCGAATCCTTCCTAATTTTCAACTTCTTAATGGGCTCCCTATCATACTTCGGTCACAAGTTGCCAATCACAATGTTTTCATTTGCATATACAATAACTTTCACGTAATTTGCCATTTCTATCCTAGTATTGCCACCATGAACTAAAAATTTAGATGAAATAAAACACTTCATCTATACACAAAGTGACAACTTAACAAAATGTATAATGTCATCTTGTTAAACTGCGTAGTGCACTACCTAACTTTAATTTATTAATTCTACCCAATACATTGCAAACGCCAATATATATATATATATATATAACAATTTCAATACATACTAAAATTTTCCATACCTACATTTATACAACTTATTTATCGAACCGCAAAAAATACCTTAATATAGACAAAATATAAGAAATTTTTATGAAATATCAATAAATTTGACAGCTTAAGGTACTTCCATGACTAATTAGTATACATAATACATTATGCATATAGTGTGGATTATTATTAAAATAAAAAAAAAAATCTATGGATGTAAATTATGAATTATTACTTGTTTCAGACGTACATTAGCATAAAAAAATGGATGGGTATTTCAATCTTGTGTTTCCTCTTGTTTCCTTTGCATTTTAGAAGTTTTAGATTCTTAGTACGGTAAAAATGATGTTAGGCTATATGGATTGGGATTTATATAGATGGTAATTTGAAGACGCATGCAGTGTATGTACCTTCTTAGTAACTCTTTAACTCTTGATACATTGAAGGCACATGTAATGCATGCACCTTCATTGTAAAAATTATCAAAAAGTGAACGCGCGTACAAACCAAATTTAAAATCATTTTCTCATAGGGTTTTTGTTTATATTATTTTTGGGAAAAGACCCCATATTTGTATAAAACTCTATTGGAATTGTCCTTCAAGGGATTATTTCATGAATCCGAGTTCTAATAACAATTACTAGTTAATATATAAAGTAAAAATACCATTGAAAAATAAAGTAAGGCGGCTAAAGTATAAAAAATAAAACAATATAAAGTGTTTGATTGATGATATTCTTTTTCTTTTTCACTTCTTAGGATGTTTGTCATTCTATACAATACTACCATAATGCGAAGGTACATGATAGCTAGATAATGTCATAACTAAGGCCATTAATGCCAAAATGTAAATGCAACGAGGACAACGATTTCCTTTTCAAGAATTAAAAAACTACTACTACATTTTCTTTTGATTTTTTTTTTAATTGAGCTCTCTCATCATTTTTTTGATGATAATAAAAAGAGTAAAGATGCTTAATCAGTATGTTAAGTGTACAGATTATTAAGCAAAAGAGAAGAATGTATTTTAGAATTGAATTTGAAAATTAAAAGCAAATTCAAAGACTAATTCAAAGACATAGTACAATGTTATAGAATAGTTTGTTTCATGAAGTTTATTGGGTTTTTAATTGTTTGAAAGCCTAACTTCACTTGTTTGATATATTTAGGTAATATATCCAATACGTTCCACTAAGTTGGACATCAAATTCACAGCGATTAAGGAGGTTTAATTTAACTACTTTAAAGACAAGCTTAGTTGGACATGAATGTTATGATAGCTGAAAGATTTTTAATAGATCAAGTTTACTAGTTGGTTATGTGAGATTTCATGAATTAATTGACGGTTTTTTGTCAAGATAAGTGGAGGATTTCATAGATAAATAAATTAGATTTTTTTCAAAGTGCGATCAAGTTAGATATGTGAAACAAGTCTAAGAAAGGGATAAATCTTATCAATATTGTAACAAGATTTTTAAATTCAAATTGAGCTAATATATTGATATTTTTCAAGAAGATTTAGTTAAGCAAATCAGATTGGATACAAGTCTATTCATGTAGTACTTCAATAGGAAAATAACCGAAGTTTCAAGTTTAAATTCAAGATTATCAAGTATGAAAGATTTACTCCTAATTTTTAGGAGATATTTATCTCTAAAGGATTTAATTTTTTGAAGGACCTATTGATAAATTATAAGGATGAATTAAAGTATGTACACAAGCAAAAATGCAAACTTTATTCTTATATTAGTAGCAGTGCAATGTTCGAATTGAACTAATCAACAAGACTAATTTAGCTTCCACAAATCAAGGGATTATATCTTCCAACAACTAGATCAAGATACTTCAAAATCCTTCAAGTTGTGTCAAAGATATATTCAAGAATTTAGCAAAGATATGTTGCACTTGAGGGATATAAAAGCCTGATAATTCAAATTTCGAAAGACATCTGATTTGCAAAAACAAAAATTCATAATCTAGAAAATTCAGAGATACTTTTAGAAGCTAAATCAGAGACAACACTATCTACTTTAGTTTAAAATTCTAATTTTATCTTGTACTTTTATAGTGAAGATCATTATATTATGTCCCCATTATCACTGTAAACTTTATTTTCCATGAGATAGGATTTGTATTAGAAGAGAGACTCAAGGTTTTGTAGATCTATGTATAGATAAGGCTAGTTTAGTGAGATAAAGTAGAAGACTTGTATTTGTTTCTCTTGTTTGAGATAGTGAAAAGTAGACAGTGGAATGACCCCGATGTAGAATACCAAGTCCCCAACAGTAAAGTTAAAAGAGTGCAGTAAGTATAAAACCGAAGCACTATAATTCTTAAACCTAATCTTCTCACCCTTACTCTCTTATTTTTTAATATATTCGCTTTATATATATTATTTATGCCATACTCGTTAAAGTAATCAAAGGAGGCATGTTTAGGTCTTGATTTGCAAAAAGTTTAAATCTTTTTAAGCATCCAATTCACCCCCCTCTTAGTTACTTTTGGGACCTATAATTTATATTAGAGCTTAGTTCTTAATTATATAGAGTTCAAAGATTAATGGCAGAAAAAAAATATATCAATTGCCACAAATCATGCTCCTTATTTTGATGGAACTAACTTTGCAAACTAGAAATGTAGGATGAAAACCTATGTTAAGGTAGCAGATTTTAGATCATCGGAAATCATTGAGTATGGAGATATCTAAATTGCCACTAATGGAGAGTCAACACTTATGGATGCTAAAAAGAAGTAGATTGGGAAGAATATTAAGAAGAATAATCAAGCAAAGCATTTATTAGTAATGATAATAGCATTATCTAAATATTATCTTATTTCTTCTTGCAAGTAGGATACATTGAGTGAGACTTGTAAAGGAACAACAACAATCAAGGACACTTGCATTAATTCATTACTTTAACAATATGAGCTGTTTAAGTTCCAATTAGGTGAAAATATACATGATATGTTTAATAATTTTACAACAATTACTAATGAATTAGCCTTGCTAGGTAAAAAGATTGAAGATTTTGATCTTGTCCGAAAGATGTTAAGGATTTTTCATAGGTCTTGGGATGTAAAGAAAATGGTAGTTAAAGAAGCTCAAGACTCGACAAAGGTAACTATGAGCCAACTAAAGGAAAACTTGATTGCTTATGATCTCATATCAAGCACACAAATGAACTTGAGAGTAGTAAGAAGATAATCACATTTAAAGCTCAAGAAGTTAATTTAAAGATGGAATCAAAATCAACTTTAAAGATAAATGATGATGAGGATATCACACTACTGATTAAAAGAGTCAATATGATTCTAAAAAAAAAAAGGGTAAGAAAAAGCTTTTCAATAAACATTCTTTCATTAATTGTTCTAAGTATGATGCTGGGAAAAATTACAAAGAAAAGAAAAAGGAAAAGAAAGAGAAGAAGGAGAAAAAGGAGAAGAAGTAATTGGTATGTAACAAGTGCAAGAAACCTGCGCACATCAAGTATGAATGTTCATTATTATTGAAGAAATTGGAAAAGTACAAGAAGAAACTAAAGGCGTTACTGGCCACTTGGAATGACTTAAATGAATCCGTTAGCAGATTCAGAAACAAATTCAAAGATAAAAGAAGAAGCCAACTTATGTCTTATAGCTATATCTAAGGTTAGTTTTGGCTCTAATGATGATGTTATGCTTGAATGTGTGTGAAAGCAAATTAAGAGTTTTTTAAAGGCACTTGAATGAGCTAATTTGAAGTTGAATAAACAAGATGATAAAATTAAAGCTTTAAGAAGTGAAAAGATGCCTTATTGCAAACAAACTCACAGTTGGTTGATGAAAATGATATGCTAAAAAATGATACTAAAGTTTTGCCGATAGATAATGAGAATTTAATGATAACTCAAGATAATTTAGAAAAAGAGAAATCGATGTTAGAAGAGGAAATTAAGGAATTGAAAGTTAGAACTAATGACTTGTCTTGCATAATAGATACAACCTTTAACAAATCTAATGATAGTGCCAAGAAATTACAATTATTGTTGTCTTGACAAAGGCTAGATAACTCTAAAAATGGACTTAGATATGAACATGGTGAATCGTCTAAATTCAATAATCAAATTGTATTTGTCAAAAGTAAGGAAATAGTTGGTATGGAACTGGTTAAAAATAATAATGTGCATATTAAGGCTAAATCTAATATGTAAGGAAATTATTATAATAAAATATTTAACAAGTATCTAGTTAGAGGATATATCAAAGGTAGATTTAGTGGCTACTAAAGCCAAAATCTAAAGAACTAAGTAATCAACAAGTATAAACCATTTAATTCTTATGCATGTTTCTTTTGCAATATATTCGATTAATTTAAAAAACATTACTTTTATAAAATAAACAGGCTCAGTACGTAACATGTTAGATCTTTGCATAATAAAAACTTAAATTTTGGTGAACCCAAGCTAGTTTGGGTTCCAAAAAGGACTTAACCCTATGTTGATGATCACTGGAACATAAAGTAAGGTTGAAAGGGACGTAATACCTGGATAATGGGTGATGCTTCATTGTTTACAGGTTTAAAGTGGAAAGAAAGAGACTATGTGAAGTTTAGAGATGATAGTAAGGGAAAAATCATCGTAATCAGTAATATCAATATCCTCTTGATATTATAGAAAATGTATGTTTGGTTAAAGGTTTAAAACGTAATTTATTAAGCATAAATCAGTTGTATAATAAGGGTTATAAAATGGTATTTGACCAAAATAAGGTAGAGGTTTATGATAAAAATGATGCAAAATTGTTTGAAAGATATCATAAAAAGAACATATATCTTGTTGAACCATCTAAAGTAGAAACTGAAAGTGGTTTTCTAAGTGTTTCTGATAATGCATTCTTATTACATAGGAAGCTTGGTTGTGTTAACTTTCATCATTTAGATAACTTGTTTAAGAATATCTTATTTATGGTTTGCTTGAGATGCGTATAAAGGATGATTTTTGTTGCGCCATAACCATTAAAAATAAAATTAGTGATGTTTTACACAAATCTAGGCATGTTATATCAACCAAGAAGCTTTTAGAACTTTTACATCTTGATTTGTTTAGTCCTACATGTACATTGAGCTTAGGTGGTAATAACTATGGTTTATTGATAGTAGATAACTTTTCTAGGTATACTTAGGTTCTATTTTTACGATATAAAAGTAATTTTTTTCTACTTTTAAAAAGTTTTCAAAGTAAGTTTAAAATGAAAAAGACATTTTCATCATTAGTTTACAAATTGACTATAGAAAAGAGTTTGAAAATGATGATTTTGCAAAGTTTTGTGATCAAAACGACATTACTCACAATTTTTCAATTCCTTATATCTCACAATAAAATGGAGTAGCAGAGCGTAAGAATAGAATAATCCAAGATATAATATAGGCATTATTAAACAAAAGTGGTGTAGCACAATATGTTTAGGCTAAGGCAGTATTAATGTCATATTATATTGTTAATCATGTATACATAAAATTGTTCACTAAGAAAGCGTCATATGAGCTATACAAAGGAAGAAAATCCATAATATCTTTCATGTGTTTATCTCTATGTGTTTTATTAACAAAATAGGTCTAAACCTTCATAAATTTGAGGAAAGAGCAGATAAAGGCATATTCTTAGCATACTCGTTAAATAGTAAAGTATACCATGTGTTTAACAATGTTAGTAAAACAGTTGAGGAATCCATAGATATTAAATTTGCTTATGAAATCAAAGTAGATGATTTTGATGATGACTTACATGAGAAAGCTAAAGGAAAGAATGAAAACATATAGCAAAGTCTGACAGGAGAACTTAAGGCTGAATGTTCATCAAAACCAAAATTATAAGCACAATCAAAAGCAAAAGCAGAAGAAAATTCAAAGGTTAGAACAAAACCTAATCAAGTGATATCTAAGCCTTATGGAACAATTAGGTTTAAAACTTATCATCCACTTAAACAAGTAATACGTAATATCAATACTAAAGTTAAATCTAGAGCTAGTTTGAGGAATATTGAAAACCATTTTGCTTTATTATCTGAGTTTAAGCTTAACACTCTTGATGAAACTTTATTTAGATAATAGTTGGATAAATACCATGCAAGAAGCGCTAAATTAATTTTAAAGAAATTAGGTGTGAACACTCGTTCCTAGATCTAAAGATAACTTAACCATAAGAGCAAAGTAGATATTTTAAAAACAAGTTAGATGAGCATAGTAAAATTGTTAGAAATTTGGCAAGGTTGGTAGCTAAGGGTTACTTACAAGAAGAAGAAATTAACTTTGATATGCTTTAGTTGCTAAACTAAAGGCAATTAGACTTTTACTTGCTTTTGCTTATTATAAAGGATTTAAATTGTTTCAAATGGATGTTAAAAGTTTATTTTTAAATGGATATATAATAGAATAGGTGTATGTAGAACAACCTCTAAGATTTGAAGATCTATTTAAAGAGGACTATGTATATAAATTAAGAAAAGCCTTATATGGATTGAAACAAGCTCCTAAATCTTGGTATGAAAAACTAAGTGAATTTCTAATTAAAAATGAATTCTAAAGAGGGAATGTGGATACAACCTTATTTCTAAAACATTATGACTGATATTTTAATAGTTTAGATATATGTTGATGACATTATTTTTAGATCTACTAATAGGGCATTTTGCAAGGAGTATTATAAGCTTATGCAAGCTGAGTATGAAACATCTTTGATGGGTGAGTTGAACTTCTTTCTTAAAAAAGAAAACAAGTGATGAGATCTTTATGCATCAAGAGAAGTACATCAAGTAGATCTTAAAGAAGTTTGGAATAGAGAATATCAAAGGTACAACTACACCCATGGCTTCCTTTACTAAGTTAGATCTTAATGATGTATATAAGAAAGTTAATCAAAAGTTTTATAGAAGTTTGATTGGTTCATTACTATATTTGACTGCATCAAGACCAGACATATTGTTTAGTATGTGTATCTATACACATTTTCAATTTAAACTAACGGAAACACACTTATCAATTGTGAAAAGAATTTTCAAGTATATATCTTGCACAGCAAAGTTAGAAATCTAGTATCCAAAGAACCAAAATTTTGATTTGATTGGCTACTTAGATGCTAACTATGCTGGAAGTAAGATAGATAGGAAAAGTACCTTAGGTACTTACCAATTTCTAGGGGACAAATTGATTTCTCAATCATCTAAGAAACAAAATTCTATTGCTGTATCCACATCTGAAGCTAAGTATGTTTTAATTAGCAATTGTTGAGCTTAAATTGTTAAGATTAAACAATAGTTATCTAACTATAGACTAAATTTGAAAAATATTCGTATAAAGTGTGATAATATAAGTGCAATCAATTTGACTAAAAATCCAGTGTATTACTCTAGATCTAAACATATAGAAGTTACACATCATTTTATATGTGATCATACTAACAATAGTGATATAAGTATTGAATTTGTTTCAATTGATAATCAATTAGCTGATATTTTCATTAAGCCTCATGCTAAGACCAAATTTGAACTTATAAGAAATGAAATTGGTATTTGTTATCCATTTGCCTAACTTGTTGATTGATAAACATTTTTATGAAATATTATAAGTGTTGTTAATCTTGCATGTAAAGTAAAATTTTGATGTATTTTTATTTAAATTTTTGATATAGTAGTCTTCGTAAAATTTCGTTTAATACTTGAATGTTTGTATTTTAGTGTCTTATAATTAATTTATATTTAACATTGTGTAGAATTTAGGTAATATTGAACTCTTATATTTAAATATCTGTATTTTAGTGTAATTAAATAAGTCATTCAATAATTTTTAAAATATACTATAGCTAGATTAAGTATATTATTTAATAAGTATAAAACATGGGGTAATTATTGTTTTTAAATTTTGAGTATTTTAATTATAAAATAATTAACTATCCCCCCTCTATACCTTTACAATAATAAATGAGATTATTTTTTTTCCATACATGCATTAATGATCAAATCTCTCTACCTTTCCATTTTTAGGCAAGTTCACAACATGTCTAGTGAGCTTCTGTTCTCTCTAGTGGCTAAGTTTTTCTTCTCTCTCTAACTTTTAAATATGAGTAACCTCTTCATCTACATTCGCCCACATGCACTCTCATATGTTCTAGGTTCTAAGGATTTAAATTTTCACTTCAATTAGTCATCAACACATTTCATATATTCATCATTTCTCCATATCGGTAATCTTTCTTAACTTACACTGTTTTTCTTTCTTTCTTTAGCATATGGCTAAAAGAAAATGACCTTGACTTGGTTTCAAAACCGAGAAAGATCTTAGGAAGACGAAAGATAATCCATATTCTCTAACTAATGAGCTATTAGATTTCGATGTGAATTAAGACCTAAATCAAGAACTACAAAACCTTCATTCTGAAAACCCTCAACCTAAAAACCTTAATCCTAATCTTAAGAAATCTGAAGCTATTCCTCAAGAAAAGGAGAAATTTGATGAAGGTAACATTTCATGTAGTAAGGAGCTAGTTGAAACTAAAGAAGAATCAGATGAAGAAGAAGAAGAGGAAAGCTCTGCAAGTAAGGAACAGGTTGCCAAATTAGAGGCAAAATCAAAGCCATAATCAAAATTTGATCTAGAGTATGAACTAGAACTAGAAACCATAGTAGAGCAATTCGAGCAAATTAAAGTTGAAAAAAAAAGGGTAAAGCGTCGAATTGTTTATGTGTCATCTTTGAAACAAAGTTAACACATAGAGCTTAGCATTTTTGAGTTTTAATATTTTCAAAAAATGGCTTCTATTAAGAGGAGTTCCTTAATGTTTTAGGTTGTAAAAATCTTTATACTGTGTAGATTGTTGTTTTTGGTGAGCTATTATATGAATTTTATGAAAATTTGGACATGAGATAGAGAGATATGTAGGTATCTAAGGTAAATGGACAGAAAATAGAGATCATGAAGGAAGATATTCAGAAGTGTGTTAGTTTTCCCAAAATGAATAACAATAAAGGAGTTGATGAAATGGTCAAGCAAGCAAGTATTTGAGGAACTAAACAAAGGAGAAAGAATCTGGCTAAGGAAGGAAAGAAGCTAGTATATTCAACTTTAGGTTGATTGTGCACATGTTGCACAAAATGGTAATTAGTTGCATTCTTCCAAAGAAAGGAAGTACTACAAGTATTTCCAAAGAAGACACAATGGTAATTTTGGCTTTGTTAAGGAAGAAGAAGTTGGATATAATTGCTCAAATTATTCGACAGGCATTCATGACCAAAAGGAAGAGGCCCTACAACAATTTATTGATGAAGCTATCTGAGTACAAGGAAGTGAAGACGCTGAAAGTAACTGTCGAGCCTAATTTTTTCCCAGTTTTTATTATTTTCCTTAACCTGATTAATATTAAACCCTAACCCATTTAATATTGATCCTTGATTAAGAATTAAAGAAAACTGTTTTTTTTTTTTAAAGAATTTTATAAACTTCTAGAGTTGTCACCTGATTGGGGTTAGGAAATGATTTAAGTCAAAACCAAATGGGTGGATTTGGTTTTGATGTAGATACTGGTTTACGTGAGAAAAAATTGATTTAGAAAAAAAGGGGTTTTTGAAAGACTAGAGTTGAGTTTAGAGATTAAGTTTTTTAAACTCTCACAGACACCACAAACTTTCTAAGTTTAAATTTAATTATTTGAATTTACCTTCCAGGACAAAAACTAATATTTAAATAAAATTTTTTTCTTATTTTTACTAATTTGAATAATGGGAAAAAACTAACTTTTTTGTTTTTTTTTGTTTTTATTTTTATATCATCCCAGAAGTATCTACATACTCATTATTTAAAATCAAATGTATGTAGTTTTTTTCTTTTTGTTAAAAATTTAGGTAGACAGGTTGATTTTAATTTCTAAAAAAGATCAAGCTTACATTTGTACCTGATTCAATGTTATTTTAAGGAAATTTTCTAAAGGATCCTAAATCGGGTTTAATTTTGGAAAGTTCTAAAGTAACCCTAATTTTGAAAAAGAATTGATTTATTTTTATTTTTTTGGAAAAAAAATTTTCTAAGTCTTAAAACTATTTTCTTATTTTTCTTTATTTTATCCAATTTTCTATTCGTTTATCATTTTTTTTAAATTTTAATCGAATAATAAATAAAAAATTTAAAACTAAGCTACTTTACTTTTTCCGCTTTTTTTTTCTTCATTATTTTTTTATTTTTCCTTTTCTTTCCTTTTTCTTTTTTTTTTTTTATATTTTTACAATTACAATGGAGATAAATAAATAAAAAAAGAAAAAAATTACATAAATATACGAAAACTAAGAGCAGCAGGCTAAACCAAGGAATTGGAGCGCAGGTCTTCCATCGGGTTGGATCCTAAGTTGGACATCGAATTAGACTCGAAGTGAGGTCAGGTTGTGGTTGAAGAAGGAAGTGGCAATAGCTCACGATGCATTTGGTGGTTTTGGGCTGAATTTTGAAGGGGATTAGCGAAAAGGCCAGTGGTGATCATGCCTTGGTCAATAGTGGCGGGTTTTGGTGGTTAGTATTTTAGACGGTAATGGGTGGTGGCAGACGTCGTTCATGATGGTGGTTAGGTGTGAATCAAGGGTTTGTCTTGAGGATTTAGGATGCAATGACCATGGTTGGGATGTTAGGTTTGAGTGACAATGGTTGATGGTGTATGTTTTGTGATTAGGGGTTCATGTGTGATGGATGGCACTGCCATTGGCTTTAGATGCACGAGAGAGAGATGTGACTGGGTTTTGTTATACATGTGTCATTATTGGTTAGGGGAAAACGGTTGAATGGTTAGGCGGTAGAGAGTAAGGAGATTACTACTACGCGGGGTGTTTTATTAAGTGTGGTGTTAGACATGGATGTATTGGGCTGAGAGTGGTATTGATAGTATAAGTTACATGGTGAGAGAAGGTTGTGGTCTATTGGCTATAGGGTTGGGTTTAGCATTAGGTTGAGTGTTGTGTTTTGAATTAAGGTCTATTGTGTGAGGCTTAAAGTTAACGATGGTGGGAAGGTCGAATAATCTAAGCTTAAATAAACTTGGAACCACCATTAATGGTAGATTGGGTACCCCTAATTTCAATTATTTTTTTTCGATTTTAAGAGATGATTTAATCACCAAAATGAATGAATCTAGCCTAGTTCTAAGGTTAAATGCGAAGAGTAATATGTGGGGAATGAGATTTGACCCAAAAGAAACAAGTGCTTGTGTATAGAAAACCTATGGAAAGTTATGGCAAAGTGAGCACTCCAAGTTAGTTTTGTTTGAGAAAATGTGGGAAAGGGATGGAAAAGGAAAGAAGATATGCTAACGTAGTGCTGCGTCATCTATGCGTCTTTGTTGAGAACTCTTACTTGTCAAATCGAACATTTGACCTAATTAAAGTTCAATACGTATACAAGGAAGGTGAAGAAAAATAAAATGCAATCTACGTATGGTAAGCTTCGAACCCCAAACCTCATGTATGTTTATGTATATTCTTTACATCAGGTTATTGGCTTGTACCTTATCTATATATATCATCAAATTAGATATATGGATCAGGTAGCTTGAACTAGACTAATTTTTAAACCTAGGCCCAACACCCTTCATGTAACTTAACCCAAATGACAATTAACAAAAAAAAAAAAACTAAAATATTTAATTTTCCTAATTAAATCTACTTCTCTTTCTTTCTTTCTTTTTTTATAAAATTTATTTCTTATTTACATTTTTCTTTTTTTTTGTATTTTCTCTAAATTTTCCATGTTTTTGTATTTTTCTAGATTTTGTATTTTTGTGTTTTTTTTTTCTAAATTTTCCAATTTTTTTATTTTTTTTCTAAATTTTATTTTTTCTAAAATTTTTTAGTTTTTTACTTTTTTTTCTAAATTAGGTCCCTTTACTCTATTATAAAAATTCTAAAATAAAAATGGGAGCAAAAATGAGGTCACTATAGTAATAAAGAAGGAGATACCCATTAGAGTGATAGTTAGAAGTCACTTTAATCACATGAGTACAAATGTGAAAAGCTAAATTTGGCATACCGATGATTGGGCTTTTTATGTACATGATAAGCACAAGAAAAACATACTGCCTAGATCATTTTTTTTTTTAGGGGGAGCTTTTAGGACCATTATCAAAATCTAGTTTAGAACCTAAATCAGAACCAAAGGAGAAAGTCAATAAGAAGAGAAAGGGCAAGGAAATAATCTAGGGGAAGTAGAAAAAGACTAAGGAGTTTGAAATCAGAACAGGAGGGAAGTTTGAAACAAAAGAAGGGAAAAGGAAGTTTGAATCAAAGGAAGATTCAGAATTAGATTTGAAGACTAAATTAAAAGGACTAAGAGAAACATCTAAACCTAAGGCAATTTCAAGGAAAGAAATTGAGTATATGATAGAGACAAAGATGAACTAGCTATTGATTAAGTCAAAGGCTTCTCTCAAGGAAGCTATAGAACTTATACCCTCTAACCCATCTCTTTTGACTCATACACTACCTGTAAAGTCATCTCCTTAACCTGTTATGGAACCTGAAATTTCACCATCTAACTTTCCACTCAATGATCAAACTAATGATCCTCCATCTCCCAAATCTCTACCTACAACAATTGAATCACAATCTTTGAGTCTAGTTACACAAGGTCCAATTGATCACTCATATTCACCGGTTGAACTTAGCTTGTCTATTGATCTAAATCCAATTGAAGAGGAACTAACACCACAAGTTCCTTTATCAGCAATTATGTTGCTAGCATGGAAGGAATCTACTCTACCTCTACCTTTATCATCAACTTCAAGCACTCCATCAAGAGTAAAAAAGAGTTGCCCTACCAACACCAACACCCCCCACCCCTTAAAAAAAAAAAAAGAAGAAGAAAAAGAAATCAACTTCATGTTTCTGTAGCAAGTGTTTGTTTAGTTTAATTCAAGTTTAAGTCAATTAATTTCTATTCCGAATGTCTATGTCTATTCATAGTATTATGTTTAAGTTTCTTTTGTATTCAAAATCATGTTTAGAGCCCAATTTAGAGCAAACCGATGTAATTAGGCTTGTCAATGAAATATCATTATTTTCTGGTTATTTCTTCTTATTATTATCTATTGATTCTATCTATATCAAATTTAGGGGGGGAAGGAAAAATATTGAATTAATATCAGTTAAACATGAATAATCTGATTTGATTTAATAAGATTGATTCTAATATTAACAATTGTGCAATGAGTTTTGTAAAATTCTTAGACTTTAAAAATTTATGATAATTCGAGCTTACATCTAACATGATTTATATTACAAAACCTTTCAAATATTATTCAATATTTTTGGGAGAAAGGGTTTTGTTATTACCAAAAAGGAGGAGAATATTGAGTTCTCTCATCATTGGTTTGATAATAACAAAAAGAGTAAAGATGCTTAATTAATGTGTTAAGTGTTTAGGTCATTAAGCAAAAGAAAAGAATTTATTTTAGAATTGAATTTGAAAATAAAAAGCAAATTCAAAGACATAGTATTATATCATAATGTTACTGAACAGTTTGTTTCATGAAGTTTATTTGGTTTATAATTGTTTGAAGGTCCAACTTCACCTATTGGATATATTTGAGTAATGTATCCAATACATTATACTAAGTTGAACATCAAATCCATGGGGATTGGAGGTTCAATTTAACTACTTTAAAGACAAGCTTAGTTAGACATGAGTGTTATGATAACTAAAAGATTTTTAACAGATTAGGTCTATTAGTTGGTTATTTGATATTTCATGAATTAATTGATGGTTCTTTATGAAGATAAATGGAGGATTTCATGGAGAAATAAATTAGATTTTCTTTTTACAACTCAAATCAAGTTAGATATGAGAAGCAAGTCTAAGATAAGGACAAGTCTTATATATATTGCAACAAGATTTTTAGATTCAAATTGAGCTGATATATCAATATTTTTCAGGAAGATTTAGTCAAGAAAATTATATTGGATATAAGCTTATTCGTGCAGTACTTCAATAGGAAAATAATCGAAGTTTCATGTTCAAATTCAAGATTATCAAGTATCCAAGATTTGCTCTTAATTTTTAGGAGATATTTATTTCCAAAGGATTTAATTTTTTGAAGGACCTATTGATGAATTATAATGACAAATCAAAATATATACACAAGAAAAAGTACAAACTTTATTCCTATATTAGTTGCAGTATAACTTCAAATTGATTTGATCAACAAGACTGATTTAGCTTCCACAAATTGAGGGATTACAACTTCCAACAGGTAGATCAAGATACTTCAAAATCCCTTGAGTTGTGTCAAAGATATATCTAAGATTTTAATAAAGAGATGTTGCACTTGAGGGATATAAAAGCCAAAGAGTTCAAATTTTGAAAGACATCACATCTACGATTGTTTACTGCAAACTTCATACTTGAGAAAATTCAAAGATACTTTTAAAAGCTAAATCAAAGAAAACACTGTCCACTCTAGTTTAAAATTTTGATTTTATCTTGTATTTTCATAGCGAGGATCATTGTATTCTATCCTCATTGTCACTATAAACTTTATTTTTCATGAGATAGGATTTGTGTTAGAGGAGGGGCTCAAGGTTCTGTAGATTTATGTATACGCAAGAATAGCCTAGTGAGATAGAGTAGAAGACTTGTATTTGTTTGTTTGTTGTTTGAGATAGTGAAAAGTAAATAATGGAACTACACTGGTATAGAATACTGAGCTCTCAGCAGTGAAGTTAGAAGAGTGCAGTAGATACAAGGTTGAAGCACTAAAATTCTTGAACCTAATCTTCTCATCTTTACTTTCTTATTTTGTTATTTATTTCGTTTCTATATATTGTTTTACGCCATACTCGTTAAAGAATCAAAGGGGATATGTTTATGTCTTGATTTGCAGAAAGTTTAAATCTTTTTAAGTAACAAATTTACCATTTTCTTGGTTACTTTCATGTGACTTATGGTAACAATGGCTACTTGTACTAGATTGTCTTCAAACCATCGAGTAATCATATAGCAATTTATTGGGACATGGATAGTAATAATGCTATATTCTATATCCAATCTAGGTTTATCATTATAAGTCCTAGATAATAAATAAATAGAAAAAACAATGACAAAACACATGAAATTAATAAAAATTAGGATAAAAACCATGAACAATACTTCAATAACACACGATACATGAGTCCACTATGTTGGAGCAACACTCCCATATTTGAGTCTAATAAAACATTCACGTGACTTGCTCTCAATATTGACTTTATCTCATGTACATAACAACCTGCATGTGTGTAGAAAGTCAAATAAAAAGCTTAAAACCAACTTAAACATCAAGAAAACACAAAATAAATCTCCCGATGTCAAATTGAGATGCTGCTCCAACCGATTGCGCCACTAAGTGAGTCGATAACATTTGAATTCAATTGTCCATGACTCCCTTTGTGTTCAACCACCGCATATCTAGTTGGCCATGCTCTAGCGAAAGAATATTTTACTTTTTATTTTTATTTTTGTTAACTTATCTACAGATCGTGTGTGTATGTGTGTGTGCATATGCATGCACACGTGGATGTTTTTTCTTCCCTTCCTTCTTGGCAAAGGAGCTTGGGTTTTACTATACCAACACATACTAAGATCCTATTGTTACATCCTTAATAAATAAAAAGAAGTAATCGCTTTACACGGTTATCTATGTTTGAAGAGAAGAAAAGTATATAAATTATACAAGCACATTTAACATTGATTGATGAACATAACTCACAACATTTGTCTCTCCTTGAATTTTATAGGAGAGACCTATGTCCTGTCAATAGAAAGAAATGAGACAAACGCGAATTTGTATCTACAAATCCACTCGCCGTCTTTCTTCCTTTATTTATTTATTTATTTATTTTTTTACATCTTCCTCTTCAATACTAAAGCTATTCCAAAGAAGAAAACTTGAACCTGTATACTACAAGGGAAAGACATCAACTCCACCACCTTTAGGAATTTTATAGAAAAGAAATCTTGAGCTGCGGCGTGTTTGTTTTGCAGAAAAAACGTTTGTTATATTTTTCTGAATATATGTCGTAATCCATGCTCTATGACCATTAAATATCATTTAGTAATCTCAAGAGGCTACAGATTTTAGTGACTTTTAACAAATGCACCGAATAAGTGGTTGGTCGATGATATACAAGCTCGATGTTTTAGTAGGTCGTTTTGAAGGGCCGATAGATCTCAAGATCATGCAGGACACTTGCAACGGAGCCTGAAAGTGCCATCATCGAGATCACAAGGCATGCAATGCTTAGCAACTGGAGGCACAGCCATTTTGAGCTCCACTTGGGTATGTTCTTCTGTAAGATATACATTTCCACTGGGAAGTAGACGGTAAGAGGCCAGAAGCCAAAAGCTCCTAGAATTCCCACGACATCATTGAAGAAAGGAAGACACATCGATACAACGGTAGTCAAGACCACAAATGCGGTTCTCCACAACATCCTAAGGATGTTCATTTTATAAGAACGACGGCCGGGTATGGGAATTTGAATCTCCTTGGTGACTAGTTTGCTGTCAGGCCACATTCGAGCTGCCCATTTCTCGACAAAGGCGAAAATAGGTTGGCAGAAGACCTGATATGCTCCAACGAGATGGATGACTATAGCAGCATTGGCGATGTCTAGAAGCCAGTAGGGGTTGTAGAAACCAAAGCCAGTGAGGAGATTTCCTGGGGCATTGTCTCCGAAAGCTGCGTAACCCATGCAGCCACAAAGCATGTAGAAAGCAGTTGTTACCATGGTACTAATTATGGTGGCCTTCTTCATGGTCTTTGCTTCAGATGGTGGAGATTTGATGGTGTCCTGTTGATGAGGTTAACGTGTCAAAAATGGAGCGAAAATGTGTACTGAATTCTCATAGGTTGTTAAATTGTGGGATATATATTCATAAGAAGCACTAAAGTTTTATGATTCTTTTGTGAAAGTATATTGAAGTCTTCAATGTATTAAGTTTTCCATTCAAAACGCTGATATGGAAAAGTTTATTATCAATTTTTTTTTTTTTTTTGGTCACATCATATGTATGCACTTTGGACCAATACCCACCTTTGACGATGCGCAAAACTTTGTAGGTCTAATCATTTCCATCCAAAAAAAAGAAAAAAAACGTTTCAGTTTGGACTCAATTGTTAATGTGGCGCACTGACATAGCAAGACGATAAATAAAAAATTGTGGATGTGTCCGTTTTGGATGGAAAGGTTAGCGAAGTCCTTAATTTTTTGCTTTTTTCCTTTCTATTTTTTCAACGATTAGGACTTAAAATGATCTTTTCCTCTAAAATTTTTCATGCATACCTGAATTTCAATGAGAATTACAGAAAATGAGTATGCGAAAGCTATGTTGCCCAAAGCTTGGAAACTCTTCCAAATTTTTTGGGCTTGAGTAACTGCTCCAATGCTAATTCCAGTGAAGCTGCCCTTAAAGCTTCGTTGAGCTGTTTATAGAAAGAACAAAAATACAATCAAATTCCATGATTTGAAACTATGCTCAATTCACGCCTGCTTAATAAAATGGTACAGTTCATGCATTATAAACAAATTTGAGGGAGAGTGTTAACTAACAAATATAAACTTATGCCATGTCTAATTGGTTCATACTTTTAGATCTTCTGATTGTGAATCTAAAATTTATCAGATATGGCCTTACTTATCATCTTTAAAAGCAGTCTAACCTGCAACTTGTGCGATTCCTAGACCAAGACCAATTGAAGAATAAGTGAAGGACATAATAGCAGCAACAATTGAAAGCCACCAGATTTGATCAAAATCAGGAATTTGAGATAGTACAATCTCTGTGGCACCAAATATGATCATGTATAAGTTGCTGGATGTATGGCACGGGTTCTTCTTCGGGTCATCCCCATTCTTATGGAAACAGTTAGACCTTTCAATCGCCCTACAGAATTAAACCAAATAAAACCTTGTAAATAAAAGAAGATGTTCCCAAATATATATCTAAATATTAAAATAAAAAAAAAAAAGGAAATCATACTAGAACGCCGAGAAGGGTAAATTACAAAGATTAGCCTTTAAAACTGTCGAATTGACACCGATATTCCTATACTACAGTGTTGTAGCGGTGTAAGTGAACAATTAAAAGAACCTGGGATGTAGGTGCATATTCGAAAGTTTTAGGGATGGTTGGTTTAATTAGCCATGAAAAAGAAAAGAGAAAGAAGAACTCACATCATGCTTGTGGATGCTGCAATAGTGTATCCAATGGCAATACCAAATAGATTGATATACTGGATGAGACCACATGCCTTCATTTTTTTTCCACCTACACAACACAAAGAGGGAAGGAAAAAAAAAAAAAAGAAGAAAACAGATGATTTCTCCTATCATAAGTATTCAGCTAATTGAAAGGGAGTCATATTTGTTAACATAAACTAGTTTCGATACCGAGAATCGATTGAACAGCATCGGTGTAAGTATAATTCCTTTTGCCATTGATAGGATCACCAGTTCTGTAACAATCTGCCAGGAGTGATGCACAATAGTAGCTGACAAAGGAAAACAGGAACATCACCGCTGGACCTGCAATCCATCCTAGCTGACCAATAGCCCATGCCAATGACAGCACTCCTGACCCGATAACCGCAGTTATGATATGCGCACTAGCAGTCCAAATAGTCCCTGAAAAATAAAATATCGGGACAAGACATTAGTTTCCGATTTGCTTTCTATAACAGTAGTGACCAAATCTCTTCACACGAATATATCGTCAGTTTTGGCGTGATACGGCTTATAGTTTTGTATTCCAGTGCAGCTACATTTAATGAGATTACCCATCTTGGAATTGCTCACTATTAAGCATGATTAACCTTGGCTGCACAAAAAAAGTGCCTCCATGTTCAGAGCTTCATTATGCTCTATCTGAGGGATAGCACATTGAAATTCTAACATGGCTGCTTATCCTAGGACGAATACAGAAGGTTTAAGGAAGGCAAGGACAGTACCGGTGCGTTTGAGGCGGCCATCATCATCCAAGTAATCAAAGGATGTTTTGCCATTTTGAGAATTATTCATATTAGTGGAGACATCAAAGGCTTGGTAGCTGGGCTGGTGATGATGGTTTGTTGAGGCCGAAATCTCCGCCATCTTCATTGTTTTGAATGTTGAGTAAATAAACTTATACAGTAATCTTGGCAGGGTATTTCTTTGATTCTTTCTACAGATTGGAATTTTTCACTGGCACAATCCTAGAGATTAAATCGGACAAGCAAGTCTTGCAGCGTATAAAAATACTAGAAATGGATTTGGTATGTTAACAAAGTAGCATGAGCAAACTTAGCATGCCTTACTAGCATCAAGAACCTACTCGAATGCTCAGACGCAACTCTGTTTGTGGGGAGGAAGAAGAAGAAGTGAAGTTGTTGGAAATTTAGGAGGGAACTGCTATTTGTAATCCTACAGGTGAGAGAAAAAGATGAAAGGAATAAAATTAAGAAAATAAAAATAAAAATAAAAATGACAATAGGGAGAGAGAGAGGAGAAAGGAGTGAAAGGCATGTGATTTGGTGGTCCGAGGGAATGAATTGGTGGGCCATTTGAAAAAACTCCCACCAAGAATTGCAAAAGGACATGCCTACATCTGGGAGTATCATGTATAGAATTTGGTTAAATCTTGAATTGATGAACTTTATCGCATCGTCCCCATTTTTAGGCGAAGATGCTAATTCTATTCAACGTTAATAAGCTGACTGTGTCTCTGCCTTCCATTTTTATTTCAGATCTTTCCTAAACAGTCTGTACATGTTTTCTTTGCAAGAAATTCTCGACTTTCTACGTTTTGCATGCTTCAATGCTACAGCTTTTGGAGAATGTTAGGAGAAAATTAGATCTGTTTCTTTTCTATTTAAATTTTTATTTTTATTTTAATTCTCATTTTTAAACTATTAAATGGATTTCCATCAAATCTAAATTTTCCATCCAACGTATCAATCTCACATCTTAGTTTAGACCATCATATTTTCTTTTTACAAGAAATTTTAGGTATTTATTTTTTGCATGGACAATTCGAAGTATAAGTTTTAAAAGCGACTTCTTTTTTTTTTTTTTTTTTATTTCGTTTCTATTACATATTTCGGCTCTTTAAATCTTAAATTAGGAAATTGGAATAACATGGACCATGTAGCATGCATGACGTGCCAAAACTTGTTGGGAATTTTCACTTGGGACGGATGGCAGTGAATCACGATGATTACACATGGCTTCAATCAATCTTAGTTTGCAGAAACTTCTTGATAGCACTTGTACCTGGGGTGTGTGTGTTTTTTCTTTTTCATATTTCCCGAATCCATTGCGATTCATACATACTACTCTTACGTTTCTTGAGTTTAGCGTGAATTCAAACTTGATTTAATAAAATTTGTTTAGATTTAAATTTTTTTAAAAAATTCTTTGGAGTAAAATAGTATTAATATATTTGCTCTCAATTTGAATAAATTAATATTTAAGTTCAACTTGAAATTTATTAGGTTCGCAAATTTAATAAAGCAAATATGATAAAACTCAAGCCTGCATCGATAAATTATTTGAATAGTTGAAGTTCAACTTGAATCTTGTTTAATCGAATTCAAGGATATATTAATCAAAATCGAATAGCTTGTAAATAAGTTTGGTCATTTACATCCTTAATAGTAATTAAGGGGAGTTGCAAGGTTAGAAAAAAAATCACCAAATCAGACAAACTTCTATATTTTTCTATATTACAAAAAAGTAATTTTGAAAATATTTTGGAAGTAGGCACCATATTTTCATATCCTGATAATTTTAGTGAGTGGTTATAGTTAAGAGTGGCACTATTAGATGATGTTTCGATGCTGTTGAAGGTAGGTATTATCGAAATAGATATTTATATAGAAATGGGATAAAAATTTTCAAAAATTTTCAAAAACATATATATGTATATATTTAATTGTATGAAAAATAATCACTTTTCATTCTAGTATAACATATCTTTCTAAAAATTTCTTATGTTAATGAGCATCCGAAAGCTATAGATCAGCTTATGAATCTCATGCTTGCCATGACACATTATACGTAAACTATAAATCCAACTTTTATGTTTGTTTTATATGCATTTACTTTCATTTTTGAAATCGAGTATTTAATGTCTAAATCTTTGAAAATGTGTTTTTAAAATCCTGTTTTACTATGTTAATCTTATATAAAATAACAAAAACTACCAAATTTAAAAAGTTCATCAAATTAAGAGTAAATGATCACGTAGAAACCAAAATGAATCTTAAAAAAAAAAAAAAGAAAGAAAAGAAACTTAGTGTAAATGAAGCAAGTATAAGATGTTCTATTTGCAATTTATCCAAGGTTATTGGAGCTGGCTTTCAAGGGATCAGTTCATGATCCAAGTTCGGATAATAATTACTAGTTAATATATAGAGTAAAAATACCATAAAAAAAATAAAGCAAGGCACCTAAAGTATCAAAATAAAACAATATAATGCGTTTGTTTCATGAAACTTTAAAAAAAAATAAAAAATTTCTTAGGATGCTTATCATTCTATAATTATTTTTTTTTTGGGGATCAAATGATTCTAGAATGTTACCATGATGCGATGGTACATAATAGCTAGATGGTGTGGTAACGAAGGCCGCCGCCATCGATGCCAAAATACAACGATTTTCTTTTCAATAATTGAAAAACTACTCTACATTTTCTGTTGATATTTTTCATGCGACTTGTAATAACAACTACTAAAATATTCGATGGTCATAATGATCAAACTCTAGCGATTTATTGGGACGTGGATGGTAATAACACTGTTTTGGATCTAGTCCGGGTTTGGCATTATAAATCACTGATAATAAATAAGATATAAGTAGGAAAAAGATGACTAAACATGTAGAATTTATCATGAAAATACCAAAAATTTAGGATAAAAACCATCAACAATACTAGAATAGCACATCATACATGAGTCCACAATTTTGGAGTGGAACACATGACTTTTCCCTCAATATTGACTTTACCTCATGTGCATAACCACGTGGGAGTAGAAAGCTATGAAAAAGGTTAAAACCAACTTAAACATCAAGAAAACTTAAGATAAATCTCCTAGTATTACACTCAGGTACTGCTTCAGCTGATTGCACCACCAAGTGAGCCAATCACATCATCTGATTCAGTTATCGACGATTCTCGTTGTGGTTGACCATTCCATATCTAGTAGACCATGCTTTATTAAACGGATTTTTTACTCTTTCATTTACTCGTTTCTTTACCAATCCGGAGATTGTTTGTGTATGTGTGCATGTGTGCGTGTTTTTTTTTTTTTTCTTTCCTTCTTGAAAAAGGACCCTTAGGTTTTACTATACTAACACACCTACGATCCTACTGTTACATCCATAACGTAGAAAAAGAAGTAATGGCTTTACACGGTTATCTATGTTTGAGAAAAAGGAAAGGTATATATATATATAAATATCATACAAGCACATTTGACATTGATTGATGAACATAACTCACAACAATTGTGTCTCCTTGAATTTTATGGGCTCCGATGTGTTTGTTCAACGGGAAACATTTGTTAAATATTTTTAAATATATATTATAATCCTTGCTTATAATCGTTAAATATCATTTTAGTAATCTCACGAGATTATAGATTTTAGTGATCTTTTAGCAAATGCACTGAATGCGATTTGTTCTCCTATCATTTAGTTTGAGGGTTAATGAAGCACAAGCCCGATGCTTCAGCAGGTCGTTTTGAAGGGTCGATAGATCTCAAGATCATGAAGAGTGCCATCATTGAGATCACATGGCATACAATGCTTAGCAATTGGAGGCATAGCCATTTCGAGCTCCGCTTAGGTATGTTCTTCTGTTAGATATACATTTCAATTGGGAAGTAGGCGGTAAGAGGCCAGAAGCCAAAAACTCATAGAATTCCCACAGCATCATTGAAGAAAGCAAGACACATCGATACAACGGTAGTCAGGACCACCATTGCGGTTCTCCACAACATCCTAAGAATGTTCATGTTATAAGGATGACGTCCACCGGGTATGGGAATTTGAATCTCCCTGGTGACTAGTTTGCTATCAGGCCACCTTTTGAGTTGCCCATTTTTCGGCAAAGGCGGAAATAGGCTAGCCGAAGGCCTGTTATGCTTCACGAAAGAGATGATTGTCACAGCATTGGCGATGTCTAGAAGCCACTAGGGGTTGTAGAAACCAAAGCCAGTGAGGAGATTTACTGGTGCAGTGTCTCCTAAAGCTACACAACCCACGCAGCTACAAAGCATGTAGAAAGCAGTTGTTACCATGGTACTAATTACAGTGGCCTTCTTCATGGTACTTGCTTCAGATGGTGGAGATTTGATGGTGTCTTGTTGATGGAGCAGATAGTAGTTAAAGAACAAAAAATGGAGGTGAAATGTGTATCGAATTCTCGTGAAGTATTAAATTGTGGTATACATGTTTATAAGAAGCGCTAGAACCTTTATGATTCTTTTGCAAAAGTATATATAAGTTATCAATGTTTTCAAAACCGAACTTCTCTTAAGGTTCCATTTAAAAGCTCCTCCAAATCTTTTGAGCTTGGGTAACTACTCCAATGCTAATTCCAGTGAAGCTGCCCTTAAAGCTTCCTTGAGCTATTTATAAAATAAACAAAGATCCAATCAAATTAAGTGATTTCAAAATACACTCATTTCATGCCTATTTAATAAAATGGTACATTTTGTGTGTTTCAATCCAATTTGAAGTGAAGTGTTTTTACTAACAAATATAAATTTACACCACATCTAATTGGTTTAAACTTTTAAATCAATGATTGTGAATCTAGAATTTTTGGATCATCTTATTCTACTTAAGATACATTTTTCTATGATTCTATAATCTATGGGGAGTTCATTCTCTCAGGTTTAACTAGTGTTGCATTAGTTACAACATTTGGTTTGTTAGATAAGCCATGCAATTTATTTCTAGGTGTAAATTCATTAGATCCTAAGAAAATTTCAATCTCTACATCTCAAGCTTAGGAAAAATGAGAAAACTAAATTATTTATTAGTAAACACTCATTGAATCTATGTAGCAAACCAATAGGAATGTGATCAACAATGTTGATGTAATATGGCCTACTTTCTCCCATTTCAACTAGAAAACATAATACAAGTATCCCAATAGATATCACTCCAATATACCATAAGCATCAACTTTTTGAGATGTTGCCACATACTTATGGTATGGTGACTCTACCTTTATCTTCATAGATGCCCTTTTCCCCTACCATCTTTGGATTGGACTTTATATTAGAGGAAGATTCACTATCTCACTTAATTTTCCATTAAGATATCATGGATTTCCCTCCTACGATCTTGTACATAACTTAGAACAAAGGTTAAATTTACATAACTTATATCCTTAGGTAAGTTATCATATAGTTTCCCATATATATAAATATATATGTATCATGATTAAAAATCTAAAGTCTAAATCTTTTACGATCCACTTACTACCCACTCCTGATGTTTCCTATGGTATCTAATTGCCTTTAGTTATATGTCTCAAAATGAGTCATTAAAAATTATGCTTTAAGCGAGTTCTTAAGAACAATGCTCAATACAAACTCTGAACTCTAATACTCAAATTGAGGGAGATGCGATAGTCTCGTTGTGTAAACCATTTTAGAATAGAAGGTAGTCTTACGGTTGTTATTATGGACATAGTTTACAAAAGGCGTATACGCCTCAACCACTTTGAGCATCCAATTCAGTACTTGTTTGAAATAACACTTGTAATTTAATCTTTTCAAAAGAATCGATTTTCATATATAACATATAATCAAATATTTAATTCCAATAAGTATCTATAAGATTGTATTTACATGAAAATCAACATTCCCAAAAGAAAAATTGTAAAATCCACAAGTTCATGTTACCTAATATACAAGCAAGAAGTCAAAAGTTATTAGGCCATCTAAGGAGACTGAAGTAGTTTTACTAAAAAAAATCAGTAAGGTTGACAACAAAAACAAGAATTTAGCCATTTCTTCTTGATCCTCACTCCCCAAACTCATTTGTTGATTTTTTAGAATTAGGTGAAATGTTTGTACTCTATTTTGAACCTACAAAACAAACTATAGGAAATGAGCAACAAATTGCTTAGTAGGTGGGATGGTGATAGAAGTATGCATTCGATACAAAACAACTAGAGTTTTCAATCAAGTTACTTAGATGCAATATATATATAAGCAAATGTTATCGCATGATGTTATTCAATTCATTGTAAGATAAGAGGAATAGTGTCCACTTTAATTTGAGTAGAAGAGTTTAACGTCATGCACATACGAATGGAAGCGACTCTGGGGCTTATGCAATTGAGAATATTCATCACCTAAGACTACCTTCAAACACATTTTCCAACTTTACTGCAACCTCTTTTCTTGTTACTTGATTAACTAAGGATGAAGAAAAGACCATTTTGACTATTATTATTGAAGGGTCCGTGTTTAGCCTAGTAATCCTAATTGTTTTCCTAAATGGGTTGCGAATTAGGCTAAGTTAAAGTTGCTTGTTTTAGAGATGACCAACCAATTCTAAGTAGTCCAAACAAAGCAGTATGCATAAAATAACCCAACATGAAGCTTAGCTATCATAGCAACAAATCAATGTCCAAGCACATAGGCCGTATATGCACAAATACTTAAACTACAACCACAAACAATAACATACTAAAGTCTCCAAGTATTTTGAAATTATACTCCGAACAATTATAAGGCATTAATTTCACTTACCTAGACTTTAATTGCTCATCTTAACGGTCGTTTTGCTCTACTTCAATTATCCCCATACCATTCTATATATTCACTTTAGTTTTAATCCAAATCATGAAATAAGAGTCCAATTACAAGAATAAAGGTGTTTTCCATTTTAGTTAACTAGAGTTTTTGAGCCAATTATTAAGTATGATTCTTGTGTTGTACATCCTAGCCTAGATTTTAGGTCTAATTATTTCCATTAGAAATGTTATGATGCTTGTGTCATACATTCTAACCTAGTTTTTAGGTTTGCTTATTACTAAATATTCTAAACAGGGTACATTCTGAGGTAGGTTCTATGGTAAGTTCTAAGTTCTTACCATGTATCCTAAGCAAGATACATCTTGAGATAAGGTCCTTGGTAGGTTCTAAGTTCCTATTGTCATGTCATTCTAAGCTAAATAACTTCTAAATTACTTTCTACTTCACATTTTGACTTGCAGTTTCCTTTTAAGAAACTCACTAAATCTCTACTTATTGTCTACAAGTCCAATTTTAGAACAGTAAAACATGTCCAATCTCCATATTAACTAATTTCCTTAAGAAAAATTATAATAAAAAATTGGGGACCCTTAAAATTAGTAGTAGAGTAACACCATGGTTTTCATTTTCAAAGTTACACTATTGCTCATATCGGCTTATATCATTGAAATTATCCACCTTTACATGATAATTCACTACATTTCCTCTATTTCACTTTAAGATCAATAGCAAGACTTATATGCATAACTAAACTTATCACGTTTTATTAATATACAACTTATTCATGTTATCATATCATTATATCAACACTAATTTACAAGCATTTTTAGTAAAAATAGGTAGTTTAGCTAATTTTCCTTACAAAAATCTATTTCGAAACCAAGATGTACTTTTAAAATTAGAAACTTTCTTTAACTAAAATCTATCAAAAGCTGTAATTTACTTAAGATATAGCATATTTATGTAAGATTGATTTAGAATTCCTTAAGAAAAACAACTGTTAACTCATTATTTTCACCAATTTAAAAATTTCTCAAAAATCAAACTTCATCATTTTAAAAATTTGATTACATAATGTGAAAATAAAACCTTTTAGCATTTTATACATGAAAATTTAGGTCAGAACTACATTGTTTGAATTTTTGAAAACGTAAAAGAAAATTGGTGGATGAGTCGTTCTTAAGAAACCCATATTTTCACTCAAAATATGAAAAATATTGGTTGATTTTTTAAATCCTCATGCAAAAATACTTGATGAAATTAAGTTTAAAAAATTTTTGGAAATTGCTTACTATTTTTAGTAAATATTTTGATAAAATCAAAGAAGTCAAACACTCATCAGAAATTGATTCTTTAGCTACCGTTAACTATCCTAAGTTTATCTACCCACTAAGACGTAGTACTTTTCTTCAGGTAGTGATTGTTGCACAGTATTACCAGTTTTCGCTTATGTCCCTGTACTCCGAAATGCCTAGTTTGCACTAGAATTTTACAATTTTTCCTAAAATTTCCTCTCACAATTTCTTAAGCTCTCATTATTTTTCTCTAATTTCATGATGGCCAAAATGAGCTTTAGAAGGTTTTTTGGGTTTTTATACTGGGTTTAGGAGAATTTAGGGATTTTTCTTAAGCTTATAAGCACTAGTTAAAGGGTAAGGTTTTTCCACATAGCTAGGTGTCCTACCCTTATAACATCACAACTCTAACCTTTCCCATGCATTGCCACATGTAATGCCCTGAAGCCATAAAGTCGTAGCAATCCTACCTTATAAAGCAACCTATGATAGTAACTGACCTTACAATCTCTATTACAGATATAATTTACATAAGACATCAACAACTCCTCGCTTTGAAATAAACAGCTCAATTAAAATTTAAGCTAAAATTTACATGAAAGGTAGAACCTTAAGTCACATAGACATAATTACATCCATATTGTCTTATAATCCTAGGAATTTAAACATATTATGGTAGTCATATCACCATACCAGTTCATAAACCTAAAAGTACTAACAAGACATTTAAAAGACTTGATAGCACAACTAGTTGATTCTCACTCCTCCATAGCGCTTCAAAAGAAATCAACCTAAGGATAATTATACTGCAACATATCAGTCAGAACTTGCAAGAAAATCTATAAGGATATGAGCAATCACAACTCAGTAAGTTAGGTTAGAGACTCATAAATGCACAACAAACACAAACAAGATTATCAAACAATTAATTATATGCAAAGCAATAAGTAAATGCTATCACACAACATGGTTTGGTCCGTTATGAAATCAGAGGAATTTCACCTACTTTAATCCATATTAAGGAGTTTTCATGTTTATGCAACAACTCACAACCAAAGCCAGATTTATGCAATATAGACACCACTCCCCTCATGACTATCCTTCGAGCCATTACTCTCATCCTTATTGTAACCTTCTCTTATGTCACTTAGTTCGGCTAAGGATAAAGAAAATACCATTATGCTACCTAGTGATATCTCTTTCAAAGGTATTGGTGTTTGGTTGGAGAATCCTATTAGTCCCTTAAAGGGTTACAATGTATATCTAATTAGGGTATTTAAGTCCGTTATGATTATGTATAATTTAGGGTAATCAAACAATTTCACACCATTCAATTCACAACAAACACCAAACATAACACAGATTTCAACACGAAGTCAAATACATACAAACACATGCATATAACTACATATAAGTATAACTATACACAATCCTAAGCTTCCGAGTACTTTAAAATAGAACTTTGAAATACGATAAAGCATTGAACCCAACTTACTTAAAGTCTTCAGTTAGCTTACTCAACTAGTCATACGTTACTCATCTCTACATGTCTTATAATATAAATACTTTTTTACTATTTATATCTTTATGTTATGTATAAACTTTAGGTTATGATTTAACTTATTTTTCCATATCTATATATATTATCATTTTTTACCGATTCATTCTAGGTTGGTTTAAGATTCAGTTTTCAAATCCAATTCTTATTTAGGTTCTAAATCAGTTCCAACTACAAGTATTATACATAAATCCTAAAAGTGTGTTTTGAATCATAATGTGAAATTAATCACATTATATTCAGGTATCCTAAATACTATTTTTAGTCCTTAGCTAATATTTTAACCTATATAGTATATGCTAGTCCTTATTTATATACTGAATTTACTTCCGATGTGAGAAAATTTTATATTTTTGTATAATTACCTAAATTTAAGTTTCCTACAAATTTATTATATATTACTATAATTATTACATTATCCATTTTAACCTAATATTTTATATTTATTATAATTCCAATTTCACATACTATTAAAATTACATATATTTACTACATAATGCTCCAAATAATTACATCTAATACCCTAAATATTACAAATATCATACTACATTAGATATGAATATCTTAAAACATCTAATTATACAATAAATCAGTAATTATTCAATTAACCACTAATTAACCTCAAAATCACTAATTATATATATAATTTAAAGGCCTAAAAATTACCTAAAATTTTTTAAAATAATAGCACTATTTTACATCCTTTAAATGGTTTATACAAAAAAATTGAGCCGAAAACTACACTTGTAAGGTTATTTATTTCTAAATCAAAATTTGTTTGAGCTTACACAGTTTCTTAAGCACTACATATTTCCAAATATAATTTAATCAAACCAATATTTTTTCCTAAATCTACATACATAAAAATATCAAAATACTAATTTTCATGGTTTTTTGGATAAAATTGGTAATTTCAATAAATTAGACAAATTCAAGTTGAAATTGGACTCACTTGGTCATTGGACTCTGGCCATCAGTGGTGGTCTTAGGGTTTTCGATTGGTCTAGGCAGTGGTGGTGGGGTGTGTTGGTGGTGGCAGTTCACTTCCAGGTGGCTGTGGGTCGCAGGTTGGCTTTATAAATCCTAAGTGTACAAATTTTTTCTAATTTTTTTTTAAAAACTCTAATTCTCTCTATTTTTCTTGCACTCCAAATAGACCAAATGAGTTTCAGTTAAGGTTTAGGTATTTATAAAGCTGTATGGAGATTTTTCATTAATTTTTTAGTTGATATTTAACCTTATTTTCTTCCCATTTTGCTTTTTAGTTTGTTTATTCTAATTCGTTCAATTTTTTTCTTTCTACCTTAACATGCCACAACTTGATTCTGGAAAAATCCTTACTTTTCCTTTATTTTTTCTAATATTTTCTTTATTTTTTTTGTAATTTTCTTTAATTATTTGGCATTATTTTAGCATTTTTCAAGCATTTTAGGTAATTTCGCGTATTTTTACTTATTCATGAATACATATAAAATACAAGTAAATACTCCTAAATATTATTTATGTTATTCTATGATTTTAATATACATATAATTTATCTCTAGTGGCTCGTTAGTTATCAGAACTCATTTTATGCATTTCCGATAAATAATAAATAATATACTTATAATTTGATATTACAATATTCTATTATTTTATTACTTATTTTCCTAAATTCAAATTTATAGGATCACTTTTATTAATATTTTTAACTTTGTTGTATCATTTAGGCTCAATCGAACACCTTATCCGATTGTCCTAAATCTTATATATTGAATCCGAACTTTCAGTTGCAGGTCTTACACCATACCTTAACATTAATTTCCCAAGCCGCCACACATTTTTTTAATTAATTAATATTTTCTTTACCAATTTCTAGTTTTTTTACATATGTTTAAGTATTCTAGTAATCATGGGTGTATATATTTGTACATAATAATTATACACAATGAGCATACATGTTATCTACAAGTCATTTCTTATCATTTAATAATTTTATTACTCATATAATTTTATCCTTAGAATTTCGTTAATTACTAAAACCTATTTTGCGTAATTTCAATAATTATAGAATAATGTATTAAAATTAGTTATCTTAACTATATTTTTATCATTTTATTATATTTTTTAGATCTATGTCTATGGTGTCTTGTTGACTAATATCCACAACCTTCTTGTAAATTTCTAACTCGATCAAATTACTTCTGCAAATGCCCTAAATTGATCATTGAAGACTACTCGCTAAAGTGCAAGGCTTACATTCCCTCAAATCAAATGTTCAATCTTGACTGCTAAAATTACGGGGTTTCACAGATATCATATTGAAACTCTCACATAACTATTTATCCTAAAATGAATACAAAAGGTTAAGGAAGGAAAAGACGATACCAATGCGTTTAAGCAACTATCATCATCTCAGTAATTGAAGGATGATTTACCATTTTTAGAATTATTCATATTAATGGAGACATCAAAGGCTTGGTAACTAGGTTGGTGATGATCGTTTGCTAAGTCTGAAATCTCTCCCATCTTCATTGTTTTGAATGTTGAGTAAGAAAAACTTATATAGTAAGCTTGACAAGATATTTCTTCTATGATTTCTATGGATTAGAATTTCACTTACACAATCTTAGTGTAGATACCTAATTCTGACCCAACCTTAAATTTAGCATATGAGGCCCACCAAGAAACATGTAGGTAAGCAACACACTTGTCCTCTATACTATGATATGCTCAGTGAGCTTACAATGTCTCAACCTAGCAAGCCAGTTCGACCACCAAGCCTGTACGTGTTGACCACCTAGCATTAACTTGGCTCTGAAGTCATCCTTAACTAAGCACTTGCTAGACACCACCACATACTACTCCTTTGTCTTAAGCGCTAGCTTTCCACTACGATCCATTAGTAGCCGTTTAACATCTATGATACGGTCGATACACCCAACATTGCCTATGGATGTTAGACCTCTAAGCTACAGATTTGGTTGCCAGGCTAATCATGGCTAACTACCTTCCAAGTTGCCCAGTCTCCACTACGGCATAAGTTATCTACCCATGACTAGTACAAGAAAACCCTAAACCACTATGTACCCAGGTTGATGTGAGCTGTAGCTAAGAACAGACAAGGCCGGTCATAGGGTTAGGTCCAAACTTGCTGAAAACTTGAAATGAGTAATGGGGAAGCACATGAAAGAGCAGAAATGAGAGAAAGTAAGTAAACCCATGAACAACTCCAAAGGATATAATGTACCAATAGAACTTTCGAAGACTCATAGTGTAGCTAGATATGATGCAGGAGTTAATCCCATGAGGTTACTTGCCACCTAATCCTACTTAAGGGTTAGGATAAGAATAAAATGAGAGTAAAGAAGCTAATAAACAAGCTAACAAGAGCAATGCTCATAAAAGGAATATTTTGTATATTAATGCTAATAAGATCATCTATAGCTACATATACAGTAGGTATTTATATTCGAGAATTTAGGATAACTTTCCTAAAAATGAAAAAGACAAAAGGGGTATTGTCCCAAGGAGTAATGTACAAAGAATGCAAAGGATAAAAATGAATATTCAAGAAAAAATAATTAATGTAATAGATTCTTCATGTAGTCCTGAACATGTGGCAACAATGCATTGATGATACCATTGGAAGATGTAGACAAAACAATACAACACAATTAGAAGGCCGAGTAGGGGTAGTTGAGGGTTCGTGTAAGGTCGATATCTCTGCCTCTTGATACCAATGTTGCCAAGTAAGTGGTCAGTTTGGTCAAGGCCGTGCAATTATGCATAGTTTGGCTGTTATTAAGGCATCCTTCCAGTTGGCATACGATTTTCGAGAGATATGTAGTCATTCAGCTGAACATTAGGAGTTGATCAATAGTCATGATCAGTTCGGCCTTAGCAGGAGTTGGCTTAAGTAGGAGGATTCACTATGTCAGACCTTCGAAGCCTCGAGCTTAGCTGTGAGTTAGGGGTCCTGTATCTTTATTCCCATCACAAGTAATGCCCATATAAGGTACTAAACACTACAAGGTGAGGATCTCTCTCTCTCTACTTTTTAGGAATACATACTCTTAACTCACAACATCCTACATACGTACTGGACAAGCACTACCCCTTAGGTCCTTAGTGCCCACTCCCTCCTTCCTTTAGTCTTCCTTACTAACTTGAGTATCGGAGGGCTCCCTTGGTTATAACTACAAGGGGCTTTTTGCAGGGATCAATGAGCAAGAGGTGAGATCAAGGCCTAATCCATTTGAGCTCTAACTGAGCCTACTTATTCCCAGTTGATTCAACCACAATTAACGCCTAGCAATTAAATGATATGACAAAGTTTTCTAGCAACTATAAATGCTTTAAATGGATTTTGTATGTTAACAAAGTAGCATGACAAACTTGGCATGTTTTACTTGCATAATGTAAAAAAAAAAAAAAAAATTAAAGAAAGAAAGAAAAGAAAAGAAAAGAAAGACTTCTTATGTTTTTCAAGGAAAAATGTTTTTGGTCTATATAATCACTCAAAGTCCTTGTTATAATATAAATATTTGTGTTCCAATAAAAGAGAGTGTTTTTCAAAAAAGAAAGGAAAAAAAGAAGGAAAAGGAGGAGAAAAAAGCTAACAAGGTAATGGTTTTGTAAGCTTTAAATTTTGCTTCAAGGGATAAAGGCCTAAATCAAAGCCCATTCATCACTTGCTACAACATCCATAATGTCTAAAGTAAGCCATCTTAAACAAATGATGACCACTTAGAGGACAACATGACTAAGATCAAGTAAATGCTCCAAAAGATGGCCTAAAACAATCTAGTTCTTCAAACTCGAATTTAAAGGAGACAAGTCTAGGAATGATAATAATAGGATTTCAATGAAGAAATTACTAGAGAAGCAGAAGTACCTATAAAAGAAGCTATTCCAGAAGATCACGAAGTAGATATAGAACCTCATGGGACCAAATGGCTTAAAAAAGATGGGCTTTGTCAACATCTAAGCAAGTGAGAATAGAGAATACCTTAAAAGTTTAGAGCCCTTGAATTTGAGAAATACAATAAAATAGGTTACCTCATTCTATAGATTTGGTTATACTTGTGGAAAGTGGCTTGGTATACCAATTATGACTAACTTATGATACAAACCTTTGAAGATAGCTTCATGGGCCTAGCCATAATCTTATATGCTTAACTAGACATAAATGAGGTAAACATCTAGGATAAGCTTACAAGAGCTTTCTATAAGCAATACAAGTTCAATATTAAAGTAGCCCCATTTATGGTCGACTTACAAGATATGAAAAACAAAGGGGTGAAACTTTTAAGGAGTATGCTAAAAAGTGGAGAGAAACGGCTGCTAAAATTACTTTACCTTTACTAAAGAGATACCTCATCTCCATTTTCATTAATACTAAGGGACATAGAAATCAATTTTGTAGATGTAAGTAATATTTGGAAGTAATTGAAGAAGCCATGTTAGCTAGAAAACTGATGAGCCCAAATCAA
This sequence comes from Lumnitzera racemosa, assembly GCA_024138005.1. Lineage (NCBI taxonomy): Eukaryota > Viridiplantae > Streptophyta > Magnoliopsida > Myrtales > Combretaceae > Lumnitzera > Lumnitzera racemosa. The sequence goes on along the minus strand of JAMXBC010000008.1, from coordinate 83,072,495 downwards.
ATTGAGAAAAAGAATACCTCATCAAATGATAACAGAGAAGTGGTTGTAACTATAGAAAACCCTAGGGCCTATTCTACAATACCCTATTTAACCAAATACAAGCCCATTTAGTTAGCATGAATCCAAATCCCTCAAATAAAGGACAAATTTCAAAGATCCAAAAGAGAGAATTCACTCAAATATCAATACCCCTATCTCAAGCCTTTCATGAATTAAGTAAAGTGAACAACCTAACTTGTGAAGTCACTAAATTGGGATAAAAGGCATGAAATTCTATTCTTGAAGCACAATGTGAATACTATATGGGCTAAAAAGGTCACTCAATAGATATTGCTAGAGATTGAAGAACAAAATTCAAGATCTCATTGATGTTGGACTCATTCAACTAGATTTCATACAAAATAGTAGGCCTAATAATGATGATAATCCTACTAAGAATCTTGAAGAGTCAGTCATTAACATGTTGAAGCAATTAAGGGAAAAAGAAAAAGACCACAACATAAGGTACGTTTTCACAAAAGGAAAGATTATTGTAGCAATTGATTTGCTAATTTTATATTAAGCATCATAATTGTAAAAATTAATTAATAAAATTTGCACAATCTTTATTCTTTCATTTTTGAGTTGATTAAGCCAAATTCGTATAATTGGCAAAAGAGCTATCAAATATGAAGAATGCTCATCAAAAGGATCCCATATGATTGGGGCAAGCAAGGGTATACATGATTTGAAAACCAAGTTTCTTCAATTTTTAAACCAAAGCTTATACTTTTCTTGAGCAAGTTTAAAACGATAAGGGCAAATCAATTTCCAAAGACATACCCCTTAACATCGAAAGAATGGAGAGACATTAACTCATTCCTTAAAAGGAGGTCTATCTTACATACAATACATGAGTTAACCCTTTAAGCCTTTAGGGGAGTGTTCTAAAAAAAATGTAAACCTTATCAAGAACCACCTCACAAGGAGGTAATCAAGAGTTCATAGAATTATTAATAAAGGAAGAGCAAATAAACTAATTTTTTTTTTGCTACAATTGTCTGAATTCATGAAAATGTATAGCCATGGGTAATTTTTTTTCCTAAACTTTCTATTCATTAAGCCAAATGTAAACACTTTGAGCTTTAAACCACTGATAAAAAGGGAATCCAAAAAGATAGAGGGTGATAAAGAAATGAAAGAAAGAAAAAATTAAAAAAGGAATGAAAAAGAAAAGGAGAAAAAAAAAAAGAAGAGAGAAAAACTAATAGAGTGAAAAAAAAAAGAGAGAAAAGAAAAAAGAGAAAGCAAGATAAAAAAGAAGAGAGAGAAATCATCCCTAAGAGTCTCGTTCAGGATATGGATTGAGGTTTTTAACCTAAATTCCTTATAAAATGTAAAGACCAAGCCTAGGTGTTAAGATTACAGCCCACCTACATTACTGCTCAAAAGGAATCAAATTATCCTAAGTCAACAATTTACTTGTGAAATTGGAGCAAGGTCATCTTATCTTATTTCTTAAGGTTCTTAACTTGTAAACTTGATTGAGGAAATCATTTTTAAAATTTGGCCAGAACATGATTTTTTTTTCAGTTGTGTTAATTGTTGACCAAGACCCACATTACATCCTTAAGGAACCTATTAGATCAACTAATGTATACTACTTACAAAACATACCAAAATTTTTGGAATCAAAGTTGTAAGTGAAGTAAGTAACTCAAAACTATAAGTCCTCTTAGATAAATTACGTAAGAAAACGTAATTCCTTTTCTAGGATAAATTTTTTTGAAACAATAATAAGTAAAGGCACAGAAAGGAATTTTCCCTGAAAATGATTTTCTATAGGTCACCATTTCAGCCACATTAACTAAATGGCAACACAAGCATAGAGTTCAAGAGAGACTTTGAAGCAATCAAGAAAAGAGCAAGTGACTTAAGGGCAATAAGATGGGTTTACCAGTTATCTGCATCATTTGGAGCCAATAAGACTTCCCTATCAATTAGCAATTCTCTTCTTAAAGATAAAAAAAAAAAAAAAAAAACGTTCAAAAAAATCCCAAGAGCATTAGCTATTCTAACTTTTTTTTCAAAAGAAAAAAGATTTCAAAAAATTATCTTTTCAAAAAAGAGTAGGAGCACAAGCCATCCAACATTTAAAAGAAAAAGAAAAAAGAATTGTAAGAGCATAAACTATCTTAAAAGTGCAAGCCATCATGTTTTTTTCAAAAGTCTCTTCAAAGATTCTAAAAGGATAAGCTATCACCTTCAAAATTTAGGAGCATAAGCTATCCTACCCTTTTTAGATTTTAAGAGCTTAGGCAGTCCTCTACAAAAATTTTAAAAGCCATCTTACATTGTCAAAAGTCATAGGAGCAAAGACTGATATACTATGGAATGTAGGAATTAGGCTACATGTGTAATAGTATCATGAAAATAAGGGTGGCTTAAGACCAAATTATGGCTCAAAGTTAAATAATAGTCAAAAGTTTAGCTAACTCGTGTACTAGGTCGTAGATGTGACATACCACAAGCTACACTTGGACCTAATTAGTGCCTTGATATAATGCACAAGGTATTAACCATTGTATCTTGCGATTATCCTTACTAAAGGAACTAATAAGAAGCCATCCTATATATATAAGATTTTCATAAAGATAAAAGATTTCAAATTTTAAGAGTAGTATCCATCTTAAAATCATTTTTCAAGAACAGTCTTTCATTCTAAGGTTGTTCTCAATAATTGCAATGACAAAATTCACAAGAACATCAATTATCTTAAATGTTTCAAAAGAGGGAACCTCAATTATCCCAAATACTTTTCAGGAGACATAGCTATCTTGACCATTTTCATAAAACATATCGAAGTCTTTCAAGAACATCAATCATCTTGAAACTTTTCAAGAATTTTCCAAAAGATTTTCAAAATTAAAAGAGCATTAACTATTTGAACTTAAGATAAGTTTTAGGAGCATCAACAATCCTTTAAGATGAACAACTATTCTACATAGAAAGTAAATCCCATAAGGTGATTTAAAAGGTAAAGCATGTAAGGTGATTGAAAGTAAATCAAATCCCATAGAATGACCAAAGGAAACAAAAGAGAAGAAATCTTAGCGTGATCAAAAGAAGCAAAAAGCAAATATCTTATGGGGTGACTAAAATAAGTAAAAGGAAGAAAATCTCATAGGACGACCTTAAAAAGAAGAAAGTCCTAATAGGGTTATCAAAAGAAGTAAATACCTTAAGGTAACTTTCAACAACGTAAATCCCATGGAGTGGTCATTAAAAAGAGTATGGGTGATGTTAAGAGTTGCAAGTCTCGAAGATGACCTTAAAAAGATAAAAATCACAAAGGGAGGTCATCAAAAGAAGCAACTTCTATGGAGTGAACTTAAAAGGCATAAATCCAATGGGGTGGTCATCAAAAGAAGTAAATCCTGCAGGATGATCTTAAAAGTTATCAATCCCATAACATTTCCCTAAAAAATATGTAAATCTCATGGAGTGATTTTGAAAATGTAAACCTCATAAAATGACCTTAAGAGAAGTAAATCCTATAGGTAAATCTTAAAAAAGTTAAATCCTGTAGGGCGATTTAAAAGATGCAAATCCTAAGGGGTGACTTTAAAAAATGTATGTGACTACCTATAGAATTATGAGAATTTGAAGACACTAATAGGTGAAAATTGTATTGAGGAAACAAGTAGGTGGAACAAAAACCTATTTTGTTTTGTTTTTCTTTTGTCTTAATTAATAAGGTTGCTCTTAGGAAATTTATGCAATCATTATGGTTACATAATATGAGTAGCTCTTTGTAAATGTTCCTTTTGTATTACAAAAGCAAATCATATATATATGTGTACATGTGTACAAGCACATGCATGCGTAGATGTGTGTGCAAGTATCTACAAGTGTGTGCATGTGTTTTGTGTGTATGTTTTGTAAATAAATCAATTTATACTTTTATTGACTAATGAGCTTCAAAATAGTTTCATTGTAAAGCCTTGTATGTATAATGTTTATCATAGTAGCTTAATGAATAGCTTCTATAATAGAGTGATATGCATGATAAAATGTTATAATAAAAGCCGCATTTAGGGTATCACTATTTTTTCCTTGGTGCTACTTGCTTCTTGTAGTCACCCATCTTGGAGTGCTCTACATTAAGCATACTTAACTTTAGAGTTCTAATGATGAATTATAACATGTTACACCTCATCTTCATGATTAAAGTTTCACTACACTCTATTTGAGGATATCACAACATTTTAATAACATAGTATTAAAGCCAATATCTAAGTTTCAAGTGGTTTAGAGGTAAAATTTGAAGTAAATAAATAATATGCTCAATGAAATTTTTGTTTGTTGACAACTTCATCCAATGCTTCAAATCCAAACTTCATCGAATTTGTACTTACCAATTTTATTTTCTCCATCATATATGCAAAGATGCTAAGGTGCCACATAATTGAGTTAAAGGTAATAACATGGCATATTACCCTTTCCTTTTGGATTCGAATCATCTAAATTTATTTTTCCTTAATTTTCCTTGGTTTACAAACGGTAGAGATTGTTTGAATTTCTAAAATACCTTATGAAAAGTTTTTCTTATAATTTAGACTTATGATTACTCAAAATTGTATCTTAGAATGTAAATCAAGAAAAATTCAAATAAAATAAATCTATAAGATTCATTTCATTCCTTACATATTCATAGTAAAAAATTGAAGCTTGTTATCAATCTTTAGGTATGATATAAGGACTTAGTAAATAAGAAAACTAATTTCACGTTTTTCCATAAGGGAAGGATGTTTATGGGTCAAAGATTTAGATTATGATAAGCTAGTAAATTTTACAAGAAAAAAGTTGATTAGGTATGACATTCAAATACTTAAAATTTTATGTGTGAAATTAGAAAGAAAATTAAAAATCAAGTAATAGTTTTGACATTTTCTCTTTAATAAATTAGTCAACTATAGTTCAATTAAGGTTTAGCTTCTTAACCACAAAGACCTTATCTTACACAAATAAAAACACCACTAAATTATGAGGTTATTATTAAAACCCTAATTGAAAATGCAAGGAAAATCCAATTAGGTCAACATTGAAGATTTTATGGCCAAGTAAGGTTACACAACAGAAGGTTGAAGACTAGTCGATCAAAACAATTTCTTTAAAGGTTTGGTCGGTCGCAGAATGATTATTAATTAGCTGAAGTACTTAGACAACATTTTCTTTTTTTCTTTATCACAAAGAAGTCGGTCAATGTATAAGCTACAGCTAGAAAGATGAGTATTGTTTTTTTTTTTTCATCCTCTTTTGCAATGAGATAGCATGACATATGATAAGAAGACATAAATGAACGCATTTACATTTTAAATTAATTATTTATAATTTCTATTTATTTTCGTGTAATTTTCACTAACATGAATCTGATACGAAATAAAGATATGAACACTATTTGCTAACACACATTATAGCTATAAATTTAGTGAGTAAGAAGGTTGTTGATGGTAAAATTTCATTGAAGATTGGATTATGGTCATCGGAGGATGCAAAATTCTTAATTTCATTTTCGCTCCAGTATGCAGTCCTTTATAATACAAAAAACAACTATTAGGTGGCACTAAATAGTGCTTCAACACAACCACTTGGATGCTTATGTCAGCATGGGTCTTGAAGAGTGAAGACTCTAATGTAAAAAGGAGATAGGGGAAGAGAGAGAGTCCTTTTACCTAAGGGCTTCATCTCCCGTTTATAGGTGATGAGGCTAAAGTATTTCCAAAAAGATATCTCCTGATAAGAATCAACTTCTTGGACCAATCACACGTAGGATAGCAAGGACTCACACAGAGAAAACTAGCCCGAAACTCTATTCAGGATGAAGATTCCTATTCTGATCTCTATCTTTTATATTACTGCCGACCCAAGTACTAACACAGTTTCTGAGCTGTTAATCATGCACGCCGACCAATTGAGCAACCATACTTATTGTCAAGCTCATACCATGATCCAAGAAACTCTCGAGCTAACTAGCATCAAACCTCTATTCGAGCCGACTTGTCGAGACACCTAATTTGCAGAGGATCAATAAGCTTTTTAGTACCTAAGAATTGACTTGAACCAAATCGGGCCAACTCTGACTGCTGATTTTCTTCTGACATTGTCTGAGTAGAATTTTGCAACTGTTAAGCGGCCTTACAATTCATTTTAGCTTAACTAACCGTACTATAAGCCTCTAACTTCCTCTTGACACGTGTCTTCTGGTACGATATTCTATAATGATTCCTTACTTTACCGTACAATGTATCATTTGCCATTTTTACCCCTTCTAAGAATGTTTTAGAAATCTTTTGTACATTATCCCTTTTGTCTTTTCCTTATTTAGTGTAATCCTAGTTGAGGTCATATAAATACCTCACTTCCTTATACGTAGACAATACATTGCATTATTGATTATTTTAAGTTTCCTTTCTTAAGTAACCTTAGTGTTCTTGTTTATCTCTTAACTCTTATCTATTTCCTTTAGTAAAGAGTAATGGTGAGTGACCCTATAGTTTAAACTAATGAGTCACATCCAACAAGTTGTAGGCGGAGGAGGATCAATTAGTGTATTATATTTGATTGGTAGCTTCTCAAATTTAGCTAACCTTTTCTTTTTCATTTTTGTTCCCTTTCGTTGTGGTGCCTCTTTGTGCATACGACCCCAAAAATGCATTATCTCCTATTAAATCTTTTTAAATTAAGCAAGTGTATCTACTATGTTTGGTTAAATATATACATATCTCTTGGAAACCAATGTGTATCTTAATTAAATAGGCTTGGGGCCTATGTGTTGAAAATGCCTATCAACACTTGCACTCTTAAACCTAACCAATAACACCACAATCCCCCCCACACATCCAATTAACTAACAAAAAAAAAAAACTAAAAAACTCTCTTTAGAGATAGGGTCTGCAAGGAGAGTAAGCACATAGATAAGCCCGTAAGGCTCTAAGTCAAACTATTATTCAATGAAGGTGAGCTAATGATAGTAAGGTAGAGCTTTGACTTAGTCAAAATGGCGGGGCAGGTTGGTCAAACTGCATAGTTAGACTTAAGCTATATGAGTCAAGTACATGAGAGCTCAAAGGAACTCTTATTAATGCAATGTCACTCAAGAACCAACTTAGGGGCAAGTCAAGTTGAGAAAGATTTGGTTGCTCAAAGGAGGTGTAAGATTCTGTTGAAATAGGTAAGCATCATAAGCTTGACCTGGGGATAGGTCGGGCAATGCCTTATACCTAACTTGATTTTCGAACAAGTTAGTCTAATAAGTGGGAGCCCACGTCAATATGGGCCTAGATAATTATTTGTACCTAGAGAGGTCAACTTAGTTGTGGGGAGCCTCCAATGGTTATATTTGGACTTGGTGCAAGGCTAGAGTGCTTGAGAAAGAAGGGGCCAAAAAAGGTGAAGGTCTAAAGAAGTTAGAGTACATAAAAAGGTAGGAGCTTGGAAAGGCAAAGGCTTAGAGAGGTCTAAATGCCTGAAAATGTGAGATCCTAGAAAGGCAAAGGTTTAGAGAGGCTGGAATATAAAAATGTTTCTTAAGTGTTAGGGGGTAGTCACTAATTCTCCATAGCATGGGAGTTCCCTAAGGCATTAAGGTCAGGATGATTACCTAAAGGCCAAGGAGTCAACCTCTTAGCACAAGAGTTCCTTCGGCATCTATGCTAGTAAGGGTACCTAAGATGATGAGGAATCAACCCTTGGTTTAGGAATTCCTCAAGCGTTTGTGTATGCAAGGGTACCCATAGGGTTGAGAAGTCAACCCTTAGTTAGTCTAAGAATTCCTCAGACGATGGTGCCAACAAGGGTACCTAGGAGGCTTGAGGAGTTAACCTTAGTTAGTCCTCGAGTTGAGCGTTTGTGCCAACGAGGGTACCCCTAAGATTGAGGAGTCAACTCTTAATTATAATTCCTTGGTGTTTGTGCCAGCAAGGGTACCTATAGATCGGAGATGACAACCAGTCCAACTCCGTGCATAAGCTCAGATTTACAACAATAAACAATGTAGTAAGGAAAAGTAATGATAATAGAAAAGAAAAAGAACTGGAGAACTCAACTCTGAGTAAGCGTGGGCTGTGGCTACTTGTGCGATACTTGTGTGGTTCGCGCAAGGCTCCAGATTGCGGTTGCGATCGAATAGAGTTGCAACGCCTTTCTTGGCATTGCTTGTAGCCGATGTTCTAGTCTGGTAGTTGCTCAGCGGAGATCGGATCTGTGTGCGACTGTCAATAGCTCTTTTGTCTCGGGACTATGTGGAAAGCTTGGTGGTTGTCATGTTTTCCTTAGGTGTCTACTCGGATACAGTAGCTCAGGTAGAAAGGAAGCTCAGTAAATGAATGATTTTATACGAATTATTTTGAAGTGCAAAGCTCAGTCAATAAGCTCGAAGCATGGAGTTGCCATTCGGTATAAAGGAGCTTGCAAAAATTTGTTAAAAGGAGCTCAGAGCTTATCATTTTAGCCGATTTATAGGTCGTCCTGTTTTTTGCTTGGAAAATTAACTGCTGTTCTAGTCACAAGAGATGGACATCTCAATAATACTGTTATAGAGGTGCTGGGCCGATCCGTTCAAGATCGGGATGGGGCTGCTGTTCGAGGGTGGCTTGAATATTTTTCAATGGCATTGCTAGTCTATTGTATATGTACGGATCAGAATAGTGTGAAGCTCAGAGTTGTCGAACTCAGAATTCTTGCCTTGGAGTTGTTGGTCACGTTGGTTGCTGTGGACAGCTCGGTGTGTGATCTACTCAGTTGGTCTGCTATGTGTTCGGTGCAAGATTATAATTGCTCCGTTCACATGGAGCTTAGGGTGACTTCTGGTTGGGGAGATGGAGCATACAGCTTGGTTGTGTTTGTTACAAAGTTGCTGGGAGCACCCTGGAAGCTTGGACATTAGACCAACTTCGAGATTTGCTCGGCAAATCTGTTAGCTACCTTGAATTGGTGGTCGATACAAGGGCGCTTTGCCAATCTGCTTGGTAGAGCTCAAAATTGAGCATAGATAGATGCCCGTCTTGTGGCTACGATGAATTTCTGCGGCTGTTCGGGCTTGGTTAGAGTGCAGCGATGATTGGTCCGTTCTTTAGTGTTATCAAGCAGAGCCATTCGGTGCTTAGTTGGACTTGCAGCTCGGCTTGTGGAATGGAACTCGATAAGTATGGGGAGTGCTCAGCCGCTCGGCCTGAGTATGTCCACTACTCTGGTTCGGGTCTGTGGAGCGAACTGCTGCGAGGGAAGCAAGTTGGGATGGAGTTGTTCTACTCGTGGAACTTTGTTGACTGCAACTCGATGCATTGTTGTGCAGCTTAAATTCAAGTTGTAGTTTGGGAAATATTGTGCAGCTTGGGTTTGCGTTGCAACACGGAGTCCAAGCAAAGGTAAAGATCGCAGGTCGGCCTTTAATTACTGCTCGGTAATGGATGGCAGCTCGACGAGTTGTGAACGAAGGGCAGCTCAGACTTGCTTGGATCAGTAGCAGTTAGGAGATTTGGAAAAGGAGCAACTCACAAATCTAAAAGCTGCCCAACATTCTCTGAGGAATTTCATCAAACGGTTTCTGGGCATGAGTGATGGTATTGCTCTTGCCTTACACAAGAGTGTTTATTCCCTTTTCCAATCGAAATTCATCCAAACTATGCTAATAAGCAATGGCCAAGAACCAACAAGGGCAATTATATCAGGATGGATCCAAATCTGTAAAAGGATCGAAATCAAACGATGGAAACAAAGATGAAAAATATGCAAAACCATGAACCACAAACCACTCCAAAGATATGGTGCACCAAAGAACTTTTGTAAACTAACTAGATTAGCCGATATGATACACAACTAATCTAACTAGGTCATTTGCTACTAAACCTTACTTAAGGGTATTGATAAGAGTAAGACAAACTTGCAAAAAAACACAATTTGACAAAGGAATATAATATTCTGTATATTGATGATAATGATGATGATGATTGATGTGGCTTATAAAGATAAGGGTATTTATATCCACATTTTTAGGGCAACCTATTACAATCAAGAAGTTACTAAAATGGGCACATTACCCAAAAAGGAAAAGTACAAAAAAGAATATACATGAAAGAAGACGAATTGGTAAACTATAAGAAAAAGGGAATATCTAGCCTCTATCTATATAGTACAGCTTATCAAATGACCGGCCAAACTAGATGCTACTTCATAGAGTTATATTTCCAATGTAGACAGGTCGATAGTCTCTAGATTCTTCATAGTTTAGGGTAGAGATGGCCAAGCTGTTGGGTAAGCTTGCATAACTTTTTGAAGAACAATCTGGAGCTCCTTTAAGTTGACGGTTAGTGACCTTGGATACTATTTAAAGTTAAGAATAACTCAATAAGTGCAAAAGGTTGGACATAGATAAGAGGTCAAACTCTTCGGTAGTGGGATGAATGGAAAGAATGTGTTAAGCCATGTATTCTAAAACTTAAGCTTGGGCTCCAGTTTAGGGTTCAATTGGTTGATTTCTATCATCCTCTCTATGTTGGGGTAGATTTAGATCAAATCTAGATGATCTCCTGGTTAATCGTCTTCTTTTGATCAATAGTGTCTCAAGTTAGTAACAATGAAAACATTGGGAACTCTATAGTCTTCAAGCAGTTATAACTCATAGGCATTATCATTGACCTGATGGAGTATCTTAAAGCATCATTTAGCTTAGGCAGATAGTTTGTGCTTCCTCTTGTTTGAGAATCTTTCCTTACTGAAATGTAACAAAACTATGTCACCGAGCTAAAATTGTTTTCTCCTTCTTCCTTATCCTTTCTACTCCAACTTTCTAGCAACTCAGTCTATCTATTGAGTCACTTTCTAATAAATCTTCTAAAGGGTTTGAGCTTGGTCTCTAACCTTTAGGTCTTCTTAATGGGTTACAAGTATTGGCATATGGTCCAGGGTATTTAGGGGTTGAAACCTTAGACGACCTGATGCATCTCTGAGGTCGAACACATGGAGAGGCACTACAATGAACCAAAACAAGAAAATAAAATTGGGGTTTTAGCAAAGTACGGGCAATTACCGAATGGATATGACACATCACTCGATCCTACTTGGCCAATAATTTGCCAATTATAACATGCCGGTCCGAATTGAAGGGTTACTTACTATACTAAAGGGAATAGATAAAAGTTGGATGATAACGAAAACACTAAGGTTGTTCAAAGTAAATAGTTTCTATATTGATTGGATCCATCCTCTGTATATAAGAAGTAGGGGTTTATATACCCATCTACCGGGGTTACTTTACATATACGAAAAGACAAAAGGTTATTCTACAACTAGGTTACATAAATAATACTAAAAGGGGTAAAAGGGGAAAAGAATATTCAATGTAGAAGAGAAAAGAATCATTCTCGAGTATTGTATCAAAACGTGTCACTTGTTGGCCGGACATTAGGAGTATGATACAAAGTAAGCGAAAGTAAGAGGGCATTGCAGTTAGGGGCTGACCTAATCTGGATCAAGTCGGGGACCAATCAGTTCTTCTAGAGAAGAGTCAGCTCAACATAAGGTTAGATGCCTATGGTCAGATTAGGAGCTCGCCTCGACTATTCTTAGGCTCTCTTCTAAGATAAAGCATAGTTGTTGAACAAGGACAGATCTAACACAAATAAGGAACCAATAGTCTGGTCAACAAGAGACTAACTCGATATAGAAGTCCCTGTCTCAACTATGGCATAGAGCTAGTATTCTCCGAACGAGTCCTTAAAGTCTTCTAACTCAGCTACATGTGATTGATTTGAGGGGTTGATTCCTATCATCTATCTAAGGGTCGGAAAGATTTATCCTCAAATCAAGAGTAGTCTTTGCCCTTTCTTCTAAGGTACTTGCAGGGTCTTCTTCTACTAGTTAGTGAGGGATCAGATTGGATACATTAAAGATGGAAGAAACACCATAGTTATTAAGCAACTCAATTTGGTAAGCATTGCGGTTGATTTTCTTGAGGACCTTAAATAGACCATCAGCTCGAAGAGATAGCTTATTCTATCTCAAGTATGGGAATCGTTCTCAGCTAAGATGTATCCATACCAAGTCTCCTGGGTGGAAATAAATAGTTCGGCGACCTCGACTACCAATTTTATGCTACCTTTGATTGAACTTGGCAATCTTCGTGATGACAAACTGGTGTGACTCATGCAATTCTTGAGCTCGGTCCACTCTAGATTAACTCTCTTTAGTAGCTACTAAGGTATTAATCATATTTAAGGGAATGGTAAGGTTAGGGCCATAGATGACCTCGAATGGGGTCTTCCTAGTAATGATATGGATAATTAGTTGTATGTAAACTCCACAACTAGTAAGTACAAATTCTAATCTCTCAAGTTCTTTCTTATGATAGCTACGAGCAGATTGCCTAGCGTCTTGTTTGCCACTTCAGTCTGGTTATCAGTCTAAGGGTAGTTATTGGAGCTAAATATAAGTTTAGTTACAAGCCTTCTCTAAAGAGTCTTCCAAAAATAGCTCAAAAGTTTTGTATCCCGATCTAAGACAATAGTTTTTAGTACCCCATATAGTTTGACAATCTCTTACAAAAACAAATCAACAATGTATAGATCATCGTTAGTCCAATGGTACAGAATGAAGTGCGCCATCTTACTGAAGTGATCTACTACAACAAAAATAGAATCTTTCCCTTTAAATGTTCAGGGTAACTCTAGAATAAAGTCCATGCTGAGGTTGGCCCAAAGTAAAGTAGGTGTTAGTAATGCCACGTATTCTCCATGGGGTTCTTTCTTCCCCTTAGCATGCTTGCACACTTCACAACTACTAACTACCTTATGGATATCTTTAGCCAAACCAACCTAAAAAAGTTTCTTTCAACAGATTGGCTATCTTAGTCTCCTCGAAATGACCAAATAATCTTCCGTTATGAGCTTCCCTGATCAATAGCTCATGCGTGGAATAGTTTGGAATATATAACCTGCAGTCCTTGAATAGATAGCCGTCCTTAAGATAATACCCTCCAACAACCACCCCTTCTCTACACTGTTCAACAACAGGACCAAAGAAGGGGTCAATAGCATACTGTTCAGTGATAAGTGAGAATCCCAAGAATTTTGTCTACAAAGTGGTCAACAAAGTTTGTCGTCGTGATAGAGCGTCGGTCACCAAATTTGCGCATCCCTTCTTATTTTGAATGACATACAAGAACCCTTCCATAAATTTCAACTACTTAACCTATCACTTGGAGAGTTTGTTCTTACTCTTAAGATGCTTCAATTATTCGAGGTTAGTGTAAATAACAAACTCTCATGGTAACAAATAATGTTGCCAAACAGTGAGGGCTTGGAAAAGTGAGTACAGCTCTTTCTCATACACAGAATAGTTCAAGGCAGGACCACTAAGTTTCTCACTATAGAAGGCAACAAATCATTGCTCCTGCATCAAGACAGCACCAATTGCAACTCTCAAAGTATCACATTGTAGTTCAAAGGGTTTATCAAAATCTGGCAATGATAGGATAGGTACTAAGGTGAGTTTTTCTATGATCTCTCTAAAGCTTTATTTAGCTTGGTCATTCCACCTGAATCCTTTACTCTTCTTAGTAAACTCAGTCAATGAGGCGGTTATTGTGATGAAGTCCTTGATAAATTGCCTATAGAAAGAAGCTAGGCAATGGAAACTTCAGACCTCAATGACATTCTTCGGCGTTAGCCATTTCAAAACAGCTTGGATCTTCTCCTCATTTGCTTGAATTCTATCCCCTAACACTACAAACCCTAAGAATATCACTTCTCTAGCAGAACATACACTTCTTCACATTTCCATACAACTTCTCAATTTGTAAAATGCTAAATACTTCATGAAGATGTTGAACATGGTCATTCAGTTTAGTACTGTATACCAATATATCATCAAATTACATAACCATACATCTCCCAATTAGGGGTCACATTACATGGTTCATTAACCTTATGAATATACTTGGTGCATTAATAAGTTCAAATGGCATAACCAACCATTCATAGAGTCTGTGCTTAGTCTTGAAGGTAGTATTCCATTCATCACCCGACCTCATGAGAATTTAGTGGTAGCCACTTCACAGATCAATCTTCGAAAATATCTTTGCACTATGAAGCTTATCTAACATGTCATCAAGTCTCAGTATTGGGTATCTATACTTGACAATAATTCGATTGATTATTTGGTTTTCGATGCACATGCACCATGAACCATCTTTCTTTGGAATGAGCAAAGCTAGTACAGTACAAGGGCTTATGCTTTCCCTCACATGTCCTCGTTCTATGAGTTTGTCTACCTATCTTTTTACCTTAGCAACTTGCTTAGGGTTCATCCGGTATCCAGGTTGATTCAGTAAGGCAGCGCCTAATTGCAAATCAATACAGTGCTCTATGCCTCAGATTGGTGATAGTCCTCTAAGCAGTTCTCCCGAAAACAAGTCGAAAAACTCATTTATCAAGCTTCGAATCTCTTCTGGAACATCATGTAATTTCCTCATCTCCAACAATCTCCTAACCAACAAGAACATCGGTTCATCAACCTTTTCAATAAATCGGAGCTCTCTTCAGCTCATAACTAAAGTATTCTTCTTACTAGCTCGAGTAAGCTAGTTATGGGTTTCATTTACTTAGGACAAGATTAGAGGTTGCAACACAATCTTCCTTCCATCCTTAACAAAGGCAAAAGTGTTCTTATACCCGTCGTACATAACACGTCAGTCGAATAACTAAGGTCATCTAAGCAGTAGATGTGATGCTCTTATGGGAATGATATTACACACTACTTCATCCATGTACACTTTCCTAAAACTAAACAGTACAGCCACTTGTTTAGTCACGTGCAAAATACCCTTATCATGAAGGCAATGTAGCTTATAAGTTTGGGGGTGCTTTGAGGTCAGTAGACCCAACCTTTGTACAAAAGATTATGCAACTACATTAGTACAACTTCCTCCATCTACTATGATCATGCATAATTGGCTTTTGATGTTACACTTGGTATGGAACGGGTTCTCCCTATGGTCCTCCTCAGAGTTCAATAGGGAACTTAGTACTCGTCTCAGGATTAAGGCCATCACTTCTCCTTACTCAGACACAACTCTCTTCTTCCTCTTCGGCCTCAGGTTTTCCATCATCTCTCTTGGGTTCACTTTCGTCAGTGTTATCCACTATATCTCCTTGGATCATCATGACACATCGATTCGGACACTCAGCGGCCATATGTCTAAAACCCAGGCGTTTAAAGCATTTTACCTCACCAGTCTTCTGTTCGGTGGTCTATCTTTTCTCATATATCCTCAGGGGTAGCCTACTCTTGGCTCAGCTTGGATGACCGATCTGGTCCTGCTGGCTTGCTCGGCTGTCTTTAGATTAGTCATTCCTATCCTCGGTCCTGATTGGCCTCCTCGGCTTAGCTCAATTAGGTCGACGCAATACTGGGACTCACGAGAATGTCAGCTCAAGTCAGCTCAAAACACTTCTTCTCTGCCTTTCGACTCTCTACGCTATCTTAATGATCTCTTCCAATGTATAAAACTTCTGTACCTCCATAATATTGCGAATCTTATACTTAAGCCTAGAAATAAACCTCGATACTATACGAGCCTTTGGTTCTTTCACATCAGCTTGAATCATTAACATCTGGAACTCTCTTACATAATCATCAATAAATCAGTTCCCTTAGTACAGCTCTTGCAATTTTGTAAGCGTATCTTATAGGTAGGTCTAGACTATAGATCTGCTTCTTAACAACCTTTTCATCTTATCTTAAGTCTTAACACTTCGTCTTCCATCTCTTACTCTAGCTGCATTCAAATTTTTCCACTATATAGTGGCATACCCAGTAAACTCTATACAATAAGTTGGACCTTGATGGCATTTTCATACCTATAACATTTAAATTCTTTCTCAACCTTCTCTTCCCGCCCTAAGTATTCATCTGTGCCTCTACTTCCACTGAAGGGCAGGATTTACACCTTGACATTGTCTAGCCCTCAAGGGACTCGGCATTCTCGTCCCTATGCTTGGTAATAATCAACTTCTTCTTCTTCACGAAACCCTTCAAGACCTAGCTCCTCGTCATCTTCCCTAATCTCCTCCAACTCCAGTCTTCATCTAGCAGCTCAATCTACTACTCCACCAGTTTATGGCAGTTAAATTGGGTGATTAGTTCAATTGCCTTAGCCATAGTGTTTCTCAAGGACATCTTCTTATAGGTTTTGTTACTGTACACCTTGGGATTGTTGTCTATTAACTTACATTATGGTAACTAAACTCTCAACAAGGTTTGTGAGTCTGTTAAGTTTGTCATCAACTAATCCTAAGGTATTACTACTATTATGACCACAAGCAGGTTAAGCACCACTGCTTTGGTCACTAATAACACCCTGAACACTTGAATCAGACATGGTACAGTACTTCTCAAATGGATTAACAACTTGCTAACAACTTCAATACCTGATAGTTACTCAAATAAAATAGAAACAAACTTGCTTTGTTTTCGTAATGAGAAACAGAGTAAAAACTGAGTAACAATAAAACTACTCTTATTGTTACACCAACACACTACAATAGCTATAGAAGGAACACAACAGCTACTAATAGTAAAGTGAACCAAAACTTTACGACAACTTCGTACACTCCTTTACGGAACCGTGCTTTGATATTAGTAAAGCTGATGCGTCTCTAGGGTTGGACATACGAAAAGGCACCACAACAAATCAAAACAAGAAAATAAAATAGGGGTTTTAGCAAAGTCCGAGCAGCTATTGAATAGATATGATGCACCACTCAATCCTACTTAGCTAACAATCCACCAAATATGACACACCAGTTCAAACTGAAGGGTCACTCCCACGCTAACACTAAGGTTATTCAAAGTGAATAGTTTCTATATTGATTAGATTCATCCTCTATATATAAGAAGTAGAGGTTTATATAATCATCTACTAGGGTTACTTTACATGTATGAAAAGACAAAAAGATATTTTATAACTAGGTTATATAAATAATACCAAAAGGGGTAAAAGAGGAAAAGAATATTTAGTATAGGAGAGAAAAGAATCATTCTGGAGTATTGTGTTAAAAGATACGTATCACT
This sequence comes from Lumnitzera racemosa, assembly GCA_024138005.1. NCBI lineage: Eukaryota > Viridiplantae > Streptophyta > Magnoliopsida > Myrtales > Combretaceae > Lumnitzera > Lumnitzera racemosa. The sequence goes on along the minus strand of JAMXBC010000008.1, from coordinate 83,055,386 downwards.
TGTCGGTTAGACATTAAGAGTATGATACAAAATAAGCAGAAGTAAGAAGGCATTGCAGTTAAGGGCCGACTTGATCTGGATCAAGTTGGAGACCAATAAGTTCTTCTGAAGAGGAGTCAGATGCCTATGGTCAGATCGGGAGCTCACCTCAGCTATTCTTAGGTTATCTTCTAGGATAAAGCATAGTTATTGAATAAGGGCGAATCTGACACAAATAAGGATCTAATAATCAGGTCGGCAGGAGACTAGCTCAGGATAGAAGTCCCATCACGGCTATGGCATAGAGCCAGTATCCTCCAAACGAGTCTTTGGAGTTGTCTAGCTTAGCTATGTGTGATCGATTTGAGGGTTGATTCCTATCACGACTTCAAAGGGAATCTGAACTATAATGTTGTGGAAAAATCTATTGTAAGTGAATTCAACCATGGGAAAGCAAGCATTATAGTCAACTAAGTTCCTTCCCAAGGTTATTCGGAGTAAGGATCTTAAGATGTGATTGACAACCTTTATCTAACCGTTAGTTTATGGATGACATGATGTATCATAGAGTAGTTTTGTTCCCATTCAATGCTAGAGGGCTCTCTAGAAACGACTTAGAAATTTGGGATCTTTATCAAATACCATACTCCTAGGCACATTGTGCAATTGAACGATCTCCTACAAAAAGAGAAAAGAAGTAGTTGAAGCATCGTTAGTCTTAGTGTAGGGCTTGAAATGTGCCATCTTACGAGATCTGTCCGTGACGACTATGGAATCTTTTTCTAAGGCTGTTTTTGGTAAGCCGATAACAAAATCCATACTTAAATCAACCTATAGTTTGATCAAGATGGATAGAGGCATTGCACTCCCTTATTTAGCTTAGCTCTTTGCTCTCTTACAAGTTGTGCATCCTTCTACAACCCTATGGGCATCTTTTATCATTTTAGGCCAAAAGAATCAGGTACTCAATGGCTCAAAAGTTCTTTTCTCTCTAAAATGTCTAAAAAGTCGTCCACTGCGAGCTTCTCTTACCAACAACTCTTTGATAGAATAGGTCAACACACAAAGCTTACCACCTCGGAACAAGTATCCATCCTCAAGATGGTAATCATCTATTACTTGTCCTCCCATGCACTACATATATAGAAGACCAAATGAGGATCTTAGTGGTATTGCTCTTTGATGCTTGCAAACCTCAATAATCTAATCTATAGGTTGATTAGGAAGGTGTGTCTCCTTGACAAGGCATCAATGACCACATTCGTCTTGTTACACTTATAGTTGATCATAAAGTTAAATCCTTCCAAGAATTCTACCCACCTTACTTATCACTTTGAAAGCTTAAGCTAGCTTCTTAAATACCTCAGGGACTTATGATGAGTATTGATGACAAACTCTTTTGGTAAAAGGTAGTGTTGTCACACTTGATGAGCTTACATTAGTACTGGAAGTTCCTTGTCCTATACTAAATAGTTCAGTATAGTTCAACTGTACTCCTTTAGCTTATCACTATGGTATGTAACAAGTTGACCTTCTTACATTGGTACAACACTAATACTAACACCTAAAGCATCACATGCCAGCTCAAAGACCTTATCAAAGTTAAGTAGAGATGGGTGCAATAGTCAATCTTTCCTTCACCTTTGCAAAACTCTTCTTTTCTTTCTTTCCCTACTTAAACTCCATGCTCTTATTTGTTAGTTCAGTAAGAGACACACATAATTGTGCTGAAACCTTGGATAAAATATCAATAAAAGGAAGCTAAGCTATGAAAGCTTCTTACCTCAACATAATAGGTTGGAGTTACCCAATCTGCTATAGCTTGAATCTTCTTATTGTCTACTCATAAACCTCTTCCACTAACCATATATCTTAGGAAGACTACTTCTTCTTAGTAGAACCAACACTTCTTTAAGTTGCTAAACAACTTCTCATCTTTCACCACGTCAAATATAGCTTGCAGATGAATAACATGGCTGGACAGGTGGAGACTGTACACTAAAATGTAATCAAAATAAACCACAACAAACTTTTCAATTAGGTCACTCAATACATGGTTCATTAATCTCATAAAAGTACTTGGGGAAAAGACAAATTGCTAGCTATAGGGACAAACCATGGTAAGTCTTAAACGTTCTTTTCTACTCATCCCCTAACCTCATTATAATTTGATAGTAACCAAACTTTAGCTAAATCTTACTAAATACTCAAGCATGATGCAGTTCATCTAACACGCCATCTAACCTAAGGATACGATACCTATACTAGATCATGATTTTGTTAATAGCTTGGCTATCCATACATATTCTCCAAGACCTATCCTTCTTTGACATAAGTAATGTTAGGATAGCAAGTGGACTAAGACTTTCTCTGACATACCCTCTCTCCATTAGCTCATTGACTTATCTTTGCAGTTTAGAAACTCGTTTGAGATTCATTTAGTAAGCTGGTTTATTAAGTATGGTGACACTAAGAACCAAGTCAGTCCTTCGAAATGGGGATAACCCCTTAGGTAACTCTTTAGGAAATAGGTCATCATATTCCTCAATCAGTCTTTAACTTCTTCGAGTAACTTAACTTGCTCCTTTAGTTTTAACAAGCTGTGAATTATCAAAAAGGTCAACATATCTAACCTGATAACTTCTTTAAGCTCAAAGCGACTTAAAACAAGTGCCTTTCTAGGGCATCGAGCCAACTTCTAGTTTGCTCACTTATCTCAAAGTCATTAGGTTCAAGGTAACTTTTCTTTCATCCTTAAAAGCATAAGTATTCCTATACCTATCATGCATAACTATCTAATCAAAGAGCTAAGGCTGTCCTAACATAGACAACATGTCGCAAGGGATCTCATCTGAATAGTTCATTATACAAAGTGGCAAGTATACTTGCTAAGACACATGAAGTACACTTTTCTCATTTAACTAGTGCAACTTATGAAGCTTCGAATGTGATAAGGTCGATAGCTTAAGCTTCTGAACCGGACCGAAGAAACAACATTGGTATAGCTTCCACTATCCAAGGTTGTTAAACTCGCAATTACATGTAGAATCGCTAGAAAGTTAGTAGAATCGAAATGTAGAAACGTAAGTTTCTACAAACTATGTAAAATAGCTTTAAAAAACACTAAAGATGCATAAAATAGTTATTCAAAACTTGAAATATATGATGAAAATAAAAAAATGAAGAGATTAAGTTTTTTTTTCATAAAAAAAATACTTAATGATATATAATTAAATATGTATGGAAGAAAGGACAAACAAAGTCAAAACTAAACTTTTTCCATTATTTTCTTTTGAAAAAAAATAAACAAAAAGAATCAAATATTTCAAATCATTTCAAATTATTAATGGTGTAAATTGAATTGTATAATTTTTCTTGTAATCTTTGCTATTAGAGGTAAAACCTAGGTGAAGACTATAAACATAAAATAAGAGACTAAGAGAGAGAGAAAAAGAGAAAAATAAAATAAAATAGGATAAGGAAGATGATGCAATGCCCTAAATGTTGATGGCTTGTAAAAACTTAGTTATATTTTCTTTATTTTTTAACTTATTCAATTTAGATATATAGAATCGATAAATTTAGTAAAAAAATTAAGTTTCTATATAAAAAAGAAAAAAATTTATACACAAGTTAACCTAAAAGAGCTTCCTAAAATTGTAAACTCGTAGAATTGCATAGATAAAATCATGATTTTGACAATTATGCCACCATCTATAATCAGAGCATAAACTTGGTCCTTAACCTTGCAAAGGATGTGGAACTATTTTTTCCCATTGTCCTTCCTCAATAGATGGTTCTAAGCTTATGACATGATGGACAACTAAAGTCAGTTTGTCCAAATTCTCAACAAATACTTCTTCTTCAATGAGCTCGTCATCAATCTTCTTGGTGTCTCCCTTCACTTCAACTTTCCTTAGGCTCTTCATCCATGCTATCTACTTTAATGCTCGAGAGTTCTCCCTTTACTACCATAGTATGTTGGTTTGGGAACTGGGCGACCATATGCTTAAAACCCTAACACTTTAAACACTTAATCTCACCAGTCTTTCTAGTTTACGCTGGACCTCATTTAAGTCTCCTCGAGGCCTCCTTCTTGACAGGCTGACTCTTCTAATCAAGTAAGACACCAATTCGTCTACCAGGCTCAATGTTAAATTCAGCTCAATTACTGCATAGTAAAGTAGGACTTGATGAAACAAGTTAGCTTAAAGGAGCTCAACTTAGTTGATTTCTTTTCTACCTCTCTACCTACTAAGCAATCCTTATAGCCTTATCAAGGGTAGTAAACTATTAAAGTTCCACCGCATCTTGGATCTCATACTTTAACCTAATGAGGAACCTGGACACTATTCAAGTTGCTAGCTTATTGATCTCACAATAGGTCATGAATATTTGAAACTCTCATATGTATTCATCAACACTACGGCTTCCTTGCTTCATCTCTTAAAGTTGAGCAAAAGTGTCTTATAAATAAGAGTTTGGAATGAACCCTACTCTCATGGTTCTCTTCATTTTTAGCCAGGTGTTGACTTCACAGTATACTTCTCTTCTTTACATGTCCTGGAAGTTCTTCCACCATATAGCAACATATCTTGAAAACTCAAAGGCAATTATCCACACTTTATTATAGTCTTCATATTGATAGTAATCAAAGTCCCTTTGATCTTCTCCTCCCAATCAAGATACTCATCGACATCACTAGTACCATTGAATCTAGATTTTCACATGGTCAACAGCTCATGGTACAAGAGTTCTCTCCTCAGGCTCATAATACTCTTCCTCAACTACTTCTTTAATGTTAGCTAAGTTTATTCTTTTGCAAGCCTGTCTTCCTACTCCTCGATCTTAGTCTTGTCAAGCTAAGAAGTCACTTCATACTAGTTGAACATCATGAGTTACTTCCCTAACTTTGGTACAACTCGAGAAGCATTGTAAATGACTTCAATAGGTTGAGTAATAGCTCCAATCAACTTTATAATCATTGTGGCCATTTTATCAATTCTCTCATCCATACTTTTAACTGTGGTTGAAGTTTTTCTACCACGGTATTGAACACTACTTTTGTTATCTCCAACACCAGAATTTATACTCAAATCTATTAGATATTTTTCATGAATTTTGATGATAACAAAGAGAGAAGAATGATGATTAATTGACAAGTGTGCATGTATTTAAACAGTTCTTCAGAAAGTTTAACATTGCAATTTGAGTTGCTTTTAGAAACTTATTTAGAAAGTTTAAATCATTTAAAAAAGAAACAAGTATGAAAACCTTTAGAGAATGTTTCAGAAGTTTTCATAAGAAGAGTCAATATAAGTACTTCAGAAATTTATTCAAAGACTTTGAAGAATGGTAAACCGATACTCTTCAAAGGGTCATTCAGATAGTTGATCTAGAAGAGTAATGTTGAAAATTGACACAATATCATATTCAAAGCAAACAACACCTAACTCCATTAGATTAGGTGTATTAGGAAAATAAACTTAATCCCATTTCATTTAAGTTGGAATTAAAATCTGTAGGGATTACTTTTTAAGTGAATTTATCCTTGGATAAATCACAAGATAATATCTAATGTTAGATAAGATAAGGTTGATTTTAGATTTTGTGGGATTTCAAATTTACATCTCAAGCTTATTTGGGATTTATTGATCAAAGTATATTTGATTGAGATAAGGTATAAGGTCAAGTTTAAATTTCAAACTCCAAGTTTTTCTCAAAATATCTATAGATTATTTTTAATGTTGAAAAGGGATAAACATGAAGTAAAGATAATATTCAATAAATTTATCTATTGGAACATTCCAGTATAATAAGAGAAAGGATTCAAAATGTCAAGTATGATTCTGAGAAGGAAAATATATATACTTCATAATCTGATCGTAGACATTCTCTACTATTTGAAAGAGTATAGAACGTTTCTCAAATACTTCTTCAGAGAGTTGAACCGAAGTTGATTATCCATTAATCTCCATTTCTGTCTTTGTGTGAAATTATTTGAGACTTGCATTATTATTCTCATTTGTAATTTGTAAACATCATGTGTTATTTGAGTATTAAGAGAAGTTTGTTTGTACTCTATAGATCTATAATTAACCTATATTGTAAAGAGACTAGATAAGAAGAGAGTTGTTGAGGTCAAATGTGGTTGATATTTATAAACTTCTTGTGTTTTTTACTTAGTAGATCAAGTGAAATGACACCAATAAAGTAGATAGGGTCCCCAGCAATGGAATTGGAAGAGAATAGTAGGTAAAAGGTTAAAGCTCTATAAATTCTAAGCTTAATATCCTCCTCCTTATCTCCTTTAATTTGCCTTATTTATTTTTGTTATTTGTATTGAACTATTAGAATACCACTATTCATCAATTTAAGTTTTTAAGAGTGGTAATTTTATTTACATCAAAATTTTTAAAGATATCAATTCACATACAAGACCAACAAAATCTATCATCTTACTTAATTACAAAGTCAACCAATTTTAATCACACAAACCCCAAACATGACACTACTTAGAGATAGCAATACAAGTCAAACCAACAAAACATTATCTATCCTAACTACATACACAAAACTTGCTAACAATGATTACTCTATCTTACTATCTCGAAAACAGAGTAAAATAGGGCCTATTTCTAGATACAATAAAATATCCACTATAGATTTTGTTAAAAGAATTTTTTAGTAAAATAGGCTAAAGGCCTTAATCAACAATATGGAGGCTTAAACCTAAGTCCAAAGACCTAGTCCAGGTATAAGTATCGACTTGTCTACCATAAATATGGGACAAGACCCCCAAGTAAGGAGACTCTTCCATTCTCTTACTTTTGATAACACTTTACAATTCTATTTACACAAAGAGAGGGCTAACTTAGGCATCAGAGTGGCCACCTTGGAGTACCTTCCTCCTCTCCTCATAGTTGTTTTCTTATTTTGCAAATGTTCATGTACCAGAAAGAAAATCACCAATTAACATATTTCATACAACTACTCACATTCATGACAAACGTTCGCCAACACTTTACAGTACAACCATACACCCAACTTCCACAGAATACATGGCACAATAGTTTCACCTCATAAACCTCTGCTCTAATACCAAGATGATAAGCCACGACCAAGAACTAAGAAGGGCGGCTATATTGAGGTGGGTCCGAAACCCTAAAAGGCTCGAAATCAAGTGGTAGGAACAAAGGTGAAAAATAAGCAAAACCACGAATCGCTCTAAGGATATAATGCACTAAGGAACTTCTATAGACTAATTCAACTAGTTGATAGGAAGCATAACTATCTAGCTAGGTCACTCATCAGCAAGCCTTACTCATGGGTTTGGATAAGAGTAAGACAAACTTGCAAAAAAACTTAAGTTCACAAAGGAAGATAATATTCTATATATTGATGATGATAATGATGATTGATGCGGCTTACAAGGATAAGGGTATTGATACCTACATTTCTGGGGCAACCTATTACAATTAAGAAGTTACTAAAATGGGCACATTACCTAGAAAGGAAAAAATAGAAAGAATATACATGAAAGAGGACAAATTAGTAAAATACAAGAAAAAGGGAATATCCAGCCTCTATCCTTATAATATGACTTGTAAAATGATATGTATCTTGGCTAGACTATATGCAACTTCATTGAGTTGGATTTCTGGTGTAAATAGGTTGGTAGTCATTGGATTGGTCTATACAAAATCTTCATATTTCTAAGTAGAGATGGCCAAGCTATTAGGTAAGCTTACCGAACTATTTGAAGAATAGTCCGGAGTTCCTTCAGGTTGACATTTAGTGATCTTGAATACTATGTAAAGTAGTGTGAATAAGAGGTCAAACTCCTCGACAATAAGATCAAGGGAAAGAATACGTTGAGCATGTACTCTAAACCATGAGCTTGAGCTTTGTTTTGGGATTCCATTGATTGATTCTCATCACTATGTTCTTCAATAGGGTATCTTTTATAAAATGCATGAAAGAGTATGAGATGGTGAGACTATATTGGGCTTCACCTTTCTTTTGGTTGTATTGAGGCTTTGATATTTTTTTCTCCATTTTACAGAGCAAGACTATTGTGGGCGAATGCACAGACACAGTTCTAACTATAAGGTGTCCTCGTATCAATCTATTCACAAATTAAACTCGCCTCACAAACGTGTACAAAGAGTTTGGTAAGAGCACGGCTATGAATTGCAAGTTGGACATTATCTGAATGTTGAATATGTATGCGCACAGTGTATGGATGTATCAATATTATTTGTGATGTTGGTATGCTCTCTCTCGTCTATGCGCAGTAAAACTTATAGAGGAGAAAAACAGAATGAGGATCGCATCAACCAATTCCCGTTTCCGGTTCCCATAGAAAGGACCAAATGTTGGTGGTAGAATTTCGTCAGCGATTGGATTCTAGTCACTAGATGTTGGAAAATTATTGATTGCAGTTTTGCTCCATTATGCAGTCTCTTGCAAAATTAAAAAAAAAAAAAAAAAAGAGGCTATTTGGCAGCACCGAAGGGTGCTGTAGCTTAATTACTCCGATGCCTGTATTAGTATGGATGTTAAAGAGTGAAAACTCTGATGTAAAAAAGAGAAAGGGGAAGAGAGAGTCTTTTTACCTAAGAAACCTATCTCCTTTTTAGAAACAAACAGGCCAACATAATTCAAGAAAGATATCTCATGTCACATCTTATATTAAATCCTCTTAGATTAAATAAGTGTATCTAGCGCTGTACTCTTTCTTTTTTATCAGTTGAAATCTATACATCATCATTCAGACGTGGTTTTTCTCTAAACTCCCATTTGGAATTCTCTTTCCGCACTAAACATCCTTGTTCATATCGTTCTCCCTTCCTCTCTCTCTTACTTCGTCTGTTTTTTTGTAATTCCACTGAATGCTTTCATAGCTGTATCATAACAATCGACATAAAAGTACTTATTGCATTGTTAGTTAATCAAACACGTGGTTAACATAAGCTATTGGTTAGGGTTTTTGAGAAAACGAAGCATCTTAGAATTCCTGCAGAATGGATATTTCATATGGACGTGGCTTAAATTCGGTTTCTAAAAACCTCTGCAAAACTAAAAAGAAAAGCGAAACATAGAAACAAAAAATGAAGTATTTAGTTTGTCTCTTGAATTTGGTCATCACTAGAGTTTTAAAGTATGGAAAAAAAAAAATAAAAGAAAGGGCTAAGACAGAAACCAGAGCTTGGGATGCACTAGGGCAACCAATCATTGCAAAGGATAGTTGACTGCTAAATGTCTATGTGATTGACTATGATAAATTATAATTAAGCATTTAGTTATAGATGATATTTATATATTATGTAAATAAATTGATATTATATAAGTATTAATAAAATTCTAATATGTAAATATATATCTTTTTGAAAACTATCATCACCAATATATATTTAAATATAATTTGGGTATTTATCTATCACTATAGGCATATTTATTTCAATGAAACTTCTTTTATCGTAGATGACAAAAGCCACGTGGTTCATGATACTTTCTCCCTTGGTGTGTTTTTCGCTGTTTTATGTCATTCGATTGAATGCTTCAGCAGGTATATTGTAAGAATTTCTTATCTCCTGAAACTATTGGCGGTAGTTACGTGGAAGCAAATAGAAATGGGATATCTAAAACACCTATGTTTAGTCTCATTGATGACAAAGAATAGAATATATATTCATATATATCTAGTTAATGTGGAAGAGTTCAAATTACATAAGGAAGCGCAGCACGAAAGACATGCGCCTGCAATATTTAGAAAAAGTTTTTACGCATATGTGTAAGAATATGAATATGATAAGAATCCTAAAATGATTACCGTAAAGCATCAAATCTTAAATGGAGGTACTTCAATTGGCTTTTTTCCTCAATAGGTCGGTCGGCCGTGAAACATCACACTTTAAAAAACAATTTGAAAGATTTTATGTATACATCTCCATGCATTTTTATCATTATTATTTCTTTCTATCCATCTCTCCACCATTTATATGAATAGATTTTTTTCTATAACCCATTCAATCCTCTATATAAAATAAATGAATAATTGAATTGCAATTCCCTAAAAATAGAGTAGAATTTTTATGGTTATTTTATACCAGTTACATTGTTTAATTTGACATTAATTGACATAATCAATAAAGTAGAAATAAGGAGGAATTGTTATTATAATATAAAAAGATCCTATTAACATTTCAAGGACTCAAGCTCTATAGAAACTAATCCAAAAACTAATCGACTATTACCTAGCTAACAAATGGATATTGGTTAAATTATCGCTAAAAGTTGTGAGAAATAAGCAATGATAATCCCTAAAGAAGGTAAGAGGGGTTCTAGCCCCTCTAACATTTTACCCAAGGTTTTATCATTTTCTATGTAATAACTAATATTTCTATTAAAAAAGTAATTAATAAAAATACTTAACTAATATTAATTACATATGGAATGATAGAACAATTATAGACTTAAAGGGGACAGAAGTATTTTTGTCAACCCTTACTTAAGAGGTGCCTATAGTTGGTTTAGATAAAATCAATTTACATCTCTCTTCATAAAAATACATCTCCCTAAACGTATATTCTTTTCTTTCCTAATAGTTCCCAACTTTTCAACACATAAGAAGCTATAGAGATTGAACATAAGTGTGAAACTTTGTGATTTTTCCATGTTAATGTGTGAGTACAATGCGCTAAGTGGATTCTTCGATGGTAAAATCAGAGTTTGTTGCACCATTTGAAGAGGAAGGATAGTAATAGTGTTGGAAGCATTCTTGATGTAAGTAAGTTAATTTATTTCTTTACATGTGGTGATTCATAAATGTGTACAAGAATCTTTAGTTTGGAGTCTTGGTTGCTACGTGTCAAATACATCTTGGGTGGGTGTTATAGATGTGTTTTTTAATAGGGTGATGTGGATGACGGAAGTCAAAAAGGAAAAGTATGCATTTTGGAAGTACATATACGTTTTGCATTCATGTCTAGAACTTTGTTTATGTTTGAGTATGAGTTTTACACTTAAATTGTAAATTTAACAATTTTTACAGGAAGGTTTAGATACTTTTTGAAAAGGTTTGAACCATTTTTATTTGTATAGGTTTGTTTAACCTAGTTTTTATCAAAAGGTCCAAACCTTTTTGAAAAATCGTCAAAATTGTTCGAACCATCTCTTAACAAATGTCCTTATTGTTTTTCTTCACTCAAAATTGTTCAAACCTTTTGATCATGGTCTGAACCTGTCTCTCCTAATCACTTATTCTTGCAAAAAAAAAAAAAAAAAACTTTTAGAAATTTTCTAAAGCTTTCAAACACTCCAAACCACTAACTAACCCTGAATTAAGCATAATTAAATATTCTTTAATCAAATTTGAACATTTTTACCCTAAGTGCTGCTTTAACCAGTCCTACTGAATTTTCACCCCTATTTATTCATTTTAAATAGACTATATTATCAATAAGTACTTAGTCATGAAAGTATTTCCCCTTTTGAACTTTAGGTATATGAGTTGAAGATAAGTTGGAGTAGCAAAAACATGTTAAGACTTGAAACACAATAGCTTAAGGAAAACATTTAACTTACTTATTCCAACAGTTAGAATTTAATATTTCTTGTTCAGATTAGAATGGATACTAAGTCTTGTCCAAGTTCATCATTCCATGTACAAGGTTATGTGTTTAATGATTTGTGCTTGTTAGTCATTGGTGGAAATGGAACTTAACTTTATCCAACCTTAACATTAATTGAATTTAGTGTGTTTAGCTAGGTCTAACGGACCAAGAGTACCAGTGATCTTAGGTTAACACTCAAGGATTGATAAGTGACATTACCTTGAGTAGAGTTGCTTACAAAGTCGATCTGATTAAATTTTAGGTTATTAATAACTTTGGGGTATAGGGAAGTACCCTAGAGTTATTAACAACTATATATATATATATATATATATATATATTGGTTATATATATTTTGTATGATATTTCTACGATTAGATGGTTTTGGGTGCTTCATAAAACCCCAGAGTTATTAACAATATATATATATATATATATATTGTGTATGATACTTCTACGATCAGGGTCATAAGTTATTCCAAACTTTTAGATGTTAAAGCTATGTTGCGTACTAGACTTAAATAAAGAAAACACCCAGTTGCTGATAACATGTTTTGCATTCATTTGAAAAATGGATTTTGCTTACTTATGCATGTACGATTACATTACTCCTATATTAGCCAAATTTCTCTTACCATTTGAGAATCTTGTTTTTAGATGTAAGTACTACAAGAGACAAAGATCTCTATGATGACCTAAGGTACGATTTGGTCTATGACCTAGATGGCGATGAGGATCACATCAACTACAAGGAGCAGTAGAAGGCTTTCAATAATCTTATGTGTTTATTGTTATTGTATTAAAAGAGTAGACTCCAGTAGTGGTTTGACAATTAGGCTTAGTTTATTAGAGCATGTTAGTCTCAATTAATTAAAGCTCGTGTTTTATGTATGGTGTATAAGGAAGACTCTTAGAGCTGTCCTTGGTATTGACTTGAAGATTAACAAATATTAGTGTGGTTTGTGGTTTACTTATTTAATGTACTTAAAGTTATTAGCTGGTAATGAGTCTTTGTGTGTTAATACCTTGTTATTGACATGTGGCAAACTGTAGTTACTCGAGTTTTGGAGCTTTACATTGTATCCTAGAAAATTTATGATCTTCATTTATTAAATTTAAGACATTAATCAATGTAATATATTGTAAATTTAGAAAGGCTTTCCTAGAACACTTGTTAGGAAATTCTTTATGACTATTTTTTTTTTAAGTTAACGAAGCATTTTACTATATTTTGTGTAGTACATCTTACATTTTCTGCTAATGTTATAAATGCTGATGATGATCTCGGATCGCCTCATAGACATAACAAATAGTCTCTTAGGACACTTCTTAACATGGTCTTAATGTATTTAGATGTTTTTCCAAAACGAATTCGTGAAGAACATCAAAGAGGACGTGATAAAGTAGGGTTTATTTTATACCTAACAATTAACTTGACACCAGACCAATCATATTTAGGTATAGCTAAGGTCCTTTTGGAACGTGGAGAACATATAAGAATGTTTGCTTTTCTCCAAATTCAAGCGGATAGTATAATAAAGTAAGAGTTAAAATTTTTACTACTTTAAGGAAGCATTGAGGTTTCTGCTTTTGGTACAAACCATGTCGTACTTTTCATCATTGATCTAATAAAGTATAGTCCAATCATAAAGAATAAAATAAATAATTTAAAACTTTAAATTTTTCCATAAATTGATTATTGAGATAAGGTATCAAAGTATAGCTCGATTTGCACACATATTTAATTAAATTGTCCATTGAAAAGTTTTTAATCCATAATAAGTAATCTTTTAAATCAATCTAGATCTTGAGTTAAATTCACTTATAATAAGCGGCAAATTTGACTTTCCAAAGTGGAATAAAAAAAAAAGGTTGGAAATGATAACGAGATATTTCTGACTTCTAAGGATAACATACGTTGATTGAGACAACACACGTCTAGGAGTAATCATTATTAAGCATGTATTGCAGAAGACAACATAACAAGTACCATTGAAAGTGGGCATATATCCATAAGCCACGATGTTTTGACTGCTTATGCTGGGTGATGGGTCTAAATAATGTGTTAGGTCTAGTCGGTATGTAATCTTCTCAAGAATCCAAGAAAATTTTCTTAATAAATCACGTGGATAAAGTATATGTCTAATATAAATTATTTATGTCTTGATTTAACAGGATCCATAGAAATTAGGTAGTGGACATAATTGAGGAAGAGGAACTTAATCTTCTAGATCTAGAGAAAGAAAACCATAACACGAAAGGTATGCATACCATAGAACAGCATCGGATTCAAAAATGCCAAATAAAAAGTTGTCATTCACGAAAGGTTTTGTTATTGGAATATGTTACTTTCAGTTGCTTCAAACAAATTAATTAAAATGATAATGTTTAGTCCAAACTGTCATATAGCTCCAAATTTCCATCTCTTATTCGGTTTTGCTCGAGTACTTTGAAGTACGCTGGGCATTACTAGCCAACGCATGTAATACTCGAAAATCTGAAACGCCACGTATCGTCACATGTTCCTAATCCTCCATTAACACATCAAGTGTTCTTAATCCTCCATTAATACTTCAAGTTCTAAACCACAAATGGATATATCAAAAATTGACATCAATAACCATCAGTATCAATAATCTTAATAAACTCCCGTTTCATAATATCCAAATTCCTTAATAAGTACTTTATGAGTACTAACATAACTAAATGACTCTTTTGTTTCTCATAACGGACATATATGAAATAAAGAGACATAGTTCCAACAAACAATTTCAAAATAAAACAAGTCTCAACTATAGTCTCCATTTCAATCCTCTTTATTAAACCTATCTCCATAACCGTCATCTGGATAGTAATAGTTATCGTTCTAATCGTTAATTCCACCACTCTTCTAACCAACAAGATCTCTATAACTATAATCTCCATAGACATCATTCTAACATGTAGTTGGGAAAAAAGAAATGAAAAGGTGAGTCAAAACCCAGTACGTAATACACGACCACATGTACATGATCAAACAATATATATTCACATAAGTATGAATGCAAAATAAGTAATTCACACAATTTATTTAATTATCTTTACTTTTAAGTTGATCGCACAACATACAGTAGTGGTCTTCAAGACCCAATTGCATCATAAATCATATCACAACCTAGCACTTAGATAAACCTCTTCAAGCTTCTCTACAATAACCGAGATATACTCTAGATCATTTCTATGTGAGACTCCACAAGGGATAATACATCACATGGATCATTAAGATTGCCCCATAGGGATCTACTACTACAAGCTCTTAAGATAAGCCAAGCATAAGCAACAAAGAGATACTAAAGCCAAATGTACTTTTAATCCATTTCAATTTTGCTTTGCTAATACTCACATACAGCAAGCATGTGTCACATACTTGCATAATTGGAACCTGTTACCAACAAGCTATGCTTAGCTTTAGAACCTTGTTTTTTATGGTCTTTTAGGTTTCTTTGTTTTCCCTTAACCAAGCTATGCACTACCGTAAAATATCAATGCATAATTCTTAGATTCAATTATAAATCTCAAATCTTGCAATTGACTCTTTACTTACCAAAGTCCCTTAAGGTTTCATAAACCACACAACTTTCTTCTTCGTACAAACTACTCTTGCATTTAACAATTTTTAGAGTCTACAAAAGAGGAGTCCAATCTTGTAATGCATGAGGAGTCAAATGATTCTTTAAAAAATTAAACATAATATTTTGTGCACTAATTAGGTTAAGAATTTCTTAGAATTCCAACTTTACCCTTCATTAAACCATGGCTAAAGACCTTAACATTCCTTGCTCAAAACTTAGTTATCTTTTATTATTTTCTAGGTAATACAAACACATTAGCATTGTTAAGGCAATTGAATAGTAGACCTTTTAGCTAACATAGGATGATACGTATTTATCAAAGAAGTTCTGCTCTCAAGTAATTCTGTAAGGCCTTTAGACATTTAAAAAACTATAGAGAGTAGTAAGTTATCAAAGTTGATGGGAATCAAGTTACAAGACCTCTAACTCGCAGCCGAGCCGAAGGATTAGAGGGGCTGGCACGACAAATCTTTATGTTCCAACCAACCCTTACTGAGACCGAGTACTTTCTTGATGAGTCACTTTTAATGCTATGCCGTATGACCACTCATTATTCTGTGTTATACCAAACTGATGATTACTCTAATGCCGAGCTAACCAATCACTTAACATCATCTTTGCTGAGAAGCCGAAAGATAGAGAATCCAAACTGATTAGGCCATCCTTACTCGAATAAGCTCGTCTGTCCGTACTTTTTGTCTACATCTCCTAATAACCGCAACGATGCAACATCATTACGTATACAGTATCATATATAGAATCTGTAGTACCAATGATTGTTTTCCTTATATATTCATTTACCCTTTTATATCATGTACATTACTTCTTTAGAAAATAACTTATTGTCTTTTCCCTTTTGGGCAAGTTGTCCTAACTTACGGGTATAAATACCATTGTAATTATAATTGTAATTGTAACTTATTAGATTACTTTCAATACACTTAAGTACTTTTCTTCCTTGTGTAAACACTGCTTATTTACTCTTAGTATCACTCTTATCCTTTTCTTTAAGCAAGGTTAGATAGTGAGTAACCTTATTGGACCAATTCATGTGCCATATCAAATTGTGTTGTGAGTCCTCGGAAGTTCCATTGGTGTGTCATATCCTTTAGAGCTGTTCGCCGATTTTTACTTACTGTTTCATTCGTCTTTGTCACTCCTTTTGTACCTTTCCCCATTAACCCTTTTCAAGCTTTCTGCAAGCTTAGACCCATCCAGCGATCGGCCCTACTTGTTCTTGGTCATGATTCATAACATGTTGGTATCAGAGCGAAGGTTTTATGTGAGCTGAAGTTTTTTCTTCTTGAGTTCTATTATACTCTGTTTTGCGTGTGTAAAACAAAATAAGCTATTGTATTCATTTGACTGTTTTGATATTAGCTGTTCACTTTCTGAAGTGCTTGTTTGAATTTTGAATCTATGAGGAAAAATAACAGACCCAAGTATGAATGTTAGTACTGGTGATGACAATGGAGTTATCCACCATGGACGACAATCTCAGGAAACTCCCAAAAGCACTGACAAGAGACTTGATGAGATAGTTAATCTCTCAGTGGATTTGACCTGAGCTATTCATACCTTATCTTACCAATTTACTGAGGCCACACAAAACACCCTACAAGTTGTTCAACCTGTTAAAGGCCAAAACCCAGCTCGGCCAGTTCAAGGTGGAGGAGTTGGTAAACAAGTAAGGCAAATGATAAACTTGAGAGAGCTTCATAAGGAGGAAGAAGAATATTTTGAAGAGAAGAGTGTATGAGTTCCCAAAGCATTCGATCATGTGAAGCTTTAAATTCTGAGTTTCAATGGATCTAGGAATGCTGACAAGTATCTAGATTGGGAAGAAAAGGTGGAGCGTAGATTTAATTACTATCAATATGAAAATTATGAGAAAGTGAAGACTGCTGCTATTGAATTCTCCAGATATGCCGCCATGTGGTGGAATAATTTTCAGGCCATGAAAAGAAGAGAGAGGTATCAAAAGATTAACACCTAGCCTAAGATGAAGAGAGTACCCAAAAACATATTCATACCTAAAATGTATCTCTAAGATACTTTCACTCGGCTTCAGAAGCTAAGACAAGGAGGCCGAACTATTGATGAGTATGTTCAAGAATTTCAAATCTAAGTGAAGGAACCACTAACCTGAATAGTCTCAAGGTTTATTACTGGATTGAGAGGAGACATTCGAGACATTATAGAGCTCCAGCAATCATGGATGAAGCTGTTAGGAATGCCCAGCAAGTGGAGAGGCAAAGAAAGAGCCAAGCAATGACGAGAATACCGACCAGCCAACCAAGGCAAGTAAGTCACCGAGCTTAGTCTAGTATCGAGTCAAGCAGAAAAGTTGATGTTAAAGTTGAGCGAAAAGGGTGACCTGAAGATGTAGTGCCGACTCGAATGTATGAGAAGGGGTAAAGGTTTAGTAAGAAGACCAGCCTAATCAAGTGCTTCAAGTGTCAAAGGTTCGAACATATGGTTGCTTAGTACCGAAACCAAAGGGCAATGGTCATTAAGAGAGACATCTCGAAGTTAGAAATAAAGAGTATGGATGAGGAATCTAAGGAGGAGGAGGTTCCTGCCGAGAAAGAACTAATTAAGGAGGACGTGTTTTTTGAAGACTTAGATCAATTACTTATGGTTGTTTGCCATACTGAGTGTGGAATACTCACGAAAGGAGGAGCAGAGAGAGAATTTGTTTCATATCACCTACTAGGTGAATGATTAGATGTATACTCTTTATGGATAGTGGAAGTTGCACTAATGTGGCATCGGCCGATCTTGTTTCAAAACTAAAGTTACTGACTATTACACAATGTGGCATCGACCATACAAGTTGCACTGGTTAAGTGAGAAAGGAGCATTACATGTCACTCAACAAATACTGCTACCGATTACTATAGGGAATTACTCTGACCAGATCCTCTACGACGTACTGCTTATGTAAGCTTCTCATGTATTGCTAGGTAAGTCGTGGTTATTTGATAGGAAAGTTATGCATGACGACTACAAGAACACGTATATGTTCAAGAAGAATGATTGGAAGATCACATTGAATCCAATGTCGTCGAGAGAAGTTAACAAGTTACAAATGAAACTTACTCACAAATCGAAGAAAGCTCTGGTGATGAGTAGAGCCGAGCTCTAAAAGGCCATCAATGCTGACAAACCGACCCTATTGTTGGTTAGGTGACTATTGGAAATGAAGGAGCAGGGTAAGCTTCCTAAGAAGTCAAGGAGTTGCTAGATGACTATGTCGACCTGTTCCCAAAATAATTACCTGAGGGGCTACCCCCAACTTAAGGGATAGAGCACTACATTGACTTAGTACCCGACGATGCACTGCCAAATAAGCCAGCTTATCAAAAGAATCCCGAGTAGGCTTCTGAGCTCCAACGTCAAGTCAATGAGTTGCTGGAGAGAGGGTATGTGAGAGAGAATCTCAGCCCTTTTGTTGAGCCTGCACTTCTAATGCCGAAGAAGGATGGAACTTGGCGGATGTCTATTGAGAGTCGAGCCATAAACAAAATCATGATCAAATACAAGTATCCGATCTTGAGGCTAGAAGACATGTTGGATGAACTGAGTAAAACAAAGATTTTTAACAAGATTGATCTCAAGTCTAGCTACTGTCAAATCCAAATGAGGTTAAGAGATGAGTAAAAGACTGCATTCAAGACTCGACATGGACTTTATGAGTGGATGGTCATGTCCTTCGACTTGTTAAATGCCTCAAGTACTTTCACGAGACTTATGAACTATATACTACGACATCTCATAAGCAAGTGTGTCGTAGTGTACTTTGACGACATTCTGGTCTATAGTGCCTACATATCGAGTCACTGTGAACATCTTAGATGGCAACTTGAAGAAGTGTTGCTTTTGCCAGGAGAAAGTAGTATTCTTAGGGTATGTAGTTAGTGGAGGAGGCTTGCGAGTCGATAATGAGAAGATCAAAGCAATTGTTGAGTAGCCGACTCCTACTACTTATGCCGATGTAAGAAGTTTCCTCAAACTAACTTCATTTTATAGAAGGTTTATCAATAATTTCAACACCATCACCACACCACTTACCAAGCTTATAAAGAAGAACATCAACTTTCGATGGAGAGAAAGGGAGGAGAGGAGTTTTGCTAACGTAAAATAAAGATTTACCTTTACCTTAGTATTAGACTACCAGACTTTGACAAAATTTTTTAGCTGAAATACGACACATCGGGTATTAGAATAAGCACTGTCCTAATGTAAGAAGGTCAACCAACTGCCTTCCACAGTGAAAACCTCCGAGGACCACAGCTGAACTACTATGTGTATGACAAGAAACTTTTAGCACTCATCCAAGTAATGCAAATATAGCAACATTATTTGCTGCCGAGAGAATTTGTCATATATATTAACCATAAATCATAGAGATACCTCCGAAGTCAAACCAAGTTGTCAAAGTGGCAGGCAAGATGGGTTAAATTCCTCGAAGGGTTCAATTTTGTGTTAAAGTACAGGTAAGGAAAGAGCAATGTAGTTACAGATGCTCTTTCGAGAAGATATGCGCTCTTATCAAAACTTTAGACCAAGCTGTTTAGTTTTACGAGTATTAAAGAACAGTACTTTGGGGATCCATACTTTGGACCCATAATTTCGTGATGCATCGATGGGAGGACAGTAGACAAGTATTAAATGGAGGATGGCTATCTGTTCCAAGGAGGGAGACTGTGCGCGCCGACTTGTTCCCTATAGGAATTATTAATCAAGGAAGCCCACAGCAGTGGGTTTTCCGGGCACTTTAGAGAGAAGAGGACCTTTAAACTATTGAATGGCCAATTCTTTTGGCTAAGAATGTGAAGAGATGTGTACTGAGTTGTAGAAAGTTGTGCAGTGTGCAAAAAGGCCAAGTACCAAGCCAAACAAGGGAAAGCAATGTCCCTACCTATTCCGACGAGGTCGTAGACTGAATCGAGTATGGACTTTGTTCTCGAACTACCGCGAACTGCATAAGGCAAAGATTCTATAATTGTCATCATAAATCGGTTCAATAAGATGGCACACTTCATGCCTTACACTAAAACTAACGACACTTCGGCTATTATTTCTCTTTTCTTACAGGAAATTGTGCAAATACACAGCGTATCGAGGAGTGCAATCTTCAACAGAGACCTAAAGTTCTTAAGTCATTTTTGAAGGACCCTATGGCATCGATTGGGAACCAAATTACTCTTTAGTACCTCATGTTACCCCCAAACTGACGGTTAGAAAAAGGTAGTTAATTGTACTTTTAGGTCACTACTCCGAGCTACAGTAAACAAGAACTTGCCTTATCGGTACATTTGCCTGCCAATAGTTAAGTTCACCTATAACTAAATCGTACATGATACCACTAAGTAAACTCCTTTCAAGGTAGTCTATGGATTCAATCTTGAGCTACCCTTCGACCATGCCCTTATACTAGAACCCGCGTAAGAAGACCCTAACACCTTACCTGAGTATAATCTTTTCATCACATCTATGATAAGGTCATTCAGTGCATTGACCAAAATGCTAGAAGAATCCAAGAAAAGACCATGGATAGGTTGGCCAAATAATTTCAACCAGGAGACTTTACATGGCTACACCTCAGTAAGGAACAGTTTCTGAACAAGAAGGAGAACAAATTATCTGCAAGAGCGGAAGGACCTTTCAGAATCCTCTAGAAAATCAGTAACAATGCCTATAGGTTAGAACTACCTGAAGACTATGGGGTTTCTGATGCCTTCAACATTGCTGACTTCAGTCCATATCACCCTAATGAAGAATTAAGTGAACACCATTCAAATTTGATCCCGAATCCAAAACAACCTAAAAGGAGTGATAGGAATCAAGCTATGGGACCTCTGACTCGCAACCAAGCTTAAGGATTCAAGGAGTTAGCACGATGAATCCTTATGTTCCAACTAGCCCCTACCGAGGCCGAGTACTTCCTTGCCGAGTCACCTTCAATGCCGTGCTACATGACTCCCCATTATTATGTGTTATGCAGAAGTGATGATTACTCTGATGCCGATCCGACCAATCACTCGGCATCATCCTTGCCAAAAAGCTGAGAGACAAAGAATCTGGACTAACTAAGCCATTCCTACTTAGACAAGCCCGCTTATCGATACATTTTGTCCGCATCTCCTAATAACCTCGCCAATGCAACATTGCCACGTATACAGTATTGTATATAGAATCTATAGCATCAACGATTGTTTTCCTTATATATTCATTTTTACCCTTTTGTATTAATCACATTGTTTCTTTAGGAAATATCCCTATTGTCTTTTCCCTTTTAAGCAAGTTGCCCTAACTTATAGGTATAAATACCCTTGTACTTGTAGCTATAACTTATTAATTACCTTTAATACACTTGAATACTTTTCTTCCTTAAATAAACACTGCTTGCTTACTCTCGGCATCGCTTTTATCCTTTCCCTTAAGCAAGGTTAGGTGATAAGTAACCTCATTGGACCAATTTGTACGCCATATCGAATTATACCATGAGTCCTTGAAAGTTCCATTGGTGCGTCATATCCTCTAAAGCTGTTCGTGGGTTTTTGTTTACTGTTTCATTCGTCTTTGTCACTCTTTTTGTACATTTCCTCATTAACTCTTTTTCGAGCTTTTTGTAAGCTTGGATTCATTCAATAACCAGCCTTGTCTATTTTTTGTCACGGTTCGTAACATAAGCTCATAATGCTATAAGAGTCTAGAAAAAGAAGGTAGGGAAAGATAGTTTTGGAGGGTATAATTTTGCCAATGGACAAATTCTTTACAGTTGAGAAGATAGTCTCTATATACATAAAAGCTACTCAAACATAAAGCCAAGATTTATTTAATATAATGGTTACAACTATTTCCTACCTACTACTATAATAAATGCACACATTTAGTCCTTAATACTAAGGTATAATGAATCTAGACAACTATAGAAGGAACTTTTCGGACCGTAGCTAATCAAGTAATTTTCATTGGATCCCCACTAAGTCGCAATTTAGAGGTGTAAGTAATTTGTCTATGAAAATCTTCACCACATACTCCAAGTGAAGTCTTCGTCATTGTCTTTCACCTTAAAACTTTGCCAACTCTACACTTCTCAATCCCTAGTCCAAATTTGCTATTAATGTCATTTTCCTTCTTATAGTAGTCCTAGTTGTTTCCAATATCTAAATGGTAGAATGTGCTAATTTGGTTATATGGATCATGCGCGTAGTAGATTGATAACCATCTAGACAAGAAACCTGTCATCATTCAAATGGCAATAACAAAGACCGCAATTTCATCTTTTCGTTTATTTTTGTAATTACGAGTTTAACTTTAATTCTTATTATGTTTTTATCCTTAGTTAGCATAGTTATGTATTGATAAACATTGTAAACCCTGATTCATCTTAGAATATGGTAACATCTTATTGAGATCTTCTCAAACTTTTCTAGTTCTTATCAATTCTTGAACATAATTATGGCCCAATAAACCGCATACTTAATTTATGTATGATATCAAGTGAGGCAAGTATAGCACAATTCCTATTGGTGCATAATATTCACTAGAAAGTTTTTTATATCCCTTAAGCACTTATAACACTTATGTCAAATTCTATCGGTTCTATTCTTGAATTCCCATCGGATTGATTATTAACCAGTGGGTCGTCGATCCAGGTCACATCATCTTCGACGTCAGAGCATTGCTGCAATGAGGTGGGTGTTGTTTGGCGTGTGGGTGGTTGCATGATGGTTTTAGGTCGGGTGTGTGAGCTATGGCATAAAGGCAATTAGAATTAATAGCAACTTACTGGTTTCTTATTTTAGAGAAAGTAAATCTGTTGCTTTATATTGAATTTTCTGAAATTTTCAATGAGATCCTAAGATTATTCTTCATGTCTAGTGAAACTTTTCATAGTGATAACGGGAGAGAAGTGCCACAAGCAGAAGTCGGTGACTGTAGGCGTAGAAGAGTAGTAAATAAACCTATGTTGTTATTAAGGATACCTTGCGAGACTGATAATATAAGTTGTAAATTTTACATATTTTTATGCAACTTTCTGCTACCCTTGTACATTTTCAACTGGAAGATTTTATGGATTTGGAAAATAAACACGGGTATTTCTAAGTGCAGAAGTTATATGCAATTAGACCAAAAGCTGAGTTGAAGTCAATTCCAGCGGCTTGAAGATGCTCGGCTCGCATGTATTGAACAAATTATACCAACATTTCCGGAAGTCCATGTCTGAAATCTACCCACTATCGAATGCTTCAAGTCAACGCTAGGCCATGTCAAGTTAGCCCGTGGCCCATCTTCGGAAGTGACCATAATCATTCCAGGAAGCCACACGTTCAATCAGTCCAATTGCATTCCCTACGCAACGTGAAGCCCATATGGAAGACAAGACGGCGAACGAAGAAACGAAAACAACACATCACACCGGCCATTCTTTTATTTTTCGTAGGAAACTTTCTCTTTTGTTTTTAGGTTCTTGTAATTTAACAGACAGAGGAGTTAATTCATGCAACAACTAAAGGGTAGGGATTTTTAAATTTCTATATTAAAGATCTAAAATATTATTGTTTTCTTGATTTTTATTCATCAAGCATGTGTTTTATGCTATATGATGGTGTGCCAAAGAACCGAGTTATCACTAGGATTTACCACAATAATAGTAAGTCCCTTGAGATATCAAAGAAAAAGGTTGTAAATATGACCAAGTCTAGTAGCTACATGAGGCCACTTTATGGATATAACGCACCGAGGAGTTCAATGAAACTTAATCCCTCACTTGATATGATTCACAATTAGAAGATCAAGATCTACCTGCCATTAACTCCTAGCTAGTAATTCGGATTAGATAAGAGTATAAAGTAAGATTGGAGAGGTGATCTCACAAATCGAAAGGATGATTACAACTATATAAGATAAGATAAGGACTATTTATAATAAGTCCTTAGAGTTACGTTGGAAAAATGAAATTACAAAAAGGATAATTCATGCTTGTAAAATCATAGTAGTATAATGTCAAAAAGGAATAAACATGTGTCAAGATACTTTGGCAAGGAAATTTCCTATGGCCAAGCTATTCCATGGTAGGCATAGGTTAGTAACGAGATACTTGGACAAACTATCAATAAATGACTCAATTGGCACATAGGAACCCAGAGTCAAGAGCCCAATATTAGGAAGGTCAACTATTATTAAGGAGGCTTAAAGCTCAACAATAAGGTCTTCAATAGCTCAGAGCAAAGATTGACTTCACAATGAGTTGAGCTACAGGTCAACCTGATACCAAAACTTATCCGAGGCCGACTATAAAGTTGATATGCGCCTGGTCAAACCTTAGAGACCTTAGAGTCGAGTTCGAGTTAGGAGTCCAAAGGTTAGCAATCCATCAATTCTCTAAGAGTGTTGACAATTTGCCCTCAAATCTTATTCAATTTCTTCTTCAAGCACATAAGGTATTAAGTCGACAACATTGAAAGTTAACAACATCCCATGCCCCTTGAGTAAGTATAGTTCATATATGTTGTCATTGATTTGCCTAACAATCTTGAAAGGATTGCTAGACCTTAGCAAAAACTTGTTCACTCTCTTGCCTAAACCTGTTCTTTGCTTAAGTGAACCCAAACTAAGTCTCTAAGGATATAAACAATGTTTTTCCAATCTCTTCTACCTTGCTCTTGCTAATGGGCTACAATCTTAGTTAACTATTCAACAACCTTCTTGTATAGCCTTTAGAGCTCTTTATCACACTGGAATCCTTTCTTACTCCCTCCTCTTATGGTTACGTGAATGATCATATCTAAGGGTAAGATAGGTTTAAGTTAGTAGACAACCTCTAAAGGTGACCTTCCTGTCAAGCTATGGCTAAAGCAATTGTAAACAAACTTAATGACAAGAAGATACAAATCCCAATTGCTTAAATTCTTTCCTACAATAGCTCAAAGTAAGCTTCTAACTATCTTATTAACTACCTCAATCTTAGCATTACCTTGACTGTCATTAAGTTGATTAAAGGTTGGACCACGTCGGAGTTATGAGGAGGTTAATTACTACTAGGTCATCTTGAGTAAAAGGTCAACCTATTGAAACTCGACTCAACTGACTAAACCTTTGCCTCTCAACTCTCTAAGCAATGCAAATAGCCTTATCTTAAGTTCCAATTCTTTATACCTCCACTACATTCCCCATTTCATACCATTGGCCAAATATGAATGTAGCAATTGTCATGCCCTTAACAGGAGAAATTGTAATAGTCTTACTGTGTAAACTAACCTAAGATAAAAGCTGACTTTATAACTGTTATCGTAGATATAGTTTACACAAAGCGTACACAACTTAACCAGCTTGAAACATTCATTCTGATACCTATAAATTATCAAACCTATTGTATAACTTTACAAAATACCAGTTCTATATAACATGTTGTCTCATAACACAATAGTACTTACATAATCATTTCATACCTAAAGTTATAATTTACCTTTGAACTCAAAAGAAAAGTCAAAAGCTTAGATCTAATGGATTATTCCTTTCCTCACTTTCCCCACCAATAACATGTTAACTTGAGGCTAATGGTATTTGAACATCATGATCTTCACTTATCACCTACAAAGAGTCTATAAGGATGTGAGCATAACTAACCCAATAAGTAGGATACAGACAGAAAAGTACCAAACAATCACAAGCAAAGATATTAATTACGACGAAATGCAATTTAAACAATCATTTGAAACATCACATAATTTTATCCAGTCCATTCTAAGGTTAGAAATATTACATCTGCTCCAACCCAAATTGAGGAGTTTTATTGTGACTCAAATCAAACTAAACATGGACTTGTGCAATGGAGAACACCCTCCTCCTATGACTATCTTCAAACTATAGCCCTTACCCTTGTCGCAACCTCCTTGCCTGTCACATAGTTCGATTAAGGATGGGGAAAGGACCATTTTAGCTATCTTCATCAAAGGAAGTTGATATTTAACCTAACACTCCTCGTCGTTTCTCCTAACGGGTGTTATGTATGTTTATTGTTATTAGTAGTCGAATCATTATTAGTTTCAATTAAGGTTGACCAAATAAGTTCACACAATATAGAAATGATGCAATCATGTAGAACAGCACACTAAGGAGTTCAACTCCTATCACAAAAGAATACCAATCACATGCGTGGCATGCACTTAAATAGTTAATTACAATCACATACAAAGTAATTTTAAGCTTTTAGATACTTTAATACAATATCTCAATAAGTAATAAAGCTATGATCCTAACTTACCTGTCTAGACATTTACGATGGAAGACTCGTGCCTTCAACGGTCTGATCACTATATGTATATATATATATATATATATATATACAAAACCTAAATTTAGTTTTTATAATAATTACGAAAATATTGAGTTCTATCTAAAAGTATTTTGTTAAATAGTTATATATATAATAAAGTATATTATTATTTTCCTTATATAAAAATATATAGTTTTATTTTATAAGTTAAATTATTAAATATTAATAATATACGTAATTATACTATTACGTATAATATATCATTTCAATTGTATCAAAACATACTTTTAATCGGTCAAATCACATTTCAATTATGGTAAGGTCCTCGTAATACATAAATTCTCATAATACATAAATTCTTGTAATATTATAGAGATATAAGTTATATTACCTAGTATTGTCCGTTTTTAGTAAAAGTAATGTCATTAGGTTTATACATACTTAAGACACGTATTACGAGTTTTAATTCTGAAGATGACTTCTTAAGGATAACTCGAATTTCTAATACACTTATATGTATCTAAGTAAATTTCATCGTATTAAACGTATTTTATGCAATTAAACTATATTTTATATAATTTGTCAATATAACTCAATAATGTGAGTATTATCTAGTCCTAATATGTATATAACATATTTCAGTCGTAAAATTATCATCAACTATATTAAAAACTCATTTTCACTAAATTTGACCAATACATATTTGTATAGTTTTTAGTTCAATATTTATCATATTTTAACCTAATATTTATCATATTTTAACCTATTATTACTAGAAACAAGAACCAATTCATTATTTAAATTATTTTACTATCTAATTTTGTAATAAATAGCTCAGGTCACCAAATAGTTCTTCAAAAATTCCTATATACTCCTAAAAATATGGGGGATTTAGTCATCACTTAGTTTCACACTATCGAGTTATCGTCTATGTACTCAAAATTATAATTTTACCCCTAAATTGTATTTAATTACCCAAATATTATCCTTTTTACACAAAATTATTTTCAACATATCCTAACATTATTATAATTCACCAGAAGTCAGTATATGTCAATTTCATCCATTAATTTCATAAAACATATTTATTTCACATTTTTACCCTAATTATAACTATTTTTAGGTCTAAAACTACAATAAATATTAAAAATGCATGAATAAAAAATCAAGCTACAAAGAAATTATCTATATATCATGCATATTCTATACAAAATTTCAGGTTAGAAACAACATCATTTTATATATTTATTTTGAGAGTCAAAATTTGAGTAAATAGTGACCTTCCTAAGCAAATGTATAAAATATTCAAAATTTTATAAAAGTAAAAATATCACACGAAAGAATCTCTAAAATAATCTAAATATAAAATTTTTCCAAAATTTTTTGGATGAATTTACTATTTTTTAAAAATGAATGAGAAACAAGGAAAAAAGTTTGACTTACTTATTTATCGAAGCTCCGGTAGTCGTAAGGTGGTGAAAGGTTGTCAGAACGCCTAGGAATGGGGTAGACTAGTAATGGCTAGAAGGACTTCACAGCAGATACTCAGTTGGGTTGGGTTGGGTTGTAGCTTAGTAGGTTCCCATGTTTTTTGTAATTTTTTCTAAATTATCTTTATTTTCCAAAAATTTCTCTCTCTCTCTCTCTATCCTAAGTTTCAATTTGCTAAACTATTGCATTTATGATATCTTTTGCTATTCATAGGGTTTAATTTTAATGCATGAAATTTTCTTTTATTTTTTCTCCCAAACTTCTGAGGTAGAGGTGTCAACCTACATGTTATTCTCACTTTTGAGTCATGTTTTCCACTTCATTTAGCTGCTACGGAATTCTTTCAAAAATTTCTTGATTTGTTTTGGCAATTTGGATAGCTTTTAGGTTAGTTTTTGGTTTAATTATTAATAATATATATATTATGCTAATATTTGTAAATTTCTTAATATATTTGTATATATCCTTTATATGAATTACTCATAACATGTACTCGTAATCATATAATCACATTTCTAATATATCTTTTATTTTTATGAATTCTTTACATATTATATATAATTATGTAGTTTTGGTTAATTTACAGGTATATTTAATATATATATCGGGTATACTCATAAAAATACATCTATACTCATATAATATATTCTGAGCTCCGTTTTAGAGGTTTTGATCAATTTTGTAATATATTAAGTAATCATACTTTTAAGAGAAAAATTAGAATTTTGGGTTGTTATTTTTAAAATTTAACTTCACTAGATTACTTTGACTAACTTTTCTATCTTAGTTGTTAAGCTTGGACTCAATCGGATAAATTTTCTCAGAGGCCCAAAATCTAGGTTCAATTACCCTAAATGCAATTTTAAGAACTTACATTTCTACCCATCTTAAGAAAGTTTTGTTTTCAAAACTTTTATTTTAGACATAATAACTACTTATTTTAAAAACTTAGCACTTACCTTTTTCTCTAAAGCGTCCTAGGTAACGATTTTGCATCTCTGAATTCGGTTCCTAAGTTAGCTCTACTCTTAAATTGGTACCCCATTGAACTTTCACATATTCTACTTCTCGATTTCTTAACTTCTAAATTCGATTTTCCAAAATCTTAATCAGCCTTTCTTCAATTGTATAGTCCATTTTTAAGTCTACTAGTTTTAATTCTACAATTGCATTTAAATTTTTCACGTACTTTTGTAACATAGACATATTAAATATGTTATGGTATCGAGCTAAACTTAGTGGTAAAACAATTCGATACACAACATTCCCAGTTCTTTCTAAGATAATTTGATTGTCCATCTGTTTGATGATGATATGCCGTGCTGAATTGCAGTTTGGTTCCTAAAGATAGACGTAAGCTTTCCCAAAGCTTTTATATAAATCAACTATCTATATCCGATACAATACCTATCGGCATACTATGTAGTATAACGGTCTCTCTAACATATAATCGTACCAACTTTTCCATTGAATCACTAGTTCGATAAGGTAAGAAATGAGCATACTTCGTCAACTTGTCTACCGCAACCTAAATTGAATTGTAACCTAATCTCGTCCTTAAGAGTTTTATTACAAGATCCATTGTAATGTGATCCCACTTCCATTGAGGTATTTTTAATGGTTGTAGTAAATCATTAGGTCTCTGATGTTTAGCTTTCACTTGTTGGCATGTGATATACCTAACAACATATTATGCTACATCCTTTTTCATGCCTTTCCACCAAAACAATGATTTCAAGTCGCAGTACATCTTATTCCCACCAAGATGCAATGTGTAACCAGTATCATACACTTTAGCCATTATTTCATTCCTCAACTTTAAATCACTAGGCATACAGACTTTATTCTTATATTTTAACACATCTTCAGTATTTATTTTGAAATCAGGTATATCACCCGTATTCAACTTTTATTTGATTTCTTTCAATCTTTGATCCCCATCGTGTTGAAGCTTAATTCTTTCTACCAAGGTTGGTTATACTACTAAATTCATCAACTATCCATCAATGTCATGCCATCTTAATTCAATTTCCAACTTTTCAAATTCTTTAATTAGTATACATTGAGTAGTGAGTAACGGGGCCACTTATTCATAGTTCTTGCGACTCAATGCACATTAGCTTTACCAGGATGATAGTTATGGTCAAGCCGTAATCCTTAATTAACTCCTACCAGAATTATTATTTGGGTATATCTCACAATGTTGCCCATATAAATAGTGTCTCCAAATCTTCAAAACAAATACTACAACTGCTAACTCTAAATCATTAGTTAAATAATTCCTCTCATGAGGCCTCAATTGTCTAGATGCATATGCAACCACTTTTCTATCCTGCATCAATACACATCCCAGTCCATTCTTGAAAGCATCGCTATATATACAATAAGATTTGCTTGGATTTAATAAAATAAGTATTGGCACTGAAATCAAATGATCCTTTAATTCCTAGAAACTTTGTTCACATTCATCACTCCATTCAAATTTAACATCCTTCTACGTCAGTCGAGTTAAGGGCTTAACAATTTTAGAAAAGTCTTTCATAAATCACCTGTGATATTCCACCATTCTAAGAAAACTTCTTATTTTCTTTACAATCGTTGGTTATTTCCATTCATCCATTGCTTTGACTTTTTCGAGATCCGCTAAAATTCCTTCACCTGACATTATAATCCCAAAAATGATATTCTATCCAGCTAAAATTCACACTTATTCAACTTAGCATACAATTGATTATCTCTCAACTTCTGCAAAGCCAAATATAAATGATCAACATGATCCTTTTTAGTCTTGGAATAAATTAAATATCATCAATGAATACCATAACAAATTTATCAAAGTAAGGTTGATATATCCAATTCATCAAACTCATAAACATAGCTGGCACATTCGTCAAACCAAAACGTATTACTAACAACTCATAGTGCCCATATCTAGTTTAAAAAGCTATCTTTGGTACATCATCTGGTTTTATTCATAACTGGTGGTACTCGGATCTTAAATCAATCCGTGAAAATACAATAGCTTTATGCAATTGATCAAACAAATCATCAATCCTAAGTAATGAGTATTCATTTTTAATAGTCACCTTATTTATCTCTTGATAATCAATACACAACCTCATGGTTCCATCTTTCTTTTTCACGAATAACACCAGCTCTCCCCAAGGAGACACACTAGGTCATATGAACCCTTTGTCCAATAGCTCCTAAAGTTGCTTCTTTAATTTTTGGAGTTCTATCGGTGACATTTGGTATGAAGCTTTTGACATTGGTTTGGTTCAGTTCCTAGCACCAATTCAAGTAATTATTTTGGAAAGATATCAAGAAATTCACTTATTGTCGAGCCTGATATTTTTGTTTTCCTTAATTTAATTCAATTTCCCTTCTCCCGATTAATACTAAACCCTATCTATTTAATATTAATCTTCAACTAGAGAAATTAGGAAATTCTAATTCTTTTATTTAAAAAAATTTTGGAGTCACCACTCGACCAAAGTCGAGAAAAAACAAAAATCGTAATCAATTGGGTAAATTGACTACGATTTGGCTACCGGCTTTTGATTTCAATTTGAATGAAAAACTAGAAGGTTCAAAATTCAAGGGCTAACCTATTAAACCCTAATGGATATCACTATCTATTTACCGAAATTAGGTTATTCTTCAAATTATAATATTTTTAAGAAAAAATAAAAGATAAAAAGAAAATAGAACCTAAGTTTCAACATATTTTATCGTTACTCCGAAGGTACCTACATACCTGCTAACCGAGATTAGACGATCGTAGTTCTTTCCAAATCTTTAGTGTATTGGTTGATTTTAATTTTAAAAACCGATCGAGTTAACGTTTTAATTGATTTAATTTATTCATATAAAATATAGGGGGGTCCTAACCATGAGTGACCAAAAAACTCTCTAAGACGCTATAATCTTTTTGTAAAAAATTTCTTTTTTGTTAATTTTTATTTCTAAAAAAATAATTGTCTATGTGATGATTTCTAAAAAGAACCCAATCCTAAAAAAATCCTAAGCTAATATATATATATATATATATATATATATATATATCCAGACCTATATTTCTATTGTTAACAACTATCTATCTAAATAAATTAATGAAATTGTGTAATCTACTTAATATATAAAAACTAATATTAAAAGTCTCTTAAACTAGGATATATACATATAGCAAGCAGCTATGCGTTTAACCGACCAACTAAAAGAAGAATAATAACATAATAATAATAAAATAATAATAACTAAATAAATAAATAAACCAATTAAAAAAACTTGAAGAAGATTGAATCTGATTTCTCTTGTCCAGCTGTATAGGTTAGGGGACGTACGTGGGCTGTTCGCAATTGCTACGTGCGGTGGGGGATTGGCGTTGCTACTCGTGTTGTGTGAGTTGTAGAGGAAGTGGCAGTTGTTGCAGTGAAGATTGTCTTTGGTGCTAAGCTTGTTCTGCTAGAGGTTGCGCCTGCTGCTTGTGAATCAGGTGGTGGACAATGGTCGATGGAGCGGAATCAGGCGGTAGACAATGTACGTGCTGCCCAGCTGCAGTCAGTGAACAAGGATGGTACTGTGTAGCTGAGTTTTGTAGCGTACGCGTGTAGGGGTTGTGTGGTATAGCAGCGGCCTGTTAGTGATTGCGTGAAGCTCCAGTCTGATTGTGACGCACCGCCATCGGTCATTGTGGCGTTGCTTGGACTGCTCGTATGTAAGAGAGGAAAAGCTAGCATAGAAACTAGATTCATGCTGCTATCACGAGTGTTCGATCGGCAAGTGCAGCAGCGGATGGCGTGTTCTGATCGCGTCACAGAGCCAATGGGGTGTGCCTTTGTTGGACGTCTGTGCTGTTATAATAGTTGGAGTTACTGTCAATGGAGAGGATGTGCAGTGGCGTTGTAGATTTAGTCAAGTTAGGCTTACTGGATGTGCTGTAGTGGTGATCGTACAGGCATTGGTTGGAGTGCTGATCAGCATGTTTAGTGAAGTGGACAGCAGCATGCTCATGCATGTGAATAAGTCGCATAGCTCGGCTGTATAGTGATTTGTTGTACGGATCCATGCAATTCAATTGGCGAACTGTAGAGTTGGGTAAGGGGAATTATGTTCGGTCGATGGCTGATCGTATATGGTGCAATTCGGTGATGGGGCATGCATGGATGGATCAACTGCTCGGGCGTGCAATCAGGTCATAGGTATGTGAGTGTTAGTCGCTAGTTATGGATGGAAATCTGGGCGTTGTTGTTTGTTTGTACTGTGGCTTTGGATGATTGTCCGATAAGCTATTGAAATTTCTCCAGGAGAGTGTTTGTATGTGTATGTAATTTTTTCTAATGCTACCTGCTTCGTATTTATAAACCCTGAAGCAAATTGTATAGTATCAAATCGAATCTCTCATATTGATTTCAATCTGATTTGATAAAAATCAAATTAAATCTGAATTATTTATATCAATCTAAATCCAATTTAATAAAAATCAAACTAAATTTAAATCTTTCATAATGATTCAAATCTAATCAAATTAGATTCAAAAAATTTGATTAAATGTGGATCTCATACGCCAAACCTGCTTTTTGTAAAAATGAAAAAAATAGGGAAATAAAAAGCATATAAGTGCTTATCAAAATTTGAACTCACAACTTCAAGCTAATACAACATCAATACTTTATTATTTATCCGTTAGGCTACTGGCTTATACCTTAACATTTAGCATGATTAAATTGTACTTAAACTATACGACTCTCTAAAGCTATTTGAAACGAACCAAAACTAAACTAATTGACCATAAAATAATTTATTTTCTAAAAATCTTTATAATATTTTTATTTTCTCATTTTTTTGTATTTTCACCATTTTTCAATTTTTTTATTATTTTTATATTTTATTACTTTTTTATTTTGGAATTAGAACCCTATTAAAAAGACAAAAAAATAGAACTACGGGGGCTAAAAATTAGGTGTTTACACTTATTATCTACATTTATGATACTTTCGGGGTTTCCTTCTTTCCTTTTATAGCAAATATCCAACAGAATTGTCATTCTTCAATAATTTCATTCACTTCTTCGATTACTAAACTAATAATCTTAGGCTTCACTCGCTTGTCTTTTCCTAAAATATGACCTTACCCTCATCTAAGATTATGTTCTTATTTTGACAATCCACTTTGGCTTTTTGTTTAGACAACCAATCTATTCCTACAATAACTTCATACCCCTTAATTGGTAATACTATGAGTTTTATCAAAAATTCTTATCCTTAGATTTGCAATTATTCATTATATACTATTTCCCGTGTTAACACTTGCTCTCCTATAGGTATTCTTATTTTATAAGTGGATTTAACTTCATTCATCTTAATTTCATTTCCTGAAATAAACTCTTACCTATTAAACAAATGTGATGCTTTAGTGTCAAACAATGCATACACAATTCATCCGTTTACAAGTATGTTTCTTGAAACAATTACTATTACTATAATTATCTATCACTTAAGTGCCATACTTAAGTTATGTATTTTCACAATTATTAGCACTATTTACACATACAAGTTTTATAATCAATTCATAGGTAAGTAAAAGCTACGAGTTAGTTTACATGCTTGTTACTAAGCATTGGTCAGTTCCATTGATATCCATTTTGTCATCTGAGCCATCATGAAAATATTCTTTCATCCACTCATCAAAATCTTCGGCATCCTCTTCTATACCCTTGATTGCAAACACCTGAGCTGGTACAACAATTGTCTCTACTCCTCCGAATTTCTTACTCCTTTGTCTAACTTAACCACAATATCTTGAGAAGTGCCATGTCTTTCCACACTTGTAATACTTCATTATTATCATCTTTGGACACTCTTTCAACATATGATTCAAATCACCACACTGAAAAGATTTTCCTCTTAATTGAGGGCATTGCTAGGGAAAATACTATGCTCTACACTTCCCGCATCTCATATTTCCCACCTTATCATAGAACCTAAATCCAAACTTATTTGAAGCAAGGCCACTAGTTACAGCAGCTAACTTCTTTCCTTTTTAGCTCGAGTTATTATTTGCACCTAGAAATGGTCTCTCGAAAACAAACCTATATTGATCAACTCTCCTCAATTTTTCACTCCATTCATTTTGCATGACTAGTTGATTATTCTCCAATGACGTACCTTATCTACAATTTGATTATAAGTAGTGTATCCATAATCCATCAACTTGCATCGCATTATTGAGTCAAATCTGTTAACAAAAAGATTCTTCTTCAGCTCTTGATTATCCCTTTATGACTAAGGTACATATTGCAACAACCTATTAAATTCATTCTCATATTAAACCATACTCATAATGCCTTTCTTTATTTCCATTAAGTGTTAAGTCATCTAATTTTGCACAATGACAGGGAAATATTCTCTCTTATATGCCTCTCGAAATACTTGCCATGTAATGGAGCCAGGCATTATTTTTGCTGCTAAGTCCCACCAGACTCGTGCTTCCATCTTTAGCAAGAAAGTTCCATTAGAGACTTTCTTTTTCTCAAAAATTTTAAATGCCTCAAAACTATGCTCGATTTGAGCTAACCAATCATCAGCTAAATCAAGCTTATCTAATTTACCTTCAAAATAATAGTTCAATTTCATAAGCTTAGGAAGTCGACTTGCATCTTGAGGTCGAATTCCTTTAGGTTTAACCTCTTGTAGCCTTTAGTTTACCACATTTCTACCTATGATTAAATATTGAATTAAAGCTCCTTATTATTGGATCTTGGTATTTATATTAGCCAACATTTGTCCAAACTAAGTTAGGTTTATCATATTTGGACCAGGTGGTAGTACATCATTTCTAAGTGGTTTTAGTAAATTAGGAGGGGTAGGAGGTGGTACTACTCCTTCAGGTTAGTTATTTCCATTTCTGTTTCTATTTGCTTCCTCTACTATATTCAGATTCACAAGTCACTAATTATCAACCTTGCACTTATAATATGCATACCAGAAGTTAATACTTGATCTAAGCAACTTATATTCACATATAGATCAATTATTCTTTGTATATGTAATACATAGCTATAAATTTTTCAATAAGGATTTCAATCAACATAGTTCATCCTTATATATAAAACAAAAATACCTATATTCCATCATAGGCTTAAACACACCTGTACACCATGAGCTCATATAAATTTCATCTATAACATTATATCATCCATCTGCTTCGTTTCATGTAATCACTACTCTTGTTTATATCTCATGCAAATTTTGAATAATAAAGATATGTTATACTCTTGTATGTTTATATTAATACATAAAATAGCTGGACTTTACATTCAAAAGATTATATCACTTTATTTACAACATCATATTACACATCTGATTACTATTTACATCACGTTCATCTGTACAAAAGTTTGTTTACATCATTTACATATTTAGTAACTAAAACATCAAAAGTACAGAAGTTACATTCAAAAGGTCAAAAATACATCAAAAGTTGCTAGGGGACCTAGGTATATCAAAACAACTAGGTTGGATGATATCAAAAGTCCTAACAAGTCTTCTCACTATCTTCTCTAACTTTCAGTTACTTGAACTTACTGAAGTTGTTGCATCTTCAAAAGGAAACCATTCATTCTCTCCATTCCCCTTAAAATCCAAGCTTATCTCTACTATGACAAGGGTATCTAGTATAATATCCACTTCGTGCACCTCACTTACACTATCTTGTGCTCCATTTTCAGAACCAACTTCTACTTCAGCCTCTACTTCCTCTGGATCATCCTCAAGATCTTCATCATTAGTTGACCTTACATTTAGCTAAGCATCTTAAGGTAGATTCTCAAGTGGTATCATAAGGAGTTCAGATTCTGAAGGTTGCAATGGTACTTCTATACCTACGATTTCATCTAAAGGATATTTAGGAAATCGGTCAACTACACTAGGGAGATAGTTTCTAAGCATCTTAAGGTAGATTATTGGAAGTACTTCTTCTCATAGGCAGCTATAGCAAAATACTCATTATATGTAGGTCCTAACTCATCTCTCATTATCTTCTAATCAAACTTCATACTAAAGGACATCCTACGATAATCTCATCGATAGTATAAAACATCCTCCAATCAGCCATATATAGTAATAACTTTTGCATCCGAATCCTATACTCGGTAGGTATCTCATCCCCTTCCCATTCAAAATTCCACCATGCATGTAGTAAACCATTCCTATGAATTTGAAATAATAAAGTTAAAAGTCAATTTATAACCCATTTTACATATATAAGCTCTATATATAATCCTATGAATTTAAGTCTTTTATATTCATTATCAATTCATTCTCAATGAATCTATTGTATACTCATTTTAATTAGACGCTTTAAAACTTAATTCTTTTAGAACTAAGCTTTAATACTAACTTAAAACTGTCACGCCCTGAATAGGAGAAGTCATAACAGTCTCACCATATAAACTAACCTAAGATAGAAACTAATCTAAGATAGAAACTAATCTAAGATAGAAGCTAACCTCACAACTGCTATCGTAGATATAGTCCACACAAAGCGTACACGACTCAACTAGCTTAAAGCATCTAGCCTAATACTTGTTAATGATCACACATGTGATATAAGTTTTCAAAATACATATTATGTATGACCTATTGTCCGATAACACAATAGTATTTACATAAACATTTCACACCTAGAGTTATAATTTACAATCAGAGTTTACTAAAAACCACATGTCTTAAAGTCTATTTACAATAATATAGGAAACTAGTAAGCGCCAAGGGAATTCCCAATTAGTTTCCTCAAAACTCAAAAGAAAAGTCAAAAGCCTAAATTTAGTGGATTATTCCTTTCCTCGCTTTCATAGCCAACAGCACATTAACTTAGGGGTGATGGTACCTAAACATCCACGAACTTCACTAGCCACCTACAAAAGAATCTATGGGAATATGAGCACAACAAGCTCGATAAGTGAGATGGAATCAAAACAATACCAAATAATCATAAGCAAGGTTATTAATTATAATAAATGTAATTTAAACAATCACTTGAAACATCTATAATGTTATCTGGTCCATTGTGAGGTTAGAGAAATTGCATCCGCTCCAATTTAGATTGAGTAGTTTTATAGCAACTTAAATCAAACCAAACCCAACCTTATGCAATGGAGAACACCATTTTTTCATGACCACCTTTGAACCATGGCCCCAACCCTTACCGTGACCTCATCACCTATCACTTAGTTTAACTAAGTATGGGGAAATGACCATTTCAGCTTTCCTCATCAAAGGGAGTCAGTATTTGACCTAACACTTCTAATCGTTTCTCCTAACGAGTGCTATGCATGTCCAGTTTCATTAGTAGTCAAATCATTATTAGTTTCAATTAGGGGTGACTAGACAAGTTTATGCAATATAGAAATGATCCAATCATACAAAATAGCACGCCAAGGAGTTCAACTCCTATCATAACAGAATACCATTTACATACATGGCATGCGCTCAAACAACTAATTACAATCATACAAAAAGTACTCTTAAGCTTCCAAATAATTTAATACAATATCCCAACAAGTAGTAAAGCTATGATCCTAACTTACCTATCTAGATGTTTACGGAGGAAGAC
This sequence comes from Lumnitzera racemosa, assembly GCA_024138005.1. NCBI lineage: Eukaryota > Viridiplantae > Streptophyta > Magnoliopsida > Myrtales > Combretaceae > Lumnitzera > Lumnitzera racemosa. The sequence goes on along the minus strand of JAMXBC010000008.1, from coordinate 83,016,783 downwards.
TCGTGTCTTCAACGGTCTGATCATTGGAAGACCCTATATACATACAAAAACCAAATTTAGTTTTCATAATAGTTACGAAAACATTAGGGTTCTATGTAAAAATATTCCGTTAAACAGTTATATATGTATATATATATATATATCTAAAGTATATTATTATTTTCCTTATATAATAATATATAGTTTTATTATATAAGTTAAGTTAAGTTATTAAATATTAATAACAAATGTAATTATACTATTACGTATAATATGTCGTTTCGATCGTATCAAAACGTACTTTTAATTGGTTAAATCACGTTTCAATTACGGTAAAGTTATCGTAATACATAAATTCTCATAATATTATAGAAATATAGGTTATATTACCTAAGATTGTCCATTTTTGGTAAAATAGTATCATTGGGTTTATACATACTTAACGATACATATTATAGGTTTTAATTCTGAAAATGACTTATGAATGGTAGCTTGAATTTCTAATACACTTACACGTATCTAAATGAATTGTATCATATTATACGTATTTTATGTAATTAAACTATATTTTATATAATTTGTCAATATAACTCAATAATATAAGTATTATCTAACTCTAATATGTATATAACATATCCTAGTCATAAAATTATCATTAACTATATTAAAAATCATTTTCATTAATCTGACAAGTACTTATTTGTATAGTTTTTATTTTAATATTTATTATATTTTAACATATTATTGTTAGAAACAAGTCTCGGTTCATTATTTAAGCTATTTTATTACATAATTTCGTAATAAATAACTCGAGTCACCAAATAATTCTTTGAAAATTCCTATAGACTCCTAAAAATATGGGGGATTTAGCCATCACTTGGTTTCACACTATCGATTTATTGTCTATGTACTCGAAATTACAATTTTACCCCTAAATTGTATTTAATTACCCGAATATTATCCTTTTTATACAAAATTATTTTCAACATATCCTAATATTATTATAATTCACTAGAAGTCAGCATTAGTTAATTTCATCAATTAATTTCATAAAACATATTTATTTCATACTTTTACCCTAATTATAACTTTTTTTAGGTCTAAAATTACAATAAATATTAGAAATGCATGAATCAAAAGTCGGGCTACAAAGAAATTATCTATATATTATGTATATTCTACACAAAAATTTTGAGCTAGAAAAAACATCATTTGATACATATATTTTGAAAGTTAAAATTCAAATGAATAGTGACTTCCTTAAGCAAGTATATAAAATATTCAAAAGCAAGAGTATAAAATATTCAAAATTTTATAAAAATAAAAATATCACACGAAAGCATAACTAAAATAATCTAAATGTAAAATTTGTCCAAAATTTTCTAGGTGGATTTACTATTTTTTAAAAATAAATAAAAAACAAGGCATAAGTTTAACTTACTTATTCATTGAAGCTCCAGTGACTGTAAGATGGTGGAAGGTTGTCAGAACGCCTAGACACAAGGTGGATTAGTGGTGGTCAAAAGGGTTTTATAGTAGATGCTCAGTTAGGTTGGGTTCGGTTGTAGCTCAGTAAGTGCTCCTGTTTTTTGTAATTTTTTCTAACTTATCTCTATTTTCCAAAAATTTCTCTCTCTCTATTCTAGGTTTCAATTTGCTAAACTATTGCATTTTTTATATCATTTTCTATTCATAGGGTTTAATTTTGCCGCATGGAATTTTCTTTTATTTTTTCTCCTAAATTTCTAAGGTAGAGGTGTCAACCTATACGTTATTCACACTTTTGAGTCATGTTTTCAACTTTATTTAGTTGCCATGGATTTCTTTCAAAAATTTCTAAATTTGTTTCAGCAATTTGGATGACTTTGAGGTTAGTTTTTGGTTTAATTATTAATAATATATATATTATGCTAATGTTTGTAAATTTCTTAATATATGTGTATATATCCTTTATATGTATTACACATGTGTACTCATACATATATATTATATTTCTAGCATATCTTTTGTTTTTAGAATATATTTCTTATTTATTTTTATGAATTCTTTACATATTATATATAATTATATAGTTTTGGATTAATTTACTAGTATATTTATTATATGTACTGAGTACTCATAAAAATATGTATATACTCATATAGTATATTATACTATATTATTTCATTTTATAACTTAATTAATTCATCTCTAAGTCCTCGTTGCATTCCGAACTCAATTTTAGGGGTTTCAATCAATTTTGTATTATATTAAGTAATCATACTTCAAAGGGCAAAATTGAGATTTTGAGTTGTTATTTTTAAAATCTTATTTCACCATGTTACTTCAATTAACTTTTTTATCTGAGTCGTAATGTTTGGGCTCAATCAGATAAATTTTCTTGTAGGCCCTAAATCTAGGTTTGGTTATCCTAAATGCAATTTTTGAGACTTATAGTAATGGTCATCGCCTTATGTTCTCTCACATCATAACAAATCATCAATAATTGAAATTCCCAAGCTTAATCGTCCTTGGTTTTTGCTACCTTACTTAAGCTCTTAGAGGCATTTAAAAGTGTCTTACTCGTAATGCTCAAGAATGAACCTATTTTGTAAGACGCATGTCATTTCATTCCAAGTTTTGATCTCTCATCAGGCTCACCAACATATGGTTTGCATCTTCTTCCACAATGTTGCCATGTAGCTTGAGAATTCTAAGGTTACTAATCAAATTCTCATTGCATCTTCATAGTCATAATAATCATATATATTTTAATCTTCTCCTCCCAATCTAAGTAGTCGTCAACACTATTGATTACAATAAAGCTCAAAATTTGCACCTTAACATTCTCCATTCCCCTTAGAGTTTAAGCTTCTCTTTCTTCAAAGTCAAGAAAGTTGTCATTCTCCTCTTCATCCTTGGAAACTTTATCTAACTCTAGTCTTCTTTGAGCTCAAAACCTATCTACTCCAACTCAATGATGGGCTAGGTAATGTTGTTTGCCCCACATCTTACCTCCTGTTCATACCCACCTATCTTTCTCGAACAGGTCAGTCATCTACTACAATAGCTCGGTGATTGGCCTAACAGGCACCAACAAATCAATCACTTGTACCACCTTGGCACATTGGTCATTGGCATTATTGTAGTCATCTTAGCCATCATTATGGCCAAATCATCTATTTTCTCATTTATAATGTCAGGTGTTTGGTTCCTTTGCCGACCATGGCCTAAAACATTATTGTTAACTTCAACAATACCACCATGAACAATTCACGTCAACATTCTTGCTATATTATCATTGGAACCACTATTACACTTAACAAATCTGCTACTAAGCACAAAAGCACTCAAAATAACCCCTATCAACAATATACCTTACAGAACCCATGCAACATGGCTTACTCTATCTTCATATACTAAAATAGAGTAAAATAAAGTATCTCAACACCTACATATGATACACCAACATCCCTAATATTAACACAATACCATGATACAATAATCCTCGTAAGTTATACCAACACTAATAGGAATCAACCTTCAAGACCCCTTACCTAATCACAAATAAGACTTTTAGCCAACTTGACCTACCAGATCCTCAATTGTCAACCAAGTGTTAAGGAAGCTAAATCTAATTTGTAGAGTCAACCTATTTGTATGCCTAAGCTCTCGAAGTGTATGGAGTATTGTCATATTTGAACAAGGTTAGTCCAAGCTAACTAAGAGCCTAAAGCCAAGACAAATTAAACTTACTGAGGTCATGGTGCCAAGCTATTAAAGAGCCCTATTGTTTTTTACCTTATCCAAAATGGTCAACAACGGTTATTCATAGAAGCCATCAGCCTCTCTCATGAAGACACATGTCCTGCTTCGCATAGACATATAACCTGATGCTGAATATCCTCTTTTTAGAAGGATTACAAATTTGTCCTTTCTCTTTTGTGTGCATTGTTAGATTTAGTATTTACCTTTTTTAGTAATTTTGTGCAAAGGAATATAACCCTATGTATTCGATATACATACCTTGTTTTAATATTTGTTGTAATTAGACTTTTTCACTTCAGCTAATGATAGTACCCAAGTTTTCTCCATTCTCTCCATGTGTTGAGAACCCTAAGCTTAGCTCATAGCAATCCTTAAGCAAGGTTAAGCAATAAGTGACGCATTGCTTAAGACTGGTGAGTCACATATGGCAAGACATTGGTTTTGAGTGCTTGAGTGGTACGTCACATCTACAAGCAACTCATGATTTCTTAGCTTTCTACCTACATTTCCACCTTAACCCAATTCCTTATTTCTTTAATAGCTTTAAATGACCCATTCATGCTATAATAAAACCTCTTCCAAGGCTCATACCCCCGTTTACCCTATTATCTTAGTATTAAAGCTTGAAGTTCTAAGTAGGGTAAAGAGTAAGAGCAGTGTTAGGCATATTAGTTAAGCTGTAGTTGTGGTCGTTTTTTTTTTTTTTTTTTTGTATTGGATGAAGTGAGTGTGTTAGTATGAATTTTGTTATACTCTATCTTCATTTCTCAAAACAAAGCAAGGGTTGTTAAGGTAGAGTAGTAGTAAGAATGTTGTTGTTGTTTTGTGTGCTTATTTGGTTGTTTTCAAAGGTAGTAGTGGTTTTTGAGAAGAGTAATAATTGTTGTCGTATTGTCTTTGTTGTATTACTAAAATGGTGGTTTACTAGTTGTTAGAGTTGTATATAAAGCTACTGAGTGATAAAATGACCAACCCGAATGTGAATGCGATGGTTGGAGTTAATAAGAATAATGCTCTAGATTGAGGCTAACATATGAAGCAAACTCCAAGAACTACGATGAATGGATGGACCAACTTACTAAACTTTTGAAAAATATGTTAGTTATGATGAAAAGAGAAGCTATAGCCTGTGTTGAAAAAGTTAGCCGAGATGATCAGCACGTCATCACTAAGACTCCAGAGGAAGCTTGAGCTAGATATCAACGTCCCCTACCTAATAATGAAGTCCAATGTAGAAGAGTTTACCCAACTTGCAACATTTGAGTTAGAACAGTTGAGCGAAGAGCCAATAAGAGAATGGAGGTTGTAGAAGAAGAAGAAAGTGATGATGCAGAGTTCTATAAAGTCAATGAAAGGTTAATAAGAGCACCTCAAGGTGGTAGACTTGAAGGCCGACCTAATAGAGTTTAGTATCTTGTTCGACATCCCTAAAGAAGAGTACAACGACCAACTCGCTGAAGAATCAAGTTAGATGATGTTAGTGAAGTTGACAAGGAGTTTGATGAGAGTTACTATGAAGAGGAGCATGTTGTCAAAGCTCCCAAAAGTATTGATAATGTAAAGGTTCAAATTCCAAGCTTCTTAGGAAGCGGTAGTGGCAATGAGTACTTGAATTAGGAAGAGTGAGTTGAAAAGTTGTTTAAGTGCTATCATTATACTAAGGATGACAAGGTTAGACTTGCCACCCTGGAATTCACTAGGTATGCCCATATGTGGTGGAAGAAGTTACATGTGATGAGAGGAAGAGATGGTCAACAAGGTGTAAGAACATAGGAAGAAATGAAGAGGGTTATGCGAGAAAGATTCATTCCTAACTCATACTATTAGGATACATTTTGCAAAGTTACAAGAGTTGAGATAAGGGAATGATCTATTGATGAATACATACAATAGTTCTAAATGCTAATGATCAGGTATGAAGTAGAAAAGTCTTAAGTCCGAAATGTTTCAAGATTTGTTAATAGCCTAAGATATGAGGTAAGAAATGTTATTAGGGTACAATCCTTTCACACCCTTGAAGAAACCATCAAGGTTACCTAACATGTTAAGAGACAAAGAAAAACGAACCTTACCGAGCTCTTAATTCCTAATCTATTTAATCAATCTGACCTATCTAAGAAAGTAACATGAAGCCAAGTAGCTCAGTGCCAAGCAAGAAAGATAGATAGTTGTCTACTGTAGAAGGAGTAAGGAAGAAGAAAGGAGGGAAAGAGAAGGAATTTGAAAAGAGCCAAACCTCAAGAAGAAAGATAAGTGAGATAAAGTGCTTTAAATGCAAAGGCTTTTGACATATAGCCGCCCAATGTTCGAACCAACAAACTATGATCATTAAAGGTAATGTTTTAGCTTTTGAAGTGTAAAGTATTGATGAGGAAGTTGGTGAAGCTATGGAAGAAATGGAATACTGAGTGAAGGTAGAAGTTATAAGAGGTGACATTTATAAAAAAAAAAAAAAAAAAGGCGATATACTAATGTTGGTTGCTCATTGAGCAATGAGTCTAAATCTTAATAAAGAAGATAAGCAACGAGAGAATCTATTTTATACTACATGCAAGGTAGAGCAACTTTGTGCTTTAATTATTGTAATGCTAGTTGTATACATAATTGTCAAAATTGTGATTTTACCCATGTGATTTTATAAGTTTACAATTTTAAAAGGTTTTTCCGAGCTAACTCATATATAAAATTGTTTTTTTTTTAGAAACTTATGTTTTTAACCAATTTTTTTACATCTCAAATCAGTAGAAACTTTTGTTTTTAACTGAATTTACTGATTTTATGCATATGAGTTGAATGGACCAAAAATAAATATATATATATATATATATATATATAACTAGGCTTCTGCTATCTCTTAACCATTGAGGCATTCCATTATCTTCCCTATCCTATTCCAAATTTTTTCCTTTTTCTCTCTCTCTTAGTCCCTTGTTCAATATTCATAATCTTCATTTAGGTTCCAACTTCAATAGAAATATTTATAAGAAAATCATATAATTAAGTTTATACCATTAATAACTCAAAATAAGTTGAAACATTTGTTTCTCTTCAATTTATCGATTTTTTTCAAACACAATAATGGGAAAAAAAAATAGTTTCGACTCTGGTTATGTTTCTTCCAAGAATGTTGTACCATAGATTAAGAATTTTTTATGGAAAAAGAACTTAATTTATCTATTTCTTTATTTCCATTATCTATTTCAAGTTTCCTATTACTACTATAAGCATATTTATAGTTTTTTAAAAGCTATTTTCCATAAGTTATAGAAACTTACGTTTCTACGTTTGGATTTTACATTCTGATTTTACAAATCCTCTAGCAATTTTAAGTGCAATCGCAAGTTTAGCAACCTTGTACGAATATTGCATCCACAAGATTAGTTGAGTAATTAAACTTGCCAACCTCTCCACATCCTAAACCATACAAGCAACATTCGTTAAATGAGAATTGCTCATTATATATTACAAAACAAGTGTTATTACCAATTTTTGTTAGGTGTTACAAGGATAAGATATTATGCGATGTGTTGCCAATATATGCTTTGTATATTTTACTTAGCCGACCTTGATTGTTCGAGAAAAGGGAAATGCATGATGGTTATAAGAGTACTTATACATTTAAAAAAGATGGTAGACTTGTTACCCTTTTCCTAAAGACACTAAGCCAAATCAATAGTATGTAGTTCAAATTAAGCCAATGAACCATTGGTAATGAGCTAATCTAAGTTTAGAAAAGCTGTGAAGTATGATGAGCCGACTTTTTATTAACACAAAGATTGTTAGAACTATGAAAGCATGCTAACCTACCTAAAAAGGTTAAGAAATTGTTAGATAAGTTTGTCAACCTATTCCCTAAAGAGTTGCCAAGAGGATTGCTACTGAAGCGAGGAATAGAGCATGGAATTGACCTACAACTAGGCGCCACATTACTAAATCAACCAGCCTATCAGATGAATCTCGAGCAAACTACTGAACTGTATACATAGGTTAATGAGCTAATTCAAATAGGGTATGTCTAAGAGAGTATAAGTCCATATGATATGCCCTTATTAGTAGTTCTTAAGAAGGATGGATTTGGAGGATGTATGTTTGAGCTATTAACAAGATCACCATAAAGTATCCGATGCCGTGATTAGATAATTTATTTAATGAGCTGCATTATGCAATGATATTTTCCAAGATTGACCTGAAGTTGGAGTATCATCGAATCCACATGCAAGAAGGAGATGAGTGAAAAACAGCCTTCAAGATGAGGCATGGATTGTAAGAGTGGCTTGTGTTGCCATTTAGCTTTCATGAGATTGATCAACCATGTGCTAAGGAATTAAATAGGAAAATTTGTTGTAGTTTATTTTGATGATATTCTAATGTGTAATTCCGACCTACCTAAGCATGTGAGTCATCTATAAGCTATTTTTAAGGTACTATGAACTGAGCAACTGTTTGGGAATATGAAGAAGTGATGTTTCTATCAAGAAGATGTTATATTTCCAGGGTATGTAGTCAGTGGAGGAGGACTTAGAGTAGACAAGGAAAATATCCAAGCTATTATAGAATGGCCTATCTCGACCTTTTGTGCTATTGTACACAGTTCTCATAGCTTAGCTTCTTTCTATTGCAGGCTCATTCATAACTTTAGTTTTGTTGCTGCACTTCTAACTAAGCTCATAAAGAAGAATGCTAAATTTCAATGAGGAAATAAGGAAGAAGAGATCTTTGCTGAGTTGAAGAAGAGACTGATTTAGCCCTAATACCATCTTTACCCTTTTCAATACGGTTTTTGAGTTTAAGTGTGATGTGCTTGGCATTAATATTGGCGCAGTTCTCATGCAAGACTGCCAACTTATTGCCTATTTCAATTAGAAGCTCAAATGATCTACTTTAAACTACCTAATGTATGAAAAGAAATTACATGCCTGTATCTAAGCTTTAGAAACAAGGCAACATTACTCGTTGCCAAAAGAATTTATTACATACTCTGATCGCCAAACCCAGAGATATATGAAGAGCCAACCACAACTATCTAAGTGACAAATCAAGTGAGTTAAATTCTTAGAAGGAATCTCCTTTATGATTAAGTATAAGTAAAGGAAAGCAAATATAGTTGCAAGTACCCTATCTAGACAGCATGTGATGCTTTTCGAGCTCTAAACAAAATTGTTGGGATTGCAAGCATTAAGGAATAGTATTCTTAAGACCTACATTTTAGACCGATTTGTGCCCAATGTAGAGAAGGAAGGACGTTAGATGGCTACTTTATGGAAGAAGGATATATTTTTCGAGTTGGAAAACTATGCATGCTGACCTATAGAATATGAGAATTGCTTGTTAAGGAAGCATACAATGGAGGATTGTCAAGACACTTTAGAGAAAAGAGGGTGTGTGAGTTGTTAAAGTTAAGATTTTATTAGCCCACAATGTTGAGGGATGTATACCAAAACGTTGAGAGATGTATGGTCGATAAAGAGGCTAAGAGCCGAGTTGAGTAAGGGAAGGCTATGCCTTTGTCTATGTTGGCCAAACCATGAGTAGACTTGAGTATGGATTTTGTTCTTGGTTTGCTACAAACGGCACGAAAGGAAGATTCAGTTATGGTTATGGTCGTCAAGTTCAACAAAATGGCACATTTCGTGCCCTACAACAAGACTAACGATGCTTTTACTATTTCTTTTATGTTTTTTGAGGAGATCATTAAACCACATGGAATGCAAAGAAGTGCTGTGTCTAATAGAGACCTTAAGTTTTTGAGCCATTTTTAGAAGACCCTATGGCACCGACTAAAGACCGAGTTGCTATTCAACACATCATGCCATCTACAAATCGATGGTCAAATAGAGGTCATCAATAGAACATTTAAGTTCTCTTCTTCAAGCTACTATTGGAAATAATCAAGTCGATTGGGATACTTGCCCACCCATTGTTAAGTTTGCTTACAACAAATATGTTCATAGCACGATAGGCAATACCCGTTCGAAGTTGTTCTAGTTTCAACCCAAAGGTCAAACAAAATTTCCTAAGACCGAGCAAGGTGACTCAAAAGCCAAAGACTGACTAAAACATTACTGCAAATCTACCAAAAGGTTATCGAACAATTAACTCAACCAATCAGAAAATTAGCCTATGGAAGCCAAGGAAGAAGGGAAAAGAAGATGTTCCGACCAGGAGAACTTGTATGGATACACTCTAGTAAGGAAAGGTTTCCCAACAAGAGGAAGAACAAGCTCTCACCCTAAGTTGTAGGACCTTTCCAAGTATTTTAGAAGATCAATGACAACGCCTACAATTTTGAGCTCCCTAAAGGTTACAAAGTTTCTAATGTCTTCAACATTGCTAACCTGAGCCTATATGTATCTAAGGAAGATACCTAGTAGAGTACTCTAAGGATTTGATCCTAAATCCTAAACAACCCTAAAGGAGAGGATAAGAATCAACCTTTAGGACCCCTTCACCTAATCACGAGTAAGAGGTCTAGCCAAAACTTGACCTATCGGATCCTCAATTGTCAACCAAGTGTCAAGGAGGCTGACTTGATTTATAAAGCTGACTTATTTATATGCCGAGCTCCCAAGGTGCATGGAGTATTGTCTTGTCAAAACAAGGTAAGTCCGAGCTAGCCTAAAGCCACTCCTTCTAACCCATTTTGTAGGTGACCTTCTACTATAGATCTAGACTTGCTAAGGTTATAGTGTTGTTATGCTATTAAGGAGCCTTGCTGCCATTAACATTATCTAGAATAGTTAGCAACCATTATTCGCACAAACCGTCAACCTCTCTCATGAAGACATGTATCCATTTCTTACAAACATACAATGCTGAATATTCTTTTTCTAGAAGGATTACAAATTTGTCCTATCTCTTTTATGTACATTGCTAGATTTAGTATTTACCCTTTTAAGTAATATTTTGCAAAGGAATGTAACCATAGGTATCTGGTAGAAATACATTGTTTTAGCATTCGTTGTAATCAAACTTTTTCACTTCAGTTAATGAAATTACCTAAGTTTTCTCCATTCTCTCCATACGTTGAGAACCCTAAGCCTAGCTTATAGCAACCCTAAAACAAGGTTAAGGGCGAACGACCCATTAGCTTGGACCAATGAGTTACATCTAGTAAAACATTGGTCATGAGTTCTTAAGTAGTGCAATACATCCATGAGTAGCTCATAATTGCTTACCCTTTTACCCAAATTTCCATCTTAACTCATTTCCCTATTTCTTCGATAGTTTCAAAGTACCCATTCATGCTATGGTAAGACATCTTTCAAGGCTTGCACCTTCGTTTACCCTATCAAACACTCTATACTACTACAAACACCTCAACCTTTCAAATGCAACACATAAACATGTCCTCGATCAAAACCTCAAACTCTAATACTGAGAAAAGTTATATAGTGTACTTAGGAGCTAATTCATTACTAAGATTTACCATAGTAATGGTGGGTTCTTCAAGATATTGAAGAAGAAGGTGGGAAATACAAATAAAGCCAATAGTTACATGAGGGCATTCTATGGATATGATACATCGAGAGTTCAACATGAGTTAATCGCCCACTTGATATGACTCATAAGTAGAAGATCAAGGTCTACTTGCCACTAACTCCTAGTTACCAATTTAGAATTAGATAAAAGTGTGAAGTAAGCTAAGAGAGGTGATCTCACAATAAAAAGAGTATTCAAGTACCGTTCAAAAAGATGATTATAGTTATACAATATAAGGACTATTTATAATAAGTCCTTTGGGTATATTGGAAGGATGAAATTACAAAAGGGGTAATTTATATTTGTAACATCCTAAAAGGTACCCAAAAGGGTAAACGAGACAATGCAACAAGAGGAATATTGTACAATGTCAAAAAAGAAATAATACATGTCGAGATGTTATTAGTGCTATACTTTTGCAAGAAAATTCCTTAAGACTATAGACACCTAATTTTTACCCTCCTTTTATTTTTCAAATTAGGTTATAGAGTCCTAAATTAAAAAAAGTTCAAAAAAAAATAGAAAATTAAAGAAAGCCCAAAAAATGAAGAAATTTAGAAAAAAAAAATAGGAATTCTAGAAAAATATAAAAAAAATTGGAAAATTGGAAAAAGTACAAAAAAAAATAAGAAATTTAGAAAAAATACAAAAAAAAAAGAAATTTGAAAAGTTACAAAATAAAATAGGGTATTTAGAAAATAATAAATTTTTAGGTTTTTTATATAGAATATAATTTTAATTTCAATTTCAATAATTTTGAATAAAAGGCTGTTGGGTCTAGGCTTAGATTTGAATCTAGCTCAGGCTAACTTGGTCTATATGTACAATTAATTACATGTATGAATAAGGAAAAACCAATAGCTCAGCTAGATAAGTATCTGACCTTAATACTCTTCAGGTTCGTCCAATCCAAAATTGCATTTAATTTTTTCCATCCTTAATACGACCATAACAGCTATAAATAGAGGTCTACTCTTCATTTTCAAAACACAAAAAAGACTTTGAAATACTTTAGAAAAAAAAATCAAAGTTTCCTCTCTCTAGCACGACATTCCCTATGATGTTTTTACGAAAACCACCACCATCGGATTTCTCAAATCGACCAAGTCAACTCCGAGCCGATCGAAGCCAAAGTGAGCCGACCAAGTCGATCCAAGCCGAAGTGAGCCGACCGAGCCGATTCAAGCTGAAGTGAGTCGACCGAGCCGATCCAAGCCGAAGTGAACCAATCCAAGCAGAAGTGAGCCAATCCGAGCCGACTCGGTTTTTCTTTTCTTTTTTTTTTATTTATTTATTCATTTGTTTATTTGTAAATGTTATAAATGAGAAAAAGAAAAAAGAAAAGAAAAAAGAATGAAAAAGAAAAAAAAAAAGAAGAAAGAAAGTAGTCTATTTATTTATTTTAATAGAAATAGATAGAATAAGTATAAAATAAATAAGATGATATAATAAAAATAAAAATAAATAAATAGGTTAATAAACAAAAATCGTTTTCACACTTAGAAAAAATTGAGTTTTCTAAAAAATAAATGAAAATAAATCAATCATTTTCAAATTAGAATCATTTAGAATTTCCAAAAATAAAATCCAACTTAGGACCCCTTATAATCTTTTCTCAAATCAACTCAAAATGGGTAAAAACATAAACCCGACAATTTTTCCAAAATTAAAATCAAACCACCCACTAAAGTTTTTTTATAAAAGAACTACGTGCATCTGATCCCGAATAGCCGGTACGTAGGCACCTGTACGCAAGTATGAGGTAACTTAAAATATGAAAAGTTTTATTTTTTTTCCATTTTTAGATATTTTTGTAAATTAATCAATTTAGTAGCATGTATTATAATTAGATGTTTTTAGAAATTAAAAAGGTATATTTGAAAAGTAAAATTAAATTCGGAAAGTTACAAAGTGGTACCCATTTAGGGTTTAATAAATTAGCCCCCGAACCTAAATCTTTGGTTTTCAAAAAAGCCATTTTACAAATTGGTTTTTTAATCGATAAACTCTTCTCTAAACCAATCAATATTAAACGGGTAGAGTTTAGTATTGATTGGTTTAGAGAAGACCTAATTTTATAAAAAGAACCAGGAGGGTGAAAAACCAAGCTCGACAAAGGCCAAGCTATTTTATAGTAGGCATAGGTCAGTTATGAGATGCATAGACCTTAGTAAGTGGACTATCAACAAATGAGTTGGTTAGTGCATGGGGACCTCAAGTCAAGAGCCCGATAGTTGGAAGGTCAGCCATCATTGATGAGGCCTAGAGCTTAGTAATAAGGTTTTCATCAACTCAAATCAAAGTGGGACCAAATTGACTTTGCAGTGAGTTGAGGCACAGGTCATCCTGATATCGAGACTAGCCTTCAATTGGTTGTAAATTTAACATATGCCTAACCAAACCCTGGAGGCCTTGGAGTTGAGCTCAAGTAAGGGGTACAGAGGTTAACAATCCATCATATGGAATATAAGTTAAAGTAGGTTAAGATCTAAAAAGAGTTCGATTAATTTTAATTGATTCCATGGCAAAGTAATATCAAATTACTTGTAAGACATAACAAATCTTTATTGTAATTAAGTTAGGATTTAAAACACAAAATAATAAATTAGCTAAATAATCTTCTATAGGAATAGAACGACTTAGTTAATTAATTAGGCTAATTCACACTTTAAGAGGAGGTGATTTCCATGCTTCATTACTTTGATAACTTAGAAGCGAAGTCAAAGAAAATAATCTAAACTGATTAAGAATACAATAGCTAAATACAGTATGTTTTATTCTTGTGATCATTAACATCAATTTCTAGATTCTAATTTACCAGTTTATTGATTTTACATTATAAGGTATTGGTACTCCTATATTTTTCATTAATTAGGAGTAGTTCTATGTTATTTTTATTTTAGAAATTTTATTTTGCCTAAATATAAGTATAACTAACATAACTAAGAGTTAAACTTAATCCATGTTGGTTCAACTTAGTCTTACCAATTTATTAATACATATGCAACATAGTATACTTGTTAGTATAAAATACACTTTTGTTTCTAAAAGTAGTGGTTCAATATATAAGAGACTTAGTTGGAACCATAAAGATTGTAAATGTATGATTAGTTACATTGGAGGCTTAGAGAGATGATGCATATAGGAGTGCGCAAAGATGGTAGATGATTTGGATAAAAGTAAAGATGAAAATCTTGAGGTTGATAGGGGTGCATAGGAAATTGTCAAAACTGAGGTACAAAGACTATAAATTGAAATTTTCACCTTTGGAATGGGGTAGATTTACAAATGCATACCTTAACTAAGTGATATGTATTAGACTTGAGGTCCCATTACTAGTACTCAAGCTAAGGGACTTGAATGCATAACATGATGGATCATCACTTTTCGACCAAGTACAAGGGAGTTGCCCTTTCTAAAGTCGATCTGAACTATTCTGCTCCCTAAGCCCTTACAAGCCTTATTTTATACTATTATTAGACTTCTAGGCCATCCTAACCTAGTAGACAACTCATCCATACCAACTAATATGAGGACCAACCTATTTCGAGCATTATGGAACAGAAGCCGACTTGTCTTTAGCAGTCTTGAGCTATCTCCTTAAATGCACAAAGGCAATCAAGCTTGGCATACTCTTAACCAAGCATCTAACAACGTATGTTTGGATACTTTTTCGTTCTTATACTAGTTTTACCATTTCTACAAGGAAATTCCTTTTTGTATTTTTCCATTTTTACCCTTTCCCATGTAATATTGAACTTAGTATTTTTTTTTTCTATTTTATGAGGCTTGCACTTTTTAGTCTTTGACCTTCTTGTAAAGTTGCCTTAAGGGGCTAAATATAAATACCCATCTTGTAAACCACCAAACACATATTGTTTTCAATACTAAATATACACTTGTTTTCCCCTCGTTAACTTGATCGTGTGTGAATCTTCATAAGCTTATGTTACACTATAACTCTTATCCATTGTTGGTCCCAATGAACAATATAATAGGGGGATTGAATTGATTATTGCAGAATTGCAATACCTAACCAATTTTTACTTCTTGATGTTTATGATTAATGATCTTTACTAAACTTATTCTTAATTTTTTACGTATAAAAAATATTAGCAAATTTAGATCAAAGATTTTCATTCGAAAACCTTTCTAACAATTAGTAATTTGATCTTTCAAATAAGCTAACTAATCAACACATGCTTTTGATCTTAAACTTAATCTTATGCAAATGATTTCTAATAAAACATGCAACGTACACTTAAGCAATCAAGCAATATATCACATAAACAAAAAATAAATTGTACGTAAATAAAAACTATAAGGATTAGAAGATCAAGCAAGCATATATAGTGGTTTTGCCTTATTCTCAGGCCACTCTTCTAGCCCGCAGTCAAGGATATAGTTATCCACATCTTATTTCCATTATTTAAAGAAAACTTTGCACATAAATTAACAGTTCACACAATCTTCCCTTGCTTCGAAATCACAAGTCTACAAAATCTCTCTCCTAAGTTCTTTCATACAGTCTCAAACTAATTTTTAAAGAGATTAACAACTCCTTTGAGGATTATAATAGATTTTCTCACATTTCCATACAATTGCTCAACAACAAAATTCGTAAACTATGAGCTTATCTCTCAGATCAGATAAACATATGCAAGCTCTACTAAATAATAATATCAAGAAAACTTATATTGTTTGTTATGCTTTTCTTTTCTCTTGTTTTAATCTACTTTGCTCTCTGTTGTTTCGTTGATCACTTCATCTTTAAATAGATGTAGCTCTAGCATTCAAGTATTCTCAATATAGTAGTAGTCATTGTATGGTTGTTGCTTCTTCAAATCTTTTTTATCTTCTTCTTTGTTGTCACAGTCAATACACTCTAGCATGCGATACCTTCCTTATACTTGCTTCATATACATAGAAACTTCTGTTAGTATATTGCATTACATGCCTTTGTAACCTTTATAAGTATTCTTTTTGTATCCTTTGAGTTGATTAGATAGATATATTACCCAAATATATCTCCACCGTATTGGGTCTTGACCTATTGTTCCATATAATTAAGCTTTTGATCATTTCTTGCTTTTGATCCATCTTCTGCATTTCTAATATATGTAATTTTGTTTAGTCTTGTACTTTTAGTCAATCTTGTCTTCTGTCCAGTACTTTTCTTTTCTTCCCTTATCTTGAAAATAATGTAGCTATGTCTTGTGCTTATAATTCATGTTGATGAAGATATATATTGTTCTTTTCTTTTTTTTCTTAAGTTTAATCAATTTTTTATAACAACAGATTTTGATGCATCTTTTACAAATTATGGTTCTCTAAGTAACTTCTAATCTTGTCAACTTTTCCTCATATTGTTCTTGTTCTTCATAACGACCTTTAAGAATATAATTCTTTATATTGCATAATAGGTAACTTGATTAGCAACAACAAAATACCTTTCATTCATTTTGACATATATTTTGTTACCATCATAATACATTTGATTCAAGTTTATCATCAAAAGTACTTTTCATTTAGGTTTTTCCTCTAACATCCATTCCCTTAAGTAAGAATTGGTGGCAAGTGTCCCATCTAACCTAGTTGTGCGTCATATCAACTTAGTTATTTGGTTCATGTGAGCTATTTGTGGCACATCATATCCACATCCTTGTGCACGATTCGTTTACTTTTGACTTCCATTTATGCTCAAACTACAGCTTAGTATCTACCTACCTTCGATACTACTATGTATGTTTTTCCTCTATAGTGTATCATTAGGAGTATAAGGTGGAAAAGGTCTTTAAATGTTAGGATTATGATGAGGAGACTAAGGTTATGTTGGCAGTTTTTAAGTTACAAGTTATGTCATATTGTATTGGAAAGTGTCTTCTATAGATAAGAAGAGATGAAGTGTCTTCTACATCAATGTTTTCTTCCTAAGTACTATAACTAAGAAATGTTCATGAAGCCATAATCTATAAGTTAAGGGGGCCTAAGTGTGAAGATATTTGAAAAGGAATTTAACATGCTTATAATTTGTTCTAAGGTCATGGAACTAAAGGAGAAAAACATAGCTTGTTTTGTTATCGAGATGAAGTTTAAAATATTAATATAGTAGAACTGCAAAAACTTCATTCACTGAAAGTAACTATTTAGTTAGCCTAGAAAGTGGAAAGGTAATGTAGATGGAGTCTCTTTAGATGACTTGTGTCATCATCTAAACCAATTGGAACACCAATGATCGATGGAATGATCAACATAATATGAATATAGGGGACATTAGGAAGATGGCACAAGAGAGAAGGCTCTTATTAACCTTGATGTTAAGTGAATCGATCAACAACTGATGAGTAGACATAGCAACTTGGTTGTGTGTTTCAGGTGCCTTAAGTGTAAGTACATGGCTACCTAGTGTCTTAATGGAAGAGTGATGATGATGAGAGTAGATGAACAAAGAGTAAGGAAGAAGAGGAACGAGTAGTGGAGGATAGTGAAGAGGCATGAAGGTAGTTTAACTATAAAGAAGATGGTTCTTATGGTGCTAATGCTGTGCCTATAGCATTGTTAGTGAGATAAACCATGAGATCTAATCTAGTTCCTAAGGATGAATAACTCAAGAATTCATTCCATATTAAATTTAAAGTTAACGATACTGTTTGTACAATTATAATTTATAAGGATAGTTGTTGTAGTGTAGCTACAAAATCTATGGTTTAGCAATTGAAACTACCAACAATTGATCACCACAAACCTTATAAACTACATCGGCTCAATGACAAGGGCACGATGCATGTTATTAAGTAGGTGATGGTCCTAATTTTTATTTCATGCAACTTTTGGGACTAGATTCAATATGATATAGTACCTATGAATGCTTCCCATATCACACATAGGAGGCATTGGCTATTTGACAGGGACATATTGGATACTACAATACATGATGTGTTTAGTAAGGATTGCAAGAAAATTTTGTTGAACCAATCAATCTCGGTGATGTGAAGATTACTCAAATAGCTGTCACAAGAGTTTAGAAAGAGTCATTGTCAATAACTTGGGGGAGGTAAGGAGTTCAATAAGTGCTAATGAATTTATGTTTCTATTATATGTTTCATAAGTACTTAGGTATTAAACCTAAAAATCCAATTCCAAAGGTGATTTAGAAATTGTTATTAAAAAAAAAAAAAAGAGGAGATGTCACCATATGAGGCATTAAACACCATATTGATCTTGTACTAAGAGCTGTAGCATTGAATAGGCCCGCGTACCATAGAAAATTTAGTGGAGGCTAAAGAGCTTAAGTGGTGGGTTGATAAATTAATTGACAAGAGTACGTAAGAGAGGGTCTAAACTCTTATCCAAAACCAGCTTCCTTAATATTAAGGAAGGATTAGTCCTAACTGGTGAGTATTCTTAGCCAGACTACTAACGGGATCACTATGAAGTATGGATACCCCACTCTAACATGTTAGAATTACAATGTTTGTCTATTTTTAAAAGTCAATCTAAAGAGAAGATGCCATCAAATCAAATGAGGCTAAGAGATGAGTGAAAGATGGCTTTCAAAACCAAACATAGGTTATATGAGTGGATGGTTATACCTTTTGGGCTAATTAATATGTCGACATTCATGGGATTGATGAATCATGTCTTACACAACTTTATAGGTAAATTTGAGTGGTTTACTTTAATGATATCTTGATACATAGTCTAATTTGGATACCCATGTAAAGTATTTGAAATTTTTTATGTAAACTTTGCACCCATTATAACTAGATGTGCAAATGGGATGATATTAGGTGATTATTACTTAATGGATGGTTTTCTATTAAAATTAGGAAAGTTGTGTGTATCTAAAGGGTTTATTAAAGAGTTATTAATGAAGGAGGCATATGTCAATGGCTTATTAAGACATAGAGTGAGAAGATGCTAAAATAATATTTCTATTAGCTTGGGATAAGGAGTGATGTGTATAAAGTGATGGAATAATGATCTATTTGTAAAAATGCAAAGAGTAGGAGGAGGCATATTGGTTGTACATGCCCTTGCTTATTCCATCTCCATCTTGGAGAACTTAGCCATGGATTGTTACCTAAGTCTACCTAGGACTATCGTTGAGCCTAAATTTTTTTATTCTTTCATTTTCCTTAATGTGATTTAAGCTAAACCCTATACCTATTTAGTTTAAACCCCTGACTAAAATTAAGGAAAACTTGATTTCTCTATTTTTGAAAATATTTTACAATCTCCACTTTAGTAAAACTAAGAAAGGTGATTAAATTAAAACCAATTAGATAAGTTGGTTCTAATTTAGACACTGGCCTATGTGTTTGAAAAATTTTTTAAGAAAAATTTTCAAAGAAACTAGATTCACGAGTTTGGGGACTACCCTATTAAACCCTATGTAGGTTCTACTATAACCATCTGAATTTAAACTTATATTTCAAATACCCTTCTAATTTAAGAAAAGTAATTCCTATTTAGAAGTAAAGGAAACAAAATTACGATTACTTGCAAAGAAAAGAAATTTAAAAAATTATTCAAAAAGGGAAGAATAATTTTTTTCATGTTTTAAGTCGACTTATAGTTATCTATAGGTGTCTATGTACTCACAATTCAAAATCAAACTTCCGTAGTTCATTTACAAAAACTTAAATGTGTTGATTAATTTAAATTTTGAAAAACTATCGGGTTCACATTTTTAACCATTTTATTTTATTAAAAAGAATTCTAGAAAAGGGTCCTAATTTTATATGTTTATTTTTGAAAAAAAAAACCTACATTTATTCTAATTTAAAAAAAAAAGCTTTTTTTAAGAAAATAATTTTCTATGGGTCTTAAAAATAAATTACATTAGTAAAATCTTTTGTAAGATGCTATTAAAGTAAATAGAAATTTATTTATCTAACAATTTATTCGTCTAAAAACAAGTGGATGAAATCCTCTCCTTTTGTTTTCTTTCTTTGCTGGTTTTTTCTAGTAAGTAACAATGGGGAAAAAAAAGTCAAAGTAAATATAATGCCCCATAAGGGAGTTTGATAGAAATAATCTAAAGCTATCACGCTACGTGTGCACCATTTACGTGACAACCATCTTATGAGTAAGAGCTCACAAGGTTTTGTATTTATTTAATCATTTTACTTAATCATAGTACATATTTGTACACGATATAAAATAACTATGGGATTCAATGTCTCCCTACTTTCCAAGATTGCAAAGAATCAAAATCCCTTACAAAATAGTAAAATGAATATTATTTACATTTCTACATTTAGACTTACTCAAGATAAATTATACTATTATATGGAATAGACCCTCTTGTGGAGATTGCTAAAGAAAGTCTTATATGCTCTGATTCCTAACCCATCCAATGTTTTAGTTACTAACCTGCAAGAAAACTATAGGGGAACGAGACAAAGAACCACGAGCTTAGTAAGGGGTAAGAGACAAAAAGCATATACAAGTTGATCAAATCAATCAAGTTATCAATTAATTATTATGTGCAATGCATGAACAAGCAATGTGTCATTCGCATGATGTTATCTGGTGAAATTAGAAAATTACACTCGCTCTAACCCTGGTTGAAGAGTTATGATATGATGGCCACAATGCCAATCATAAAGGCCATGTTTCCCTATCATGGCTAATTCAGGGCTTATGTAATGGATACTCTTGCTTTGCCCATGACTATCTTTAAACCCAACGCCCTAACCTCACCACAACCTCTTCTCCTATTACTTAGTTCAACCAAAGGTAAGGAAAGGCCAGCACACTACACCTTATCGAAAGCATTAGAATTTAGCCAAAGAAACCTAACCATCCCCCTAGTAGGATGTAATGCATGTCCTTTTGAAGTTTTGATTCGTATTTCAATTAGTTTGATTTGGGGTTATCAATCAATGTATAACACACTAAACAAAGGCAAGCAATATAGCAAAGAATGTAGCTCAACTAACAATCAGCACTTAAATAACCAAACATAGACATAGCATGCGCACAAATACTACTTACAACCATAAGCAAGCATATACTCTAGTCTCTACAAATCTTACTTACTTGGCCTCTTAGCCAATCATTCCCAAAAGCCTCTAATAAGGTTACTAATTTAGCTTGTTTGATATAAGATAGAGTAGAAATTAAAATACAATACTTGGATGAGACCAATCTAGCATAATATACTTACCCCTTTGATTTAGCCCAATATAGTTATAGGTACTTATTATATAATGTTATTGTAATTTAACTTTATATTTTAAATCTATATAAAATCAGTCTTCTATTATTGCTTAAGAAGTTTCTACCTTTTCAAGAAAGAATTATGCATTTACTCAAATTTTATGAAAGTAATGATGTTAAATTTGTAATAATATAAAGTCCAATCTTGAATATTTCTAATAATTATACATGGGTTCAAAGATTACTATTAGACATCCACTTACTTTGAGAATTAGCACTAATGACACAAGTCTTCTAACTCAATTTATATTTTGCCTGAAAATTACAAATTTAAATTTTACCATCAATTTACAAAATCAACCATTATATTTATAAACTTACAAATTTGCCGCTAAATACCCATTTTTCCTTAAAAGAAAACCTATAAGCGAACTTCAAATTTTATAAGGCAAGTGTTCTATATTATGTAATATAAGGTACTTGTAGCTTTGCTATTTCAAGCTATTTTTTTCCGAGTGCTTACACTTTTGCATTCAACCATTTATAAAAAGTAACTCGATAATTCAAGATTTCTTTAATTTGGAATTTTTGATAAATCCTCTTAGTCTAACTATGTCTATTCAATATTTTATGATAAGTTCACCACTATTAGGTACACAACTAAAATTTATTTAATGAATAAATGTGAAATTTTTTATTTTTAGAAACTTCCCTTTTTTATTTTAATAAATATGAAATAGAGTTAGAAATATACATGATACTATGCTCTGGTGAAGAAAGATTTTGTTCTTATGCTCTTTAAAATTAAAAATTGTTCCTTCGATACTTATGATGGGCAATTGTTGTTGACATTAGCCTTGATAGAGGCATGTTGCAGTAAAGAGTAATTCACATTATCGTGGTGTGAGATGGTGTCATGTAAACTTCTTGATCGTATTTTGCTAATCTCAAGTATTAGATTGATTAAGCCTCTAAAACTACCCCAAAGTATACTCCAATTTAGTTGGAATAAAACTACTACTAATAATAATAATAAAGAAGTTATGCTTGTTGTTAAAAAAAAAAATACAAAACATTGGAACTATTGGAAATATTAGTTATTCCTAGGCTTACATGCTGGAAATATGGAGCATCATAGTAAAAGAAAAAGGGAACAGATTTGGGTTAAGGCGCGGTTCAGGTACAGATCTTTAGATCAAATGCGGATTGTGATGTGAGTATTCGGGTCGGGTTTACAGTCTAGATCAGGTTACGCTAAGAAGAAGCCAACGGCACTTCAAGGATCTGTTACGGGCATCTCTAACCACCAAATTGAAAGGGAAAAGTCATTTTCATGACATTTTTATTAACGAAAAGTGAAATAGCATTGTTGTTTTCTTCTTTGATGGTCATTTAAAGTGATTAGAGTTGGGGCATTTGACGGTAGAGAGAGAAAGTGACTGCATGCGACAAAGGGGTGTTTATTAGGAACTAAGGCGGCGTTAGATAGGGGTTTTAGTGGGCATACAATGTCCTAGCGTAAGTAATTTACACTCAAATGGTAACGGACATGGTGGTGTTCATGGTAACTGCCACTACTCAAATTCAAGGTGTCGGTTAGGGTGCTTAAGGTTACATCAAGGCATAGGGTTGGTGTATTTTGAAAGTTTGAACCTTAGTAAAGCTAATGAGATAGTTGTCTTTCTCCGAAAATGGCCTAAGAGGATGAATTTTTGGAGAAAGAAAGAGGGCATCATTGTAAACCCTACTTTTAGTGGGCCTAAGACTTGATTAAGAGTACTTTCCGAACGTTCCCAAAGATCAACTAGACCAAAAACTTAAGTTTATATTTAGAAACGAATTAAATTTTTCTAATCCAAAAAAAAAACAATTATCGATAAAACCCGAGCTTGAAAAACTGCAAGCTCTAAAGTCACTTAAAACCCTAAACCCTAAAATAATTAAGGAATTTTAACCCTAAGTAATTAATCGATAATTTAATTTGAATAATTTCATTCAACTTTAGAAAATTTCACAATTTTATAAAAATCAAATCATAAATTACAAAACAATGCGAGATGAAAACCCTAAAACAATTTTCTATAAGGCCATGCCCTTATCTTCATGTATAAGCTTTACACATAAATAAGTAGACCAACCAATCACGTTAGATAACTCATCAATTGAGAGTTAACTTATCAAAATCTAGTGATGAGACAATTTCCTTATCACCCCTTCACTCATACTACATATGGATAATTTTTCACAAGATTTCATAAGCTTAACTTTAATAAATGAGACAAGACCACTCCATGGCCCAAAAAGACTTTAAATGGCAGATTTGGACAAGGGAGAAAGGGGGGGCCATGCTATTGTCTTTCAACCATCAATCACTTTCTTTTACACATCACTATTCACCCCTTAATGCTTACATCATCAATAGTTGCAATTGTTTACTTTTGTGTAAGTTACAAGATAATCAATTAAAGCTTCTTGCACACACTTCTTTCCTCATTCAAAATCTGCCACTCTCTCCCTCTTTCACTCCCATTTTCACTTCCTTTTCTCTCACTTTAAACATAAATCAAAAGAAGAAATCAAAGTCCACAAATTCCCAACATTGCCGCCACCATTTTTGCTTCCATACTCACGACAATTTCTCTTCTTGTTCTTATGTTATTTTCTTTCACCATCTAAGATCTTTTAGAAACATTAGAACCTTCCACAAACCCCATTCCAAAAGACCAAAAGATTTGGGTTCCAAAAGGTTGCAAAAGAGGAAGCAAAGTTAAGAGCTTAAGTGGAACCTTTGTGCACAACCACCATATTTTTCTTTAAGGACGAGTAAGTGTTTCTTATGATTTGTGGGTTAGTGTTTATGATTAGGAGATTTTGATTTCTTGAAGATATAAGTAAGGATTAAGTTGTTATAACACCAAAAATCATTTTAAGAAGAAAACCATGAAGCCTTTACATGAAGTTGAAGCATGAGCATGTAAAGTTGGTATTTTGTAAAGACACTTGTTCAACACTTTGAATGGAAGATTTTAAGTTGAGAAAGTCTTAAAACAAAAACTTGAATGTAGGATGAGCATGCTAGACATGAGGGTTCCATAGTCATTTGGATGTTGATTTTGTTTCCATTAAGTTAAACATACTCAAATCTAGACTTAAGTTAAGGAAAAATCCATCGCATGAAGTTTTATGAAGAAACCAACTTTGCATGACATGAGCTATGATATGGAGGTTATATTAAGTATAAGATCTTCTATTTCTTTATGTAGAGCATGAGTTAAAGAATCATCTTATGGAAAAAAACTTAAGTTAAGATTTGGATACAAGTAGTTTAAGTGCATAATCTACCACCTAAATTTAAGGAAATAATGAAACAAGTTGAAAAAACCAAGTAAGAACCCCTTGGAATCATCATGACCAGATCTGGAACGTGAGAAAAAAGAAGCTTAAAAATATGATAAAGGTGAATGAACAAAGTAAAAAGATTAACCAAAGCAAGTATGGTAAGCATACAAGGCCTAAAACTCAAAACCGGGCCTAAAACTCTCAAAACAAGCCTAGAACTCTAAGTTGGGCCTTCAATGAAATTCTGAATAGCACTTCAAAGTATCAAGAGAAGTTGTTTTGAAGCCCATAAGAAATCTACCTAAGGCCCCATAAGCCCACCAAAGTCACTAACTTTAGTTTGAACCAAAAATAAGCCCATTTAACAACTTAAGCCCACTAAAGGGCCCATGAAGTGCTTATTAGCCTTAGGAATATAAATCAAAGTTGTAAATCTGATCTCAAGGAGTATTTTAAGCTTAGGATAAAATCATAAGACCAAGCCCAAAGGATTTCTCAAGTTATCAAAAAGCTCATTTACCATACAAGGCCCAAAAGCACTCCAACACATGAGGAACGCTACTGTTCTGACCCATGGACAGAATTGTATATCTCATTTTGAAAATATGACCTTACCACATTAAATTACACTCGAAAACGATGAAGATTGACTATAAGATCATAAAAATCAGATTTAAAACAAAAAAGTTATAAGCAATTGAACTTTAGGCAAAAACCGAGAAAAATTTCGAAAACTAGACCAAAGTATAACTTAAGGAAAAATTTACTTAGTTTCCTAAGTTTATTTCAATCCCTTATAAATATTATTCCAATGACTAGGGGACACCGTGTACGGAGACGACTTGCCTCCGGATTACTTTGACTGACCCACATGGCAGAGTGAGTAAATTCCCAATGACTCTTTACTTGATTGTTCTTGTAGAATAGATTCACCTAAACTTATATATATAAATTTGGATGCTTATGGGATATGGGAGATGCATGTGTATGGATTTATAGATGAATATGATGACTTGTTAATTATATATATAATAATGGGAATTATTTGTGTTAATATATACATGTGAATTGTATGGAATGAAATTGTTTGATCACCCTAAAAATCGAGTTAATCACTTATACGATTAAGAAATCAAAATGAATAATGCATTCCCATATTGCATACGGATAACACCGACTGCTGCTTCACGCAAAAGATGGGAAAGGACTCACGAGAATACAAGTTTCCTGTAAGATTGGGCACTAGCTATGCCATCATATATATTGAGTCTTTGTCCTAAGCTGATGGGCTTACTAGGCACTGGGAGACGCCAACCGTCAGTGAGGGGCCGAGTCTTATGGCTTCTACTTAAGGCGTGTGTTTATGGACTATGAGAGCCACCACACCGCTAGACTTGGAATTTTAAATGATATGATTTGATTCTGGTAAAGGAAGTATACATATATATATAGAGTTTTGTTTTGGCATGAGCACGATAGTGCAAATGAAATAAAACCCAAGGTCTAAAACCCGGATTTTGGTTTGAGTCGGTTAATTATCTCCAAACCCTAACTATAGGGAGCGTAATTCTAAGTCGTATGCAGTTCCTAGGTCACTGCATGCGTTGTTTGGCATACTGATTGTTCATGCATTCATATGATTGTGTATTTAATAAATTTCTATCATACGGTATTGATGAGGGTAATTATCTCACTAAGCGTAAGCTTACACCTCAACAGTTCTTTTCTTTGCAGGTTGATCGATAGTTGGGAATGAGATAGGAATGGAGTGTAGAGTGCTACCATTGAATCAATGTGATGAAAAGCTTATGGAGTTAATTCGAAATGATCCGAAAAATAACTAATGTCTCAATTAAGTTTAGTATCTTTAGTAATTTTAGAATTTTTTAGAATTGTCTATCTTATTTCACTATTTTAATAGGGGATACCGATTCTCTGCAATTCTGAGGAACTATGGAAAAATGGATATCCATAATATTTATATTATATAATGAGCCAATGAACTAAAATTGAAGACTCTAGCAAATAACTATTTAGAGTCTTCCAATCTCTGACTTGCAAGGCGATTTTCTTATCATGGGTACACACGTGATATAGAAATTTTAAGCAATACCACTAGGCCCCTCTTAGGGTCGCTACAATCATGGGAAAGAGGGCTAGCACTAAGAGCTAGCATGAACCATTAAAAGATTTCTAGAGAGGAATAACACTCTAAGAGTTAGCAAGAAACCTAAATGATAAACATCTATGATAGGAAAATTTTCTCCGTAGGCTAGCTAAATCCAAAAGACACAATAATGCTCCTAAAGCTAACTAACCTAAGGTAGGAGACGACCTACAAGCTAGCAACCATAAAGGAAAGGAAAAGCTTAATTTGGAACCCAATCGTGCTTTTTTGAGCTGACTAACCTAGGCAAGAGCATCATAGAAAGTGATGTGCCTAGGAGTTGAAGTTGTCAATAGTACTTACCACAGCATGGAAAATGAGTCCTTCAAGATAACAAAGAAAGCATGAATGGTGCACTAAATGTAGTAGCTTCATGAAGTTGTTCATTGGATATAAATTACTAATGATCACAACATAACTTAGCCACAACTTGATGTGATGCACAAGCAAAGGACTAAGGCCCACTCGCAACTAACCTCGAGTTACCAGCAAGATTAAATAAGAGTGAGGAGGTTATAACTTAGAGGGGATTACTCACAAGAACAAAGTAAGTGAATATTTAAATAGGAAAACTGATTTCGGCTACAAAGGTTAAGGGACTATATATAGTAAGTTCCTAAGGCAACAAAAAGACAAAATGAAATTACAAAAAGGGTAATATAAAATAAAGATACCTAATACAAGCTAAAAACGGTAAATACGACAAACAAAATAAAAGGAATATAGGACAATGTTAGAAAAAGGTTAAGACAAGTAATGTACTGCTATTGCATTTGTACTCTATGGTAGTGAGGTGTTAGGACCAAGCTGTTCTAATGTGGTAATAGGTCAACAGAGAAAGGTTCAAAGATGGAAGTTAAAGACATTAGCACTAAGCAAGTTAGCCATACTAAGAGGGGTTGTGAACTCAACATCTGTGCTTACAATAGAGCAAAGTAAGGTACATTCGACTTGGACGAGTAAGGAGTTTAGTAGCAGGCCTTCCTGATATTGGAGCTCATCTTGGGCCAGTTGAGAAGACTAGATTCTTCTTACAACACCTTACAAACCTTTGAGATGAGCTCGAGTAACAGGTCCTAAGGTCGACAGTCCACTAGCTCTCCAAGGGTGTTAAAGATTTTCCCTCAAATCTTAGTCTGCTTCCTCTTCAGGTACATAAAGCATTAGATTGGTGACATTGAAGGTTGACAACACTCCATATCCTTCTAGTAATTCTAGCTCATAAGCATTGTCATTGATTTGTTGCAGAACCTTGAAGGGACCATCTGACTTGGGTGATAGTCTATTTGTTCTCTTTCTTAGGAACCATTCCTTAGTGAGATGAACCCAAACAAGGTCTCCTAAGCTATAGACAATGCTCTTTCAACCTCTACTTACTTATTCTTGCTGCTATGCTACTGTTTTGGCTAACTTCTCAGCAACCTTCTTATGTAGTCTTTGGAATTTCTTAGCACGCTACAAGCTAGATTGACCTTCTTTTCTAGGGATCGGGCTAGTAATCATATCCAATGGTAAGCTTAGGTTAAGTCCGTAGATGACTTTAAAGGGTGATCTTCCTATCAACCTATAGGTAGAGAAATTATAGGAAAACTCGATGATAGAAAGGCATAAATCTCAATCATGTAAATTCTTCCCAACTGTGGCTTACAGCAGACTACCAACCATCCAGTTCACAACTTCAGTCTAACTATCCATTTGTGGGTAACAAGTGTATTAAACATCAATTTGGTGCCAAGCTTCTTCCAAAAGGTCCACCAAAAGAAGCTTGTGAACTTTATATCCCAATCTTAAACAATACTTCTAGCAACTCCATAAAGTCGTACGATCTCCTACAAAAAAGGGCTAGCAACATATAAAGCATCATCAATCTTATGGCAGGGAATGAAGTGACTCATTTTACTAAACTAATCGACCATCACCAAGATGGAGTCATGCTTCCAAGCTATTCAGGATAGTCTAAGCATAAAATTCATGCTTAGGTCAATTTAGGGCTAATTAAGTACAGGGAAAGGTATGTATTACCCATAAGGTTGCTTCCTTCCTTTAGCTTATTTGCATACCTCAAACCATTCTAAAACTTTATACATATCTTTCACCATCCTTAGCCAATAGAAGTGTTCTTCCAGTGATTCATGTGTTAGCGTCTAGGCTTCCTAAATGAGCATCCCTAACTAGCAACTCTCGAGCCGAGCTATTTGGTGCACAGACATACCCTCTTTTCATTAGAAACCCTAGGTTTAGATAGAACCTATCCATGATACCTCTATAATTGCACTTAACCATTATAGGTCCAAAGTACATATCTTGTTCATACTAATCCGAGAGAGTATCAAACCTAAGTACTTGAGTTTGTAGGGTCATCACAAGTATATTCTAACATGATAAGGCATCAGCTACATTATTGGAACTCCCCTTCTTGTACTTAATCACATAACAAAAAGTTTCCAAGAATTTTTCCCATTTGGTGTAACGTCAGGAGAGCTTTTGCTATCTACATAAATGCTTAAGGGATTCGTGATCCTTATAGATGATAAACTCTCGAGGTAGTAAGTAGTGTTACCAATTTTGGGGAGCTTGGATAGTAGCATAGAACTCCTTATCATACATTGAATAGTTCAAAGCAGCATCACTGAGTTTCTCTCTAAAGTAAGCAACAAGTTGGCACTCTTGCATGAGAACAACACCAATACTAACTCCAAAAGTGTCACATTCCAACTCAAAGACTTTATCAAATTTTGGCAATGCAAGCACTGGGGTAAAAGTCAACTTGGACTTGATCTCCTCAAAACTCCTCTAAGCTTTCTCCAACCATCTAAATTTGAAGTTCTTCTTGGTTAACTCAGTTAATGAAGTGGCTATAGAGCCCAAGTTCCAAATGAACCTTCAATAGAACGAAGCAAAGCCATGAAAGCTCCTTATATCTGTGGCACTAATCAGTGTAAGCCAGACGAATATAGCTCAGATCTTTTCGTCGTCAACTCAAATGCCTCGATCAAACATGACATATTTGAGGAATACAATCTTACTTCGATAAGATACATATTTCTTCAAGTTGTTGAACAAGTGTTCAGCTTGGAAAATATCAAATACAACCCTCAAGTGCTCGACCTGAGACAAGCGGTTAGCACTATATACCAAAATGTCATCAAAATAAACCACCATGCACTTACCAATCAATGATCTCAAGATATAATTCATGAGTCGCATAAAGATACTTGGTGCATTTGTAAGTTCAAAGGGCGTCACCAACCACTCAAAGAGATCATATCTCATTTTGAAAGCTATTTTCCACTCGTCTCCTAGTTTCATTCGAATCTAATGGTAGCTACTCTTCAAATCTACCTTTAAAAAGAGACGCATACCATGTAATTCATTTCACATGTAATCTAATCAAGGTATTAGGTATCTGTATTAGATGGTTATCTTGTTGATAGCTCAACTGTTGATACATATACACCAAGAGCCATCCTTCTTGGTACTAAAACAACTAACATAGCACAAAGGTGCATGTTGTCCTTAACATATCCTCAATTAAATAGCTCATCAACTAGCTTCTTAAGCTCGGCTGCCTACTCAAGATTGAGCCTATAAGTAGGTTAGTTTAGCAGAGCTACTCTAGGATGGAGATTAATACAATGCTCAATACCTCTGATAAGGGTAACTCCTTGGCACAGGTTAGCATATTCTCATAGCAGTGCCTACAAATTGACTGGCAATGTTCCGACCTCTTTCAACTCAAGTAGTCTCCTTACTAGCAAAAACATACATTCTTCCATCTTGACTACCTTAAAGAATTCGGCTCGAGAGATTACTAAAGACTTCTCCTACAAGGACTTGGAGACCTTAGCTTGTAATTCATGAACTGCTTTAGGGCTCATAAGAATAAATACAACCTTCTTACCATCCTTCTAAAACATGTAAGTATTTCAATATCTATTATAGAGTACCCTCAAATCAAATGATAAGGTCAACCAAGAAGTATTTGTAAAGCACCCATTAGCAAGACGTCACATAATACCTCATCCTGATATCTTTTCCTAATGGAGATGGGTACCTTCACCTGCTTAGTAACTAGGAGTCCACATTTTTCATTAAGCCAATGGATTTTTAAGGTTGGGGATGAGAACAAGTCAACAACTTCAGGGATTTCACCATTTCTTACACCACTACATTTCCTTCCGTCAATGATTAAGGCGCACCGTTTACCATTCACACAACAATAGATATGGAAAAGGTTCTCTCTCCCCATTCTCTTCTACAGTAATAATACTAAGAATTCTTTTGACTACCATACAATATTCTCCAAATTTAGGTCAAGAGAAGGCTTCAAGATGTCCTTGGTACTGATCTAGCAAATCCTAAACATCTACTCCCTCTTCTCCTTTGCTGATACTTTCTACTTTAAACTATAGCTTCTCACCCTTGATATTCATCATACGCAGGTTTGATCATTGATTAGTTACGTGCCTAAAACCAAGGCATTTAAAGGATTTAATCTCCCTTGTCATCTTCCCTAAGCTCTGCTTAAGTCCTTCTTGACTTCACACTCATTAACCTTCATATTACCCCTTCCATCAGGAGGTTAGTTCAGGTTTATGCCACATCAGTCCACTTCAAATTAGTCCATGCTAGATCGACTCAGCACCCCAAGTCGGTATGCAGCAGTTCTATTGAGATGATTCTACCTCTACCACTCGACTCGCTAAGCAAATCGTATGGCTTCATCCAAGGTCCCTATCCTCTGTACTTCAACTATATTTCCAATCTCATGTTGTAGTTTAAATAGGAATCTAGCAACAGTTCGAGATTTTAGCTTGTCAACATCATACTAGATCATTAACAGCTAAAACTATCGTACAAACTCATCTACAATTCTGCTACCCTATTTAAGCCCTTAAAGATGTTAGAAAGTGTCTTGTCAATCCATATACTCATCTCATTCTAAGTTCTTATCTCACATCAGGCTCACTAATGTCTAGCTTATTCCTTCTTCCACCACATCACTACATACCTAAAAAACTCCCAAGCAGCCACTTAAATGAGCATTGCATCCTCATAGTCATAAAAATCAAATACTTCTCAATCTTTTCTTCCTAGTCCATATACTCATCGATACTGCCTATTCTACAAAAGCCTAGAACATGGACCGTAATATTCTCAATTCCTCTAGGTGCTCAAATTTATCACTCATCAAATTCTTGGAACTACTCATCCCCATCTTTGCCATTGTTTACTTCTTCCCTAATAACTTCTCCTAACTCAAGTCTTCATTGTGCCGATCCTTCAACTCGAATGAGGTGAGCTAGTAGAGTATTAACAGTAACATTAGTGCAGACTCTAGCTTTAGGTGCTTTTGGTTTATTTTGTGCACCTCAACCATACTCAACACGCCTATCTTGAGGTTGAGCATCTATAAACCTTTGCAGGGTCACAACTAGATTAGCTACTATGGTAGTGAGGTTTTGAATCTATTCATCCCTCATCTGAGGAATCCTTTACTCAACTGGACCATGCCCAAGTGCATTGCTCTCAACATCACCTATCTCCCCTTTTACACCTAGATTCCACATTTCTATAACAAAATCTTAATGTCCACACAAACCAACAAGAGATTCCACATAACATTACTTCACATGATGCTTTAACAACCTACTTTATTTTGTAATAGTGAGAACATAGTAAAACACGGTATGTATAACACTCACAATAAAATATGATAAGTCTACTACTCAGTCACAACCTCAAGCTCTAATACTAGGGTAATATGATGTGCTTAGGAGTTGAAGTTATCTCTAGGGCTTAACATTGTGTTGAAAATGAGTCCTTTTAGATGTCGAAGAAAGCACAAATGGTAGACTAGATGCAGTAGCTTGTGAAGCTATTCATTGGATATAACTCACCAATGAGCACAACATAAGTTAGCCCAACTTGATGTAATGCACAAGCAAAGAACTAAGGTCTACTTGTCACTAACCTCAACCTACTAACAAGATTAGATAAGAGTAAGGGAGTTGTAACTTAGAGAGGGTTTCTCGCAAGAACAAAGTAAGTGAATAGTCATTAACAGGAAAACTAATTTCAAATATAAAGGTTAAGGGACTATTTATAGTAAGTTCCTAGGGTAATAAAATAATAAAATAAAATTACAAAAAGGGTAATACAAAATAAAAATACCTAATATAGGCTAAAAATGGTAAATACGACAAATAAAACAAAAGGAATATAGTACAATGTTAGAAAAAGACTATGACAGGTGGTGCACTATTGTATTGGGGAAAAGTTGTTTTAATGTGGTAATAGGTCTGCAAAGAAAGGTTTAGAGATTGGAGTTAAGGACCTCGACACTAAGTAAGTCGTTCGTATTGGGAGGGGTTGTGAGGTCGGCATCTGTGCGTGCGATAGAGCAAAGTAAGATGCATATAAGCTAAGTGCGTAAAGAGTTCAGCGGCAAGCCTTCATGATACTAGAGCTCGTCTTGGGCAAGTTAAGAAGGCTAGATTCTTATTGTAAGACCTTGTAAAACTTTGAAACAAGCTCAAGTAAGAGGTCCTAAGGTCAGCAGTCCATCAGCAAGATAATAGCCTTAAATGGGAAACAATTTGAAACATGGTAGTACTTTTCTAAGTT
This sequence comes from Lumnitzera racemosa, assembly GCA_024138005.1. Classification (NCBI taxonomy): domain Eukaryota; kingdom Viridiplantae; phylum Streptophyta; class Magnoliopsida; order Myrtales; family Combretaceae; genus Lumnitzera; species Lumnitzera racemosa. The sequence goes on along the minus strand of JAMXBC010000008.1, from coordinate 82,983,278 downwards.
TACCAACTTAAGCATGAGCATCTCTAAGGGGCTAGCAACCTTAAATGAGAAAGTAATTTGAAACCTAGTCATGCTTTTATAAGCTAACTAACCTAGGCAAGAATGTCTCTAAGGGACTAACAATCCTAAATGAGAAATTTACTCTAAACCTAGTATTACTTTTTCTAAGCTAACTAACCTAGGTAGAAGCATCTCTAAGGGATTAGCCAACCTAAATGAGAAAGTAATTTGAAACTTGGTCATGCTCTTTTGAGCTAACTGACGTAGGTGAAAACATCATTAGGGGACTAACAACCCTAAATGAGAAATTCACTTGAAACCTAACAATTCTTTTACTAAGCTAACTAACCTAGGCGGAAACATCTCTAGAGAACTAACAACCCTAAATGAGAAATTGAATTGGAACCTAGTAGTGCTTTTTCTAAGCTAACTAACTTAAGTAGGAGCATCTCCAAAGGGCTAAGAACCCAAAATGAGAAATTGATAGTGCTTTTTCTAAGTTAACCAACCTAGACAAAAGCGTCTCTATAGAACTAGCAACCTTAAATAAGAAAGAGATTTGAGACCTACTAGTGCTTTTCTAAGTTTCGTAACCTAAGAAGGAGCATCTATAGAAGACTAGCTACCATAACTAGAAAATTGACTTGAAACCTAGTCGTACTTTTTCTAAACTAACTAACCTAGGTGGAAAAGCACTCATTAAGCTTGTTAAATCTCGAAAGCTGGTTGAAAAAAGGAAGCACCTATTGGGATAGTTAAAATCTTAAGATAGGTTAATGGAGGGAAAGTGCCCTACGGGGTGGCTAAAACCCTAAGAAAGGTTATCGAAGGGAAAGCGTAATACTAGCTAGCCAAAAACCTTAGAGAAGTTGATAAAGAGAAAGCGTCCTATAGGTTTTCTAAAACCTTGAGAGAATTCAATGGAGGGAAAGCATCCTACGGGCTGGCTAAAACCCTAAGAGAGATTGATTAAGGGATATCACCGTACAAGCTAGCTAAAACTCTAAGAGAGATTGGTGAAGGGAAAGCACCCTACGAGCTAATTAAAACCTTAAAAGAGATGTAAGACAAGACAACAATTTATGAGCTGGTTAAAACCCTAAAAAAATAATTAAAAAAGGAAAAGTGCTCTGTGAGCTAGCTTAAAACCCTAAAAGATTATGTAAGACAAGACATATCTTTATGAGCTAATTAAATCCCTAAAAAGATAATAAAAAAAAAATGGAAAGTGACCTTTGGGTTAGCTTAAAACCCTAAAAGAGATGTAAAATGGGATAGTACTTTATAAGCTAGCTAAAACTCTAAAAAGATAATTGTAAAAGGGAAAACGCCCTATGGGATAGCTTAATACTCTAAAAGATGATTTAAGAAGCAACCAAGGTGATGTGGTTATTTTTGAAAACTTTGTAAGTTAGATATTCACAAAAAAGGAAATTGTTGATTGAAAGTCATATAAGATGGAAGAAGTACTAAGAAAAATGTTGTCAAATATAAATCATGAGGAACTACATTAAGGAGGATGACTCGAAATATTAAAGTCAACCTAAAAGGTGTGACCATATTAAAAAGCAAACAACATGATTTGAAAGCTTGGCCACTAAGGCCAAAAATGCATTTGAAAAAAAGGATGGAGAAGCTTGTAAAAAGCCCTTATCTTCTCCCTCTCTCTTTTTTTTTTTAAAAAAACAGTTTGTTAATGGGTACAAATTCTTATTAAGAAGTAAGAGCCCTATACTAAACAATTCCATTTCTTAGCAACCATAAGGGGCATTTCCTAGTCTCTAAAAATGTCTCCTAATCTCAATACCGTCAAGGCTAATCTAGTGATATGCTAACCTTCTTATGGGGCCTTGAGACTTTAACCATTCCTTTCTTAAGGAAACAGTAACTCGTGATCAATCTAGTCAAAGAAGACTTCCTTACATACTCTCAATTTAAATTTCACTCTTAACTACTGCTCTAAAAAGTATGGTTTAGTTTATAAGTGATATGCCTTAATCAATCTGTTAAGTCTCTTTTGGTTCAAAATTTTAGATTAGTCTTTTGGTTAAATGGTTTCAAAAAAGATCAATGAGAATGCTTATTTTAAAACAATCATTTTTATCCAACCCAAGTGTACAAGTCAAGAACCCTTATGAAAAACTAGGATTGCATTTGCCTCAATTTCAAAAACAATTTTCATCTAAGATAAACTATTCTCTATGATCAGAAGCGCTTCCACTGAGTATGGGTGGAATTATGGGTCAGTTAAGTCTTAGGTTTTGTGATTAAGATGGACAAGAAGGTTTTATGTTTGTAGTTTAAAATAAGGATGGAGGCATTTTAATTTAAAGAGGATATGAAGGCTCCAAAATGTGATTTAGAAAGGGGTTATGAGGGTTTTGTGCTTTTGACACTATTTAAGCTTTGATTCCAAGCGTTTTAATAAATTGAGGGGAATTATGTTTAGTTTTGCTACCCTTATTCGGATGGGACATATATTTTAGGGCTTTTTCAATGCATTCAAGCCCAATTTCTAGGCTTCTATCTTTCTTATTCTTCTTTTTCTTTTCTTACTCTCCTTTTTTTTTTTTTTACTTTGCCCAACTTTCTTGTTGTTTCTTACCCCTTTCTCTTTTTCAGCCTAAAAAGTAACTATCTTCTTAAAGTATTTGGATTGTATGTATAAGGTTTTTGTAAGTTCTTCATTTCAAAGAAAATAAATTATCAAAAATAAAAATTATCTTTGAATCGATGCCACTATGGCAAGAACAAACCAATTTTTATTCTTTTCTCTTAATTAATGACCCTAACCTCTAAATTGCCTCATTATAGGGTGGTTCTTGACAAGGTTTAATTTTCAAAATACTCTTCGAATAGGCTCAATGGGGTTGTAAGAGATAATTGTGTTTAGAATATTGAAAATGAATGTCTAACCACATTTTGATCTACGTATCAAGTTCTAAAAATACCTCCTTTAAGAAATGAGTCTAACAACCTTCATTGTTTATCACTCAACTCTTAAAGTATTTAAAGGTTAATGTGTAAGATACAATTTACCTCTTTTCATTCCAAACTTTTACCATTTCCTTAGGTAGGAGACTGTGTTGAATTGTTGAAGGATGAGCATTGATTTTTCCCCCCAATCTCTCAAAATATTCTTAAAATATGCCCTAATGTGAAAAGACACTTTTCATTGAGTTTAAAGGTTAAAATTCAAATACCAAATACTAATTGTGTACTCTTCTTTATGATGGCTTTCTATCATGTCTACTTACCTCGAACCTATAGGCTACATGCCCTTTAGATTTTGAATTCCCTTTTATACTTAATCCTAAGTCCGATTCTGTAGGGTCGAGTAGGTTAGTATTGACGTTTTCCCCTTGGATTTTGAATTCCCTTTTATACTTAATCCTAAGTCCAATTCTATAGGGTCGAGTAAGTTAGTATTGATGTTTGCCCCTTGGATTTTAAATTCCCTTTTATACTTAATCCTAAGTCCGATTCTGTAGGGTCGAGTAAGTTAATATTAACGTCCTCTAGACTTCATGTTTAAGGTAGAGGAATTCTACATTTCCTTTTATCCAGATAAGGGGTCAACCTCAAAATTCCAATCATGTTTAACAAGATTGAATTTGTGTTAGGCTTTGTTTTTTAAACAAATTAATGGTTCGTATTTAAGCTAGCTTCCCTAATGGCTCGAGGTCTTGGGTTAGTTTAGTTACTCTAATGGGTTAAGTTTTCTGTGTTTGGGTTAGCTACCTGACAAGCCAAGGTTTTGTGTTTTGAGTTGGATGCTTTGACGGGCCAAGGGTTTGTGTTTGGATTGGCTACCTTAATGGGCCAGGTGGTCATGTTTGGGTTAGCTACCTAACAAGCTAAGGTTTTGTGTTTTGAGTTGGATGCTTTAACGGGCCAAGGGTTTGTGTTTAGATTGGCTACCTTAATGGGCCGAGTGGTTGTGTTTGGGTTGGCTACCTTAACGAGCTAGGGTTTTGTGTTTTGGAACGATTACTTTAATGGGCCAAGGGTTTGGGTTTTTCCTGAATCCCATAAGAATTTGCAACTATTAACAAAATTTTTTTCTCCTCTTTTTTTTTTTTTAAAGAGAAAGATAAGGCCTTATTTTCAAAAATCAAGTGATCCAATTATAAACAAGAATAAGAGATTGCTTACTTAGGTTCTATTTACATTCGTATACTTAGGATTCTATTTCTAAGCCTATAGAATTCAAATGTTATTGAAAGACTTATTTACAAATAAGGATACTAAGTGAAAAAGAAAAAATGAAAGAATGACATTCTAAAAGAAAATAAGTTCTTTTTGTTAATTTGATATGAAGGATACAATAAATGAACAAAGTCAAGGAGCCTAATATTATGATCAATTATTATTCGTTGAAACTAATGGTCAACAAAGAAGCTTATTTATAAGGTGCTAATCAATTTGAAAGAATGAATTTTTTGGCTTGAAGAATAAGTGACAAAATGGCAACTACCTACAAAATTATTTTACAAGCATGATTGATATGCTAAATTTTGAAAGTAATGTAGTGTTTTACAAGGTAGCAAAACACGATTATTTGTAAACTTAATTTTCAAGAATTAAGACATAATTAGCAAGTATGAATATTCACAGATGAAAAAAGATAAGGATAAAAAAATGTAAAATGAAGACACATGGATGCAAAGAATCGACGATTAAATAATAATATGGTAATATTAGGTGCTTAAGGTCACAACTATATCAAAATTCCATTATTACAATAAATTGGAAATTACATGGAAAGGGAAAAAATTACATGGAGATAGAATTTACAATAAATTTAAGATATACAAGGATACTTATACAAGGAAATATAAGGTATACAGAAAATTACAATTTTACATTCAAAAAGTCCTATGCAAGTAACTAATCTACATGAAATTTACATGGATATCATTATTTATTCGCCGATCTAAACTTTGTATACATAATCAGGATAGGCTCTAAAGATCCTTAAGCCTTGTAACCTCACACATTGATGGGTTACCGACCTCTAGCCCACTTACTCATGTACGCCCCAAAGGCCCCCAGTCCCTCATTAGGAGAATTGTTTCTCGTTAACCTGCCTAGGATGAGAAACTGTAGATAGAAGAATAGTGGTGGGGCTCCTTCAAAGCTCCAGGTGGGTGCACCTTGCTTTGCTCTATCCTTTGTGTCAATATCAACTACTCTCTTGCTGAGACCTCTTTATCGAGTGATGTAAACCAAGGCCCTACATATCAGATCATATTCGGACCTTTAACTACCGAGAGCTTCCTATTGATTGATGAGGCATAGGCTCCTACTAGCCAAGTACTTCTCTTTCGGCCTCCTACTCATACTTACAGCATCCCTTACTCGTCTCAATAACCCCTAAGGTCGCCACGTCATGACCCAAATCAGCTACTACACCCAAAGATTCTTTAATAAGGGACCATTGACAAGATACTAATTGTCCCTTTCACACGAATTGTACTATTCTCTTTTTATCATTTGTCCAATTTATCCTTTTTCGTATGTACTACGAATCACTTTTCATAAAATGTCTTTTTGTAATTTTCCTTAATTGTAATGTTTCCATAAGGACCAACTATAAATAGTCCATTCTCCTTATAGCTGGAATGTTGTAACCCGTGGCCAAGAATAAACAAGGTCGGTCGCTAAATGGGTCTGAGCTTGCAAAAAGCTTAAAAAGAGTCGATGGGGAAAGGTACAAAAGGGTGAAAACAAAGGACAAAAATAGTAAGGAAAACCCACAAACAACTCTAAAGGATATGACGCACCAATGGAACTTCCGATGACTCACGACGCAATTCAATGTGATGCACAAATTGGTCCAATGAGGTTACTTGCCACCTAACATTGCTTAAGGGAAAGGATAAGAGTGATGCTGAGAGTAAACAACAGTGTTTATGTAGGGAAGAAGGTACTCAAAAGTGCATTAAAGATTATCTGATATCTTACAACTACAAGTACAAGTATAAGGATATTTATACCCACAAATTAAGGAAACTTGCCTAAAAGGGAAAAGACAAAAAGGATATTTCCGAAGGAGGGCAATGTACATGTTATAAAGGGGCAAAAATGAATATACAAGGAAAATAATCATTAGAGTTACAAATTCCACATGTGATACTGTACACGTGATGATGCGGCATTAGCAAAGTCATTAGGAGATGCAACCAAAAGTATGGACGCATTGGTTTGTCCGAATAAGGATAGCCTAGTTAATCCGACTTTCTCTCTAGACTTCTCGGCAAGGAAGAGGCCGAGTAATTAGTCGACTCAGTAACAGAGAGTAATCATTAACTCGACATACCACACAACAATGGGTAGTCATACGGCACGAAATTAGAGGTGACTAGGCAAGGAGGTACTCGGTCTTAGCAGGAGTTAGTTGGAACATAGGGATTCATCGTGCCAGCTCCTCTAATCCTCGAGCTCGGCTATGGATCAAGGGCCTCGTAGCTTGATTCCCATCATTCCCTCCAGGTTGTTTTGGATTTGAGATCAAATCCGGATGGTGTTCACTCAATTCTCCGTTAGGATGATATGGACTGAAGTCGGCAATGTTAAAGGAGTCAGAAACCCCATAGTCCTTAGGCAATTCCAACCTATAGGTGTTGTCACTGATTTTCTGGAGGATTCTAATAGGTTCTTTCACTCTTGCAGATAATTTGTTTCTCTTTTTGTTTAAGAAGCATTCCTTACTGAGATGTAGCCATACCAAGTCTCACGGCTGAATTGTTTTGCCAACCGACCCTTAGTCTTTTCACGCATTCTTGAAGTAGCCTGGTCGATGTGCCGAGTGACCTTATCAAAGATGTGCTGAAGGGATTGTGCCATAGCCGAGGCATCGGGGTCCTCTTGCACGGGTACGGCTACAAGGGTATGGTTGAGGGGCAACTCAAGATTGAATACATAGACCACTTCGAAGGGAGTTTACTTAGTAGTATCATGTACGGTTTGGTTGTAAGCAAACTTGATCACTGGTAGGTAGACGTCGCAATCGACCAAGTTCTTGCCGATTGCAGCTTGACGCAATGAACCCAAAGCACGATTAACCACCTCTATTTAGCCATTAGTTTGGGAGTGATAGGAGGTACTAAAGAGTAATTTGATTCCCAACCGATGCCACAAGGTTTTCCAAAAATGACTTAAGAACTTCAAGTCTCTATCGAAGACTACACTCCTCGGCACGCTATGTATCCACACAATCTCCTATAAGAAAAGAGAAGTAATAGTCGAAGCATCATTAGTTTTGGTGCAGGGCACGAAGTGTGCCATCTTACTAAACTAATCCACAATGACCATCGCAGAATCTTTTCCTCAAGTAGTTCTCGGTAGTCTGAGAACAAAGTCCATACTTAGTTCAGTCCGCGGCCTCATCGGAACAAACATCACCTTCCCTTGTTCAACTTAGCACTTGGCCTTTTTGTACGTAGCATAACTTTCAACCACTCGGTGCACATCTCTTCACATTCTTGGCCAAAAGAATCAACCATTCACTAGTTCACAGGTCCTTCTCTCTCCAAAATGTTCAAAGAGTCCTCCACTATTGACTTCCCTAATTAATAATTCACGTAGGGAATAAGTTGGCATACACAATTTTCCTCTTCAGAACAAATAGCCATCCTACACATAATACTCGTCCACTATTCTCCCATCTACGCATCTAGAAATTATTGGTCCAAAGTGTAGATCCTGGGAGTATTGTTCTTTGATACTTACAAAACCAAACAGTCTGGTCTATAGTTCTGATAACAGCACATGCCTCTTCGCTAGAGCATCTGCAACTATGTTACTCTTTCTTTGCTTGTATTTGATCACAAAATTGAATCCTTTAAGGAATTCAACCCATCTCGCCTACCGCTTTGATAATTTAGTCTAACTTTAAAGGTACCGTAGTGACTCGTGATTAGTATATATGATAAATTCTCTCGGTAATAGATAATGCTGTCATACTTGCGGTACTCAAATTAGTGCCAAGAGTTCTTTGTCATATATGGAGTAATTTAACTGGGGTCCTCAGAGCTTCTCGCTGTGGAAGGCAATTGGTTGTCCTTCCTGCATCAGGACAGCACCTATTCCAATGCCTAACGCGTCACACTCTAGCTCAAAAATTTTGTCGAAGTCAGGGAGTACTAACACTGGGGTAGAGATCAACTTCTCCTTTACCTCGACGAAACTCCTCTCCCCTTTTTCTCCCCATTGGAAGTTGGTGTTTTTCCTCATTAATTCAGTAAGTGGTATAGCGAAGGTACTGAAGCTCCTGATGAACCCTCGGTAAAACGAAGCCAATCCATGAAAAATTCTCATGTCGACACAAGTAGTAGGGGTCGGCCATTCAACAATTGCTCGGATCTTCACATCATCAACTCACAAGCCTTCTCTACTAACTACATAACCCAAGAACACCACTTCATGCTGGCAAAAACAACAGTTCTTTAGGTTACCGAATAATCTTTCGGCATAGAGAATATCTAAGACTACTCTGATGTGTTCACAGTGACTCGGCATGTCGACACTGTAGAGATGTAGTTAAAGTACACTACAACATACTTCTTGATGAGATATCTCAGCATATGGTTCATAAGCCTCATGAAGGTGCTCGGGGCATTCGACAAGCCAAAGGGTATGACCATCCACTCGTAAAGCCCATGTCGAGTTTTGAATGCAGTCTTCCACTCGTCTCCTAGCCTCATGTGGATTTGATGGTAGCTGGACTTGAGATCAATCTTATTGAAAATTTTGGCTCCACTCAATTCATCCAACATCTCTTCTATTCTCGAGATCAAATACTTGTATTTAATCATGATTTTGTTCACGGCTCGGCTATCAACACACATCCGCTAGGTTCCATCCTTCTTCGGCACTAAAAGTACAGGTACAACACAAGGGCTAAGACTTTCTCTCACATATCCTCTTTCCAGCAACTCATTGACTTAACATTGAAGCTTAAAAGCATGCTTGGGATTCATGAGATAAGCTGGCTTATTCGGCAATACAGCACTGGGTATTAAGTCAATGCGGTGTTTTATGCCTCGAGTTAGAGGCAACCCTGCTGGCAACTGTTCTAGGAATAGGTTAATATATTCATCCAACAGTTCCTTCACCACTTAGAGTAAATCATTCCACTCCTTCATTTCCAATAGTCGCCTAACCAACAGGAGGGTCAACTCATTGGCGTTAATGGCCTCTTAGAGCTCAGCTCTACTTATCGCCAAAGCCTTCTTCAATCTACAAGCAAGTTTCATCTATAACTTATGAACCTCTTTCTATGACATCGGATTTAGCATGATATTCTAATCATCCTTCTCGGACATATAGGTATTCCTATAACCATCATGGATGACTCTCCTATCAACAGCCACGATCTTCCTAGCAATACGTGGGAAGCGCACATGGGCAGTAAGTTGCAAAGAATCTAGTCTAAGTAATCGGTAGTAATACTTGCCAAGTGACATGTAATGCTCCATTATCACTTAACAATTGTAACTTATATGGCTTCAAATGCTCAACAGTCGGTAACTTTAGTTTTGAGACGAGGTTGACTAATGCCACATTGGTGTAGGTCCCACTGTCCATGATGAGGGCGCACATTTATTTATTCACCTTACAGGTGATATGAAATAAGTTATCCCTCTACTCCTCCTCTCATAAGGGCTCTACGTTCATAGTGCGTCAAACAACCATGAGTAGCTGGTCCAATTCCTTAGTATATACGTCTTCCTTGATAGACTCTTTCTTAGCATTCTCATTCTCAGTAGGAACCTCCTCCTCTACGAGTTCCTTATCCATACTCTCTATGTCTAACTTTGGAGTGTCTCCCTTAATGACCATTGTCCTTCAGTTCGAGCACTGAACAGCCATATGTCCGAACCCTTGGCACTTAAAGCGTTTGATTTGGCTAGTCTTCTTGCCAGACCCTTACCCTTTCTCATACGTTTAGGTCAACACTAAATCTTCAAACCGGCTTTTCTGCTCAACTTTGACATCTATCTTACTTCTCGGCTCAGTACTCAGCAGTGTCCAGTTACTTGCCTATACTGATCAACTAGTCGACACTCTGGTTGCTACTCGACTTCCTCTTTACTTGTTGGGCAATCCTAACAACTTCATCAATTGTATCAAATCGTTGGAGTTCTACAATGTCTCGAATGTCGCCTCTCAACCCAGTGACAAACCTTAAAACTATTCGAGCAAGTGGTTCCTCCACTTCGCATCTTATCATAAGCATTTGGAATTCTTAAACATATTCATCAACTATTCGGTCTTCTTGTCTCAGCTCCTGAAACTGTGTGAAAGTATCTTGGAGATATGTTTCCATACAAATTTGTTTATGAGCACCCTCTTTATCTCGAGCCAAGTATTAATCTCTCGGTACCCTTCTCTTCTTCTCATGGCTTGAAAATTCTTCCACCATATGGCGGCATATCTAGAAAATTTAACAACAGTAGTCCTCACTTTCTCGTAATCCTCATACTGGTAATAATCAAACACACGCTCCACCTTCTCTTCCTAATCTAAGTATTCATCAACATTCCTAAATCCATTGAAACTCCGAATCCGAAGCTTCACATGGTCGGATGCTCTAGGAACTCGTACACGCTCCTCTTCAAAATACTCTTCTTCCTCCCCATCTGGCTCTCTCAAGTCTATCCTTCACCTTACTCATCCGCCAACTTCTCTACCTCAAAATGGTCAAGCTGAGTTCTAACCTCTAATAGGTTCAGCAGCTTGTAGAGTGTTTTGCATGACCTCAGTGGATCGGCAAGACAACACATAAATAGCTCAGGTCAGATTGACCAAGAGGTTGGTTACCTCATCAAGTCTTTCGTCAGTACTTTTAGGAGTTCCCTACGATTTTTGTCCATGGTAGACAACTCCACTGTCATCACCAACATTAACATTCATACTTGGATCTATCATTTTTCCTCACAAATTGCAATTCAAACAAACACTTCAAAGAATGAACAGCTAACAACACAGCAATTAAGTGAACACAGTAACTTGCTCTATTTCGCACGCATAAAATAGAGTATAACAGAACTCAGGGAAAACTAACTACAGCTCACACAAAATCTCCGTTCTTATACCAAGATGTTACGAATCATAACCAAGAATAGACAATGTCGGTCGCTAAATGGGTCCGAGCTTGCAGAAAGCTCAAAAAGAGTCACTTGGAAAGGTATGAAAGGGTGAAAACAAAGGACGAAAACAGTAAGCAAAACCTACAAACAGCTTCAGAAGATATGACGCACCAATGGAGCTTCCGAGGACTCACGACACAATTCGATGTGACGCACGAATTGGTCCAATGAGGTTACTTACCACCTAACTTTGCTCAAGGAAAAGGATAAGAGTGATGCCGAGAGTAAACAACAGTGTTTACGCAAGGAAGAAGGTACTCAAAAGTGTATTAAAAATTATCTGATATCTTACAACTACAAGCACAAGAGTATTTATACCAATAAACTAGGGCAACTTGCCTAAAAGGGAAAAGATAAAAAGGACATTTCTGAAGGAGGGCAATGTATATGTTATAAAGGGGCAAAAATGAATATATAAGGAAAATAGTCATTAGAGCTACAGATTCTACATATAATACTGTACACGTAATGATGCGGCATTAGTGAAGTCATTAGGAGATGCAAACAAAAAGTACGAATGCATTGGTTTGTCCAAGCAGGGATAGCCTAGTCGGTTCGGCTTTCTCTCTCGACTTCTCAGCAAGGAAGAAGCCGAGTAATTAGTCAACTCGACAACAGAGAGTAATCGTTAACTCGGCATACCACACAATAATGGGTGGTCATACGATACAGAATTAGAGTAACTAGGCAAGGAGGTACTCGGTTTTGGTAGGGGTTGGTTAGAACATAAGGATTCACTGTACCAGCCCCTCTAGTCTTCAAGCTGGGCTGTAGGTCAGGGGCCCCATTTTTTTATTCCCATCACAAAATCATCTTACACTCATTGCAAACATTTTGAATATACTTGGTCCTTAAGGGACATTCCTTTCCAAGTCCATTTCCATATATTCTTATTTAGTCTTATCGAGTAACTGATCATTAGTAGTGGGTAGACCATAGCATTAACTTATGTGCTACATCAAGTGAAGTACCAAGTCGTGTTGTGTTCTTAAGTGAGTCATATCCTCTAAGTAACTGTACATCAGCTACTCCATTCAGTTTGCCAACCTTTCCATTCTATTTTCTTTGTTACTTCAAATGACCCATTGGTTCTAATCTCCTATAGTAAGTTTTAGTGATAACTGAGCTCCTAAGCATATCACACATTTTTGAGGAAACAATTCATTAATTACATCAAATCTTAAGTGGGGTAGCCTAATCAGCATCAAAAGGTAGTTACACCACAACATTTGAAGCCTACACAATGGCTCATCTTTTAGGGTCCTAAGATAACCTAATTTCAGTTGTATCTACCACATAAATATAATAAACCCCCTAAAATGCCCTTAATATACTGGGATTAGGGTTAGTGTAGATATATACAAATAAATGAAGTATATTTACAAAAAACAAACATGAAATGGAAAGGATATTTAAAAAAAAAAAAAAACAATTCTAATTTTGATAGGCTTAAGTAACTAACCCTCTTGACATATCCCTAGTAGAGTTTCTAAGCTATCAAGCTTGAATTTTTCAATTTTGTTCGTTTTTCTTAATTTGATTTAAATTAAACTCTATACCTATTTAGTTTAAACTCTCAACCAAAATTAAGAAAAACCCAATTTCTTTATTGTTAAAAATATTTTGGAGCTACCACTTAGTAAAACAAAGAAAGCTAATTAAATTAGAACTAATTAGACTAATTAGTTTTTGGAGCTAATTAAAATATTTTGGAGCTACCACTTAGGAAGATCATGGATTTTCAAATAGAAAATCCAGTTTAAGCTAAATACAAGCCCAATTCAATTGGTTCCGATAAATGAAAAACTTACTAACATCCTAAAGCAAGTCTAGTACACATATCTTGAATTAATTTTTTGAGATTGAATCCAATTTAACAAATTTGGTAACTCTAATTCTTTAATAACACAATTAATTCGAAAATTGCTTTCTTCATAAATCATTTAATTTAAGTTCAATCGAGATACAATTTGAAGCCACAATTAACTAAAAATTAATTTTATTTTTATGAACAAAAAATATTTTGGAGCCATTTATTTGACCTTAAAAATAAAATGGCTCAATGACCTTAGAAATGAGTAAGGCCTAAGGAATCCTATTTTTCCAATTTAATTTAATTAATGATTTTTTTCTACTTTTTTTATTTTTTTGAATTATGACCATTTTCTTTATTTTACAAAAAATTCTAAAATAGAGAGACAAAAATGAAATATCTACAACTATGCATGGAAAAGATTCAGTCATTATGGTAGTGGATCGGTTTAGCAAAATTGTTCACTTATTTCCTTCTTCAATGTATTAGATTTGTCATTATATGTGTACAAGTAGGAGCTATCGAGGCTACTTCAAAATACGGAGATATACTGACTTTTAATGTATTAGGTTTGTCATTATATGTACCAAATGAGGAGGAGAAGGATTGGCAAGATTCAGGAACAAATTTTCAACAACCATTAGGCAATGATAGGTATTAGGTGGCTAGTAGACTAATGCCTTAATCTAGAATTTGAGGTTTATAGAATGTGGATCAAAAAGTATTGGCATGTGAACCAAATGAGACAAGAAATGAATGCTTGAGGGGTTTGCAATACACTTTCAGCTATTTAATGATTGAATTAGACTTAAGGAGCTTCTAGGAGACTTTTTAGGTAAAAATTAACTTAAGGGAATCATGTTCAAGAGTTCATTTCAGGTGTAGGTGGTTAAGCTCAGTAAGAGAGTTAGTTTTAGTTGTTGTAGATCAAGATGTGCAGACATTGGAGCTACTATCCAATTAGTTACCTACAGCATGCAAAAGGTAGGTTGTAGAATTGGGCATAACGTCTAGTCACCATCTTACTACCATCCAGATGCCATGGTATATATAAACCTACAAAATAATTCTCACTAACAACCAAAGGCGAGTCTTTATCGGCATCCTAATAGCGGTTTACTCCATAGGATACAATGTGCTAACATCCGAATGGTAGACCTAATAGGAATCAAATTTAAGGACTGTTCACCTATTCCCAAGCTCGAGGATTAGCAATCATGGTCCACCAAGCTCTTTACCAATATCCCTATGTAAAAGAAGCTAAGCTTCTTTAAAAGACCAACCTACTTGGGTAACTAAGCCCCTACCAACACTATACCATCTTTCAAGTGGAGAACTATCCATATATTGACCTTACCAAGACTAGCTTGGCAATAGTGTTTTTAAGCTGTCCATCTAGGTTGCTAACCTAATTGTTAAGCTAACTTACAACCTTCCTCTATCCAAAAACTAGTTCACCATGCTAAAATCCGCAATCCACAAAATCATATACATCATTTGCTTTTTTTTTACATTATCTTATGTACGATACACATATTCCCCTGTTTATTGTCTTTTTTTACCCTTGTATACTAATTTTAGCCTAGAATATTTTTGGTAAATGTGCTTAACCTAAAAGTTACCCTAAATAGGATATATATATACTCATCTTATAACAAGTAGTAAGTAACTAATGAATATTCACTTATTTTCTTCTTCATCCTTGTTCTTGTATGGGCCTTAGTTAACTAAGTCCAAGACCACTCTTATCTAACCCTTAAGCAAGATTAGTGGTGAATGACCCTAATGCACTGCTCTACATCATATTGAGTAGCCTTCTTAGGTTCATGCTAGGTGAGTGATGTAGATATACCTTCACTTGTACGGAAACTAGCTAACCCATCAACTTTCATTTATTTTTTTATACGTCTAAAGGTTCAAACCCACCCACGTAATTGTTGGCATCCATGTGTCCATCTATGGATCTGCATAAAGACCTATCACCTTTTAGCTAGCAATATCAAAGGTAACAATTTTGTTAAGTTCATTTATTTATGTCATAATTGTTTAAACTTAAATTTTCTTACATTTTTTCCTTTAATTAGTTTAGTTACATATGAAGAAACATTGTAAGCACAATTCTTAATTATTAAAGCATGTCATAGCATCTCTTTGAGATTTTCTTAAAATTTTCCAATTTTGATCAATTTTTCAGTGAATTGTAACAAGCTAAAAACATCAAGAGAGGTAAGTGTAGTGTAATTCCTATTAGTGTATAATATCCATTAGTTAGTCATTTATATTTCCTAAGCACCTAACACCAAAAAATTAAATTCTATATATTCTATTATTTAATTCCCATTGGATTAATTGTAAATTAATGGTTGTTGACACCTGTCACATCATTAGGTTTAGACTTCAAGTCCCCTCTACTAGAGGTGGATCTCTAATCGAGTGGCTTTTCATTTCCTTTAATCTACTCTGCTATACAAACATATAGCTCAATGCACTTTCTTCTCACTAGTATCATATACTAAGACTTTTCATTTAGTAAACAAATGCAATTGGATTGAGGAACAATGGCTACTTAATCCTACCTTAGAAGTCCATCTAGATGATAAACTCATAATTATCTATTTGAACTACTTCTATCATTTTATTCCCATACCGGCTACCAATAATTTATTCCACATATTTAGCAACTCCCAATGGGTAACTATCTTTAGCTAGGCTTAATCCTAGTTTATTAGTAACCTCCTTGAAAATAAATAAATGGGATGATTCCATATCAACTATCACATTCCACTTACCTTAGTCACGTTGACTTTAACATACATTAAGCCTACATGCTTCTTAATGTTTTGGAATTTCATAAAATAAAAGAGGCATAGATTGCTGAATTAACATTTCTCATCATTACTTAACTTTTCTTCTACCATTAGAGCTGTTAAATGTTACTTCTTGGGACACTCCTTAGGATAATATGGTTCATCATAAGTAATACTTTAACTTTCAAGCTTTCCTCTTCTCTATAGTCTTGTCTTTATCCTAGCCCTCTTCTTTAGCAGACTTGATTACTCTATCAATCCTAGTTTCCTCTTCCTCTTCGATAGTAGTGAAGATCTTTTGTCTCTAGAATTTCACTAGCCCGTCAATAGTGGCTATTACTCCTCCTCATTCCTCGTTACTCTATTTCTACTCTCACCAATATTTTCAATCCATTTAGAAACATGATGAAAGTATCATCTAGACTGAGATCTAAAATCTCTAAAATGAGCTCAAAGAATTTTTGTAGGTCACATATTTCTTCTAGGTAAGGTGGCAAAGTCTAACCTTTGTCTCCCTTTGACATTCTAAAGAGAATTGGCATAGGAACTCTCTCACAAAATCATCCCATGAGGCACTTTTGTTGACCCTTCTCCTTCACCAATCTAGTGTGATATCTCTCAAATATAAGGTGATAATCTACGGTGTAGTTCCATCATTAATAAGCCTAATAGCACCAAAGGATCACTCTCTCAAAGTACTTTGACTTTAGTACATCCACCTTGGAAGTTGGTAAAATTATCACTCCATTAACCATCATTATCCATAAGTGATTGGCTTGTGTCTTGAGATCTTTTATCTCATCCCTTAAAGCTATAATAGTTGCATCCATTCTTTCTATAACTCTTTTGTCATAGCTTCCACATTGAGATCCTATACCATAAGTTTTCTATCTTAGCATTAAGAACATTGTCTCACTCTTCCATGCCATCCACAAAGATTTTCTTCTATCTCCTATATGTAAGTCTACGGCTACTCGATCACTTCCTTCACCTTGGGGATACACATCATCATGTTAAGTGCCATCAACATATCCCTCAATCAAGCGCTTTACATGGAATAAGGACCTATCTCATCCCAGAGCATTGATATTGCTTTATACAACTAAAAAAATCCTTACTTTCACTCCTTAAACTCAAGTACTGGTATAATTTATCATAAATTTTTTGCTCAAATGCACTTCCATGCAAAGCTTAGACACTCCAAATTTTATGAGTGCTTAATCTAACTCATAATAAAAATGGATGACTTACAACACAAAAGAAAAACCATACGTGTGTGTATGTATGTGTGCATATATGTGTATGTGTGTATAGATAGATTGATGAGATCTACCTAAACGTAAGATCAAGATTTATCTAATCTAAAGGCTACAACTTATTCTTACCTACCATTATAAGAAATACATCCACTTATTTCTAGTTATTAAAATAGGGGGGATATGAAGAATCATAAAAGTAATGCTGATTAGCGGACTTTTGTATTGAACTAAGCATCTTCATTGGGCCTCCACTGGACCATAATATTGGGCTCTTAACGAACTTGTTTATAGCCATGTTAGCAAAAGGCCCAGAGATATGAAAGAACTAACAAGAATATATTGCCCAAAGATAAGAAATGAGTCATCTCTTTAATACGAATATCACCTTTTTCACGATTACTTGTTAATTCCGTTATTAATACATGTCATACATTCGCCGCAATATGTATGTAAACCATCAATGATTGGGTCGTCATATTCGTCTTACTGCTATCATTGCTGCAATATAAATATGACATCTTTGGCGCCTGTTCCACATCCCCTATACATCAATCGAGTTAAGTAAAAAGGGATTGGACTCAGCCACACTTTAAACTCAAAGCTCAGCGAACTTAAGAAGTCTAAATTGTTTAATTCCAGCTAGGCCTGGAATCCAGTTGAAAAGCCCCTAGATTAGCTCGACCAAACATGTTCAAACTTGATTATTTCAAAATTTTCATTTTCCTTCTAATTAAATTTAAACCGTACTTGATAAAGCTCAATGTGTACTTAAATTGATTCAAGTTTGATTAGGTTTCCAAGTTCTTCATATTAAAAAAGTTCAAGCTCAAGCGTGATTTCAAAAAAAACTGCTAACTTTCAGTAAGTTGTTATACTCAATCAGCTTAACGTTGAAAACCTGATTGCAACCATCAAAATCGATCAACTATCAAACCAACGTCAATATCTTGATTCATTTGCAACCCTATAACACATTATCACTCTCTCAATCGCTACTCTCGAGACACAGAAAAATAGGGCGCTCCAAGCAAATCTGCTCAAACCCAGAAAAAGTTCAAAGAGCTCCGATCAATTGTTCACTCGGTAAGTATTTTCCCATCAGATAATAGAAGAAAATGAAATATTCTAGGCATTCTGCACTGTCCTTGGACAGACTACTGGAAAATAGCGGAATAAATAAAAGAAAAACCCTACATGTCAAAATGCAATGTTCGTGCCCCCTGTGGTATTGATTGTATAACAAGCAACATAATGTACCTTCTCAATTCAAAATTTAGGAAATCAATGCACTTTGGCACCTAACAATATAACCTGTTGAATGCCCAGAACTTCAGACCTAGACTGAACTAGAACTAGATTAAAACTCAAATGGTCTCTTACAGGATTTTTATTGTCCAATCGTCTGAAATTTGTACGCTAGGTTTTCGTATGGTTAACACAGCAGAACCGCTTCTTCCCCAAAGCTGGAGAGGCCCATATACAACCTCAGCCTTTTGATTACCAGGTTCAATGAGTGCATTCTTTGCTGCGGTGGTGTGGCCAAGAAGTATAATCCTCTCGATAACGCATTCTGAGTTGAATCGAGATTTTCCAGCAGCAGCAGGGGCCAGGTTGAATGAAGAGAGCTCACCGTCTTTGAATACAAAATGCCTATGAATATAGGCTCCTTGCTTAAACTCGAAACTTTTCCCATCATCAATGTATATTTCACCTTCAGCTGCCTGAGAACTATTCAGCGCGATGACCTAAGAGGAAAAAAATAAAAGAATTAGAACAAACTTGTCATCAATATCTAAGCAAGGGAGACAACTAAAAAATCATGTTCATACAATTCTGACTAAAGCAGATCTCATCCCTAATTCTACAAAGCTGGCTACTCGGAACCCATATAAGATTTCCAGTTTGTACTAATAGCAAGCCAGATGAATTAAGTTTTTGTCCTTTCAAATTTTAATGTCCTTGTGGAAACATCCATTTTCTTCAAACTGCACCTTTTCTTTTAAACACAAGTCACTTGTGTAAATACTGATACCATCGTACAACAGATAAAACACATCATCAAAAAATATGATATATGAATCAGCTTATTAAAATCATAGCCCCAAAATACATAATCCTCTTTCCTGTAGTTGCCAAGCACTGCAACATGCACAAACCAATATGTATTATAACAAGCCAACCGATTAAAGCTGGAATCTCTTTTTCATGATGCAGACTTCCTATGTGAATAAGTGTTCTGGGTCAGAGATTCCCAAATTAGGGCCAAACCTTATGCCAGCATTATCAGCATTCAGAAAGCAGATTGATAGACCATTTCACAAAATACAGTTGGCCCTCATTAGATTAAAGCCCAGAGTTCAGTCCCCACAATCCATACATATTGGGATTTTGTTTCATTTTCAATGATCATCCTTTTTCCTTTCTTGCTTTGCATGCTCCTTAACATGCAAGAGAAGCCATTTGTAGCAAGGATTTTAGGTAAAAACATCCAAAGAAACAGCTGTCCCTCTCCTCCCTTGTATAGCAAAATTCACCTATTTCTATTAGATGTGGTGGCTACATGGATCCTACTTTCTCCCTTTTTTTCCAAGCACACAACACACACCCTGAACTTATAAAGCCAAATCCCCTCCATACCCAAACTAAGATGAACAGCTAAACAAAACATATTTAAAGACGTTATTCAACTCACAGTCTGGAGTGTGACTCATGGAACCACATATTAACCATATCATGATCATGAATGTCCCTCCTAAGAGAGCAAAACCCACAGCATGCAACACTATAGTTATCAGACTATGTACTAGAATGGGATACCTCACAAACTAGCACTCATGCCTGAAAATTTTCTTGTACATTCCCTCACCTTGCATCTAAACATATCAATAAAATGATGAAATATCCAGAAAGAACTGCCATGCATTTTAACTGTAAAATCTTTTCCAAGAAGTGCACCTCTTCATTCATAAATTTCCCCAATTATTTGTTAGATAAAACATCGTTGAATCTAAAGGGAAGAGAATATTAGGGATGAAGTTGTATAATTGTTGCATCAATCCACGTTTTATAAGTTTCTTTTTCTTCAACCATTTTGGGCATCAGCAAACTAACTGAAAGAAAAGCTAGCTTTGGCATTTGCATCCCTATAAGGAAGAAAATACAAAAACTAGAAACCACTGTGAACCATTAACTTTATCAGAAAAAGAAAGTACATACTCTCAAAGCTAAAGATTACAGTCTTGAGAAAGTGGGATAAAGGGACTAGCAGTAGACAAAGCTCTCCCAGCAACCACATGCTCTGTCGAGATTATGGGAGAATTGAGCCTTCTTTGGTTTTCTTCAATCCAGATGTAATAAATAACTGCCGCTCTTGCTTTCTTCTCTGAAATATTCAACCCTTAAACTCGAGACCCAAAGAAAGAACTTAAATCCCTTGTAGTATTCAGTAACAGTAGGGGCCATCTGAGGTGAGAAGCTACCTAAAGAAAGAATTATAATCCCTTGTGGTATCCCTTAATTTTATTTAAACCATCCAAAAGATGGACTGTGACCATCCCAAAAGCAATTAAGTGGAGCAGGTGCTCTTGAATTTACATGAACGCTAGCCATCTTCAGTCCTAACTAATCCATTTACCACCCTACAAGCATCATCTTCTGTTACATTTTATAACAACCCATTTCATGTATTAAACCTTGAATACTATCTCTACTTCTATGCCTGCACATGCAGCATATCACTCTCACTTAGCTGTTAATAATCCATTCTATGTTCATGCATAACTGCCTCATGCTTAGAGCATATATCTCAAATCCCAAGGTAACCTTTTACATTTACCACCTTCTATACTGTTATTTTATCCCATGTATTTCATCTTAAACAAATAGATAAAAATCCTCTTTTTCCCTATATTTTCCTGGGCGGGCTTTTCACTTATTCCATTTTTTTTTATCTACCAAAACAATACACTTTTTTTTTCACAGCTAAAATAAATTTAGAGCAAATGTCCCAGCCTATTCCGAAAGTTTTACAGTAATTTTTGGCCTAAAAATTCCTAGCAGCAAGCATACTTACCAGAGTGTAAGGATCATTAACCATTTGCGTGGAGCTACGACGAAAGCGGTCTCTCCTAGGTATGATGGTTCCAGCCCTTTGGAAAGCAGGTATACTCTCCTCCAAGACATCCAGCTTGTGTGTTTTACCTCCACTATATGCGGTTCCAGTCTTAAAGTCATACCAAGATTGCTTCCCAGGCAAATATACCAACACATGCTTAGCCCGCTGATCAAATAATGAAGATATGGGTCCGTTAGCCATGACTAAGCGGGATTAAAAGACAAATAAAAGTTGATACTGAAAATTCAAGCATTAAAACACACCTCAGTGAATATTCCTTGGACGAAGAGAGCGTTTCCAACCATGAAAGCCTCATCATTGTTGAATGTAGATTTTTCAGAAGGGAACTCCATCCATAAAGGCCGTACAACAGGAACACCACTAGTATTTGCCTCTCTGAATAATGTATAGAAATAAGGCAGCAACATATAGCGAACATGAATAGCTTCCCTCATAAGAGCTGTATTTTGTTCTCTGTAGTTTCAGACAGAGATAGAAGTTGGTCAAAACACGAAAAAAGAGGTGATGATTATATGCAGTGCACCAAAATCACTCTTTATCTTATTTTATTTGACAAAAAACCACTTGTCCAAAATCCAAATACATGAGATAAACAACATAGTAACTTGAAAAGATATGACATTAGTCCTTTCACCGAATACACTACAAGAGACACTAATAAAATGGGGTTTACCTTCAATCCAGTTCAAAAATGTAAACAAATACAAGTTAGGTAATGGGTTTTACATTAAATTGTTGATCCAGGTGTTATTTACATGAGTTACTCTCATGAATCACCTGAAGAGTCAACGATGACCTACCCAAAGAGCCAAGGTTCCCGTCTTTTGGTGTCATGATGCGCATGACCCCTGAAGAAAGGATAAAAGGCACCCAGTTGGTACCACCGAACCAGTAACTCCACCTCAGGATTGCCAAAAAACCCACCAACATCAGCACCTATGCAATCAAATGTCAAATTACATTAGAAAAAGAAATGCAAGTACCCTTTAAAATAACATATAAGCTTACCAGAGAATGTCATTCCTGTAAGGCCAAGGGTTAAAACCATGGGAACTGACACCCGGAGATGATCCCAATCGGCTGAATTATCTCCAGTCCAAACTGCACCATACCTTTGACTTCCAGGAAAGAAAGCTCTTGAAAGAACAAAAGGCCTATCTTTTCCATCTCCTCGCTTTACAAGACCATCAGATGTAGCCATGTGGAAATAGTAACCATAAGCATTATGCAGTTCTCTATGCTCAAATCCTCCATAATGTAAAGCATCTCTTGGCATAGTCACCTAATGACAACAGGCAATTAATTTTGCAGGTAAAAAGCAATGTATTCAAAATCCATTCTAGTTCAAATAGTATACATATATACAAGAATATAAAAGGAGAAAAGATTATTATCCCAATCAAAATAGGATCTGGAAATAAATAAGTTTGTTTTCAACAGCAGAAGGGTGATGTCCACTGCCTTCAAACTTCTGTTTGTGGTTCTTTTACGTTAAAAGCTCCAGATATGCAACTTCAACTAGCTACCCAACTACGTTACTAGCAGAATAAAGACGAAATTTTCCAGCACCCAAAAGGCTATATCAGTCACTGGCAAGATTAATGACATGCCCAAATCCAAAACAATATTTTTCCGAAATCCAAAAAGATTGGTGACACGCATCTTTTGTAATGTCAGTCTGAAGACTGCATTGCACATGTGAAGAAACAATATATTACAGGGAATGTAGCCTTCTTTGCACCTTCATATATGCTTAAAAGTAAAACCCATTACCATTTGGACTTTACTCTTTCCAAACTTTTCCAATATGATGATCTTGTCTTTGTAGAATGTCCAACAGTCCAATAGAGCAAAGTAAATCCTTGAAGGTTCCCTTGGCTTTATGAATTGCCTTGGAGGAAAACTTGCACTGGGAGTCAAAAACTACATAATATAATATGTAATATAACTAAACATCAAACTGTTTACTCAAAGAAGTCAGAAGCTGACTGTAACCCCTGCCCTTATCTTTGCACAACTGCATGCTATAGCAGTGCAAAATGCCAGGAAACCAAAACCAGCTTCCTCATTAACTATCCTATTGAAAGATGGGTTGCAATAAGGTCATCGTCTTTAAAGGATAGATAAGGACCTACAACTTACAAGACCATCCTTATTGATGCTGTAGTTGATATCCGACAAGATTGAAAGGAGAAATTTCTCTTTCTGTAAGACTGAGAGTATAGCACTAGATTCATGGTTGGTGACAAAAAGAGAAAATCCACATTGTAATGCAAGTGGGAAGTACCATTCTTTACAAATAGTTCTTCACAGACATATGCCATAGGCTGATGACTGATGTTAGAGGACAGAATGCCTTTCTAGTCCAATCTTTGAAATCTCCAAATCCATAAGCTGAGAAAAGCTGTGCCCAAGACAGTTTATATCTAAATTTCCGAGACATCAGCTTCCAATGAAGGCAAGTTGGGTCCCAATCCTCCGAGAAAATCCTTTCAAATATCTAAATTATCTTGGCTACCAAGGAACTCCAGATAAAGACATAAAGTAGTATGAAAAGTCTACCACCTGGACAAAATATATATATATATATATATTCTATGGGCTCAATCATAATCAAAATTCTCGATGGTCCATTTCCAATATTATTTGGGTTATAGACCGAACCTATTGAAACTTTCAAATATCCAATGGAAGAGAACCTCATGTACATTCATGAGTAGATGCCTGAAATTCCTGATGTTCCTGAATTTGATTCACACACATGAGATCAGACCGACCTCAAGCCATTTGTTCCAAGTGGAATAAAGGATCAGAAGGTGTTACCATATTAACCAATCAGCAACCAAGTTAGAAACTTCTGACCCTAACTATCTTTCTACAAGCATATCATCAAGTTCAAGCAAAATATCTAACAATGCTTTCAAACATGGAGGTGGACAAGCACAAATACTTCCATGCACAGAATGAAGAATCATGGATAGCACTAACACCAATTCAAGATAGTATGAAATGGAAAAATCCATATGTGCATATAAGCAGTGACTGAGGGGGTGGAGGGAGATAGGAAAGTACCTCGGGTCCATTAAACACAGAGGGCTCATTCATGTCATTCCAAATGTACAAAGAAGGGGTGGACCCAACATAATTCTTATAAGAGAATTTATCACCCCACCATGACCTGATCTCAGGGTTCAACATGTCAGGATAAGACGATGAACCCGGCCAGCACCATCCATCATAATCTTTCCCCGAAGCATCTTTCACATAATATCCCTTTTCAGTGGCCTCCTTGTGCAAACTATTTGATTCATCACGCTTCATATGAGGATCCACAATAGTGACCATATGCCTCCCTTTTGCAGCCAACTTTTTCTGCATATTTTCAGGATTAGGGAAGAGCGCTCTATCCCATGTGAAGTACTTCTTCCCATCAGTATGCTCGATATCCAACCACAAAACATCATAAGGAATATCATGCTCATCGAACTTAGAATCCACGTTCTCAACATCCTCCTCATCCCTATAGTTCCACCTACATTGGTGATAACCCGTGGCGAACAACTGCGGCATTGCAGGTCTCCCTGTAACACTTGTGTATTGCCTAACAACATCCTTAGGCCCTGGACCTACAAAAAAGAAAGTATCCACTATTCCTGCCTCACTCATCCAAAACGTATCGATCCTACTTTTCGAGGAAGGCAAGGAAATCCCCGAATCTGCATCCCAACCTTCTCCCAACACATCTATCTGCATCTCGGCAGCATTCAACCAAAAGAAACCGGCAGTCCTCCCAGCTTCTCCGTGTGAAATCATTAACGGAATTGACCCATAAAGTCCAAAAGGGGAATCATGTAAATACTCAAACACATCTAAATTAAACAACCTATAAGGCTCAGAATGATCAATCCCAGGCCCCCGTGTTGGCTTTAAGGCAAAACTAGCAGCGTGTTCGGGTATTCCATAGACAAAGTCAGCATTATAGAATTCAACATCAAGGCTTATAGATTGGGGACCATAAGGTCTCCTATCGGTGTGTCCGTGGAAATTCTCCTCCCACCCTTCCTCCTCATTCTTCTCCCTCAACTGCTCAAAATCGAACATTCGATGCGAATTCACCGACAAGACACGATCACCACCACTCGATCTCTCCCTCACGAAAACCTCAAAAGGATCATGACGAAGCACAACCTCGTACTCATCATTCACATAAACAACCGACGAATCAACCGAATCATCACCGATTCTCTCTGTCCTCACTCTCTGAAGCCAAAGCTTGGAGCTTTCGTAATCGGGGACGATGACGTCAGTCACTTCGAACCTCCTTTTCTGCTTAGGATTTAAGGTTGGGTCTTCGTCAATCTTGAGCCTGACGACGCCGTCTTGGTAGACGGAGAGAGAGAGGAGCAAGGGGTTGCCATTTGGGGATTGGAGGAGTTTCGCAGTGACATCACCGTCAGAAACGGTCACGTCAGTGAGGACGGTGGAGGAATGGCCGGGTTTGAAGGCGCGTGAGTGCTTGCAAAATGGAGTTTGGTTGCAGTTGCGGAATTCATCTTTCTTCCAAGAAAGGGTGGTGTAAGGGAGAATGAGGAGGAGGAGGAGGAGGAGGAAAAGGAGAGAGAGCAAACGAGGTTTCATCGTGGGGTTGAGGTTAGGATTTGAGATTCTTTAGATCATGGTATTGGGATTTTAGGGAATTGAAAATGGAGCTTCCAGAGTATGGAGACTACTGGACTGGCAATGCAAGGGAGAAGGCACAGGCGGACCAGAGAGATTCAACTACTTAATAAGATGCTGTTTCATGAGTTTTTTTTCTTTTTTTTTTATTACAAAATTTCATGAGTTTATTAATCGTGCCAATTTTAACTGTTAACGGTAAAAAATATACGCATATTCGACCATATAATTATTTTTGTTGCATTTAATACAATAAATTTTTAAGAATATTCGATGAAATTTTATTTTTAAAAAATGAAGACAGTTATTTAAGTATTTTTTCGTTTTAGTAATAAAAATGTATATATGTATTTTTTTTAAGATAAAATATATATATATTTGTAAGCTATTTTTTTTGTAAAAATATATTTTTGAAAATAATAAATACAGAATAAGTTGAATGTTTTCTAATTTTGACGGATGCACCATTATCATATTGCTTGTAGATATAGTGCTTAGATTTTCATATCAAGCCACATTTTAATTTCAATATAAATGGTATGTGCTAGGCACATGGGATGGTTGCTAATCAACATTGAAGCAAGTGTGCAAGGCCGACCATCACTCAGTCTTAATAATTTTAATTCCAATGATTTCAAGGACAATTATCTTTGTTGTTTGGAATTGGATAAAGCTAAAAATGAATGATAATTATATTATTTTCCTTTATGATTGGAACATTTTTACAATAATAGCAATTTCTTTTATTAAAGGAAAAATAAAAATATTACCTATTTTGTATTCTATGGAATAAATATTATTATCATTTTATTTTATTTTTTACTAGAAAAAAAAATCTATTTCATTTCAAAGTGAACGACTCACAAAACTCTCAATGTTACAAAAACCGAGCAATCAATGTTAAAAAGAATAAAGAGCTGAGATGAGGCGTCTATACATCAATTCATAAGGCACATCCCTTTCCTTAAACAAATAGCAACCCAATTTGTAACTCTATTTGCATTTCTAGATATATTTACAAAAAACATATTCCTAAGAAAAGCTTTCTTCAATACATTGCCTACTCTAATGGAAAGCTAACTCTAACCTAGTAATAGACCTTATCACATTAGCATCATCTCCTCCACAATGAGATCTCTCCATCTTCTATGCAATTCCAACTTAAGTACATGTTTAATTGCCTAATACTCGAAAGCTTCAACATTTAGCCCATTTTCTCTAAAATGTAAAACCTTACACAACTTTACCAAAGCAATCTCTTATAACACCAACTATACCACCTAGGATATTTGTATTCAACCGAGACTTAACTACGTTCAACTTTAGAATATTACAAGGAGATGGATGCCTAAAACCAACACTCATTGCTATTCTCCGATCTAAAAGAACTAATTAAATTTGTTATCTTCTCTCTTTTCCTCTTCCATCTTTCCTATTCTTCCCAACCAACCCTAAAACTATACACATGCTCTAAAAGATTCAAATTTTTGTTCTCATACAAACTTATGCATCTATGTCTCCATGTTACCCTATACAAAAGAGCCGCCTTTGTCACGAACACCTTTCTATTGGCCCTGCTTAGATTACCGACCATACTCTCCAACCACCATCAAAGATACATTTCTATTTGCTAACCTAACACCCTAAACCAAACCTTCTCAAACCACAAGCACAACACAAGTGCGTGTTCTATACTATCAATATTACTACAAAAAGAATAACAAGGATTTTGCATCACTTTCCTTCAACAAAGAGAAGTCATAATTGACGGTAAGTTAGAAAGGGCACACCACAAAAAGTAGCACACTTTAGGTTAAACATCCGAATTCCAAATCTGCTTCTATCACCTTAAGTTATCACCAAGTTTTCTAGGCCTCCTAAGGCATAATGGACCTAGTCCAAGAGGTCCTTAATCTTAGAAGGTTAGCCATAAAAAAAAAAGTATGGATAAGTCACTACACTAAGGAGTTGTCAAATATTGTCACTTCAATATTTAAGTCAGTAGAGCTGGTAATTATGTAAACCTTAAAGACAAAAAAGAGAGGCTTATATGTATATTTAGGGCTATGTGTCCCTTTTTTAGCTTACCTTAAGCGAGATCCAAGAGAAAGTATTTTGTTGGCCATGTATAGAAGTCTTTTGTCAAGTGGATCATGTAGCCCCAAGACTTAGGAAGGCTTTCATACAATCTTCTAACATCGGCAAGATGAATAATTGCCCTTGGACCTTATGTTTGTCTCATCCTCATTAATGTCTTATTGTAGCATATACTTTAGCCATATGTATAATATCTCAAGATTTCGAGCCAATTCAATAACTCTAAGATCCAAACTCTTAAATTTAGACCGCTAACCTAAGTTTTCCATTTTATTTCTAACTTTATAGTAAAGTTAAAAAAATTAGACGAAGTAATTTAAGTAGAGTCAATTTTTCAAAATATACTATATAAAAATATTAATTTGATAAAAACATTGATTTATCGATAAAGTTGATAATTGTAAAATTCTAACTTTTAAATATAGCGAGATATTAGGGATAAGTAAATTAACTTTTAAATAATAAATGAAGTTGAATTATATATACTATACATGTATTTACATGTGAGATATATTATATGTAAACCCCTAAAATTTCCAACTTAAATCTTAGATTAGATTCAAGTATGCTAAACAACTATAAAAGTTAACAAGACTAATTAAGATGAAAACTCTAAGATAACAACCGAAAATTTAATCACATATAAAATTTTTATACTCTAAATATATAAACACTAGTAATTGTACCAAAAAGTAACAAAACCTTAAAATTATAACTTTAAGCATATAAAAGTACTAAGTTACTATAATCTATTATAAAACTCTAATTGCTAATATATCCTTAATATCATACTAAATCATTATCAAATAATCAAGATAATTTTCAATTATTCATAAATGCTTACAATACTAATTTAATTTACTAGAAAAATAAGATATTACATTATAGATCACATCCATCTTCTAATCATACAACTAGGTTAGTATTTTGTAAAGTGTGTAGGTAATGTTTATACTAAATGTAGTTAATATTAACATACTAAATACCATATGTCATGATAGTTACATTAAATACCATACTAAATAATATATTTAGGATATAAATACTTAGAAGGAGATCTCATTAACTATTTTTACTAATCATTTCAATAAACTTCATATTTCTTTTTATTTCCTTAATTTTCTTCCCAATTTTTCTTAATTACCTCATTATGTACACACAAATTACACTTAATTTTAAAAAGTTGACTAAGTTAAATGTTGATCAAAATTAAAAGATTAACAAAGTTAACAAATGTCATTGTTATCTAGAGTTTTCTTCCATTTTCCAAGGATTTCTTCTCTTATCTTTTGATTTTTCTTTTCTTTTCTTTTCCCCCTTTTTGTTGTCCCTTCATGCCCCTTCTAGACCCCACTTCTATCTTCTTCTAAACATATCAAAAAACATAACAAAATCCCATTTTTCCCTTCTTATCAAAATAGTAACCTCTTCTTCTTCTTCCCCTTTTCTAAACTTCCATTTTTTTTCTTTTACCTTTACCTTAATACATATCTTATATCCTAATATCTAAATAAACTCTTCACCCTTATATAAAAAGAAAAAGTGGTATGTTTTCATATAATCTTTCATCTTAATTGGTAATTAGTTATTAATGTTATGTTAGTTTTGGAATTATCATGTAATATATACATGTATGTTGACATAAATAGGATTTATATAATAGTAGGAACACTTAGGTATAAGAATAGAATATAGAGTATAAATGCACATATACATAGGTAAGAATAGGAAAACTACTTATACAAAAGCATAGAAAGCCATGTACTTGAATACTCTTTATGTGCATAACTTAAAATAAAGAATATGCTAAGTATATACTAAGTATATACACATATACCTTGCTAAATAAGTCCTTAAAGTGCAAAAATATTAATTTTGTAAAGATTTCTTAAATGGGTGTACCAAGTATACGAAAAGACATATAAAAATATGTATGTAACCATATATATATGTATATATGTATTAATATACGTATAAGTACACAAGTATACATACAAGTATATTAAAAGTATAAGTATACACATAACCTATGTATAAAATACATAAGAGTATAAATATAAAGTATACATAAGTGATGACTTAAGCATAACATAAGTCATGACATAAGCATATAAATTAATAAAATATAAGATAACATAATAAAATAATAATATATATACATGTACATATATGGGTTGAAATTACTTTAAACTCATAACACACATCTTAAATTGAATTAGCCTTATTTAAGCACATAAATTAGTAATAACAATATAAAATCATCTAAGTGTAAGAATTTAATAACTAATTAAACCATTAAGTACTAAAATAAAATAAAAAACTAAATAACAATAAGATTTAAGCTTCAATAGTTAAAATTTAATAAATCGAATCCATATCGTAAAACATGGGTATTAACGTCCAAAACAGACATCACCGTATAAACGTACATTCGAAAATGATGAAGAATGACTATAAACTTATCAATATCGAAGATAGAATGAAAAAGTCATTTACGATTAGTGATAAAGATTAATCTGATATAAAAATTGATAGTAACTTAAGTAGAATTTGGTAGATAGATATCTAGAATCATTAATTAATTCAATTACTTATTATCGTCTTTATCTCATAATGATTAGGAAATCCTAACGAGGGTTTGGATTTGACTGATTATTACGATAAGCATGAGAAACGTCAAGGTCAAGTGAGTACTCCCAATGACTCTATACTTGTTTTGTGTTTGCAGTTAGTACACTTAAATTAAATAGTAATAACTTGATGCGTGGGGATTCGGGATATCCATGTACTTAATACTGATTGAGTACTGTGAAAAATATTATTAAATACGATAATTAAGGATTTGATTGTATGATTAATTATTACATGATTTGGATGGTTTGCAGATATTGATTGATCGCCATATAATTTGACTTAATTGTACTTAGCTTATCTTAAATTAATAAGGGTCACGCATTAACCATGCATTGCATTGCTTATTCCGACCATCACTTCACGCAGAGGTAAAGAGAGGACATGCGGAGGTTGTTTATATACATTGAATTAAAGTGTTTAATATAATACACTTGCACAAAATAACTTTACCCCAATCCACAGGCTTACTAAGCGTTGGAGACATCAACCGTCTGGCTAAGAATGGAGTCTACAGACCTCTGTTGTAGAGTGTAAGTGTGGACTGCAAGGGCTACCTTACCACTAGATTTAGGATTTTGGTATACTATTAGATTCCTTAAAAATGGAAATGTATTTTGCAAAATACGAAATCTAAATTTATGATTAAAAACCCAGGTGCTAAAGCCTGGTTATGATTAGTGCCGATGTATCTGCAACCCTTATCTCGAAGGGCGTTAAAATCTGATATTATATGCAGCACCAATCAATTGCATATATTGTTTAGCATACTGCGTGGGCATGCATTCATATGATTATAATAATTTATTTGATAACTTGCTTACCAATATAATATGAAGGATAACTCACTAAACTCTTATAGCTTACTCCCTAATAGTTTTTCTTTTATAAGTTGATAGATAATTGAATATGGGTTAAGAGTCGAGCGTTAAATACAAGTATTGGAATGTTTGAGAGTTTAAAATTAGCGGAAGATTGTATAGCTCTTTTGAGACTTTAAATGTAACTATCACTTATATATTTAGATTATAGTATCTTCAATAAGTTTAAATTTTAAGTTTATATTACTTGATCTTATCATTTGGTAAGAAATGCTGATTCTCTACGGTTCTAAGGAACTGTGAAATATTGGATATCCATAGTTATTTATATTTTATAATGTGTTAATTAATTAACAATTCAACAACCTTAGTGATTAATCATTTAAAATCTTGTAATTTCCGACTTGTAAGGCGGTTTCCATATCATGGGTGTACACGTGATATAAAAATTTTAGATAATCCTACTGGGCTCTTTTTAGGGTTCTAACATTATATGTATTAAATATATACATATAATAATAATAAATTATCAAAATTAGGTAAAATAATGTAATATAATGGAAAATTAATAAAAAAAAATGAATGGATGAATCACCAAATGATATATCAACTTAATATTAATTGGAAATAATGAGTTAACACGTGATTAATGAAGAGATGACATATATCATTTAGGAAAATGGAAAATTGACATGTATCATACATATGTCTAAATTTTATTTAATTAAGAAAACTTAAAAAATATAAATAGGACCTAAACACTCAATTTCAATATTTTGGAACTTTGAAAATAAAAGAAAACAATTTAGAAAAATTAGGAAAAATAAAAATAAAAATAGAACAAGAAATAAGGTTAGAATTGGGTTAGGGTGATTCAAGAGGTTATCCACAACCTGACTTGGTGTGGCTTTGAGGTCTAACAAAGGGTGGCTAGGGAAGGCTTTTGATAAGGTGCGGCGGCCAGGTGGTGGTTGGAGGCGGCTGGTTTAAGGGAACCAATTCTTCCCCGGTAACTTGTTTAATTTTCTAAAAATATCAAATATTATCAATTAATTATAAAATTTGGTTTATAGAGTTATTTTAGGTATAGATTAATTTCGTGATTTTATTTTAATTAAATAAATAGTGAAAATATGGGTTCCTTAAGAAAATTCCCTATTTGGCCGAAAATTAAACTAATTTTTATAAATATTAGATGATATTGCTTTAAGCTCAATTTTTGTATATAATACACCTAAGATATATATATATATTTAATTTTGGTAACAATAATTTTTTAAATTAAGCATGTTTACTATTTTTTTATAATTATTTTGAATAAAACTATCAATTTTACCAAATTGTTGAAATAATTAGTTTTTGATGAAATTAATAAATGAGCCCTACATGTTTAGACTTCTAGATGTTTATAATGATATTTGAAATATTTAATTTTTATCTCACACATAAATTTATTTATTTTCCTTAATTTTTCATAATTTCAAGCTAAAATCGCTATTTTTGTAAAAATAAATAGTAACCAATTTGCTGTAATTCATGGTCAACAATTAAACTACATATTTTTGTAAGTTTATAGAATTTTTATTAAAATTAATCATGCTTGTATGCTATTTATTATATATTTTCTTAATATAAGCTTATATATTGGCTTAATTTGTAATATAGCAATTACTACTATTAAAATATTTATCAAATCTATGTCAAATGAACACTTTTGAATATACTAAGGGTTGCTGGATAAGTTTGGAAATTATAGCTTTTACGATTTTAGTTTAGTATTGAAGTTTAATCGGTTTAATTATGGAATTACGACAACACTCGATCAAATTAGTAATACAAAAAGGTATTTAACATATTGATTAGTTTTGATTTTTAAGGTATATCAATGATACTCGAAATAACAATAGTGACATTATAAAGTTTATTGAAATCGGAGAAGGAATGAGTATGATATGGTCAAACAAAGTTTAAAAATGCGAAAATGAAAACTTATAACAGTTTAAGTTCAACCTATATTTGATTTGAAGATTGTGTTATATTTTCACAAGTGTGATAAGTAAGAAAGGATTATGTAGTGAAGTTTAGGATTTTGCACTATTACTAAGCCCAAGTAAGTAAATCTAACCTATGCTTGGAGTAAATATATTGTTACTCATAACACTGCGTACTGTTTAATGCTATGTTGATTGAATATAAGTATATCTTAGGTGAATTGATATGCTATTATAGTGGATGTTGTTGTAATGATTTTGAATGACAGTAATTGTATCTTGATTAAAACGTTATGTTACTATGTTAGGTGATGATTTGTGCTTATAAATGATTGTGCTAACCAAAGAAGTTGAGTGATGGCTAACTCAATCTTCTAGGTGTTCACCTAAGTGAATCTTAAGTGAGATACTAGACTTTTGCTAGGGAGAGTTTGAAAACTAGAATTAGATCACTAGGTTGAATAAAATTGAAAAACTGGTTGTATTGAGTGATATACTTTAGTTGTTGTTGCATATCACATGTGTGACATGGCATAAAAAGGACCTGCGGCTCAGAACTTTCAGAATAAGGCTTACAAGTGATCATGGAAAAAGCATAGCTTTATGAACTCAGTTTTTGAAAGCATATAGCTTGCATTGCCCGAACATTGTGATTGTTTTGATAGTCAAATTTAGTAGACTACAGTGTATGATCTAAGTTGGCAGTATTGCCTCTTTGATTTAGTAAACTACAATGTGTAATCTAATTTTGTAAAGCAAAGTTAGGGGTTCTACTCCCAAGCAACCCCTTGTTGCCCATAGGTTCCTAAACGTTATATCTAGATGTCCGACTATGTTGACTAATTGAAAGAATATTGAAGGGCATAGGATATCGGTACAAACACATACCACGTACATGAGCATAACTTGCTACGTTGTTAGTAACTGTATTGCTAGTAATAAATGCCCAGTTGGGTGAATGCATACGTAAAGTTGAACTTACAGGTTATGATTGAAATGTTTCAGTTGTGATATGTAATATTGTCTATATTGTGTTGTTTGTTATTCACTCTCACTCAGTTTCAATAGCTAAGGGGATAAAATGTTTTATTTTTAGGTTAACTACATCATAAAGGGCTCAACACTAAGAGGGGGTATATATATACTGAGAGCATGAGTTGGAGTCAATGACTTTTGTATGGAACCTATACTAAGCTAAGAATTATATTATTGTGAAGATGATAAAGGAAAAAGCCGGTTCATGTTTTGATGTAAAAATTATGTTGTACACATAAGTTGTAATAGAATATCCAGCTAAACTCAGATGTAGCAACCCTTTATCATGTAAACAATGTTGTCTTTTGATGAATTAGCATGTTAAGTTAAGTTTTCAATAGGTATTCTTGTGTGATAATGCATTTCATGCTAAGTCGAGATGTAACAACACGAGCCTTTAAGGTATGAACCACCATACAGCACATCGCATTTAATGGATGTAAATGTTGTGCAGCTAAACTAAAGGGAGCCTTTGGTTCAATTACGCTTGAGGATCATGGGGAGTGGACATATTCAAAGCATGTCTTTGTTCCGAACCCTTGCTCAAAGTAACTCCAAAGCTAACCCAGTCTTTGTTCAACCTTATATCTTTGGCTCAATAAGGGTCGAGGTTGTGGCTAAGTTTGTTTGACCCTAAGTATGAGCCATCTAACCAGGTAATGGGCCGACCAATCTGCTATGTAAGCTAAGCTTATGTAGAGTTATCACATGCAAGGGCGGATGTCTTTCAAGCAAAGGTTACCTTACACTTAGGCCTTGGGCTCTTGGCCTATGTCTAAGAGCAAGTATCAACACTTGTCCTCTTCCTCTCATCTATGGTGTGGTAGAGACAAGAGTAGGTTCTTATCATGTAAGTTGCTATGGAAGGAAGTTTTTCTAGTCCCCTTACATCTAATCATTGCTCGCTTATTTAGCAACTATTTGCATTCCGCTTATCTTCTTGTTTTAATGGAGGCAAGGGAACATATGTTTCACCTACCCCCTTCCCCTCTCCTACCTTAATGGGCTTAGGAGAGCAGTACTTACTAAGGCTTAAAATGGGTGATAGTAATCGAATGAGCTCTTCAAGATATCAAAGAAAAATAGGATGAAAGGGTTGACAAACACAATAACTTTTGTAGAGCTACTCAAAGGGTTTGACACACCAACAAACACAACACAACTTAATACTTTGCTTGATATAACTCAAAAGTTAATGTTAAGGTCCACTTACCACTAATCTTAAGCTACTTAGCAAGATTAGATAAGAATGTAAGAAAATTGTACTCGAAGAGGAATATCTTACAAGAACAAGTATATTCAATATTTGAAAGAATGTAAGATGCCTTGCAGCTATAGTAAAAGGACTATTTATAGTAAGTCCTTTAAGGTAACAATACAAATAAAAAAAATTACATAAAAGACAATGAAAAAGGAGATTCCTATAATGTATGAAAATGGTAAATAAGACAAATGGCAAAAAGGGAATATAGTACAAATTTCAAAAAGGTAAGGATAGGTGGTAGCCTATCAATGGATTCATATTGGTGATTCTTGAGGCGTAATAGCTAAGCTGCAATGAAGTTATGGTTGCTAAAGATGGATGGTATTTAGAACTGTCAAAACAAAAGAGGGATGCTGTTGTTTTATAAGTTGAATAAGTAAAGCTCAGCATATTGAAGCCTCAACCTCAGCACTTGGTAACTCGGCCTCGATACTTGTCATGTGTATAGATTAAAGTTAGACTTGATGCATATTTACCTCGACCTTGGCATTTAACAAGTCGGTGTTGGCACTAGGCAAGTTGGTAACTAGGCAGGGGTCCATGTAGAGAAGAATGCGTTCAAGTTGAAACCTCGTGGAATTTGCCTACTATCCTTCCGTATAGAGGCACTATCCTCGGCAAGCTAACTTAAGAGTATCCTCTTCATGAGAAACTGTAAGTTTTAGAGGCATGCGCAAGTGAGGGGACCAGAGGTCAGTAGTCCATCAATTCCTCAAGGATGTTAAAGATTTACCCTCAAATCTTGATCTTGTTCTTCTTCAGGCACATAAGGCATTAGGTCAGCAACATTGAAAGTAGAAGATACTCCGTATCCTTCTAGTAGCTTAAGTTCATAGGCATTATCATTGACACACCGAAGGATCTTAAAAGGTCCATTCAACTTGAGGGATAACTTATTCGTCCTCTTCCCTATGAAATGCTCCTTGCTAAGGTAGACCTAGACAAGGTCTCCTGGGTTGTAAATGACTCGCTTCCTTCCTCGGCTTCCTTATTCCTTCTATTGGGCCATAGTCTTGGTTAGTTGCTCAATAACCCTTTGATGCAATTTCTAGAACTCATTATCACGTTACATGCCGGATTGACTTTCTCCTTGGGAGGTTAGGCCAATAACCATGTCTAAAGATAAGTTTGGGTTAATTTCATAGACGGCCTCAAAAGGTAACCTTTTTGTTAAGCTGTAAGTGGTGCAGTTGTAAGTGAACTCAATTATGGGGAAGCATAGATCTCAATCATATAGATTCTTCCCAATAGTAGCTTGAAGGAGGTTACTGATTGTTCTATTCACAACTTCTATCTTGCCATCTGTTTGTGGGTAACAAGTAATACTGAACATGATCTTAGTGTCAAGCTTCTTCCATAAGGTTCTTTAAAAGAAGCTTGCGAACTTCGAATCACAATTAGATATAATACTCTTTGGTACTCTAAGCAGCTATAGAATCTTCTGCAAAAGAGGTTAATAACAAATAAAGCATCATTGATTTTGTGGTAGGGAATGAAGTAGCTCATCTTATTAGATCGATGGACTTCTACCATAATAAAATCATGTCTTTATGGTGCTCTAGGTAGGCCAAGCATGAAATACATGATCAAATTGGTCCATGGTCGTTCTGGTATAAGTAGCGGTATGTACTCTCCATATGGCTTCTTTCTTCCCTTAGCATGTTTGCATACCTCGCATTGTTCAAGAACTTGGTGTACATCTTTCATCATCCCTGACCAATGGAAATGTTCTTTTAGTAACTTAACCATTCTCTTTTCACCAAAGTGGTTAGCTAAGCCCCCAACATGGGCTTCTTAGATAAGTAATTCCCTTACGAAACCACTCGGCACACAAACTTGCTTCTCCTTCATTAAAACCCCTTAGCTTAGATAGAATCCATCTACTTCTCCTCCTACGTAGCATATGACCACTAAGGGTCCAAAATACTGATCAAGCAAGGTGCTAAATCTAAGTATCCTAGCTTGCAATGCCATAATAAGAACATGCCGACAAAAGAGTGTGTTAGCCATAGTATTAGTGATCCCCTTCTTGTACTTGATGACATAGCAAAAGTTTCCAAGAACTTAACCCATTTAGCATGACGTCGAGAAATATTTTGCTACCCTCTAAGATAGTAAGTAGTGTTACAAGTTCTAAAGTGTTCGAATAAGGGCATAAAACTCCTTGTCTTATGCTGAGTAATTCAGTGTAGTTCCTTTGAGCTTCTCGCTGAAATAGGCAACTAGTCGATGCTCCTACATAAAAACAACTCTAATGCCGACTTTAGATACATCGCATTCTAGTTCAAAAACTTTCTCAAAGTTGGGCAGGATAAGTAGTAGGGCAGAAGTCAACCTAAACTTAATCTTGTCAAAACTTCTCTGAGCTTTCTAAAAACCATTTGAATTCAAAGTTTTTCCTAGTCATCTTTGTTTATAAGGCAACCATGTAACTAAAGCTCCGAATGAATCTTTGATAAAATGAAGCCAAACCATGAAAACTCCTTACTTCGATAGCATTAGTGGGTGTCAACCATTCAAGAATAGCTCGAACTTTCCTGTCATCAACTCTGATACCTCCTTCAAAAACAACGTATCTAAGCAATACTACCTCACACTGATAAAATACATATTTATTCAAATTGCCAAATAAGTGCTTGGTACGGAGGATATCAAACACAGATTTTAAGTGCACAACATAAGAGATAAGGTTAATATTGTATAACAATATATCATCAAAGTATACAACAACACACTTATCAATCAATGTTCTCAAAACATGGTTCATGAGTCGTATAAAGGTACTAGGCGTGTTTATTAGACCAAACGGCATCACTATCCATTCGAACAGGACATCCTTTGTTTTAAAAGCTATCTTCCATTCATCTTCGGGTCTCATTCGTATTTAATGGTAGCTACTCTTAAGATCAATATTAAAAAAGAATTAGGTACCATGCAACTCATCAAACATGTCATCTAACCATTAAATCAAATATCGATACTTAACAATGATTTTGTTGATTGCTTGACTATCAATATACATTCTCCATAAGCCATCTTTCTTGACACTAGGATAACTGGCATGACACAAGGACTCATGCTTTCTTGGACATATCCATGGTCAATCAACCCATCAACTTGTTTCTTTAACTCGGTAGCTTGGTCAGGGTTGAGCCTATAAGCAGGTTGATTAGACAAAGCAACTCTAGGTTAAAGGTTAATACAATGCTCTATACCTCTAATTGATGGTAAACCTCATGACATATCTGCAAAAAATAGGTCAGCATACTCCTGTAGTAAAGTCTACACATTGGCAAGTAAAGTTCCAACCTCTCTCAACTTTAGTAGTTTCTTGATTAGAAAAGACACACATTCTTTCGCCTTAACATCTCTAGAAAATTGGGCTTAAGAAATCACTAAAAACTTCTACTAAAATGATCGAGTAATCTTCTCTTGCAACTCCTGCACTTCCTTGGGGTTCATTGGGATCTATATAACCTTCCTCCCATCCTTATTAAACATATAAGCATTCCTATATTCATCATGCAATACTCTCAAATCAAATAGCTAAGGTCCACCATATAAGATATGTAAGGTACATATGAGTAAGATGTCACATAGCACCTCGTCCTTATATCTGTAACCAACAGTAATCGACACTTTAACTTACTTGACAATAGGTAGACTTCGCTTCTCATTTAGCCAATGAATCTTATACAGTTTAAAGTGTAGGTAGGTTGGCAATTTTAAGGCTTTAATTACTCCCTGTATTATCAAATTGGTGCAACTCCTTCCATCAATGATTAATGCACAAAGTTTCCCATCCACTCAGCAATTTATATGGGAGAGGTTCTTGCTCTGCTCATTCTCGTTAAAGACAAAGGTATTGAGAGATCATCGTACGATAAAACAAAATTCAGGTCCTATTCCAAGTGGGGTAACTACATCAAAATTTTCTTGGAATTCTTCTAGCAACTAATTAACTCTTACTTCATCTTCTCCTTCACTAGTACTATCCACTTTGAACTGGGATTTGTCTCCTTTGACAGTCATGACACGTATGTTCAGGCACCGATTAGCCATATGTCTAAAACCAAGACACCTGAAGCACTTAATCTCTTGGGTCTTCCTTCTTAAGCTCTGACCTTGGTCCTTCCTAACCTCAGGCTCCTCGCCTTACTCTTACCTCGACCATCATCAAGTCTACTTAGCATTTGACCTCAATGGTCCACCTCGGAATTGTATTGAGCTCGGTCATATCCATGCCGGCTAAGCATACCACTCCTACTTAGCAAGCTAGGTCGGCTACTCAACACTCAATTAATCTAATTTAGCTTTTTCCTTTCAACCTTTATGCTACTTAGATGGTTTCATCTAGAGTCCCAAGCCTCTATAATTCTATAATATTACCAATTTCAGTTCTAAGCCTAGAAATAAACCGTACTATAGTTCATGTCTCAAGTTCATTGACATCACATTGAATCATTAGTAACTGAAATTCTCTAAGGTATTCGTCTACTAATATGTTACCTTATTTCAAGTCTTGGAGACGTTAGAAAGTGTCTTGTTTATAGTGTTCTATAACAAACCTACTTCTTAGAACTCTTTTCATCTCATTCCATGTTCGAACTTCATGTCGGCTTCTTTAACGTACGTTCTGTAACTTTTTCCACCACATTGCTGCATACCTAAAAAATTCTAACGCAACCACTCGAATACAAACAACTCACGTTCTCTTAATCCATCATATTGCTTCTCCTCATCATACTCCTATACTTCATCTAACTCAAGTCTCCTTCTTATAACTCCATTAGCATGTTGAAGTAAAGCTAGGTTTATGTTAATAGCTTCAGGTGCTCGATTCTTACCGATCTATCTTCTTGGCCTATCTCCTACATCTTGGTCTTGCTTAACGTCAACTATCTCTTACAGCCTAGTCTCTATGGCCTGTTATATAGAAACAACTAGATTGGCCACAATAGTAGCAAAGTCTTATATCTGCTCATCAGTAGTTCGTGGGTCTATTGGGTGATATAATCACATCTATGAGCATCATTTTTAGCATCATTAATCTCTCCTTGAACATTAAGATTCAACATTCTCAATACAAAACTTTAGGAAATCCTCTACTTACATAGAAAATTCTCACAAACTTAATAATTATGATTCAAATAGTGAACTAAGAACTTATACTGTTTTTCAAGTAGAGAATATGGTGTAATAGAACAAACACATATTATAACAAGATCAACTACTTCGAAACTTAGCTTTTAGTCACAACCTCAAGCTCCGATACCAAGATAATATGATATGCCTAGGAGTACAGTAATCATTATGGCTTACTATGGATTATAGTAACTGAATGGGTCCTTCGAGAGAAAAGTAAGACAGAAGTGTCAGCAAACACAATAGCTTCCATGGAGCTTCTCGGAAGATATAGCGCACTAACGAACATTAACACTTCGCTTGATATGACTCACAAGCTAATGTTAAGGTCTACTTGCCACTAATCTCGAGTAACTCGGCAAGATTAGATAAGAGTGTAAGGAATTATATTCAAGGAGGGATATCTTACAAGAATAAGTATATTTAATATTTAAAAGAATGTAAGATGCCTTGCGGCTATAGTAAAAGGACTATTTATAGTAAGTCATTTAAGGTAATAATATAAATAAATAAAATTACATAAAAGACAATAAAGAAAGAGATTCCTAGAATGTACGAACAGGATAAATAAGACAAATGATGAAAAGAGAATATAGTACAAATGTTAGAAAAGTAAGGACTGGTGACAACTTATCATTGGGTTCAAATGCAACTTGTCAATGGGTTCATATTCATGATTCTTAGGACATGGTAGTTGAGCTATGATGAAGTTATGGTTCCTACAGATGGATGGTATTTGGAACCAACAAGACAAAAGAAGGATGCTACTATCCTATAGGCCGAATAAGTAGAGCTCGGCATGTTGAGGTCTCGACTTCGGTATTTGTTATGTCTATATATTAGAGTTTGGCTCAATGTGCAGTCACCTTAGCTTCGACATTTAGTAGGTAGGCCTTGACATA
The DNA here is from genome assembly GCA_024138005.1 of Lumnitzera racemosa. Taxonomy (NCBI): domain Eukaryota; kingdom Viridiplantae; phylum Streptophyta; class Magnoliopsida; order Myrtales; family Combretaceae; genus Lumnitzera; species Lumnitzera racemosa. The sequence continues at coordinate 82,941,545 of JAMXBC010000008.1, read as the reverse complement.
GGCTAGTCGGTGACTGGGTAGGGGTTTATGTAGAGAAGAATGCATCCGAGTTGAGACTTCAAGGAGTTCGCCTAATGTCCTTCCATATATTGGCACTCGTCCTCGATAAGCTAACATAAGAGTATTCTCCTCATGAGAGACTATAGGCCTCAAAGGCAAGCGTGAGTGAGAAGGGCAAGAGGTTAAGACCATTTTTATATAAATGGTCCTAACTTGAAAAAATTTAAAAAAAAAATAGAAATTTTAGAAAAAAAATCACAAAAAATAGAAAAATTGGAAAGATCACAAAAGTTAAAAATTTAAGAAATTTAAATAAATAAATGTATAAATAATAAATTTTTTTAGAATAATTTTTTTAAAGTATTTTTAAGGCCTTAAGTAAAGAAGGATATTAGATATGGGTTTAAATTTAAATCTAGCATAGGTTGACCTTATTCATATGTGCAATTTAATTACACATATGAACAAGGCACAGGTCAATGGCTTAATGATTCCACACTTTGACTCGATATTGTATATGGCTTGAAGGTCTTGGGTTCAAATCTTACACAAAGTGCCGTTTATTTTTCTTCATAAAACATGCATAACACGTGTCATATATACGCCATACCCTACGAACACATGTTAGCTATGTAACATGGCACATGTCATATATACACTACAACCATAGACATGTGTTGCATACATGCTACACCTACAAATAGGTGTTGGCCACGTGGCATGATATGTATCGACTATGTGGCATGACAAGTATCATATACACACAACACTACATAGACACGTGTCACATATGTATCCCCTCATAGCATAACACATGCCACATATGTATCAGCTATGTGGCATGACATACTATTACCTACGTTATTAGCCATGTATCTCATTAAGACATGAAACACGATGTTGTTGGATCGTACAGTTGATGTGGCACCACATCAGTATTTTTTCCCCCACTTTCTTCCTCTTTCCTTCTTTTTCTATACGTTTCCTATACGTTCCATCGCTAGTCAATTGCCTTTAGCTTCAAATTTAAGCCCCTTTATATTGCAATTTGCCAAATTAATGGTGAGATTGAAAACTTCACATAGCCTACTTTGCATACAATACAAGAACTCATCCAAATTCTTGATTTAAAATGGTTAAAATCGAATCAAAATTTGGCAAAAAGCATAAATGTGTGACTTAAGACCTGAACTCAATCCATGCTCATCAATGGTCATCAAAGCTTCCAATTTATGCTTTAAGAAAAAACAAAAATTCACGAACATTACTTGGCTAATCCTCAAGCTCAATTTCAATTAATTCTCATTTCTTTCCTTAATTAAACCCATAAGCATTCAACAGTGAAGTCACTACTATGCTTGACTTACTGTGTTTGAATCAAAGTTTTTAATATAAATGGACCCCTCAACACTGACTCCGAGCAGAACTCTCTCTCTCTCAACCTCTCTCTTCCTCTAGAGCTCTCCCTCTCTATTTACATTTCTCTCTCTCTCTTTGGTCACTTCCAAGTTAACTTACAATCACCAACAAAGTCCCCTAAACTCGAGCTTCCCAACACAACCAAGCTTAGCCACCGTCATACCCCTTAGTGCCTCACACAACCTACCACTGCAAGCCTTAACCCTAACTACGACCCCATTTACAAACCACTATGAACCATCGCCTTTAGTACAAACTAAATCCATGGCCAAACTCCTAACCCTCTAAAACCCCTAACCTAACTGCCTTCTCACACCCAACGATCCCTACTGTACCGAACTAATACCACTGTCACCTCTCTAATTTTAACGACCACCCAAGCCACCTCCACTCACTTTGGCATTCTCCCTACCCCCTACAAACCTAATAAAAAACTCACAAAACACCCCTTCCTCATTCGATTTGATGCACGGAAGCACCTGAAGCCTCCTCGATTAGTTGCTCCTTTCTTGCCTAGGATGTGACCTGTGGAGCTCCAGCTGAACTAAATCCAACCCACTGCTCCAACCCACATACACAAGCTCTTTAATCTAACCTTCTTTTATGTTTCAATTTTTTAATATATTTTTTATAATTTATTTTTTGTTAATTTATTGTAAATGTAACCTAAAAAAAAAAGAGAAAAAGGAAAAAAAGAAGAAGAAAAAAGTGGAAGGGGTTTAAATTTTATTTTCATGTTTAAGTAAGAAAATGAAAAATAATAAAAATAAGTAAATATATATATAAGGTAATAAAATAAAGGAAATAAATGAAAAACCTTTTACTACTTAGAAATTCTTTTTTTGAAACAAAATAAAATGAACCCTTTTCAAAAATTAGGAAATTTTTAGAAATTTCAAAAATAAGACCTCGATTTAGGACCTTTTAGGTCTTTCTTAATAAAATTGAACCTACTTAAAACGTAAACTCCACGTTTTTTCAAAATTAAAATGAATCTAACACATTAAAGTTTTTTATAAATATATATATATATCTGATCTCAAATAGCAGATATTCAAGCATCTTTAGGACGATGTAAAAAACGAAAAATTTAGTTTCCACCCTCCCTCCTTTTTTAGCTTAAAATTACTCAGTAAAAATAAAAACTTAATTTATTCAAATGTTTGTTTTTGTCTTAAAAGGTGATTTCAAGAGATTAAATCTAAATTAGAAAAGTTTGTAGTATCTGCAAAGGTTTAAAGAATTTAACCCTTAGACTTGAACTCTGGTCTTTTCAAAACCTTTTTTTTTTTCGAAAATCGATTTTCTTGTGTAAACTTGTGTCTAGGTTAAAATTAAATCTACTCATTTGGTTTTGACCTAAATCATTTCCCAACCTTAGTCGGGTAGCAACTTCAAAAGTTTATAGGACTCTTTTAAAAAGCCAGTTTTCTATAAACCTTAATCAAGGATTGATGTTAAACTAGTAGATATTGATTAGTTTAGGAAAAACTCTGAAAAACTTATAAAAACTAGGAAATATCAGGCTCGACACTCCTTTGATGCCTAATTCAATAGCGGTAGTAATTATGTGAGCCTTAAAGACAAGGAAGAGAGCTCCCATAAGTATATTTAAGGCTCTACGTCCCTTTTATAGTTTACCTTAATTAAGATCTAAGAGATAATATTTATAAGCCATGTGTAGAAGTCCTTTGTCAAGTTAGTTCATACGACCCTCAGATTTAGGGAGGCTTTCATAAGATTTTCTAGCATCGATGAGAAGAATAATTGCCCTTGAGCCTTATGTTTGTCTCATCCTCATTAATTCCTTATGGGACCGTACACTTTCACCATGTAAGCCTTTAAGGTATGAACACCACACATCACATCGCATTTAATGTAATGTAAGTGTTGTGCAATTAAACTAGGGGAACCTTTGGTGCAATTGCACTTAAGGATCATGGGAAGTAGACATCTTCAAAGCATGTCTCTATTTTGAACCCTTCCTCAACATAGCTTTAGGGCCAACCTAGTCTTCATTTGGCCTTATGCCTTTAGCTCAATGGGGTTAAGGTTATGGCTAGGTTTATTTAGCCCCAAGTTTAAGTTGGCTAACCTAAAGATAGCCCGCCAATTGACCATGTAAGTTGAGCCCATGCAGAGTTATCACATGACAAGGCGATTGTTTGTCGGCTAAAGGCTACCTTAAGCTTGGGCCTTAGGCTCTTAGCCCATATCCAAGAGCTGGTATCAACACTTGTCCCCCTTCTCTTGTCTATAGTGTAGTGAAGACGAAAGTAGGTTCTTGTTAGATGAATAAGTATAGGAGGAGTCTTTTGGTTCCTTGCATCTAGTCATTGTTCATTTGTTTAACAACTTTTTGCATTTTGCTTATCTTCTTGTTTTAATGGAGGCAAGGACACAAACGTCTCACCTAATCCCCCTCCCCTTTTCGATGCTTAAGTCAATAAAGCTAGTAACTATATAAACCATAAAGATAACGAAGAGATCTCTCATGAGTATATTTGGGGCTATGTATCCCTTTTTTTGGCTTACCTTAAGTAAGATCCAAGAAAGAGTATTTATAGGCCATGTTTAAAAGTCCTTCATCAAGTTGATTCGTGCTTCCCCAAGATTTAGTGGGGATTTCGTATGATTTTATGACATTGATACAAAGAATAATTTCCCTTAAGCTTTATGTTTGTCTCATCCTCATTAATATCTTACAGTATCATATACTTTAGCTATGGGAGGGGGGAGGGTGGGGGCATCAAGGTATGAGCTACCATATGTCACATTGCATTTAGTGGGATGTAAGTGTTGTAGAGCTAAACCAAGGGGAGTCTTTGTTGCAATTGCACTTTAGGGTCATAGGGAATGGACATCTTTAGAGCATGTCTCCATTCCAAATCCCTACTCAATATAGCTCTAAGGCCTACCTAATCTTCATTTGGCCTTATACCTTTGGCTTAATGGGGGTCGAGGTTATGGCAAGGTTTGTTTAACCTTAGGTATGAGTTAGCTCACTTAGCAATAGGTTTGCTAAGTGGCCATGTTAGCTGAGCCCCTATAGAGTTATCACATGCCAAGGCAGTTGCCTTTCAGGCAAAGGTTGCCTTACGCTTGGGCCTTGGGCTCTTAGCCTCTTAGCTTATGTCCAAGAGCTAATATCAACACTAACCCCCCCCTCTCCTCTTATCTATAGTGTAAGATAAGAGTAGGTTCTTGTTGCACGAGTCAGTATGGGAGGGAGTTTTTTTGGTTCACTTGCATCTATTTTTCATTTACTCATTTAGAAACTATTTGCATTCTGTTTATCTTCTTATTTTAATAAAGGCTAGGGCACGTATGTCTCACTTACGCCCTCTCTCTGATGCTTAAGTCAGTAAAGCTAGTAATTATGTAAACCTTAAAGACGAGGAAGAGAACTCTCATATGTATATTTAGGCTATTTGTCCCTTTTTCGACTCACCTTTAGTGAGATCCAAGAGAGAGAGAGTACTTACAGACCATGTGTAGAAGTACTCTGTCAAGTTAAATCATGTGGCCTTAAGATTCAGGGAGGCTTTCATATGATTTTCTAACATCGACAAGAAGAATAATTTCTCTTAGGCCTTATGTTTATCTCACCCTCATTAATGTCTTACAGTATCGTACACTTTGGCCATGTTGGCCTTTAAGGTATGAGCCACCATACATTACATCACATTTAATGCGATGTGAGTGTTGTTTCTCTAAACTAAGGAGCCTTTGCTGTAATTGCACTTAATGATCATGAGAAGTGGACATGTTTAGAGCATTTCTTTGTTCCAAACCCTTGCTTAGAGTAGCTCTAGGGTTTACCTAGTCTTCATTTGACCTTATACCTCTAGTTTAATGGGGGTCAAAGTTGTGGCTAGGTTTGTTTAACCTTAAGTATAAGCCTACTAACCTACTAATGGGCTAGCCAATTAGCTATGTGAGCTAAGCCTATGTAAAGTAATCACATGCCGAGGTGGTTGTCTTTTGGGCAAAGGTTATCTTACACTTTAACCTTAGGCTCTGAGCCTATATCCAAGAGCTAGTATCAACACTTGTCCCTTCCTTTTTTTTTTTTGTAGTGTGGTGAAGACAAGAGTAGGTTCTTATTACCTAAGTCAATTTGGGAAGGAGTTTTTCTAGTTCCCTTGCATCTGGTCATCATTTACTCATGTAGCAATTGTTTGCATTCCGCTCATCTTCTTATTTTAATGGAGGCAAGGACATATATGTCCCACCTTGCACGTATGCTGCACCCCTTACCACCAACCTGTTAGCTCAGCTATTTATCAGTCATAGTAAGCAGGTTAATGAGTCAAGGCTTTACTAGAGTTCTTTATTGTAATGGTTGATCTTCTCTCATTGATTTTTTTTTTTTTTTTGCCAGAACTACTCATATGTTCACTCTTAACATAAGGTAAGTTTAATATCAAATGTATCTAAAACAATACTACAACAAGTTTAGCCTATTGAAGCATACTATTCAAGGTAATCACGATAAAACTGCAAAAAAAAAAAAAAAAAAACATAGGGTGGGCAACCTTTTTTCGGTTGTAAGACAACAATATGTCTTAGAGGGAAACTTATTTTAATGAAATAGTTGCCTGCTTTTTCTTTAGTTAAAAGAGAAACCCTAAGTTAAATAAATATACCCCCCCTTCCTTTTTCTCCTCCCCAACCTCACCCACCAACCCCCATCCCCACCCCTCCAATGCATCATCTTTCTACGAAAACCTCTATCAAAACCCTAACTTAAACATTAAAATCAAATATTTACAAAAGGTTACAAGGGCAAGACTAAGGCCAAAGTATAGATACTGGGGTTCTATTAGAGGAATAGAAAACCCTAAAGTCATTCATAAAAAATTGGGTTTCTAAAGTGACCTTACCCTCGTTATCTTCAAGATCATCGCATCTTTACAATACTCTTTGAAGGTCCTCTCTCTCTTTACTGTTGATTCTCTATTAACAATAATTACTCTTCACTTTTCTCTTTTTTTCCAAACTGATGCTAGATAGTGACACTATTGTTGATTGTTAATGAGTTGTTTTATTTATGTTTAATTAGAGTAAGTTTTGATTCAAATCAAATCTTGAGTTCTTGTTTTGATATCTAGTTTATTTTTATTTTGTTTTATTATTTTGGACCTTTAGGGGGAAAAAAACATAGTTTTGGACTATCTTGATTTGTCCTCTTATTTAGAAAGCTACAAATTTTTAGTAATACTTTATTCTTGATTTGTTTTATGTAGTTTTAGTAATTAAAATGTCTTAGCCATGGTTTATTTTCTTTTTTTTTTTTTCTTTTGTAATGTATTTTCTATTTACTATAACTCTATTTTTCTTTTGTATATTAGGGATTGGTCCTACTTATTTCCCCTTACATAATTATGTTTTATAATGGTACTAGATGATTCTCTTTTTTGTTGGTTTATATGAACATAGATTTCTACTCGGCTATCTTCTTTTTATTGTTGAGTGGCTACTGGTTGTATAGTTTTATAGGAGTAAACCCCTGAAGCTGGGCTCTACTTGTTTTAGAATTTTGCTTAGATAGATAATGTATTCCTTCTTGTTTAGTTTAGTAGTTACTTAATATTTTGTATGAATTCCATTCCCAAAATTAATGGGGTGCTTTAAATCTTATGATTCATATGCACCTAGCAATTGTTAATGGCTTTATGGCATACAAGCTTAAGACATTGTGTAAAAGTCCGTACTAGCAAAGTTACAATTATTAAACTCATCTTTAATACTAAAGTTAGAAGAGTAGAGGTACAAATAGTCCTAGTAAATTATTTTCTTTGTTTATCATATGAATGAACATATGATGGTTGTTTACTAAATTAAGATTTTGTAACTGTGTTTCAAGGATGAATAATGTTTAGTTAGAACAACATGGGATGCATAACAGGACCTTTGATTCTAGCTGATTAAATATCATCGGTGAGCTCTTAGTTTAGAAAATTTTGCAAGCTATTTATATTCCTAATTGTCTTCTATTGTGAGAGATTATGAAACTACTTTATTTAGACTAATTGCTCATTCATTAAATCATTCATATTATAGTAGATAAATTTTTTTGGTTAAATGATATGTCAATAATTATTTGTTTCTTAAAAGTTCATGCACTGGCAAAGTTTTTGAAACATGGGAAGATATTATTTTTCTTATCTAGTTATGCCAACGGAGAAAAGTTCTATTCATGTAATGGCTAATTCTTTTTCCTTTTTGATACTCTGGGATATAACTTAAATATTAGAATAGGTCTTTTTGAGAGAATTTTGTTAATTTTTTCAACCCCACTTTAACCATCTAAATCCTTTGAGTGAATAGAGTTGAATCTATATTTATTATTCCATATTATTCTTCTATAAGGAATTTTGCATTCAAATCCTATTCATCAAAGAAAAATGTGTTGTGCTAATGTATCTTAGATAATCTACATCTCAAAGATCGGTGCTAATGAGGTACTCATAAGATTAAAGATGTTGATCACGTTATATGTCCATTTGAACTAAAGGAATTCAAGCATGCAAAGTTGATTATGAGAGCTCGTATTTAATAGTACAATCTTCATTTCAAAGTACTTAATTCATTTGAAGATACATAAGTAATTAATACACTATGTGATCTTTAATATATTTTTTTTATACGATGTTACCCAAACTATTTTTTTGTTGTATGGCTTAAATAATTCATTTTCTATATGATCACTAAAGAAATCATCTGAAAAATTGAAGCCCTAATTAACATTGATTTCATAAAGATTTTTTTTTATTTTCACTTCACATATTTAGCTCTCATTTGTTTGGTTAATTTTGTAAGTACATGAGATTTGAAGGCTTTTTGGCTTATATTATTAGTTTGTTTATTGCTAGTTACATAAAATTTACACACCAATGGTATAACCTATCATTCTTCAAAACTCATATATGATAATGGTGATCATATTAATAAGAACTCCAAGTACTTACTTAGAAAGTATCAAAACTTTAAGTTTTGGCATAGATTTTGCTTTGACATATTATACTTTTATAAGTCTGATTATGTCATAATGTAGTTGTTGATCTTGATGCAATGATGTTGGCTTCTAAGAAACATGAATGTTATATTACTCTTAAAGGGAAACTAAAGGCTATTACTTTGCCTCCATTCCAGATCATTGAAGCTTGTGCCCATGGAACTTTAATAGACTTGTTTAGTTTTGGTACATCAATAGGGGGAAACATCCTCTATTGTTTCATATAGCCAAATTCTTTAGATAAAATAGTAACAAGTTACTGTAAGGATGTATTTGTCTCTTCATAAAATGTCTTCCATTTTCTCTCAATGTTTGATTTAACTTAATCACTATGATGTTTGAGCAATTGATGGTAATTGAGATGGGTAGTGTTACCTAGTAAAGGGATAGTGGTTAGAGGTAGCAGTGTTAACCTATTGCATTTTTTTTTTTTAAGGATACAATTCCTTCTGTGTTTTTTTTTCCTTCTTTAGACTTTCTATCATTGGCTGATAGGCTTAGTACTATGGCTTGTTTTAGGCTAAGCTCGTTTTCTTTTCCTTTTGTTGTAGTGTTGTGCATTATGACTTATTGTTTGACCAGTTCTTTGATCTTTTGTCTTAGTTATTGGTGTGGATGTAATCTAATTTTTCCTATAATACAAAATTTTTATTACCATAAAAAATGTATTTTTTTGGTCCAAAATATGATATCAAGATTAATGGTAACAAAGAGGGAAACCACCTTATATACAAAATTTAATGTAGTTTATATATTTTTTTTCAAAGAAAAATCTATAAAGGTCGTCATTAGTGCCCCAAACGTTATAACTTTCTCTTCACCTTTTTAGGGCAGATGAAAGTGCCTTAATGTATTTGAACGTGAGGGATTCCATGATACTTGTTAGGTGGTTAAGTTTGCTTTCAAAAATTTTGGCCATTAAGGCACATATCTTTTCAAGGCAAGTAAAGCTACCCCAACACTTACTGTAGCACCTAAAGGTATGTAAGTGAGTTAAATGGGCTAATCCAACCTAACCCATTTTAGCTCACGGGTTAAATGGGCTAAGCTTATTTAGCCCACTTTTTAAATAGGCTAAAAAATCTCAACCTAAACCCATTTAAAAAGCAGGTTAAATAAGATAGCCTGTGAGCCAAATGTGTAAATCCGTTAAATAGGTTGGCCCACTTTAGTCTGTAGGTTAAACGAATCAGACTCATTTGTCTTGTTTTTAAATGGCTTGACCAGCAAGCAAAAACCCACTTGCACACGTCTAACAGTGCCCTAGACATAGGGTGTATGCTATGACTACCTTAAAAAAGCTAACCACCCCATTATAGTACTTATTAGGTCGATTTTGATCGCCCTAAAAAATCACTTTTGTTATAGTGAAAATGTCAAAAAGGAAAAAAAAAAAAGAAAGAAAGAAAGGAAAGTACATTGACAACAAGCATAAGGACATTATAGACGCATTGGTAAGATGGTCAAACTCACTATTTACCTAAGATCGCTAAAGGCCTCATAAAATCGAAACGTAGAAAAACAAGTCTCTATAACTAATGTAAAATAAATTTTAAAAACTGTATATATGTTTATAATAATTATTAAAAACTTGAAATATATAATAAAAATAAAGAATTAAAGAAATTAAGTTCTTTCATAAGAAAATTCTTAATCTATAATTTAATATGTATAGAAGATGGATAAGCAAAAGTAGAAACTAAACTTTTTTCCAATATTCTTTTTTATGAGAAAAGTAATGAATCAAAGAGAGCAAAACTTTTAATTCATTTTAGGTTATTAATGATATGAATTGAAGTACATAATTTTCATTGTGGACTTTGTTATTAGAGCCAAAATCTAGATAAAAACTATGAACATCTAAAAAGGAGCAAAGAGAGAGAGAAAGAGGGAAAAAAAATTAGAATAAGAAAGGAAGATGATGTAATATCATAATAGTCATGGATTGTAAAAGCCTAGCTATATTTTTATATTTTTTAGCCTATTCAATTCAAATATGCAAAATTGGTAAATTTGATTAAAAATATAAATTTATACCAAATTTAACATGTAAACTTAACTAAAAATAAAAGTTTTTATATGAAAATAATTTTATATATGAGTTAACTCAAAAAAGTCTTCTAAAATCATAAACTCCTAGAATCATGTCTGTAAAATCACAATTTTCATGATTATACTCATTAGATATCCTTGTCCAAAAATATTAGTGATGTTGCTAATGTGTACTACATTCTATAACTCAACTAATACTAATCAACTATAGATCAAGCTACTTAACAAAATTAGAGCATTAAGTTTTGTAAATAATTTATATCAAGCCAACATGTGATATCAGTACTATTTAGTAACATCCATCTTCCTAACTCGAAGTTTCTTCTTTTCGAATTACAATAAATGGTGAAGCTATAATTCTAATCCAATTTACTCTTAGTGATTTAATTTTCATAATTTATAAGGGTCTTTGTTGATACATAAGCAATCATTGACTAATAATAAGATAAATCTATCATTTTAACTTTATAAATTTATGGAATCGATTTCTACTTTTAAATCTCATAAAAGCATAAATGTTATTTGGATATATATTTTGATTAGTTCTATTTATACCTAAAATATGAAATTTAACTAAATAAATTGAAAAGGAGATGGTTGAATTAAAATAATTTCCTTCAAAGTTATATTTATGTCAAAGATTAATAAATATTTTATCATGCTCCAAGTATCTTATTGATACACTAAAATTACAACTTCCATTAACTATATTTGAAAATTAGTTAGATATTGTTTTATAATATTTTGGGTAGATTTATTTGTGTTAGGATTCTTCTTATTTTTATTAAGGAAAAATTACATTTTAGGAGATAAGATTTTGGGATCAAATTTAGTTAAGGAAATAAAATTTTTTAATATTTCAAATAGAAGATGAAATTTTTTAATGGTTTAAATAGTAAATAAATATTACTTTGAGGATACCTTATGACTTTAACAAAACATTGTTTGATCTTTGCAATGTGGCATGTTGGATGCACAAAATGTTACCCTCTATTTCGCCAACTTACATATCATTATCTATTTGCACTATTTACATAACTCTAATGCTCTATTCAAACTAATAAAAACTTCCATTTTCCATATCAACTTAACCTCAAATATCCATCCTTTTAGTATGTAATTTCCCCTTTTTGTAATGGTTAACTAGACTAGAAATCTTGTATTTCTTGTTATATTATTCTGCGTATCATGGGTAGAGCTCCAATTTTTTATGGATCAAAATATATTTTTTATGTACCCAAATTGACCAATAGAAAAATTAAGAGAGTATTTCTTCTCCTTCTTTCTAATTTCTTATATATATATATATATATATATTTTGTTTCATGGTATCATAGCTTAGTCAATCCCTATAGACTAGATCGATCAAATATGAGTTACTTTAAACTTATCTAAAAGAGTTCACCGAGGACCAAATTAAAGTTTGACTCTTTGGATGACTCCGAGATTGATAATCAAAATCCTACCAAATCCTACCCATCAACGGGAGACTAAAACTCTCTCCAAATTACTTAACACATGTTGAATAGGTCAAATTTTCACAAAGTGATTTCAATACGTAAACTTGTTATATGTGGGTGCTATAAGCCAAGATGCTTTACGAGCTCATCCATAATTCCAGCATGCAATTCAAAGGATTATGTTTTATGCCCCAAAACCTATATTGTAATAATAGCTTGCTATGTGTCCTACTTAATAAACCATGTTAAGGCTGCTAAATTTACTAAACCATAACATTTCAAAACCGATTAGTTTTTCATAAAACTAAAAACTTCAATCTATAGAAGGTCCAAGGCCCAAAGGACTCCAGGTACTGCCCAATGGAAATATGAAAGTCCAACAGTTCAAGTCCAAATACAAACCTGAAAGAAGTCTAACAACTCTAAATCATAATATCAGCCCAACGTTTAGATAAATAACAACCGAAGTAACTACTCATATACAACACTCCAACTATCCTCATTTCAGTTCCAACCTATCATAGCCAAAAGCATCATATACATCATCAGTATACACACCATCACCTGAAAAGTTAAATCTCAACAGATTGAGCCGACAAATCCAATATATAGCAACCGCACAAACAAATACTATATCACACCACATATGTACCTAATTCTAATGCAGCAACCAAAATTTATTTACGATAATTATTTAATGAAAGCAAACAATACTGTTTCAATATCCGAGATTTTAGAGTAACTCCTATCTTTATATAAATAGTATTATGAACGATTTTTTTATTCCCATCCTGATACCATTTTCTTCCGTTTCAATCTATTCTATTCTACACTACTTATGCATACCAAATGTCACATTAATAGAATAAAGGAGGAAACTAATTAGATAAAACATTTAGAAATTATATTTAAAAGAAAAAAGAAAAGGCTACGATATAAGTCATCAAAGAAGCTTCCCACACAAGTACAAAGGTCCTTGAAGACGTGGGATTGAAAATTTAAACCCATGTGAGCGTTCAAATAACTCAAGCCTTGAATCATCGAGTTCAAGCATACAAGACAATTCAATTCATTTGTAGCCGAATTCAGTGTCATTGGATCATTCTATCCGCCATCTTGTGCGCTTACTCTTCCTTTCCAAACCCCCTTACGCATTGGATAGAAGGAAACTACGGGTCACATGAGATATTGGAAGAAAATTAATCTATAACATTCAAGAATAATACATCTCCTTATCAATAGCATCAACAATGTCTACCACGTGGAATGCACCATCCACAAACTCTTACTGTCACAAAATTTGAACCACATCCTAATGGTTTTTCAAACACCTCATCGTGAGGAGTGACGAAAAAAAATCCATAGAAAAGATACCTAGAATATTACTCTTGCTAACAATCCTTCGAGTATTATTGTGCCACATATGGAAATTAAATTTATTTATTATTTGATAAACTTTTAATAGTTTTGTGCTTACAATAAAATTCTATTAATTATACACTAAAGATTAAAACTTACTACACTAATTTATCTTAATATTTTTATTAATCTTGGGGAAAGGGAGAAAAATATTGAATTCACTTTGTAACAAAGTGTAGATCTGACGATTTCAAGGCACGATTACATACAAGAGAGGAGACCAACATTATAATAATCATTTGGCGGATAAGAAAAAGTACTTCGTTATCTATCAAGATCAAGCTTACCTTTTATTTTTGGACTTTGGTCAAGACAATTCAAAGCAGGAGGCGTAAAATATAACCAAAAAAAAAAAAAATGCAGAGAAATTTCCATGTACAACAAGCATGTTAGAATGGCGAGGTGGGCATTGCTTTGGGTCGTTACTTTTCCGATGTCTCCTCCCGTTGAGGATCCCTGTAACAACTTTTTGAACCCATAAGACAAAACATATCAACCAATTTTGGGGCATGCTCAGCGGATTTAACAACCCAGCCTTACACCAATTACCATACAGAACATCCAGGCTTCCTCAGCTATCTTTCCCCTAACAATGATTCAAGTAGTGCTGCTTCCTCCTCCTGAGACACAGGGAGAGAGTAAATAGTTAAATTTTTTTTTTTTGTTTTTCCCTTTCCCACAACAAAGCTAGATTCAAAGGAAAAATTTAAGAACTTACCACTAACGCATTAAACTCAGTCTCCTCATCTATGGCACTTACAATTGCTGGGTCCTCCAAGAGATCCTGGTACCATGGACAAGAAAAATTATGAGCTTAACTCGTTCCCATGCAAACCGACAGTCCTTCCCAATTATATATTTTGGTAATGGCCCCAACGACATTCTTCAAATTAGATGTTTCACTTAACCAATATCCTGTACTAAACTAATAATATACAAGATATAAGCCATATATGTGATTGATGCTCAGGGAGGCTCATTAACGATGAAACAGTACATGGAGTACTAACAAGCATCATCTTTTAACCATATTAAGAAAAAACTTACATCATCAGCAATTTGCAATTGCCCGTTATGATCCTGCACAAAACAGTCAAATAAGTACAAATACCAACTTCAAAATTGTCAAAGTTCATTGATTCAATTAATCTTTTATCAAAACATGGAAGTTTCCTATCAAGCACTTAAGCAGCAAAACAGTTCCCTGAACAGTACCTCAGAGGTCAGAAAGTACCTTGATTGCAACAAAAAGAAGCGGATCAGAAGGTGTATAGATCATATAATGTGCTCCATCCTACAACCAGAAAAGGAATACCAGATTAATGCAATAAGCTCAGACCAAAACAATATAGTCCCAAAAATAATGTCCATGTTAAAGAAACCCAGCCTAATAAGTACTTCAGTTTCGCTTTCCAGTGCTGCCACTTCAATGTGAAAATTATTAACCACCACAAACTTTATCTTCAAGATGCATTAATACAAGCCATGCTAAGACCCTATCACTAATGTTTATAGGAGGAGAATTAAGGCTCAAGTAGGCCCAAAATGTTGTAGGCCCAGATGCCAGTTCAGGAAAGGATGGATAAGATATGTCATTGAATCCAGAGACTAAGACCAACTAGCTGATGCTATGATATATCTTGTATGGGCCCAGCTAGAGCCTAGCAGGCAAAGTTTGTTACCACCACTCATACAGCGGTCAAGTCTTTTGTCCGAGAGAGAGAGAGAGAGAGAGAGAGCCGAGTGAGCAATGATGCTCATGTCACTACCAACTCCCTAACCTCCATTGTTGTTTTCCTCGGACATCCACACCTCCACAACAGTTGCCCCTTCCATACACACCCTGATACACTGCTACCTCCACCGACCTAAACACTTGCTCTAATACACTCATCCACACGCCGATTACAGCAAATACCCACACCCTATACTATTTATCCACTAACGCTCTCCGGTACATGCATATCCTACACTCCCGTACCCACACCCTACACTTCTTACCCACTAACACACTCCCTTACATACATACCCTACCCTATACATACACTTCATACATATCCACACATACATAAAGTCATGCAAACACATTGGCTCATAGCAGTAAATACCCACAGATATATATACACTCCTTTTTCCATACACATCCACATAGTCATACCCATACATACTTAATGTCCAGGCTCCTAGTTGCTCACTTCATACATTTGAAGTATCACTTCAGATCTAACAAAACTCTCTTTCTTTCTCTCTCTCTCTGCTCAACCATTTGACCGACTTTATTCTATGTTACTTCTGGATTTAGTTTTATGTTGTGGTATTCTACTTCTGGATTTAGTTTATGTTGTGGTGTTCTATCTGATGGGATCACCCGCAATGAGAAAGGATCGTCACCCTAAAGTAGGAGCACGATTTTCGGTTTTGGTTTTTTTTGGGAGTTTTGAATTTTTTTGTGGTGGGGGGATGGAAATGTTTGGCGAGCCAGTTGCTCTCAAATGGTTAACCAGTAAAATCCTAGAAATAAAAGCCATTTATGAGGGTTTCTACCTTATAGACACTTCCCCATAAGCCACTCATGACCACAATCTGTCTCCTAAGCAGCCTCCAGCCCAAACCATTATTAAACCTAAAGAAAATTGATTATATAGTATCTCTGGTGAGCAGCAAGAACCAATCACTATTCACCAGTTTTTTGGTGATTTGGGGGTGGGGGCAGTTGGCGAATAAAGTTCATCTTTACTACATCATATCCATTGGTAGCTGAAGTGAGAAGCAGTAAAGGCACAAAAAGCATGTAACCTATTGAAAAGAAGAGCAGTATATAAAATCTATTAAAAAAAAAGCAGTATATAAAGGCATTATTCAACTGGGAGAAGTCGCTGACAACCAAAAATGATGCATATCATAATCAAATGACAATCGTATATAATCAATCATAGAAAGCATAGCAGTAATCTACCAAATGGAAGCAGGTAATCTCCACCCCCTCAGTGGGCAAGCCATCAACATCTTGACCATCATCTGCAACATACCATGCAAGAATTTTTTTAGAAAGATATTGATCTTGTAGTTCACTTCTTCATCACGAGCTAAATATGTTTAAGGAGGAGGAAAATTACAATATTGAACCATCCCGCCATAATGAAAGCGAATTCACATAAAATTATCCAAGCAACTAATCAATGGCATTGAACAAACATGTCAAATTCTAATTAAAATATATACACAGATGCATATCAAGTTATCAATTTCCCCTATTAAAGCAGTAAGCTGAAGAAAAGGCACAAACCAATCTCAGCAGGAATAATATATTTGGTTCTAAATAATGAGTTGAATTTCGATGGGGATCTTATGATCTCACATCCAATGGGTTATACATACGACTTCCCATACATTCAGTTATAAGAACATATAGATACACTGAGACCAAACTGTATCAGTACACATATCAAAAGATGTCTCCTCAGGACTGATAGGTTAAGTTCAAGATATATTTCCTTTTAGTCCACGGAGATATTATAATTAGACACTGTTGCTGCAAAATGAGATATTGAATTAACCGATGGCAACAGAAGAGGGGCATTGACCACCCAAACAACGGCTTTTAAATCTAAAGTCAAACAAAGAGATGACAAACTTTTTCTTCTGTTGTGTTGACTCCACAGCCTCTCCTCATTTCTTTTCGTACTCTTGGAAGTCCCTCTTATGTTTCCATTTTATGCTAAGATGGAAGGCTCAGAACCATTGTTGTTAATAGGGCAGGGAAGAGAGGACTAAAAGGAAACACTCAGGGCAACATACAAGTCCAGCCTAGAAGCATATATTTTAAAGGAAATGACTAAGACCCTTAGAAGAGCCTGGCAATCTAGTCAGCAGGATCATCATGATTGCTCAAATATTAGATTACTATTTTTTACTTTTTAGCAATTCAGGAAATTTCGCAAGGAAGCACAAAATATCAGGTCATGCTTGGGAATTCCTTATCATTTGAAGTACCCAGCAATAGAAGCTCAACAAGATGTGTTACAATCTGGAAAAGGCAATCCTACTATAGCTGTGTGTTGAACAACTAATATTTGACTGACATCCAAAGAGCTCTCCAATTCCAATTCTCACAAGAACAGAAAGCCTTTGAATCAATGAGAACCGACCAGTTAATAGTCCAAATGTAAAGGAGATCATTGTTCTGTGGCAATAAATTTTAGATAAACAAAGAATATAGGACATAATAACCAATAATTCCGTCTGTCCATTGAAAGGCATGAATATGCAATCCTGACTTGCATGTACCAAGAAGGAACTTGAGCATATGATTCAAAGGTTTTATTTTAATGGGTAGAGTAATAAAATTCTTAAATGAATCAGCTCAAAAACATGACATATACAAAAGCAGGTAAAAAAGGAAAAAAAAAAATATAGATTGAAAAACATTAAAAAAATATATGGCATGCTTAGTGTAAAGGCCATCACCTGTGCGGAAGTCAAATATATCATCTTCAGTGTAGCAGAATCCTCCCCGTGCCGTATAACAGAAACTGATAGGGATGATATGACAATACCATTAGCATATCAACATAAAGAATCATCCACAGAATATATTACATAGGTCACACACCCACTATACACCAAGTGCATATGTATTTTGGCAAGAGCATAAGCAGCAGCAGGAAGTATGGATTCAACTTCTTCATCATTGACCTAAGACACAGTAGCAGTCACTTAGCAAAGGGTACCATATTGAGCAGGAAAAGAGATGCTAAAAAAGTTTTTTAACCGATGCAAAATGAAAACCACAATCATGCAATGAAGTGAACCTAAAAAGAAATAAAGTGCCCTAAAGAGTGGAAAATAGCTGCCAGGAGAGTTTTCACTCCTCAGCTACTAACTAAAATTTCATAAAACAAACAGATTAAGAAGATTGAACAATGGAATGAACTTTTTTTCTCCTGACAAACTTCTAATAGATTACTAGCATAAGAGATCAGACATCTATAGGAAATGCACCGAATTTGCTTGGGCTCGTGAATAATAATATTTGTCTGTCATGATATATTGAGCTACATTCGTGGCCAAGAGCAAAATGTTCATGCAGATTCAATTTTGCGGAAAGATGGAGTGCGAAATGAGGAAGGTGTTCACCTGGAGTCAAGCCAAATAAATGAAACAAAGAACACTACCAGAGTCTTACATAATAGAAATAAATATAAATCCCCTTAAATGTAAGGTCATAAGATATCTGTGTTACCAACTATGCTGGAAACTTCAAGCAAGATTATTAGAAACCAAAGATGAAACAACATAAGCCATGGATACCCCTTTACAGGACAAGTTACAAATTGTGCTTGTTTGCAATCCTCAAGAGAGGACCTAAATAAACAGGCCCATCCAAAGTGAGGCTTAGACACAATTAATGTTAAGCATAACTGTTTATATCTCCCTCTGGCTTTCTAAAAAAAGAATCTAAAGTTGCTACCATACTCCCCTCTTTTTTATTTTTCTGCTATTAAACTCCCTTACTTAAGATTACTTGTCCCAAACTTTCTTGCTTTACAATTCATGCCAACTTAACGGAACATTGTCACTTAATGGATTTCCTATAGCTAACTGTTCAGAAAGTTTTCAAGAAATTATGATTTTTAAAAGACAAGGACAGATTTATTCCAAATATAAAGCCCCTTTTGGTGTAAAGTATACGCAAACAGACATGTTATACAGAAAGAAAAGCACATGGATAGAGAAAAATGTTACCATAGGATTAGCATGATGCCTATGTACTATGGATAAAACTTTTTTTCCTACCTCTTTTAATAATTCTTCACCTAAAAGAATGTATTATGAATAAAACCACTCTCTTATGTTCGATTCACTAGAATGGAATAAGGTTGGAAGGAACAGCGATTTCTATGATATTACTTTGTTCTACAATTGGAGCATTTTTTGAATAAAAATTATATTATGCAAGGAATAGCAACTCCTTTCCTAAGGAATAAGAATTCTTTATCTATTCTGTATTATAAGAAATAGACAATACTTATGGTATAACTTTTTACAAACCAAATAAGAGAATAGCTATTCTATAGTAATAAAGGTAGATTGATCATTTCATTCTAGTAAACCAAATGCAACATTAAAGTTTTGAGAATGCCCATGTCTCCAAAAGAAGTTATAAAGGAAATCTCAAGAAAAATGATGGGGAAATTTTACTAATTTTGATTTTTATAGTCCTCTGATAACACTTCATTCACATAGGTGATGAATACATGGTAGTGGAGGATGAGCCCTCACCCATCAATCATTTTTAAAAATAAAAACTATATATATCCCACATATGGCTAGAATTTCTAGGTTATCAAGACAATTTTGTTCCAAGGAAGCATCACTGCACGAGTATAAACATAATTCCTTCCCTGCAGGAGATACCAAAAAGGCAATCATGTTAAACAACTTCCAACAAAAACAACACCTACAGCTGACCAGCCATCAACATTGGTGCTCTTCAATATCTGCACTGGCCTGCATAGAAGAAATTTACAACACAATCATATATAATATACAGAGTAATCATACATGAAAATAGTAAATTAACCCAAATTATAAATGAGATACTAGGATAAACCAATATCTTAAAAGACAAATTAACCCATTGTCCAAGACTGCATAAAAAAATTTCTTACGTGTCTACAGGGCACAGTAGCATACATTCATGATTCCTTGAACTCCTGAAGATTCTCCTTATGACACACTCCAAGGGAAAGTTATTCGTGGGATCAACCTGTGAATGGCATTACCAGAAACTTCGTTAAGTTGTGTTGTCAAGGGTTGGTGAGGGTGTGATGCATACATATCCATCCATACACAACAGAATTGCTTTTATGGTTGCAGGAACAACACAATAAGAGGTCAACAGTGGACAGAATCCTTATTAATATTTGTGTGACTTGCTAATCCCCTACATAAGTCCAAATGAGTCATAACTAATCCATCTTAATTGTGATCCAACATGTCAAGGGGTGCCTCTTTTTAACTTAAAAATTTTCAGAAATTTTTCATTGATTGATAGGATCTAGTCTTCAACATTAGTTTCATGAAGTAGTGGTAATCTGGTTCGCCCATTCTACATTTTCTACATCAATAAATTGCAGCTCTGCAAAATGTACTTCAATTTGTCCCATCACTTTGCCCTCTCTAAGGTTCCTCTCCATTAAATTTCATGCTCAAATTCAATCAAAGTTGCCCATAAGTGGAAGTATCTAAATTAATTGAAAAAAAAAACATACTTGACTTTCAGTCCCCCAAATTAAGCTAATATACTATATGTTGACTGTATTATCTCTTTCGGAAGTTACATGCATCAAAATTTTCATGATAAACTTAATCCAGATGGGGTGCTAAAGCTCCATTCATTTCCTCATTCACCAAATCAGATACAGAAAGGTAATTGATTTTTCCAGGATCCCATTCACATAAAGCCAGAAAAATTTTACATTTGCAGCTTGGATTCCCAAGTCAGGTCTTTCACATTGTCCTGCAAGTATTGCAAATATGTACATACAAACACACACACACACACACACATATATATATATATATGAGTGCTTGTTTTCCTTTTTTGCCCAACTATATATTCAACTTTTGGCGAAAGGGAGATCAAAACCAATCTTCCCGTCGGGAGACAAGTGTTCATGCTACTAAGCGATAATAAATACATAAAATAAGTATTGTGATAATTTGATAATATTAAATTTTAATTAACAAAATTTATGAAGTGAACAAGCTTTCCCAAACTACCCAAGTCCCAAATGCGATGAGCAACCGCCAATCACAAATCCAACGTATAGACCTAAATAGGAAATGCAGAGCTGTATAGGACACTTATAACATATAGCAGCACAAAATCAAAAAGGAAACATATCAAGACAGGAAAACTTTCTCTAAAACGTGACCATCGGTACAAGTACGCCTGCAACTTAAAGAACAAGATTCCATTAGCAGGTACTCAAACCACGAACATATTCAAAAAGGACTCAGTACTCACAATAGTAGCGAGACGTTTATTAGAAGCCACAACGACCCTCCCATGATCATCCACCACGAACCCCGCCGGAGGCTTTGGTAACGGCGTCGGGATATACCCGGAAGAATTGGAAGATGTGACAGTGACATCATCGTCGCCAAGGACAAAATCATCTACAATTTCAACTTCGTTTGCTTTCTTCTTAGTCCTAGAAGTAGAAGAGGAAGACTGGCGCTTTTTCTTGACCGGTCCGGTTTGGGATTTGGCGGCACGAATAGAAGAGAAGAGATCGGGATAATTACATTTGGGGTGCGTATTAGGGTTTGGGGATGTGAAGGAGAGGAGCTTGGGGAGAGAATGGAGAGATAAGGAGCTGTGTAGTGGTGGGATGGATGTGGGAGTAGGTGAGTGAGGGAGTGCGAAATAAGTCATGGTTTAAGGTTTTGGCTGAGAGAGAGAGAGAGAGAGAGAGAGAGAGGGAGGGAGTATGCAGCAATACGAACAAAGAAGAACAAGAAAGGAGTGGGATAGAACTGCTCAGTGAGTCGAAATGGCGGCAGAAAAATCAAGCTGTGAGAGACAGACAGAAGGGGTGGTCAAGGTGTGTGATCGGGGACAGCTTTGGGCGGAAGCGAATGAGAGCGAGAGCCAAATGGGAAAATAAAACGAGGACGTATAGATATTAGACATTTAGATTTTAGCCGGCGATATTTGGGAAACAAAATGAGAGATGGGAATAAAATGCTTTTCTCTATAGAATAGTTAACTCCTTCTGAATAAAAAAAAAAAACACAACATACGCATCTAAATCTATATCTTCGGTATATATATTATTTAAAAAAAAGAAATTATTTTATTCATCATCAAAATTACTAAATATTATATAAATATAAATTAAATAAAAAAATATTATCTTATAGTATTGCATTTTAAAGGCATAATATTAATACAAATAGAATAACTATATGGCATCTAAAAAAAATGATATTATTAGGATATATATATCATACTTTAAAGATATGATGCTAGTATATTTGTATTTATAAAAATGCGACATTAATGTGTTTGTACTAATGCGAGACACTAATAAAATACATATTTTGAAGTAATGACATTAACGTATTTGCACTTAAGAAAATGCAACATTAGTGTGCTTATATCAAATGCAACATAAATACGGTAAACGAAAGTTAATATCGTATCTCGGTACAAATAGTGATATCACATCTTTAAAATAAGATATAATAAAAGTATTTTGATAATTTTTTATATGATGTGTAATTATTTTGAAAAGACTCCACCTGCTTGATAGCTTAAATATTTTGATGTCATAATAATAGGATCCAAATATTATTTTAAATGATTCTAAAATTACCTTCCTATTACATGTTAGGAAGTTATGATTTATCAACATTTAGAAAGCAGTTTCACGAAAGTTGCTATCTACATTCACATGCACACTTATTGAAAAAAATTGTTATTCAATACTTATTTATTATCATTAGTCAATTGCTATTTATGATTATATCTATATTATTAAAGAGGCTAGATATCTTAAGTATTTTGATGTTGTAATAACAGGTTTTAAATATTATTTTAAATGGTTTTCAAATTATCTCCCTATCACACATTTGAAAGTTGCGATTTATCCAAATCTAGAAAACAGTTTCACCGAAGTTACTATCCACATCCATATAAGTAGTCATTGAATATCATTCATCAATTGTATCTATATTATCTAAGTTTGAAGGCTTCTTATTATTGTCATTTCGGTGTCTAAAAGAAATTAATGAAGTTTTATTTTTTATTTTATTAAATTAGCCTAAAAACATTATATAATCATTAGCAAATCCTATTATTAAGTGTAATTATCGATATTTTGAATGAGGTAAAATCACTATTATATCTCATTCACATTAATAGGAAAGTTTTCTACTCCTCTTTGTTTCCCGAACTATCCATTTCTACACACCCTATGTGTATACTTCCCAACTACCCTTCTTTCTCTCTCTCTCCCCTCCATTTATATCTCTCTGTTTTCTACATACATGACTATATTCATGTCTCCTCTCACTTTGTGAAAACTCCCTTTTTTACCTTTATAACTTACTCAAAATCCATATTTTTCACTTCCTTCTCTCCCCTTCTCACTCTTATACATTTTAGAAAAATAGATGTTGCTCTTCTTTTTTCCCATCAATTGTAACACTCCTTAAATAATAGCTCATAGAACTCAAATTATTAAGATGCCTTTTAATTTGATGGCTTAAAGTCCATTGGAATTCCAAAGTTAACTATGCTCAGGCTAAGTCAATCCTAAGATGGGTAACCCTAATGGAAAGTTTCTACATTAAGAGATAAAACCATATGGTGTTTCATGTTAAATCAAATAATATCTCGGTGAGAAGAATTTCGGTTTAAAGTAGTCAATTAGTAGGAAGAGTAGAGTCTCTACTTAATGGTGATCTTGAACCTATATAACAAGACTGACAAGAATTTTGGTTCTATAAGTATGATAGAATATGATGCCCCTTAAATAAAATGTAATGAAACTCTAATTATCGAGGTACCTTTTGACATAGTGATTTAGAGTTCGTTGAAACTGCAAAATTAAGCATATTCAAGGTTTAGTCAATCCTAAGATAGGTAACCTTCTAAGAAGGGTCATTACATGTTGTATTAAAGTAGTTCACCAACCGGAATGGTAAAAATCCCTACTTCGCGGTGGTTATAGATCTATGTAACAAAACTAATGAGAACGTCAATTCTATAAAGGTATAGATTATAATACTCCTTGGTCACGAAACTTTAATCAATAAGAAGCCTTTTGAAGTGGTGGCTTGGTGATAAGAATCATACTATTAGAACTTTAACCCAAGCATAAGCGCGAAGCCTTGAGGGACTATTGAAGCGGATTATACTTTTCCAACCAACTTCTATTGAGGTTGAATTGATCCTCTCTACCAACCAACTTCTTATGTTAAGCTGAGTAACTTTCTATCTCTCAATAGTTGACTATCAACTTGAAATATGCTCTACTGACAGTCTAACTCCTCACGTGTCTACTCGACCATGACCATGATGACCTTTAATTAAAAAATATTGGTGTTGAGAACCCTAACACACATTCACAGCAATGTCTTCTCGAAAGGAACCCAAGTTTGCTTGATACCTCTACTCGGCGACCTCTATCCTAACCATGCCATTTGTTTGTTTTTGCCAACAACATCTCTAATGACCTGTCGCTACATGTCTAGCCCCATGTGAAAGGATTCTACTATACCAATCATTGATTTGTTTAAATATATTACTTATTTTAGGCAATATCTTTTTTTTGTCTTTTCCATGTTAGGTAGGATGCCCTAATTTCGGGTATAAATACCCTTGCAATATATAGCCACAATCATCATATATCTAATATTGAATATACTTTCCCTTTTTGTGAGCTTAGTGTGGTTACTTCCCTCTTTTTACTTTTATCTTAACCCTTAAGTAAAGTTAGATAGCAAGTAACCTCATTGAGTTGCTCATGCATTATATCGAGTTAGCTTTATAAGTCTATGAAATATCTTCAAAATTGTTTATGGTTATACTTATTTGTTTTCATTGTTATTTACACATTTCTCATCTTCGTTTTCAAGCTTTTTGCAAGCTTAGACTTACCTTGATATTATCGCCCTTGTTTACTCTCGACATAGCATATCATCTTGATATTAGAGCGGAGGTTTGTTTAAGTCATGTTTAAGCTTCCTTAAGTTATAGTGTTTGATGTAATAGTATGTTGTAGTTGGCTATGAATGTTTGAGTAAGAAGAGGGCATAGTAGTTTACTGTAACTATACATTCTATTTTGTATTGTTTTAAACATACAAAAACAAAGCAAGTTTCAGTTGTGTTTATCATTCTTTGGAGTAGTTGTTATATTCACAAATTAGTTGAACATTCGTATGGAAGAGTCTATGTGTATTATTTAGCTTAAAGGAACCGTGTTTGTTGTTTCTTAGAATTTGAGTTTGTTATTGAGTTTTTTCAAAGAGAACGACGAATCTAAGTGTCAATGCTGGTATTGGAGATAACAATAGTGGTTTTGTTCACCATGGACAACAACCTCAAAATACCCTTAAAAGTACGGATGAACGAATTGATTAGATGACTAATCTTATAACTAGAGCTGTTCATGCATTGGCCTTTCGACCTACGTAGGCCACATAGACTACTCCCTAAGCCATTCGACCTACGTGAGGATAAATCCTAGCTTAACAAGCTCAAAGTGGAGGAGTAGTGATGCGTCTCTAAGGTCATCTACATAGAGAGACACTACAACGAACAAAAATAAGAAAATAAAATGAAGGTTGTAGCAAACACGTAGCTATCTAGCTAGATATGATGCACCAACAAGCACTTACACGACCTAAGATTTGTCGAATGTAACGCATTGGTCTGAGTGATAAGGTTACTTGTCACAATCCCTATTAAAGGAATCGACAAGAGTGGGTAAAGGAGAGTTTTCTAATAGAAAGGTCTCAAGAGTTTTTTCATTAATATGTTAAGTTAAGCTAAAACTCTATATATGTGCTCTATTTATACATAGTGGTAAACTTATAAATAAAGGACTAAAAGGATACATTAGTGGCATTCTTGTAAATATAAAATGAACATGAGGGTAATTTAGGAAAAATACAATAAAAAGGAAGTCTAAATAACATAAGCTTAAATAAATGATCAAATGAGATGTCCGAGTGAGGAGTGAATAAGTTGGGCTTTGGCATTTGATGGGGTTAGTACCCCGTATCCTATCATCATCCCCCTCTTGAAAAAGTTTCAACCCGAAACTTGATAAGTGATTATGCCAACTTCCACTTGGATCAAAGATAAATCTATAAAAGCAAAACATAACTAAACTACAACAGCTCAGCTTAATGATCAAAGCAAATACAATCCGGTGCTCATTCTACTCATCATGAGCATAATCAACTGAGCTCTTCATCAAACACCCTTCCTTCCACTCATCATGTATTCTGTCAATTACCCCTAAGTAGTCCCAACAACTATCAATCATAGGGAATAACATGACTTCAAGCTCAAACAGAACATAAGCTTAAGGAATTTAAATATGTAAGAGCTTAAACTGCTTTACTTCTTCAACCATTTCAAGAGCTTCATACCCTTCCAATGTGAGCTTCTCAGCTTCATTTTCAACAGTTATCACCTCATCCACTTCCTCATAACTCCGTTCTCCTCTCCTCCATCTATATACTTCAAATTCTTCCAATGTAAGAGAACTAAGGGTAAGAACAACACAACCCAAATAGAAATACCTATCATCATGACCTTGGAAAACACCAATAAACAGCTTATAACACCTCACAAGCACAACATTATTACAATACATATCATCTCTAAACAACCCCACTAGTTGATCAAAATAAAAGAATCTAACATGTGGATGGCTAATATAATAGTACCTGTGATCATTAATAGCATCAAGTGTCAATGGTAATCAGATCACATTAGGAACATAGGTGCTAAGTTGCAACTCATCTCTTCCTTCCCTATCAACCTTCTTCTCATCTTCAACTCTTACTTCCTTTCCCTAAGATCTCTTCTCTTCAATATTCTTTGGTTAAGAGTTCTTTTGGCATCTTAGTTTATCCTTAATCTCTTTAAGCCCAACAAGTAGAATCTGTAACAGTTCTAGTACGTATGGGAAAGTAGGATTTATGGCTTAGCAAGAAAACTTCGTCCTTAAGCTTTGTGCATTACGATACCTATGTTGAGCTCTAATGGCCATATGGAATGATTGCAATCAAATAATGTTGAAATAAAATCAAGAACTTGACACTTTAATTTTCAACAGCACACAACAATCGAAGACTTCAATCCGTCTACTACATTTAAGATGTCAACTGCTATGGGGAAAGCCCAGCTCACTACTTGCTGGTACGACCAAAACCAATAATACAGCTCATAAAGCATTCACACTTGCTTTTCAAGTCATACACAATGGCTCCTATACTTCTTCAAGGCACAACACTTTCAACTACACACTTGTCACTCTTGGCCGCACACAACACAATAGCTTCGATTTTACTATAAAGCTTTGACCAAGTTAGCTTGGTAATTCTTAGGAAAACATCAAGTCAAACACTTCTACTTCAGCTTGGTCCTCCACATGGAAGTAACAAATTAGCGCTTCAAATACCTTGGCTTGGTAGTCAATTGGCTCGGTAACTAGGATAGTTCAGACACGATATTAGCAATTTGGCTAGTTAATGATCAAAACAACATGTTTTTCTCTTCAAGGCTAAAGGAGCTCGGCAATTTGAAGTTAGTTCAGGCCGCTCAAGAAGTTGCGACAGCTCGGACACACGCTAGCTCGGCAATTTAAATGCCAATAGCAAATATACGCGTGTGTCTGCCACTCCAATTCAATTCGGCAAAGCAAGGGAAATAGTAGCTTGGTGTAGCTCACTGTTCAATAATGCGACACTACAACACAACCTGCTTTGTACACTTCGGAAACAGCACTTCGACAACTCGGCTATTGTGTAGTTCGGCTAAAAAATATCACTACGACACTATTACGTAGGTTTGGTTCACAAGACTGTCAACACTCCATCGACAACACAACTCATCATTCACTTCAGACTTCAATAGTTCTGAGCTTGGACACTTCAACACAACAGCATAGCACCGGTATGACATACACTTCAATTTCAGCGACACTACAGCACACACGCACATGACAGCTCAGCATCGATCAACACCAACTGTAATCATGTGTACAACAGCTCGGCCTACTTTACACAACTCAACAGATCAGCTCGGTCACAAGCTTAGGATGTCAGCTTCAGTTCGGACACTTTAGTTCCTTAGCTCGGCTATCTATGAAATTTTTCAGTTCGGACTTCAATTTAAATAGCTCGGGATACAAGGACAGCTCGATATTTTGGGTTTCTCGACAATACCAATCAGCTCAGAACTCAAGTAGGCAAACAGATCTCAACGCGACGACTCGGACTTAGTATATATTTAAGTTCGGCACTTAGTCAACACCACTGGCTCGCTATGGTCACTTGCACCTACTTGTAGAGTTCAGCTGGGTCACACAATACGACACCGGGCAATTGGTCCAATGCACAACAGCTCGGCATCGGCTACTCTTTAATAAGACAGTGCACTTAACTTAGTTCCTTGCCAACCCTTGGTTCTGTTCGGCATAGCAGTAGCTACAGTCGTAGCCCCACGCAATAGTTCGGCAGAGTCACTCAGTTAGGCACTTCAGATCACAGTAGTTCAAAGTTCGGATCACTACTCCAATTCAAGTTGACAAGGTACACTCTTCTTATTCTTGTGTCATTTTCTTTTACCATCTAAGATCTTTTAGAACCATTAGAACCTTCCACAAACTCCATTCTAAAAAACCAAAAGATTTGGGTTCCAAAAGGTTGCAAAAGATGAAGTAAAGTTAAAGCTTAAATGGAACCATTGTGCACAACCACCATAATTTGCTTTAAGAACGATTAAGTGTTTCTCGTCGTTGTGAGTTAGTGTTTATGATTAGGAGATTTTGATTTCTTGAAGATATAAGTAAGGTTTAAGTTGTTATAACACCAAAAATCGTTTTAAGAAACAAACCATGAAACCTTTACATGAAGTTGAAATATGAGCATGTAAAGTTAGTATTTTGTGAAGAAATTTGTTTAATGCTTTGAATGAAAAATTTTAAGCTAAGAAAATTTTGAAATAAGAACTTTAATGGAGGATGATCATGCTGGACGTGAGGGTTCCATAGTTATTTGGATGTTGATTTTATTTCCATTAAGTTAAACATGCTCAAATCTAGACTTAAGTTAAGGAAAAATCCATCATATGAGGTTTTATGAAGAAACCAACTTTGTATGACATGAGCCATGATATGGAGGTTTTATTAAGTATAAGATCTTTTATTTTTTTATGTGGAGCATGAGTTAAAGGATCATTTGATGGAAGAAAACTTAAGTTAAGATTTGGACATAAGTAGTCTAAGTGCATAATCTACCACCTAAACTTAAGGAAATAATGAAACAAGTTGAAAAATCAAATAAGGACCCCTTGAAACCATCATGAACAGATCTGGAACATAGGAGAAAAAAGTCTAAAAATATGATAAAAGTGAAATAACAAAGTGAAAAAATTAACCAAAGCAAATATGGTAAGCATACAAAGCCTAAAACTCAAAACTGAGCCTAAAACTCTCAAAACAAGCCTAGAATTTAAGATGGGCCTTCAATGAAATTCTGACCAGCACCTTAAAGTATTAAGAGAGGTTGTTTTGAAGCCCATAAGAAATCCACCTAAGGCCTCCTAAGCCTACCAAAATCACTAATTTTAGTTTGAACAAAAAATAAGCCCATTTGACAACTTAAGCCTACTAAAAGGTCCATGAAGTGGTTGTTAGCCTTAGGAATATAAATCAAAGTTGTAAATCTGATCTTAAGGAGTATTTTAAGCTTAGGATAAAATCTTAATACCAAGCCCAAAGAATTTCTTAAGTTACTAAAAAGCCTATTTACCATACAAGGCCTAAAAGTACTCCAACACATGAGAAACGCTATTGTTCTGACCCATGAACAGAATTGTATGCCTCATTTTGAAAATCTAACCTTACCACGTTAAAGTACACTCGAAAAAGATGAAGATTGACTATAAGATCATAAAAATCGGATTTAAAACGAAAATGTTATACGCAATTAAACTTTTAAGTAAAAACCAAAAAAATTTATGAAACCAAGTTCAAAGCTTAAAGGGTTTTAGTTTAGTTTTCTAGGTTTTATTTCAAATCCTTATAGTATCGTATTTGCGATGTCCAGGGGACCCGGCTTTGGGGAGACGACCTATTCCGGATTATTTTGATTGATCCGCATGGCTGAGTGAGTAAATTCCCAATGACTCTTTACTTGATTGTGCTTATAGAATATATGCACCTAAACTATATATATAAGTTTGGATGCTTGTAGGATATGGTAGTTGCATGTGTTTGAATTTATGGATGAATGCGATGATTTTTTTTTAATTATATATAATAATGGGAATTGTTTGTAATGCATATATATATGTGAATTGTATGGAATGAAATTGTTTGGTCACTAAAAAAAATAAGTTAATCACTTGTACGATTAAGAACTCAAAATGATTCATGCATTCCCTATATTGCATACGGATAACACTGACTGCCGCTTCACGCAGAAGATGGGAGGGGACTCACAGGAATACGAGTTTCCTGTAGGATTGGGCACTAGCTATGCCATCATATATATTGAGTCTCTAACTTAAGCTGATGGGCTTACTAGGTGCTAGGAGACGCCAACAGTTGGCGAGGGGCCAAGTCTTGTGGCTTCTGCTTAGGGCATGTGTTTGTGGATTGCGGAGGCCACCACACTGCCATACTTGGGATTTTAAAAGATATGATTTGATTTTAGTAAAGGAAGTATACATATATATATATAAAGAGAGAGAGAGAGTTTTGTTTTAGCATGAGCACGATAGTGTAAATGAAATAAAACTCAAGGTCTAGAACTCGGATTTTGGTTTGGGTCAGTTAATTATCTCCAAACCCCAACTTCAAGGGGCGTAATTCTGAGTCGTATGCAGTTCCTAGGTTATTGCATGCGTTGTTTGGCATACTGATTATTCATGCATTCATATGATTGTGCATTTAATAAATTTCTGTCATGCAGTATTGATGAGGATAATTATCTCACTAAGCATAAGCTTACACCCCAATAGTTCTTTTCCTTGCAGGTTGATCGATAGTTGGAAATGGGATAGGAATCGAGCACAGAGTGCTACCATTGAATCAGTATGATGAAAAGCTTGTATAGTTAATTCGGAATGCTCCGAAAAACGACTAATGTCTAATTAAGTTTAATATCTTTAGTAAGTTTAAAATTTTCTAAAATTGTCTATCTTATTTCACTATTTTGGTAGGAGATATCGATTCTCTGCGGTTCTGAGGAACTGTGGAAAAATGGATATCCATAATTATTTATATTATATAATGAGTCAATGAACTAAAATTGAAGACTTTAGCAAATAATTATTTAGAGTCTTGCAATCTCTGACTTGCAAGGCGATTTTCTAATCATGGGTGCACACGTGATATGGAAATTTTAAGCAATACTACTAGGCCCCTCCTAGGGTCGCTACAGATGTAGAGTTCAGTTTGACAGTTCATGAAACAATTCGAATACACTTCATTAGCTTGGATTGCATTTAGAAGATTATAGCTCAACACGTCATAGGAGCTTAGCACTTCTTCTTCCTTCACCTCAGTTAGGTAGTGAGTTCCTTCACTACTGTTTAGATTGTAGCAGATTGGGACTTAGTCACTACACTTCACTTATCATACACATAAACACGGCCAATACGACTCCTCCAAGGCACACGATTTTGTAGTTACTCGCGCACACACAAATTGGATACAACAGCATGCCCAACACACCAATAAACAAATACACAGTTCTTCGTCACAACAGATTGCGACAATCTCACGACCAACTTTAGCAGTTTTCCCAATTAGTTGCTATGCATAGACACAATCACAGTCCCTTACTGAACACTATACATGACCCACCAACGTTAACTCTAGCGGCTACCTCAACCAAACTCGCAGATCCACACGACTCCGACACTCAATCACGACCACATCGCCACTTCTCAGATAATAGTCATGCACCACCGCCTCCACTCCGCTGGAACTATGAAACCCAATTACAATTCGTACCTACAACAGCAGAATCTCCACTAAGCACGTATATCACCTTCACAACACTGTATGTGGTGTTCACAGTCCACACACAAGAATAGCAGGTAATCAATTCAACCTCATGAGACTCTTAAATTAGTGCCACATTCATACACAGTTAATACCTACTATACTAATGTGTGAATTCCTATGACTTAATACACTACACAAATGACAGCGGTATCCTCAATAAACCTTAGGTAGCTGCTTATGGTGACCAAACCAATATATATATATATATATATATATGTCAAAGCAACAACTAATTGATGTAAAGATACTCCCAATACTAAAATATTCAACAAACCCACGACAAAGAAATTTCACGAATAACCCATATTGCCGTAAACCTAAATCTATTAAACTCTAGTAAATAAAACTTGATATCTCAATAAGTTTTAACAAATCAGTACCTTTCAAATACAAATCAGTAACTCCAACACACTTACTATGGTAGTCACAGGAAGAACACAACAACCTCCTACAATACATGAACAAAAATTTCATGGAACTTAACATGCTTTCTCATCAAAACCATGCTCTGATACCAGCGAAGTTGATACATCTATGAGGTTGTACAAAAGAAGAGGAACCCTAACGAAAAAAATAAAATAAAATAAAATGGAGGTTTTAACAAACCCGTTAAGCTATCCAACTGGATATGACGCACTAACAAGATCCTACACAGCTTAAGACTCGTCAGATGTGACGCATCGGTTTGAGTGATAGGAGTACTCGCTACAATCTTACTAAAATGATTGATAAGAGAGAGTAGAGGAGAGGTTTCCAATAGAAAAGTCTCAAAGGTTTTTCATTAATATATCAAGTCTGACTAAAACCCTATACATGTGCTTTATTTATACATAGTGACTTGTAAATGAAGAACTAAAAGAATACCCTATTGGCATTCATGTAAATACAAAATAAATATGAGAGTAATTTAGGAAAAATACAATAAAAAGGAAGTTTAAATAATATGAGCAAAAATAAATTATCAAATGAGATGTTTAAGTGAAGAGTAGACGAACTGGGCTTCAGTATTTAGTGGGATCAGTACCCCATATCTTATCAAGTATGAGGATGAGTACAAAGAATGGTTGACTTAGGTGATATGAATGATGAAGGAGAAGAAGAGTATAATGAGAAAGAGGAGCAAGCTCAAGCACCCCGAGCTGCCGACCATGTGAAGCTTTAAATTCCGAGCTGTAGTGTTTTTGAGAATGTAGATGACTATTTGTATTAGGAGGAGAAAGTTGAATGTGATTTCAATTATTACCCATACAAGGACCGTAAGAAGGTGAAGAATACTACTATAGAGTCCTTAAGTTATGCCACAATGTGGCGTGAGAACTTCCAAATTATGCAAAGGTAAGAAGGATATAGGGAAGTTAATACTTGGCTTGAGATAAAAAGGATACTTAGAAACCGATTCGTATCGGATACTTATTTAAAAGATACTTTTGCTCGATTTCAAGAGCTAAGATAAGGAAGCTGAACTATTGATGAATATATTCAGAAGTTTTAAATACTTATGATTCAATGTAAAGTAGATTAACTATCAACCCAAACAGTATCCAAATTTCTCACTTGATTGAGAGGTGACATCTGATATGTCATAGAGCTTTAACAATTTACTACATTGGATGAGGCTGTAAGAATAACTTAGGAAGTAGAAAGGTAAAGGAAGAATAGGTCGAGTCAACTTCCAATGAGTAAACTAGTCTAACTAAGCTGACTTGCTCAAGGAAGTTACCGAGCTCAGCAAAGTATCGAACCAAGTAGAAGAACATATGTTAGAGCTGAATAGAAGGGTCGACCAACTGATGGCAAAGTACTGCCGAGAACTTATGAGAAGGGACAAAGATCTGGGAGAAAGACTAGCCAGATTAAGTGTTTCAAATGTCAAGGGTTTAGGTACATGGCTACCCAATTTTCAAATGGAACAATTATGATTATCAAGGGTATTGTGAAGATTGAGGTAAACGGCATAAATGAGGAGCTAACGGAGGAAAAAGAACTAGAGGAAGAGATTGAGGCTAATGCCGGGCTGGTTAAAGAAGATGTGTTTACTAACGATTTAGACAAGTTAACTTTGGTTGTCCAATGTATGATAAGTTCGAAACCCTCTACTAAGGAGGAGTAAAGAGAGGATTTGATCCATATCACATGTAAGGTGAAAGAGTAGGTATACATACTTACAGTAGGTAGTAGAAGTTGCACTAATGTCACATCTATTGGCTTTGTTAAAAAGCTTAAGTTGCCAACCTGTTTACACCTAAAGCCATATAAATTACATTAGCAAAATGGGAGGGAGCATTACATGTTACTCAGCAAGTATTGTTGTCGATCTTTATTAGAAATTATTCTGATGGTATTCTCTATGACGTGCTACCCATATATATATCTCATATGTCGCTAAGTAGACCTTGGCTTTTTAATTAAAACATTATGCATGATGGATTCAAGAACACTTATATGTTTAAGAAGGATGGAAGGAAGATCACGTTAAACCTTATAATGTTGAGTCAAGTTAGCAAGTTGCAATCTAAACTTGCTTAAAGACCTAAGAAGACTTTGATTCTAAGTAGATCCAAGCTTTGAGAAGATATTAAGACAGATAAGCCGACTGTTCTATTGATCAGGCAACTACTAGAGTTGAAGGAGTAAATTAAGCTACCCCTAGAGGTCAAAGAACTATTAGACAAATATGTTGACCTATTTCCTGAACAGTTGCCTGAAGGATTACCCTCCTTTCCGAAGCATTGAATATTGCATTAACTTGATACCTAGTGCTACTCTACTGAACAAGCTAACTTATCAAATGAACCCCAAATAAGCCACTAAGCTCCAAAGATGAGTCAATGAACTATTGAAAAAAGGCTATGTAAGGGAAGGTCTCAAGCCTTATGCTATGCTGGCGCTCCTTATACTGAAAAAGGATGGTACCTAATATATGTGCATCGAAAATACAATTGTGAATAAGATCACAATCAAGTACATGTATCCTATCTCCAGGTTAGATGACATGTTAGATAAGTTGAATGAAGCTGGGATCTTTAATAAAATTGATATGAAGTTCAATTACCATCCGATTCGAATGAGGCAAAAAAATGAGTAGAAAATTGCATTCAAAACTTGACATGGACTTTATGAGTAGATGATAATGCCTTTTGGCCTATCAAATGTCTCGAGTACCTTCATGAGATAGATGAACCATGTGTTCAGAAACCTAATTGGAAAGTGTATTGTAGTCTATTTTAACAACATCCTTGTATACAATACCGACTGTTAAGACACACTGAACATCTCCATACCGTATTTGATGTACTCCAAGCTAAGAGGTTATTCGAGGATTTGAAGAAGTGTTGTTTCTACCAGAAAGAAGTAGTAATTCTAGGATATGTAGTTATTGGAAGAGGCTTACGAGTTAATGATGAGAAAATCCAAGTAATTGTCAAATAACCAACCTTAACCACTTATGCCGAAGTGAGAAGTTTTGATGGACTAGCATCCTTTTACCAAAGATTCATTAGAAACTTCAATGCCATTGTTGCACCCCTTACTAAGTTGATAAAGAAGAATATCAACTTCAAGTGGAGCGAGAGAGAGGAGAGAAGTTTCATTGAATTAAAGGCAAAATTGACTTCTACACTAATATTAGTTTTGCCTAACTTTAAGAAAATTATTGAGCTCGAATGTAATGCATCAAGCATTGGGATAGGCATTGTTTTGATGTAAAAAGGCTAACCAATTGCTTACCATAGCAAAAAGTTGAGAGGACCTCAATTGAACCACTTAGTATATGATAAAGAACTCTTAACTCTTATCCAAGAGCTCTAAGTATGGCAACACTATCCATTGTCAAGAGAGTTCATTATTTATACAGATCATGAATCTTTAAGGTATCTCAAAAATCAGACTAAGTTATCGAAATTGCAAGCACCGTGGGTTGAATTCCTCAAAGGATTCTACTTTATAATATAGTACAAACAAAGTAAGAAAAACGTAGTTGTCAATACTCTATTGAGAAGACATGTTCTTCATACTGTAGACACCCCATTTTTACGCTCCAACACCTTCCCCCACCCCCCCGCCCGCGTCTCTTTTTTTTTTAATTTTTTAGAATAGGATAAGTAAAAAAAAAAAAAAAGAAAACCCAAAAAATAATAAATTTAAGAAAAATAAGAAATTTAGAAAAGATACAAAAAATAGAAAATTGAGTAAAAGAAAAAAAATTAAGAAATTTAGAAAAATAGAAAATTTAGGAAAAACCGAAAATAAGAAAACAAAAAAAAATTGAAAATTGAAAAAGTCATAAAAAAATAAAGAATTTAGGAAATATAGATAAATAATAATCTTAGATAGTATAATAGGATATACTTTTTTTTTT
This sequence comes from Lumnitzera racemosa, assembly GCA_024138005.1. NCBI lineage: Eukaryota > Viridiplantae > Streptophyta > Magnoliopsida > Myrtales > Combretaceae > Lumnitzera > Lumnitzera racemosa. The sequence continues at coordinate 82,904,988 of JAMXBC010000008.1, read as the reverse complement.
TTGGTTTAGATAAAAAATAAGAAGAAAGTTATTAGACTTAGCCTTAAATTTGAATCTAACTTAAGTTGACCTTATCTATGCATATATGAATAAGGCATAGGCCAACGGCCTAACGGATAAGCATTTGGGTTTGGATTTGCATTAAGCTAAAGGCCTTAGGTTTAGATTTGCATTAAGTTGGAGGTCTTGGGTTTGAACCTCATCAAATGCATAAGATTACCTTTTGCTTTTATTTATTTATTTATTTTTTCCACACATAATGCATCGTTACGTATTAAGAAGTGACTGGCTTAAGTGTCAAATCGTGACACATGGCACTTTGTGATTGGCTTTGACAACATAGTCTCCCTTTTTCTTCTCCCCTTTTCTTTTCTTTCCATCCCTTTATCACTTAAGAAAATAAATACAACAAGGGGGGCTCTCTCATCCACTTTGGAACGATACCATCTCTTACTTTCACACAACTGGATAACACATGCCCATACACACACGACCCAACCTTTCTCTAACTAATTCACTCCCTGGCCACACTTCGACAACAGTCATTTCTCGAACCCATTGACTCTCTTTCACACAATACATGTATGCCCGACCCCAAGCTTCTTCTCTCTCACAACAGAGCCCCAACTCGCATGCCTTATCTACGGCAAACCCCAACCCTTTTCCCTATAACATTGCTTCACACACACACTGCCTTACTGCGCATCAACACAACAATACCCAATTGCGATTATAATCTACTCTCGACATCTCTTTCATTCTACGCACAACTGTTAGACTAACATCTCCCGATCAGCCACACATATGTAGTAGCCACCAACCCAATACAATCGCAAGATATACAAGCCTTTTAATCCCCTTCACCTTCAAACCCTCTCTCTTAAACTCACACTCAACTACTACATTGACCTATAGTTAGAACCTTGTTCCAACAAACACCAACCAGATCAGACTAAACCTACTCTCTCTCTATCAGTCATCATCAACCCAAACATCGATCTACCTCCATCTTCACTGCAACCACCATTCATTGCCCAAACATCGACCACCTCTAAAATGATTGCTATTGGATATAGCATTTTCCTTATACCCCCTAACCCCAATCGAAAACTCACAAAAAAGCTTTCTCCTGATCATTTTGACCGTCGAAACGGCCTCTGAAGCACCACTTTAGTCGCTGCCAACATCCGTGATTGACCTGATCCAACCTTTAACCCGACTTGTATCCAATTGCTGTCCAGTTCAAACCCTCTTCCTATTTGGAGTCTTGTTTTGTTATTTCGACTATAGCATTGAATTTTTTTAAATAATTAATTTATTTATTCTTAAATATTGTATTTGTAACAAAAAAAAGTTTAAAAAAGGAAAAAAAAAAAGAATAAAACGAGAAAAAGAAAAAATGAGAAAAAGAATAAAACCAAAAAAAAAAAAGATGGAAAAAGAAAAAAAAAAGGATGAAGTTTAGTTCCTATTTATTTATTTTAGAAAGTGAAAATAAAAATAAAAATAATGAAAAATAATATAAGTAATAAAAACATCATTTTACTACGCAGAAAGCCAATTTTCTAATAAAATTAAAAATAAATAAATCAACCATTTTTCAAATTAGGGCTCTTTAGAATTTCCAAAAAATAAAACCTTAATTAGGATTCTTAGAAAATTTCCTTAATTAGCATTGAATTGGGTAAGAACGTAAATTTGAGCTTTTTTCAAAACTAAAATCACTCATCCCGCTATGAACTATGGAAGTTTGATCTCGAATAGTAGGTACGTAAGCACTCATATACAAATACGAGGCAACTTAAAATATGTAAATTTTTCTTTTTTTTTTTCTATCTTCTATAAATAATTGATCACTTTATCTTTTTTTTTTCTTTTTAAATTAAATTAACTTACATGTAGATAGATTTCATTATAAGGGTATATTAAAAGGTAAATTTAAATTCGGAGAGATTAAAAGTAGTAGTGCTATTTAGGGTTTAAAAAAATTAGATCTTAGATCTAGATCTTTGGTTTAAAAAAATTGTTTTAACAAAAAAATCGATTTTTTTGAAAAATCGGTAACTGAGTTATAATCAATCTACTTAATTAGTTATAACTTAACTCTTTTTCCTAACTCTAATTGAATGATGACTCCAAAATATTTTCAAAGTTAAAAGAACCACTTTTCTTTAAACCCTAGTTGAAGGTTAGTATTAAACGAGTAGGGTTTAATATTAATCGGTTTAAAGAAGACTTATTTATAAACAATGGGAGAAAAAATTAGGCTTGACACTTACTACGTTACAGACCAAACAGTTAGGGTTTGTGAGCATTAAAGATCAATATCCTCATGACCCTCATTTTGGTACTATATTTAGACGATATGCCAAAGGAAGAACAATGGATGACTATCACATGCAAGATGGATATCTATTTCAGGGAGGCAAGTTATGTATGTCGACTTATTCTTTAAGAGAATTACCTATTAGAGAAGCTCATTCTGGTGGACTTTCCGAGAGATTTTGGGAAGAAGAGGACGTATGAGCTATTAAGTGAATGGTTCTTTTAGCCAAAGATGAGATGAGGTGTGCATTGAATTATTAAGAGTTATGTTACTTATAAGAAGGCCAAATGTTGAGCCAAATAAGGGAAAGTAATGCCTTTGCCTGTCCCAACTTAACCTTAGACTAAGTTAAGCGTAGACTTTGTTCTTAGATTGCTATGAATTGCCTGAAGCAAAGATTTTGTTATGGTTATCATGGATAAATTTAGTAATATGGTGCACTTTGTACCCTGTTCTAAAACTAACAATGCTTTGGCTATTACCTTTCTCTTTTTGCAAGAAATTGTTCAATTACATGGTGTGTCGAGAAATATAGTCTCAAACAAAGATACAAAGTTTCTAAGCCATTTTTGGAGGACTCTTGGGTCTCAAATGAGGACTAATCTACTATTCAATACTTCTTATCACCCCCAAACCAATAGCTAAACAAAGTTAGTTAATCATACTTTAAGATCACTGCTTCTAGCTATAGTAGGGAAGAATTTGATTAATTGGGATGTCTGTTTGCTTATGGTAGAATTCACTTACAATTGTATTATACACGACACCACCAAATAAAGACCCTTTGAAATTATCTATAGCTTTAATCTAAAGCTACCCCTTGACTGTGTCCCTGCATCCACGTCCAAGTAAGAAAACCCTGACGCAAGAGCCCGAGCACAATCTTTACAGAAAATCTATGAGAAAGTCACCTGGTAGATTGACTAAACTGCCAAGAGAATGTGAGAAAAAAGGAGTAAAGGAAGCAAGTTAATACAATTTCAACCCAAAGATTTAGTATGGCTACACTTGAGTAAGGAGAGATTCCTAAAAAAAAAGAAAGAATAAGTTGTCTGCCTAAGCCGAAGGTCCCTTTAAAATACTCCAAAGGACCAATGATAATGCTTATCGATTGGAATTACCTAAAAACTATGGAGTCTCTAACACTTTCAACATTACCGACCTCAGTCCTTACCAACCTAAGAGATATTTGAGCGAAGACCAGTAGGATTTGATCCCAAATCTAAATAAACCTAAAAGAGATGATATGAATCATATTACTGGACCTTTACCACTAGCCTGAGTGTAAAGCCTCAAGGGACTAACAAAGTGGATTTTGCTTTTCTAGCTAACTCTTACCAAGGCTAAATTGATCCTCTTTGCCGACTAACTCTATATGCTAAGCCGAGTAACTTTTCATCTGTCATTAGTCTACTGTCAACCTCAAATATGCTCTGCTAACAGTCTGACCCCTTATGCATCTACCTAGCCATGACCATGTCGACCTTCAACTTGACAGTATGGGTACCGAGAACCTCAGCTTAAATCTGTAACTACGTCTTCCTAAAATGACCTTAGGTCTACTTAGCACCTTTGCTCAACACCTCTACTCAGCGACCTCCATCCTGATAGTACCATTTGTTTGTTTCTGTCAGCAATGTCTTTAATGACTTGTAGCCATGTGTTCAGCCCCATGTGCAAGGATTCCATTGCACTAATCATTGATTTGTTTGAATTTTCATTTCTACCCCTTTATAATTTCTTATACATCACTTCTTTTAGGTAATACCCTGTTTTGTCTTTTTCATTTTAGGTAAGATACCTTAACATTTCAAGTATAAATACCATTCTAATATGTAGCTATAATCATCATACATCTAATATTGAATACACTTTCCCTTTTTATGAGCTTAGTGTGCTTACTTCCCTCTTCTTACTCTTATCCTAAACCTTAAGTGAGGTTAGGTGGCGAGTGACCTCTTGAGCCACTCATGTATCATATCAAGTTAGCTTTGTGAGTTGCAAAGTTTCCTTATTATGTCATAGCTCAGAATTGTTCATAGTTCTGCTTGTTATTTTCATTGTTATTCGTACATTTCCCATCTTCATTTTTGAGCTTTCTACAAGCTTAGACTTACCTTATACTATTGCCCTTGTCTGCTCTCAAGGTAGCATATCACATGGAGTACATCAAAACTCTGAAGTTAAGCATGTTCAAGCTAAGGCAATCTTATTATAGGTAAACCCTTGAAAAGCTACTGCACTAATGAACAAAATCATGCGGTGTTCAACATCAAAATAGACAATACCTTACTAAAAGGAGTTTCGATTCAGTTATTGCATCAACATTCTTTGATAACATAACATGACTAAACATTTTGAAGGTGTTAATGATTATAAAGTATATTTAGTTACATATAACTTAAAACTGGGTTAAATTCGAAAGCATCAAGTTTTGGCCTTTTCGTAGATTAAGCATCTTGGTTGTCATGGAATTAATATAGAGAGTTTAGATTTTTGTTTTCATGACTGTACAATATAATAGAGCAACTGGAGCATAAAAGATTAGGTCTTGGTGATTCTAACAATGAAGGAAAATGGCGAGGAAGGGAGAGATGGATATGTGTCATAACATCTATAAAACAATGAATGTTTGTTGGCCAAAAACAAATTTGTAAGTGTAGGTTGTAACATCTATTGATTAGTTTTTATAGAAGCAAATCACAGATACATAAATTGTAAGAAGAGAGAAACTAATGGAAACTATTCATGAAATCGATCGTGCTTATTTTATAGCCATTACATATTTATTCTCTCTTTATTTTCTATTGTTGTTTCATTATTCTTCTACTTTGTCAGTTAACTTGTCTTTTTGGAATTACTTTCAAGTTTGAGCTTTTGGTTAAAAGGCCTCTTATTTGCACCATGCTTTTGCTTTTAGGATCTTTTAGAGCTCATAACTTTTCTAGCTTGTATGGATGATCTCGATTGTGTTTGATTGGATTTACAGTAAGCTTTAGATGTTCCTAAAAGTTCTATGTAACAACCTAATCAAAGGTTTGTTCCTTTCTTTTCTAATCATAATGCTTTAAAAAAATTTGTATCAGTATACTTGTTTTGTTGAAGTTTACTAGATGATAGTTTTTGTTTTATGCTTAAAAGAACAAGGTTTTATGTAGTGAATTTTTAGGGGATGGAGTTCCCACATCCCTCATTGGTATCTCATTTGTGTTTTGTGGCTTTTCCCTGATTATATATTGCTATGAATGAATGAAAACTCAAAAGTAACCTATATAGAGCTATATCTGATTTGAATAAAATATAGACATGACATTGATGATAAGGAAACTTTATCTAGTTAACATTGTTTGGTGCGATATAGAGAAGTAAGTATTGACTTTGACTTTCTTAAATTTGATAATAAAGGTTATCTGTATTGAAAATATATGTTGGAAACATGGAAATTGTAATTTATAAAACCATTGTTTATGTTTACAAAAGATAAAAAAAGTAGTGATACTTATGAAAATATATAATCTTAACCATTGATTAGCTTTTCATCTTGCAAGTAGAGAATAAGAGGTTAATAGATATGTGATACTACACGGTTGCATATCATATGAATAAAGGGAGGAACTTTAGACTTTCATAATTTATTCAAGGGTTAAATTCATTGCTCTTAGTTGTAAAGATGAAATAAAACCACTAACTTGGCTATAGAAAAACTGGGTTATTGTAACTGTATAATTGAATGAACCTCTTATTTCTTTTCTTTGCATCATAATTACTTATAGTCTAAATTATCTATAAATCAAATTGTGTACTTTTTCTTTTAAAATTTCAATAAAAAGAGAAACAACATACATCTCATAAATGGTCATTACAAAAATTAATTGAAAATTAATTGTTGTTTATTTATTCTTGAAGTATTATATCTAAAGTTCCAAAAAACTACATCTTATATATTTAATATCAATCATTGAGCACAATGCTTAATTAGGATTTAATGTGTTATATTTCATCTTATAGATTGGAAAGTAAATAAATGCTAATTAATATTGTTATCCTATATTATATGGAATGACAAATGTTCATACGGTTTTGCTTCTGATATTTTACAGGTTTCATTCATAAAACCTTTTTTCAAGTACCTAATCATTGTCAACATATGTAATTATTTATTTAATTATTTCCCAATTAATATTTCATGCATTTAATATTAAATTTGTACACACAAATTTAACGCTTCAAGAATGAATGAATGAATAAATGTGTTTTAAATAAATGAAACAAATATATAAAATGTATTATTTTAGAACTTTAGATATAATACTTTAAGAATAAATAAATAGCAATTCAATTTTCAATTAGTTTTCATAATGACCATCTATAAGATATACATCATTTCTCTTTTTATTGAAATTTTAAAAGCAAAAACAGACAATTTGATTTATGGATAATTTATACTATAAGTAATTATAATGCAAAGGAAAAATAAGACATTTGTGTATTTTTATTTCAATTATACAGTTGGCGGTTGTAATAACCCATTTTTTTTATAATCAAGTTAGTGATTTTGTTTCACCTTTACAATTAAGAGCAATCGATTTAAACCTTGAATAAATTATGAAATTCCCAAATTCCTCCGTTTATTTATATGATAGATGTGGATTAAGGATTCAATTGTAGTGGTCATGTGTATGCAGCGTACATCTCATGCTTCACATGGCTTTTGAGGAATGACATAGAATGATATGTATGGGATGACTTGGAGAAAAAGAGGTAAGGAGGAAGAGTAGGCAATGAGCTTCAAACATATGCATGATTGGTATAAGAGCTATAAAGCATCAACTCTGCTATTTTAGATGATAGGTGGTATGTTCTTTACTTTGAGCTTTATTGATCTTATGTCGTCATAGTATGATAGCATGATGCCATTTCTCTAGATAGTTGAATTATTCTAAATGAAGAGGAGCTCTAAAGTATTTATAGAGCCAGGCCATCGACGATGTCTATTGCATTACGGTGACAATTAACGACCAAGATGAGTCATAACGGATTCTTCCATGGGCTCTTATTGACTTTGAGCCCATAACAAGCCTCTCTCTATATACATGAACTTCCCTAAGAAAGGTTTAAAGTAGACGGGTCAGCTTAACAATCCCTACTCCAAGCCTATCATGCCATATCTCCTTAAGTAATCCCAAATTCATAAACTCAACTCTTTGAGCCTTGTCACCTTAATCTGAAGAGTTAAATCCAAATCATTAATGGAATTAAAGTTCATAAATTATTTTAGCCCCTCTACAATATACAACCATGCAGTATTACATATCTGTTAACTTCTTATTACCTACTTGTACCATGAAAAGTTAATATAATGATTTAGATCACATATTTTTGTAAGTATCATTACTTTTCTTTCCTTGTAAACAAAAATAATGGTTTTATAAATTACAATTTTCACATTTAAAACATATAATTTTTAACTTAAATAACACATATTTTCAAACTTAAGAAAGTCAATATGATAGGAATCAACCCCTTAAACCAATCACCTATAACAGAGTTAGAGGAATCCAAGGACTCACTTAGAGAATACTTGTTCAAAACTGTATCCAAGACGAAGGTTCTTATCCCAACCTTATTCCTTACTGGCTTAATTGCCAGACCCTCACGTGTATCAGACCTACTTTTGTCCAACAGCAGTGGTTTATAACAGAAGACAGCTTAAGACTAGCCGAGCTAAGCTCTCAAGTCGACCATAAACATCTGAACCCAAGTGAAGCTAACTTCTCTATAAAAGAATTGATTGGTCTCCGACCTGATCTAGATCAGGTTGGCCCATGATTGCAAGCACTTTTTTGTTTTCTCCTACTTTGTATCATAATTCTAATACCCAACCATCAACTCATGTCTTCTAACACGACATTCTACAATGATTCTTACTTTTCCATACTGAATATTCTATATCTCTTTTACCCCTTTTAGTATAACTTATGTAGCTAATTATAAGAATACCCTTTTGTTTTCATATATGTAAAGTACCTTTAGTGGATGGGTATATAAGCCCCCACTTACTTATATGCTAAAAACCAACAGATCAATATAGAAATTATTCATGTTTCCTTTGAGTAACCTAGGCCTTCTCATTATCCCTTTCAGCTCTTATTTATTCTTTTTAGTAAGGAGTATTAGTGAGTGACCATTCAGTTCAGATTAGTGAGTCATATCCAGCAAATTATGAGCTGAATAAGATTGAGTAGTGTGCCATATTCATTTGATAGCTACCAGAACTTTCTAAGTTTTTCTTTATTTGCTTTTAATTCACTTTTCTTCTTTGTGGTACTTCTCCATGTATCCTACCCTAGAGATGCATCACAATACATACTTCTCTATATCCCTCTAAACAATTTTAATCAGATAAAGTTTCCTTGTCATCGACGTTATGTTTATATTTCATTTAGATTAGATATAGCTTTATACAGGTTACTTTGTGAGTTTTCACTCATTCATGAAGATATATAATTGGGAAAAAGCTGCAAAACACAATTGAGATACAAATGAGAGATAGGGGAACTCCATCCCCTAAAAATTCATTATATAAAACCTTATATTTTTAAGCTTGCAATAAAACCGATCATCTAGTAAATTTAACAAAATAAGCACATTGACACAAATTTCATCTAAAGCATTATGATTAAAAAATAAAGGAAGAAAGCTATGATTAGGTTTTGAATGGAATATTTAGAAACATCCAATGCTCCCCATAAATCAAACTAAACGCAATCACGATCATCTATACAAATTGGAAAATGTATGAGCTTTCAAAGATCTCAAAAGCAAAAGCATGGTGCAAATAAGAGGCCTTTTAACCAAAAGCTCAAACTAAAATTTAATTCCAAAAAGATGAGTTAACTAAGGAAGTAAAGGAGTAGTGAATCAACAACGAAAAATAGCGAGAGAATAAATATGCAATGGCTACAAAATAAGCACCATCGGTTTCATGAATACTCTCCATTAGTTTCTTTCTCCTTGCAATTTTTGTATCTATAATTTACTTCTATAAAAACCGTTCAATAGATGTCACCTCACAAATTTGTTTTGGCCAATGAACATTCATCTTTAAATAGAAGTAATAGCATAGATCCATCTCTCTCCTCCTCATCATTTCCTTCACCATCACATTTCCTTAGACCCAATCTTTTGCGCTTTGATTGCTCTATTATCTTGTACAATAATTCCACGACAACGAAAATGCTCCATCTACAAAAAAGGCCAAAACTCGACACTTTTAGCTTTAACCTAACTTTTGAATTACATGCAACAAAGCATACTTTATAACCATTTAATAACTCAACAATGTTTAGACATGTTACGTTATCAAAGAATGACAATGGGAAAATGAGAAGAGCAACATCTATCTTGTTAGAACATGCAAGAGTGAGGAGGGGAGAAGGAAGAGAAAAATATAGATTTTGAGTAAGTTATAAAGATAAAAAAGGGAGTTTTCACAAAGTGAGAGGAGACATGAATGTAGTTATGTATGCAAGAAATGTAGAAAACAAAAAGATGAAAATGGAGGAGAGAGTGAGACAAAGGTGGTCAAGAAGGATGTACATGAGGTGTGTTGAATACACAATGGGAGAAATAGAGAGATAAGAGCAGTAAACTTTCATATTAATGTGAATGGATATAATGACAATTTTACCCATGTAGAATATTGAAAACTACACTTGAAAATAGGAGTTACTTATGATTATATAATGTTTTTAGGCTAATCTAGTAAAGCCAAAAATAAAACTTCATTAATGTCTCCAAAACACCAAAACGGCAATTATAAGAAGCCTTTAGACTTAAATAATATCGGTACAATTGATCGATGATATTCAATAGCTACTCGTGTGGACATGGATAGTAACTTCCATGAAATTGTTTCCTAGATGTAGATAAATCACAACTTTCAAACATGTAATAGGGAGACAATTTTAGAACCATTTAAAATAATATTTAAAACATATTACTATAACTTTAAAATACTTAAGACACCAAGATAGGTGCAACCCGTTTTATAATATAAATATAGATATAGATAATAATTGACCATTGATAGTGGATAGGTATCAAAAAACAATTGACCAATGATATTTAGTACCTGCATATGTGGACGTAGATAGCAATTTCCATGAAACTATTTTTTGGATGTAGATTAATCACAACTTCTAAACATGTATCAGGGAGATAATTTCAAAATCATGTAAAATAATATTTAAAACCTATTATTATAACATCAAAATATATAGCAAGGGAGGTGCAACACTTTTATATAAGGACTTGATAATACACAAAATATATAGCACATTAGTACTAGTCTTCCTTACATATAATTGCAAATACAAGTCTAAATATAGAGCTTTACACACATTAGTAAAGGGAACAAACATATAAGTATCTTAATAAGAAGAGGCTTCTAATGCATCACGAGCTAGGTAATCAACAATTTGATTCATTTCCTATGACTTGAATATAGCTTCAGGTCCTTAAATCACTTGCACAAGTCCTTGCATACAAATAAAGCATTAGCATAACGAGCACATGGAGTTGAGTTAAAGAGCACCAAGTCCACAATCACTTTAAAATCCATTTGAACTTCCAAATTTTTATTTTCAACTTTAGGTACAAGTCTAAGCTAAAGTAGAGACCCCATAATTCTGTTGACAATATATCTATATTTCCAAGTTTTCTCATATAGCCAGTAATCTAGTGGCTTACATTATTCTGAATGACCTTACCCACTACTGCTTGTTGATAGGAAGGTTTATAGGATGCATATGTGTTAAGTTTTAATCATTCTTGAGTAAGCAATATCCATGATTAATTAGCATAGCCAACTTGCTTAATATTTCTTTTGTATATAACATAAGTATAGAACTCATGCGCATTTGCACGTGTAGTACCTATGAGGTCAGTTATGAGAGTTTTCTCAAGTGAAAAGATTCTATGGTTTCAATTCCAATCCATTCTTATATACTAAACATGAAGTTAGAAGGTGGAATCACAATTCTCTAGAATCGACGATTCTAACTTCATAGGGGAATTCAATACCACTTGAGAAAGTAGAGTCACAATTCTATTTCTCTTCATTAATTTTTATTAATTAAATTTTCATATTCAACCTTCAATCTAATTATCACATCTAATAATTAATGTTACGTTTGGTACATGATAATAGATTCAAAATGGAATTGTGATTTTAAGTTCCATTATCTTTCCCGTGCTTAGAAGTACTTTAAGAAAGCAAAATTGCAGTTCCTTGGAATCAATAGTTTTGGCTTTAATGGAGAATTTGATTCCACTTTGAGAAGGTTGAATTGCGATTCTATTTCACCTGATCCATATACGTATAGAAGTACTTTTAGTGATTCTATCTTCATTAATTATCATTGATTAAAATTACTTATTTAACTGCCAAATTAATAATGACATCTAATAATTAAAGAGTTTTTGACAAATAATCTTTGATAGGAATGAAGCCTACTGAGCAATCATTAGGAGTTGAGCTAGAGGCTACAAGGACTCACCTAATGTATCTTAGCTCGTAAACCATTAAGGGATAAAGATTCCATCAAAGGTTTACTGCATTGTAACCATCATAAGCATGGAGCTATCATCATGACCAATATATCCCTTGGCTCGACCTTTGAGCAGACGAGCATTGAGTTAATCCCTAAGCTGATCCATTCCATTATCCGACCTTATGTAACCTTAAACCCAAGCATTAAGCTAACAACTAAGCATTGACCTAAGATTTGTCGGTTGATCCATCCATTGTTCTCCTATGTTCTTGCCAAGTTGCTCTTCCTTAGACACCAAGCTACCTCAGTTACCTAAGACTTCACTTTCCTAGGAACAGCGAAGCATGACAAGTTTTGGTCTTCTTATTAGAGTAACCATGCATAAGTAAACACATGTGCATTAGGCTCTTAATTTGAAGACAATTCTCTATCATTTTTACCCTTTTTAGCATTAGTCTTAGGAGTGTTTGTACATTATTTTATGATTTACCCTTCCATCTTTTCCTACGTGTAACCCTATAGAGGCCAGTATATAAGCCTCTTCTTCTCATACACAAAAAATTATCATTAGCATATTGAATTCAAATATTTCCCTTTTGAGAGCACATCTCTTCTTTTAACTCTTATCTATTCCCTTTAGTAAGAAATAATAGGGAGTAACCTTGACCTTCACTTTGTGCCTAATATTAGAGTAACAAATTAGGTTGAGTAAGATTAGTTGGTACGTAATATTTAACTAGTAGCTCTCAAGTTTGAATAGTTTCTTTTGTTTTCTTAGTTCCCTGCTTGTTATGGTGCGGCCTTTGTGAGTCTTAGTCTTGGAAACACATTACTCTTAAATACACATTCCATTCTATGGGTATTTTTAAGCACAGGAATGGATTTATCATTCCAGTCTTTAATAGAGGTATGCAAGTGGAATAAACAAGCTAACACGGCTCGACCTACTTTAGCTCATAGATTCAATAGGCACAACTTATTTAGTTTGCTTTTTAAATGGGTAAAAAAAAAAAAAAAAACTAAGCCCTAACGTGCTTTTAAAACAAGTTAAATACGTCGGCTCGTAAGTCAAAGGTGTAAGTAGGTTAAATGAGTCAACCAAGACTAGCCTACTTTTACTCATAAATTAAATGAATTGGGTTCATTAAGCCTACTTTTCAAATAGGTCAAAAGATTCAGTCCTTACCCCTTTTCTAATGATCTAAATAGATTGGCTCATAGGCTAAAGCCCATTTGCATACCTTTAGTCTTTAAATTCTATTCCATTCCACTTAAATCTATTGAGTTCTCATATAAATGTTTTGATGATAACAAAAAGAATAATGATATTTAATTAGCTTCTTAAGTGTGCAAGTCAATAAACATAGAGATAAGAATTTTTTCTTAGTACTTATTTTGAAAACCAGAACCAAATTCAAAGACAAGTTCAGAACCTTGAGTACAATACTAGAATTTATAAGGCGGAATATTTTGAGAAGTATTTTGGGCTTATAAGTGTTCAAAGGCCCAACTCTACTTGTTAGATATATTTAGGTAATGTATCTAGTATATTCCATAAAGTTTGTTAATTAAATCTACGGGGATTAAGTTGGAAATATTTTAAGGATAAGGTTAATCAAACATATTATCTTATGTCAATTGATTTTTATTAAAGTTGTCTTGTCAGATTATTCACGAGATTTATGTTGTGTTATCCTCAAGATACTTGGAGAAGTTTATGGAATACCAAATCAAGTTTTATTTAGGTTTAAATCCAAAAAGGATGAGGACACATATGAAGATATATTAGATAAGGACTAATCTTATCATGATTGATGCGAATTTTTATCAAAATCTAAAGAGTTGTTATAGAAATATTTTTAAGGCATATTTACTCAATTATATCAAATTTACTAGAATATTCATGAGCATGCAATATCAAGGAAATTATTTTAGAAACTTTATGATTTAAATTTGAAGGCATCAAGATTAAGGTTTGCTCCTGATTTTTAGGAGATATTTATTTTTAAAAAAGGAATCAATTTTTGAAAGCTTTATTCAAGAAATATACAGGGAAATCAAAGTATTTTATACAAGAAAGTCTTTAGAGTACGTCATATGAAAATACAAGAAGTGCAACATTTAAATTCAAGTGATTCAATTTCCACAATTTATGGGATTACAACAACTAATAGCTAAGTCAAGACTTTATCAAATTATTCAAGATTTGATCAAGAGTTATCAAAGATTTTAATAAAGAGACGTTACCTTAGAAGATATAAAAGAAGACAAGTTCAAATCTTTTGAAAGAGAGATCATCATATTAAAGTTGCATACGTTTTCAAAAAGCTTAACATTCAAGAAAATTCAGATACATATTCAGAATCTAATTCAGAGACAATACTGTCTAGTCTACTTTCATATTTTGATTTCATTATATACTTTATTTGAGAAGATCTTTGTATTCTATCCTCATAACTTCTATAAACATTTTTATTTGAATGATAGGCTTTGTGTTAGAGAGAATATCGTATTTCTGTAGTTTTATAGGTAGGTAAGGGTAGCTTAGTGAGACAAAGCACGAAGGCTTGTAATTATTTCTATTTTGTTGAAGATAGTGAAACATAGATAGTAGAATGACACTGATGAAAGATTACTGGGTCCATAACTAATATAAACTAAACTAAGAGTAGACAAGGTTGGTCGTAAAGGTGAGTTCGATTCTACCAAGAGCTACCTAACTAGATATGATACACCAACTAGACCCTATACGGCCTAATCATTGCCTTGATATGATGCATAAAGAGATAACTAGGGTTGCTCACTATAATCCTTACTAAAGGGATTGATAAGAGTTAATAAGAAAGAGCTTTTTAAGAGAAAAGACTCAAAGGGTTTTTTTTTTTTTTTTTTTGTAATGTGCAATTCTATGTAAAACCCTGCATACATGAGCTATTTATACATAGTAGTGAACTTGTAAAAAAATAACTAAAAGAATGGCCTAGTGGCATTCCTATAAATACAAAATAAAACATAAGGATAATCTAGTAAAGAAAAGCATAAGTAACATGAGTATGTAATCCTGAAGTTCCTTATCCTGGATAAACAGACCTAGTTGAGTTGACCTGGATTAGCCTAGGCCGACCTAGATTGGCTAAGCCGACCTAAACTAGCCGGTTCAAATAGATTATGCCATACAAACTCGGAAGGGAAGACCTAGAAGGCCAACTTAAATGAGTAGGCCTGTCAATCCTTAATGATTTTATTCGAGAAGAGCTCATAAATAAGTCTTCTATACATGTAGAGCTTCTAAGTAGGTCTTCAACAAATAGAGAATGCATAAGTAAGTTGCTAACATAGGCCAAAACTTGGCACTTGGTTAGGTTAATGGCCCGAAGCCTATCAACCCCTCTCCCTTAGAGAAGTTGCTCGAAACTTGATAATTGGTAGCTTTAAATGCCACTAAGATCAAATACTAACATGTAAAAATGAAATATAAATATAGAAAAATACTCAAGCTTCTCCACTAATGTAATCATCAGCCAATGCTCCTTCCATTCGTAGATCCCTCCTTTTACTCATCATGGATCCAATAAACCACACCTTAGTGGTTCCAACAACTATCAATTAAAGGAAGTAACATGACCTCGAGGTTCATACAAAAGATCATGAGCTCATAGATCTTATGTAAGTAAGACATCAAATTGCTCTTTAATCTCAAGTGTCTCAACTTCTTCATGCTCAACTAACTCGGATCTCACGACCTCCTCATTTATTGTAATTGGCATCCCCTCTACTTCCTCATAAGCTAATTCTTCTTCCTTTCATCTACACATCCCAAATCTTTCCAACACAAGAGTACTAAGAATTGACATAACATATCTCCAATACATATATCCATCACCACGGCCTTCGTAAACTCTAACCAACAACCTATAACTACTCACGGGCATGATACTACTACAGCTCATATCAATACCACATAAGCTCATAAAAGGGTTGAGATAGAAGAGCTTGATATGTGGAAGGCAAATATAGTAGTACCTAAAGTCATCATCTGCAACATCTATAATTGGTAATGAAACCATATCTAAAACAATGGAGTGTAACTTCAACTCAACTTGGTCCTCTTCCTCTCTACTACTCACTAACAACCTTCAACTCCTCAACCCCTCCTTCTATACTCTCTAATTTAGCATTCCTATGTTATCTCATTTCATCCTCGAACACTTTAAGCCATTTTTCAATCATCTTCAATTGATCCAGCACTTTAGGAAGGTTAGCTTCATAGGTAGATTTTCTCTCATACAATTTGTTTTGATGATCTCAAGCTACGAATTTTCTTCACATCAAATGTCTTATCTCTTCCCATGTAATGATCTCAATGTTTCCTCTATCAATTCTTTGATTTATCATTCTCTTCCTCAAGTAGTTGCAAAGTTAATTATTGAATTCTTTATAGCATAGGCTCTCTTATGCTCAAGATAAGAATAATTGTCAAAACATTCACCTAGAGCACCATATTCATCATATTCCAGAATTCATGATACCACTTCTTCATAATAATATCCACAATCATATCCAACTTCATATGCTATGTTGAGTATATCTTAATTTAATAACTTGAAATAAAATCGAGAATTGGATAATACTTAACTAAGTTAGCTTAGCTTGTATAGTGTACACAATAGTTTAGCATTGACCAATCTCAACTACACTTGGCTTCTTCAATTTAGTAGACATAACAACACATATATACTTATCATGACCTAACAGTATCGTTATCGTGGTAGTTTGTCGTATATTGCATAAAGATCTACTGTCAACCCCCTTATTGATCGTAAGCCTTTTATACAACACATAAGACTCCTTCTATTAGATGCTACCATTAGGCTCATAGATAAGCAATATAAAACAATTTACTAAAATTAACTTCTAAAATATAAATTAATCAAGTAAATGTATGGACTCATTAAGTTCCACACCAAAAGAATATTATAAACAAATACAGTTCGTAAAGGAAATTGCATTAGAAACCTCGATCTATAACATGAACAAAAGTAAAGATAAATGGCTATCTACAAAAAAAGCTATTACAAAAAAAAAAAAAAAAAAATCTTCTCTTCGCTCCCTGATAGCTCCATCCCATCTCTAAACGAGACTTACCTTGGGCATTCCCTGATCCGGATGAATGAAGAGGTTTCCCTGTAACAAAAGAAATCATCGACGTATAAGTTTAAGCTTAGTGAGATAAATACCCTCGTCAATACCGCATGGCTGAAATTTATTAGATGCACAACATATGAATGCATAAAAGATCAATATGCCAAACAATGCATGCAGTGGCTTAGGAACTATATACGACTTAGAATTACACATCTTGTGATTGGTGTTGGAGATAATTAACCATCCCAAACCAAAATCCGAGTTCTAGATCTTGAGTTTTATTTCATTTGCACTATTGTGCTTAAGTAAAAAAAAAAAAAAACCATATATATATACTTTCATTACTAAACAACAAATCATAGTTTCAAAATCTCAAGTCTAGCGGTATGTTGGCCCTTGCATTTTACAAACACATGCCCAAGCAGAAGCCACAAGATACGGCTCCTCATTAATGGTTGGCATCTTCCGATGCCTACTAAGTCTATCAACTTAGGATAGAGACTCAATATAAATGATGACATAGCTAGTGCCCAATCCTTCAAGAGGTCCTCCTCCTGTGAGTTCCTCCTCATCTTTTGCGTGAAGTAATAGTCGATATTATCTGAATGCAATTATGAGAAATGCATGATTTATTGAATCTCTTAATCATATAAGTGATTAATATGGTTTTTTATGGTGATCAAATAATTTCATTCCATATAATCGCATATATAAATTATCATAAACAATTTCCATTATTATGTGATTAACAAGCCATAGTATTTAACCAAACATTCACACACATGTATTTCTCATATCCCACAAGCATCCAATTTATATATGTAATTTTATGTATATCTATTCTACAAGCAAAATTAAGTAAAGAATTATCAGGAATTTACTCACTCAGCCATATAGGTCAATTGAAGTAGTCCAAGGGTAAGTCGTCTCTGAACGGTGAGTCCCTTGGACATCACAATCATAATACTATAAGGATTTGAAATAAACTTAGAAACTAAGCTAAAACCTCTTAAGTTATACTTTTGACTAGTTTTTCTATTTTCCCTAATTTCTTACTTAAAGTTCAATTACGTATAATTTTCATGTTTTAAATCTGATTTCTACTATCTTATAGTCAATTTTCATTGTTTTCAAGTTTGTTTTAATGTGATGAGGTTAGATTTTTGAGATGAGTTACGCAAATTTGCTTATAGGTCAGAATAGTAGCAGTCCTCATGATTTAGAGTGCTTTTGGGCTTTGTTTAGTTAATAGGCTTTTTAGTAACTTGGGGAATCCTTTGAGCTTGGGCTTAAGATCTCATTCTAGATTCAAAATACTCCTTAAGATCATATTCACAACTTTAATTTATACTCTTACAGCTATCAACCATTTCCTTGGCTCTTAAGTTGTCATGTGGGCTTATTTTTTTATTCAAATCAAAGATAATCACTTTCTTGGGCTTGGGAGGTGTCTTGTGAAAGTCTTGAGAGTCTTAAAACAACTTTTATTATTGTGCTAAGTTACTGGTTAGAAACTTAAGGTGGATTCAACTTGGTGTTTGAAGCTCGTTTTAGAAGTTTTAAGGTCGGTTTTGAAGTTTTAAGCTCGGTTTTGAGTTTTAGGCTTAATGCACTTATCGTACTTACCTTAGTTGGTCTTATAGTATGTATAAAAATCAACAATTGTAACTCTTAATGATGTAAATATTAAGGAGTGAATAGTGGAGTGTAAGATAAAGTGATTGATGGATGAAAGACAAAAGCATGCCTCCTTTTTTCTTACTTGCAAGAACCGGCCATTAGGGCCTCTTTATGGCATGGAGTTGTTTTGTTTCATTTATTAAAGTTAAGCATATGAAATTTTGTAAAAATTTGGCCATGTGTAGCATAAGTTAATGGGTGATAAGGAAAGTGTCTTATCACTAGTTGTTTTATAGGTTATCAATTAATAAATGACTCCAACTTTCAATTGATAAGTTATTTAAGATGATTAGTTGATTTACTTATTTACATGTAAAGCTTAGACATAAAGATAAGGGAACTGTTTTATAAGAAATTATTTTATGATTTACTTCTTGAATTGTTTTGTAAATTATGAAATTTTCTAGAGTTGAATGAAATTATTCAAATTAAATTATCAATTAGTTACTTGTGGTTAGAAGCCTTTAATTGTTTTAGGGTTTAGGGTCTTAGGTGACTTTAGAATCCGTAGTTTTTTGTGTTTGGGTTTTATTGATAATAAGCTTTCAAATTGGAAAAGTAAGTTTGTTTTTAATTGTAAACTCAAGTTCTTAATTTAGTTAATCCTTAGGAACGTTCAGAAAATACTTTTAGTCGAATTATAGACCCGCTTAAAAGTAGGTTTTACAACACTTGTCCCCAACTTGGCAATTTTGGAGTACAACAGCTCAATGCAATCCACCGTCTGATAATTGGGAGCTACACTAGGGCCAGTTCAGCATATATCTTATCCAACCAAGTCCAAAGTTTCAACAATCAGAGTCACATGCACAACAACTCGGAAACTCGGACAATAAGGTAGCTTGATAGTTTAGCTCGGATAGTAACTAGTTCTACAACTCTGGGAACAGAACAGCTCGATAATAATTTTTAACAGCTTGGTCGTGCAAGCTCAGCAACTTGCAGTTCGGTTTTGCAATTTAATTCAACAGCACGCAATAGTTCGACACGCGAACAGCTCGGTTACACTTTGTCAATTGTCCAACTCCAGCCGCTATTCAACTCAGCAATTTTGACAGCACACAGTTTGGGGTAGCTCGACTCTTCACTCTAATTCCAACTACACACCCGTAATAAAGAGAAAACAGATCGACACTGCACTTCGCTAACCACTTGCTCGATACAGCACAAGAGACTCGAACATAACAGCACAATTATTCACTACTGCTTCGTAATTTCTCAAAATATAAAGACAGCTAAGTAGTCATTGTAGCGCTGTATTCACACACAAAGTAGCTTAGTTTGGCACAATCGCAATTTAGCTCTTCTTTGGCCTGCACTTGCTCGGTCAATCTAGCTTAGACCACAACTTCAGTAGCTCGGCGACTTCTAAAATAGGACAGGACGAAGTCACGCTCATAGTCCCAACTACACTTGGCCCTTCAATTCAGTGGACACGGCAGCACAATACACCGTAGTAGCTCAACACCAATTCACTGACTAAGTTCACTTAGACACTTCAAAGAAACTAGTTTGGCAATCACGCAGCAGAGCTTGGCTTCGACACTAATTATACAAAGCAGTACACCACATCTTCAATTGTGCATTCACAGCTGATCAGTAATCTTAGTGAAAGGCAGATCAGTTCAGTACGTGATCAGCCGTACACGACAATAACCTCAACTGTTTGGCAATCTTTAGGGGACAGTAGTTTGGCAAACTTGGAGTTTAGAACAGCTCGGATAGACACGTTTTAAAACAATTCAGCAGTGGGTTAAGCTTACGATAGTAGAATTAAATCAGTTCAGTTAACACCAAATAGCAGTTCAGACCTGTCGAGCTCAGCACACACTCATAATAGCTGTTTGGTTACGGTTCTCAATAGCTCAGACATGCAACTCTGAAAGTAAGACAGCACCTCTTCGTCCCAACTTCAGCTCAATACTTCATATCGCGGTAGCTCGGACGTTTTGGTCACAACAGTAAATGTACACATAATCCACACTGATCAGAACTGCAAAGTAGCTTGACACTCGGCACAACATGCAATTCGTAACTCCAAGCAGCTCACATAGAAAATACGCTCAGTACTACTACAATGGATTTCTTCACTGGAAGACAATCACGTACAATAGTACAACAACTTGGACACAATAGTCAGCAGTTAATCTCAGTCACCAGTTCCTCAATTCGGTTTGTCAACACTCGCGAGTTAAACCTGAGAACAATACTCATACATACAATAGCTTGGTAGCAGTAGAGTAGCACAACCTACTGTTCGACAATCAATTGGGACAAGGGATAGGTTGGCTTACGTATGCAGCAAGCTTGAAAAATTTCACTGTCAAGTGCTCTACTCTCGCATACACCGACAACCCACTCGCTCCTTCTCTATTTGTACATGATGCACTGCCCACAGACCACAATAGCAGCAACTCCGGTGACAGCAAATCCACAAAACTCATTAGGTTCTCAATTACACTACAATCTACACGTTGTCACTACTACAGTTCCTTGATCACACATCATACATGACTACATACTTGTGCGCACACATTGCACAAATCTATAGTACATATACGACTCCTATAATCGCCAACTACCGCAGTAAACCTACCGCCACATCTCACTCCATCTCACAACAGTAGTAACACTAGAGATAACAAAGCCACAATGCGCCAGTAGGAACTCCAACCTACAATACTCGCTGTAATTTACGAAATATCACTCACCACACACGACACTACCTCCACTCAAGGTTAAGAATAGAGTAGCTCCGGACACCACTGAACTCAAGTACGACTCTAACAGCCACTGATCACTGAACACGTGGCCAATTGTAGCAATTTGCCATCCAGGGATAGCCACGACACAAACTATACTTACTCATAACACACAACTTGACTACTACAACCAATGATCGATAAACACCAACAACTCAACCTTCACAATTTCCCAAGTTGGTTCAATTAAAACCCTAAATTACTTCCACAATGACAATTTCTTGGTGCCCTTATCAGATCTCTATTCACTTGTGTTTTTAGGAATAAACCCTAATGCTCAAATTCATTCTCGTTATTCCTTAAATACGATGCCCAAAGCCAACATAAGCTTTGAAAAACTACATCAGTAAGTGAGGTGAATTAAGTTCAATGCCCAAATTTTAATTTAGTATTTCTTGATTTAAGCAACTAAATTAATTCAATATTAAAACAATAAAGTAATAATGAATATAATTAAGGTAGTAATAAAATAATAATAAGTGTGGAAAATAAAAGAGATAGTAATAGAGAAAATTAAGCCCAGATTTAAGTAGAGTTTGGACCACTACCTACTTTACATAAACATACAATGCCTTCAATCAAGTACTTCAAGCCACTTTATTAATTTTTCAATCTAAGCTCAAAGAGCTACACATCCACAAACTTGATTATATAAGTTTCATACTCACAACTCACGCAATCTTGATTTTATAAGATTTTCAATTACAATAACTCTCAACACAAACACAAACTCAATCTCAAGTATAATGCACTCTCTCAAAATTTTTGCAAATATAAATCACTTTGCACTATACTAAGGTTTGCAAATGATTTAGCAAATTACGTACACAAAACAAAGGGTAAGTGAATAAAAGGAATAATTGCAGATTTTTAGCACTATTTCTTATCCTTCAATTACCCATCAATTTGTATTTATAACCTTTTAAGAAAATCCAACCATTGGTTTACTTCTGTCTTCATTTAATGCTCTGTAATGGTTCTTTTCTATATGGACCAGCCGAACGTTTCAAGTAAGACCAACTAGACAATCCATTTAAATAAGGTCACCATTCGGACGATCTTTGGGTCACTAGTCGCATGGTCCAACATAGGTCACTGATCTGCTGTAACCAACTAAATTGTCTAGGGACAACCAGTTGCATAGTCCATCACCTACCACTGATCTATAGCAACTAGTTAAATGATCTAGGGACAACCAACCGTATAGTTCATCACCTACCACTGATCTACAGCAACCAGCCAAACGGTTCACACCAAAACAACTAAACAACATACACTAAGATACAACAAATAATTTCGTTCCCTTTTACTTCTTTTAAAAATTTCAAACTCAATCTAATCAAGTTATATTACAAAGATATCATGCAAAACATAGTGCTGTAAAGATAATTCAAGTCCTTTATCAAATTAACCATGTTTTTATAAGACTTGCAAAGAGGTTTACAATCTATGATTAATTTAACATAACTTACATGGTTTTGTTCTCATCAAAATTACACACAAGAACCTATTGGTTCAACAAGCTACAATAATAATATTACCTAGACTCAAACAACACTAACTCTTCTCTCTTTTCATGTGTATTAATATTATATGGAAATCCTCAGATGATGTCAAATATTAGAAGTCGATTCCTACCGTGGGTCTACGTAGCCATAAACCATGAAGCAATGCCTTTAAATAATATTGCCTAAGAAAAACATACGGAATTGTAGACAAAACATCCAACTCATAAATCCTTTGAGAGTATGACAAAAATCAGTAAATTAGGTCTTCCCCTTACCATACCTCCTCTTTGGTACCAAAATGATATAAACTAAGTCAAGAGTAGACAAGGCTAATCATTAGGGTAGGTCTGATCTTATCGAAGAAATGAAAATAGATTGAGTTTAGTGAGGGTTTTGGCGAATTCGAGAGTTACTTAGTCAAATATGATGCACCAACCTAATCTTACACAACCTAATCATTGCTTTGATATGATGCACAAAGAGATAACTAGGATTACTTGCCATAATCCTTGTTAAAGGGATTAATAAAAGTTAATAAGAGAAAGTTTTCCAAGAGAAAATACTCAAAAGGTTTTTCATTAATGTGCAATTATGTATAAAGCCCTACATATATAAGCTATTTATACATAGTGGCAAACTTGTAAATAAAATAACTAAAATAATGCCCTATTAGCATTCCCGTAAATTCAAAATAAAACATAAAGGTAATCCAGTAAAGAAAATCATAAGTAACACGTGTAAGTAATCCTGAAGTTCCTTGTCCTAGATAAGTAGACCTGGTCGAGCCAAACTGGACTAGCCGAGCCAAATAAACTATGCTGTGCTAACTTGGAAAGGTAAACTTAGCTAAGCTGGCCTGTTTATCCTTAATGATTTTATTCAAGAAGAGCTTGTAAATAGGTCATCTACACATGTAGTGTTTTCAAGTAAGTCTTCGATAAATAGAGAATGCATAGGTAAGTCGCTAACATAGGCCAAAACTTGGCACTTAGTTGGGTCAATGGTCCAAAACCAATCACCAACGCCAAAGCTAGAAAAATGCAATAGGCACAAGGCCGAAACACTATAAATCTTTTGTCTAATCTTCTCAACCCCATTCTCTCTTTACTTTATATTTTATTGTTGATCATATATTTTTTCATGCCTAATCTTGCTTAAGTAATCAAAGGGGTTACTTTTAATTTAGTTTTGTGAAAAAGTTTCAAGTTTTATAATAACCAATTCACTATCCTCTCTTAGTTACTTTTGGGACTTATAAAATCTATTCCATTTTAGACTATTCCTGGATAGCAATCATGACATATGAGTATTTTGGGTAATTATTACTATATATAGAATGAATTTATTATTCCAATCTTAATTCCATTACATTCATTCCAATCCATTCTACTGCAGTCCATTTCAAACTATCTTTATACAAAACGTGACACCATATGTTTAGGTAGTGGAATTTTAGTTTTGTTACATTCTTATTCCTTACAAGATGCCTATTTCATAGTTGGTTGCATTTAAATAGCATAAAACATAAACCTCTCTTATGTATAATTTGCTATAGAAGTTCTTTCCAAAAGAGCCAATAATAGTGATTCTACACTTATAATCTTTTCTTTTCCCAAAATAACCTATTATAATAGCACCATGATATCTTTATCCTTCTAGGAAATAAGAGAAATATGTATGTTATCATTCATACACTCTTTCTTTACTTTCACTTCAACTATAGCAATTCCAACATTATAACAAAATTTTTTTCCTAGTTTATATGAAATTTATTCAAGTATGCATAATTTGTACATATACATTCTTGATTGATAATCTTAGTATTTGATTTCAATAAGTAAAACTTATATATATATCATTCCTACTTTTTTTGTTAAAAAAAACGAAGAAAAAGACGCTATTTATAAATAATGAAAATTTATAACACTCAGTGGAAAAGGGTTATTTATTACTATTTATATTAGGTAACAACAGGAGATTATTTTATATATTTGTCTATATGTTGCAAATATATTATTATGCATATATGTATACATTACAAAATCAACTTTTTTATTTCTTTATAAAAGCAAATAAATTTCTCTTAGGTTGTACAATCTACATATGGATATTTTAGTATATTTATCAGCTATTTAGACCTCTTTTTTCAAAATCATTACAACAAGTTAACAACTAAAAAAAGAATAGAAATTCCATTCCTTTACTCATATCCATTCAAATCTAATTTTATCCTTATTCTATTACCTTGGAATTGTAATTTTATTCCAACCTTATTTTATTACATTAACCAAACACGCTATTAAAGTATTATGGCTACATATGAAAACGTGAAATAGTTATTCATTTAGTCCCACGCAGGAATAGTACTTCCTCATTTCAAAGTAATAACAACTCAAGATAAAGCTAGTACGAGTACTTAAACTTTTATATTTTTTCATTTTAGTACCTAAATTTTAAATTTGTTTATTTTAGTACTTTAACTTTTTAAATGAGATAAATTAGTATTCTATTATAATAGCTGTTATTATAAAATGGTAGAATAATAATATAAATATATCAATTTTTATTTTATTTCCATCTTAGCATTCAAACTTTATTTTTTATTTTATTTTAATACTTGACCTTTTTAAAATAAAATAAATAAGTATTCTTTATAATGGGAGTTATAACAGAGAAGCTAATTTGTCTAATTTGAAAAGTTGAGGTACTTAAATGAAAAAGTTTAAAGTTCAAGCATTAAAATGAAACAATATAAAAGCATGAGTACTTTTAGTGGCTTTATCCCATAACAACTCTATTGAATAGTTATTTCATTAAGTAAACATAGAAATTAATCCCATTTCACCATTATGAAGTCAACTAAACTATTCTTACAAAAGAAAAAAAAAAGACACATATTTAAGAATAATATTACAAAATGTTTTTAAGATTTACTCATGAGCTTTTAGGAAGTTCTATATTTTCCCATCAAAAGTGATTTTTTATGCTATCTTTAGCATTTTTCAATTCAAAACCGTATTATACTACACTAAGGGTGTAATGAGTTAGACTAACTTATAAGATACTTAGCTTAAGCTCTTAAAGCATATGAACCTTAAGACATTAAATTATAAGAACTAATATAGGAAGTTCATGAAAAGACTCTACATCAAAAGAGAAGAACAAAAGCCATATTCGATGAATGCTTATCTATGAGCACGGGCTTAATAATTGTAATAATTGTAAAGATAATTGTGTCATCAAGAGCTTACCCATTTAATGACTTATGTAATGCCTATTGCAACTCATGTGATTTCTATGGAGTTCCTCTAAATAAGAATGCATTGGATAGATTCCCAATAATGTAAAGGAACTTAAAAAATAAATATAAATAATGGCTTGAAAACAATAGAAATTAACTTAAGTGTATTATTTCTTAATATGAATTATGTTGAAAAGGAGAGAGAAAATTGTTATCTTAAGATAGATAATTGAATTGTTTATTATATAAATTAAACATTTCCTTCCTAAACTCTCTTAACCCCCGTAGCAATGCTCTTACTTATGTTATGGCTCCACCTCTAAATATGTGGTCTTTTGGTCTTTCTTTTACTATTACTTCGTTTGATGTTGACACTTTAACTCTCCAATTACGGTGGATCTAGATCACCCTAAAATGAAAAACTTGAGATAGTTTTTCTCCTTAGCTTTAGGTTTTCCATCAATGATGGAAATAAGGTAAGAATTCTTACCTCTTTCCTTTTCTTTAGGATCTTTGGATCATAAGTTTAGCAAAACCTTAAACAAACATATAAGAATGGGTTAAACTCTTGAGGCACCCTAGGTCTATGGTCAATGAACTTTACCTTTAAAGTTTCCTTTGTTGAGTGTTGGATAGAGATGATAGCTTCCTTGATTCCATGAAAAGAATGAAACAAACATGTATTGGGGTTTGTCACTTGTGAGCCAAAAATGGGAGGGGAAAAGTAGGGTTGTTTTCTCTTACCTACTTCCTTCATTTTCCATGTTCATGTATTCAAGTAGCTATCTAGCAAAGTGATAAGGAATCGATTGAGTTTCCTAATCTAGTTAACTTGCAAAGGAATGAATGATAAGGGGTAGATAAGATACTTACCCTTTAGAGCTTTGGTTAGTGGTTAAGCAAACGAATGAAACAAAGTTGGTCGGAATTTATGGTGATGGTATTTGGTTCAATTGTGACTTAATGGGGAAGGGAAGAAATCTAATGAAAGAACCAACATTCAATGCCCCTATCCTTGCTTCCATGAATTAAGGGTTTTTTTTGTACTTTGCTTACGATGACCTAAAGGTAATGACATGTCTTAGGGTTTTTAGTCATTAATTATTTGCATGTACATAAATTTCATGAATGATAAATAATTTGATGGATGGGGGTGTGAACATTGTTTATGTGCAAATGGAAATGGTTTAAGGTTTGATTTACTTTTTGTCCTGGTTTCAACATCATGTGATCTAATTCTTTAATATCTATGATAAGTAATTGGTTGTGCTATGCTTACTTGTCCTATAGTGTGATATTCGCATAATTCACTTAAGATACACATGCTTGGACCAAAGGTAAGATAACCGATACGCGACTAAGCTTTTCTATTTTTCTACTTCTTCCTCATCTCCTCTAAGTGATGCACTGCCATGTCCATTAATTGCTAATTGATGATGAATGATGGTTTATTTGCCATCATATGCTTCTTGTCCTTTCCTTCCTTATTTTAAAGGATGTGATGTATACTTATTGTACTTTGCCATGATAAGGCCTAAGTAGGCAATGATGAGTTAAGTTTGGTAATGATGACCTATTTTTTATCTTCACATGTGAAGATGTGTGTATCTGTGTGTTTTTCTTGAATTCTTATTCATGTCTCCCTTATCTAACTTAATCCAATCCTATCTAGAAGAACACTCATAAAGTATTGTAAAATTTTAGATATATTCCTCAATATATTTCTTTAAAGTCTTGATAACTCTTATTTTAAATACATTTCACATGGTGATTTTATAGCATTTCCATACTTAATTGAGTAAAAATTTGATTTCAAGGTTTGAATGCATTCTCAAATTGAAAACAAAGAAAAGAAATTAAGTTTCACTTAATTTGGAGTTCAAATGAGTGAGTTATGAAATTTTGAAGTTACATACACAATAAGCAAAAATGTCAATTTTTAGTAAAAAAGCTACACAATCTGGAACACAACTGTGTCCTTAGGCTGTGTCCATGCAGGATGATTTTTGTACCAAAGTCAGTAAGTTACACAACTTGGGGACATAGCTGTGTCCTAAGTTATGTTTGGTGATGAAAAAAGAAATTTCATAATACATTATATAAGGACTTGCGAGAGTTTTGCACATAATTTTTTATATTCAAAAGAGAAGAGACTTGAAGAGAAGGAAGAGAAAAAGGTGGAAGCAACACCTAACTTCAAGATTGAAGAGATTTCTCATCGACAAAAGGGGTTTTACGTGCTTTACTTCTTGATTTTGTTGCAATTCGTTTTTAATTTCATCATGATAGTTTAAGATTCTAGTATTTAGAATTGTGGAACCTAAGGTTTAATTTGATTATTAGATTTATTGATAATTTTCAATAAAGTTTCTATCTTTCTTGATTCAATTATGTGTTTTCATTGTTAATTGATATTTCTAGGGCATCAATCTATAATATTATGCATAATGATTAAGAAATCACATTGCTAATGAAATCTTGACATAATTGAAGAGAATTACATGTATACTTAGAGATAAGATACATGATTGTTCCAGAAAGTTATTATTTTTGTGTTGGAATTCATTGTACATTAATGTGATTTTAATTATATTACTAAGTGAAAATATTTCAGTAAATAATTTAGTATTAAGATTAATATGCTTGAAAAAAGTGTTAACTTCAATTGTAAATCCTTCCGATCGAGAATAATAGAGATGGAATTGGATAGATTTTCAGCGATCACATGCTATACACTAGGGAAACAATTCCTAAATATGTTATTTGTCTTCTTGAAGTCATTCTTAATTTTATCGCTTCCTAAATTGCTTAGTCAAGTATCATAATTAGAATAGTTTGTTAATTTTAATACTTTTAATTCATTCAACAAATCACAATTTTGCGGTTAGATAATAAAGTTAAGGTTAGTATTAGTACTCAAAGTCTGAGGGATTGACTCGAACTCACATTCACTATATTAAAACCGATAGGTGCACTTATCTTGTATCAAGTCTATGCTTTAGAATGGTATGGGGTTTTTATTAGGAACTTAAAGAGTTTGTTTAGTTTGGAACTTATCTCTTGAATCTCATTTAATAATTTCGAGATTTTGAGATTATTCTTAATCCTATTAGTTATTGAGTTAATCATGGTATTAATTATTATGGTTTATAGCGTATCTACAGTAAAGACATTAAATTGGATTTACTAAAGCTTTTAAGGAGAGATTCTACTTCTTGGATTTGTAAAGTCAAATTTTTAATACTCATGAAGTTTCCAAATCAGATAGGTTGCAAATGATCTCTTTTACTATGAAGGGCGAAGCATTGAACTGGTTTTAATGGTTAACTAGAAATGAGTTGGTATCTATATGGCATGTGTTTTTGAATGCAATAAACATGTTATTTAGATTATCTTTGCAAAGAAATTATTCTAGCAAACTCTTACTGTGAAAGGAACAACTGAATGCATCTAAGCAATTGAGCATGTGATCTAATGAAGAGAATGTAAAGAGTGTTGTACAAAATATTATAAAGAGAATTAACCAACAATAAAGTGGAGAATTTAATAAAGAGAATGTACAATGTGCTAACTAACTAAATAGCTAAGGAACTTTCCGGTGTAATTAATTGAGAAAAACAATAAATGAAAGTTAGGGTATAATATGTTAATGTCATAAAGGCTTCTGAAATTCTTGCCATGAATCAATTAATTGTACAAAAAAAAAATTCTAAGGTTGATATGCATGTTGAATACACCATTCCACCTAGCAATTCAAAAGCGATAGTTCATGCACATATTAAAATTAAAATTGATAGTATAAGACAATTGGTGAAAAATGCATTAGTGGTTGTTTTTGCATATTGGACTCAATCACAAACAATAACAATTACTTTAGCTTTACAGCTATTGGCTTAAGAAGTACCTACTAATTACTACCTTCAATATTGTTACTAAATAAATATTGGGTAACCATCATCGTCATTGGGAAATTCTTTCATCACTGCCATTTAGAAAAATGAGTATATGGGATGACATATGGATTTATAGTCCTACTGATTTTATTATTTAAGAAAGAAATAACAAGGCTTTAGAAACTTTACATGAACTTTTGGAGTTGTAGTTGATAGAATCAACACATAAGAAGATAGAAAGTGGATGTATTCAATTTTTTTTGGCTAAAAAAGTTATTTTTTGCAATGAAATTTGTGTTACTACTAATATAGTCAAGGTTATGGGTAAATTACACAATTACAAGGTCCTATTTTCATCATTGCCATGTCAAACATATTTTCAAGAGCACCACTATGCCTTTTGTTTTCTATTAATTAAAGCTCTTGAAGTGGCATAGGCTAAGACATTTTTTAGGTCAGCATACTAGAGATGGAACAAGGTGTTATCATCCTCTAAATCATTGCCATTTTTTTTTTCAAATCAAGTCAATATTCAGACTGGGACCTTAAGGACAAGGTTAATTTTCTAAGGGCGTAGGAATCTAATCGGATTGTTGAAGGTGGGTGTACATAATAAGGTACAATAAGAAAGAAAAAGAAACATAAGGAAACTTAGGTATTTATAGGATTACACTATTTAAGGAGTCGCATGTGTTTGTAAATTGTTTAAAAATTATTACAAATGGTTACAAGTAGTTAGAGAAATACGATTGTATCTCCAGATGACAAACTATAAAAATAAGACTATAATAGAGAGAGAGAGAGAGAGAGAGAGAGAGAGAGAGAGAGAGAGAGATGAATGGGGATAAACACTTTTACCTTAAAAAACAAACCAACGAACACATTAGCAAATGGAACATATCAATTAAAATCAAAATCATAGAAAAAGTTTTTCATTTGGAAGAATCTATAAGATTTACAAAACCCTAATTACTATAGTAGACAGTAGAAGACTCAAGAGAAAAGTAGAGGATAGAAAAAGTTACCTTTTGGATTTGAGGGTGACTACTAGTGACTAGGATTTTGTTGGAGTTCTTTCCATTAAACATGGGTCAAGCCTTCCTAGTAAGGTCTAACATTATTTACGATGTAACTTAACCTTAATATGTTTATGTGTAAGTAGAGTGACATTGAGTGATGGAAAATAAAAAAATAAGTAAAATGTATACATAAAGAACCAGTAGACAATGGGAGTGTTCTCCTACTGGTTTAATGCCAATTTTCACACCATTAGGACGATTTTCATCTTCTTGCTCAATAATCTTCTATATACTTAGTATTTTAAATAAACACCTTTCTAAACTCATTTTCACAACTCAAATAAACTTTTGCAACATCAAACCAACATCATTACACATTTATCTCTTTAATCAGATAACAATCAAATGCAAACATTATAGTAATTCATTGAATTCCTCTTTCACCTAGCTCTCGCATCTATAGCTCAAAATTATCGTCCAAAAGTTGCCAAAGTCAAGCTCTTCACTTAAAAATCATGAAGAATAATAATACTATGGTTTTTAGTTACTAAAATTATTAAAACTCTACCCGCATTAAGTTTTACATGTAGATTTTGATGAAAACTTCAAAACTAAATGATTTTCATTTGTTTTCAATTTAACTCAAAACTAAAAATATACTTTTACCTAATAAAACCAATATGGATGTGAAGTACTTTTCATAAGGATTGTAATAATTTTTTATTTAGATGAAAAATGAAGAAAACATGATAGATTGAAGTGATGAGGAGAATTTTGTATTCCTAAAATATTTAGAGTAGAGAGAATAGGTGATGGTAAGTTTGAGTCTATAGATGGGATATAAAATTTAAAGGGGTGTAATTATGGTTTTATCTTACCCTTAAAGGAAAAAGGTTGGTTCAAGTTCACTTAAAGCTAGTTTAACCAACACGTATAATTCTTATTTGTTTAAATTATGGTGTTTTTATATGGAATTTTACATATAGTCTAAATAAAATATTATGGACTTAAATAGGTACTTAAAATTTAAATGATTATTTGTAATATGTGTTTTGATTTTCTCCATTCTAGTTACTCTCATTATATTTATAGGCTCAGTTTCAGATAGTCAAAAGATGGAATATTTTGGAATCCTTGCAAGATTTCCAGATACATTTTGGATCCCTCTTTATGTGTCGAATTTTCCCTCCAAAAAGGCTTTTAAATACATTTTAAATTTTTATATATTTGTCAATTCTATCTTCTAGAGAGGTTTTAAGTATTACGATCTTTTATTATAAAGATTTGATCATCATCATGATCGAACTTGGTCTATCTACTAGCTAAACTCGAGAGAAGATTTCCCTCCCCTCTCCCATCAAACCTTTCCTAACCCCGCTCCCTACACACCACCTCCCCCCGCCAACTCCTTTTCTTCTTATTGAATGCCCTAAAGAAAAGTTTTATCCAAAAAATTTTAAAGCATAGCCAAGTTTATAAAGAGGTAGGGGTACTTTTTCTTTACTTCACTCTCTTACTCCTAAGTAGCTTCTTGTTCTAAGTTTTTATCCCATTGTGCCTTCACATATTAATACCTTTATTCTAGAATTCTAAAGTTTGAGTGTCTAGAATCTTGATGGGATATCCTTGATAGGTTAGGTTTAATCGTAGTTCTATAGTGTGTATCTTTACAACTCTATCAAGATCAAGAATGTGCTTCTGCAATAAAGATATATGGAACATATCGTGAACTCTAAATAACTATGGTGGTAGTGTAAGTCCCTTTATTAGACCTTTTATATTATTATATACTCCCTAGGTCATAGTATTTCGAAAACTAATCCATATACCCACTAATTGAGATTACCATTAAGTCTATTGACATAACTATGCCATGAACGTCTATTAGGTAATCTTTCACCATTTCCTTAGCGATCACCCTTACTTTAGTTGAAGTACTTATCCTTAAGGTTACAAGTGATGCTTATACCTGCAAGTTTATTATTGTACTTCTTTGGAACTAATATAAGAATGTGTTACTCCCATATCAAACAGAACAAAAGCAAGTTGTGTTGCAATTGACATAGATCCTAAGGAAGTTGTCATCCTACGAGCACTTAACACTCAAAGGATTCTTAAGTTTTAACAAAATCATTTTAGAGGTATTAGTTTGTAATCATAATTACTATTTTATGGGTTTTAAGATCTATTTAAAATACAAATTAGCTTCTAACAATACAAATACATACTTATAATTATGTTCCCCTCTTCATCATAACCTATAGTAGCAAGGGACACATCTTAATATTCCTTAGGAGTTCCTTCCATCCATTCTTTGGCAAGTGCTCCTTCTATTGCAAAAACTTTAGCATTTGTTACTAGTAAGTTTACCCTCCAATTCACCTAGCCTCCTACTTTACTTTCTCCATTTCTCGAAGCATTCCTTATCACTATTTTCCCTTATCTTTTCCCAGTTTGCTTAAAGGGAAAGTAATAGAGAGATGACCTATCTAGCCATAGGAGTAATAAGTGATGACACCTTCTTTCGATAATTACTAATTCAATGATTATCTTTCCCATAGTAGTAATATATATTCCTAATTGACAACAATCTAGAGGGTAAAGAATGCCCTTACATTTCTAGCAAGGGACAGTCATAGGTCAAGGTTTTAGAAGTGGTGGAGAAACTTTGACTTATCATCGACTCATAATTCGAAATTGGCCTTTTTTCTTTGTTCATTTGGCCAAAATTAAGTAATGGATACTTTATAGGTAAATTGACTCATAAACTTTGTCCTCTCTTGTAGATAGGATTTATCACTCTCCTTTTTGCCTCCTTTACCACCTTAGCCTTTTTTATCATTTCAACATACGTCTTGGGGTTTAAATTCTAACAGCTTTTAGGCTCTAAACCTCTTAGGAATAGTTGAATCTTGAGAGAGTTAATATCTTGATAGTCAACACATACATATTGTAATAGCTTATTGAACTCATTTTTGTATTATTCCAAAGTCTTATTTCCTCTAACTAAATGAAATAATTCATCACTTAATTTGGTTGTTAGACATTCAAGGAAATATTCCTTGTCAAGTTCTTCTTTAAAAGCAATCCATGTTATAAGGTAGGGTACAGTCCTTTCTCAAGAGTTCCACCAAATTCTAGATCTCATCTTTAACATATAAGTTCCCAAAGGTAACTTTTGATTTTTAGAGACTTCAAATTCAATAAAAGATCACTCAATTTGAACTAACCAATCCTTGGCATCCTTTAGCTTTCTTATAGCACCTTTGAAATATTTATTGACCCTAGCAAAATCTGAGAACATGTTCCTTTGATTATGGCCTCCAACTGGCCCTTAAGTTTTTCGATCTAACCATTTGTGCTATTGGAGTAACTAGAGTTAGTGGATATGGTGTGTTACGCCCCGAAGTCGTAGAGTCGCAACAGTCCCGCCGTGTAAACCATTCTATGATAGTAACTGGCCTCACAGTACCTACCATAGAGATAATCTACACAAGGCGTCGACGACTCCTCGCTTTGAAGTAAACAGTTCGATAATGATTATACAACAATTATGATAATTACCACAAAGTTCTATAAAACATAGATATTTATAATAATGTTTACAGAGCTTCTCAGGAAGTTTTACATAGTAACTACAGTTTACTAATGTATAAAATAACTAACAGTCTTCAACCTTTAACTACAAGGTCAGTCTAGTTACACATTTACTAAATAACTTGATTCTCACACCCCTGGCTTCAAAAGGACTAACCTCTGGATAATTTTAGGGCGGCATAGTACTTGAAGAGATTACAAATCAGAACCTGCAAAAGGATCTATAAAGGTATGAGCAACTACAGCTCAGTAAGTTGAATTGGAGACTCATGAATGCATACAAGCACAAACAGGGTTATCAAACAATTATTTTCATGCCATGCAATGCAACAATCAAGTGTCATCGCACAACGTAGTCCGGTCCGTTGTGAAATCAGAGAAATTTCACCCGCTCCAATCCGGTTTGAGGAGTTCCATGTTATGCAGCAGCTCACAACCAAACCCAAGCTTGTGCAATGGAGACCTCGCTCCTCCCGTGACTACCTTCGAACCACTAACTTCACCCCCGCCGCGACCTCCTCTCCTGTCACTTAGTTCGACTAAGGATGAAGAAGGGACCATTTTGCAATCCTACGCTATCCCTTTCGAAAGGGTCGGTATTTGGTTGGAGAGTCCTATGATCCCCTAACGGGTTGCAATGCATGACGTTTTCGGTTATTAGGGTCGACTAAGATTAAATGCCGGTTAGGGTGTTCAACAAGTTCATACCAATTCAATCAGTCACAAAGTCATTCACAGTACAAATTCCAGCACGAATTCAGATACATCAAGCACATGCGCAAACTATTTACAATCACAATCATATACAAGCTTAAGTCTCCGAGTACTACGAAACTAGTACCCTATTACAATAAGCAATAACCCAACTTACTTGAATCTGCTCGATCGCTCGATCCTCTAGTTGCGAGCTAATTTGCTTCTGAGTGTCCTATAATACAAATAGGTTCTTTTAGTACTTATATTTTATGAATTCTTATTCTAATTCATAATATAACTCATTTTTCTCATGTATATCTATAACGTAGTAATGATTCGTTGTGTTCTATTTCGGGGTTCGGCTCCTAAACTAAATTCTAGTTTTAATTCCTAAGTCGTAATTAAGCTCGAATCCCAATGTGATATTAATCACATTATGTTTGGGTATTCAAATAGCCTATTGGGTCGTAATTTTTGTATTCTAAACTATCCGGTACACGCTAACCCTAATTGAGGTATCGAATTTATTCCCGGTGTGTAAAACTCTTACATTTTGAGATATTTACTTAAAATTAAATGTCATTTCAGATTTATTATTTTTTTGATTTCTATTATAATATTATCTAAATAACCTTATTTTTTTAAATTTATTAATTTACATTTTCACATATTACTAATTTATTATATTACTTACCTAATTTCCCTAATTAACCATACTTAGTACCTAAAGGATAGGATCAAGGTTCTACTACAGAGATTAACTTCCCTAAACCTCTAATTAAGATTCAAATCAGTAATTAACATCCTAATCACTTAATTAACCCTTAATCACCCAATTTTACCATCATTTTAGGGCTAAAAATTAACTTAAAAATTTCGAAAATTAATTTTAAAAAAATGGCTTCATAGCACTGTTATACATCAAATGAGCATCCTACAGAAAAATTTTGAACTCCAAACTAAATCCCTAAGCCTATTTATTTTCCGGTTTACTGATGTTCGGTTTTGAACAATTTGTTAGGGACCCTATATTTCCAGATATAATTAAACTAAATAAATATTTTTTCCTAAATCTACATACAATAAAACATCATAATAACAAGTTTGATAATTTTCTGGGCAAAATAAATAATTTTACAAAATTATACAAAAATCGGGTGAATAAATGACTAACCGGTCCGAAGCTTTTGGGCCGTCCAAACCCGGTCCAATGTTGTCGGCCGGTTCAGGCGGTGGGTCTACTGTATGGTGGTGGTGGTGGTTCGGTCCCAGGTGGTGGTGGTGGTGGTTTTAGTTCACCTTGCTAATCTGCACAGTTTTCTTTTTTTTTTTTTTTTATTTTCTGGAATTTCTCTCGAATTTTTTTGTGTTTCGATTTTTCTCAGATCACAAACTAGCCAAATGACTTCTGAGAATTTTTTTTCCTTATTTATAGACAAATGTAATAATTAATGTGCATTAATTTGATGGGATTTTGCCTCATTTCCTTGATTTTAGGCTTTTTGTTTGTCCAATTCCTATTGGTTAATTTTTTCTTTTCAGTCCACGACCTGATCTTGTTGCAGTTATCCCATTCTGATTTTTTTATAATTATTTTGTATTTTTCTTTAATTATTTACTTAGTTTTCGGACAATTTTAGTAATTACGCGTATTTTTATCTACACGTAAATACACGTAAATACATGATCAGAAAAAATACATGTAGGATACACGTGAACATTCCTAAATATTATTTTGGTCATTCTAAAATTTTTAGTATACATATAATTTATCTCTAGTAATTTATTAGTTATTTCATGACACTTTTCGCCTTTTCGGTAATTAATACCTATTATACTTAAAATTTGAAAATTTTATAGTCTCCTATTTTATTACTTATTTTCTTAAATTCAAGTTTATGGGGTCAGTTTTACTAATATTCCTCTCAATAGTTTCTAATTTGGGTTTGATCGGATCCTTTAACCGATCGCCCTAAGCCTTGGGTTCTAAGTTCAACCCTACGGTTACTTGGCTTGGTTTTAGGGCTTACATGGTGACAGTGTAGTCAATTGCTATGGCAACAACTATGGTTGTGGTTGTAGTTAGGCTTTGGTTGCTACCAAGGTTGTACTTGTTATTAAGGATGAGGTTGAGGAAGTTAACCTCCATTAGCAAATAATAGATCGCTATTTATGTGGCATTTTCCAGCATTTCCAACTTATCCTCCTAATCTATGTTTATTAAAGGCATTGCTTTTTGATTTTCCTTAAGATTCCTTTCAACCATTCTACTTTTATCCCTTAGTCTATGGTTTCATGCTAGGTGCATATCATCCCTCCTAGGATAGTTATCCTGGGGTGTTTCAATATAGGTTCGTGGTGTTGACCCTCTTTCACCTTCCGTTATTACCACCATGCAAGCAATTTATAAATCAAAACAATACGTAATGTACCTTATGTTAAACTTCTACCTCATTTCCAAAAGCTTTTATACTATAAAAAGAGTTCACCTCATAAATACTATGTTACAAAGCAAGGACAATGCAAGTATACAACAAAATTTTGAGCTTTTCCTTACAAGCTTCACTTTACTCAATATTACTAGATAACAACACTAATCTCATAAGAGTCTATTCTAATATTATTATTTCTAATCAACTATCAAGTGATCCTTCACTTTCTTTACAATTTTCGCCAGAGGATGAAATGGCATATTTTGGAGCTCCCTTATTATTAGGACATTCATAAGGTTTTGTCTCTTCCTTTAGATCCTCTTCTTTCACTTCTTCTTCTCTTACTTCCAAATCTTCATTTGTATATAATATCAACATCAGTCCTCAGGAGACGAACTCAAATTTACGTTGTTAAATATAACCTATAGTCCACCATAAATCCCCAAATACATTTGGTACCTAATCACACTTTAGTTGCCATTTATATATGTCGTTTAAATATATCTTATCTGCTCTTTTGATTCTAACCAAATCTGTATATGCTTCTAAAGGATAACATCTACTACAATCCAATTGTGCTTTAAACCTGATTTGCGAAATTTCAATCTCATAATCTAAACTCCTTTTTCACCTTTCCTCCAAAGCAAGGATGGTAATGTGTCTGTTGTATCTATCATTCATGTCTTCACTAAGCCTATCTAAGGCCTTTTACCACTTTTTAGTAAATCCCATCTTCCAATCCTTGATAATTTCATCCACCATCTTGTGAAGATAGACATATTTAGATCTTACATGAATCCTTTGCATCCTTAGCAATTACTTAATTAGATCATCTTGATTTTGTGTGCCATATTAACTCCAATCATGGTCTACTTGTAATATTTGCCTCTCTAAAAGATTTTAGGAATAGTGTCTTTTAGTTTCACACTTAATCCTAGCTTCCACCTATACCTACCTATTTGGTTAGGTCCTTGCTAACTCTAAGTCCTATGATCGATAGTGTACCTAAGAGCTCAGTTATTACTAGGACTTACTAGAGCAGAATTGAACTAAAATAGGTCCTTCAAGATATCGAAGAAAATTAGAGGGAAACAATCTACAATTGAACAAGAGTAGCTGATGTGAAGCTACTTGAAGGATGCGACTCACCAACAAACACAATACGACTTGACACCTCACTTAATATGACGCACAAGTTGATGTCAAAGTCCACCCGCCACTAATCCCAAGCTACTTGACAAGATTAGATAAGAGCGTAAGGGCTATGGACTTAGAGAAGATTGCCTCATAAGAATAGAGTATTCAATATTAAGATGTAAGTTCTCTCCGGCTTACAAGAGAAAAGGACTATTTATAGTAAGTCCCTAGAGCAACATTACAAATAAAGAAATTGCAAGGTATTTATAAAAAAAAGGGGATTCTTAGTACATACGAAAAGGGTAAAAAGGACAACAAACCAAAAATGGAAAAGTAGTTAAATGTCAGATGAGGTGGACAGTTGGCAATACAGCATTGGTCCCATACGAATATTCTTTGAGCAAAGTAGGCGAAAAGGGTCAAAATGTTGTGGCACTAAAGGGGCTAGGACGAGAGAGATGGTGGTATGCCGAAAGAAAAGTATTCGGCTATTTAAATGAGTCTCTTATCACTTGGCAAGAGATTCTCGGTAGCAGTTGGTCGAAGTACTTAGCACAGGGTCCTCGACAAGGGAATGGTCGACATCATCACTACTGATTATACATATCAACGTAAGATAATGTGGAGAGCTTAGGGAGTTCAACCACCTTTCTTCGATGTACAGTTTCTTGTCATCAGTAGGTTACCAAGAGAAAATTCTTTGAGAGAGGGATTGGAGGCCTCGGAGGCATGTACGAGTGATGGGACCGCTGGCTAGTAGTGCATCAATCAATCTCTTAGATATTGATCTTCAATTCTATTCCAATGTTGTATCCTAATGCTAAACCTAGGTTTTGATACCAACAAAAGTTGTTACACCCCTCAAGGGATCCTAGCGACAATCCTCTATAAGTGCATTACCACTTATAAAACAATTGTGAAGCATCTAAAAACCATTACTTGTGTATAGAAAGGAAAGTATCCTTTTCAACAAAAAGTCTTGATGCATCTCCAGGGTCTGACATATAGATAACTACTAACTAGATATGATACACCAGTTAATCTTACTCGACCTACAAGCCATTGGATATGACACACCAATTTGAACTTCAAAGTCACTCGTTAATATTCCTTACTAAAAGGAATAGATAAGAGTTAAAAAGGGTATATTGAGAACACTAAGGTT
Source organism: Lumnitzera racemosa (assembly GCA_024138005.1). NCBI lineage: Eukaryota > Viridiplantae > Streptophyta > Magnoliopsida > Myrtales > Combretaceae > Lumnitzera > Lumnitzera racemosa. The sequence goes on along the minus strand of JAMXBC010000008.1, from coordinate 82,864,833 downwards.
GCTCAATGGATACTTGTATAATCTAATGTTTTTCATTGATCCCTACGTACATTTAAATGGAGGTTTATATACCTATCCACTAGGGTTACCTTACATATATGAAAAGACAAAAAGGGTATTCTTACAATTAGGTTACATAATATATAGTAAAAAGGGTAAAAGAAACAAAGAATATTCTATATGGAAAAAGTAAAAATCCTTTTGGAATGTCATGATAAAAGACATGTGTCATGCAATAGTTAAATGTTAGAAATATGGTACAAGTGGGTGAAAAAGAGAGAAGAATTTACAATTAAGAGTCGACCTGATCTAGATCAGGTTAAGGCCCAATTAGTCCTTTTATAGGGAAGTAAGCTTGAGTTGGGGTCGGATGTTTATGGTCGGCTTGGGAGCTAGGCTTGACTAGTCTTGGGCTGTTTTCTAGGATAAAACACGGCTGCTAAGCAAGAGCAAGTCTAGTAAATGTGAGGGTTTAGCAATCGAATTGAAAAAAAATTAGGTTTGAGTAGGAATCCCCTTCTCAGACAAAGCCTGAAGCTAGTACTCTCCTTACGAGTCCTTAGAATCCTCAAGTACGACTACATGTGATCGGTCCAAAAGGTTGATTCCTATCATCTACTTAGGGGGTAAGAAAGATTTTCCCTCAAATCTAAAGGGGTCTCTAACTTTCCTCCTATGATATTCGTAAGGTTTTCTTTTGCTAGTTAGTGGGGAATCAGGTTGGACACATTAAAAGTGGAGGAAACACCAAAGTCATTAGGTAACTCGATTTGGTAAGCGATGTAGTTGATTTTCTTTAGGATTTTGAATAGACCATTAGCTCGAAGTGATAGCTTGCTTTGTCTTAAGTGTGGGAATCATTCTCGGTTGAGGTGAATCCATACTAAGTCTCCTGGTTAGAAAGAAATAGCTCAACGGCCTTAGCTTCCAATCTCGTGTTGTTTTTTATAGAACTCGGTAATCTTCTTAATCACAAACTGATGTAGCTCTTGCAATTCTTGAGCTTAGTTAACTCTGGATTGACTCTTTTTAGTAGCTGTAAGGGTATCGATCATATTTAGTGGAATAGTAGGGTTGAAGCCATGGATGACCTCAAATGGGGTCTTCCTAGTAGTGCTACAGACAGTTTGGTTGTATACAAATTCCACAACTAGTAAACACAGATCTTAATCCCTCAAGTTCTTTCCCATGACACTTCTAAGTAAATTGCTTAACGTCCTGTTCAACACTTCAGTCCGGCCATTAGTCTGAAAGTGGCTATTAGAGTTGAATACAAGTTTAGTGCCTAGTCTTCTCTAAAGAATCTTTCAAAAATAGCTCAAGAATTTTGTATCTCAATCGGAAACAATAGTCTTCAGTACTCTGTGTAGTCAGACAACTTCCTATAAAAGTAGATCAGCAATATATAAAGCATTGTTAGTTCGCTAACACAGAATGAAGTGTGCTATTTTGCTGCAGTAGTCCATTACAACAAATATAGAATCTTTCCCTTTAGATGTGGTGTGCCTAGAAGCTCAGTTATTATTAAGACTTACTGGGGCAGAATTGAACTAAAATGGGTCTTTTAAGGTATCGAAGAAAATTAGAGGGAAACGGTCCACAATCGAACAAGAGTACCTAATGTGAAGCTACTTAGAGGATGTGACTCACCAACGAACACAACACGACTTGACACCTCACTTGATATTACGCACAAGTTGATGTGAAGGTCTGCCTACCACAAATCCTAAGCTACTCAACAAGATTAGATAAGAGTGTAAGGGATAAGGACTTAGAGAGGATTGTCTCACAAGAACAGAGTATTCAATATTAAGATGTAAGTTCTCTCCAGCTTACAAGAGAAAAGGACTATTTATAATAAGTCCCTAAAGCAACATTACAAATAAAGAAATTACAAAAAGGTATTTACAAAAAGGGGATTCTTAGTACATACGAAAAGGGTAAAAAGGACAACAAACCAAAAATGGAAAAGTAGTTAAATGTTAGACAAGGTGGACAGTTGGCAGTATAACATTGGTCCCGTACGAATATTCTCTTAGCACAGCAGGTAGGAAGGGTCAAAATGTTGCGGCACTAAAGGGGCCAGGAAGAAAGAGATGGTGGTATGCTAAGAGAAAATTAATTGGCCGTTTAAGTGAGTCTCTCATCACTCAGTAAGAGATTCTTAGTGGCAGTTGGTCGGAGTACTCAGCGCAGGGTCCTCAGCAAGGGAATGGTCGACATCATCACTACTAAGTGTATAGATTAAGGTAAGACAATAAGGGAAGCTCAAGGAGTTCAACCACCTTTCTTCAATGTAAAGTTTCTCATCATCGATAGATTGTTAAGAGAGAATTCTTTAGGAGAGGGATTGGAGACCTTAAAGGTGCGTACTAGTGATGGGACCGTTGATCAATAGTGCATTAGTTCCTCAGGGTTATTGAAGATTTGCCCTCAAATCTTGACCTTCGTCATCATTGGGCACATATGGAGTTAAGTCGGCGACATTAAATGTGGTAGATACACCAAAACCTTCGAGTAGCTCAATCTTATAGGTATTATCATTAATGCACCTTAGTATCCTATAAGGCCCATCTACTCTGGGTGATAGTTTGTTTGTCCTTTTGCTAGGGAAGCATTCTTTGCTAAGATAGATCTAGACAAGGTCCTCAAGAGCATAAACTATTTGTTTCTTCACCTTTGCATATGAAGTTAGGGTCAACTACTGGCTTGAACTTTTTCTTCATCAACTCTTAATCCTACTCCACTAACTATGTTGCTTAAGAAGACCACCTCTTCCTAATAGAAACAACACTTCTTCATGTTTCCAAACAATTTCTCTACTCAGAAGACATCGAAAACATCTCAGAGATGGTCAATATGACTTGCTAGGTTAGTACTATAGACAAGGATGTCATCAAAATAAACAATGACAAACTTCCTAATTAGGTATCTTATAACATGATTCATCAATCTCATAAAAGTGCTTAAGGCATTTGATAACCCAAATGGCATCACCAACTACTCATATAGGCCATATAAAGTCTTAAAAATAGTTTTCCATCCATCCCCTTGCCTCATTCGAATTTGGTGGTACCTTAAGTTTAGGTCGATCTTACAAAATACTCTCACACCACTTAGTTCATTTAACATATCATCTAGCTTCGAAATGAGGTATCTATACTTGATCGTAATCTTGTTAATAGCTCTACTATCCATACACATGACCAAGTGCCATCCTTCTTCGGTACAAGCAATGCAGGTACAACATAGGAGCTAAGACTCTCTTTTACATATCCCTTCTCTAATAGCTCATTGACTTACTTCTAGAGCTTTACAACTTGCTCAGAATTCATTCTATAGTCTAGCTTGTTCGATAGTGCAGCACTAGGTACCAAGTCAATGTAGTGCTCAATACCTCGAAATGGGCATAATCCCTTGGGCAATTGCTTAGGAAACAGGTCAGAATATTCATCAAACATCTTCTTGACCTCCTTTAGCAACTTCATTTACTTCTTTAACTCCAAGAGCCTCCTAACCAATAGGAAAGTCAACAGGTCAGATTTGATGGCTGTTCAAAGTTCGGCTCTACTTAATACCAAAGCCTTCTTTGATCTTCAAGCCAACTTAGCTTGTAATTTACTCACTTAACTCAGGGTCATAAGTTTTAAGGTAATTTTCCTCCCATCCTTCTCAAACACATACATGTTCATAAACCCATCATGGATAATCCTCTATTCAGAAAGCTAAGGTTGGCTTAGCAACACATAAGAAATGCACATGGGTAACATGTCACAAAAAATTTCATTAGAATAGTTTCCAATGGAGATCAACAACAACATTTACTGAGTGACATGTAGTGCTCCCTTCTTGTTTAACCGGTGCAATTTATAAGGCCTCAAATGTGATATGGTCGGCAATTTGAGTTTCTTAAATAGGTCAGCAAACACTACGTTTATACAGCTTCTACTGTCTACTATGAGTGCACACACTTACTTATTGACCTTGCATGTGATGTGTAATAGATTCTTTCTATACTCTTCCTCAGTAGAAGGTTCTATACTCATCGTATGTCGGACAACTAAAGTTAGTTTGCCTAGATCCTCAGCAAACACATCCCCCCCCTCCTTCCAATAAGTGCATCCTCTTGGGTGGTATCCTTCTCGAGGACAACCTCTTCCTTGGGCTCCTGATAACTCTAATTTTAAACATATTTCATAGGGTGATTTTATAGTATTTTCCGCACATTTTTGGTTTTCTTTAAAGAAATTGAGACTTAATTGAGTAAAATGTTGATTTCAGGGTTTGAACGCATTCTAGGCTCGAAAACCAAGAAAAGGAATCAAGTTTCACTCAATTCCGAGTTCAAATGAAGAAGTTATGAATTTTTGAAGTTGTGTAGAAAATTTGCCTAAGTGCAGAAAGTTACATGACCTGGGGACACGGTCATGTCCCAAGCCGTGTCGGGTGACGAAAACAGAATCTTTGAGATACACTATAAAAAGACATCTTAGGGTTTCAAAAAGAAGAAGGGACATTACAGAAACAAGAGACACAAGAGAAGAGAGGAGATTGGAGAAGAACATTAATCAAGAAGCAAGAACGACATCGATTTCAAGAATAGAGAGATTGTTCATCAAATCAAAAGGGGTTTTTATGCTTTATTTTACGTTTTTGATGAAACTCGTTTTTAGATTCGTTATGATAGCTTAGAATTCGAGTATTTAGGATTATGGAACCTAGGGTTTCACGTAACCCTTGGATTGAATTATAATTTCAATAAAGTTTCTATCTTTACTTGATTCAATGATGTCGTTAATTATGGATTGATAATTCTAGAGTGTCAATATATGATATTATGCATGTTAATTGAGAAATTGCATGTATAATTAGATCTAGGCATAATTGAAGAGAATTACATGTATACTTAGAGATAAGATACATATTTCTTCCGGAAAGTTGATTGTTTGCATGGGAATTCATTACACGCTAATGCAATTCTAAATTATATTACTAAGTGAAGAGATTCCGGTAAATAATTTAGGATTAGGGTTAATATGCTTGAGAAAGATATTAGCTTTAATTGTGAATCTCTCCGGTTAAGAATAATAGAAATTGAATTGGATATATTTTAAAAAGGTTAAATGTTAAACACTAGGGGAAATAATTCCTAAATACATTATTACTTTCTTGAAGTCGTTCTTGATTTTATCGCTTTTTCAATTGCTTAATTAAGTCTTTTAATTAAAGTAGTTTGTTAATTTTAGTATTTTTAATTAATTCAAACTTTCATAATTTTCCGGTTAGATAATAAAGCTAAGGTTAATATTAGTACTCAAAATCTCTGAGGGATCGACTCGGACTCACATCCGCTATATTAAAACTGATAGGTGCGCTTGCCTCATATCAGCTCCTCATCAGTACTTTCCACTTTAACCTTCGCGACATCTCCCCTGATGATCATAGTTCTTCTATTTAGATATGAGGTAACCATGTGCTTGAACCCTTAACACTTGGAGGACTTGATTTGGCTTATCTTCCTCCCAAATCCTTATCCCTTCTCATAAGTTCTTAGTTGCACCACACTATTAACTAATCGGCTCTTTTATTTTGCTGTAGCATCTATCCTTCTACTTAGCTTGATACTTTGTTGTGCTCGATAATTTCCTTAAATAGATCAGCTTAATTGACCAAGTCAGCCTATAGGTGGTTAGCTTGACCTATTCATCCTCTATCTTTCCACTCATTAGGCTATTTTTATAGCCCTATCAAACGTAGAAAACTATTGTAGCTCCATGATATCTTAGATATCATTTCTCAATTTAGTAAGAAATCTAGATACTATTTAGGATGGTTCATCCACTTTACATTGGATCATGAGTATTTGAAACTTATGAATATATTCATCAACAGTTTGGCTTCTTTGTCTCAACTCTTGAAGTTGGGCAAAAGGATCCGGTATGAATTTGTTTCTAAGTGTCCTCTTTATCTCAAGCCAATTATTTACTTCCCTATATCCTTTTCATCTTCTCATTATTTAAAAGTTCTTCCACCACATCGCAGCATAACTTAAGAACTCTATAGTAGCTGTCATCACTTTCTCGCGATCTTCATATTAGTAATAATTATAAACACATTCAACCTTCTCCTCCTAATCTAAATAATCATTTACATTCTTCGAACCATTGAAGCTTAGAATCCGAAGCTTCACATGGTCAGCAGCTTGAGGTGCTCAAGCTTGCTCTTCTTCCTCATTGTACTCTTCTTCTCTTTTTTCATCGAACTTCCCTAAGTCAATCCTTCTCCTCGCATGTCCTCCTACTCTTGTTAAGTTGAGATATGTCCTCTCACAGGTCTAGCAACTTATAGAGTATTCTACACAACCTCAGTAGGTCGAAAGGCCAATGCATGAACAACTTTAGTCAAATTGGTTATGAGGTTAGCCACCTTATCAATTCACTCATATATACTTGTAGGGGTATTTTAGGGTTGTCGGCTATGGTGGACAACACCACTATTGGCATCTCTAATACCAGCATTGACACTAAGATCTGTTATTCTCTTTGATAAAACTCAGTAACAAATTTAGAATCCTCAAAAGAATAGATACTGTGTTTTTTCAAGCCAAACAACTCACATACACACTTTTCCAGACAAAAGTTCAAACTAACTATGAACATAACAGCTACTCCAAAGAACTATAAACCTAGTTGACATTTTCTCTATTCTCATATGCTTAAAATAGGGAAAAATAGAGTATTTTGCAACAAAGGTCTCATAGCAACAACAAAAATTCAAATATTCTACAAAACACTTAAAACTAATCCCTCTCGTATTCATACCACACTTGACAACAGTATTATACACTACATAGTAATGATCACAACTAAATAGAAACTTACCCAAACTAGCCTCCACTCTGATATTAAGATGAAATGAACCAAGCCAAAGACAGATAAGGTCGATCACTAGGGGTAAGTCTAAGCTTGTAGAAAGCTTGAAAATAAGGGTAGAAATATATAAGAAACACAGAAAACCAACAAAAGAAAAAACATTGATCCATTCCAAAGATGTCATGTACAAGGAAATTACCGAAGGCTCATAACTCAACTCGATATAACCTACGAGTTGGTCCAATGACGGTACTTGCTATCTAGCCATGCTTAAGGGCTAGGATAAGAGTGAAGTAAGGAAAGAGGAATGCTCATGGAAAGAGGTAATGTAGTATATTCAATATCTAACGATGTAAAAAAAAAGGTGTTATGACTAAATCTACAATGAGTATTTATAGTTGAAATATTAGGGCAACAATTATAAATAAAAATGAAAATTAAGTTCTAAATAAGTAATGTACAAAGAATGGAAAAGGGCATAAAGATAAAATCAAGAAAAGCATCTATCTTGCACTGAAGATTCTATCACAGGGGGTACTTAGACATGTATTGGATGACCGGTGATTGTATGTCTGGCCTAAAAAACAAATTTCATGATTAGACTGGTGACTGCCAAGCAGAGGTGCCGAGCAAGACTGAGGGTTCTTTCGAGGTGAGTTCAGCTTGAATTTGATCAAAGCAGTTCATATTCAGGTTAGTTGGACAAATGGTCGGGTAGGTTAAGCTGTTGTCTAAGTACATCTTTAGTCTACAACTGGAGACTATCAATAAACGCAAGAGGGTTTGACTCGGACAGGACATCAGGTTAGTAAATTATAGCAACTTGGACTCATCAGCTATAAGGTGAAAAGAGAAAACTCGCATTGCCATGCTTTCCAATCCTCGAGCTCGGGTTAGGGGTCCGATGCTCTTATTCCTATTATATTTGATCCTTCACCTTGCACATGATGTGGAATAAATTATCTCTTTACTCATTCTCCTTTGTTGGCTCAATACTCATAGCTTTGTAGATGACCAAACTTAATATGTCTCCTTCTTTAGCATATATATTCTCTACTACTCCCTCTAGAGCTTCTTCAACACTCTCTATTATTTCTTCTATCTTACTTTGACGACCTCATCAGTACTATTAACCTCAAAGGCCAGTACATCACCCTTAATAACCATCGTTTAATGGTTTGAACATTGAGTAGCTCTGTATCCAAAACCCTGACACTTAAAGCACTTGATCTCACTTGTTTTCTATATAGATGTCTAACCTTTCTCAAACTTTCTCGGCATCTCCTTCTTTGTAGCTTGGTTCTTTAATTAGGCTGGAACTCCTTTATCCTACTCAATTATGAACTAGTTGGTCCCTTAAATCCACTTTACATAGGTTAGGATAATTAGGTTAGCAAAATTAAGCTTAAAATGACCTATTTCTCATTTATGTCTCCACTCTCTAGGTAACCTTAATGGCTTCTTCAAGGGTAGTAAATTGTTCAACTCTAACGTTATCTCGGAGCTCATGTCTTAGGTTAAGGAATCTTGAAACAATTCGGGTTTCTAGCTTATTTACCTTACACCTAATCAATAGCATTTGAAATCCCTAAACTTACTTATCAATAGTTTGGATTCCCCACCCTAGTTCTTGCAACTTCTCCAATTTATCTTGTAAGTATGAGTCCAAAATGAACCTTGCTTGCATGATTCTTCTCATTTTAGCCTACACTTAAAGACCTCGGTACCTATCTCTTTGTCTCATGGCTTAAAAATTTCTCTACCACATGGCAACATATCTAGAAATAGGGTAGCCATTTGCACTTTGCCATATTCCATATGCCGATAATAGTTGAAGATCCTCTCAACCTTCTCCTCCTAGTCAAGATATTCATTACTATCACCTGTACCATTGAAGGTTGAAATCTAAATATGGCATTATCAATATCTCGGGGTACATGAGCTCTTTCTTTTGCTTCATAAAACTCTTCATCCTCTTCTTCTTCATCAAATCCCTTAAGTGAATTCTCTTACATGCTCTTCTTTTAAACCCCTTACCTTGTGCATGTCAGGCTAGGTAGTTCCTCCATCCTTGTTGAGCTTCACATATCCTATCTCTTGTAGAAGCTTAACTCAAGGAACTTTAGGGGAAATCTTAATAGGTTAGTCAGCGGCCAGCTGCTGAATTGTACAAGTTTACTCGATGATCATGGTAGCCATCTCATTGATTTTTTCATTTGTAAATTTTAGGGTTGTTAGAATTGGTCTTCCATAGTAGAGAACATTACTCCCATTGTCTCTAACCACCACATTAATACTATGGTTAGTTATTTTTTAGCAGACTCAAATACAAACACCAATGTTATGATGCAATCTCTAAGAATAGAATCAAACATAGACACTCTACAAACCAAACACTCATTCCTCCATTTGTACACTTCTTATAGCCTGAAACCTATAACATCACAAAACTTCTATAACTTCACAGTCCACTTTTAGTAACTACTACCACTACTATAAGCTACTATGATTGAGACACTACATAACACAACTCAATCAAGGATAAACTCACAGTAGAACACATAGCACACAACATAAACATAGCTACTCCCTACTTGTAAACTATAAGTTCTAATACCAAAATAATACATTACGGTAAGTGATAGGAATCGAGCTACTGAACCCCTAACTCAAGCTTGTGCTCAAGGACTTGAGAGCATGTAAAGGCACATCTACTTTTCTCAATCTACACTTGAAGAATCTAAGTTGCTTCAAAATACCAATCTGCCACAATTACTGAGCTGAGCCCCTTCCTATTTGTCAATGACCAAGTACCGACCTAAGGATTGCTCTATAGATAGCTCAAGTAACTTACTCATCAGCTTAGCCGTATTTGTTCTGAGCTACCAAGATCATGTTCAAGCTTACCAAACCTTAGAAGCACTTGTAGATCAACTCGGCACCCACTAAGTATGACCATAGTTTTCTATTAACTCTTGCAAGAGCTCATTTAGTAACCATTAGCTACGTATCATGGCTCCCCATATGAAAGAATTAGCCATCAAAACTTCTATTTCTATAATTTCTATTGTACCCTTACCCATTTTTTATATTTTACTTATTCAGATAGTACCCTTTTGTCTTTTCGTTATTTAGGCATGTTACCCTAGTATTTCAAGTATAAATACCCTCTTACATGTAGCCACAATAATCATCTTCCATTACTAAATATACTAAATTTCATTTTTGTATGAAGATTCCTAACTTATTGCTTCATTTACTCTTATCCTATCCCTTTAGCAAGGTTATGTGGCGAGTCACCTCATTAAACTACTCGTGCGTTACATTGAGCTAATTCGTAAGTCCTTAAGGTTCTTAGTGCATCATATCCTCGAAATTGTTCGTAGTTTTGCTTGTTTTCTTTCACTTTGCACATTTGTCATCCCTCACTTCAAGCTTTCTACAAGCTTGGACCCATCCTCAAATTCTTTGTGACATGTTACCCATGTGTACATCTTAAGTGTTGTTAGATTAACCTTGGTATCAAAAGGTCATGTATGATAGGTTCAGGAACACATATGTGTTTGAGAAGGATGGAAGAAAGATCACTTTGAACCTTATGACCCTTAATCAAGTGAGCAAATTGTAAGCCAAGTTAGCCCGAAGACCTAAGAAGACCTTGGTTCTTAGTCTTTCTAAGCTTAAGAGGCTATCAAGTCTAATAAGCTAACCTTCTTGTTAGTTAGAAGGTTATTAGAATGGAAGGAGCAAGTCATACTACCTAACAAGATTCAAGAGCTACTTAATGAGTATGTTAATCTGTTTCTCAAGTAGTTGCTCAAAGGAGTACTACCTTTTCAGGGAATTGAGCATTGCATTGACTTGATATCTATTGCCGCTTTACCTAACAAGCCTGCTTATTAGATGAATCTCGAGCAAGCGACCAAGCTGCAAAGATAAGTCAATGAATTGTTAGAAAAGGGTTATGTGCAAAAGAGTCTAAGTCTACGTGCCGTACCAACCTCACTTGTGTTAAGGAAAGATGGAACTTGGCATATGTATGTAAATAGTAGAGTTGTTAACAAGATAATGATCAAGTATAGATACTTTATCCTGTAGTTGAATGATATGCTTGACGAGTTGAATAACACTAGAATCTTAGCAAAATTGACGTAAAGTTTGATTACCATCAAATTCGAATGAGACTAAGGGACAAATGGAAAACTACGTTTTAGACTCGACATAGTCTATATGAGTGGTTGGTAATGCCCTTTGGCTTATCCAATACCCTGAGTGCTTTCATGAGATTAATGAATCATGTACTATAAAATTTGATAGGAAAATATGTTATGGTTTATTTTGACGACATCTTCATATACAGTGCTGACTTACCAAGCCATAATAACCATCTCCAAGCTATATTTCATATGCTCCAAGCTAAGAAACTATTCACAAATTTGAAGAAGGGTTATTTTTGTCAAAAAGTAGTTTTCTTAGGATATGTAGTTGGTGAAGGAGGTCTACAAGTTGATAATGAGAAAATCTAAGCTATTGTCAATTGGCCGACCCTAACCACTTGTGCCAAAGTAAGGAGCTTCCATGGTTTACCTTCCTTTTACCAACGTTTTATTCAAGGTTTTAGTACCATTATTGCACCTCTCACCAAGCTACTGACAAAGAATATAGATTTCAAAAGGGGAGAGAAAGAAGAGAGAAGTTTTACTAAAGTAAAGAAGAGATTGACCTTTAGTTTAGCTTCCTTTTACCAACGTTTTATTCAAGGTTTTAATACCATTGTTACACCTCTCACCAAGCTAATGAAAAAGAATATAGATTTCAAAAAGGGAGAGAAATAAGAGAGAAGTTTAACTAAAGTAAAGAAGAGATTGACCTTTACACATATATTGGCTTTGCTCGAATTTGAGAAGATATTTGAGCTTGAATGTGACGCATCAGGTGGTAGCATAGGAGGTATGTTGATGTAAGAAGGCTAACTTATTGCCTATCATAGTAAGAAGCTAAGAGAACTGCAATTAAACTATTTTTTATATGATAAGGAACTTATGGCCTTAATCCAAGCTCTTCATGTATAGTAACATTACCTCCTTCAAGGGAGTTTGTCATATGAACAAACTATGAATCCTTAAGATATCTACGAAGTTAGATTAAGCTATCAAAGAGGCAAGCCCGATGGGTGGAACTTTTAAAGGGATTTAATTTTATACTCAAATATAAGCAAGGCAAGACCAACGTTGTTACTGACGCCTTATCGAAGAGGTACACCCTTCTTACTAATAGCAAACCAAGTTGTTAGGTTTTGTAAGCATCGAAAAGAAATACCCTTAAGACCCTCATTTTAGTCCAATATATGAGCATTGTGAAGAAGGGAGAATAATGGATGAATATCATGTGGAAGAAAGCTACTTATTCTGCAATGGGAAACTCTATATATCGACCTATTCCATTAGAGAATTTTAGTAAAAGAAGCTCATAGCGGTGAACTTGCTAGACATTTTAGAGAGAAGAGGGCCTATGAGTTGTTAAATGCTCCGTTCTTTTGGCCTAAGATGAGATGAGATGTACACCAAGTGGTTGAGAGTTGTACAACTTATAAGAAGTCAAAAAGCTAAGTTGAATAGGAGAGTAATGCCTCTAACCATCCCGACCAGGACATAGGTTGACTTAAGCATGGATTTTGTCTTCGATTTACCTTGAACCACTTGAGACAAAGATTTAGTGATGGTCATTATGGATAAATTTAGCAAGATGACACACTTTGTACCCTGTACTATAACTAACGACGCTTCAGTTATTTCTTTTCTATTTTTATGGGAGATCGTCAACTTGCATGGAGTCCCTAAGAGCATAATGCCAGATTGAGACCCTAAGTTAGTTTTAGAGAACTCTCTAGCATTAGATAGGAACCAAGTTACTTTTCAGCATGATCGTTGGTAGGTAGGTGCATCTAGTCAAGTAATAGTATAGATAAAACAATCGTAAGTCTAAGTACCGATCTTATAGAGAACCAGTATATGAGAACCGGATTATTAGCAGTTTCCTAAAATATTCAATTACCTAACTTATCAATAAAGAATAAATTGTGATTAAATAAGAAAGATGAATAAGGATTGATAACATTAAAGGAATTGATAAGAACAGATAAAATAACAAGGCTAATTAAAACTAAGCTAAACCATGTAAATAAGCATAAATTAAAATAAAAGAAGGTAGTATGTGAAAGTGATCAGAAAATTCTAACTTACCATCTGATTGTGGTTCAATAAACCTGTTGTAAGTCTCTATCAAACCCTCTGAAATAGGTTTTGTCTTGCTTATAACGTCAAGCACTATTAAAGTCCCTGATGAACCTTCTGATTTAGGTTCTTACTTACCTTTTGAATCCTAACATAGAAGATTTTTCTTGTTTGATGCTATAGGATGTTCATCATCTGAATCTTCATTACCTATTTCTTCAATAAATTTGACACTTATTAATCATTCAACTACCTTTGTTGCTTTGTTGAATACTCGATATGCCTTTGAGTTTAGAGAGTATCTTAGAAAGATGGCTTCATCATCTCTTTCTTCGAGTTTTCCCAAAACTTTTCTTATTTTCTTCATAAAACATTTATATTTAAATACGTGAAAGTATGAAATAGTAGGTTTCCTTCCCTTATAAATTTCATAAGTAGTTTTATTTGTTAATGGCCTTATATATACTCAATTTACAATATAACATGTTGTTGATGCAGCTTCTAACCAGAAATATTTAGCTATACCACTTTCATTTAGTAGAGTTCTCTTCATTTCTTGGACAGTCTTGCTTTTATGTTTAACCATTCTATTTTGTTGTAAAGTATAAGGTGTAAAAAAATTATGAGCGATGCCTTTTTCTTCACAAAATGAGATAAATTCAATATTTTCAAACTCATTCCTATGATCAGTCCAAAGACTAATAATGGAAAGACCCATTTCATTTTAAACTCTTTTTGCAAAAATTTTAAAACTTTTAAAAGCATTGATTTTATGACGTAAGAAAAACATCTAACTAAATGTCTAGAAGTCATCTACTATGACTAATCCATACTTATTGCCTCTTAAACTTAGAGTTTAAGTTGGACCAAATAAGTCCAAATGTAATAACTCTAAAGGTCTTTGGGTAGATATGATTTTCGTACCTTTATGTGAAGAAGAATTCATCTTATTTTTTAAACATGCAGCACAACAAATATATTTATGTATGTTTAATTTAGGTAGTCCATCTATTAGGCTCTTCTAAGATAATTTCTTAAGTTAAGGAAAATTCACATGTCCTAATTTTTTATGCCAAAGAGTTGCATTATCATTTACAGAGAGAAAGCATTTTTCAAATGGTTTAATTAGGTAAATATTCATCTTTCTAAAGCATTCAAATAGTCTTGTACCATCCTTATCAAATCCAACACATTTGATGTTTAAATATCACTCCATAACCTTTGTTACACAACTGACTTATACTTAATAAATTAAGCCTTAGGCCTTTTACCGGTGACACATTCTCGATTGTGGGTGGTGCAAGTCGAATTGTACCTATTGCAATTATTTTGCCTTTAGCATTGTCTCTAAACTTTACATATCCATCTTCTTTCCATTCTAGACTTGGAAACAATAAAGTGTCACTCATCATGTGTCTTGACCATCTACTGTTGAGATACCAAGTTCCTTTTAATTTAGTTTCGTGTGCTTGTATACATCACCACATAATCAAGTTTGTTTACAAACCCAGTAAAGCTTGGGTCCATGAAAATTCAAGCTCGAACTTTGAATTAAAACTTGATTGTTGCTGAGCTTAGATTTTTTATAAAAACAGTACTTCTTTATATGTTCTACACTATTGCAAAAAAAAAAAAAAAAAAAAAAAAAAACAAGCATAAGGCCTTTGCTGACTATACCTTTCACTTACCACTTTTCTTTGTTTTTAGTTTGAGTAGTCTCTTAAATATCCTTTGTTCAACCTTCTGTTATTCCTTCTGTAGGGAGATTTTCTATCTTTTTTAGGAGACCTTCTGAATGGTTCAATTGTTTTACCCTTATCTTTTTCTTAAATTGATTCTTTAATTTCATTGTGCAATTTAACCAATACTATTTCCCTTTTTCTTTTAGAAGATTCTCCTTATTCAAAACCTAGTCCAAATTTAAAGTTGTTTATTCTTTGGCTAGAGAGAAGCATATGATGTTTCTTGTCACTTTCATCAAATTTTTGAAAAGTATTTTTGATTGACTTTGATGAATTTTCAAAATGATTCTTCAAATTTTTAATCTCTTCTTTTAGGATGAAATTTTCTTTAACTAATTCTTCTTAAGCAACATGTAGTCCTTCAAAATCATTTTTCAAAAAGTCATTTTCATATGCCAATTATTGATTTTTTTATTAAGAGCTTGTTTTTCATCCCTTAATGTCTTAATTTCAAGTTCAAGCTTAGAAATCTTGTCATTAACTTTGGAAAAAGCTTTAAGCATTTTGTTAATTTTAGCACATATATCATTAGGCACTTTTATATATGAATCAAAATCAATTTCCAAATCTACCTCAGAAAGTGCCATAAGACAAATTAGCTCCTTTAGAATCTTCTCCCAAACTATCTGACTTGGTCTCTATATCATCCAAATCACTCTATGTTGCCATCAGAGACTTATGCTTCTTTTTGTATTCCTCCATCTTCTTGATTAACACAGGACATTCATACTTTATGTGTCCTAGCTTCTTACATTCATAGCATACTATCTCCTGTTTGGACTTCTTCTCCTCATTTTCTTTGATTGCCTTGCTTACATCACTACTTCAATTTTTATTAGTGGAAAACTTTGTTGTGAATGTCTTCTTAACTTCTTTTTTAACCAATTATACAACTGTCTGGCTAGTAATGTGACATCATCATCTTCTTCATCAGATGGTTCTTTATCCTCTAAGCTATTTCTTTGGCATTGAAGACTATGACCTTTTTCTTTGTATCCTCTAAAGAACTCTCTAGTTTGAGAAAGTCTATTTTGTATGCCATTAATTTGCTGTACAATTAACTTAAGGCCAATTTCTTTAGATCACATGCTTCCTCTATAACAATTTTCTTATCATTCCATGCTTTAGGTAGAATCCTTAATATTTTATGTACCATATCTACATCATTAATGTTTTTGCCAAGAGACAATAATTCATTAGTTATAATAGTGAGTCTACCAAATGAATCTTTAATTTCTTCTCCAAGAAGAATTCAAAAAGTATCATATTGCTGCACTAATGAGTTGATTGCCATCTCCTTGATTGTCTCAATGCCTTCATATGTTTGCACGAAAGTGTCCCAAATATCTTTAACTATAGCACAAAATGCAATTAAATAAAATTTAGAGTGTACAATTATAGAAAGTAGAAGGTTCTTAGCCTTTGAGTTCAATTCAACTTTTGCTATTTAATCCGATGTAAGTGAAGTTTTTGAGACTTTGATATCTTCATTTGAAATTATCCCCCAAGTTTAGTAATAAGTAGCCTCAATATATGTCTCCATCCAGAATTTCCCATAAGGAGAGTTAGTTTCATAAAAAAATGGGGCCTTAACAAGCTAAACTATTAAATTACCAATAGATTCACTCGTGATATTGAACTCTAAATGATATCAGAGCAAGGCAATGACACCAATTGTAGTTATTGTGTAAGATATTAAGAGAAGGCTGGGGGTGGGTGGGCGGGGGAGGGGGCGTAGAAGGGAGTGAATTGATATTTTTAGAAATTTTTAAAACTTTTTTCAAAAATAGATTGAAAATACCCGTTTTAGTAACTTATGTAAGTAAATGGTGGTAATTTAATATGCTGAGATAATAAATAAATAACAATTCAAAGTAAAAGGGATTGAGAAAATAAAATTACGCTCAAGATTTAAAGAATTTCGACCTCATACTTCTATTCTCTTTCAGCTCTATCGTTAAGGATCCATTATTCTTCACCGGTGCCATTCTAATTGATCCAATATTTCAAAATCAAATCAAGAGAAGTTACAAATATTAACAAACTTGGCCTTCACGACTCTCTACTCTACCTATTTAGCCTCTTTTTAATTTAGGCTAATTATAAATCTACAGAGAAATAAGTCTAACTTCTCTCACAAATACAACACTTAAACACTTTGATGTTATTTCCAAATTAAAATGAGAAATACAATGAAGTTCTCAAATAATTTAGCATGAAAATAGAAGAAGAAACATGTTGATTATTAAGCTTCACTAGACTCTCTAAAGAAGTCTCTAAGATATCCTCTATGTAACTTTTGGATAATGATCACAATAGTAGTATACCATTTTTTTTTCTTTCACTCTTTTGGTATTTGTAAATTTTGAAACTCATGCTCTTTTATACTTAAATCTTGCAACAGCTAGTGCTTTGATTTTTTTTCTATTTAGTCCTTATCCAACAAATCTTCCAATGTTCTGATGCTTCTTTGAATTTTTGAAAAATACCTGGTATTTTAAATTAATCCTGATCTATAGCAACAATCCTTCGTGAATAGATATGCCTTATCAATAACAACAATCTTAGCTAATCTTGAAATTCAAATTTAATATCCTTGGTTCTTTAAGATTGACTTAATCTTCCATATGTTGAAAAAATCTTATCAGCCAATTTCTCTCAAACCAAAAAAAAAAAAAAAAAAAAAAAATCCTTTGAGTAATTCACACTTCCTTAAACAAATTGATTTAATCAAGATCCATAAAAAATAATCCCCGTAGATCAAAATGCCATCTAATGTGAAATGAGATAAGTCTATTTCCCAAATATACTTAATCAAGTAGAGCTAGGTCTTAAACAAGTAGAGCTAGGTCTTAAACAAAATATTGATTTATTCTTTTGAATTTCTTCAAGTTAAACTCTTTGAACAAATCTTTGAAAAATTTCCACTAGTTCAATCTTGTTCTTTAAAGTCTTTGTAGAACTCTTCGAATTAACTTACTATCCCCTTTAATAGAAGTCTTTAAGTGTCCTTCTGAAGACATTTTGAGTCTCTTTCTTCAACAAGGTTTTAAACCTGTTGTTTAAGTTTCTAAAGCATAATTTAATACAAGTTGGAACATTATGATAAACTTTTTAAATACATGCACACTTGTTAATACACATTAGTGCCACTATTTTTTTTATCATAAAAATTCATGGGAGAACTCAGTAGGTACAAATGCTTAGACTATTTATACATGAGCAACCAATCACATGATACACTATTTTCATCTTCTTCATGATATTAAACCTTTAAATGCAGCTATTAAGGTTCAACTCCCAAACAACAAGTAAATACTATTAGTTCAACAACTATTAGTCCTTCGTTAATATTGCATAATGTTCTCTTTATACCTCATTTCACCTATAACCTTTTTATCAGTACTAAGATCACTAAAGACTAGCATATGACAATCATATTTGATGCCCATGATTGCAAAATTTGAAGCCCAAATGATCAGTAAAGAAGTGGCATCAGCAAAGGTGATATAAGGATCGTATGTGCTTTTGATTGTTAAGTATAATAAAGCTGAGGCTTCTTCTGCCCAAATAGATGTTGATGTTCACTTGTTTCATGACTAACTTAGTCATACTTCTTTGTCTAAACTACTTCATTCGATCAATTATAAGACTTTCGCCACAAAAGAGTTTTTCTTTATGATGTTTGCTAATGAGCTGAATTTCATAAGCAACCATTTTCTAAGAGTTTGTCTCATTTTCTTTTTTCTTTTCATCTCTTACATGTTGACCTCTAGGGATCGTATAGTGTTACCTCTATCACAAGTGCTCATTATTTTTTTACTATAATTGACGTTTACTTAAGAGCCAAATGGACTTATTTGCTTACACATAAGCTTCATGTTCAATCCTATTTTGCATCAGTTCTTACAGTATGTGTCTAATCATTTCTCTAAAGTTCCAAAATTTGTTTGAACTGATCATGGTTCTAAGTTTGTTTCTAAATCATGTGAGTCCATGTTTCATAGTTTAGGCATTGTACATAAAAAAATCAATAGTCTACACTTCCCCAAAAAAAAAAGAAAGGTTCGATAGAGATGAAGCATAGACATTAGATAGAGACCTCAAGAGCATTGAGATTATAAGCTCATTTCCCTAAGGAATTTTGGGGGAAATGTGTGATGACAACTACTAATTTGATTAATAAAATGCCTAAGGCATATTTAGGATGGAAAACTCCATTTGAAATGCTGTTTAATAAGCTTCCTACATATGAGAACCATAGGGTAATGGGTTGTCTTTGTTTTATAGTTAATCCTTCACTATATAAGGATAAATTTGATCCTAAAGGGATTCGATGTATTTTCTTAGGCTACGAACATAGACAAAGAGGCTATCGTATGTATGATCTTGCTACTAAGAAAATCCTTGCTAGTTGTGATATTGTTTTATTTAAGCACCACTTTCTACTCAAAGAAGATCTGACATCAAATTCTATGGTTATTCCCTATCCTTAGCTTTCTTTTACTCTTAACGTTTCCAATCCTATTTCTATTGAATACACATGTCTAAGAAGAGCAGTCATCTATAACAATTCCTTCTGCTAAATCTCATCCAACTCTTAGAGGGTCAACAAGGGAGAAGAAAACTCCATTATGCCTTAAGGATTTTGTTTGTGTAGTGAGTAATGCATTTCATGTTGTAGATGGTGCAATTACTAGTTATTCTAGTCCTTCTTTCCCTCAATGCAAATATCCTCTTTTTGATACACACACCTTTAATCATTGCCTTCCAAACTACATTGCTTCTTTAGCTAACATCTTAAGAATCATACAATTATTCACAAGCTTCTAAGCATAAGGAATGGGTTGATGTTATGGAGAAGGAGTTGATTACACTTGAAAACAATTAAACTTGCATTATTACTGACTTACCTAAGGGCAAGAAGGCAATAAGAAGTGATTAAATCTATAAAATTAAGTATAGACCTGATGGATAAGTTGAAAGATATAAGGCACAACTAATGGTAAAGCAATATACTCAAGTAGAAGGGAAAGATTATAATGAGACTTTTTCCCCAATCGCAAAATTGAGCACAATGCATATTTTAATAATAGTAGCTACTGCCAATGGTTGGTCTTTACATCAGATTAATGTAAATAATGCAATTTTACATGGATTTCTCAATGAAGAAATCTACATATTGCATCTAGAAGCATATACTAAAGCTAAGCCAGGGCAAGTGTGCTGCTTAAAGAGGTCTTCATATGGGTTAAAACAAGCTAGTAGGCAATGAAACTTGAAAATTTCAAAGGTTCTTATTGATCATGACTATTCCTTCTTCATTAAACGTATTGATAATGGTTTATCATGACTATTCCTTCTTCATTAAACGTATTGATAATGGTTTAATTATAGCTTTTCTTTATGTTGATGATTTGCTTGTGATAAGAAATAATGAAAAGCATATCAATAAACTTAAGCAGTATATACGTAATGCCTTTACTATAAAGGATATCCAATACGTTTCTTTCTTGGAGTTGAAATTTGCACAACAACTTTAGGTATTTTGTTGAATCAAAGGAATTATATCCTTGATCTTTTGATAGAGGCAAGGCTTACAACAACTAAGCCAGCACCTTGTCCTGTTCCTACTAGGTTGAAGTGGGTTCATAACACGAGTCCTGAAGTAGACAATCCACTCTTTTATGGCCATATGGTTGGCAAGCTTTTATATCTTACTCTTATTAGGCCATATCTCTCTTTGTAGTTCACAAGCTAAGTCAATTTTTGGTTTGCCCTAGTGTTCCTCACTTACAAGCGCTCTTTCAAGTTTTGCACTGCATTAAAGAAACTACATCATTGGGACTTTATTTCCCATCTTCTAATTTGTTGAATTAGATTGGTTTTTCTAACTCTGATTTGGGTGCTTGTATAGATGATCAAAAATCTATTTTGGGTTACTGCATTTTTCTGGGCAATGCACTTGTATCCTAGAAAACCAAGAACAAACCACTATGTTTGCATCTTCGACAGAAGTTAAGTATAGGAGCTTAGCCATGACTAATACTAAAGAACTTCTTTGGACTTCATATATACTCTTGGATCTTGGTGTTGTTGTACATTCATCAGTTTCCCTTTTCTTTGACAATAAGTCAACCTTATTAATTGCAATTAATTCATGTTTGCAGGGTCGCATGAAACACATTGATATTAACATGCATTTCTGGTGGCTTTCTCAAGGTGCTATCTATTTCCTCCACTATTCAGTTTGCGGACTTACTCACTAAGCTCTCATGTGAGAAGCACAATTCGTTTTTGAATGGTAAGTTAGGCCTTCAAGAAGCTTCAACTTGAGAAGGGATATAGGAATATTAAAGTGTATTTATTAACGAACATGGCAGCTTTATTTTAGTGATATTTGTATAGTTAGTTTGGCTGACACGGAGAACACTTGTGTATATGTGTGTGCCTTTTATATAGTGTAAGTATATATTGTGGCCTGTTAGCTAATGATTCTGTAACTAAAAACCTCATCTGATCAAACCTCAGTTTACTGCATTCTTTCATCTTCGACTTCGACTTCAATTTTGTTCTCGAATTATCCATTAAGGCAAGTTTCCTTTGGCCATCGATTATGAGAGAACGATGATCGTGCGTCACATTTGCCGCAAAGAACGACGTGACGATGATTAACACCGAAACAGGTACTGCTAGTAACCATAACAGAATCCAAAGCTTGACTTTTGTTTTATTTTATAGAGAGAGAGAGAGAGAGACAGATGCAGTAGAAAACGGAAAGAGAATCTGTAATGTCTTTTCCTTTTAATGATATAAATAGTTAATGTACAAACTGGATGGAGAGGATGAATGGAATAAGGAAAGGATGTTTATAATAATGCTATTATTGTGCTTGACTTTGACATGTATCCTGGAATGGAAAAATATAAAATGGACAAAATAAATTTTCTTTTTTTCTTTCCTCTGAATTTACAGATTAAGATAAGGTTGTATAGGATAAGTATTTTATTAAATAAAATATATATACATATATAGGTAGTTGCATATGATGCCATTAAAAGATAATTTGCATATAAATATCATTTCCAATTAAATATTATCATGTATATAATAAGGCAAGTTCGTATTAAATAATCTAAACGGCAACTGGATGTCTGTTGAATCTATCAGACGATAATACTCGTAAGTTTTAAGACCTTCAATGATCATGTGGGGTTATAAGATCGATATTAGGTATATATATATATATATATATATATTTCTTAATTATCATTTGGTATCTTACATAATTTTCTAGAAAATCCAAATATATTTAAGTTCTAAGAGTTTTCTTAACTATCATTTGGTTTCTTATACAGTTTTCTATAAAATCTATATATATCTAAAGGTTTTCTTAACTATCATTTGTTGTATTGTTTTTTAGAGAAATTAAAGTTTTCTCATCAAAATTAATAAATATTATATAATTACAAATTATATAAAAAAATTATTAAAATACCATTATTATATCACATTTTAAAAATAAGACTTTATTATTTGTACTTATGTAACATATCACATATTCAAGATGAAACATTACTATTTGTAACCATATTGCCACATTAGCGTATTTGTACTTACGTCAATCTATGAGACGCATATCTATGTCACATAGTAATGGTAAGTAAAAAATAATATTACATCTAAAAAGTACAATATGTCACATATTACAATGGTGTTTTTGGTAATTTTATTTATATAATTTGTATTTATGTAATTTCTTTTAGTCGTTAGATAAATATTATTTCCTAATTTTCTATAATATTAAAGGGAGGTATTAAAGGGAAAACTCTTTTTTAACTACGTATAACTAACAACTTTGTATCTTATACTTTTAACCATTAAATATATTCACATGGTAACTACAAAATGAATTCAAAACTTATCCTATAAACTCCTCAACTACTGTTTATTACATACAAATCTTTCTATCTATATAGCTACCATTTTTTATCATACTTATTTATGTAATTGCTATTATTTTATTTATCCATTATTTTAATTGTTCAACATTGTTATTATTTAAAAAATTATTAAGCTTTTTATTTGATCAATATTTATTGCTGCACTAAAAACTTTTTTCTTTGAAAAATTTGTTATAGTTTTAATTTTACTAACATATTTTATTGATATTTTTCTATATTATGGAGTTCAAACTTTTCTTATATTTTTTTATATATGAAACACAAATGTATCATCCACTAATTATCCATAACATAAAAGTGGGAATAACCCTTTTGATGTCTTAGGCAGTCACATTATCTATACGTTTTAGTTAAATTAATAGATATTACGTTACGATTACTTTCAATAACCGTCCCATCCCTTAAGACTCCATGTTCACAATATTTGCACACATGCAACGGAACGAAGTCAGCTAATTGTAGAATCCGGCCGAAGTTTAGAGAATTGGCTTTAGGGCAAGGTAGTTTCCGATTCTAACTGCATGCAGCCCGAATCATACTTCGTGTATTCAATCATCTTTTCGAGTTCCCTTGCTTTTTACATGTTTTACGGTGAAAATTATGACATCTACGGAAAGAAACCAAATTTAGCTCTATCGTGAAAAATAGTTACTCTTCTTTTTTTTTCCCCCCAAAGAAAAACAGTTTTAAGTTAAGAAAATTTCCGTACCTATGTTGTTAAATTATAGTGAATACATCTCAATCTTGCTTGCAGTTCTTTAATTTCAATTTAGGATTTTCCATATAAAACATGTATATTAATTTCGTTTGTTTTATTTCTATTTATGTCATTTATTTTGGTATGTAACCAAATTTGGTCTAGCCACCTGGATTAGGACAAATATGATCAATAAACAAGATCGCTAAAGATAAGATTGCTAGAAGCAACAGTAGGCCTATGGACTATATATGGAAAGAGACCATGAGTTCATCGATTATCAAATAAAAATAAAAGAAAACTGACATAATTTGGCAGTATGAAGAGATATCCCTAGGCTATTGACAAAACAAATGAGCTTCAGATATATTGACAAAATTGAATAACATCTCGCTTAGTTTGATAACCATCAATGGTATCAAACTCAAGTCACAGAATCATCAAGCCAAAGAGGAAAAAAAAAAAAAAAAAAAAAAAAAAAAAAAAAAAAAAGAGAGAAGAAAGATATACGGCAATAACAGAATGTTGGATGCATGTCACGTGCATGCAGCTTGTGGTGCGCGCTTCATGTCCACATCCACTTCACCTGCCAGATGAAAGTGTTGTGCTTCGATCACCAGTCAACAAATGAGATACGATGCAGAGAAATAAAAGGGGAGAACCCTAATATCATCAGTATGACAGGTGGCGCAATCTGATTTCTGAAGCAATTGCAACTCAAATGGTTGAAACTTGGATGAGGTCCAAGTGAATTATGAACATTTCTTGCAATTATTTCCTCAGTAACATAAAGTACATAACATCAAATTGCAAATTAATATTGATGTCCTCTCCTTTCCTAAGATGACATATCTCAAATAGACAATTGACGGTATTGGATTTCCCAATCCTTGCTATGTGTTGGGAGTAGGTAAAGAGAGCAAAATTTGAGATAACCTCATCCTGTTGTGGACAATTACTACTTCCCCTAATCAGCAGCTGAAAATTATCTTTAGTTGCATGATACATCCACAGCCAATTTCCTGGTCCTCCCTGGGCATCGATCGTTACTGAAGTTGGTTCCTGTTAGTTCTATTTCACATGCATTCTTATTCAGGCAGACCTGCAGATAGATATACTGCTTTAATTATAATAAAGTAGATCAAACAAGTTAATGATAGGTATGATAGAATTACCCATGCTTTAAATGGAACTTCATCAGGTTGGATTGATATATCCTATGGTTAATGGTGACATAGAGCTGGCATAGGCCAACTTGGGGGAGTAAAATCTAGCTTCATCCACCAGACATTTCTCTATCATCTAAAAAATGTTATAGTATGTTATGTGACATTTCTCTATCATCTATGGCGTTCTTTGGTGGTGAATCAGCCTGGGGGAAGACATTTTTGTACATTGACAAATTAAAGAGCAGAAATTTTCAAACTTGAATAGATCAAAGAATTGAATTCAGTCACATCACCTTTTCAACTAGAGATAATGTTGCAGGATCATGGCAGTCTCCTAAGTTGTAAGACCCACAAGATCCTGATGGATTGCCAAAGCTTGCAAAGTTCACGGCAGATATGCTGGTGTTCTCAGGACACTTCAAATAGGCCTTTACGGGTGTTTCCTGGACATTTTCACTTGCATCAGACTCCCAAGTGTCTAGATCAATGGAAGGATAATTCTCTGCCACAGAAGCGCAGATACGTGAAGTTTTCCTCTTTGAGAATCTTATTTTTGTTGGGTTGCCACCTTTCTCCTCAAATATGACCAAAACATTCCCTGATGGTTTGAACCAAGATCTTGGGACATGGTACCTGTTCATCCGAAAGGGGGCAAAATAAATAAATAAAATAAAATATCCTCAATGAGGAAAGTAATTTTTTTCTTCTGAAAGTTTTTTATTCGTTCTTCAATTTTTTCATGTAATCTTTATAGTTAAGTTTTATCTCTTATCTTTTTCCTTTAAGTTTTATCTCTTCTTTTTTAAGTACAATATGTATCCCCTAATTCTTAGGGATCTCTTTTAGAAAAATATATAGAAGCTGCTTTGTACACCCTAGATTCTCCAATAAATATTAGGTTTATGTAAGCTAATCTGATTTTATTCTATGGCTGATGCCATAATATTTATATACCTGGCACTACAGAATTATTTCTTCTATTTTTCTCCGTAGCATGGAAGCTCTAGTCCATCCCAATGAACCAGGTATGATCCAATATGAATGATACCAGGAATAAGTATTAGAGACTTCATTAGGAACCAAATTAAGATTTGGATCCCTAAAATAATTGGCAAAACCTACCCACACCACACATTCAACCCCTTCATCAATGGGAGATAAAAAGTCACTCCAAATCCCACAACGTAAGTTGAATCGAGTGAACTTTTCATGAGTGATTCCAGTCCGTGAAATTAGCGATTCATGGACATTGTAAAATTGGCAGGTTCCATTAAAGATCCATATTGTGAGCCAGAGGAGTTTGGTCCATGAGAGAACAAAAACTCCATAGTAATGGCATGTTTAATCAATTCTATGGAGCGAAGGCATTAATCAAACCTACATGTGAGAGGCTAAGGAGATCTAGAAAAATGTCAAATAGATGTATTTTGATTTGGCAAATACTTCCCAATGCTTTTAACTCTAGTTAAGGATTCATACTACCATAGAAAGTAATATGACCATGACAGAATATTATAATTTACTAATGGACTTTGGCGGGAAATATTTTTCTATAAAGTTGATTAGAAGTATATAGAAGATGGAATCAACTATAATAAAATTATTAAGGATCATAAGCCTTTGCCAAGGTCAAAAGAAAGAAGAGTCAACAGCAAGTCATGTTTGTAGCCCCTTCCTCTGATTACAACACCCAAAGTTCAATGCCAATGACCAGGGGACTTTGTTTGCTCTTCCCAAGCAAAAGGAACACTTTGGTGTGATCCTGGTTAAAACATAAATCACACTAGATATACTTGTTGGAAGCTACATGGGATACCTGTGCACTTAAAAGTCCAAGCGCCAAAGGGAGTCATAAACTCGCCCAACTAGTCGATGTTGATGCCCATATTGGTTCAAATTCTAGTGTCAGCCTCATTACAAATCAGATTGTTGTACTTCAATTGATTCTCATCAAACACAATTCTTGTTATCTTGATTTGGCAAATACTAACCAGTACTTTGAACTTTGGTCAAGGCTTCATGCTACCACTCAAAGTAATATGATTGTGACAGAATATCATAATTTACAAAAGGAACTTTGGTAGGAAATGCTCTTCTATGAAATTTTACTGGAAGTGTGTAGCAGATGAAATCAAATCAACTATAATAAAATGCTTAGGAAGGATCGTGTATTCAATTTTCTATAAGGACTAAACCCTTTGTCAGATGAAGTCAAGGGACACTTGATTAGAAGCAGCCATTTCCTAGATTCAAGGAAGCCTTTGCCAAAATCAAAAGACAGGAGAGTCAACAACAGGTCATGTTAGTAGCCCCTTCCTTCTATTACAAACCCCAAAGTTCATGCTGGTGACCAAGGGAGACATGGTTTGTACTTTCCAAGCAAAACTCTGGCATAATCCCCACCAAAAAACTAATCACACTGGTGATACTTTTTGGAACTGCTATCATATATATTACTTAACCGGAAGTTACATAAGAAACATGAGCACTTAAAATCCAAGTGCCAAAGAGAAGTCCCACTCTCTAAGACAGCCCAACTAGTCAAAGTTGATACCCATATTGGTTCTAATAATGACAGTATCAGCCTTAGTTCAAATCAAACTGTTGTACTCTGACAGATTCTCAATCAAACACAACTTATGTCTAATAATGAAAAGAAAGCAAGTCCTCCCCTACAGTAACTCTAGCCCATACAGGTACAGCATTAAACTATTTCCATATGTAAGAAAGGGAAGTCAGATATTAGATACCACTACCTCAGATCATATTTCTAATTCCATTAATTATTTTTAGTCGTTCAAGGCATATGACAATTCTTGTAAAGTATGGGTAGCAATTGGTGAATGTGCAGAGGCTAAAGAAAAGGAACAAACTAATCTGAAGTAGATTGCAATTTTATTAATTCCTGAGTTGGAATAATTTAATATAAGTAAGCAAGTTGGCTGGTGACTAGAATTGTCGAGTAATCTATTTTCCAACTTATTGCCCACCGCAAGACCAAGCATCAGGGAAGATGATTGGCAATTCTACAGAGTAAAGAATACAACAATCTCCACTACCTCACTAGAAAAAAGTCTAGATCTGCTTAAGGATCTGACTATAATTCTTCTATTTCTATAGCTAATAATTCTGACGTAATACTTCGCACAAAAATCTGTGTCATCCCAATTTTTCTTATATGAGTCATTTGTTTCCTTACTTATCCAGAAAAAAAGAAATTTCAATACTTTTAGTTGTGAACATTATATCATGGCAAAATTCGCAGAGAATTCCTATTGCAATACCAAGCATCCAAACCTTTTCATCTAATATACAGTGATATCAGGTGAACTTCTAGAAACTAGATACTTTTAACTATAATAGATTTATTGATGATCATTCTAAAGTTTATCAGGTGTATCCACCCAAGGAAATATCTGAAATCAATCAAATGTTTCAAAAGTTTCATAGACTTGTTCTAATGGTTTCCAAAAGGAAAATTTTGAAAATGGTCAAGTGTTTCAAAAGTTTCATGGACTTTAACTCCATTTTCCACACTAATCCAAATTCTTCACACCACTAATGGGAAGGAATATTTTGCAACTGAATTTTTCAAGTATTTGTCTCAAAATGGTATTGCCGATCAGAGTTTTTGTGTTTACACCCCCTAACAAAATGGAGCGTCTAAGCTGAAAAATTGACATTTACTTAAATTAGCTAGGTCTATGGTGTTCTATAGCTATATTCCTAATTGTTTTTTGGGCTAAGCTATATTGACAATTGCTTATATCATCAATGGAGTCCCCTTTAAAGTCCTTACTTTTCAGACTTCCATCGGTGTGTTACTTCATTCCCATCCCAAGATTTGAGTTCTAAACACTTTATCTCCAAAAGTCTTTAGCTACAATGCATTCATATGTAATAATTCTTCAACTAAGCACAAACTTGAAGTTAAGGCTCTCTAAGTGTATAATTATTGGTTTATCACCACATAAAATGAATCTAAATGTCATCCTCCCACAAAAACGGTGTTTGTTATAGCTAGACGCCCAGAATAGCAACCATATTATAGCACTACTCTTCAGGAGGAGAATAATACAATAGTAGGGTCAATGGTGTCTCCCTATGTCTTTGTCACCATCAACATTTTTGAATCCTTGGCCTTCCTAGTTCTAGTCATCCAGCTCCAGTATCCCTGTCTACAGCTTGCTCCTCTCAGTAGCCATTTTCTCCTAATCTGCTTTAAATTCACCATCAGAAAGTTCATCGGATTTGTCTTCTGCAAGTCCTTTGCCGTGTATGTTATCATAGAAGTCTCATGATCTGACTATTGTCCCTAATAAATTTGACACAAAAGTCCATGTTTATACTAGAAGGCAAAGGATTCCTCTACAAGGTTAATTGTTTAACTTAAAGCTTGTGATCCAATATAAAGCTAGAAACCAGCTCCATCATGACAAAGTGGGGAAGAAGAAACAGAGTTAAGCACTGCCTTGAGAAGGGGGTAAAAAAAAAAATCATGTACCATAAGTATCCAATTTCAAACTAAATGACCTATACCCATTTGCCACCTTAGTTCAATCACTGATTACTCAAGCAGATCAAGTAGTCATTCCTAGGAATATTCAGGAAGTTATGGAGAGGAAAGAATGGAAAGAGGCCATCCTTATGGGGATGAAATTGCTATATGATAATGATAAATGAGAGAGAATTGATCTGCTCGTAAAGAAAAAAGTTGTTAGGAGCAAATTGATAATCAATGTAAAACACAATTCACATGGAAGTGCTGAAAGATACAACACACGTTTGGTTGCTCAAGACCATACTCAGACTTACAGTATTGATTGTGAAGAAACTTTTGCTTGGATTGTAAAATAAAAATTCCATCCAAGTTCTTACTTGCTTTAGATTAGCTATTTCATCAACTAGGTGTAAAAATACTTTTCTCAATGGGGATCTACAAGAGAAAAATTATATGCAAATTCTCCCAAGCTTCACTTCAAACAATAAGCATGAAAAAGTATGCTAGTTAAACAAATCCTTGTATGGCTTGAAACAATCAACTAGGCTCGGTTTAAAAAATTTAGTGATTCTCTTGTACAATCGAGTTATAAGGAAAGTTAAGCAAAATACAAATTATTTATTGACATTGTAAAAGATGGTTTAAACTCAATCCTAATCGTATATATATGAATGATACACCATCACCAATGGTGATACAATTGGAATATATCCTTTCAGACTAAAGATCTGAGAGAGTTAAAATTCTTTCTAAGGACGAAAGTAGTAAGAAGTATTACATTATTCAAAGAAAATATGTTCTACATTTACTCCATGAGACTGGAAAATTAGGTTCTAAGCCAATGAGTACCCCAATTCCAAAAAATCATTGTTGCCATACTATAGAGGATGATGTCCAATACCAGCCTTAGTGGGAAGGCTAAGTCACTTGTCTACAAACTGACATGATTTGGCTCACTCAATTGCTCTTATTAATCAAGCCATGCATGCTCTAACTAGACATTATTTGATGAAGTCAACCATATTCTTAGAAATCTGAAGGGAACTCTAGGCAAGAGCTAATTTATTAAGACTCATTATCGCTACATTGAAGCCTTTGTGGATGCTGAATGGAAAGGTGATAAATTTGATGGTAATCAATATCAGGTTATTGCACAAAATTGTAGGGTAATCACATGAAATGGGAGTAAGAAGTAGTTGGTGATAGCTCAAAAGAGTTCTAAAGCCGAGTATATAGCTATTGCCTAAGGTACTTGTAAGTAAATTGGATCTAAAGGTTGTTTAGTGATTATAGAGTAGAATTTGATGCAGCACTTGTATATAGTGATAATAAATCAGCCATTAAGTGTTGTGAAAAATCCGGTTCAAATGATCATATGAAATATGTTCAACTTAATTGCCACCTTATTAAATTAGAGATAGAGGGAGGAATCATCCACAGTTTGCTCTAACCTAATGTCAAGAAGTTAATATTCTAACAAAAGCTTCACCAAAGTTGTTATTTATTGAAATTTCAAGCAAGCCAGAAATGATTGATATCTTTTTAGTTAGAAAGTTTTTGGTCTTCCTTGTTATGAAGGATAAGCATCCCTGATTTCTGGGGATCTCTTTTAGAAATAGATCTAAGTTTCTTAGTCTATTAAAGATTTTGTAATAAACATCATATTCATATAAATCTGATCTGATTTGATTCAATGTCTAATGCCAAATAATTACGTACCCAGCACAAAAGAAATAATATATGTGAGCTTATTTCCTCCATTTTTCTTCACTTCCCATTACAAAAACAGATTCATTAAAACTTTTTGCAAACTTATATTAATTAAGTCTCTAAGGCAATCAATTGAGCTCCAGAGGGGAAAAGAAGGCTATACAAACTGAGCTATGCGCATTATGTTTTCTTATTAAAGTTTAGGATGTAACCAGGTATTCAATCTATTTGTTTCAGGTTCAATGATGGTTTACTGTGCAGAAATTTATACCAACAGCTAAGTTATTCCACTATTATATCTTAAATGGAACCGTCAGCAGAATGATCAAACTTCTTGTATCTGAATTCCTCCTATCCATGTTCATAATTCTTCTCTATAAATATGTTGGCTATTAATATCAGGAAAGTGCCGTCAAGTTCTAGTTGTACTTTCAAGGAATGAATTATCATATACTGTGCATTCGCAATGCAAAAGTGTTATCATAAGATGCTAATCCAGTTTTGGAGGCAGAATAAGAGGACAAGAAGATATCTAGTAGAACCAATTTTTCCAGCATAGTGTTTACCATCTTTGTGTTGGTTCTCCACATCCAGTTCTGCATTTGTCTGGGTTGAATTTTCCTCTATAGTTGCATTCTTTAACACATGGTACACGTGCAGAGGCTTTGACCGGATAATATATACCAATTGCCTCTCCATTTAACCAAGCTAGCCCTTTACCCATATGAACCATATCAAGCCCAACAGGATCATATCCTGATGGAGGGTCCACGATAGCCTGCAGGCATTACGTACTACAAGTGAATCATCATGCTTTAAAGGCCATTAAAGATGAAAGCAATTCTAATTATAATAAGAAATCTTCCAAATCATTATTACCTTGTACCATGTGAGGGGCTGGTCTATTGGTGGCTCTGAGGTTGAAACCCAGTTGGGGCTGTTAACACCATCTGCCTTATAAAGACCCAGGTGCTCTCCTTGCAAACCAATCTAAATATAGAAGTATGAGGACATTGGCAAAAAACAAAAAAGAAAAAGACAAAGAAGACGAAGAATAAGAAGTTGTTTGAGGACAGGATGACAGTTAGTAGTCTCATATGTTTCAGCTGTACTAGCAACCCGACTTTCCACCATGTTACTGCAGTCACTTACAAGTGTTTCATCAACATCAATCACTTTGGAATGTAAAGATGCATGCAGTATATTGCTATTTTGAATAACTTTTAGGATTCACACTTCTTTTAATTTGAAATGTAAAACTGGGGAAATATCATAGATAATCACTGCTCAAATACTGAAATGAACAATATTAAGTGTATGCTGCATCCTTGCAGGTCAAACCACTGATATGCATGCTTCCATATACTATGTTGTCATTTCTCATTCATCTGTCAACTAGAAGAAGCTGGAATTACCAAGACTAAGCACAACTACGAGATATAAAAAGTAATTATTTTAAAAAAGAGAACATATATATACACACACACACACATACATATACATGCATACATATATATTGTATACACAAACACACACACGTGCACACACACACGTACATATACATGCATACATATATATTGTATGCACAAACACACACACATGCACATACACGCAAAGATAAGTGACAAATAGTATTGTCAAAAACAAAGATCTTCCAAACACTAAATTTAGTTTGCTTTATAAAAATACTTCTAGTGAGTAACACTGACCATTAACTAAATTAATATTGATTGTGATGCCACATCGGATAATGTAGCTCCATAGGCCCACTAATACTGGAATACTACATCATCTTATATATAATTTTTAGAGTAATCACACAAGGATTGCTTGATCAAGCACAATAGGGATGAGCTTTGGACCAGTTAGCATAGTGAGGTAGCATATGTTTACACTTAGATGCATCCTTTTTGTGACAAAATAACATAGAGAGTAGAAATAAGTGAATACCTTGTAGGTCCAATTATATGAAGACAGGTCTATTATTCCATTGCCAAGACCCTTGATTTTGATATTAGTCAATCCTGCCCCTACCCATTCATAAAAAGCTCCAGCATTCTGCATATATCAAACTCGATGTCTGAGAGATTTATAGACACATAAATAGAATGACTTCAGTACTTAATGATCAAACTTGCAAAATCCTGGCCCAGGAAATATAGCAATTTCATCACTAACAACTATTTTTTCATGGTGAAACTGTTGAAACCTAACTATAAAACATCATTTATGAAAAAATATTGTTGACATTGGGAGAGACAATTCTAAGAGAAGCGTCCAGATCAGTGGCATCTGTTGTTGATGGAAGATTGAAGTTCCACAATGAAAAAGAATCTTGCAGAAACATAGAAAAGACCACAGCTTCGTCTAATAATCACATCAATTAAGGCTTTTAATCTGGAAAACAAGCATTTTCATAAACTGCATAGTCTACAAGAACAAATGCTCACTCACTCTACATCATCAATCAAATTCCATTCGTAGAATTTATCTTTGGTCCAACACTTAGAAGTTCAGTAAATTAATTATAAGGTATTTCTGAAATATCATTAGAGAACTCACTTGGATTCCGACTGTCATACTTAAAAGAGCAATATCGTTTTTTCCTGCCTTAAGAGAGATTTCATGGGAGAAGTTAAAAGCAGAATTAAAGCCATCTCCAGATGCACTACCTGAAATAAACAAGAATAATCAGAAAACTTGCCCATGGCAGAGATCCACTACCCAGATAAATGATAGAATTAAGGTGTAAAAAGGCTAGTATAAGAAAACTATACTTTGTTCGTGCAACACAAATATTTCAGCCAAGCAAAACAAGAATGCTCATTTAACTTTTTTTTTCCCCAACATTGAAGGAGTTTGGTTGTCAGAAGGTTGCAAGAAGGAGAAGAGTATCTTGGTTCAGTTAACACTTAGGAGTAGCATGACTCACTAAGCAAAGAAAAAAATATATATAGATATTAAGTAGAGTGCCTCCATAAAAGCAGAATTATGCCTTAAATAAATATATACTGTTATACAAGAGATGAAGGAGAGATCAAACAGGGGACTGAATCAAAGACCTCAATGAAATAAACTAAAAGAATCTGAAGGCAATCTCTTAAGTAAAGGAAAACATGTTCCTTCAAGCCCTAGAGGGTGAGCTCAAAAGACAATGGAAAGATGGCCAATGTTGTGTAATTAGATTCGAAGAAGTCCATGCCTGATCCTGTGAGATAGCAATTAGCTGAATGCTTCTATCTATTCCTTAATTTTTTTCTTTTTCCCCCTTTTTTGCTGTATTTGCTCCTTCCCTTAAGAAAGAATAGACGAAAAAAGGGCAGAGTTTTCCAATATTTTCTACCGATATTAATAATCAGATATTACTGTCATTGTATTATTTCAACCAATCAGATAAATGCACAACTCCATATGTGGGACAAAGAATGGCAACCTTTGCCCTCATTCCTCAGCACCAAGAAGAACTGCCCAATTGGGAAAGAATGAGGCACAAAAAATACCTGTGTTTAACAGGTTACATGTGCCCCAATTTCCTCCTTTTTTGTTCTGCTTTGAGAACTCATTCTTCAACCTTTTTTCCAGTGTTTTAGCTTTATCATAATAATTAGCCTTAACTAGCTATGTGCTTGGTCCACTCATTATACAGTACAATGCCATCTGCCCCCTCTATAAAGATCTGGATTATTTGGGTAAGTTATACTTTACATACATGTGTTTTCACCCTTGACCACTTTGCACATCCATATTTTCATTTTTCACACTTTGAATACCTGTGTTTTACTCCACCATGTAACCAACAGTTAGCCATTAAAATAAATATATATATATATATATTCGCATCTCTCATGCATAATAGCCATTAGATTGTCTAGATTGTTCCTTTTTTCCTTTTCCAAACAAAAAAAATGTACAGATACAACTGTTGAAGATACATGGTGCAGGGTATAGTAAAACATCGATTCAAATTTCTCACATTTAAGAAGTTACAAGCTTTCCTAAAAAACTCCAGGGTAGTGATAGAGAAATACAAACTCAAACTTATGTTAATGGCAGAATCATTGACATGCACTTGAACACAAATCAGTCCAGAAAATAGAGTAGAACATGTCAAATAAACACTATACAAGAAGATATGCCACCTTAACTTTTATACTTGATCTCTAAGAATAAAAGATAAGAGAATTATAATGATAACCAGAATGAAAAAATAGACAAACTGATGTGAAGCTGAGAAATATATTGGAAAAAAATAACATTCATGTGAAATGAGCTAATCTTGGTGTCATGACTGAAGATTCAGTTGGAAAAGCTTTGGGAAATAATTAGACATATCAAGCTTCATTGAGTGATTCATGAGGGAATGATTTATCCTCATTGCATCATCAACAACAGGATAGATCCAACAACACTCATCATGCAAAATCCCTTTTGCAATAGAATTTCTTGGGGATGAGGGTTCATGATTTGGGATTTAAGTTTGCGCTTATGATTTAAGGGTTTAAGAAAAAGGGAAGAAAGGGGCTGATAGAGTAGTGTTCTGCAATTTTTTCTTTAAAAAGAAAAGATTACAGCTAACTGGGTTACATAACGGAGTATATCAGGGTATGCAAAGCATCAACAAAGAAAGCTTAGGTATGCAAAATGTCAAAAGGTAAAAACATGGGCACATAAAATGTAAACCCAAGAAAATCGAAGCTTCTAAACCAAATTAGAAGATAAAGTGAAGACCTTGAAGCTCCTGATTGACAAATGCATGGAGTGCATGACCCTTTGATTCAACCAGAAGAACAGGTTTGCTTCCTTTCTTCAGGAATTCTTCATCAATAGTTATGCTGCAATAGAAGGAAAGTTATCATCCAAGGAAAATCAAATTCATTCAAGTTTTGATTATGACATCCATGAGTTTGTAGTGCAGGCATTTCCTTACAAATGCATTGCTTGAAATACCTGTCCATCACCACATAGACCTTATTTGTTCACAGTTTCGAGATGTAAGAAGAAGCTGATCTTTTAGCATGAGTATGAGACAAGCAATGCCGCCAGAAAATATTGTCTCATATGATATCAATCAAAGATAATAGAGAAGATAAACGATCCAGATTTCCCATTGAATAAAGTAAAAAAACAGACATCATCTCTGATTCCAGGTAAAGGAAATAGGTGTTGCGGTACAATGTAAATAACATATTATAGAGAGTCCACTTAGGAAAGTATTCGAAAAAAGAACCATTCTGACTTACAAGACATTGACATAAAAAAGAAACAGTTTTTGGACTATTATGGTAATTTAAAAAGGCAATGAGAATAATACAAATGAATAACATATCTTGGTTTCCGTGATTTACATCAAAAGAAAGAGATTTTACAAAGTTTCACTACTAAAAGAGACAGAATACTGTTAAGATTAGTACTACAAATATCTTATTTAAAAGTCTAAACTTATAAATATGGTCTAAACTAATATATTTATTACTTGACACTTCCCCTTATTGATGGATTGGGACTTGTACTAAAACCAATCGAGTGGACCACTTAATTAAATAAGGATGAAATGCTTGTGCAGGTATTCAACCAAGGATCTCCTACTCTAATACTATATTAAAGTTAGCACCACAATCACCTTATCTAAAACCATAAACTTGCAAATATGATATAGATTATTATATTTATTACTTAACAAATTCATTTAATGATGCTCACCAATGAAGGTCTCGTACAGAACAAAGAGCAACAAATGACTGATTTCTGACTTGAAAGTGCAAAATGGCAAACAGTTGTTCATGTACCATGCTACAAGCAATTATGCCTAACATTGAAATATTCAAACACAGTTGGAAGTCAACGAGAGGATGCTACTGTGACAACACATGTTAGATGCATATCTATGTACTAAGAAAATTCTAACTTAATCCAGGGGAAAAATTCGTTTCAGCTGTTATATCAAGTTAAAGGATAACTTCTGTTGAATGGCACAACATACAATGTTTCTTTGAGTAGAATCTACCTTGTGGTATACCAGAGGTAGTCTGTGGTATATCTTGTGGTGTTGATGTGATCGACAAATCCTTTTCGGGTGAAGTCTGCTTCTCCCCAAATACCAGCCTTCTCCACGAACACTTCCCATTTAAGAGATTGCAAACCCTCTTCGGGTGATGTGGCTGAAGGGAGCAGTATCTCTGGTAACATTTCTATGAGGGAACTGTGAGAGTTAACCTGTCAAAACATTTACATGTTGGCAAGAATGATAATCTGATGCAATCCTCAGCACAAAGTAGATGAGATAAGGGTGTCTACTACTCCAATGAAAAAGATTCTAATAAAAACAGGACTGCCAGACACATAGGAGGTTAAAAATTTGGGTGAATTCCTCCATTCTGCTTCATCACATGATAGGAATACAAAATGGTGCATTTTACTGAAGTAGAGTAGCATTAAATATTACCTTCGCTGTGTTAAACACTACATTTTTGCAGTCAGGTAGAATGCTAACTGACCATGCAGGCAGGTCATATGACCGGTTGTGAAACAGCACTGTCTTGTCTTCTTTTTCATCAATATTAGCAAGGAAGGCAGCACACGGTCCTTTGGAATCTTTGTAGATATCAGCCTAAAAAAGTGTTGTGCATTCAGTTTAATACACGATTTTCTTACAAATGCATACAAAAAATCACAAAGGTCACTTGTAATAAAACCATGGCAACAACAATAAATCTATTGGCTAAAACTTTTAGATCCGTTGTCCCCTTCTCCCTTTGGCTAATTTAATATCATTTGGTTGTGCTATCAAATTTAAAACTCCCTATGAACCAAGCAAGAGAAACATGGAAACATGTTTAATGCATATTTTAATCTATATGTGCAACCAAAGTTTTTAAGACTCCACTAGATCTGTGCCTCATTGCCAAAAGAGAATTCAACTTGAAACTCTAAATTTCTGACCCTTCCCAATATAAAGTTGAAGACCATCAAACTAAGCTGTAATAGAAACAGACAACATTGCCCTTACAGGGAAATGTTGAGGGAGAACACTGATATATCAAACTAAGGCTCTCCAGTTCATGAAAGCTACTTCAAGATAGGTATGAGATCTTTTTAGGGGTTCTTGCAGGTTCATTATGTACACATATAGAGAATTTCTTTGAAAATATGATTGTATTGGTACTACGGGAATTTACTGCATAAACTAGAGTATATATATGCACAAGTGTAGGGTTTGTAACCCTAACATGTAAAAAGCCTTACCCCCTATAGCAAAAATTATATACATAATAACCTCCAGTAGTATGCCCTCTCAATCTCATGGAACTAATATCAACATAAGATTAGAACAATGATAAGGAATGGGGCAATGGAGAGACTCTTGGGGAGGATGTGTACGCGTTAATGACGAGTAGGAACATATCAAACTAAGGCTTATCCTTTGGTAACTAGTTCACGCATAAAATGATTATTAACTTTGTGCCATTATGATGAATAGGGTTTCCAATCATATAAATAGCACCAACATTGTCACAACACAAAAGGACAGGGCGTTGTATGGGGACTTGAAGTTTGCATTCTAGATTATAGATCTAAGTGGACTCAGCGACAGCTTAAGCGATAGCTCACTATTCAGCTTTTTGTGGAGCTTTTGGAAACATGTTTCTTGGAGCACCAAGAGATGAGTTTGCAGCCAAGAAAGATAGCATACCCTGTAGTAGATCGATAAGCATCAAGACAACTGGCACAATTAGCATCAACATAGGGAGTCAATGATTTATGTAATGTGCAAACAAGAGGGAGGCCTAAAGACAGTGTCACATAGATGTCGAAGAACTTGCTTGGCTACCTATATATGGTTAGTATTGCAAAGATGTATATGCTGACTCAATTGACTAACCACAAAATTGATATCTGGCCTAGTAATAGTGAGGTACTAAAGTGCCTTGACAATCTCTTAGTAAGTAGTGGGATTTGAAATTAAAGGGAAACCATGAGCACTAAGATGACTGTTGGGAGACACCAGAGTTTTAACTAGTTTGAAGAGATGCATGCGATATCGTTTTTAGTATGTCATGAACGAAGTGAGACTAACTCAGTGAAGTCCCTGAGGCATGCAAGTAGACTTAACACCCAGAAAAGCAAATCCCCAGATCCTTCGTGGCAAACTGTCAAGAGAAAAGAGTTATATGATGGGTGATGAGATGAGGATTGTTACCAGTGAGAATGATGTCATCAATATAGATAAGTACAAGAATGCCAAGTTCTTGAGAGAATATGAACATGGATGAGTCGGCCTTACTAGTTTCAATAGCGGTAGAAAGGGAAGAAGATGACCCGACTATTGCAAAGGTGACAGCGATGATATTAAAAGAAATTATTAAAAAAAAAAAGAGTGGACGATTTAGACGCCCAACAAAGATGGAGAATAAGGCAAAAAAGAATTTAGACGTGAGTGAAAAAAACTTAATTTTAATTAGGGTTCCCAGTGCTCTAATACCATGTACATGAATAGAGAATTTGTGTAAAAATATGATTATATTGATACTATGCAAATTTAGTGTATACATAAGTAAAAAGTATATACATATACAGTAATACACTGTACTTCAATGATCCCTCCCTATTCTATTGTTAACATCCAGGAGGAGTAGAAACATTCAAGCATGAAGGGATAATCACTAGTGTAAAAAGGCCTTATAAAACATACATATTGTGAAGGATGACCTACAAAATATATTTGGCAAGATCTCAAAAATAGATGTGGCAGAACTAAGCGCAGTTGAATTAGGTTTGAAATCAAGGAAATTCTGTAGTGAACATTGAAGTGAACTCTCTACTTGTTACACACAAACGTCATCAGGATATTTCAATCTGATAAAAAAGATTCAGAACATGATGCATAATTAAGCACCTCAATTACTCATCCATAGAGAAGCAAATAGACTGGTGGATCATTTAGAGAAAACTGCAAGAGAGACAAGACAAACTTTTTTACTTTCAATTTTTTTTTTTTTCAACTAGATGCTTTTTCTAGAGGACCGATTCTCTTAAATAAAAAATCTACCCCTCATGTAAAACCCTAATGTAACGTGAGTGTTTTGTTGACAAATTAAATTTCATTTTTCTTAGAAAAAAGGATGAGCTTCACTTCACTTAATTCAGATTTTCTTTTTTCTTTTCGTTTTTTTTTTTGATAAATCAGATTTTTTATAACTAAAGATGGAATTATAATTTCTAAAATTCATTGAATCTTACATTAAATTTCACTCAATAGGTTATCACTCCTTTAGTATCCACTACAAAGAATTTTTCCCTGCAAAGTTCTCATAATAATATGCAAATCTGAACGTCAAAGAGGTGCAACTTAATGTGAGGGGATGCAACTCTTGGAGGAGTCGCAATCTTCATATAATTAAGCATCCCTGTAAAAAAAAAGCGCATATTTTAAATGGTTATTTTCGGAAATTACTAGTGCACATAGAGAGCTACTTTTGCAATTCTTGTGAGAGGAAAAGCATATTGGTTGTGACATGGTGTTTCCATTTATAGTTACTGCAAAATTAGAGTTTCTTTAAATTGAACATGACCATACCTGCATCTCAACCAAAGAATAGAGAAAATTGAGTATACAAAATAATAAAGAAAGTAGAAGGCACAAATATGGAAGCAAGAGAAGCATATCTATAAAGATAGATGAATAAGACAGGCAAAACAAGAGCGCCAGGTAATTGCAAAAAACAAAAGAGGGAGAGGGGAAAGGGTTTGAGAAGATGTTTACTTTTCCATTTCCAGTTTCATGGGAGATTCTGGAACTTACAATCATAATAACTATCAATTGACAGAGCCTAACCCCTCCCCTCATTCCCAAGGGTTGCAATTTTCATTACATGGTTCAAATGAAGAAATCAATAAAGAAATATTACTTTGGAACATAGCACCCACCCGTATTTTTTGGATATCAGAATTAAGAAATAGCAAACAGAGATAACTTCACATTGAACTGTATTACTGTAAAATGTGAGAAGATTACCTCCAGGGAAGGACCCAGTGATAGGTTAATTGGCTCAGTGTTGAGCAATACATCCTCGCATAACTTTATAGCTCTATGAAGCTCCCTAAGATGGCCCCACTTTGGAAGTCTAGGTAGACCTAAGAAGAAACATCAAACTAAGCAGTGTACTTCCAACATAGTATATGTTATCCTTGTCACACCAACAAAGTCAAGTGATCAATTTATTACCATATTCATCTATTGGTGCCTCATAATCGTAACTTGTGGTGATAAAAGGTCCTCCATTAGTTCGATCGAAATTAGTTCCACCATGATACTGAATAATAAAGTGCAATTATTTCCAAGTAGCACAAGGAATTAGCCAGTAAACTGAATAGTCTAGAGCTGATTCATTACTACAAACTTGAGAGACAAATTTGGTTTAATCATAAGTTACCAGAAGATAACATACATACCATGTAGTAATTTTGTAAGCAACCACCTTTTTCGAAGAAGCGAGCAACCGAGAAGGCTACATCTTCAGCTGGTCTGTGTGGATCTGAGGTCCCAAAAGTTTTAAACCTGAGAATATCATGCTGTCATACAACTAGGAAATATTTCATAGCAAATAGAGTTTTATATGCAATTGAAGCTCTGTTTGTTAGTCAATAAAACAGGCATACTAGGACCATTGTTAGAATACCCAATTCTCTATTTTAGGGGGATTGTTTAGAAAGAAAATTGTTTTAAATGCATTCAAACAGAACAGCCAACATAAATGTTAGGTTTTTCACTAAACCCCAAGGGCTTGACTAAGTGGAGGTCCAAGAATTCTTGTAACAATTTACATGAGGTCCTTGGTTCAAATTGTACTAGGGTTTTTCATGTGCCAAGAGGTAACCAGTCAAATTGTGCCTGATCTCCCTCCATTATGAAGAAAAGGAAAAATCTCTTCTACTTGATGGTCCATATTGGTTTCTATGTTCATTACCTAGCAAATAAGAAGACCCAAATATGCAAATTTTCATTAAGAACTGGAAAAGTGATTTTTCCAGCAGAAAACTCAACCAAGATACGTAATTAATGGAATCAGATCTCACCACCCTTTCTACATTTTCCCACTATTTCCCCTCATGGAGATATTAGACTACATAACCCAGAATTAGAAGGGGAGAAGTGAACCCAACTCATGCACGCACCCTGTCAACTCTTTACATTAACACAATTAAGAAGCTTAAATGCATGAAACTTTTTTCTTATGAAATTTTCAGTTGGGGTGGCATGCAAAAAAGAGAGAAAATCAACAGGTTTTGTCATGTTTAGGAATTAACAAAATTTCAGCGGGATAAGTCGGAAAATTATAAGCTCATACCATCTAACCTTAAATAATCCAAGCTTAGAAAGAAAGTGTCATCTTAGTTTACCAAATGCTTTGACAAAATATATTTCATCTTATCCCATTCTTACACAAATTAAATTGCAATACCCTTATATTAACACATTCATGTCCGAGGTATTACAGTTAAGACAGTTGCTGCAAATCGCTACAGCAATACTTGGGTACAGAGTTCAGCTACTTAGATGCCACCACTTTATAGCAAAAGGCAAGCCTCTAAATCAATAAAAATCTAATCGCACATCATCTAGACATCTGCACAATTCATTTGTTAAGAAAAAAAGTAGCACAGCCATACTTAACGCCAACAAATTCTTAACTGTAAGTCTGAAAACTTTGACTACATTGCACCAGAGTAAAACAAAGAAACTGGAAAATGGTGCTCGAATGTACATGCAATCTTAGTAAGTAAGAAGCACAATTACAAATGGAAGACAACTTAAGGAATTCAGAGGGGACCCTTAGAAAAAGGATTGTTGAATTCAAAATGATCCTCTTAGAATATCCTGAAGAGACTGCAGAATCTACCAAAGAAGATGGCTTTTTGGGGTGATTAAAGAAAATGGTTTCTCCCTACATAGCTTGCAACCAAAAAAGTGTCGTGACAAAAATATACTGGGTATCCTCAGATATTGATTTGCGTGGTGAAAACATTATTGTTCCCACTCTAAGTCTACCAGAGAGTAAAAGCCATTGAACTGATCCATATGCATTGAATTCATACTATGTCATTTAAGAATTTAACATTCCTATAGCCTTGACTTGCAGTTGCATATGAAATGACCAATATAATGAGCAACCAATCCTTTACTTTATAACAAGGTATGCTAAAAGAAACTAGTTCTTAAAAAGAGTTTCATTTTGGCAGGGATTCCTGCAACCAGAGTACTATCAATAGCACAAAAAATTCCTGATACTTACACAAAGGCAGCTGAATTTCATGACCAGATGGGGAACTAAGAAAAGCATATGCCAATGAACCAATTTTTCAAAGTAAAATTAAAAGAAGAAATCAGTCCAGAGATATAATCAAAGTTGGAAGCATAAAATATAGTAAACAAGCATCTCTAATCATAGGAACTATCAACAAGATGATGTGACTTTGTAGCCACTTGAACAGTACAAGTGAAACAAAAAAATTTCTCTGCATGACAACATAAAATACTCTAGGAAACAGTTTCATCAAAATCTTAGAAGACAGTTCATATTCTTTCCTGAAAACTTATGTTCCTACAAGCCTTTAATTTAATCTTATATTAACTAATTCATAGAAGAAGTC
This sequence comes from Lumnitzera racemosa, assembly GCA_024138005.1. Classification (NCBI taxonomy): domain Eukaryota; kingdom Viridiplantae; phylum Streptophyta; class Magnoliopsida; order Myrtales; family Combretaceae; genus Lumnitzera; species Lumnitzera racemosa. The sequence continues at coordinate 82,821,297 of JAMXBC010000008.1, read as the reverse complement.
GCAAAACAACTTGACCAAGAGATGTCAATAGCACTAGGGGTATCATTGGTTTGCAGGGTAGGAAGGGAAAAAAGGGGGAAAAAAAACACCACTAAAATAAAAAGCTTAAGAAAGAAACTATATTACCATCCAGGCCAATTTTCTGTCCACATCTTGGGTTTGTTGGGAGAATTTGGCATGAACTGGTCACAATAGAAAGAATTGCAAGTATTTATCTGCAGAGAATGATAATTGAATAGAAGATCAATAGAAAGTTTTGTCAAGTATGTTATCAAAACCAGGAAAAGGCATAATGCAATGGATAGGCAAGGCTGATCAGATTGATAGATTAAATTAAAATGGAGAGACGTGCAGAACAAAATTTTCACAACTATTCCTATCGTGCTATGATAAATGGACAATAATTTCATTTTCTAAGAGATGCACGCATAATCTAAGGCATCAAACGCGGAACAGCTGAGAGATGCAGGAAATGGTGAACATTGTGGATGATACTTTGACCAAAAGCCTCAACAGCCTCATATGAATGTAATTGATTTGTAAGCTTCATAATTGCAGGGGAACAAAGGATATCAAAATTTCTGAAGAGAATTTTTGTTGGAAGGAAAAGTTGGGACATTACTGATTTTATAGAAGAGAAAAAAATTGACATCAGCTTTCAGAAAAACTCACCACAGGATCAGGAGCATCAGGCTGCTGACACATTATCCATGGAACACCTATGTTTTGGGCAACAGCCATTTTAGCAGCCCAGTTTGTGTATGGCTTTGCCCCTGCACCATAAGAAAATTCATAGTTTCCATATTCGTTCTCTATCTGCAGTAAAGAGAAGGTGTATAGATTGAGAAACAGTTCTTTTATATTGATTGATATTATTAGCCTGATGTAAACAAATGAGAATGGGGTAGCATGTGCCAGGGAAAGTTAAAATGAATTCCAAGAACTATTGCAAAGAAACATGATTTATGCTTATCATCCCATGCCCTGAGACCCTGGATAACTCTATGTCTCATCAAAACTTTGGACTTCTGGCAAATATGAAGTCAAGGGAAAACCTGTCCCCAATATGGCATCTTAATTTTTGACACTAGAACTACTGCCAGTTAGCTACATATTTACATTCACTGCATTTTACCACCAAATTAAAAGCCATCTCTCATTATCCAAGTGGAAAGTGTATGTATAATGCTGCACTAAATTTACAGCAAAACGGAATAGAAACCTTTCAAACTTACTTGGAGCTTTTCAGTCACAAGGAAGAACTAGATGATAGTTTGCACTTTGCAGCAAAAAGATTTCATAATTACTCGCATGCTTTAGAAGTGATATATCTAAAACAAATTACATTATACCTAAATTTCTACTGAAAAGGATCAAGTCAAAACTATTAAAAAGCTTCTTTCCAGCAAACTTTCAATTCAAAGCTAGAATGCGATAAAATCATTAGAAAATGAGAAAGAAATTGTAACCAGGAGAACATGACAAGCATGAAGTTGCATAGAATTAGAAGATAACCCTATTCAGCTTGCTACCTTCTAAGATGATAAGAGTTATAGCCGATCCTCCTCACCTGGGCTAAGATGATAGGCCCTCCTTGAGAAGCAAAGAGCTTCTCCTTCTTCATGAGATTGACGATATAAGTTGTAAATTGCTGCATGTAATGCTGGCAAAAAATAGGGTGCAAAATCAGTCTCAGAAGGCCTTAATTTGAATCACATCAAAGAGTAATGCTCATGACTCTCGAGGAAAAACATGGGTTTCTAGGATCGGAATGTAGGCATTTCTGTCATACTTAGTTTGTAATATTCCGTTTCCATACCTTGAAGGGCTCATTATCCGTTCGGAAGACAGTCCCAGGGACATAATGCAGCCAGACAGGGATCCCTCTGTGTTACATACAAATTCAGTCTACTAGAGAAGCATATTAGAAAACTAATAATTTACAAGTCCTAGCATTTCCACTAAAAGTAACAGATTATCTGGATCTCGAAATATGATATAAAATTACCCTATGACCTATTTACATAAGCTTTCAAATTAGTTGTTTGATCTAAAATTTAACATGTTAGTAGCTCAAATTACCACAACACTTCTTTAATCTTTGTTTAATTGGTTCCATGTGATAGGACTTAATCAATTCCCCTACACATATAAGAGAAAGATTAGAGTTAAATATAGATCTAAGGACATACCCATAAGCCCACTCAGCTGCAACAAATGGACCAATACGAAGGATCATATACATCCCCGCTTGCTGCACGGTCTTTACAAACTTGACAAGATCATATCTTCCCCCAAAATAATACTACAAATTCATCCAAAGGAAACAGAAACAGAAACAGAAAAACTGAATGAATTAACTAGCAAACAGAACAAACTAACTGATTAATCAATCAATCATTCTGTGATTCATCCACCATGAAACTCACATTGCCTGGAGTAGGTTCATGACCATTCCAAAACACATAAGAGTCAATCACATTAACACCCCCTTCTTTGGCAGCTTTTATAAGCCCTGGCCACATCTACACACAACACACATGGTCACAAACATATCTTTCACTATACAATCACACAGCACATAGAGCAATTCAAACTCATCAAAATATAGTATGTCCTATGAAATCAGCTATTCTACACTACGTCTGATATTAATACAGGAATATCAGCGTGGCTACTTGTGCTATTAGGGGTGAAATTTTCAACATGACATGAACAACAGAATAAAAGGTCGCGTTCATGCTAAGTCCAATTGTACTTGTTTCAAACTTGTAACAACCCATAAAGGAACCGCAGGTAAACAGAATGACTAACACGATTAATATAATTTTTCAAATTTCAAATATCCTTAACAGTCATGAATAATTGTGTTAGCCTATAAAATAATCCGGTAAGCACGTCAAATGGTTCTTGTTGTGTCATGTCAAAACATCAATGTCTTTAACAATCATTCCGTGTTTGTGTTGTCCTGTTCATCTGTATATCCATAAGTTGACTTGAGACATTAACATGAATTGCAGCTATACCATCATCCAGATTTAACTAAGCGAAGTTCCTATCAGCATTTAAAATATGATGAATGATAAATTCATTACACAAACCAGTCGGATCGTTTTGTCTCGTAAATAATTAACTTACGAACAGAGCAATTCACTTCCTCAACATACACTACAACCATATTATTATCAATCATCCAACACTAACATCAATACTAGATGTAGCAATTCTTCTCATTGTGATATATTTTGTATCGAATTCGCCATAATAGTAAAAATATATAAAATCATAAAGAATCCATTTACTTTACAACCGTGCTGATCGGAATTGAGCTAGTGTTGACGCACCGTGTTGAGTTCATTCCGAAGTTCACATCTATAACCGCATTTCAATTATCTAATTCACACTAGAAAATACTCATTCACATCCGCCAGCTGTATCCTAACTAATCCTAACCAACACCATTCCATCATTATAACCGTACTCTATAAATCTGACTAACACTAACTGGAGCATTATCGTTTCAATAAAGCACGCCGGTTTCGAACGCGTTATCGTCTTGTGTCAAGAATAGTTATTTAACAAGTACTGTACATTTCAGAACGGAGTATTGTCTGTTTACTTACAGCAGGAACACTGCGAGGATAATGAATGGAGGCAGAGATAAGAAGCTTTCGCTGACCGTCGATTATCAGAGAACGATGATCGTACGTCACATTTTCGCCGAACGACGACGTTACGATGCTCAACACCGAAACTAGTACTGCTACTAGCCATAGCAGAAGCAAGGATTTCATGTTTATGTTCTTAAGCACAATGGTGTATGTGGTTTTTGATTTGAGTGAAGTTGAAGTTGAAGCTTAGCTCAAGCTCTCCTTTTAAGCACTTTCCATGAGCAAGGGACCATGTTATGAGAGAGAGAGAGACATACAAGGGGGTTAGGAAGCAAAAACACACAAAGAGAACATGGTATGTTCTTTAATTTGTGTAATTACGAGTAGATAGAGTGGGAATTGATATTTATGAAATGGGGGGAAGATATTAATATTAATGTTATACCTGCACTTTATATATTTATTTGAAAAAATAGGCGTAAAGTAGAATTCTCCCTAATTTTTATTTGATTATTTCACGTATATATTTTATTTGTATATATAAATAAATTTATTTTTATCTCTTTTATCCGATTCTTAACAAGCTATGTAAAGACTCTTAGAACTAAATAGCTTAACTGCTCCTACGTGGCTCCAAGCTTAGCCAGTCTGGACATTATGATTTTTCCGTTTTTTTTCTTTCCTCTCAGTTTCTTTTTCTTTTATATCTTCCTGTGATCAGCACTGCATATCAGTTTCGTATTCTTACATAATGCCAAATAATCAATGAAATATCACATAAATCCATGATTTCCATTTATTTTTATGATACTTGATTTAGAACATAGAAAGCTCCACCGAAAAAGATTCAGAACATAGAAAAATAAAATGACCATCACAACACATATATTAAACATAATGAAAACTACATTAGATAAGATAAATTTTCTATTCAGATTCAAATAGAGATGAAGATTTTTAATAATCAAAATATCCCAAGTGATATTCAAAAGTTAGAGATAACATGGTTATCGTTTTGTCCGTAGCTTTCTTTTTATGTTTTTTTCATAAAATTGGCCTATTACACAGTTTAATTTACATGAATGGCTATTCAGTAAGATGCAAAACCTGCTAAATAATAAATAGTAATTTATGTGTTGGAGTTATTACAGCCTTATTCATTCTAACTGCCCTAATTAACGGACCCTCCATAGCCACCTATTGTCGAATTCAGCGATGCACCGTGGCTCAAACTCATGGCTTTCTCTGTACCTTCTTTTTATTTTCACCTTAGCGTTGTTTCTAATGTAAACATTGTCCTGATAATTTTTACGAGAAATAAACAAAATCTCTCTTGAATTTGAACTTCAGGTTTTGCTAGTTGTTGTTTCACAAACTTCAAGATAAGTAAGCCATTAGCTTTCTCATCGATCAGGTGCGTGACTCTTAGACCTACTATCAATAAAAGTTAATTGTCGCATTCTTTTCTTCTTTGGAATAAGGGTGAAACCCTTGGACATTTCAAACTAGTATTTCTTTTTCTTTTTTTTTTTCTATGAGTGGATTGTTAATAACACCACGGGCATGGTGGTGTTAAGGAGGAAGAAGGTGGCTAAAGATTAATTAAAAAAGTAATGATTATTTTAATAATTTCATTTGTGCACTCCTAATCTATTTTGCCTAACATGTTCTAGTACAACTAGACAAACTAATAGGCTATTACTTGTCTACTATATCAGTTACTCCGTGGAGTGAGGTAAGATCCTAAACCAAATTCTTTTGAAACTTTTCTAAAGATTAAGGTAAAACTAACCCTTGGGCTTGCTATTATAACCTCGGAGTAAATGGAACCTAGAAATCAGGTTTTAAAAAAACAATAGCTATGATTTCAAATTTATTGATACAAAATTCTGCAAAAATTATAGAAATTTAAGATGAAACGTAGAGTACTGTGATATTATTAGAGAATATGGTAATTAAAATTATAAATTCTCTAGTCGATGATTATCTTGGTGTTATAGCGTAGTTGACACGTTAAAGGCTAGACTTGGAGTTTAAGAGTTCAATCCAGAAAGCCCAAGGTTGAGTCCCCAAGAAGGAGGGGTAAATTTGGAGTTAAAAGGGAAATAGTGGTCAACTATATTATGAACTACATTACCAAAGTGATCAACTAAATTTCCGTATGTTTAAACGTGTGGAGGCCAAGGAAAAAAAAGGGCTGACCGAATTTAAAAGCGGTCAATCGATTTCTTCTAAAGGGGTCCTAGTAAACCAAGCCTTAATAGTAATCAACAGTTTGGGAGTTTTAAAATTGGGAACTTTGTATTTTAGTATAATTAAGGTATCAACTAATTATTTTGTAAATAATGATAGGATTTTCGATTTTCATTAGAGGTGGATTTTTGGAAGGTTGACTTAGCTAATGCCATATACATGGGTTTAATTGCTTGTTTTATATGCATATACTTTTAAATAAACAGTATAATATCTGTTAAGCTATTAATAGAAGTTTGTTATTATTTGAGTGTGCGCTAAGGCGGTAGCCAATTTAATATAAACTAGACACTCAATCACCTAGACATAATATGTAGCCATCCCACATTACTAGTTTGGAATTCCACCGGGGATGCTTAATGAATGATGCGAGTAGTTAACATAGAATGAGATGCTTCAACTTATAGACTTTAGGGATCTCATGATCTACGTTATGACTCATGGACTTTATAAATATATTGGTTTGACCTTGATATGCTGGGTATGTTTATACATACCAGGCCTCATAAACGAGATAATGAATATGGCTTATGTATGTTGCTTAAATTTTGTGTATATTAGTATATTCGTTTAGACATGCATGTAGCATGTCATATGATGTGTTCATATGCAATTTTTATGTATTGGCTCCCCGGTTCACCCATGTCTAGGATATGTGATTTCAGGAACAACTAATTTATATAAAATTGCCACTAATGACTATCTTGGACATGACGATAGAGCAGCATATGTCCTCGAACAAATAGTTTAGTTTAGAGTTCCAAGGACAACTTGTTTGTAGTTGAATCATATTATGGAGACTTATTTGGTAGATTAACGGATCAATATTACGTTTTTGATTCTATGGTATGATATGAATCTAAATATTAAGGACCAATAATCTTATTTGATAATTTTATTGAAAGTATATGATTTATTTTGTAGATTGTAGTAACAATTTTAAGCCTTGCATGTTCATGTCATTTGCAAGAATATGTGGCAAATAAATCGTGTCCTCCAAATTTAGATATCACAATAGTGCAAAAAAAAAATTATATTTATTACTAAAAGCCGTGCCATTATGTCTTTGTTATAACGCTGTAATATATTGTTGATGTAGCACATTCAGTGTCAAGGTGGATGTTTGTCATACTCCAAACTAAAAGGTATAACCACTCTGCTGCATACTCTTATTTTAAATAAAAACATGCAAGGTTTAGAAATCAAATGTAATTTCTACAAAAAGTATTATTCAATCTCCGATTTTCAAGTTTTATTTTTTAAACCCACTAGTCAAATTAATAACTGATTATAGTAGGAAAAAAAAAAAACAATGGAAACCTACCAATCAAAGTTCATACTAAAAGTCTTCATGGACTCTAAATTCTTCTTCTCATTGTAACAAGGGTAAAAGAAGCTATCATTTCTCCTTGCCGGTAGGTACACATCATATCTAAAATTATCATGAAAATCATAGTCCTCAAAATAGCCATCACATGAAACATAATTATTAAATGCATAGGTGAAAAAGCCTGGTAGAGAATAACTGTATGCAAACACAAATATATGTTAAACCATATAAAACTTTGAATTTCTACACGTAACAACCAATAACATCAAGCGGTTAATCTATTATCTATAAGACCCTCTATGAAAATGTATGGAACTAAACTCCTAACTCACTCTAAGGAACTTGGTAAAATAGCCTCATCACTTTGGAAGAAAGGGTGCCTCCTCACAAAAGGGATTGCATTGACTAAGCCAACACGATTATTTACCAAAAAGATAGGTCTTTGTAAAGTTGTAAGATCATGTATGGAGGTCAATGCTACTCGGTACCAAATAGTTAAGGAAGCTAGAGACCTAACAATAAGGGAACCGATGGTCAAAGTCCCATGAATAGCAACTATAATTATAGCAGTCTTAAGATAACGAAATTCCTTGTAGGGTAAGTTCCAACATGCATGAAAGGAATAACAATATTTCTTTTTGAAGATGTCAACCCTTCAGCTCCCTTGAGTCAGTTTTAAATGTGTGAATTGAACCCTGATAATCCTAATGTCATTTCGAAAGTATGCATCTATCTAATCCCTATATAAAGTCTTGGAGTTAGATTTGAAAGTAAGGGTCTATGCTCCTAAGATTCGATTTTAATGGCATAGATCCTATTATTCACTAAAGGAATGAAACAAGCCCTTACAATCAATTTTTAAAAGTGTAGAGTAGGTCGTTAAAGTCATTTTCAAAGTATAGATCCATCTAATCCCTATCTAAAGTCTCAAAGTTGGATTTAAAATTAAGGGTCCATGCTTCCAAGAGTCAATTTTAAAGGTATAGATCCTATTATCCTTATAATTGGTTCTAAATGTACCAAACAAACCCTTAGAATCAATTTTTAAAAATATGCAACGAATAGCTAAAGTCATTTTTGTAAAGCATGACTCTTGTTAGTTTAAAGTTTCATAAAATAAGTTTGGCCCACCCATAAATAAAGGTTGATGCCAATCACAATTAGCAAATGTTGCATATTAAATTACCAACCAAAATTTATTTGTACATCACTAACTTGGCATGCACATCCAACATACAGCAATAATTTATGTACCTGCTTTTCACTTAAAATATTGAAAATATATTGTATTGGATTTAGTTCCTATAACAGATGTCATACAATTGGATTAACATCTTTATTATATTAAAGGATTACAATTGCTAAGCCAAAACTGGAAGTTTTGCTTAATGAATAGACCAAGGCTTAACACAGGTTGACTAAGTCCCTCTATCAACCAACTCAATCCAATTGGTATCTAACTTAGCTAACCTATTCAACTACTTAATTGACCTACTAAATAATTAGGTCAATTGAGTTGAAGTGTCATCTTATGTAGTTAGCCAAATTGCCTCAGGTCAAAATTCAATTAACTAGCTCACCACATTCCTCTAAGTTTCGAATTTCTATCACTAAAGTCATTTTAAGTCTCCTCTAAATTGCTCCTTACTTTAAAATCTCGTCTTTAACAAGGTAGTAACTTGGTTACAATTTCACTATTATATATGAAAGATTGCTTGTTCTTCTTGTTAATCATATAGATGTATGAATTCACCCTAATTAGATCTAACTTGGTTGTAAGCGATCTATTAATTTATTATTAAATGCATAAACGAACCTATATTGAAATTAACTTAAACATAGAACTTAACCAAAAAGTGCACACCATATGCACATAGTCCTTATATGGATGACTATACCATATTACAAGGATATCCCATCATAGTTACTGTTACTCAAAGAGATCCTATGATTTGCTATTACTTAGTTATTCTATGTATCATTCCATTCCTCGAGATCTTTGATCACAACTCAACCATACCTAATGGTATCTCATGATACCTCACCTTTACTAAACTCTTCCACCAAAACAGACTACCAGAGCATGATGAGAAACCATGCCGGTACTTAAGCTACTTAAGCCCAACTTTTAATTTGCTTGAGTTCCATTCAATCATGATCAAGCTCAAGATCAAACTCGGGCTACCTAAGTAGCTTATTAGATTCAGCTTAAGATAAAATCTATATGGCTTGATGAGCATGTGAACCTAATTGAGCGGTAATACCTAGATCTTTATTAAATTAGAGTTGAGTTCAATATTCAATAGAGAATTTTAATAGAAATTTAATCAAAAACCAATATAAAAATTTTCTAAATAATTCAGCTACAATAAACTTGAGTGAGTGAATTCAAGTTTGCATAGTAGCATTTTGAGTTGGACTTGAGCTCAAAATTATTTACCTCAAGCCATCTTATTTACACATTTAATGGTAACTAGAGTTTGGGATTCAAAAGATCATAGGCATTTTAGTAATTTAAATATTTTTCCTAGATTATCATTCTATGTTGCATTTCCAATACAACTAGACAATGTAATATATTATCTATTCATCTGCTCTTTTTTATTATTATTATGGAGTATTGATTCTATGTGCAGTTAAATTCTTTAAAAGAACTTAATTATGCAATCAATAAATCCTGAAATTGGGAGGAAGGTGATGAGGGAGTAGATTACTGGGAAAGAGACCAACTTATCCCTTAGTGAGCTTTCTCTTGCACGTTGTTACCTTGGGTTCCATTTATTACATTTTACTTATACATAAAAATATATGACGTTAGTTGGTCCTCTTGTGGCACTAAGATAAGAGATAAATGGATAATATTTGATCTTTTTAAAGAATATATGTATAATATTTTATCTTTTTAAAGAATATATGTATATATTTATATATACATTCACTTATATACATACATATATATATATATATATGTATTTATGCATACATATGGAGAGAGAGAGAGAGAACATGGATCAGGGATGCTGGAAAATTTGTCGGTGATTTATTGTGTAAAGAAGATATGTATTGGGCAACAACTGCGAGATGTGGAGGTATATGGGGGTCGATGTCGATGCCTGGAACATTGCCGTGGAGCATTGAACGAAGACGCACAATCTCCAAGAAGATTTCTAATGCTGGCACATTTGTTTAAATAACTTGGCTGTTTTCTTAGGAAACATTTCAAAGAATACATGTCCCAGTCCAGTTGCCATTCCTGATTCCACCGCCTGTATTTGACACTTAAATTGCACTACCGTTTATTACATTATCCTATGATCTCTATAATTTGTGGAGATAATTCTTCTAGTTTGGTTTTTGTTTTCTCCCTTTCCTTTGACCATTGTCAAACACAAAAAATTGTCTCGTGCAGAAATTCTAGCATATAGATCCCCTTAAATTATTTTTTTTTTCACTAAAATTCCAAACAAATAGCTTTTATTGTGCCTAAATTTTTTGAAAATGATTATGTTAGAATGATATCTTACGACCTTTTAAAAATTTAGATAATAATAATAATAATAATAATTTATTTATAACTTTTGAGAACTTTAAAAAAGAAATAACTTTAAAGGATCTATTTTCAAAATTATAGTTTCTAGATGGTGATTATTTTTGTCGAAAGTTTGATAAATCATAGCTACACTTTTTTAATAAAAGAGAGAAGATATTAATATCTTTCCTTAATCAATTCAAAAGAAATCATTTCGGGCGTTTGCGTTAAGAGATCAACAAATAGCCTGAAACATTTGCGTTAGGAGATCAAAATAATAATTTTTCTAAAAAATGTACAATTACACATAACTTATGTTTATAAGACCATATACCTATTCACTAAACTTAACTATGTCTAATGTTATATTAAGTTGTGCTCTTTTAACTATACATTTAATACATATCTCATCATTTTCGATATATTTTAATAATTAATTTATTTTTTTAGCTTATGATGCTTGGGTCCTTTTTGCCCTCATAGGTACGCCTCTTTTTACAAGTGTGCTTTTAACATCTTCGAAATTCTTATAAACTATTTGAAGAGTCTACGCATCATACGAATAAAAATTTGAACATGAATGTAATCATTTTTAAAAATATATATAAACATAATCTAATGAATTTTGTATGTTATGAGAAATATTAAAAATTATTTAAATAATAAAAGGTTTTGAAAACAAATGACTTTTAATATATGAATCCTTGAATATTTGACAAAGAAAAAGAAGAACATATATAAAGTAATTATGTGAGTACTAAAAAAAATAAAAAAGGAAAAGTTATAATTTCTCTTGCACGCATTTTGTATCATATAGTTAAAACATATATGAAGTGATTATGGTTTTAGTCACTTAATTAAAATAAAATAAGCAAGACAATGAAAACCCTTAAAGCTTTACAACTATATATATTGATGATAAGTGATATTAATGTTAATAATGATACCATAAATTAATAAATTATTAATTAGAATTGATATTAATGGGAATCAAAACATATTATTAATGACCAAAAGAGAGCTTTTAGTCATTTAATTAAAATTGAATATATAAGACATCAAAAATGGCATAAAAAACTTTTTAATATTATAGATTATTGATGGAAACTAATTTTAAAGAGAATCAAAATGTATTATTATTGGAAAATGTATAATGACATAAGAGAGAGAAATCAACTCACATTCACTTTCAAAGAGGTTTAAAAAAGAAAAAAAAAACTAATTATAACACATACTATATGTAACAGATAGTAATCCAATATGTATTAAACATATTGTACGATATAATATATGAAATGGTTTATATATGATATGCAACATATATATTTGAAATTATATTGGTTTGACCAAAATATGATTATAATGAAATTTTCCTTTAAAAGTTCATGAGTATAAGTATAGGTAAGACAAAGCAACCTTTATTGCTCTAATATGATACTAGCCGTCGATGTATCCGCATATACAAAATTTAATTAGAACAACATTAAATATATATATATATATATATAGTTTAGAAATCTTTGAAAATAAAAGCAAAAAAGAAGACAACAACAATAGTGCATAGAAATTCCATTAACATTAGAGGAAAAAAGACAATGCATATATTAACAATGTTTTCAATGTTCATAAAATTATGCTACCGCAACTAAGATGCTTAATCCAAGAAGTTCCCATTTCCTTGTAAAACAATGTAGATGCATTACTTTAGATCTTCCTACATAGAATAAAGGATCATGAAATAAACAATCATTACCTAGTCATAATGTTATTAATCTCAGTATACATTAATTCATCGGTAAATTTCCTATAGCTGTAGAACTACATATGAAAATAAAGGTGGAAAATTATATAAAACCACTATAGTATTGGAAATTTTGAAGAAATAACTATGATAATTGAAAATTTTAATAAGATAGAAATTGACAAAAATGTAAGCCTTAAATCTGCAAAAGTGAAGAAAGATTTCATTAGAACCGAATTAATTTGCAAAAACATAAGGAAAACATGTTTCAAATGTTATCTTATTGCAATAATGATCATACTTGATGATTGTAATAAGGCTCGTCTTCCTTCTTAGATTGGGCCTGCTATTTCATTTTTACAATATCTCATCTAATGATCACACCGAAGATTCATATATTGGTTCTAACAAAGTTTCCTCAATTGAAACTATAAATACTCAAGCAATTTCTCTATAATTGAAGACAAAATGAATATTATGTTATATCGATTATTTATTACCTATAAAGGCCTACCAGAGAAGAATTTATATGAAATGACAAATTACCTTATAAGGGGATCACAATAGATGTGTAGTGGAAATCTCCAAATGATTGACCAAAACATCCATAAGGCTTATAGGATTGTGAAATTCTTGAATTTGGAATACTAATGCTTTGTTATATAGATAAATTTTGTTGAAGTTTATTTTTTAGGTTCTTGGTATTTATATAGTAATTGAAGATGTAAATAAAATGCACCTGAAGGAGATTAAGATATCTCCTTGTAGACTCTTTATTAATAAATTCTACATAATCTGACATGACAATAACCATAAATAAAATATTTATTAAGTAGCAAAGAAAAGGAAAAGCATATAGACACCTATATAATAATTAGACAAGTAAATGTGTAACCCCTTATATACCCATATCTTTATGATAATAACATATTTTTGTAGGTAACATTTCAAGTGTATACACCTTCTACTCCATGTATTTTATCCTTTTGAACTAACACTTTTGTTGATTCCGTTGAAACCACTCTTGATAAAGCCATATAGAATTGTCTATGGCTAAACACATGCTTGGAAAAGTAGATACCTACATCATGTATTGTTTAACCTTGGGATTTATTCATTGTCAAAGCAAAACTCAAATGTACTAGAAACTGTTTTCTTATCATCTCAAATGGAAGGTGTAAGTGGTCAGAGGTTTTCAAAAAGATTCTCGGAATAAAAACTCTTAGCCCACTTGATTGGCTAGTCAAAACCTCTACATAAATAACATTACTCAAAAAGTCAGTACAAATCAACCTTGTACCATTACAGAGACCAACTTTTGGGTCTAAGTTTCACAAAAGCATAATCGAGGCTCCCTTTTTAAGGGTTAATATGTATGGAGGCAACCTACCTAGAGAGATAGAATTTAAGGGTTAATTGCATGTCGTTGTTAGATATTCAAGTAAGAACAAGTAGTTATATCGTCATTAGCAATAGGAATTGACAACTCATCTTCAATAATCCCAGGTATGTTGTCATAAGAGTCAAAGTTATTTTACAAACACGATAAGTCATAATCCGCTAATCCTTTACCATGCTATGCTAACAATACCTTAAGGTCAATCAATAGTTTTTGAAGAAGAAACATATTTGAAGTCATTAAGGATGAGGAGTAGTCTTGCAAATGCTTTGGTGAAACTTATCCCACAGTGCTCTAACATTAGTAGATTAACAATATACCAAAATGATTGTAAATAATCTTTTGAGCGCTAATGGCATTTGGAAAGAAATCGCTTCGGCTAAGCATTCTCACATACTATCATCATTTTCAAGAAAACCTCTACTCTCTGCAGCCTTTTGAAATGTAGCATGTGTAACCCCATTATATGTTAAAAAATAGGCAAATGAAGTAAGACTACGAACATGATTAAGCAAAACATGTAAATAAAATTGCCCGAAGTCTGTCAGGTACATAATATAAATTCTTCCAACAACCTTTGTGTTCTTTCTTCTTTGTTGCCATGTAGAGTTTTCCTATTTATAGTGTTGTGGAAATTCTTTGTATAGATAACATCTTGCCTTAAAATCTACTCTATTTATGTGGAAAAATTCCATGAGCATGGTTCACAAGGCTAGGTTATTTAACAAAACAAAGGTTATTGATTGGTCATCCTGAAAAATTATAATACGCATGTTAGGAAGATGTATTTGTAATCTGATTACAGAAGGATATAGCTAGTTCAATAGAAATTTCATTAACCTCCATATGGCCTCCAGGGTACATACCCAACATGTATTGACAAATTGTCAGATTTCATCATTGTTAGATCCAATATGAACCTCCATGGAAACTCTATCAAGACCCTTATGGATGTATTTATATAAGTATTTCACACTCTTAATACTTGTACATATCTCCATGTTAATTTGGCAATCATACTTCAGAAGTAACTAATGATTATAAGGGATTATCCAACTATTGTCAATAGTAATATTAGGACAACTAGGTGGTGGAACACAACCGGTATTTCTACGTCTGTATATTGCATAGGAGTCATCCCCTCGAGAAGTGGTATGTGCGAATGGCTTACGAAAAAGACACTTATATTGCCCTTGCTTCATATATGGTGCAAATGCATTATATCTTCTACATGGACCATAACTCATATGTTTAAGAATAGCATAAAATAATTGAGGTTCTTTTCATTCATTTGGGATTTCAACTCTAAGAACCATATCATAATCATCTAGCATATTGAGTTTATCATTGGAATCTAAAATGATGACTACATGGGCATATGGTAGGCTTTGTTTCTGAAATTCAATGATGTAAGAATAAGTAATAACATTTCTTAAAATAGCCCTTTCAAAAATATCTTTCTTGAATAGTTGAAACTATGCATGGAATACATGTGAAAGTAAGTCTAGACAATCTTGTACGATTTGCCTTTAGAATAATTCACATTGAATTTCAAGCCAAGATAGGTTACATGTAACAATGATTAATATATATGATCTTCCAAATTCCTATACTAAAGCCATTGCATCTTGATATCTTTGATACTTATCACGGGGACTACCATCAAATGATGAAGGCAAGCCAACTTTACAGCCAACATTCCATATGACATACGTATTCAGTAATTTTATATTCACACATTGACAATAAAGGTTAATAAGAGTAATATCTAATTTAAATAAATGAAAGACCTACATCATTTTCTCTAGCAGCAAGTAAGTCTTGTAATCCTTAATAAAGTTCTGATCTAATTTTATCTTGGTTATGGTGTAACCATCTCAGTCTTTGAGTTTCAAATTTAACAAATTGTCAACCAAATATTGTTAGAAGAGTCTACCACCTTTAAGAAGAAGTGATTGCTCTTGATCATGTATCTAGAAATTATAGTGTTCGAAACATGGGCTATCATTTATCTATTGAGACGGACAGTATTTCTTTAAATATCGGTAAATTTTACCTGTACTTTGTAAGCATAGAAGGCACAACATATAGCTTCATTGCCATTTGCTGGTATAGTATTTATATTCCATTTATCTGTTTCATACGACAATAGTAGTGGATACTGTGAAAAGTCATAATAGCCAACAGTATCCTAGACATTTATAAGATGTGCATTATACGATTGTATGGTGATATCACAATCATTTAATTGACCAATTTCTTCACCTCCAATTATTATAATAGCAACTTACGAAGCAGTTGGAAGAGAGTATTAATGTTGACTAACAAGATGCTTATGAATGATAAGGCGGCAATCGTCAACATTTTTAAGCGCGGATATTTAATGGAATTGATGAATGAAAGGATTGTGACAATTCAAAATTGAAGTGACTTTTTGAACTATCTCAATATTTAAAGATGGATTCTCCCAAAAATGATTTTCTATTTCATGGCTCATTTCATTTATAGATATGTTTGTAGAAACCTTGATCTCTCCTATATATTTGGTAAGAGAAACCTTGTGGTATATACAACCTTAAGTCAATGGTTTCCAGCTAATAATGTATTGTCAACATGAACACCCATTGAAGTAAATGAAAAAAATATGGTTGTATGATCAAATATTTTGTCTGAAATATCTACTAAGATTGGTTTGATCATCGAAGAGTTTGAGGAGATTATAGGGAGGTGAAATAATTGGTAGATCAATGTATCCTTTTAAAATAACACATCTCAGAAGTTTCGTGTTAAAATAATTGAGTGTTACAAAATTGACATGTCATTATGGCAACAAGACCGAATAGTTGATATTTAGAGGATTCATGAAAGTCTCTAACGATGTTACGATAACTGTGTCGATAAATAGGCCTAACTACTACTAGTATTAAAGTTAAAGAAATAAGTATAATTTATGAATTTACATTAATAAATAAGTAATTAGTATTTTGAATATCCATATAACATATACCTGAAGTGGCGTCAGTCATTGATGGTCAGTTGTTGGAAATTGGCATACACAAATGTGCTATACGACGTATACGTATTAAATGGGGGCCTAAATATGCATTGAATCGATATTTTGAGGATTAGTAAAAAGAAATATATAAACATTGAAAATAAACAAACACTAAAAAATCGACATGTCATTATGTTAGCAAGACTAAGTCATGTCTATAGCGATATTATGATAACCATATAGATGTATAGGTATATTACTAGTATTAAAGCTAAATAAATAAGTTTGGTTCATGAATGAACATTGATATATAAATAATTATTGTATTAGATAATGGTACAATACATACTTGTGGTTATAGCAGCCTTTAATGGTTGGTTACTTCTAAAGGAGTGATGATTATCAACATTGGAAGTTGACCCATTTGAATGTGCCATACAACAAATGTGTTAAACAGGGCCTAATCATGAGTTGCAATAAGATAATAGGATGAGTAAAAAGAGATATAGGGGGTGGAACAACGATTCAATATGTACCTCTATTAGGACAACACTCATTTTGACAATTTAGTTCCTCAGGTTGGTGATCATCTATACATTGTAAAACAATAAGTAATTAAAGGTGGATTTCATATTTAGTTAGAGACAAATGTGTATATGTGTGTTCTTACATGTTTGTGCTGATTGATTGAGAGTGTGATCCATGAGAGTGAGCTAAACTGTGGATATTTGTTAGGCACGAATGTATAGGAATATTTCTTCTATGTTGAGAAGATATGATATTGAGGGTAGAATTTATGCTTGCTCTATAATTCAATCAACGTCTTATAAGATGAGCCTCTCTTTGCTGAGCAGACATGGCTTGCATCCTTGCTTGGTGACGACGTCTCTAGCAAGTTCTTCTTGTATTGATCAGTTCACTAGTAGGCGATGAATGGTTTGATCTTTCGTTTGGTTTCATTGTTCATCTAAAATATGGAAAATTCTTAGTATGCCAGCAAAAAATATGGAAGCATTAATTAAAGAATCCTGTTCTTAGCAAAATAAAAGGTGAAGCACATTGAAACCATTTTAATATATTTTATTGTCCTTTATTATGACAAAAATTAAATGATACTTTTTAATATGAAAATTATATTAATGTGGTCCACATCATAGGTCCTACGTGTAATATAAAAATTTGATATAAAAATCTAGGTCAACATAAGTAGTATAGGTAGATTTCTAACATCAAGATTTTAATTTTTATACTAAAAAGTTGTTCAATAAAAGTGCATAAACTTATTGAAATTTCTATTATCTAATCGGCCAAAGGAATTTAATTTTTACATGGAACATACATTACACAATTTTTTTTTTCTATAGAAGTCCTACAATTGTTTTAGCATATACAACCTTTTTTTTTTGCACATATACCAACAATTTTCTTGAATAAACCAATGCAGCACAATAACTAATTTATTTTTGTCACAATTTGTTTAAAGGGTTTCATTATTAATATTAATGAACAATTGGTTAAGATAATCGAAAATTAACCTTGTAACAAAGGCACACCCATTTAAAACTACTAAGATTCATGAATAAACGTGTTTGTATATCTAGTTATTCAACCTATGAAAATCACGATTGAAATGTTAAGAGTGGCTTATCTCTGGTGAGTTCATAAAGGGCAATAGCCAATTACATTGAAATTATATTTATCTATTCAAATAAAGCTAAATAGTTTTCTTGTATTACACGTGAATAAATTATATATTAACTTAATATTCCTTCTTTCTCATTTCTTTTGTAAATTCTATGTTCCACTTTCCATCGCGAATCATTATTCCAAAATATCCATTCTCCATGACATACATCACAATTAAACTTACATGTATCGAGTTGTTATTTTAATAAATTAATTTTTTTTTAATTTTACATAAAGTGTTAGTTCATTTTTTAGTGTTCCTATCAAGTTAAAAAATTTGTAATACCATATCTAATCAATTGTGTAATTTCTCATTGATATGAATATCAAAGTTGTGAAAATGGTAAATTAATTACTAAGTCGATAATTTATTCAAAGCTAATGGGTTTTCAACTTTTGTTAAACACAATTTATAAAAAGGACAAATAATGAAAACAAAGGAACTTCCATTGAATTTTGATTTTTGTTTTTTTTTTCTTCTTCTGCTTCCATATATTTTCTTTCACTTGTAAAGCTAATTACATGAATAATGAATTAAACATCAATAAAGCAACAGAAATAAAATAAAATATTACTTCAAAATAAATATACATCATATCAAAATTCTATTTTTTTTTTCATTGACACACACATTGATCGGTGGGATAATTCATTGTTCCAAAATATTGTTGTTGTCTTCTTCTTTGTTGCTAGTTTAAAGAAGAACACGGTGGAAAAAGAACATTGATCGGTGGGATAAAATAGATAATAGCAAATCGAATGGAATGGTATATTTATTAGTCAATCCAATTTTATGGTATGGAAAATAAATATAATGTGCGTTGGGATAGTTGGTATCGTTTTCCGGCAACGTGGATATATGGAAGTGGCTAGTTTGATTTTGGGCAGTTGGAACATGTCTATGGAAGTGTCCAGGTGCCATGCCATCAGCAGTTATTTCCTCAACGTGTGAACATCCCATTACGGTCAATGGTCCAATATGTGTAGACATGTATGGAGAACATGGGAAAGAAGCAGTTGCGGGTGAAACAAAATGGCAGGATACGTGGTCTTAAATAGAGCGCAAAACACTTATCAATCGGCTATAAAATAAAGTTTACAGTATGGTTTTGGAGAGAAGAGTCGAATGATTATTTATTGGTTTAATATTAATAGATGTGTAATTATATATTAATATGTATATTGATATATATTTACTATAGTTTGACTCAACAAATTACTATACACTAATTAATATCTATTTATATTTACTATGGTTTGACTATATATGAATATAAATGTGTATTAATGTACATTATTATAATTACTGACGTACATTTACTATAATTTAATTAGAATATCAATGTATAGTAATAATAATAGTGATTATTATTGTATATTGAGGTGTATTTATGATAGTTTGCCGATGAGAGTACAATTATTGTTGCATATTAATGTACAAAAAGTGGTTAGGGAGAGGAAAGGGTAATGATATGAGCGAGAAAAATAAAATAAAAATTAAACTTTATTTTACTTTATATGGGAATGTTTGAATAAGCATAACTTTTATTTTTTGATGTGAAACCAAAAATAATTTACAATTGCTTATAAGTTTGAAAAATAAAATTTTATAAGAGTATATAAGACACCTAAAGTCAGCTTTTCCACGTTAATATTATAAATAAGATGCATTATATTTCTTTTAGGTACAGCCGAAACTAAATTCCACAAACCTTGAAATAAGATGAATGGATCTAGCATGATTATTATGGCCAAAAGAAAGACGCTCACGTAAATGATTAAAAAGAAAGAAAGAAAGAAAGAAACTACACAACTAAGTAAAAAAAAAAAGTTCGTCTTGGTTAGTAATGATTATTATTCCACTTTTATTAACTCATAGTTTTATTACTATAATAAGAGAAATATAAGAAATATATATACTATTATTGCCTTCCAATTTGATTGACCTATACAATCAATATTATTTAATCCAAACAATATTAATAAGATTTTTCTAAAACTAAATTACGATAAAATCGTATATGATTATTTTTCTTATTCAAATAATAATTCAAGGAAAAAAAAAAAAAAAGAGGGCAGTATCGGAAATGTAACCCTATGTGGTAACATATTTCTATTATCTCCTGTTGACAGATTGTAAATACACCATCCACTAATTTTATATTTAATGTAAACGTAAAAGCAATGATTTATTTTATCTTTTACATTCAATACTAATACATTTCTATTATTTTCTATTTTATGGAAAATATAGCATAATATTTTTTTTTCCTCTTTTTTTTTCTTTTTCTTTTTGTGTACATATATCGTGGGGTACATCACACTCCTAGTTTAATATTATTGAAATAGGAAATGTTTTAGTAAGAACAAATCTTTGTTTTTTTTGTATGCAGAAGTATCAGCAATACGTAAAAAAAAGATGAATGGATCTGGGATAATTATTATGGCCAAAAGAAAGATGCTCAAGTAAATGATTTAAAAAAGAAAGAAAGAAAGAAACTACTGAACTAAGTCAAAAGAAAAGTTGGTCTTGCTTAGAAATGATTATTATTTCACCTTTATAAACCCATAGTTTTATTACTATATTAAGAGAAAAATAAGATATATATATATACTATCATTGCTTTCCAATTTGATTAACCTATACAATCAATATTATTTAATGAAAACATATTAATAAGATTTTTCTAAAACTAAATTACAATAAAACCCTATATGACTATTTTTCTTATTCAAATAAAAATTTAAGGAAAAACAATCTATTATCTCTAGTCAATAGATTGTAAGTGCATCATCTGTTAATTTTATATTTAATGTAAATGTAAAAGCAACGATTTGTTTTATTTTTTATATTCAATATTAATACATTTCTATTAATTTCTATTTTATGGATAATGAAACATAACGTTTTTTTTTTTCCTTTTTGCTTTTTGTGTATAGATATGGTAGGGTGCATCACCTTCTAGCTTCTAGCTTAATATTACTGAAATGGGAAAAGTTTTAGTAGGAGCAACTCTTTTTTTTCTTTTTCTTTTTTTTTTTTTGCAAAAGTATCAACAATACATTAAAAAAAAAAAGAATAACTTCTATATAAGAAATACTATTAATTTTTTTATCAAAATATTTTTTGCCATTGACGACATTAAGTAACACCAACATTTCCTTCTAATTTATTTCTGCAAATCATTTTTTTTTCTTTTGTTTACTTTATTTACACAAACATCTTTCTTTTGGCCATACTAATCATGCTGGATCCATCAACGTTTTATACATTAGTCCATCATTTACATATTGATCATCACTCTTACTAATACCAAAAATAGATTTTAAGTTTTATATGTCGACAATAAATAAATCCCTTTGTCATCCATGGTAAGATCTAGTAGATGATTTATTATTATGTCTCTAGAACTTTTATCTACATGCCTCGAGTATTTTTATGTATAGTAGTATTAGTTAATCTTAGTCCTCTATCTATATTATTTAGAAAAATCATTCTTTCTTAATCATGCTATTAAATGCTATACATAAAAAGTTGATCATGCTATACCTAAAACATACAATATAAAACTTTTTTTGTTATATGTTGATCAAAATTGACAAACCTTTTTATGCTTTACATAAAACATAAATAATCCGCACAATATTAAATACTTTTGGGCATATGATCATACTGGATCCATCAACATTTTTATATATCGATCCATCATTTGCATATTGATTATCACTCTTACTGATATAAAAATATATCCCAAGCTTTATACATCAACAATACATAACAAATAAATAAATCTCTTTGTCATCCAGGGTAAGCTTAAGTAGATGATTCCTCATTACATCTCTAGATTATCTATTTACATGCATAGAGTAGCTTTTTGTATAGATTCAATAATTAATCTTAGTTTGTTACATGCATTATTTAAAGACAAATTTATTAAATAATATTATACAATCAACAAAAAAGAAAACTTAAGAAAAATTTAAACATATAGTAAATACTAATCGGACTATAGTGAGGCTTTTTCCATCGAATTATTGCAATGGGAAAAAAAATTTTCTAATAAGTCTAAACCCATTTTCCTAATGAAGTGGCAGCATAAAAAAGGGAAAAAAAATGTTTCTTAATGGAAGAAAGAAATTTTTTTTTTCTAATGAGTCTAAACTCATTTTCTTGTGAAAATTAGAAAAAAAATGAAAAGTTTAGAGATCATTACAAAACCTTAAAAATAAATTGAAATACGAAAATTAACATCGAGTTTGAATGAAAAGAAAAAAGAAAAAAAAATCTTGAAGAGAGATTTCTACTTATTAGAAGGATTGTTATAAAAGTAAATAAATTTAAAAATGCATTTCATTTTACTATTTATATTCAATGAGTATTATTTGCTTGAGAGACACGACAATATTGATTTATATAGATGATATAATATATAGTAATAAATAATTGAATTGATGGAAATTAAATACGAAAATATATTATGATTTGATAAAACGATTGTGGAAAACAAATTAATGATCACAAGATATAAAAATGAAAAGTATTTTCAAAACTATATATTATAATATAATATGAAATGATTAACAGATTGTTAGATATTATTAATAACCTCCTCTTTGAACTCTGACCTTGAGACAGAGATATCTAAACTTCTTAATAATCAAAATTTTAGGTAAATTATGTTGACCATTTATATAAACTTTTAAATATCCATATCCATATCTATAGCTTTTAGTTGTGTACTTACATCTTTTTTCATACTATTTTTCTGAACTTTAGTCTGGGGTGGATATATCCAAACTTTTCAATAATCAAAATTTTGGATAAATTGCATTCATTATCTTTATAAACTTTCAAAATTATATCTATCTCCATAACTTTTAGTTGTGCACTTACGTCTTTTTTCATGCATTAAACTTTTCCTTATAAAATGTTTTGAGAGTATCTATGCGATTGTGTAACTTAAGTAATGAGTACAGATGTTTATACATTTTTTAAAACTTCGTAAAATTTCTATGTTATATCATAAGAGTGTTGATGTAAATATATATATATATATATATGAGTATCATTGTAATATTAAAAATTTGCAAAGTGGATGTAATTTATCTAATCTTTTTCAAGAAAAATTTTAATGATATTAACATATTACATATCTCAATAAATGGTGAATGACTTTCATTAAAATTTTAATAAATAAAAATATAAATCCACTATAATTAATATATATTTAAGTGTCATTAATATTTTATGCATTACTTACCAAAACATATAGATTTAAATAATATTAATATATCACATATTTTTATGAATAATGGATAATCATAAATAAAAATTTAATACGAAAAATATATATTTACTAATATTAATATATATTTAAATATTATTAATACTTATTTACCACTTATTAAAACATATAATATTACAATCATCTATCCTTTTCCGTCCATCTCCGCCATCGAAATTATTTCCATCGTTGGACCGATAGGCAATAGGATAGTGTAATATACCCTGTTGAAGCAGAGATCACGCGGTCCTATCAAGACGTCATCCTCGTCGGTGAATAGGTAAGAACGCTTGTAGCTATCATCTCACCGAGAAGCTTGTGCTTTATTACGGGGCAAATGGCAATCATTAGAAAGAGTACAATATTACTATATTATAAAGCACCATTCATTCAAGAAACGGATGCGTCAGACTTAGGAGCACGGACCAACCACTCTAGCTGACTAAACAATTACGCAACGATTGACTTGCAAGAAAAGGCAACTAATAGCCACAGATATGGAAACAAGAAAATGGAAACCGCAGCCCAATGAATCATCAATCTCTAGAAAGGGAAAGATAAGGTAAGAAAAAAAAAAGAAAAATATTAGGTAGTATTTAATTATAAAAATTAAATTAAATTAAATTAATAAAATAAATATAAAAAAGTTAAACAATATAAATTTATTATATTATATTTAGTTTACATAATATTAGATATAAAATTTATATTAAAAATTTAATTATTTATATTGTAAAATAAATAATTTATTGTAATATTTAATAAAAATAATATTAATTGACTCAATATTATATCATAAGGGGGATAATTTTTAGAATGAAAAATAATTTTTGTTAAGTGAATTTCAGTTTTGTATCATAGTGTAGATGGAACGAAATTTATTTATTTTGTTTAGTTTATTAGCTCGATTTTTTTCTAATTACCAAACAAAGTTATAAATCAAATATAGAATAAAATTTTTATCTTGTTTAATATCACAAAAATTATACAATCGAACGCTATCTAAGAATGTTAAAATAAACCTTACATTTTTGTAGCGGTTATTTAGCTTTTTCTTTACATTCAATCACAACAAATCTAAAGCTGGGTGAGGAACAGGAGGGATAAAAAGTGAAATAAAAATTAAGAGATAAAATAAAGTAAATGAAAAAACAATATATGTTTCCCTTATATAGATAAAGAAGGAATCGTTGGCAAAATAATAATAATAATAATAAAGAAGGAATTGAAAGCAATTAAAGTAGAAGAGAAAATAGTAATATAGTTGTATATTTTGCTAAAATATCATAAAAATCTTTGTAATTTAAAAGTATGTTTTTATTTTAATGGTAAAATAATATTGTTATGTTAATTTCTTCGTAACATTATTTGAGTTCTTTTTTATCTTTTGGCCAAAGGAGAAACTGATATTAAATTTTAAGAGAGATAGGTACATTTAAAGATCTCCATAAAAGCTAATGACACGTGGATATGAGATGAATTGAGCTAAAAGCAATTGACTTAAAGTTGGAAAAAATGGCTTTGAAACCATGAATAAATATATGTAAGTTCCAAGGTGAATTTATACAAGGTATTAGGGCCTTATATACACCTTCACCATCTAGCTCAAAGGAAACATTCACCTATCCACACAATTTAGCATAATAGGCTACATCCAATTGCTAACCATACAAAGACTAGGATCCCCATGGCAAACATAACCTCAAGAATTTTGACTTATAGAGCTAGTAGTTGCTTCACTTATTAATGGATTGAAAGCCCCACATCAATTCATCTTAGTGCACATACGTCTTGGAGCCTCCTATAGCATCTAGTGTCTAATGAGAAATTGTTGGGACATGTTAAGAGAGGTTGAAATATGATTTTCTATTACTATACTACTGCTAGAATTTGTAAAGCTCCAAAACTTGATGTGTTCTTACCTTAATAAGGATATGTAAAGGTTTAATACTTGTATAAAATCATAAGTCAATTGTAATATCTTCAAATTATACATTAACAACAAATCTTCACATGATAACAAATGTCAAGTTGCTTTACATGGTCTCATTCATACTACAAAGTATGATGAATTGATCATAATCTAACTATGAAATCTAAGTTAGACTAAAAAACAACTGATAAGACAGCTAAATATAAAGTTTAACTAAACCAAAAAAAAAAAAGCATTAACACAATACCAATATAGGAATCTTATCTCTAATAGTATAAGCATCAACTAAATCACATGACAATCTATTGTCATCCGAAAGCATCTACTCATCATATCTACAACATCACCCAGTAAGTCATAGGCTAACTCGTTATAATGAGCAACCTCATCTAAAGTACCTATAGTTGAAAAAAAAAATCCTATAGAGTCAAAGCTTAATATGTGAAAACTATTAAGTCATGTGGAAGCTACATGTCCTAAACACACAAGCAAACAATTTGACATTTAATGCATAATGACCCTTTTAATTATCTTTTCAGTTAGGTGATATAAAGCAACATGGTCATGGTGTCCCAAGACTTGGGATAACTCATGATCCCAAAGCAAACATATATAATAATGTACATATACAATTTTGGGTACTCCCACATATCCTAGAGTCAAAGAATCAACTTAGATATACTTAGATCATTATTGGTATGCAAGTTCACTTGAGACAATGCCACATACGATCTTAGGATGTTGTACTAAGATCACTACGAATGTAATGAGGTGGTTGTTAAAGGGTATTCAACCCACCAAATCAAATGAAAACCTTATAAGATAATATTTTATAGTATTTAGAATTGGTTTTCAAGATTAAAAAAAAAAAACCCATAGAAAACCTAACCCAATAAAAAATAATAAATTATTTTATTGATTTTATATTATATTTTATTATTAAGAAGATCAATAAGCATATTATGCACTTGTTTATAAACATCCTTTAAAATTTTACTAACAAGAGCTTAAAAATCAAAACTAAAATAAAATATTTTATATAATCAAGGTAGGGTGGTTTGACATCGAGTTCATGATGACCTTAATGGTGACTTTTAGCAATAGAAGGAAAAATCTTATAGGGCTCTAGGAAACCCAAACCCTATAAAAGTGGGTTTTGATAATAGGAGTAAAAACCTTTTAGGGTTTTTTATGAGGTCTTATAAGATACTAAACCCTATAAGGGTGGGTTCAGGTTTTATAAAACCCATCTCGAACTTACCTAAGTTACATCTCTAAAGATCACCTATACTTTTGATCCCTTAATCATATCTACCCATAAGCAACACATTAATTAGAAGATAGAAATTTCTTGAGCTCATTGATTTCTAACCTAATATGTACAAGGACTATACATGGTAAATACACACTTGAAGTAGGTTTCCTAAAACCAAACTAAGTTCATTTAATCTTAAGTCCCGATATAAAACACAATTATCAATTGATTGGCATTTATTATGAGTTAACTAAACAATCTATTTAATACATTCACCCTCTGCTTGACCCTTTACTTCAAAGAATCTTCTCTGTTTACTTGATTGTTTATATTACTCTTTACTTTCAAATTAGACCTTCATCATTAACTCTACCTTCTATTTATAGATTGAACCTTCACCCTTTTCCCAACCTTTACTTTACTCTCTACTTGTGGATGGGACTTTCACCTTTTACTTACCCTTTTACTTATGGGCATTTACCTTTTACTTGACCCTTTACTTTACCATACTTATTGGTTAGACCTTTAAAGGTATAGTTTTTGTAGATTTTCACCTATTATAGTCTCCAAACTCCACTCTAGCCAAATAGTTATGACTCTTTACATCCTAGGAACGATTTCCACTTACCTAAAAAATATTCAACAACAACAACAATCAAAGTTTTAATCTTTCATTAGATTCCTTCAACCAAGGTAAACTTTATCATATAAGTTATAAAAACATACTTAAAACTCTTGTTGTTAACTCTTTTGAACAAGTTGCTAGTGTTTCTAAGATAAATACGAATACTACTACCTAAAAATTTAAAATCTATTAGTGCTCTTATACTCTTTCCTTAGATTCTTGCCATAGGTTGCAAAAGGATAGGCTGCTCTCAAGGTCATATGAGAAGGGATAGACCTTTGGATGGAAGATGAGCAAAGTGAAATGTTTCAAATGCTTGGGTTTTGGATACATGGTTACTGAGGATCCAAATGAATGTACCATGGCACTTCGAAGAGATGTAGTAAATAGCACCAATAAGAGTGAGCTAGAGGAGAAGAAGAATGCTGGAAGAGTTGGAGCTGAGGAAGAGGAGGAGACCTACGTCTATGTCGATCTAGGAGAAGTGATGACACTAGTATCGAGACGAATGTTCAGTTTCCTGTTAAGCCCCGAGGAAGATCAAAGGGAAAATTTGTTTTATACAAGTGTACCATTAAAGGACAATTGTATACCATCATTGTAGGTGGAGGGAGTTGTACTAACGTTGTTGCACAATCCTTTGTGTAGAGGTTATAATTGTCGACCTCTAAGCACTCCCAACCTTATAAGCTACACTGGCTTCATGATAAGAGTGCTCTGTATGTCTATGAAAAAGTAACTGTACCTTTTAGTGTTGAAAATATGTATAGGGACGAAGTGATGTATGATATTGTCCCCTAGGAGCTTCACATCTGTTATTTAGATGACCTTAGTTGTTTGACTAACGTGTTACTCGTGGTAGTATAAAAATACCTATGCCTTTGTCAAAGATGGAACAAAGATTGTGTTGCAACCTATGACACCAACACAAGTAAATGAGACCTATAACCAGCTTACCCAAGTTAGCAAGAAAAAAGCTTTAGTGATGAGCTGAAGAGAGCTTCAAGATATTGAAAAGGCCAATGAACATATGTTTCTATTGATCAAAAGATTGTTAGAGATGAGAAATCTATAAGATGTCCTTGATGAGATTTGAAGATTGATTGATGAATTATTTGACCTATTCCTTAAAGAGTTCCCTAAAGGGCTACACCAATCCGAGGTATAGAGCGCTGTATTGATTTACAGCTAATTGTAACCCTAACAAATCGACCTATCTACATAATGAATCCTGAGTAAGTTGCTGAGTTGAAAAGGCAAGTGAATGAACTGATAGAGCGAAGATATGTAAGGGAAAGTATGAGTCATTGTGCTATACCAACTCTATTGGTCCCAAAGAAAGACGGTTCCTAGTACATGTGCATCGATAGTTGAACCATAAACTGTATTAAGATCAAGCATAGAAACCTAATACCGAGGCTTAATATCATGTTAGATGAGTTACATGGTACTAGAATATTTTCAAAGATTGATTTGTGAAATGCTTACCACTAAATTCGCATGAGGTTTAGTGATGAATTGAGGTGATAGGAATCAAGCTACCGGGCCTTTAACTCGTAGCTAAGCTCGAAGACTAGAAGGGTTAGCAAGGTGGATCCTCCTGCTCCAGTCAACTCTTGCTAAAGCCAAGTATCTCTTTGCTAAGTCACTCTATGTGCCAAGCCGAATGACTACCCATTTCTCTAAAGTATATTGAATTGTAGATTTTCGAGATAACAACCATATCATTCTTGAGTACTTACTCATATTTAAGCCGACAAACTACTCGGCTTTACCCTTGCCAAGATGCTGAGAAAGTGGCCCCAGACTAATCCTTAGCCACTCTTGCTCAGATAAGCAACTTGACCATAAACTTTTGTTCGCAACCTCCAACAACCTTGCCAATGTATTGCTACCATGTATATAGGACCGCATGTAGAATCTACCATACTAATAATTACTTTTTCTTGAATATTCATTTTTTACTCTTTTGTATTCTTGTACACTACTTTTTTAGGGAAATGTCCTTTCTATCTTTTCCTTTTTAGGCATGTTACCCTAAATTCTCGGGTATAAATACCTCTTGTATTTGTAGCTATAATCAACATATTAAACATTAATACACTCGATATTGTTCCTCTTGTAAACATTATTTTGTTTACATTTATTTCACTCTTATTCTAACTTTTGAGTAAGGCTAGATGGTGAGTAACCTCACCAGACCATCTTACGAGTCATATTGAGTTGTGCTATAAGTCCTCGGAAGTTCCATTGGTACGCATATCCATTGGAGATGTTCATGGTTTTAGCTTACTATTTCATTTATTTTTGTCCTTTCGCATAATCACTACCACTTTCTTTTTTCAAGCTTTCAATAAGTTTAGACCCATCTAGCAATTGGCCTTGTTTGTTCTTGGTTACAATTCACAATATCTTGGTATCAGAGCGGAAGTTTTGTTTGAGTTGTAGTTTGTTTTTGAAGTTCTATTTATATTGGGTTTTGCGTGTGTGAAACAGAGCAAGTTACTGTATTCATCTTAGCTACTATATTTGCTGGTTGTTTAGTTTCTGGTTTGGAAGAATGACAGATCTAAGTGTAAATGTTGGTGTTAGAGATGACAACAGTGGAGTTGCCCACCATAACTAACAATCTTAAGGAAACCCTAGGAGCACTAACGAAAGGCTTGATAAGGTGACTAACTTCTTAGTCAATTTGAGCTGAGCTATTCATGCGCTTGCTTACCAACCGACTAAGGCCATACGAAACACCTCAACCTATTAAGGTCAAAAACCAACTCGATAAGTTTAAGGTGGAGGAGTAAGTGAATAAGTAAGGCGAGAGATAGACTTAAGGGAATTAGATGAAGAGGACAAGGAAGAGTATTTTGAAGAAGAGCAAACTCTAATCCATAGAGCATTTGACCATATAAAGCTTCAGATTTTGAGCTTTAATAGATTTGGGAATGTTGATGAATATTTAGAATGGGAAGAGAAAGTAGAGTGTGTTTTTTACTATTATTAGTATGAGGATTACGAAAAAGTAAGAACTACTGCTATTGAGTTCTCCGAATATGCCACTATGTGGTGAAAGAATTTCCAGGTCATGAGGAGGTGAGAAGGCTACCGAAAGATTAATATTTAGCCTAAAATGAAAAGAATACTAAGAAACAGGTTCATATCGGATACTTATCCATAAAACACTTTTACTCGACTTTAGGAGATGAGATAAGGAGGCCAAACAATTGACAAGTATATTCAGGAATTCTAAATGCTCATGATTCGATGTAAAGTGGAGGAACCCCCAGCGTAAACAATCTACAGGTTCATTATGGGATTAAGAGGTGATATTCGGGACATTATAGAACTCTAACGATTTAAAACAATGGATGAAGCCATCTGAATAGCTCAATGAGTGAAGAGATAGAAGAGAGGTCGAGTGCCGACTAGAATGTTGACTAGCTAACCCAGACATATTAGTCACCAAACCTAGTCAAGTATCGAGCCGACCTAAAAGGTGGATGTCTGAGCTGAGTAGAGAGGTTAACTTAACAGTAACATGCCGACCCAAACTTACAAGAAAGGGCAAGGATCTGATAGGAAGATGAGCTAGATCAAGTGCTCCAAGTACCAAGGTTTCAGACAAATGACTGCTCAATGCCCAAAGTGAGGGATAATGGTCATAAAAGGAAATGTCTTGAAGCTAAAGGTAGAAAGTACTGACAAGGAATATGAGGAAGTTGAGGGCAATACCAAGAAAGAAACGGCCGAGAAAGAGCTCATTGAAGAGGATATGTTTGCCAAGGACTTGGATCAATTAGTCCTGGTTGTCCGACATACCATGAACTTGGAACCCTCATAAGAGGAAGAGTAGCAGGAGAATTTGTTTCATGCCACCTATATGGTGAATGACTAGGTGCGAGCATTAATTGTGGATAGTGAAAGTTGTACCAATGTGGCATCAGTCAAAATGGTTATACAATTGAAGTTGCATTGGCTGAGTAATAAGGGAGCACTACATATCACTCGGCAAGCATTGTTATTGATTACAATTGGAAACTATTTTAACGAGATTCTCTACGATGTGTTACCCATGTATGCTTCACACATGTTACTTAACTAACTATGGTTGTTTGATAGAAGAGTTATCCATGACGGAAACATGAACACGCATGTGTTTGAAAAGGATGGCTGGAAGATTACACTGAACCCTATCCCGTATAGAGAAGTTAATAAATTGTAGTAAAAACTTACTTGCTGATCTAATAAGACTCTGATGATGAGTAAGTCGAACTCCAAGAGGCCATCAATGTTGACGAGCTGACTTCATGTTAGTCAGGCACCTATTAGAGACGAAGAAGCAGGGTGAACTACCTTAGAAAATAAAAGAGTTACTAAATGAATATGCCGACTTATTCCCAGATTAGTTACTTGAGGGGTTACCCCTAATTCGAGGCATAGAACACTACATTAACTTCATACCCAACGCTACATTGCCGAATAATCTTGCCTATCGATTGAATCCCGAACAGGCTTCTAATCTCTAATGTTAAGCCAATGAGTTACTAGAAAGAAGGTATGTTAAGGAAAGTCTTAGCCTTTGTATTGTACCAACCCTTGTGCTGTGCCGATACTTCTAGTACCAAAAAAGGATAGAACTTGGTAGATGTGTATAGATAACCAATTAGTGAACAAAATCATAATCAATTGTAGGTATCCTATTCTAAGATTGGAAGACATGCTAGATGAGCTGAGTAGAGCTGAGGTCTTTAGCAAGATTGATTTGAAGTCCAGCTACTATCATATCTGTATGAGTTAGGAGATGAGTGGAAAACTTTATTCAAGACTAGACATAGCCTTTATGAATGAATGGTCATGCCTTTTGTACCTTATTCTAAGACTAACGGCACTTCGATTATTGCTTGTCTTTTCTTGTAAGAGATTGTACGGTTATACGGCATATTAAGGACTATAGTCTCCAACAAAGAATCGAAGTTCTTAAGCCATTTTTGGAGGACCTTGTCTCGTCACCCCCAAACTGATGGCTAAACAAAGGTAGTTAATCACACTTTGAGATCATTGCTTCAAGCTGTAGTGGGCAAGAACTTAGTTGATTGGGATTTTTGCTTGTTAGTGGTTGAATTTGCTTATAACCGAACAACACATGACACCATTAAGCAAACCCATTTCGAAGTGGTCTATAGTTTTAATCCTGAGTTACCCCTTGATGACACCCCTGTACTTGTACCTACATAAGAGGACCCTAACACCAGAGCTAGAGTACAATCTCTTCAGCACATCTACGATAAAGTCACTCGATACATCGACCAAGTCACTGGATGTATGTGAAAGAAGACTAAGAGCAGTACGCCAAACATTTTCAGCTAGGAGACTTGGTGTAGCTATACCTGAGCACAGTGAGGTTTTTGAGCAAGAAGAGGAACAAACTATCCCCAAGAATTGAAGGACCTTTGAGAATACTTCAGAAGATCAAGGACAAGGCCTACAAATTGGAGCTGCCCGAGGACTATAGGGTTTCTAATATCTTTAACATTGCTAACCTCAGTCCATATTGCCCTAATAGAGAGCTAATTAGAGACCATTCAGATTTGATCCCAAATCCAAATTAATCTAAAAGGAATGATAAGAATCAGGTATCTAGGCCTTTGACTTATAATCGAGCCTAAGGATTGAAAAGGTTAGTAAGGCGGATCCTCCTACTCCAGTCGACTCTTATCGAAGCCGAGTATCTCTTTACCGAGTCATTCTGTGTATCAAGCTGAATGACATCCCATCTATCTGAAGTACATCAAATTATGGATTGCTGAGATAACTGCTTGGTCGTTCTTGAGTGCTCACTTACATTCAAGTCGACCAACTACTCAACCTCACCCTTATAGAGATGTTGAAAGAGCGACCCCAACTTGATCCTTAGGCAGCCTTGCTCGAATAAGTAACCCGACCGTACACTTTTGCCTGCATACTCTAACGATCTCACCAATGTATCCCTGCTACATATACAAGAGCACGTGTAAAATCCATACACTAATCATTACTTTTCTTAAATATTCATTTTTTTATCTTTTTGTATTCTTTTAGATTATTTCTTTAGGGCAATACCCTTTTGTTTTTTCCTTTTTAGGCATGTTACCTTAAATTTTCGGGTATAAATACCCTTGTATTTGTAGTTATAATTAACAGATTAAACATTAATACACTTGACACTTTTCCTCTTGTAACCACTACTTTGTTTATATTCATTTTACTCTTATCCTAATCCTTAAGCAAGGCAAGGTGATAAGTAACCTCATCGGACCATCTCATGCTTCATATTGAGTTGTGCCATGAGTCTTCGAAAGTTCCATTAGTGCATCATATCCACTAGAGTTGTTTGTAGGTTTTGCTTACTATTTCATTTATTTTTGTCCTTTAGCATAATCACCACTACTTCCTTTTTTCAGGCTTTTGGCAAGCTTAGACTCATCCAATGATCGGCCTTATCTGTTATTGGTCATGGTTCACAATAGGAAAACTGATTTTAAGACAAAGCATGGTCTTTATGAGTGGTTAGTTATGCCATTTAGACTTGCAAATGCACCAAGCACATTTATGCAGCTTGTGAACTATGCGATGCGTCCTTTGATTGGAAGGTGTGTGGTGTTGTACTTTAGCGACATATTAGTGTATAACGCCAACTTGTTCAATATCTCTAAGCTGCTTTTTGATATTTTATGAGTCGAGAAGTTATATGATAACTTGAAGAAGTGTATGTTCTGTTAAAATGAAGTTGTATTTCTTAGGTATGTAGTATCTTGGGACAAAATCCAAGTAGATGAGGAAAAGGTCCGAGTTGTCTTGGAATGGTTGATGTCAGAGAGTATTACTAAAGTACGAAGCTTTCATAGCCTTTCTTCTTTCTATAGACAATTCATTAGGAACTTCAATACTATTACTGCCCCATTGACTAAGCTTACAAATAAGAATGATGGATTTCGATGGAATGATCAAGTTAAATAGACCTTTAAGGAGATTAAAGAGAAGCCCACTATTGTCCCTACCTTAGCCTTACTAAATTTTGACAAGTTAATCAAATTAGAATGTAATGCATCAAACATTGGCATTAGTACAGTCCTAATGTAAGAACGTCGATCAATTGCTTATCATAGTGAGAAGCTTAGTGGTGTCACATTGAACTATTCCGTATATGAGAAAGAATTGTACTCTCTTTTCCGAGCTTTTACTATGTGGTAACACTATTTATTATCACGAGAATTTGTAATTTATAGGGAACATGAGTCCTTGAAACATCTTCAGAGTTAGAATAAACTTTCAAAAAGGTGAGCAAAATGACTTGAATTTATGAAAGGTATTTCCTACGTGATCTGATACAAGAAGGGTAGTACCAACATGGTCATAAATGCCTTATCATGCCGACAAACCTTGTTGAGCACCCCTGTAGAAGAAATTATTGGGGTTTTCACTTGTCATTGATCAGTATGCTTATAACCACCATTTTGGTCCTATTCTTGAGTAGTGCAAAGAAGGAGTTGCTATTAGAAGATATTATCTTAAGGAAGGCTATCTATTCAAGAAAAGAAAGCTGTATACACACGAGTTGTTGGTTAGGGAAACTCTGTGGTGGTTTATTATTTGGTCATTTTGGAGAGACTTAAATAGCAAACCTGTTGAAAGAGAACTTTTATTGACTTGGTTTAGTTAAGGATGTCCATAAAGTAGTTGGTAGTTGTGAAGTGTGTAAGAGGGCTAAGGGAAAGAGAGAGCCATATGGAGAGTATATGTCCTGATCTACACTGACCTTACTTTGGGCCGACCTCAGCATAGACTTTATCCTAGAGTTACCCCAGACATCCAAAGGAAAAGATTTAATCTTTGTTGTGGTAGATTGTTTCAGCAAAATGGTAGACTTCATCTTGTACCATTGAACTAACAATGCTATATATATTTCTGATTTATTTTTGTAGGAAGTTGTTTGACTGCATGGAATACCCAAAACCATTATCTCAAATTGAGATACAAAATTCTTGAGCTATTTTTGGAAGACCCTTTGGAGAAGACTTAGAAGTAAAATTGTGTTTAGCTCTAGTAGCCACCCTTAGACTGATGGTCAAACTGAAGTGGTGAATAGGATGTTAGGTAATTTACTTCGAGTTGTCATGGGAAAGAATTTAAAAGATTGTGACTTGTGTCTACCAATTGTGAAGCTTACATACAATTGAACTATCTACAGTACCATTGGGAAGGCCCCTTTTAAGATCGTCCATGATCTTAATCCCACCATTACCCTAGATCTAATTGGTACCTCTGCAATTGTCGAAGAGAGTCAATCTGGAGTTGCGCGAACTCAAGAATTAGAACAACTACATCAATCTGTAGTAAGGAAGATTACTAAATTCAATCAGAGATAGCAAGAGATCAATAATCATGGCTGCTGAACTATTTCTTTCGGACTAAGTGACTTAGTATGGATTTACCTTAGCCAAAAAAGATTTCTAAACCTAAGACAAAGTAAGCTATTACTACAAGCTGATAGTCCATTCAAAGTCTTGAAGAAAATCCATGGCAATGCCTACCAGATGGAATTACCCGAGAATTATGGTGTTTCCTCCACCTTCAATGTGTCTGACTTAATTCCTTATTGACTTGAAGAAGACCCAGTAGATGTTAGGGTAGAGTAAGAGCTAGAGACCTCCTTGAATTTGAGGATAAATCCTTCTAACCTTTAGGTAGAGGATAGGAATCAACTCCTTAGGATAGTTACATACAGCCAGGCTAGAGGGCTACAGGGACTTATACTAAGAATACTAACTCTAAGTCACATTCAAGATAAGGATTCCTATCCTAACTTTCACCTTTTACATTTTGGCCAACCCGAATACTAAGCTCTAATAAGGATTAATACAATTCTCGAGCTACCGAGCATAAGTGTCGACCTACTAAGCAACCTTAATCCATTTCCAAGCTCATATCATGACCCAGTAGCTTTTGAGTTGACTAGCACTAGACCTATGTCCAAGCCGAGCTATCGAGATACCCGACTTGGAGAGGATTAGAACATCCTTTAGTAATCGAGCTTTAGCTTGAACCAGATTACGTCTACTCTGACTATTAACTCTTTCTCATGACTTCAATTGAATTGTATTATATTAAAGTTGAACGACCTCAAGGTACACTTCAATAAGACTAATTACATTCCTAATCGCCAACTACCATGTGACACATGTCTTTTGTCACAACATTCTTGAAGGATTCCTTACTTTTTTTGTACAGGATATTCTTCATCATTTTTACTCTTTTTAATATAATTCATGTATTCCATTTGTAAATTAAGCTTTATGTCTTTTCCATGTATGCCTTGTAAACTTAATATGGTAAATATATAAACCCCATTTACTTATATGCAAACAACACATCACTGCATTATTGATTATTACAAGTTTCCTTTCCTAAGCAACCTTAGTGTTTTCATTTATCTTAATTCTTATCTATTCCCTTTAGTAAAGAGTAGTGGTGAGTGACCTTAGTTCGGCGTTTGTGAGTCATATCAAGTGCTTAAATTAGTCTAAGCATGATCAATTGGTGTATCATATCCGATTAGTAGTTGCTTAGATTTTGCTAACCTTTTGTGTTTCCTTTTCTGCTCTCTCATTGAAGTGCAGCCTTTGTATGTACGACCTTAGAGATACGTCAACTACCAAGCTGATCTAACCCTACCCTTAGCATGGACAACTTAGGCCATTGATTAACCCCCGATTGGCGGACTACGAACTACTTTGACTTTGATAAGCAAAGTGACAGTACACTCCATATGCGTACAAGAAGAATTGCCTCCTCTACAAACCACTCCAACTTAACTGGACAACACTCACATCACATTAATTATGATGTGACAATTAGTGACCTACTCTATGTTGGCTATTACAGTTGAAGTGTATAAAGTAGTACACCATTGGTAGGAAAAGATAACCATAAAGCACAAAAATAATCATTTCTTCTACTAATATAAGAAAGATCTTGTCAAGACCTTCAAATTCAAGAAACCATACCTCCCTACATAGACCAAAAAATTAAGGAGCACAAATTATAAATACTCCATATATGACTTCAAGGGTAAGCTATTGAACCATAAAGAGAAAACTAAGTTAGTCTTCTCGTTTTAGTCCTCATCTTCTCCCTTTCTTCTTGTCTAACTTAAGTATTATACTGATTATGTTGTACAACCCTCTAACATAGTAGCTTACCCTTGATTTGTTTGTAGGGCATCTCCCTAGGTGATTTGCTTACTCCAGGGAAGGACTATAGCCTCATAAGATGTTAGATTAATTTTACTAACATAAGACCTAGGGTGACAATCATGACTTTCTTTCTTTTTTCTTTTTTCTTTTTTTGAGATGCCAAATGTAATAAATTTGACAAATAAAACTTTAAGGAAAAAAAAATGGCATTTAATAACTTTAATCTTGAGTATAAAATTTGGAGAATAACTTAATTTGATAGGATATTAAATAACTTAAAATATTATATTATAATATAAAATTTCAAAAGTGTTTTCCCTTTTTTATATTCAAATCTTTTATGCTATCATTTGTATATTTCTATAATTATTTTATCAAGTCATAATGTCTTTTCATATTTAATTTCTATTGTTTTCCTTATCTATCATTATAAATAAGTCCATACTCTCTTTGCTTCTCTTCCTCTTCTTCCTTTCATCATTAGCCCTCTTCTTTACTTTGATACTGATGCTTTACCCTTTTCTTTGATTTAAGTTAATAAATTTTGCCTATTACAAACATATTAATTTTTTTTTTATATATATATATTTTTTGTTTGATCTCTCTTCATTAACTCACTTTTATTTTTATTTATTGTATAAGTAGAGATGGAAAGGGGAACCAATCCAGATCGGGAAATGGAAACTGTAAAAGCAAAAGGATTAATAGATGAGCTTATTGATGAAATTTTAACAAATTTATTTTTGTTAATAGATAAATATTGAAGCTACATGAATTTCATTGCAACACTATAACATTGATGTATTCTATTATTCAAGTTAGTAATATTAATTTTGTTATGATATAATATGTTTCCATTATAATTTTAACAAATTTTTTTATTTCATATTTTCTATTATAGTAATGGACCTATGTGAATTCCATTGTAATACTATATGAATATGTTGTGATTTCTACTATATTTTCAATTTCATGTTTTTTGCTGTAATGATGGAACTTTATACATGAATTCCATTGTAACTATATGATTCCATTATAATTTAAACAATTCTTTCAATTTTCATTTTACATAGTGTTACTATGTGACAAAATTGGATGAAAGAAAAGATAGGAAGTCAAATGTTTACTTTTATAGAAAGTTATAACTAGTATAAATTAATCAACATAAATTTTATAAAGAGATGATCAATAACGATATCGGTTAATGAAATTTAGAAGTACTTAATGTCTTTTTTGCCTTCTTTAATTGATTTTGCATTTTTTACATTCGATAAATTATTTTTTGATTTCAAATGTCTTACTATATACTTTAGTTCACAATTTATTATATTATCACATTCTTTCCTTATCCATATCAATCTTATTATCATTTTCAATTACATTAAGAGATATTAAAAATTTTAGAATAATTCCATGTATAAATGATACTATGATAGAGTTGGTAGAAGAAAATTACTCAAATTCCCTTTATCTATTTATTTTAGATTGAACATGTTTTGAATTATTCAATTTGTTAAAATTTATTTACTATAAAATATACTTTATAAGCAAAAAACCAAACAATATAAGGATTGGCATTTCTTTTTACAAATGATGTGATCAAGGGATTAAATAACATAATCAAGGGTTCCTAATGTCTTTCTAAACTTCTTATAGTTTTGTGTATTTCAAAAGGCATGTAGAATGTGCAAAACAACCCCCAAACCAAAAAAAAAAAAAGCGAAGGGGGGGGGGGGGGTGGGGGTGGGTTGGGTAGGGTGGGGGTTGGGCTTGTAGTATTACCTACATTGAAAAGCATATTTTTTTACAATAACTTATACTATTATTATCTATGTTAAAGGAGTTAGAGATCATCATTACTGTTAACATAATTTTTTTTCATATATATATATATATATTTGTTTTACTCTTTAATATGCTCTTAACTATCCTTTACTTCTGTGTATATCTTGTTCGTTTCTATTTTAGGTATGACAAGAATCATTTTGAGGTCAAAATATGGACTATGGAGATGATAATGAGATTGATTAGGTAATGTGAGAATAAAGGGTCAGTAAGTTGATATAGGAGTTTTAATTATGTAATAGGTTTACTAAAGTGATATTTTTTAATTTTGATCAATAGGTATTTTAGTTTTATTATGTACTTGGTAGATTATTATTTACAAATTGTTAATGTATTATTATACCTAAACATGACTATAGCTACATATATTTAATGTTCATTTTATGATTATAATTCAAATATATTATGACACATGGTTTCCAAAAATTTTATTTATTAATTTATTATATTATTACTACAATTATGTCCACATCACATTTAATTGCTATCAAGTATATATAAGTATTACTAAAAAATGAAAGAAAATGGTCTTTTTTTTTGTTTGATTTTGATCCATCAAAAGGTAGACAAAGGAAGAATTGTAAACTTCAGGCTTTGAAATTTCATAGAGAAAGAGTATATATGATTTGTAGGTATTTAACAACTCTCTAATTCATCCTCAATAATGATATAATGTACTCTTTATTTGAAAAATTATTAAATATTATGCTTAGTATATATATATATAGAGTATCTCATTACATAATTTTTAGCAATATACTATACTTTCTCGTTCTCTATTATGCATCATTATCATTTTCAATTATGTTAAAGAGACACGAAAATACATACTTTAAAATAATTAAACATATAGTGCCATTATATAAGAAAGTTGGTAACAAAAAATAATTTACTAAATTTAACTCTTTATATATATCCCTATTTTAGATTTAATGCGTCATAATAAAAAAGTTAATTTGTTGAAATCTATTAGCTTTTTCCTTTAGCCAAAGGAAAAGATACTTTATTCAAACATCAACCAGTGTCTAACAAAGTACACAAGAAATTATAATCAAACTAAAAAGGAAAGACATTACAATCACCGGTAAGTAGCTTCAAAAGGGTAAATGAGGCATTTAACCACCAATCATACTGGATACATTCCCTTCCTTGTATGTGAAGCTACCCAATATGCAAGTTGATTAGTCAACCTTTGAGTAAAAGCAAAATACATATGATCTACACCTAAGTATTGTAAATTAGATAAAACTTATTGAAAATAATATTAAGTATTTTAGTGTAATCAATAACTCAGTCCATGCAAGGCTTCAAATAAATTAAGACAATTTGTAAAAAATACAAATTTACATCATCCTAAATTCTTGGCCACAACTAATCCCAATAGAATATCTTAGCAATCAGTCGCTTCAGGCATGGGGGCCGAAATAAGTTAAGCACCAGTCACAATTTGCCTTTGAATAGTTCAAAATATATAAGCTAACCTAATATTAGCATTAGAATTGGCCCAAGAAGCATCTACATGTACTATTACCGTACTAACATCCTACAATAGTTTGATTACTTCAACTCTCAATAAAAAATCCTTGTAAACCCTAACTATTCTAAACTTTATGTAAAAATCAAACTAAGACACCATTAAGAAATCGTTCTTATCATGCTGTCCGCCATCATCCCATTTGGTTGATTCAACACTTCCCTTATTCCAAACCTTACATCTACCAACATACTACAATCTATAGCACATATGCGTAAAGAAAATATTTTCTTATACTGTAACACTAGATAAGGTAACCTGCTATAGGAAGTTAGCAAGTTACCTTCCCCTTCCCCTTTTTTTATTTAATTACTTTTCTCATTTACTTATAATCCCATTCCTTTTTATATATTGTTCCTTTTCCCATTTAATTAATATTCCTTACAATTAAATGTAAATATTTATATGGTTACATTATCTCTCTCCTTTTTTACAATTAAATATTAATATATCTATTTTTACAATTTGTCTCCTCTATTTTTACACTTATGTATTAAATGTTTTTTTTACCTCCCTTTATTTAAACTATTTTTCCATTGCCTAAATTGTTGTTCATTTAAACTAGTACATACCATTGTCTATATATTATATTATGATTAACGGAAAGTACTAAATGCATACATAATTCATATAATTCAGTAAATTGCTCATGCAATTCGCAAAAATGCTACCTA
This sequence comes from Lumnitzera racemosa, assembly GCA_024138005.1. NCBI lineage: Eukaryota > Viridiplantae > Streptophyta > Magnoliopsida > Myrtales > Combretaceae > Lumnitzera > Lumnitzera racemosa. Next base: position 82,779,373 of record JAMXBC010000008.1, on the reverse strand, counting down.
TATATACCATTGTTTATTATATTATACATATATAGATATATATATTCTTTGTAACAATTAGAGTCGTCATTTATTGAAATTAAAAGATATGTACCACATAATTTGAATATAATTCGTATAGTGGTAATTTATGTATATTATTGTCAATATAAAATATTATGTTTATTATTATCGATATATATTATGTATAAAATAATAATCTTTACAAAGTACATGTTTTTAATTGATATATAGACAAAGCACATAATTTATGTATAGTTCGTACATATTATTGCTAGTATACCATACTATATTTTATGTTATTACACTAAGATGATATATGAGTGCTTTATAAATAATGTTAGTGCAATATATGTAACATCATTTTTGAATATTATATGCCATATTATTACTATCCATATATAGTGCTAAAAATTTTATATGATACACGTTTAAATTCTATAGTGACATGTATATTGAAATTAAATTAGATAGATCAAATCATTTTTAGCAAAACCATTGACCATGTATTGTTACCATCAATAGTTGAAGTTACCATCAACAATAGAGAACCTATCATGGTTGATCATCTTTTATTGCAAAGAAGTTAGGTTTTACTTGATTGGAGCGCACAACTATTGACATTGTTATATTATTATTAACGATTTGGTTTACCTTTAGCTATAGAAATACTACTATGTTTGGTTATTGTTTTACTACAAATGAATTAGTTTTTACTAGAATGGAGCACATCATTGTTGAGAGATATCTTTTACCATCAACAACCTTTTACATGGACACTTTCTTGTCAACAAAATAGTGCTACTATTGACAGTTTTTCATAAATCAGAATGTTCCGCATTCTTGATATTTTTACAGTAAAGTCTACTATCTTCAATACTAAACACGTAATTCTCCACACTAAAACTCTAAGTATACCTTCAATACCTAAAAAGAACAAAAATAATAACTTTTGAAATCACAATATGGATTTTAGTAGGCATATGTTCAATTTGGGTTGTGATAATGAAGATGGATACGATGTTTATGACTATGATACCGAAATTAATGTTGCATATGATGAATTGGGTGATATTTTAGTCTCTGGTGATGGTAGAAGCAATGATTCTTCTTAGCAAAATAATATGATTACCATTGACTACTTGTCATCCTATACAGGTTGCATTTGATTAAACTTTTAGTTGTTAGAAAGTTTGCACCTTTTTTGAAAGCTAGTGATTTCTATACTAGGTATGCAACTATAAATGGATTTAGTACTTGTTTGTGTGAATCTAAAAAGATTGAGTAGGAGTAGGTGAGATTGTATCTGTGGGAGTGCCGTTGGGAGGGTTATAGGGGTTAGCAACATCTTGGTAAGAATGATTGAGTTAGAATTGGTTGTAAAGCTATGTTTAAAGTAAAACTCATGAAGGAGTATGGACATTGGGAGGTTTTAGCTGTAAATACTAAGCACAATCATGAGCTTATGCTACTATCACAAAATTATTTCTTAAATTCTAATAGGTTTATGTTGGATGTTGATTGAGTTCAAATCAAAAGTATTTTAAATTCTGATACCTAGTTGCATGATATAATGGAATATCTGGTTCATCAAAGACCTATATAACCATATCGATAAGCGTAAGTGGGTAGATACATTTGATGATGATGCTAAGGCAAACCTAGCATTCCTAGTGGGCCTAAAGAAAACTGATTCAGGGTTATTTTATGAGTACACTGTAAATGAAGAAGGAGAACATAGTGTGATGTTCTGGTCAAATTTGATACGTTAGCTCAACTATCTTTGTTTCGGAGATGTCGTTACTTTTGATTCGACATATTGATTGAATAAGTATTCGATACTGTTGGTAATATTAGTTGGTGGTAACCATTACCTTCAGACTTGCATCTTTAGTAGTATATTATTAGATGATGAGACATAAGAGGCATATAGCTGGTTGCTTGATGTGTTTATGTGTGCAATGAAAAACAAAAGGCTTATGTTTATTATCATGGATGGGGATAAGGCAGTGCCAGCAGCCATTACTTCCGTTTGCCCTCAAGCATAGCATCGCCTTTGTTCATGGCACCTTAAGAGGAATGGAATGTCTCATGTACATAGTGATGGGTTCTTGTGAGATTTCAAGAGATACATGTTCAATATTGAATCTATGATGTCATAGAAAGGCATAAGCTTGAAGGAAATGAATAGGTTGAAGAGTTGCATCAGAAATAGTTCTCTTAGGCACATGCATATTTGAGGGGACATTTTTGGGCTTTTATGCAGAGTATGTAGAGATGTGAGGGGGTCTACTCATTTATAAAGGAAAACTATTCTGTTTCTCAAAGGCATTGGATGTACTAACTAGTTTGGCACTTCGAGAGAGTGTTATATAATTTAAGACATGTAGAATTGAAGGTTGGCTACAAAAGTGTATGCATAAAACCAGTTTTGCATACTATACTTAAGAGTTTTGAAAACCATGTAGCTTCCATATATACGAAGGCATCCTTTGAAAGATTAAAGTTAAAGATTAAGTAGGAGGTGTTATGGATTCTATACCTTACGATAACAGTGAACCTAGGTTGACCATCTACACTTTATGTTGTTATGATCACCCTTTTAGACTTGTAAGGATGACATTAAAAAATTTAGACCAATCTATCAACTGCAAATATCAATACTACGAGACTATTGGATTTCCTTGTAGTCATGCCTTTCATGTGGCTAAATTAGAGTTTTTGAATAATATCCCTCAGAATCTCATATCATTGAGGTGGACTAAGTTGGCAAAGACTATTCATGGAGGTAGTGGGGTTGTGCAGGGCACTAAAGATGCAATTATGATAGAACAAGTCTGATTGGGATCATGGACTAATTACCCACTCTTAAGCTCAAGTAGTTGCCCATATGGTTTGTAGAGTTGTTCAAGGAGAGTTAAACTTTGAAGAACAATACCTTCTCCACCCCGACTTCCTGAGGTATTCCATTTTGATCTCTCTCTATCTCATTTCGGAGACCCTCAAGGTGATTGACCTGATTACCCAATTGACCTTTTACTACTGCATTAGTACTAAGCCAAGCGTTGAATTATTAAGCTAATACATGTTTAAGGATAAGCTACCGACTTTCGAGTTGACTAACCGAAGCTGATCCTAAGAATGGCTACTTAGTGGACCAACCCTACCCAAGCCCTAAATTGCTGAATTGCCATACAATGCTTGACCTACTCTATTTTGAATTAGCTCTACTTAACATACAGCATTATTTGAACCACATAATGGATAGTAGATATGTATCTCACTTTTTTTACATTTGTACTGTCCTTTTTGTAATTGATTAACCTTTTTGTCTATACCCTTATAATGTATTCCTTTTTCCTTTTTGAGTAGGAATCTTTTTGTAATTTATGTCAACCTAAGACTTACCCTAATTCGATCATATAAATATTTGTAATATGTAATAGTCACAATAGTAGTGACATTGAATTTTAGACATTATTCCCCCTTTCTTCTAGAGCTTGTGTTTTCACATTAAGAATCGAGACCTTAAAGAGCTCTTATTTATCTCCCTTAGCAGGGATTGTGGTGAGTAACCCTAGGCTTAGTGTTCATACGTCATATCAGATACCAACTTAGGTCCGTATGTGGTTCTATGGTACATCATATCCGTAGAGTTAGTACATAGGACTGTTAAACCATCAACTTCCATTTACTCTTCGGGTCATCTTGCAATTTAGACCCATTCCTTTGGTTTGCATAATATTGGTAACTATATGTCATCCTTTTCCTGGAAATCTGTATCAAAGTTAGATATGGTATACTATCAGCAGCTAGCCGAGCTATTTGTCATCTAGGGTCCAAATTGAAGACAACCTTTTCTGGAGTAATGAATGAGATTTCACGATTGACTCATGAGATGTAAGAAGCTTCAAATGATGTAGATGCCATCCCAATACCTAATGGTGTGACGGATGGTAAGACTCTTTCACCTTATGCCGTATTATATTTGTGTTTTTCTATTATATGATGACTTCACCATGTTGTACAATAGGATTAAGGATTCAAAAGTCATTTAAGCTAAACTATGTCTTAGTCAACAATTAAAGGGTCTAACAAAATAAGTTCAATATGGCTTGTGCAAGCAGGAGGGAGATAATTGTGTACATTGCCTAAGGAATACTAGGAATGCTGATCGAAACAATAGTACATGTATAGAACAAGTAGTAAATATGGATAGTCCATTTGAAGAAAACATTGCAGCATGCTTTGGATCATGCGCCTCAGTCTAGGAGAACTAATCATCATTTTATTTTTTTTGCCAAAAAACAAATAATATTGATCCTTATAATAATAGCATGTCTTTTACTTTGAGTGAGTGTTAGAGTATTACAAATGTATTTGAAAGGCAGCTTTGAGCAAATGTAGTCCAATTTTGCTCTATAAAGAATCATTAGTATAGTGGATATACATTTGAAGTTCCCTTACGACCTACTATTACATTTAAATATCATTGTTTTACCACATTGTATGTTATAATTGTAATCACGTCCACTTATGAATGTTTAAATGGGGAAGTAATCTGCTACATTAAACCATCAATGGTTACCCTTGCTACTATTGACAGTTTGGACACTATAATTGCACTGTTGATAGTCTCTAAGATTCTATTAACAGTCTCTAACTCTTTGAAATAATTAAATTACCTAAACTGTCAAGAGAAATAGGTGACTATCAACAATCTCTAACTTTTAGAAATAATTAAATTGTATGTACTGTTGATAGAAATAAGTGACTATCGACAATTAACATTAGATGCTGCATTGCACATTTCTTACTTTAAAAGAAAGAGTTTTACCATATTAGAGTGTAGTTTTACTAGTCTAGAAAGAGTCCTATCAACAATAGTACTATGACTATCAACAAATGTTGAATGTACTATATTTTATGTTGTTTTACACTGAAGGATCTTCTATAACTGTGATAGAGCGTTATTTTACCTTTATGGAGTATGGACTATCGATAGACACAATGTTACTATCGATAGTTTTTTTGACAAGTGGTAAAAAAAAATGACAAAAACCCTAAGTATATAAACTTAAAGCTAAATTAAACCTTCCACCTAACATATAGTTGATAGCACCCAACTTCTAAACGTACCTAACATCGCTAATAAAACCCTAACTTCATCAATCTACTTTAGGGATCACATCACCATTGGTTCTTCACATTAAGAATAAGCGTGTGAGGGAGGTTAAACTGACATCGGATCATCAACTTGGCGAGGTCTACAATGTAGATTTTCCCTTAGAGGCCTACTAGCCAAGGTGTCAAGAATTTTTTGTTAATCATAATGTAGATTTTGGTCGTGAGTTTGAATTAGGTTTTGTGAGAGAAATTTGTTTTGAGTTCTGTAGAAGTTTAGAAGTTAATGGTATCATTCGTATGCTTAAGATGATGAACCAATCAATATATCCACATTTAGTGTAGGTTTTTTATTCAAACATGACATTAGTTGATGTAATGACTGAGTTATTGGATCTTAACATAGGAGCTACTGAATTTCGAACTTTTGTGAATGGAATTATTATTACTGTTAACCTTGGTATGTTTTCAAGCATTTTATACGGTGAGTGTAGAGGTTCAAAAATACCTTACAAATAATGTTGGGATGGTAGTGGTGTTTGTAGAATGTTATATGGTGACTTGAACAGATTGAACAATAACAATTGGTGGAGAGTTATGTGAACAATGGGTCAAAGTGTTTGAGTACCCTTTATAGGATTCTTCACACATGATATCATAACATGTGAATAGTCGTTCTGGGGATCATACTTATTTGTATGTAAAGGGTTTCTAGCTGATGGGAGAAATCCTAAGTAGCCAAAAGGTTAATATAGGTTATTGGATGATTTACAAGATGAAGAAGGTCTTGTTGGATAAGAGAGCAACATTGGTTTATGCAAGAATAATTTCATATTTTTTTTAAAAATGAAAAGTTTGAAATTGAGGATGAGGCCATTGATGAAAAAAAATCAAGAGTTGGTTAACAGGTTAACTCTTATGATGTCAGGCTATTGAGAAGATCAAGATTGAAGATGGCTTTCCAACCAGCAACCTATGGAGAATGAAGAATCATTAGATGATGAAGATGAGGAGAGTGAGCATGCAACACCATTAGAGGAATAAGTGGACAACCTTATTTGGTAAGTCGACAACCTAGAGACGATTGTTAGAGCCATCTAGGGATAAGCTTGCCAAGTTAGGGAAACACGCAATGTAGGGTTCATTGGCTTATATAAATAGTTTAACATCACTTGGCTACCATAACCACCATCACCCAATCCACTAGCTTAGGAAGATGATCATGAGTGATTATAGATGTATATGAAGGTATAATCTTCAATACTAGCGGTTGTAATCTAATTTATGTAATATTATTGGATTTACATTGGTTTTTTCATTTTATAGGGTTGAACGTATTGTTCGTGGACGGATTGGATTGAACAAGAGGATTATTTTTACTAAAATGGCCGATTTATTTAAATAGCTTATTCTTACTTGTCTATAGCATAATGTAATTAGAAGGACAATGTTTCCCTTTTTTCATTTAATGGATAATGTAGTTATACCATGTTTTCCTTTTTTCATGTGATGATGATTAGAAAATGCTTCTTATGGTTTATTCGTTGCCATCATATTGTTTTTGTGTGAAAGGGTGCATTCTATTCCATACATGGTCAATCTCGTTGTATGAATCCTCTTGGAATGAGCAATTATTATCATTGTTGTTAATTATCGTATTTTGTCAAAAGTACTATAGTTGTGAAGGATGCAACTTTTCTAGCTTGGCTATAGGGTGCAATCCTTGATAATGAATGAAATGAATGCACTGGAGAGTCTATGTTGGGATAATGTTCAAGGTATGATAGGAAAGTGTACAAAGTAGTGGTAGTGAATAAAGAAGTGGAGGCAAGAAGTGTGGTTAGTAAATATAGGAATGCTTGGATTGTAGTAAAGTATAGGATGATGGCTTCCTAATAGAACATTTTTGCAAAAATGTGGTGGTATTTTCAAACTTTTGTAATGTAGAGACTTTGTTCTCTTCGTATAGCTAAGGTTTTGGGCCATGTAGCTAATATTATCATAGAAAGTTAGGTGGTAGAATGTTCAGGTTTCAGAAAAAAAAACATACTACAATCACACTACCGACAGTTTCTCCTAATACTGTCGATAGTTCTTCCATTACAAGAAACTATTGATAGCTTAGAAGGTTTTATCGATAGTCTCTAGCTCTTAAAAATTATCAATTTGCTTATACTATCGACAAAAATAAACGATTGTTGACAATGCATTACTTTTAGAGATAATTTAATTGAACATCCTTTATGATAGCATAATAAAATTGGTTCCTTTATGGTAATATTGATTTCCTTTATAGGAAAGGAAGCTTCCTTTATAGTAAAGGAATATAAGTAGTTTTGTAGCACGATTAAATGGGGTTCCTTTACGGTAAAAATGGACTTTTTTTAAGGCAAAGTGTGTTTCCTTTACGGTATAAGTACTTTTATAGTACGATTAAATGAGGTTCCTTTAATGAGTTCGAATATGCAACGTTAAGCAGTTCCACTTTCTCGGTCCGAGAAGTGCATTGTTGGAACTGGATTAGAACGCCAAGTAGCTATAGATTCAGGGGTTACTGTTATAGCCCAACACGAGGGAAAGATCATTTCTACTAATACTGACAAGATCGTTTTTTCGGGCAATGGAAATACTCTAAGCATTCCATTAGTTATGTATCAACGTTCCAACAAAAATACTTGTATGCATCAAAAAGCCCATGTTTGGAGGGGTAAATCCAATTAAAAAAGGACAAATTTTAGCAGATGGTGCCGATTAGTAGCTTATATGCCATGGGAAGGTTACAATTTTGAAGATGCAGTCCTCATTAGCCAGCGTCTGGTATCTAACGATATTTATACTTCTTTTCACATACGGAAATATGAAATTAAGACTCATGTGACAAGCCAAGGCTCTAAAAGGATCACTAACAAAATACCGCATCTAGAAGCTTATTTACTTCGCAATTTAGACAAAAATGGAATTGTGATGCTGGGATCTTGGGTCGAGGCACGATAATATTGACTTCTTTAATGGTAAAGTGTGCTTCCTTTATGGTATAAGTAGTTTTGAAGCATGATTAAACAAGATTCCTTTACGGTAAAATCAACTTCCTTTACGGTAAAGTATGCTTTTTTTGCAGTATAATTGGTTTTGTAGCATAGTTAAGTAAGGTATTTTATAGTAAAATGGACTTCCTTTATGGTAAAGTGGATGGTAAAGTATATTTCCTTTATGGTATAAGTAATTTTATAACGTGGTTAAATGGGATTCCTTTACTATAATATTGGCTTTCTTTACAATATAAGTAGCTTTGTAACACAATTAAATAGGGTTCCTTTACGATGGTATAAGTAGTTTTGGAGTATGGTTAAATGTGATTTCTTTACGTTAAAATAAACTTCCTTTATGGTAAAGTATGCTTACTTGATAGTGTCGATAGAAATCTTACACTGTTGATAATCTCCAACTCTTGGAAATTAATTCAATTTCATATATTGTCGACAAAAAGTTTGGATTGCTGACAGTATCCAACTCTCGAAAATTAACTAAATATCATGTACTATTGATAGAAAATATGGACTATTGATAGTCTTCATGTCTAGTAAAGTAATTAATTTGCTTGAACTGTTGATAATAATAAGTGTATGTTGATAGTTGTTTTATTGAGAGTATTATTTAACTCCTTTACTATAAAATGAACTTCTTTTATAGTAAAATAAGCTTTGTTCATGGTAAAGGTTGTTTTGGAGTATAGTAAAATGGAGTTCCTTAACAGTAAATTGAGCTTCTTTTGTGGTAAAATGAGTTTTCATTATAGGAAAGGTAGTTTTGGAGCATAGTCAAATGGGGATTCCTTCATGGTAAAATTCACTTCCTTTATAGTAAATAGAGCTTCCTTTATGGTAAAGGTTTTTTTGAAACATAGTAAGATAAGGTTTCTTTATGGTAAAACGAGGTAAAGGTTGTTTTGGAGCACAGTAAAATAAGGTTCCTTTATGGTAAAATAAGTTTCCTTTGTGGTAAAATGAGCTTCCATTACGGTAAAGATAGTTTTGGAGAATGATAAAATGAGGATTACTTTACAGTAAAAGTAATTTTGGAGTATGATAAAATTGGGTTTCCTTTATGGTAAAATAAACTTCTTTTATAGTAAAGTTTTTTTGGAGTATAGTACAATAGGATTCTTTTATGATAAAATAAGCTTTCTTTACGATTAAATGAGCTTTGTTTAGGATAAAGGTTGTTTTGAAGCATGGTAAAATGAGATTCTTTTACAGTAAAATGGACTTCCCTTACGGTAAAATGGACTTCCCTTACAATAAAGGTAGATTTGGAATACAGTAAAATGGTGTTCTTTTATGATAATATTGACTTCCTTTATGATATAAGTAGTTTTAGAGCATGGTAGAATGTGATTCATTTATGGTAAAGTAGACTTCCTTTATGGTAAAGTGTACTTCCTTTATGGTAAAGTGTACTTCCTTTACAATAAACATCATTTTAGATTATGGTAAAATAAAGTTCCTATAAAATAGACTTCCTTGTCGACAAATATCCACTTATTGTCGATTGTATATTGCATGTACAGAATTATTTGGTACAAAAACAGTAAATTCAAGAGTTTATACAGAAAATTATGTGATTTTGCTATATAATACTACTATTCCTTAAAAAAAAAATGTGCTTCATTTACAATTTACAAGATTTATATAGAATTGGACAAATAAAATCAATTTACAAGAATACAATTCACTTATATTCTTTTGGTTTTGTATCAGATCTTGATTTCTTTTGTCTTCTCATAATCATTACACGTGTTTTTTTTTTTATTATTATTATTGAATTCGAACTTCATTAGCTTCAATAAGATGTCTAATCAATCCTGAGGATGCTAAATTGCGAACCATGTAAGGATATTTAGTAAGAGAATATATGAGATGGCGTCGAGGTTTAAGTAAAAGTTAAAAGGTATAAAAATAGTAAATGTGATACATTTCCTTCAATCTTAGTGGTTCGGCCTATAGCTTTTAGACACTTAAGAACATAAACGCTACAGTTGGAACTACATTACACGAAACATGATACTATCATTGAAACTCTGAATTATATGGAATGAATGAATGTGTTAAAAAATAAGATACTTACCCATCACCCGTATTCAGTTGTTGTGGTACTTTATCATTTATTTGAATTGGATAATCATAAATGACTTTATCAAATGGAATAACATCTTGGTTTGTAAATTCTTCCACCAAGTAGTCATATTTTGATTTCAACTATGGGTCGCATTCAATTAACCTAAGAGTGGATAGTAAAACAACTTACCACTTGCTATACTTTAGTTTTACACTTATTAGTTAGTGTTGTATCCATATTGTTGTAAACCTGATGGTTTGTAGCTCAATTAAATACCAATATTCTTTCGATGGATTCATTGGTATAAAGACTTACATTAAACAATTGTCTCAACACTCAACACTTAAATTATAACAAATGTTAAATGGAACAGTAAAGATCAATGGAGTATGTACCATCTCACATTGTTTTGTTTTTCCTGTAAAAACTTTGCTAATGTGTAAGATGTTACGGAAGCCAAATGAATTAGTCATTCTTATGAAGACATATGCGTACATCTAGTGTTAATAATTCGATTCATTAGGAAAACTTCAACGGCATAGTAATCATGTAATGAAATAATGAGTTATTATTGCAAAAGTATAGGGAAAAAACTATTTCTTCCTCTTTGTCTCCTCACTCCATGTTGAATGGTACCAAATTCTCATCATCATGTTGATAACCCCATTACATAACCACCCTTGTGGTCTTAGTATGTACAGATCCGATTGCATTATAATGACATCATGATTAAATTGCACTAGTGTTTCACTACATGAGTAAGAGAACATATGTTATAGCATGTCACTCTCATAATAAACTTCAAAATATACATTTTATGATCATTTATCTTACTTTAAATCTTGCTTGGTAACAAAAACATAATTAATTATGTACATATCATCGTGGTGTATGGAAATCCAATAACTTTCATCTTTCTTCTGTATATGCTCCCTAATGTACTAATTTATGTGTAAAATAATGAGAAAAATTGGAAAATATACCACATTAGAAAAAAAGAGAGAGGAAGAGAAAGAAAAGAATCAAACACCATATAAAAGATTACTAATTGGTGCTTGCCGTAGTATTGGTTTTTTCTTCTTATCCATTGTCGTCATGTTTAAGTAAGGAGACACTTGATATCGTGATAGCCTCCTCTTTTCCCTCATTTCTTTAGGCTGTGTAGTGAAATGTGTATGATTAGAACTTTTTGATGAGATGATTGTGATTTCTTTCCCCTGGCTATGCACAATACTATATTTAGCTTCATCCTAAAGCCAACAGAAAGGTAAGTAAGTAAATCAATTGCAATGAATAAACTATAAACGATTCAAGCAAAAATAGTTTTTTTGTATAATTTAAGTAAATAAAAATGTAAAAGTTTGAATAAATGGTTACCTGTAGTTGTTTGGGATCATTCTTATCATAGTTGGGTAACATCTCTTTCAAAGGCTCAATATTCGTGCGTCCATTATATTTCAAGTTAGGGTCCTAGAGAGGAGTGGAATCTCTACCCAAGCATTATTCTTCTCTTCCACATTGATTAGACCTTTGGATGCCTTCTTGGATAGAAAAACAACAATCATTAAGTTTGTTAGCTGATTCTTCATGGATATTAGAAATGGAGTATCCCCCTTGTAATCTTTTGAACTCCTTCCCTCAATTCTTGTTGTTGTTTCAATATAACTTCTAGCTTCTCCTCTAACACCTGCAAAAAACACATTAATATTACATATAAATCAATTAAGAATATAAATTGGTAGATTCTACATAACCACTTATCAAATGGAACGATGGTACAAAGGACTTTAAAAGCATTCACAATTAAAGCCTCATATTAAAACTTGAATAGCTTACCGAATCCCTTGGGATCTTGTTGAACTTTTGTATAACTTTCCTTACTTTTTCTTTTGTCCATATCTTCTACTGGAGTGAAGCTTGCATCTAACTATCGACTATTGCAAAGCCCAGCGAATACTTGTTAATAAAATATAGATAAGGAGAGAAAAATATGGAAAATTATCATAAATTAGATATGTTACATGGGTGATATAATATATTGAATAACCATATTACTAATAAATCATATACTACTAAATAAAAGTAAGGTTATTAAGGATAAAAACTGTACCATGAGGAATAGAATGTAACCTTAAATATAACTTCAACCAGTCATCTTATAATTTAGAATATCATCTTGCTTTCTCTGTAAGATATATTTTGCCTAATTATATTGTAGTAGCTTACTCACATCCACTATCGTTACCAAATACTCTATTACCACTGTTATACTAGATTGGGGGCTAAGTAACTTGCTAAGTACCCATATTACAAACGATTGGTTAAACTTGTCATCAGTTGCCTCAGCATTTTGTAAACTTTCTTCAAGAACAGTCAACTTGACATCTTCCTTCAACTCTAACCTACTTCTCACATTAGCCAATAGCTCCTCTATAGCATCTATTAGTACATCGTTATCGTTATTGCTCAAGCCAAGAATATTTTCCCACATCAAGAGGAGTAATAGGAAGACTTATCCCATTTATGTCTAGAACATAACTCTCAGGATCAAAGTTCTTGATCAACTATAGACATACATCTCTACCCATCTTACTACAGTTCAACTCTAAAGGGCTACCAAGCTTTACCTCATTTACTGCCTCTTTTTTGACATCAATAAAAGACAAAAAAACTTCAATAATGTATTTTGGTTAACATCTCGTTAGGTACTGTAAAAAATAAACAATTCAAAATAAGTATTAAAGAGGATAACAAAATCCTAAGTTCATAGTTTTGAATACCTGTCTAATTTTACCGACTTCATAGTACCCCTTGATTCCTCATTCTAACTTTGATACTCTTTCAAGCTATTCATCTACCTTTTTTTTTTACTCTCTCTTTACTTCAAGAGGAAGAGCACGTCACTTTTTAACTCTACTTGTAAGTGTCTAAAAAAAAAATAATAATAACATACATAATCACATAAGAGTTACTTGAAACTATCTTAAGCTAACCAAAATGTATAAAATAAAATCCTCACTAACCTACCCCTTAACTGGTTGTTTATCTACCTTTAGCTTTTTACTCTCGTTTTGCATGTGTAAGGATAAACCAAGATAAAAAAATATGACGTTCCAATTACAATAAAAGTATAGATGATACAATTGAAAAAAAAAAAAGGACATCTAGAGTTGTACAAGTAATGCATGAACAATGTTATTGACTGCTTCATCTTTCCTCCTCTAAATGATCACAAACCTGTATCGTGAGATAACAAAATCACCAAAACTATGATCACAAACATGTACTGTGTGATAACAAAATCACCAAAACTAAGCATTAATTGAATTCTAAAAATTCCATAGTAAATAGTAGCAAATATCAATTGATAGATAAAAAAAAAGTTGTCAATAAAAATTTCCTAATAACTTAACTTAATTACACCTAAATGTCAATAATGACAATAAATTGTCAACATGTCATTTGCCATGTGATGATTACCGATAGACCATTTTCTGTTAACAGTCTGTTGGGGAGGGAAAATACACTTTTGATTTTACCTCAATAGTCAATTGACAGAAAATTGAAAGTGTTTTTTCCTTTCCCAACAAATTGTCAACAAACACAGTAAACTATCGCCAGTTTTACTCGATAGTAACAAACCCCAACATAGATTTTTCAAACCCTAATTTTACTTGAATAAGATATTGAATCTTGGGTCCTAATGCAATCACATAGACAAAAACCTAACAATATGATAAAAAGAAAAAGACATAAAAACTCTAACATCTACTATCGATAGTTGAATCAAAATGAAAAAATCATAAACCCTAACATAATAATAATAAAAAAAAAGTTCAATGAAAGAAGTATAAGAAAATTATGAAAAAACATACTTGAATGAATTCTTTAAGGATCATATTAATCAAGAATGCAAAAAACTTCTTCTATTCTATGATTGAGACATTTCTACCATAATGGAGTTCCTTTTTATTTTGAGAGAGTAAGTGAAAGTGTGTTTCTCTTTTTAGGTTTAAGGATTTCTTTTTTCATTGGTTTTGTTATTTTGTTATTATTGAATTCATTTTTTTAATTCTCAAAACCCATTAACGTATACTTTAGGTTATAGGTTACGGTATTTTAATAAAAATAGCGGTCTAGATTTAGTTTTGGTAAATGGATGGTGTAGATTCACCAACATTACGATAATGTTGGATTAGTAGTGATACCGTAGAGACCCCCATAAAGAAACCCTTGACATGTCTTGTCTATCTACAAAAGTCCATAATCTGATAGTATCAAATCCTAGTATGTAGCGAACATTGCTAAGATTATCAAATCTCCTCATTGCCCCTTTCAATCTATCCTTGATTTCGATAGTGTTGAAGTATACGTATAACAACGATATAGGTGTTTAGATAGCATAACATATGTCTTACAATAAACAACTAAGGGATATAAGAATTTACACGTGTTTTCTTTTTTCTAAAGACAAATAACTAAAAAAAAAGGTTAGATTTTGAATGGATTCTTACTTTATGAAAAGTTTAATTTATGGAAATTAATGTGTATACTTTTTAGAAAAAAGATCATCGATGAAGATAATATGTAATTTAGGGGTATTCGATATTTTTCTAACCCATAGAGGAAAAAAGTCTTTTTAACCCCAATTTAGTAATTTTGTTATGTCTATTAGATAACTTATTCTTTATCCACTTTTTTGTACATATATATATTATTTCAAGTATAAATTATGTATTTCATTTTAAAATATATCACGCTTTTTTCAATTTCATTATAATTCCATCTTATTATCTTTTGCAATTACATTAAGGGGCATGAAAATGAGGAATTTACTATATTTCTTTTTTTTTTCTATTGAATATATCATAGAAATTCAATAGCCATATATACTTTACAAAAAAGCAATTAAAGAGTATAAAAATTAATGTTTATATTCTTTTTTCCTTTTTGAAAGTAACATACATAGATGTTGGTCCTTTTTAAGGCAACTATATTGAATAATAGGGATTAAGAGAGTAACAGGTAAAAATAAAAATAATTTAAATTGTGTCGTTAATTGGAAAAGGAAAAAAAGTAGGAAAATTATGTATTATAAAGATAAATAGTTGATAGAAAATAATGGAATTTAAATGGTTCTATCTAATGGAAAGTTTTAATTGTGGAAATAGCATATTTTTACAAAGAGATGAGATGATCAATAGATATAATAATTAATATTTCATTATTATAGAAATTTAAAAATGTAAATAATTGTATTTAGTGGAATTTAAATTAGCAATACTTTCTATAAATTGACAGGTATTAAATGTATAGAAATAGGAATTAAGAATAGTTAAGAGATAATCAATTTAAATCAAAATTAACATTTTATTATTATGGAAAGTTAAAATTTAAATGTTTGTATGCTTTTAGAGAATATAAAGGAGCAATAATAAGTGAAACAATAAAGTAATAAACATAAGTATCAAGGACATTTGAACAATATAATGGAAATAAGAATTAACTTTCCATTATTAAAAATGTCATTATAAGGGAATTTAAAGGAGTAATAATTTCTCAAAAACCTAAAGAGGCAATAAAAATATAAAAATACGTGTTAAGAATAATTGATTGATGAAGATGTGAATAATCTATGATTCAAAAAGAGAAGGTTTTTTTTTTTTTAAATAAGATATGAATAGAAAATGATTTACATTTTTTTTTTTTTTTTTTTTTAAGTATGAAATTTGGAAGAAAAGCTTTATCTTTTACATGAGTTTGACATTCTCTATTTTTTAATTTTTTTTAGTCCTTTTATTTTTATGCATTAAATGTCTTTATAACAATAATAGTCTATGTGTACTTGACATTAAGAGATATTACGAGTTCATAGTCAAAGATTGCTTAAAGGATCAAATAACTTTTACTTTTTTCATTTTTCACTATAAATATGAAACTGTTAAAGTAATGAATATTATTTAAAATAAAATAATTGTCAAATGTTGTTTCAATTTAATGTAGTAATGAGATACTAAAAGCAAATGTGCAATTTTTAAATATTGCCAATGATGTTAATGGCCTTTATGATCGTAATAATTGCTTCAATGTAATAAAAATAATATATATATACATATATTTAGTTAATGATGCTATAGGTTCTTAGTTAATGATTACATTAAGGATATAATATTTTTCATATTTTATTTTCTTACTTTCAATCATCTTGATGTTTTTATTCATACTTAGGTTCTCTTATCATATTTAAAACAAGATAACTATCAAATGTTGTTTTAATTTGATGTAGTAATAAGATATTAAAAGCTAATGTGCAATTTTTAAATATTGTCAAATGATATTCATGGCCTTTATAATCATAATAATGGCCTTTATAATCAAAATAATGGCCTCAATATAATAAAGGTAGTGGAAATATATATACATATATTTAGTTAATGATGCTACTCTTAATTAAAGATTACATTAAGGATATAATATTTTTCACATTATATTTTCCTACTCTCAATCCCTTTTATATTTTTGTGTTGTCTTATCATATTTATTATGTAGGCAAGCATTAAAGTGGACGAATATTATTTAAAACATAATAATTGTCAAATGTTGTTTTAATTCAATGCTACAACTTAATAATTGACAAATGTTGTTTTAATTTAATGTAGTAATGAGATATTAAAAGTTAATGTGAAATTTTTAATTATTGCTTAATGATGTTAATGGCCTTTATGATTCAATATAATAAAGATAATCGAAATATATATACATATATTTAGTTAATGATGATACAGCTTCTTAGTCAAAGATTGCATTAAGAATATAATATTTTTCATATTTTATTTTCTTAGTCTCAATTACCTTTATGTTTTTGTTCATGCTTCTGTTATTTAATCATATTTATTATGTTGGTAACCATTAAAGTCAACGAGTATCATCTAAAACATAATAATTGTTGAGTTTTGTTTTAATTGAATGTTGTAGTAAGATAGCAACTTTTAAGTATTCTCAATTGATACTAATTGTTTTCATTACCTTGCTAATGGTTTGGTTGCAATCAAGAGGATAGATATATGTAGACACACGTAGAGACACAAATATATTTAACCAAATTAAAGTAGCACTAGCTAAAGCTGCGCTACAACGTGTGTAAATTTAAGAATATTAAGTTCGTAAAGCATACATTTTCAGAAAACTACATATTTAATTACTTGTAAAATTAATGTCTAGAAATATAGGGAACAAAAAAAAAACTTCAACATAAAAGTTAGGCCTTCCATATAGTATAAAAAGACTTTGATACGATAAATACGTATAAGAAAAAAATACACATATATCTTTGTATTTTCTTATATTACTTTAAGAGTTATGAAGACCAAAGGAAAAAAGAAAAACAAAAAAAAAACTTATAAAGGTAATAAAAACATTATATTTTAAATTATGATTTCCTAAGCCCTTCTTTTTATCTCATTATTAATGTATTGATATTTTTATTTTTTAAATCATATTATGGTAGAAAGTTTTGAAAGCTGTTTTCTTTTTTATAATCCTTCTTTTTATCTCATCATTAAAAAATTGGATTTTGAATTTTTAAATTTTATATAATTTCAGAAGTAGCAGCCTATTATAATAAGAGATTTTATGCAACTCTTATATACACTTAGGTTGTAACGAGCAAAAAGACTATGATATAAAGTATGTATAAGAGAAATATCAAATTTTCCTTTTTTAATTTTTTTCCTTTCATGATCTCATATAATCACTTTATATATATTTTTTTCCATTGAATATTAAAAAAATTATACATAAAGAGTTATTCGTAGAACCTTATATTGTTTAAATAATTTTTAATATATTTTTTATAACATATAAAAATTATTGGATTATATTTATATTTTTTGTTTAGAAAAACATCATAATCATTATTTAAATTACGTATTGTGTGAGTTCTTCAACTAGTTATATGTAAAATTGGAAAAAGACATCAAATTTTAAGGAGTGATTTTGATATTATTTCTCTTTGGTGGTTTAAAGTAACTATTGGAAAGGGGAAAAAATATTAATGGTAATAACTATTTCTTGATATGTCTTATATCCAATCTGATTATTGTCCAATTAGCACATGCTTTTGCCAGATTTGGTTTTGTTGGTTATGCAGTGTAAAATTTGGTTATATTAGTCAAAAAGGAAATGTCGTTACACTTCACGTTAGATTGTGGGTTGAATCGGGTGCAAAATCAGTATTTGTTGGTAATAAATTATCTACACACATATAGAAAAATTTCATTTCTATATTTCTTACTCGTATATTTACTTTATTATTGGTAAAGGTAAACCTTTTATACATTATAGTAACATTAAAAATTATAAATACATTACAATGAAGTTTGGTATGTAAGAATAGTTTATATTAAAATGGGTTAGAATGAAAGAGAAAGTGGAATGACAAATCATTTTGATAGTTTGGAAATATCTATAGAATATAATAAAATTAAATGCATATATAATAGTATTTAATTATTGAATGTTATAGTTAAATTTAAAATAAAATAAGAAATTTGATTTCAGAGAGATGGAATCACTATTCTATCTACTTAAAAGCATAATAAAATTGTGATTTTTTCTTAAAATTGAAATTACGATTTATGTAATTTCAAATATAAAAAAAAGGAATGAAATAGGAAATCGTTATTATTCTAATCCATTCATGCGTACCGAAGATAGTATACAAGTTTTTTTAAAAATTGTATTCATAAGCTTTTAAATATTAAAATTTTTTCTTTGAATAAAGTATCAATTTGTCTTTTGAGGTTGAATCCTCTTTTCTTGTTTTTCTTTTTGGAACTATACAATTAAATCAAGTGATAAATCGGTCAAAAAATTATAAGATTATATATTTAATTTAAAAAATGCTTCAATGTTACATTAAGAAAAAATTTTGACGATAAGTATGTAATTTTATTAAAATCTTTAGAATTTAACGACATAAATACTGATTTAGCGGGGTAGATTTGTTTTGAATCTCTCGAAAAATTCGAAAAAGATAAGTATACAATTTTGGAAATTCAAACTTCGATAGCTATGAATAGAAAAGGATCGTTTGTCAGATTAGAAAAGAAACGCGGAACATTAGATCGTGTAACGCGGAGACAAAGATCAACCGCCGGACACATGCAGAAACCTACTCTCAATTAATGCAAGCGTAGGACCCAGACCACCACCAAAAAATCTACAGCTATACCCCTTTTTTTTTCGGCCAAAATCTACAGCTATATCGTATATTCAAACGCCGGCACAATAAAATATCAGCGTGTAGACCACGCGCTATAACGGATGGTTCAGATTAATGCATATTCACATCTGACGGTCAACTTCACTTGTGTAATGCTCATTTTCTGGAAGTAGCGTGGATGGAAAAGGACAGTGTTTGGCTGTTTGGTTCAGACGGTGGATACGGACCGTTTGGGAAACGGAGAAGAAAAGGCAAAGCCAGCTACTCTCAGTCTGGATGCCTGATTTGGTGTTGTTATTGATATAAATAATTCATTGGGTCCTCGGATGCAGCCCATAAAAACCCTACTTGCATTCAAACCCTGTTCCCCTTTTCTTTCGAGAAAGGTTTCACGAGTATATAGTAACGTGTAAATGTTAATTATATTCGAACATTTGCTGATAATAATAGAAATGGTTTTTAAGAGAACTCTTATGTTGAGATACAACTGATAATTATATATCACCTATATTTGATATATTAATATAAGATTCATAGTTACATACTATCTATACACATACATATGGTATCTAACACCTATCGAAACATTTTTCTTTTTGAATAAGATTGGTCTATTTTTGAACTCTCATCTGCTCGAACTTTGGACAGTAAAGCCATGTAGACGAACTCGACGAATTGACTTAGTTAACTAATTAAAATTCCAACCTGATTAACTAATGGGCTAAGACATAATGTGCCAGCCCACCATGTGCAGTTGTTGTTTATGGGCTTCTGGTTGGTACGGTCGACATGATTTGATTTTACGGTTCTTTTCGATTTTCGATATTAAAAGTATTCAAACCAAAACTTTTTAAGACCCAAATCAGATCAAAACCTGTATAAGCGGAGTCAAACGAAAATTTGCAGCCTAGAGACAGTTTGAATTGAGTAGCAAGTGGAGTCATGAGTTTGTATGATGTGCTGTTTATGTTATCTATTACTAGCAAATGAGTGCTAAGAAATTATGAAATAAAACTCATATGAAGTTTAATTTTAAATCGATAAATATATATATTTTATGATTTTTTTCATATATTTATTTGCCTGATATTTCAAAAGGTTACATCTTTAAACAAAAAATATTTTTTCTCCAACTACTTAATGCATGGCTAATTCTAGTAATAGCTGTTTTCCATTAAATGTTTGTAATTAAGAGTGGAGCTAAATTAAATTATATGGTTTAAATTATAAATAAGATTAAAACCAAAACTAAATCTTTATATTCTATGCATAATCATTTTTGTATAAGGATATAACACCTGTAGATATTGAGATAGAGCTTTAATTGTTACGTAAATGCTGTATGAGCCTTTCATTGAAGTAACTTTAGAGGAGAGACACATGAGCAACACTTAAATAGAGGACTTAAAGAGAAATGGTGAGGAGGGGAAAAGGTGGTTTTAGTAACTTAAGCTAATGTTGTCAAACTCAGGCCATGTAGTTAACCGGGATATATAAAAGAGTCAATAGTTAAAAGGATAAATTAGGTTAGATGATGGTTCAATCGAAATGACTTTATGGAAGAGTTAGGTTAAATTGGGTTGGACCATATAAGTTAATCCAGATTTTATAACATTGACTAAAACCCACTTGTGATAAGTAAAGGGGCTGTTAAACATTAGCTCGATCGTTTTCGATTAAATATTGACCCATTCTTTGCATGAACCTCATTTGATTTTTTAGAGTAGAGGTTTCAAAGTCTTATATTGTTTTTATGAACTTTAGAGCTTCTAAAGTTATGAGGAGGCATAACTGAGTATTTGTAGTGTAAAGCTTACCAAAATGAAATACAAGCAAAAAGGGATTTAAATAAAATAAGATATTGAAATATAAGAGAGGTTTAGTATTGTATGTAATTGACTTATGCTTACAGGGGCATTTAAGTCAATAAAAGACTAGAACCCTTTCTTAACCTTAAATTTATATAACCTTTGCTTAAACCACAAAAACCTTTTTGTCGTCTTGACTCTTAGAACCCTAAAATTTGGTATTGAAAATCATAATAAAAGGGCTAAATTACTATGAAACTACAATTATAAGGTAAATTGACCCAAGTATACATCGCATTGTATGTTTTTCCATGGAAAGGATGTTAAAATTAATGGAATCTATGTTTTGTAGCAAGGTGAAGTTATAGAATTAATTCCTTGGTGTCGTTGAAGCAAGGAAAAGCGTAGGTACCCCCCTTTAATCTAAAGTTTTATTTTTGTTTCATGATTCTAGGATAGACTAAGGTTGGTTTTGTGTATGTTGATTTGGTGATTTGATTGATCTTTATGTTTGAGGGGCTATTGTTGAATGTGTGGAGGTTGGGTGATGTGTCGGAGTTATAATAGTTGTAGAATGGATGATTTAGAGTGGTGATTGAAGGAGAAATTCAAAGTTCAAGGGAAATACGACTAAAGACCATGGATGATTATGACCGTGTTTGTCTTTAGGAGTTTTATGGAGTTGTGCATATAGGGGAGAAGGAAATTTAAGGACAAGAGGACCATAACTATGGTTCACAGCCATAGTCACTACCTGTGGTCATTCCTTTGTAGAAGAATAAGAACCACAGCTAAATATCATGAACATGATTCTTGTCCATGTACTTGTTTCACCTTCTTATTCTTCTTTTCTTGCTTTCTAGCCTTTCAACTCATAACCTAAACCAATTTAGATCATCTTAGGATTTTAAATTATCTCCAAAGCATAGATAACAACAATTTAACCCAAGATTCAAATAGGATTTTGGAATCGAATCTAAGTTAAGATATGAAAGAACCTTCTAGAAAGTAGATTCTAAACTTTGCTTTATTCATTACTAAGTGTTGATTCTAAACTTACTCTTGGTCTAGACACTAGAAATAGTAGCAATTACTCTTTGGATTCAAGTATAGGACACTTGCATGTTTTGTTATGCTTGACTAGTGTAGTTCATTAAATGGAATTAAATGAAACTTAGCCTATTAATTGTTGTGTTGCACGTTCTTGACTTCGACCTCTCATTGGTGGGCTCTAGCGTATTGATGAGGTACCTAGTGATCGTACACAACTCTCCTGATGGAGGTTTTGTATTGAGATGACCCAGTTATATATAGGAAGGGTTGCTTGGGTGATGAATAAGATCTATACCCATATGATATATCTATATGTATATCTTTGTGAATGTATGTATGTGTGTGTGTGTATGCTACATGCATATGTGTATGTGTATGTACGTGCTCACACGTGCATACGTATTGTACATATGCGCGTGTATGTGTATGTGCGTGTACGTGTGCGTGTGTGCGTAAGTGCATGTGTGTAAGTGTATGCATGCATATGTGCGTGTAGTATGCCAACGAGTCAAGAGTTACTTTAATTTCCAAGATGCTGGAAGTATGTTGTTTGCTGGTTAAATGAAAGATAATAAAAATGTGATTGTTGCATTAGTTCTATTTATGATTGCAGATGATTCTTGTTATGTGTGTGATACACGCACGTGATTTTGTGTTTCGTATTGGTAATAGCTCACTCTTTGGGGATTTGTGATTTTTCAGTTTTAGGTACAAGTAATATGGAAAGTACTGAATACTATGAAAATATAGATTTTAATTATTATTATTTTGATGAGGAAATAAGATACTATTACTTCGACGATGGGACGGGTTCTCCTTAGTAGATGATTTGAGTAATGGATATCATTGAGAGATGAACAATTTCTTTTATTTATATATTTGACTTTAGGGACTTATAGGGATCGCCATTGACTCCTTACTTTTGTTCTATTTTATTTTATTTGGAGATAGTACATTTATTTTAGAGTCTGAACCCTTTAAGGTTAAATGTTAGACATATGAAGAGTTTTCGGTAATTGGATTGAATGAAGACATGCATTGTATGTTTGAATTTAAATGATGAAATATACCACTCTTATTTGTTATTTGAAAAGAAATTTAAAGAGAGATTGATGGTTTTATTGATAGTGGAGTTTAGATAGGTAGCGGGTTACTAGATGCCTTAGTGTGTTGGCACCAATGGCTACCATGTAGTAGGCCTATGGCTGCCTAGATTCTAGGGCATTACAGCTTTTAATGGTATCATAGCAATAGATTATGGATTTGAAAAAGCATAGGCTATCTATTTGTAGGGTAGTAAGTTGTGAAGGGAGTGGGTAGGGAAAGGGCTAAGCTAAAATTAAAGTAGAGCTTTAGTATTCGATATTTTATTCTATCTTGTGTTAGTTATTCCTTATGTTTGTATAACTATCCTTGCAATTGTTCTTCCTTGCTTCTAATTAATCTTTCTTTATAGAACCCTTAGATGTGGTGGTACAGCTTCCAATACCTCTTCTCAGCCTTAAGGGGGATAGACTACTGAAAACCCCAATTTAATCCTTCTACTTATCCTTGCTCAAAATTAGCAGAACCCTAATGCCCCAGCATTAGGGCAAGGACAGCCTCGACAATGATAGCCTTAGTAAGACTAAGGAGTACTTGCCCTTAGTGTAGTACTACCACCACTATCTCCATCGTAGTAGAATCTGAAGCAGAATTTTAGGCTAAGGGTTTGATTAAGTATGTTAAGCTTAGTTTTTTCCTTCTGGTTTTTATAAATTAGTTTTCTTTAAACCGATCAATATTAAATCTTACCCGTTTAATATTGACCATCGACTAGGGGTTAAAGAAAACTGGTTTTTTATATTTTGAAGATACTTTGGAGTTATTACCCTACTGGAGTCGGGAAAAAGAGTTAAGTTATAATCAATTGGGTGGATTAGTTATAACTTAGCTACCGGTTTAACGATAAAACCAATTTTATAAAATGGTTTTCTAAAATGAGATTTGGATCCAGGGGTTATCCTACTAAAATCTAAATGGGTACCATTTTTTAACTTTCCAAATTTAATTTTGCTTTTCAATAATACCCTTTTTTCAATTTCTAAACAACTAATCATATCACATGCAACTAATTTAATTAATTTACACAAATATTAACAAAGATGGAAAAAAAATAAAACTTTTCATATTTTAAGTCGTCCCGTACACTTACATGTGGGTGTCTATGTACTTGCTATTTGAGATTAGACTTTTGTAGTTCGTTCTGTAAAACTTTAGTGAGTTGGGTTTATTTTAATTTGGAAGTATGCTGGATTTATGTTTTTAACCCAATTTGGTTTATTTAAGGAAATTTCTAAAGAAAGGTCATAAATTGGAAATTTTATTTTTTTTGGAAAATTCTAAAGTGCCTTAATTTCGAACATGGGTTGATTTATTTTGCTTATTTGAAAAAATTATTTTTCTAAGTGATAAAAAGATACCTTTCACATACTTGATATTATTATCATTTCAATTTTTATATTATTTATTATTATCCTATTTTATTTAGCAACAAAAATATATATATATATTTTTTTTTTTTACTTTCTCCTTTCTCTTTTTTCTTTCGTTTTCTTTTTCTTTTTTTGTTTCGTTTTTTTTTTTATATTTTACATTTACAATTGGAAAATAAATGAATAACTAAAAAAAAAATTAACAATTCGGATTGGAGCTGGTTCGAACCAGGACAGAGGCATGCGGGGTCGAGTCCTGGTATAGGGTTGGTTGGGTCGAGCACTGGATTTAGGTTGGGCTTCAAAATCCTCTTCAATAATAGTAGTAGTGATGGCGATTCGGGATGATCTAGTGGCCAAAGCAAGCGGGGAAAGGGGATTTGTGAGTTTTTTATTAGGCTTGTGGGGGGGGGGGGGGGTAGTGATAAGGATCAAGGACCGATTATATGCTCTTGAGCCTGGGGGTTCTCTTAGGTGGTTCGTCGAGTTATTTGAGGTGAGTTAAGCGCCGAGGAGTAATGCTTACCTTAGCCTAATCTGTTGAACTACTTCACTCTCTATGCCATCGAAGGTGTTATTGAGGTGACTGGCCGACATACTTAATCGAACCCTTCGCTATACATTAGTTCAAGCACCAAATTTGAATATAGCACTCCACAGTGCCGAGGCTAAGTTGACAATTGTCAGGGGTCAACCATCTGAGGTAAACTTGAATGTGAGTCGTCCCTAAGCCAACTACTATCTAGCCCCAACAATTAGGATGCCTAAACTGCTAATGCCAAATAGACTTGATAAGAGGACTACCTTTGCTCGGCTCATGATATTGTCAGAATTGCAGATTGAGTAAAACCTACCTGCACTGTCCTTTAGTAACATCTGTACTGTCCTTTTTGATAGAGGACGTTCATATTCCTTCTTTTGCACAATTTCATATTTTCCTTGTAAATTATTCTCTTTTGTTTTTAGCAAATGAGAACCATTCTTTTGTAATTTCTGTAACCTAGGACTTACCTTAACATGGTACTATAAATACTCTCATAATGTAATAACCGATCATCATATTAAGAATATAATGAACTTTTCACTCTCTCTTGAGTTAAGTGTCCTTTTGCTTACTCTTAAACTACTCTTATCTAGCCCATTTGAGCGTGGACTAGTGGTGAGTGACTTTTGACCATACTTGTGCATCATATTAAATGTAACTCAAGCTCGTGTGAGGCGTTGATGCATCATACCCTTCATCGGTGCACGAGAACCCTTGCTCAACTTTCAATTACCATTTATTTTTTTCAAGCCATCTTGCTGTTCGAACCTATTCTTTGATTACTTGTGACATTGGCTTTGTATGTTCATCCACGAAATCTGTATCATCTTGGTATTAGAGCTTGGCTACGTTTGATGCTGGACTTTGCTACTGTGTTCTTTGAGTAGCCTGTTATTGCTCTCCTAAAACAATGGTTCTATTGTTAGCTTTGAAGTTTAGTAGTTAGGAAGTGTTCTGTACTCTGTTTTCCCCTGTTTTCAATATGCAAAATAGAATGTGGTTGACTTTGTGTTTGTTATATGATTATCATCGTGAAGTAACCAACAATGTCAGATTCTAATATTCAAGGAACTTTGGGTAACCAAGAAAGTGGTACTTGACGAGGCCAAGGACAGGAAGGAAGCTTCTCACCTCAGTCGGTGGGTGACTACTTGGATAGGCTTATCGACTTGGTAGCTAGTCTGGTAATTGTTATCTAAGAAGTAGAAAGTTAGAAACATCCCTATTAAGGAACACGAGCAGCAAGGATAAGACAATGGTTAATTTGGCTAAGTTAATGCTTGGCCACTCCGAGCTGAAGGAGTTGGTAAGGATGTTAGACGAAGGCTAGCACTTAAAGAGATTGAGGAGAAAGTAGAAGGAGATGATGAGACAAGGAGTATTACGAGCTTGAGGAAAGAAATGTACAAGCCCTTAGAGTTGAGGGATTGAGGATGTGTATTCTAGGTTTCTTTGGAAGTGGTGATGCTGAGGACTACCTAGATTAGGTAGATACAATTGAAAAGCAATTTAAATGCTACGAAGTGCCTGATAATGTGAAGGTTAGACTTGTAATGTTAGAATTTACTGGTTATGCCACCTTGTGGTGGAAGAACTTGCAAGCGAATAGAAGAACTTGTAAGCTACTAGAAGAAGGGAAGGAGAACAAGAACAAGAAATTAGGAGTTAGGATGAAATGAAGAGAGTCATGCAGAGAAGGTTTGTGCTGAGCTATTATCTGTAAGACGCCTTCAAAAGACTACAAAAACTGAGACAAGGAGGATCGAGTATATAAGCTTATGTTAAAGAATTCTAAATGCTAATGATTCGATGCGAAGTTGTAGAGCCTGAAGATTGAACTGTATCTCAATTCATTGGTGGATTGAAGTATGAGATTGGAGATGCCCTGGAAATGCTGGATGTTAGGACACTTGATGATGCAATCCTAGTTTCCTAGAGGATACAAAGGCGCCTAACAGGAAGATTCTGACCGCCCATCAACTGTCCTAGCAATAGCCGAACTGTGCTAACGGAATCAAGCAAGACCAATGAGACCCAACTTGCTTAGGCTACCCGAGCTGAGGAGAAGGAACCCCCGAGGAAGTTTGATAAGGGACAGAGTTCAAGGAGGAAGACGAATGAGATCAAGTGTTTCAAATGTCAGGGATTTCGACACATGGCTGCTCAGTGCTTGAACAGGTGAACAATGGTGATCCGAGGCAAGGCACTGACCATTGAGGTTGACAGTATTGATGAGTAAGTAGAAGAGTTAAAGGAGGACAAATAGGTCAAATTGTCCAAGGAGGAAGTTATTTACAGTAGGGAAGGCAACTTTATGTCAACTGCTCTAGCATTAATGAGGATAATGAATGTCAGTCTTGTATCTGAAGACAAACATAGAGAAAATCTCTTCCATATTGGGTACAAGGTAAAAGACTCACTGTGCATGCTTATCGTCGATAGTGGGAGCTACACCAATGCAGCCTTTGCATTTATGGTCCAAGAGTTGAAATTGTTGACCATGCCCCACCTAAAACCTTATAAGCTTCATTGGCTTAGTGATAAGGGAGCCTTATAAGTGAACAAATAGGTGTCTATGCCGATCTACATTGGTAAGTATAGAGATGAAGTTCTTTATGATGTGCTTCCCATAAGTGCATCCTATATTTTACTTGGAAGGAGGATAAAATTGAGTCCATGATCGCCAAACAGGTGAAGGTCATGTTGTTCCAATTGAGTCGAGCCCTAAAGAAGGAGGTTTTGATAATGACCCTAGTTAAACTAAAAAAAGAGATGGAGCTCGAAGGACTTACCTATTTGCTGGTTTGAAGAGTTTTGGAGTTGAGAGCCGAGGAGTTGCCTATCGAGGTAAAAACCCTACTGCAGGAATTGGATAGCCTGTTTCTAGAAGAGCTACCGAAAGGTCTACCCCCAATCTGAGGCATCGAGCATGCAATTGACTTGCAACCAGGAGCCGTACTACCGAATAAGCCAGCCTATAGGTTAAACCTTGAACAAGTTGTAGAGCTATAGAGGCAAGTAGACGACCTTATGAAGAATGGGTATGTACGTGAATCCCTTAGCCCTTGTATTGTGCTGGCCTTATTAGTGCCGAAGAAGGATGGCTCTTGGAGGATGTGTGTGGATAGTTGAGCAATCAATTAAATCACCATCAAGTATATGTATCCCATACCCAGGCTTGATGACATGTTGGATGAATTGAGTGGAGCCAAAGTGTTCTCTAAGATCGACCTTAAAGCTGGGTACCATCAGATTTGAATGTGTGAAGGTGATGAATAGAAGACTACATTTAAGATACGACATAGGTTATATTAATGGCTTGTAATGCCATTTGGATTGTCAAATGCATTGAGTACATTCATACGACTTATTAATCATGTGCTTTGGGAATTACTGGAAACGTTTGTCATAGTTTATTTTGATGATATTCTAGTATACAGTCCTGACTTGGAGGCTCACTAAGAGCATCTTCGACAAGTGCTTACAAAACTTCGAGCTGAACAACTCTACGCCAATCTGAAGAAGTGTGATTTTTGCTGTTTCGAGGTGATCTTCTTAGGTTTCATTATAAGCGGAAGTAGCCTTTAAGTTGACGAAGAGAAGATAAGAGCAATCATAGAATGGTCTAAGTTGACCAGCTCTATTAATGTGAGAAGTTTCCATGGCTTAGCATCATTCTATCACTGATTCATAAAGAATTTCAGTACAATTGTGGCCTTACTCATTGAACTCTCAAAGAAGAATGTTGAATTCAGATGGGGTGAGAAAGAAAGGAGGAGTTTTGAGGAAGTGAAGGAGAAGCTAACTATAGCCCTAGTTTTAGCCCTGCTGAGTTTCGACAAGGTATTTGAGGTCGAGTGTGATGTGTCCGGACTAGGCATAGGTGCTGTACTGATGCAAGAAGGCTAACCTATTGCTTACTTTAGTAAGAAACTTTGAGGAGCCACACTTAATTATTTTATCTATGACAAGGAGTTCTACTCCTTAATTTGAGCCCTAATAGTGTGGCAACATTATCTGCTGCTCAAGGAATTTGTGATCTATACCGATCATGAATATTTGAGATATCTTAAGAGCTAATCGATGTTGTTGTGGAGGTAAGTTAAGTAGGTTGAGTTCATGAAGGTTTTTTCTTATGTCATAAAATACAAGAATGGAAAGAATAATATAATGGCTGATGCCCTATTAAGACGACATGCCCTCTCGACCGAGCTGCAGACAAGGCTACTTGGTTTTTCAACCATCAAGAATTTGTATGCTGAGGACCTACACTTTAGTCCTATTTACGCCCATTGTGAGGAAGGACGGACATTAGATGACTATCATAGGGGGGATGGATACTTATTTCGGAAGAGAAGGCTATGTATCTCGAACTGTTCTATGTAAGAACTACTAGTGCATGAGGTGTATGGAAGGGGATTGACAAGATTCTTTGGCCAGCATCAAACTTATGAGGTATTATCCTCCAGATTCTTTTGACCAAGGATGAAGAGGGACGTTAATACATGCTGGAAAAGTGTGCAACTTGCCAAAAAGCGAAGAGTTGAGCCTAATGAGGATATTATTAACCCTTACCGATCCCGACCAAACCATGGTCCGAGTTGAGTATGGACTTCATGTTAGGATTGCTGAGGACGTCTTGAGGGAAGGACTCCATAATGGTGGTTGTGGATCGATTTAGCAAGATGGTACATGTCATGCCTTGTTCCAAAACTAACGATACTTTGGCTATGTCTTTTCTTTTCTTATAGGAAGTAATTAAGCTATGCAGAATTCCCAGGACCATTGTTTCAGAACAAGACCTCAAGTTCATGAGTTACTTTTGGAGGACATTGTGGAGGTGAATGGGAACTAAGCTACTATACAGCATGTCTTGCCATCTACAAACCGATGGACAGACTAAAGTTGTCAACAAAACCGTAGGAACTTTGCTGTGGGTTGCTATTGGATGAAACATAGCCGATTGGGATCTGTGTTTACCCATCATTGAATTCACATACACTAGGATCGCCCATAGTGTAACAAGCATGTCTCCATTCGAGGTTGCTTATGGGTTCAACCGTAAGCTACCATTGGACCAAGTGCCTCAGCCGATGCTTAATGATGATTGGCCAGCCATTGAGAGAGTTGAGGCCATCAAAGCCATGTACCGGAAGGTTGTAGAGCAATTGGGTCGAGCTAATGTTAAGCTTAAAAAGCGAAGTCGAGGATGGAGGAAGAGAGAATTTCAACTAGGTGACTTGGTCTGGATACACTTCAGTAAAGAACGATTCCCAAACTTAAGAAAGAGCAAGTTATCTCCTAGGGCTGATGGACCTTTTAAAGTACTTGAAAAGATCAACCCTAATTCCTATAAGATTGGATTGCTCGAAGGATATGGGGTTTTAGACTCCTTTAACATTGCTGACCTCCAACCTTATACTCCCGAAGACGAGTTTCTTAGAACCGAACTAGATTTGATCCTAAATCTCAAACAACTCGGAGAGGATGATAGGGATCAAGGATCGATTACATACTTCCAAGCCTAAGGGCTCTCCCAAGTGGTTTGCCTAGCTGCTCGAAGTGAGTTAAGTATTGAGGAGCAGTGATTGCCTCAGCTTGATTTGGTTAAACTATTTTACTTACCATTCCATTCAAGGTATTGCCAAAGTGACCAGCCAACGGGCTGAATTGAACCTTCCGTTATATACTAGTTCAAGCGCCTAATCTGAATACAACACTCTACGGTGCTGAAGCCAAGCTAACAATTGTCAGGAGCCGACCATCCGAGGCTGACTCGGATATGAGTCGTCCCTGAGCTAACCCTTGTCTAGCCCCAATAACCAGGATGCCCAAACTGCTAATGCCAAACAAACTTGATCAGAGAACTACCCTTGCTCGACCTATGATATTGTCTGAATCCCAAATTGAATGAAACGCGTGCACACTATCCTTTAACGACATCTGTATTGTCCTTTTTGACAAAGGATGTTTACGTTCCTTCTTTTACACGATTTCATATTTTCCTTGTAAATTATTCTCTTTTGTTTTTAGCAAATAAGGACCATTCTTTTGTAATTTTTGTAACTAGGACTTACCCTAATAGGGTACTATAAATACCCTCATAATGCAATAACCGATCATCATACTAAGAATATATGGAAGAATATACTAAAATTTTCATCCTCTCTTAAGCTAAGTGCCATTTTGTTTACTCTTGAGATATTCTTATTTAGCCTGTTTGAGCTTGGAATAGTAGTGAGTCACCTTTGGCTATACTTATGCATCATATTAAGTATGACATGAGCTAGTGCATCATATCCTTCATCAGTGTACGAGAAACCCTACTTAACCTTCAATTACCATTCATTTTTTTTTCGAGCAATCTTGCAGTTCAGACCAACCCTTTGGTTACACATGATATTGGGTTTGTGTGTTCATCTACATAATCCGTATCAGATAGGGAGGATGCTAAAGTCAATAGAGGTGGTTTAGGTAGCGATTAGAATCAATATTTGGTGGTAGTGTTGGGTTGTACATGATATGGTTGCTGGAGGTGAGTGGTCGATTGGGTTAGGTATTTTTGGTGGTAGAGAACTTTGCTATGTGGTTGGTTTGTAGTAGAAGTGGCTGCATGCGGTGGTGTCATCGTGGGTTGAGGTAGCACCTAGGGTTTAATGGTAGTGGTTCGTTTAAGGGGCTGGGAGGTATGGCTGTGTACAGGGTAAGTTGGGTTCGTGAGCTTAAGGTACGGGGAAGCTTGATGAATGGTTGGTCTCACTCAAAGTTGAGTAGAGAGAGAGAGTTGAGGATAGAGAGAGCCTGTGAGATGATTCTCTTGGCTTAAATGAGCTCTTCAAGTCCTAATTTATATGAATGCAGCAGAGATTAAACTTGGGAAGTCAAGAGAATCAGCTAATTTGAGGATTTCAAATTAATGTCTTTTTGACCATTACTTGATTTTTTTAGAACTTAAATCTTTATTTTCACTGCCTAAATGATTAAATTTGGATAGGCTCTTGATATAGATTAAGAAAAGGCTATGAGATGAATAAGATCAGACCAAGAAGTCATGTGTGTATGTAGGGAATTTTCGCGGAAAATTGAGTCAAAGTAAGTGGGGTAAGCTAGCTTTCGAGTGAGATAGAGGAGGAAATCAAGGGAAAGTGAGAGAAAAAGAATGGAAAGGCAGTTGACGTGGTGCTACGTTAGCCGTAGGGGTTTAATGGGGAAATGCTGCATGTCCAATAGTGATACGTGGTAGTTGATGTGGCATGCTATGTCAGCATTGCCCAATTCGGGGCTGCCATGTGTCAGGACACATGGCACAATGAACCCCTGACATGTGGCAGATGTGGTAGTGTATCCTCTATGAAAAGAAAAAGACTTTCCTTACCTTTGTTAGGATTCAAACCCAAGACCTTCAACCGAACCTAAGACCTCCAACTAAACCCAATATTTATGTCCAAGTACTTATCCGTTAGGTTGTTGGCTTATATCTTATCCTTATATGCAATCAAATTACACCTATGAACTAAGTTAGCTTAAGCTAGATTCAAATCTAAGCTTAGGTTTAACAGTCATTTCCTTTAATTTATTAAAAAATCTATTCTATTAAACTACTTAAAAATTAATTATTTTCTAAACTCTCTCTCTCTCTCTCTCTCTTTTTATATATTTTGTAGTTTTTTGTAAACTTTATATTTTTCGTAGTATTTCCAAATTTATTATTTTTAAAAATTTTCTATTTCCTTGTATTTTTCTAAAATTTTCATTTTTTTTTCTAAATTTCTTATTTTTTTAGGTTTTCCTAATTTTTTTTTTTTTTACATTTTTATAAATTAGGACCCTTTAACCTATTCTAAAAATTTTGAAAATAAAAGGGGGGCAAAAATAAGGTGCTATAATTGCCTTTCTTTATGGTGAAGTATGAGCAAAACTTTGCTAAAAAGATAAAAGAGACACTATTTTTGCCCTAAGGGTGGATTTTGCTTTAAGAAGCACTACAGTTAGCTAATTATCTTAAGACCAATTTACCAGGGATTTGGTGAAAAGGCTAAAGAGAGCGGAGGTGCTTTAAGAGTTGAAAAGAATAATTGAAGCCTGATTGTGTCCTTTTAGGCTCATTAACATAGGCGGAAGTGTCTCTCCAGGATTAGCAACCTTAAGTTGGAATCGATTTGGAAAACCTAGTCGTTGGAAAACCTAGTTATTTCCTTCTAGGCTCACTAACCTAGGTGGAAGCATCTCTCGGGGACTAGTAACCCTAAGTTAGAATCGATTTGGAAAACCTGGTCATACCCTTCTAGGCTTACTAACCTAGACGGGAATGTCTCTTAGGGACTAACAACCTTAAATTGGAATTGATTTGGAAAACCTGGTCATGCCCTTCTAAGCTCACTTACCTCGGCGGGACCGTCTCTCGGGGATTAGCAATCCTAAGTTAGAATCAATTTGGAAAACTTGGTTGTGCCCTTCTGGGCCCATTAATTTAGGCGAGAGTGCCTTTCGAGAACTAGTAACCCTAAGTTTGAATCAATTTGGAAAACTTGGTTGTGCCCTTTTGGGCTTACTAACCTAGGTAGAAGCGTTTCTCGGGGACTAGCGACCCTAAGTTGGAATCGACTTGGTCATGCTCTTTTGGGTTCACTAACTTAGGTGGGAGCGTCTCTTGGGGATTAACAACTCTAAGTTTGAATCAATTTGGAAAACCTAGTTGTGCTTTTCTAGGCTCACTAACCTTGGTAGGATCATCTTTCGGGGACTAATAACTTTGAGTTGGAATCGTTTTGGAAAACCTGGTCGTACCCTTTTAGGTTACTAACCTAAGTGGGAGTGTCTCTCAGGAACTAGTAACCTTAAGTTGGAATTGATTTAGAAAACTTGGTTGTGCTCTTCTAAGCTCACTAACTAGGTGGGAGCATCTATTGAGGATTAACAACCCTAAGCTGGAATCAATTTGGAAAACCCGGTTGTGCCCTTATAAGCTCACTAACCTAGGCAAGAGTGTCTCTTGAGGACAAGTAACCTTAAGTTAGAATTGATTTTGGGGAACTTGGTCGTACCCTTTTGGGTTTACTAACTTAGGTAGGAGCATCTCTTGGGGACTAGCAACCTTAAGTTGAAATCAATCAAATGTCTTATGGGCTTGTTTAAGAATATTGGTAAAAGAAAGCGCCCAACGAGCTTGTTAAGAGAACTTGGTGAAAAGAAGCTCCTTATGGGCTTGCTAAAGGAAATTGAGGAGGAGAAGGGCCTTATGGGCTTACTTAAGAGAAATTAGTGAAAGAAAGTGCTTAATGGTCTTGCTAAGAGAAATTGAAGATGAAAAGAAGTGCCCTTTGGGCTTGCTTAAGAGAATTCGATGAAGAGAAGTGCCTTATGGGCTCGCTTAAGAGAAATTGGTAAAAGAAAGTGTCAAATGGGCTTGCTTAAAGGAATTGGCGAGGAGAAGTGCCCTATGGGCTCGCTAAGAGAAATTAATGAAGGGAAACGCTCTACGGGCTCGCTAAGAGAAAATGATGAAGGGAAGCGCCCTATGGGCTCGCTAAAAGAACTTGGTAAACAAAAGTGCCTTATGAGCTCGCTTAAGACCTTGAAGAGAGTTGAATGGATGGAAGATGGGATAGCACTTTAAGAGCTGGCTAAGATTCTAACAATAGTGAAAGATACAAGGTGAGGAAATTAAAGTTGTTTGAAACACTACTTGATTTGAAAAATATTTACAAATAAACCCTTTGGTGAAAACCATTTACATCAAAAAAGACATTGGGGATAGTTTCCTTCAATTGGAAAAAAGGAGAATGACCCAGACTATTTTGGTCAGCTTTTTGAAATGGATTGAAAACTTGGCCACTTGGGCTGACATGAACTTGGAATAAAGATTTGTAATAAACCTTTACTTTTTTTTTATATTTTTTTATAGTTTGCCAATAGGTAAAGAACCCTCCCTTGATAATCACATGGAGCCTCTTATGTTCTCCCTAAGCTGCTTAATAGGGCCTTGTGATTTTAAATACCCTTAAAAAGGTAACTCATGACTAGTTTAGTTAAAGAGGATTTCCATACAAACTCTCGGTGTCGATTACACTCTTGACTACAGTTCTAAAAATTACAGTTCATTTTGTAGGTGATATGCCTTGATCAATCCATTAGGTCTTTTCTAGTTCAGCATTTATGAATTTAGGTTCAATGGTTTCAAAAAGGACTATTAACGAGCTTATTTTGAAAGAAATATTTTTATTAATCCTGGGTTTACAAGTTGAGAACCTTAGGGAAAAATTAAAAACATGTTTGCCTCGGTTTCAAAAACAACTTTTATTAAAGATAGATTACCTTTTAAGATTGGAAGAGCTTTTACTATGTAAGGGTGGTATTGTGGGTGGGAAGGCTTGGTGCTATTCAGCATAAGAGAGGCTTTAGAGTGGATATAGAGATTTTGGTTTTTGAGTTTAGACTGTGATTTAGAGCCTTGAGTCTTTGGGGCTATTTGGGCTTTGACTCTCAACCTTTTGATTCGATTTAGTTGCCCGTGCTGGGATATGAGGTATCTCTTAGGGCTTTCACCTTACACTTGGGCCCAATTTTCCAACCTCTTTTCTTCATCTTTCTCTTTTCTTTTTTATTATTATTACTTTGCCCTACTGTCTCTTGCTATTCTTTCTTTTATTTTGGCCTGAAGAATGTTTGTCTCAATTGCCATGTTTTTGCCTTTTAAGTGATTGAGGGCCTTAAATCCATGGATTTCTATTATATGAGCCCAGGTGAGGTAAGTATAAGCTTGAGGTGTTTAAAAGGAATCGACTCTTCTTCATTTCAAAGAAAAATAACTTATCAAAAATAAAAGTTTCCTTTGAACTTAATGTTACTAAAGTAAGCACGAACCAATTCTATCCTTCTCTCCTCATCAATAACCCTAGCCTCTGAATTACCCCATTGTAGGGATGGTTCTTGATAGGGTTTAAATTTAAAAAATTCTCCATATAGGTCTAACAAGGTGAACAAGAGATAATTGTGTTTAGGATTTAGAAATGAATGCCTAACTTCATTTTAATTTATGTATCACATTCAAAGTAGATTTTCTTTAAGGAATAAGTTCAAAGTATCCTCACCATTATGTTGTTCAACTCTTAAAGTGTTTCAGGTTAGTGTGTGGGATATAGTCTATCTCTTTTCATTTTAAACCTTTTAAAAGTAAGTTACCACTTCCTTAAGGAGGGATTTATTTTCCCTAATGCTAATAACACTGTGTTCATTCAATTGAAAAGGCAATAAGACTATATTATTCCAATCGTTACAAAGCTATTCAAAAAACAAACTTTATTGACAACAAGTTGATTTTTCTTTACCTTTGCCTTAACTTCCTCCATTTAAGCATCCAACTACTTAAGACAACTTGTGAGCTTATCAAAAGGCATCGGTATACTCAATAGAAATGGAGCTTTAGGTGACTTAGTTGAATTACCCCTATGACTTGAAGAAGGACTGACTTGTTGTAGTTCTGGTTGAATGACTTTTGCATCAATCAAGTCTTAAATCTTGTTCTTTAATCTCTAGCATTTTTTAGTGGAGTGCTCCTTTTGACCCATATGATAGTCACATTATGCTTCTGGGTCAAAGCTGTATGGTTTGTAATTCAGATTAGGGGCTTCACAAACTATAATCCTTGCTTCTTTTAGATGGTGAAAGGTTTGGGTTATTGAGATCTTCAGTTGAGTGAATTGTCTCCTTTGAGTCCCTTGAGCTTGTTTCTTTTCACTCCTCCTTGGCTCTTTTCTCCTTGGGCCTCCTTCATTATTTGGGCTTATTGAAATTTGATTAGTATTGAACGTTGGGTGTTGAAATCTTCTAAGTATTAGGCCCATTGCCATTTCTAGGTCTGTAATGCTCTTTTGTAGCGTGGTTACCTTTTCTTCTAGATTCGAGTCTCCTTTCCAGGTTTGAATCTTGGGCTATTTGATGTATCATCTTTTCTAGGGAGGTGATTCTTTCATCAGCCATGTGAACTTGATTGGAAGAATTCTAAATACTAGTTAGCAACTTTTCTTTTCTTTTTTTTTTTTGAAAGAAATCTCTTCTTTTTAAGAAAGAGAACAAGAAAAATGGAATATAAGGATAAGACTTATTTACAAGTTGTGAGAAATGACTAGAAAACATTCTTAAGGGATCAGGAGCATAAATGTTTACAATCCTACGACAAAAAAGATTCTAAGAATGTATAGGAGAAAAGATTGGAAAGAGTTAGAGTAGAAGGTATAGAGAAAAGGACTTAGAAACTTAAGGATACGACTCTTATGAATATTTGTAGGGAAAATGCAATATGAGGATTATTAAAAAAATTATTACAAATAATCCCTGAAGTCTAGATCCTCTTTTTCTTGTGATGTCTTGCCTCTTCTTCAATCTTATTTCTTTTCTTTAACTCAATTGCCTTGATCCATTTAGCAACCTAGGAGATATCTTTAGTATGGAACTTTTGGAATGCTTTGACCTAGTAATAGGTAGCAATATCTTTGGGGAGTTCAATGACAACGGCAAACGTATCAATAGGATTCATCTTTTGGATGCTTTGTCTATGAGGGAAATCAAGTTTATGGCTTCGAGTATGGCTGATAAACCAAACCATAAGTAAGGCCATATTAATCTTTAATTGTCCATTCTTCTTTAATTATCCAATCTTCTTTTCTTGTAGACAATTAAGTGATTTGGCCTGTGCTGATAGTCGTGTTGGGACATAAGATTTCCCTTCTAAAAACTAGGTTACTAGCTCTGTAATCCTATGATGTATGTAAAATATCCCATCGGGAAACAAAATAGTCTTAAATGCTACCAAGATATAGGCATTGATCCTATATTGCTACCAATCTTTAAAATTACCACAAAAGAGTTTTTGGTTATAGTTAGACGGGGTCGTGAACTAAGTAAAAAGATCACTTACCTTAACGATTCTCTTATGGGGATCTGCCCATATTCTGCATATTTTAGATTTATGGAGGCCTAAGAGTTTTTTGAAAATCTTTACAAGGCTAGCTATGATATCCGAGACATATTTTCTATTTCCAACAAAGAGGAATCCTAACAGATAGGAGTATTCTTCAACCATTAGGTTCAGTCGGCATGGGCTAAAGCGAAAAGACTAACTCTCAGGGTCCTAGAAGTGGAACAAAGCGCATACCATGTCAACTTGCTGATTTTAGGAAAAGGGTTCATGAATGCAATTAGGGTAGGTTCTAAAAAGGTCTTTAAGTTTTGTAACCTTACTTGTTAAAGAATACTTTGATTGGTCACATTTTCTAGATGCTTAAGTAAGGTAGCTTAATCAGCCCCGAGCGGTGGTTACACTACAACACCCGAGACCTATACAATGCCCCCCCTAGGGTTTTAAGATGGCCTAGGTCTGACCATATCTACCTTGTATCCTTGATGCAACAAATGACCCCCCATATCCCAATGCATGTGGTATGCGAAATAAATATGATAATAATACATACATGAAATTAATAACAGATAAACAGAAGTTGAGAGTGAATTCTAGGAAATATATAGGGAAAGAAGCTTCAAGTTTGTCGTTTTCTCTTCTTCTCTTTTATAACAATGTCGCCTTATTAGCTATTTTCCAAACTAAAAAAAAATGTATGCAAGAAGGGTAGGTTCGATAAGTCCTTAAACTCTATGACCCCACGCGTTTCTAAAAAATAGTTATTTGGTTACATTGAAGTTTAAGTGGGGTAGCCTAATCGGGTTCGAGTAGCGGTTGCCCAACTACACTCGAAACTTACACAACAGCTCCCCTCTTAGGGTCCTAAGGCGGCCTCGATTTGACTGTATCTACCTTGCATCTTTGATGCAATCATTCCCTGAATGTCTCGATGAAAAGATGAATACAATAATTTTAAAAAAAGTATATTACATGAAATAAACAAATAAATGAATAACATGGGTATTTTGAAAGGAAAATTTAATTTTAGAAAGTTTTTAAGTGGTTAACTCTCTTAACGTCCCCAGTGGAGTTGCCAAGCTATTGAGCTTGGTTTTTTTCTCTCGGTTTTTATAATTTAGTCTTCCTTAACCTGATTAATATTAAATCTTACCCATTTAGTATTGACCCCTTGATTGTGGTTTAAAGAAAGCTAGTTTTTTATATTTTGAAAATGCTTTGGAGTCGTCACTCGATCGAAGTCGGGAAAAAGAGTTAAGTTATAACCAATTGGGTAAATTTGTTATAACTTAGCTATTGGTCTAATGATAAAACCAATTTTATAAAATGGTTTTCTAAAACAAGAGATCTAGATCTAAGTGCTATCCTACTAAACTCTAAACGAGTATTACTTTTTAACTTTCCAAATTTGATCTTGCTTTTCAATAATACCCTTTTTTAATTTCTAAACAACTAATCATATCACATACGACTAATTTAATTAATTTACACAAATATTTACAAAGATGAAAAAAAATAAAATAAAACTTTCTATATTTTAAGTTGCCCCATATACTTACGTACGAGTGCTTACATACTCGCTGTTTGAGATAAGACTTCTATAGTTCATTCTGTAAAACTTTAGTGGGTTGGGTTTATTTTAATTTGGAAGTATGCTGGATTTACGTTTTTAACTCAATTTGGTTTATTTAAGGAAATTTCTAAAAAAAAAATCATAAATTAGAAATTTTATTTATTTTAGAAAATTCTAAAGTGCTCTAATTTCGAGCATGGGTTGATTTATTTTGCTTATTTGAAATTTTTTTTTCTAAGTGATAAAAAGATTACCTTTCACATTCTTAATATTATTATCATTTCAATTTTTTATATTATTTATTGTTATCTTATTTTATTTAGCAACAATATATATATATATATATATTTTACTTTCTCCTTTCTCTCTTTTTTTTTTCTTTCATTTTCATTTTCTTTTTTTTTTTTTATATTTTACATTTGCAATTGGAAAATAAATGAATAAATAAAAAAAAATTAACAACTAGGATTGGAGCTAGTCCAGACTAGGAGAGAGGTACTCGAGGTCGGGTCTTGGTGCAAGCTCAATTAGGTTGGCTCGAGATAGGCTCTAGATTCGAGTTGGGCTTCAAAATCCTTTCTAATAACAGCAGCAGTGATGGTGATTTAGTGGCTAGGAAAGGGCATTTGTGAGTTTTTTGTTGGGTTTGTGGGGGGTAGGGAGGATGCCGAAGTCAATAGAGGTAGTTTGGGTGGCGGTTAGAATCGACGGTTGGTAGTAGTGTTCAGTTATGCAAGATGTGGTTGCTAGAAGTAACTAGTTGATTGGGTTAGGTGTTTTTAGTGGTGGAGAACTTAGCCTTGTGGTTGGTCTGTAGTAGAAGTAGCTAGATGAGGTGGTGTCATTATGGGTCAAGGTGGCACTTAGGGTTTAATGGTGGTGGTTTGTTTTTGTGTGTGTGTGTGGGGGGGGGGGGGGGGGGGGGGGGGGGGGGGGGGGGGGGGGGGGGGGGGGGGGGGGGTGGGGGGGGGGGGTGGTAGGGGTTGGTCTGTAGCTTACAGGGCAAGTTGGGTTTGTGAGCTTAAGGTATAAGGAAGCTTGATGAATGGTTGATCTCACTCAAAGTTGAGTAGAGAGAGAGAGATAGATATATATATATATATATATATATATGAGAGAGAGAGAGAGAGAGAGAGAGAGAGAGAGAGAGAGAGAGATGATTCTCTTAGCTTAAATGAGCTCTTTAAGTCCTAATTTATATGAATGCAGTACGAATTAAACTTGGGAAGTCAAGAGAATCAATTAATTCGAGGATTTCAAATTAATGTCTTTTTGACCATGACTTGATTTTTTTAGAACTTAAATCTTGATTTTTGCTACCTAAATGATTGAATCTAGATAAGCTCTTAATATAGATTAAGAAAAGGCTATGTGATAAATAAGATCAGACCAAGAAATCATGCGTGTATATGGGGAATTTTCGTAGAAAATCTAGTCAAAGTGAGGGCGGTAAGTTAGCTCTTGAGTGGGAAAGAGGAGGAAATCAAGAGAAAGAGAGAAAAAAAGAAGGGAGAAGGAGAGAAAGGCAGTTAACATGGCATTACATCAACCGCGGGGGTCCAATGGGGAAATGCTACGTGTCTAATAGTGACATGTGGTAGCTGATGTGGCATGCTATTTCAACATCACCCATCCGAGGTTGCCACTTATCGAGACACGTAGCATAATGGACCCTTGACACGTAGCAACTCCTAATGTGGTAATATATCTATAGAAAGAAAAAGGCTTTCCTTACCTTTGCTAGAGATATAGCAACGCATGGTAGGGTTCCAAACTATAGTGTATTCAAAGGTTGTGAACAAGGCTAAGTGTTTTGAGTAGCTATTGAAGAGAAAACCCGATTAACTGAGTCATTGTATAAGTATAGTATTGGGAAAGAGGCCTATGCTTAGTTATATTGTACTAAGTCATGATACGGTTGCTAAGAGGCCAGCTTCGAGTATTATTATTAGAGACCCTGGAGATAGATCAATAGGATTGTAGCTTAATCTATGGCCTTGGAGCTCTAGCACCTACTATGATATGTATACAATGCTTTGGTCTACACAATCTGTCAACTTGTAAGTGGACTCCAAAGGCTTGCTTCCTCCATCGAAAGATGGGTAAGGACTACAGGGAGGTCACAATACTTCGCTGGGGGTTTTATTTTAGATGTGGGCAAAGGGACTACAGGATTGTTGACTATAAGAATGTAGCTATTTAGAATTTAAGGGCATCGGTTGGTAAAGCCCCTTTAGCTCCCAAAGCTACATGCCTTAGAATGTAGGACCCCATTAGAGACCTCGGGTGAGAGTGTTTGCCCTTTAGCATTAGGACCTTGCGTCAAACATAGAGACTCTAGCAAGTATGTTCTTTGTCCATAATCATAGAGTATATGCATTGTTTCATATGGGTGCATCTCATTCCTGTGTGGCTAATTCTTGTATAAAATAGTATGGTGTTTGTTATAAATTTGAGTTCTAAGTTGTTTGTGAATTCACCTTTAGGAAGTGAAGTGATATTAAACTACGTATGTAGAAGTGGAAAGGAGGATCCTGCCAGTTGATTTACTAGAGTTGGGGCCATTGGATTTTGACATTGGTCTAGGCATGGATTGGCTATCAAGACACAATGCTACCAGTGATTGACATAATATGGTGGTTTCTTTTGAGCCCCCAGGTTTAGAGCCCTTTAGTTATTAGGTAGAAATGCTGAAATCGACTTGGTGTCTCCAGTCCTTTTTGTAAACAAGCTTTGGGCATAATGTGTTTTACGTATTAGATTTAGGATATGAGGAAAATTTAGCCCTAGATATGTTGGTCTCTGTAAGTTTTTAGAGTGAATTGGGAAAGTAGCATGAAGGTTAAAGCTTCCTCCTTGGCTTAAGAGTGTACATGATGTGTTTTACGTATCCATATTGAGAAAGTATAAGAAACCCTACCTAAAACAGGAAGAGGAACCACATGTGTAGGTGGTAGATTTAGAAAACTTATTGTTATAGTTAGATGAGTTAGTAGATAAGAGACCAGTTAAGATTGTGGACACTAATGTACAGAAACTGAGAAGGAGAAGTATACCTTACGTGAAGGTTTAATGGTCAAATCGCTCTAAAAGTGAAGCGACTTCGGAGCTAGAGGAGGGAATCAAAAGGGAGTATCTAGAGTTATTTTGGAATCTAGGTAAGTAACTTCTAGGGACAAAAGTTTTTTCTCGGGGGTAGAGTTGTAAAGCCTAGAAAAATAAAATAAAAGCAAAAAAGGGATTTAAATAAAATAAGTTATTAAAATATAAGAGGGGCTTAGTATTTCATGTAATTGACTTATGCCTATAGGGGCATTTAAGTTAAATAAAAGATTAAAACCCCTTCTTAACCCTAACTCTATTTAAACCCTTACTTAAACTATAGAATGTTTTTCTTCGTCTTGACTCTTGGAACCCTAAAATTCGTATCTTAGCACCTCATTATTGGAAATCACAAGAAAAGGGTCGAATTGCTACGAAACTGCAATTACAGGGTAAGTTGATACTAGTGTGCATTCTTTTGTGTGTTTTTCCATGAAAAAGGATGTTAAAATTAATAGAATCCATGTATTGCAGTGATGTAAATGTGTGGAATTGGTTACTTGGTGTTGTTGTAGTAAGGAAATGCATAAGCAT
Source organism: Lumnitzera racemosa (assembly GCA_024138005.1). NCBI lineage: Eukaryota > Viridiplantae > Streptophyta > Magnoliopsida > Myrtales > Combretaceae > Lumnitzera > Lumnitzera racemosa. The sequence continues at coordinate 82,735,907 of JAMXBC010000008.1, read as the reverse complement.
GCCCTTTAATCTAAAGTTTCATGATTATAAAATAGATTAGGGTTGGTTTTGTGTATGTTAATTTGGTGATTTGATTTATCTCTATGTTTGATGGGTTGTTGTTGAATGTTTAGAGTTTTGGTGACGTGTTGAAGTTGTAATTATTGTAGAATGAATGATTTGGAGTAGTGGTTATAGGAGAAAGTCGAAGTTCAAGGGAAATACGGTTAAGGACCATGGCTGTAGTCGTAATCATGTTCATCTTTAGGAATTGTGTTGAGTTGTGTATGAAGAGGAGAAGGAAATTTAAGGATGAGAGGACCATAATCAAGGTTTATGGCTATGGTCATTGCTTGTGGTTATTCCTTGTAGAAGAGCATGAACTATGGCCAAAGATTAAGGCTATGATTATTACTTGTGTACTTGTTTCACATTCTAATCCTTCTTTTCTTGCTTTCTAGCCTTCCAACTCATAACCTAAACCAATCTATATCATCTTAGAATTCTAAAATTATCCTAAAAACATAGATAATAGCAACTTAACCCAAGATTCAAGTAGGATTTTGGAATTGAATCCAAGTTAGGACATGAAAGAGCCTTTTAGAAAGTAAATTCAAAACTTTGCTTTATTTATTATTAGGTGTTGATTATGAACTTACGCTTCATCTAGACACCAAAAACAATAGTAGTTACTCTTTGAATTTAGGCATGAGACACTTGCATGGTTTGTTATGCTTGATTAGTTTAGTTCAATAAATGAAATTAAATGAAACTTAACCTATTAATTGTTGTGTTGTGCTACATGTACTTAGCTTCGACTTCCCATTGTTAGGGTCTGATGGGTTGGTGAGGTACCTAGTGATTATATACTACTTGCCCGATGGGAGATCTAAGAAGGATTACTTGAGTGATGGATATGACTCACACCAATATATATATATATATATATGTTGTGTGCCTAGTATAGACCCTTCATTTTTGCCTACAAAAAGAATTAGGATGTTTTTTTCTTTAATTTTCAAGAGACCTAAAAAATAAAATTCCATAAGTTTTTAAATAAAAATAGGGGAGCACTTAGGAAAAAAAAGAGAAAAGAAAAAAATAAAATAATAATGATATATGTATAAGGAAAAAAAGAAATAAAAGTGGAAATTATTAATTTTTTTTTTTTGCATGCCTATTTACTTTCAATGTACGACTGCATTGCAAGCACACATGAGGCATATAAGTGTCCCAACCTGCTGCCTCGCCCCTTCCCCCCTAATCTCTTCTTTCTTCTTCCTTCTTCCTTCTTATCCTATTTCATTGATCATAATCAGAAAGCTCCACCAAATGGGGTGTTTTTACACCATAAAATCAACCTGATTTGATTCAATTCTTTGTATCTTAAAATTAGGAGAAAATATGTAATTAAAAGGGAAGCACGCGTACGATATTTTGAGTCCAAAATCTTGAAAAATAATAAAGCGAAGGTTAACCAACGAAAAATAATAAAAAATATGTCTTTTAGGAAACTTAGTGTATATATCTCCAAATAAATGGAGAATTGAATCTTCTAACACGATTCCACCATATAATTAGTGTTTAAAATTGGTAATAAGATGTAAGAGGTTGATTTTATCCAATTAATTGATAGAAATAACACCTAAAATGCATCAAAATTGGACAAAAAAGGAAGAAAAATAAAAACGAACCAAACCTATGAGATATAAGTTGATTTAATTCCCAAATTCAAAAGGGAAATTTCGTAACCAAGAATCCTAAGTTCACATTATAAATAAGGCTCCCTTTATTACATTGAAACACAAAATGGCACAAAAGATGGATTAAATTGAGAGCATTATCGAGCTTTTACTCCATATTCTAATTCTAGGGATTTAGTGAAAACTCGATTTTCTTCGAGTAAATTGGAATTAGGAGCACGATTTTACTGCAAATTGATGGAGGGGTTTCAAAGCTTGGGAAGTTGAGGGTCAAGAATCATTGCCGTCTTGCCAAAAATTGCCTGAAAAGTCCATATATTGGCTGCTGGTTTGTTATTACACAAGGTAAGTTCCTAGAACAATTGTGTGTTCTTCATTGTTCTTGTTTCCTTTGTCATTTTGATCCATGTTTTATGTTGAATAATTGTGAAATCATGTTTTTATGTATGTAACAAGCTTGTTTGATGTAATTATTGTAGTATACTTGATAGATTTATTATTTTTATGATATAATAATCATGTAATATGTTTGTTGATATTTCTTACTTATTTTAATTAAATTGGGTGTTTTGATTGATGAATTGTAATACACTTATTATGATTCATGTTTGTATAATGCAGAATTGATGTTTGAACAAGTGATTGTTATGGAATCAGATGTTTTAATTCAAAATTTTATTAAATTATCATAATAAAGTAGTTCTTGTTAATAATTGTAAATAGTTAATATAAATGATAAGCATGCCATGTAGAATGTATTTATGAGTCTACGAATGTTGTATGCTTTTTTTTTTTATATATATACTTTATGTGATTTATTTAACATGTATGTCTTTATTGGGTCTCTTTTATAAAAAGGGTTGTTTTTTTTTTATAAATATTTTACCACCTTAGAAAAATGTTTTTTCTTAAATAAAAACCTAAATGGACCTTTTTTTTTTTTGAAAAAAAGTTATGGAATTCTAGTCTTAAAAATTTTGGATCAAGAAAAAATATATTTTTATAAATTAATTAACATGTAAATATTTAAAGTGAAATGTTTTTCAAAATAAAATGAACTAACACAATAAAATTTTTATAAAATTATTATAGAATTACATGGGTGTAATCTTAGTTAGTAGGTATGTCGACACTTCAGGTGGTCCTGAAAAAATAAAAAAAAAAATTTTTCCTTTTTTTTTTCCTCTAATGTTAAGCCCTATTTTATTTTAAGAACCCATCAAAGGCTCGTATACTTTATAGACTTCTTTTATGGAATCTCTTTAGGTTTTGAAATATATTAGGCCCTGAGCTTAGTATTTTTGGTTTCTTTTTATAAAATTGTTTTTTTTAAGAAAAAACATGGATCGGTAGTTGAAATTAAGGCCTATTTACCTATGGGCCCTAATTTCATTATTTCTTGATTTTGATTGAAATTAAGGCCTATTTACCTAGGAAAGAGAGGAACTGAATTTTTAGCTCAACACCTAGGAGTCATGAGTTACTCCAAGTTCCAAAATGTTAAAACTATATTGTTTGCTGGTTGAATGAAAGATAATAAAAATGAAAATGTTGCATTAGTTCTATTTATGAATGCATGTGATTCTTGTTATGTATTTGAAACACGCAGGTGATTTCATGTTTTGTACTAGGCACAGCTCACCTTTTAGGGATTTGCAGTTTTTCAGTTTCAGGTATAGTTAACATAGAAAGTATCGAGTACCATGAAGATTCAGATTTAGATTATGCTCATTTTAAGATTATCTTGATAAGCTTGCTATGGGTTTAAGGCCAATACCTTATTGTCGAGTTTGTGACCTTATTTGAGAGGTATTAAGAGCTGACAAATTAGTCTAATGATCCTTAATTTGAGCTCACTAAACCAAATATCCTTAAATCATCTTAAGGAAGGACTAGATCCTGGGTCTTATCACTTAGTCCAAAAACTTGAGCCTAAGTAAATACGTCTAACCCAATCTTTCAATTAAGCTAATTCAACCCTCTAATACACCAAAATAGTCATATCATTTTTATTGCATACTACATTATATGTATATATGTACGTATATTTATAATTGGCTAAATATATGTAGTAGACATATGATAGCTGGTGGCTAATGGAATAGTAAAAAGATTACACATTTAAAGATCAATAACCATTGAATTCTTTTATAAAACGAAATGGATAAATTATGTTGACCACTTGTAAACTTTATAGATGACATTGAAACTTTATATTTTTAAAACACAACACTTATTCTCCTACTTTTCGCTACTCAAATGCTAACCACTTTTCGCTACTCAAATGATAATGCAGCCAGGAAGCTACGTAAACCTTATGGGTTTTCGAACTCAAATATAAAGTTGATCAAGAGGTTCAATGGATAATCCCTATAACCATACAAAATATAATGATGGAAACCCTAAATAAAACAAGCAAACTCTAATTAATGAGTAAAAAAAACACTAAATGAGAAAATTGAAAACCCCAACGTAAGTGTAACCTTAATATCCTAAGTAGAAACCCTAATACATAGGAAGCCTTAAAACAACCAAAAACTTGATTTATATATCAAAACCCTAAGTGAATGACTTAAGGACCCTAGTGAAATAAGAAACCCTAATTGTATAGTTAAAATCATTGGCTTTGTACAATCAATTTCATTAATCATCTAAAAACCCTAAGTTCTAATCATTTATGTGATCCCATAACTATAAGTGGACCCAAAACCCTAAGATACCCCAAGTAAATGAGCAAAATAAGTTGACCAACTAAAATGATGTAATAAAATAGAACCAAACCTTAACTAACCTTAGTTACACTTAATTCACTTAATTGTATCTAATCATGATTAATTAACCTAATTACCTCCTCAATCTTATAGCTAACATCTATTACATCTTAATTCGCAAGGGACAAATATCATTAAACAAGAGTGGTCGAAGGAATTAATTGGTGCATCAAGACCCTTCCTTTAAGGGGATAAGATCTTTCCCTTAATGGCAAAAAGGGAGAAGAAGGACAAGGGTGCATCAAAGGAAAGTGTACCCTGAACCAAATCAACAAACCTTTGTCGTCTTTTCCTCTTACATGTATCGGCCACCCCATTCTCTCTCCCTTTCATTTTATCCCTCATTATACATGCACAATCCTCTCTAAAAACTCTCTCAAAATAAACCCTCAAACACCCCCTCATTCCTCTTTCTTGGCCACCCTACATACTCCATTGCTGGCTACAAAAATACCACCATCACTCTACCCAATCGTTGACCACTAAGTGCTACACTACCCTTGCTCACCCTCTACTTTGTCAATACACTCTCACAACCACTCCTAATCTAATAACAACCCAAGGAAAAAGAAGGCCACTTTCTCAAGCTTCAAAAAGGTAAATCGCACTAGCCTTTCTTTAGGATTTGTAGTGTAATCTTACTTATTAGGTGCTAAAACTCTTCTAATAAGTGTGTCATGATAATGTAGTAAGGAAGAGGGTGAAAAACTAAAAGCAATCTTAGTACATGGTTCCTTAGTTAACTTCATGCTCTAGTGTATAATTAAATGTAGAGATAGATGACGAGGAAAAACAAGTAAGAAAACCTTAAGAAACTTAGAGTCTCTAGCTTACTACCTCTCCTAAAGGATGTTTCCTTAGTGTTTAACACTCATTTGTAGACAAATACTAATTTTCTTGATAAAAGACTATATAGGATTAACTAAACACCCACTAAAATGATAAGTTGTAAGGGAAGTAAATGAAACCCCCCAAAAAACCACCTTGGACGATACACATAGAAGTAAGAACAAGCTACAACTTTTTGCTTGTAGCCTAATTACATTGTTAGTTAATGATAAATTAGGATTAGTACCTATTTAACCAATTTTTGTTTGTTAATGTTGAGCTAGAAGTCTAAATAAGCTTAAATGGTGATTTGGGCCTTAAAAACATGATTAGTGGTAGAATAAAAGAGAATGACTAGATCTAGACACTTCATAAAAATGAAATATTTAAAAGGCTCATCAAAGAAGTGGACTAGAGGCCCTAAAATGAAGGTTAAGCCCAAAACCTATCAAAAAGCTCAAAATTAAGCCTATGAAACCCTAAAAGCCCAGTCAACTAGCAGCTCCAAGACTTCCTAAAGATGTGAATTAAAGTCTAATGAATCCAATGTGACATTTGACAAGGCCTTTATGGGCTCAACTTGAAGTAACTATAAGGACAAGGTAAGAAAGGCCCAATTTGACCAATAGAAGTGACCTGAGGCCCGATAGAAAACCTTAGGAAGTGAATCTAAAAAGTTTAATTAAAATCCATAAAAAGAGGCCCAAGAAACAAAACTTAACCCTAAGCTTAAGAGAAGGCCCAAAATCCTTAAGGAGAAATTCTTAATCTTTGACCAACTTGAATAATTGACTTAATTTGAAAGTTGTGGGTTCAATATGAAAATTGACTATAAAAACGTTAAAAATGGACTTAAAATGAAGAATTTATGGACAAAATATAAAAACAGGAAAGCTAGGATGAGAAAGAGAAAATAAATAGTATAATGTAGAATGCTTATTTACTTTAGTTAGAATCTTCAAGTGACATGGACCTTGGGATCGACTCGACTGGGGACTACTAAGACTACTAGATACCATGGCTAAGAGAGTATATCGACCCTTATCTTATCTTGTATTTGCTTGTATAACATTGTTTATATATATATGAAAATTGTTATGCTCAAATAATTGGAAATTCTTGCATGTGCTTATATTAGATTGCAATTGCTTGATAAGACATTGTGATATTTCAAAACTAAGCTTGGTTGTTGCATTAATTGATAGGGCTATAGAATGTTTGCTATATATATATTGGTTGGTCACCTATAAACTGGATTAATAACTATTTGACCTATAAATAAATTGGCCATACATTGCATCCTTTTGCAATAATAAAAAGGGTATTAATACTATGTAGTGGAGCGGGAGATCATGTATGATGGATCCATTTAATTGTTATATGATTATGTTATTGTTGATTCACACGACATATTTGTGCAATGTGTTCTTACTTCGACCTTTGGAATCTACTTGGCTTTGGGGAGTGTCACTCTCTACTTGAGATCAAGTTGTGTCCATTGCTTTAGGTTTACTAAGAGAAATGATATCGAATTTAGATGTAGAGACCTAGGTCTTGATGTGTTTAAATACTTCATAACCTAAACAATGTTAGGCAAAAATCTGTGCTTTATATAGTCACCCGTATGCTATATGCGATGTTTGCATTTCATATTCGTATTTAATTAGCTTGCTTGAAAAAAATTACTTGTTAGTAGGATAGGAAGGTTACTTGCTCATAGTTTGTTGTTGTAGCATGACTTATGGCTAGAGCCAGGATGTGAGATGCTCGAGGTTAGTTCTCGTGGCTTTAGGGATGTTAGAGGAATATGAGAGCACGAGTGAACCTTTATATGATATATGAACTCTCTAGTAGTTATTTATATTTCAAGACTTATAGTAGCATGGTGGGGTAAGGGAGGGGAGGGGGTGGTGGGGAGGTTGCGGTGGTTTGTACGGGTACATTTATCCTAGTAGGTTATATTGCTTTTTATTTAATGTTTTAGTTATTTTTGGTTGCTTTGATAATATTAATACCGGTCTCCCAGTCGAAGTTAAGATTGTATTGATCCCTTATGTAGTATAATGAAAGTTCTTAACCAAATAGAGGTATTAGTCTTGGAGCTTCTTCTAGTATATGGTGGAACTATCACAATTTGGTTGCCTATCGGGTTATGACAAGCTAACATATCATTGTTATGCTAGCATTATTCATTAGTTTATTTAAATAATATAATTATTTAAATAGTATAACTATGTATATATTGATAATAACTAAAAGTATAAAATATTTAAGTAAATTACAAAAATTTTAAAATAAAAAAATGATTAAATGTAGAAATTTCAAGATATATACATATGCATTATATAATATATGTATATAAAACAATCAAATAAGTTGATAAAAATAAAATAAGATAAAAAACACAAAAAAAAAACCACTTCTGGTCATCTCCACCTATCATGGCAATATGTTTATATGTATGTTATATATAATATGTCTTGAGCTTTGTGCATTATTTGAAAAAAATTAGCATTTTTCCAATTAAAAATTTTCTAAATTTATTTAAAATTTTTTATTATATTGGTTATTATTCATATATAATTGTTCCTTTCAAATAAAATAATGAATAATGCCAGTGATGACATGGCTTTGATACAACAAATTTTATGTCACATTAGGGTTGAAGTAGGCAAAAGTAGAGGAATAAGTATTGTATTTTAAAAAATATAATGTTGGTATCATTTATAAAGTTTATAAGGATAACAAAAAAATAATTTACCTAAACATAATAGTAATATGTGCATGTTCATAATTGCACATGATCAATTTATGCAACATACAAGTGGAATATTTTCAAGTGTGTAATATTCTTGTGATTATGCGTTTATAAATTATGCTTTCTAATTCGCATTTTAGATTATTAGTCTAAATAGGTCATAAAGAAGAAATGTTGAATTAATTGATATATAAATTAACTCTTCTTTTTTAAAATAAACTATTCTCATAACTTTTAATTAGAAGATTTTTTTTTTTTTTGTCGATATAGCAAGTAAAATGCATTTCTTATGATAGAAAATGTAGTAAAGTAAATAGATAAGGGATAAAGAACTTGAAGTAACTATGTATAATGGTTCCTCCTTACGAGTCAATATACTCTTCTAGCTCTAAGTTAGGCTTCAGTATCTAAATTGGGCTCCATTACCTTGAGAAAATTAAAAGTATAACCATAAATTATAATTATTCATTGATTTATCTTAGACTTCTGCCTCAAGAAGATCGTCACAAATAGAGTCATATTTATAAGAAAAGTACCAAATAGATGTAGAGATTGCTACATGTAGAGTCTAATCGGTATAGTCGAATGTATTCACTATTAGACAGTTGCATTGAGAGGGAAAAATAGTTATTCCCTAATAGAATTAACCGATAACAATTGTATTGAACAATAGACTATAAAAGGAAAAAGGGTTAATGTCAAATTTATTACCCCAATTTTGCTTAAATTTGTTATTCACTACCTAATGAAACTATTCATATTCATTTATACTACTTGATACAACTTAGTTGATGATTATTTGTTGATCCGCTTAACTATATATATAAAAATCAATTGCGAATACTCTAGCAAGTATACTGGGTTGGAATCAAGTAATACAAAGCGAGTAAGGTTGTTGATCCTTCAAAGACTAAGAAATTACTAATCCTATACTAGTTCTTATCAATATTCAGGCAATCAAAAGTAAATTAACTAATCTAATAATTATACTAAAACTATTAAAAGGAAAATAACTATAAAGTATCTAAAACTAAGCAATTAATTGAGAATTATGGGAAAAATAGAATCCACCCTAGTTATGTAAATCAAGTTATCATCATGTTATATAGATTAATAGTTGTATGGTCATTCAAGTGAAATTATCATGCCTTAAAATTAAGGACCTAAAACTCTAATTAATTGGTCAGCTCTTGCATCTCCAATTAATAGTGGACTTTAAATTATAATCGTACATCTCTTGATGCTATGATTGTCTAATGCCCTAAATCAATTATCCCTAATGTCTTAGTGAATAATTAATCGCAGAACATTGCATTAATCCCTAAATGATTTCTAATTAATCTAATTAACCCCGCTCCTATATTAGTAAATCAAATTAATTAAGAATTTCTAACAAACCCTATATCAACTCCCATATTACTAGGGTTTCTAACAATTATAATTACTTAAACAACTATAATTGAAATCATAGAAATTTACAATCATGAATCATCCATATACCTATTAATCCTATAACATGAATACAATTCTCATCTCAACTACCTAGGGTTTCATCAATTCCCACAAATAAAACTTAGCTAGCCACGGAATTTGAAACGAAAGTACAATTACTAATTGAATTTGCAAAGAAGTTCATGATTGAAAGTAGGAACAGATTACAGAATTGTACAAACATAAATAAAATAGAAGTCACCAATTCTGTAATTGTGAAGAGTAAACTTCAATTGCAATTTCAAAGTTGATCTCTACAGCAAAGGTAAAATCATCTCAACGATCTAAGCAATTCTACAGAAGACTTCTTCAAAAACTATCTACTGCCTGTTCTAAGACTCTTTAACTCTATAGAAGATGTAAAAGTTTCTCAAATGATGAAACATACGGTTATTTATAGAGAAAACTAAGGTTGGCTCGCATAAGGCATTTTTTTTCATGAAGGTTGGCGGCATAGACTCTAAAGGCAACCAGTGTACATTGTAGGCCGGCTGCCTTCAAGTCTAAATTGTTGTGGCTCGATTTAAGATTCGTTCATTTGAGTAAAATTCTTCTAAATCAATCGTATTTCCACTCTAAATCCTCCATTGCCTGAAAATGTCCAAATGAAGATACTTAACTACCAATTCATACTGATTTCTATAAAATCAATAATAATTCTATTTAATTTGCGCACTAAAATATGAATAAAATATACCTTTATCATTTGCATATGTCGATATATGCCCAAATCATGACTTGACATGTAGATTGTAAAGTTCATGTAGATATTTATGCCTATGTAGCGTGTTTTATTGCCTATGTGGTACTATATATTATTATCATTGTGGCACTATATATTATCATCATTGTTATTGTATTATTAATTATTACTGTTGATTGCATGTTGACGTGGTGTCTACATGGCATTATTATGATATATTATAAGTAAAATGCATGGTCACATAAGACAACTCATCCTTATATCCATTCCCACTTCCTAATCATTTACTCAACTAATAGTTATTTTATATGTCATTATATAGTGGGATAAGATTCATGGAATAAGCTATGTGGGATAAAAATTGTAAATTTTTCATTTTTTTATTACAAAAACAAGTGTAAAACCAATTTTCCATCTCTTTGTTTTTCCTCACTTGTTTATGCTAATCTAAAGTTAATACCATAAATGGAAAGTACTCCGCATTCTCTATCGTTCACAACCATAAAAAACATTAAACACCATCATCACATTGGAAAACGCTTGTAAAGTGGTCCCCCCTGGATTGTTTCTGGTAGTTGCAAAATATTTTAAGTACTAAAAACAGCTCGATCATGCCACTTTGAGCTGCTACAATTTGATTCACTGTCTCCTTTAGCTTTAATCACTACTATGGTTTTATTATAAACATGGGACTCTATCAAAGGGTAGTGCTGGTCAAAACTAAAGAGGATGGAGAATCAAATTTTGGTGGCTCAAAGTGGCATCATTAAGTTGTTTTTGGTACTTAAAATATTTTTCAAGTACTAGTAACAGTCCATGGGTTCCACTTTGCAAGCTTTTTTCGACAAGATGATAGTGTTTAGTAGTTTTTTGTGGTTGTGAGATGATAGAGGATGTGGAATACTCTCTATTTATGGTGTTATCTTTAAATTTGCACAAATGAGTGAGGAAAATAAAGAGTTAAAAAGTTGGTTTTACACTTGTTTATGTAGAAAAGAAATGATAAATTTACAATTGTTATCCCACATAGTTTATTCCATGAATCTTATCCCACTATATAATGAGATATAGAATAGCTATTGGTTGAGTAAATGATTAAGAAGAGGGAATGGACGTGATAATAGATTATCTTATGTGACCATGCATTTTACTTATAATTTATTAGTTATCATAATAATACCACGTGGATGCATGCAATCAATAGTGGTAATTAAATATTAATAATTAATAATATAATAACAGTGATAATAATAAATAGTGCTACATAGACAATAAAAATGCCATGTGGATGCCATGTAGGCATGCTAGTGCCATGTCAATGCCTACATGGATTTTACAATCAACGTGTTAAGTTATGATTCGATTATATATCCACGTATACAAATATTAGATATTTCTCATAGATTTTGATAATAACAAAAATGGATAAAAGTTAATGAATCATTAAGAATGCAGGTATTCAGAAGAGTTATCAAAAAGTTTAAATTCGCAAAACTAAGTTATCTTCAAAAACTTATTTAGAAGGTTTGATTTAATTAAAAAAGAGAATAGTTTGAAATTCTTCAAAAAGTGTTTTAGAAGCTTTATAAGTAGAAGCGATATAGCAATTCGGAAGCTTGTTTAGAGACTTTGAAGAAAGGAAGAATGATACTCTTCAAAAGCTTATTTAGAAAGTTGGTCTAAAAATGAACGATGATGAAATTTAACTTATATCAGATTCGAATTCAACAAGGCTTAGCTTTACTAGATTGGGTACACTTAATATGTTTTAGGGAAATACACTTAATATGTTTCACTTAAGATGGAACCAAGATCCATGTGGATTATTTTTTGAGCAAATATATTTTTGATAAATCAAGATATACATAAATATGGATAAGGATAAGGGTGATTCGAATTTTGTGGAATTTCAATTTTTTTTTAATATGAGGCTTATCTAGAAGTTGCTGATAAAGCATATTTCTTCATCAAATTCAAATATGAAGCTTGTTTAGTGGTTAAGGATCGAAGTGTGTTTGACTGAAACAAGATAAGGAGAGCTATTTTTGAATTTCAAAAATACCAAGATCTTCTCAAAATGTCTAAGGATTATCTTTAACAAATACTGGTTAGATAAACACGAAAGTGAAGATAATCTTCAACAAATTAGCTGTTGGAAGATTTCAGTATAAAAAGAGAAAGGATTCAAACGCTAGATACATCTTTGAGAAAAAAAAAATTTCGTTACACAAAAATTGTGAATAGATTCTACCTTCTGAAAAGTAAAAAAAAAAAGTGTCTTTCAAATACTTCTTCAGAAAGTTGCACCAAAGCAAATTATACAATAATCGTTATTTCTCTTTAGAACAAAATTAATTGAGATTTATATTTTTGTTCTCATTTGTAATTTGTAACTTTTGTTTGTTGTTTGAGTGTTAAGATAAGTGCATTTGTACTCTATAGATCTGTAATTAGCTTAGATTGTAGAGAAGCTAAATAGATAGAGTAGAGTGTTATGAAGTTCATGTGTGACAAATGTTTTTAATCTTTTGTGATTTGATTTAGTGGATCAAGTGGAGTGGCACCAGTAAAGTAAACTGAGTCCTTAGCAGTGGAGCTGGAAGAGAGTAGTAGGCAGAAGGCCAAAGCTCTATAAATTCTTAGCTTGATATTCTCCTTCATTACTCTTTTAATTTACTTGGTTAATTGTTGTGTGTTAAATTATTAGAATATTACTATCTACCAATATAAGTTGTTAAGAGTGGTAACTTTATTTCTCTTATATCGATATTTTTTTCAAAAAGTTTAAAGATATCAATTCACCCCTCTCTTGATATCTTATATGGGACCAACAACAAACAATCATTAATTGAGTTATACAAGTGTCGAGCCTGATTTTTCGATTTCTTTTATTTAAAAATTAATTTCTCCATTTCCTGATTAATACTAAACCCTAACTCATTTAATATTAATTATCGACTAAAGAAATTGAGAAATTCCGATTTTTTTTTATTGAAAATAATTTTTGGAGTTGCCACCCAACCGAAGTCGGGAAAAGAAAAGAAACCATAACCAAACCGTAACCAATTGGGTGGATTGATTACGATTTGGCTACCGGTCTTTAATTTCAATTTGAATGAAGAACTAGAGGGTTCCAAATTCGGGGGTTAACCTATTAAACCTTAACGGGTACTACTATCTATTTACCAAAATTAGGATTATTTTTCTAATTATAATATTTAAAAATAAATAAAAAAAATCAAAAGAAAAAAAAAACCCCTAAGTTTCTACATATTTTATCGTCGCCCTGAAGGTGCCTACGTACCCGTTAACCGGGATCAGACAATCGTAGTTCTTTTCGAAAACTTTAATGTATTGGTTTATTTTAATTTTAAAAACTACTCGAGTTTACGTTTTTAATTTATTCGGTTTATTTTAAATAATCTAAAGGGGTCCTAACTCTTGAATGTTATTGTTTTATAAAAAATTTTTTGCTAAAAGCCCTAAAATTTAAAAAGGATTTTTTATTAACTTTTATTTAAAAAAAAACAACTTTCTATATGATAAATCCTTAAACAAGATCAAATCTTAACAAAAATAACTAATCCTAACAACGCCTAAACTAACGTAAAATATACATTCACTTCAATCAATACTTAATTTATCTAATCAAGAAAACTAATGTTAAAAGAAGAATACCTAAATTAATATATACATATACATATATTGTTGTTATTAAACAATTATTTATATATAAATGACTAAGAGTAAAAGCTCCTAAAACTAATATGTTCATGTTCGTATATGTTATATTCAATAACTAAAGATCTAAATAATGATAATAATAATAATGTAACAATAATAAATAAACAATTAAACAAACAATTTCGAAATTGGAAAGAAACGGACCTGAACTTCTTGATTACGTGATGAAGGACGATGGCTAGTGTATAACGGAGTTGCTGTTGCGTGAGGCCACTAGCGTCGGATTATTGTCTGAGTTTGATTCTCTGTTGTCCGCCTTGTTGCTATCCCGTTTGCTGTTGTCTGCTTTATTGCTATCTGCCTTGTTTGTTACTGTCTGCCTTATTGCTGTCCTGTTTGCTGCTGTCCGCCGTGCTGCTGTCTTGTCCGCTGCTGTCTAGTTGCCGTGGGTTATGCGGATCGATGCTACAGTAGGCTGTTGTTGGGAGAGAGCTTGATCAGTGTGTATGTGTGCTGTCGGCGTGGTGTGAGGGTCAGTGTTGTTGTATGCTGTCGGCGTGGTGTGAGGGTCAGTGTTGTTGTATGCTGTTGGCGTGGTTGCCCTATCCACCTGGTGTTGCTATTGTTCGCCTGATCGTGCTGCTGTTCACCTGGTGTTGCTGCTATTTGCCCGATCGTGCTGCTGTTCTCCTGGTGTTGCTGTTGTTTGCCTGGTGTTATTGCTGCTGTTTGCCTGGTGTTATTGCTGCAGTTGCCTGGTTGTGCGACAGTTGTGGGCTGATTGATGTTCGGTGAGAACTGTCCTATGTACACTGCTGCTGCTTTTACGGTGATCTGTATGACAAGGACTACAGCGTTGGACTATCAGTAAGGGAGGTTGCAATCCCAAAAGACAAAGTTGTGTTTTAGAGAGTGACTTTTTTGAATCAGTCGTCCCAATTCATCTCTAACCTTACATATAAATATAAAACACTTGTTAGAAGAAACCCTAATATTGTAAGATAGTTGAGTGGTAATAAGAAGGAAGAGAGAGAAATTACTTGTAATTGTGATTAAGGTTTTTGAGTTGTAGGATTTTATGCATGGGTTGAGAAGGTTTTGTAAGAGATTAAATATATTATAATACGAGACATTTTGTAGATAATAATACAATAGTACGAGTTGGGCTAAGCTTTGGAATAGTGTGGGCCTAACAATTTGGTGCTTTCATCTATATCCATTGTAATACATACTTGATCATCCACTCAGGCATCAGATATGGAGACAATCAAGAATATGTTTTTAGATATTCAGCAACAACAAACATCAACATGAATTATTTGTGAACAATTCTATTCAATAACTTACATAAAGATTGCTAAAAACTAAGGTGAATGGGGCTCGATTTGATCACTCATTGCATGATATTGTTCATATTGATCTTGCTTATGAGTTATCATATTCTCAATCATTTAATAGTGTGTTGAAAGGAATTCAACTTGAAGTTGCTAAGTTTTTAGATGTGATCCTTTAGGATGAACATTTAAAGTAAAACAAGTCTTTAATTTTCATAATATTGATAAAAAAACAAAGAATTATAATTGCATCACTTTCTATGAAGATCAAGCATTATAGTAACATATGTCCATAACATTTTTCAACAAGGTATCATAGAACATAGTTGAAGCGCTTTTTCATCGTTAGTGTTGTTAGTCTAAAAGAACAATGGAAGTTAGAGTTTTTGTATAGAGTACAAGGTATTGAAGTTGAACCAAGTAACTATTAAGGATGAATTTCCTATTCCAATAATTGATGAATTATTAGATGAATCATATGGTGCATCAATGTTTTCTACATTGAAATTATCAGGGTATCATTGAATTTGAATGCACGTAAAGAATATTGAGAACATTGCATTTTGATCTAATGACATGCATTATTAATTTTTAGTAATGCGTTTTGGACTAAGCAATGTGTTAACCATTTTCCAAGCCATTGTGAATCAAACTTTCCATTCTTGAGGAAGTTTACCATTGTTTTCTTTGATGACATCCTAATTCATACTAAGAATGTGGAATATTATGTTTAGCATTTATCTCAAGTATTATAAAATTTACTTGGCAATATTTTTATTTGAAGAAGAGTAAATGCTCTTTTAATAAGGAAACTATAGAATATTTAGAAAATATTGTTTCGGTTAAGGGGGTGTCTTTAGATCATTCTGAAGATAAGAAACTTTAGAATGGCCTTTGCTTAAAAATGTTAAGCAACTTAGAGCATTTTTAGGGCTTTTAGATTACTACAGGAGATTTGTAAAAGGGTATACCTCTATTGCTTCACTATAGATGGATATGCTTTAAAAGGATTGCTTTAGGTGAACTCTCATACAAGCCCCTATATTGGCCTTACCTGATTTTTTTATAGAAATTTATTGTGGAGACACTCACTTTAAGGACAAGCATAGGTGCAATTCTTTTACAAGATCTTCATCCAATAGCTTATTTTAGTAAGAAACTTCCATCATTTATGTACATAGCATCTACATATGTTAGAGAACTATATGCTATTGTAGAGGTAGTTAAAGAGTGGAGGCTGTATTTACTTGGTTCACATTTTATCATTTGAATGGATTATAGGAGCCTTATTGAGATTTAAACCAAACTATTCAATGTCCAACTAGTAGAAATTTTTGTCTAAGCTAATTAGGTATGAATATTCTGTAGTGTACAATTGAATTGAAAGATTGGTGTAGAAAGTACTATTTGACTATATATAAGATAAGTTTTTTCTTATTAGATTTCTTTTGATTATATTGTAACTATTGGGTACCATACATTAGATAAAGAATAAGAGCAATAATAAATAAATCTAAATGAATATTACTAGATGTGAGTGAGTATAGTACAGGTAGAATATAAATCTTTATCTGTAACCTACATCGTAGTGTAACAATTTTCAAATTTTGGAATAGGATACTATGTTGTACCATCTTAGAACCTTGTTCTCACTGCATTCTTACCCACTTACAATCTTTCACTTAGAGGTTGTTTAGTGAGTGCTTCACAATCTAATCAACCTAGAAGATTGAGGACAATATGGGGGTTTAAATTGTCTCTGACATTTAGATTCCGAGCTTTAGTCAATATTGTGTTTGAAGTATGGGAGTGTATACAAAGAAGGTGGTCGATCAGGATCCTGACATGTAAAGGGGGATCTTTAGTTTTGGAAGATTTTAGAATAAGGTGGTTATAATTTGTCATACACTCTAGAGAGGCTCCTTACTCTATTGTAAGGTAAACTTCTTATGGAAGCTACTCTCTGGCCTTCCTAGTCATGCTAATGTGTAGTGGGCTTAGAGGTCTCACAGCGAGGCTCGGGTTAAAAGTATGTATAACAAAACTATATCCTGTGGAACTTATAGGGTATAGGGTAATATGTGAAACATATAAATTTTTCCTATCTTCTTATAAATTTCAAATCTATGTCATAATAAAAAGTAATCTATCTATAATATTACAAGTTTTTTATATGCAAAATTCATGGTACCTATAACAATACTCGTGAAGCATATAGTAAAACTTGTGATATCAAATATTAACTTTTTCCTACATTCATTATTTCAAATTTATGTGCCATTACATAAAACATGTGAAATTTTTTGTAAATTGGAATGGAAATTATCATTTACAAAAGTTAAAATACTACATATAAATTGGAGATAAAGTTGTATATAATTGTATATCACTTAGGCAATTCTATATTCATTAGCTATGGAAAATAATAAAAAACTTTTATATAATTTATAAGATAAAACACATGCAACTAAAAAAATATAAGGTTATTTTTCATTTATTAATATATACTATATTTTTCAATAAATTTCATTGAGTAGTTATAAAGTACTCTAGAATTTGTACTCTATATACCTTAAAGGTAAGGCTTTAGGGTGGATATGGGATATGAAGACATCGTATCCATGCCTTAATAATCACCTCTAATTAGAGCTACTGAGTCTTAAAATTTAAAACTTATATTCTATTGTTAACTCAATTCAATAGGTAACTGTACCTATCGTTTACTAGTGCGGATGACTATAGGGTTGTCTCCACTAGGAATGGATACAAGCATTAGTATTAATTAATCTCCTATTGTCTAGCAACCTAATTTATCAAGTGATTAAGTACTAAAACATCTAATTTACTAACTCAACTACACTAACTTATAAACAATTTCATATAACAGATGACTAGAAAAGACAGTTGACAATTCTACACTTAACATGCAGACTTGCTTCATCACATAACATGATGTCACCCTTGATTTAATCCTAATGATTGTTATTTGTAGGGAATTATTAGTTTATAAGTATTTTTCTCAGAATTACTTACTCCTAGCCCTCATTATGTTTATTAGGGATGCAACAACTTTCCTAATAATATCTCTATCATTAGGAGTAAGTGTTCTAACAAAATAGATCTAATCAATAGAATTGACTCTCGATATATTCTATCAAAATCTATCTTAAGTTAATGTTGTACACTACACCATACTTAGATTTAATAGGTTCAATTCACTGGAAATAACAAAAATTAGGAAATCACTAATTCACGCACTTGTTCATGCTAAGTTGATGTAGTAAGTCCTAGATTACTACTCATATATGATGAAATGATAACACATATCAACAAAACTCATAAGTAATAAGAAATGCAACGTAAGATCAATAGAAGAATAAAATCCTTTTTTAGATCCATTATAGAAATCTTTACAAAGCATGAACAATGAATTCTCGTCGTCTCTCTCGACTGATTCTGGGAAAAGTGTGGTATAATACTTAGAGAATGTACTGAAAATGTAAAAAATATATGATGGGGACAATTGGTTAAATAGATATGTTTGTGGTTAATGTTTAGAGTAAAAAGGTCTAAGGTGTCTAATCTAATGAATTTGATATGATTTGATGTCATGTGATGTGATGCTTGAAAATTGCAGGTGAATTTATATTCTTCTTGTCAAAAGGTTCGAAACACCATTTCAAGACACCCCCTGGTGTTTAAATCTGTTAAACAGATTAATTCGTATCAAAAAGTTAAATAGGAATAATCATATTTACTCCCATCATGTCTGTGATTTAGGGTGTGATCATCCCGGGAAAAGAATTATCTTCACCTAGTATGGTCGTGATGTATGATGCTATCATCTTGTTGCAAACATGCCACCTCCTCATGCTTGTGATAGAGGAAGTGACCATACTTCTGATGTGTTATCACGATCGTAATTAGTAGGTAGATAACAACTTCAAAATTAGTTACGCTTGTGATTGAAGGCATGACCAATGCTGGGCTTTCAAATCGTCTTTGATCACTCGCTCTATCATGGGTGTAATAGATTTGAATCTCATTGTTCTTCTAGAATTTCATCTCCTTACTATTGAATCATTTGAAATTGATATAGAATCATCTGAAATTGATATATAATTAGGTACTAAGAACTTGAGAAATAAACACAATTATGACTAATTTATTAATAAATAAGCCCAAAAAGTATAGAGTAGCTTATGCCTATCACCTAACCTACAAGAGTAGTTTTTTTTTTTAAAAAAAAAAATAAAATTCATACTTAGAGTCTGCTTTTTGACCTTTTAATACCCAAATGAAACCTATCCAATCAATCAAGATATGTGAAGGTACCCTATATGATAGAGATATATGCTTATCACTTAAAATCACAAGATATAAGATTTAAAAGCTTTAAAATATGAGGGTAAAGTTTATTATATTAACAATTTTATTAATTAATTTTGTATAATGGAAATTTCATTTTAGATTATAAATTTTCAAGTGGGATAAACTTGACAAATTAATTGATCTTACAAAGTTATTATGCCATTTTGGATGTTACATATTCTTAAATAAAGTATCAATACCTAAGTTGTAGTTATTTATTGGTCACAACAAATGAAACTAAATTGACAAAGAGAAATGCATTATTAGTATTATGGATTTGGTGAATGAGTTGTGTTGGTAAGAGAATACTTTAAAATATGGTTTGATGTATTTCCCGTTATTCAAAAATTTATATTTTTTAGTGTAATTTATTAATAATATTCATGACAAATCTTTTATATCAATCTATGCTTACACCATTTAGATATAAAATTTTAGTTTAATTTTTTCTGAATACTTTATTTTTAATAAATGACCTTTTCCATTTTTAGGGAAAAGCAAATTAATATTGCTATTTTTAAAAATAATCCTAAAGATGATGCACCTTAAAAAATAATTCCAGAAATACCATAGATGAATTTGATTTTTGAACATGCATGAACTAAATTTGAGTTTTAAAAAGCCAAATTCTCATAACTAAAATGAAGTCTACTTTTTCCTTTATTTGCTTAAAATCGACTTTCGAAAAACCAACTTCATCCAAACAAAGAAAATTGGCTTTTCAATAGCCGACTTTATGCAAATGTTATAAATTGGTTTTTAAAAAGCTGAATTTAGTTCAGATTGCTAAATTTAGCTTTCTAAAAGCCAATTATATTAGCAACCTTCATCAAATCTACCTACAACTCTCATCCATGCATCTAAACATAATCTCATCTATCATAACACATAACTTGAGAATATTTGCACTGCTTCTGAATTACATCTCATCTACACATCTAAACTTTAACATCCACAAACATCTCCAACTGTAGTCCTCAACAACGAACATCTCAATATATATATATATATATATATATTTTCCACAAACATGTTTGAAACAAAATGTGTATATATATGTAGAAAACTCCATAACTCTTCGACTACACATTTTTTAACCCTGATCTATAGCAATTAAAAAAAAGAAAAAAATTAGATAAAGAAGTTGTAAACCATAATTTTAATGAGTATCAAAAGTTTCATTAGTTCAATATGCTCAATGTTCATATATATATATATATACAAAATCTGTACAAAATGTCTAACGGATACACATAGTGATGCCTAAGATTGTTTTTGCTACTGACGCTTATAAGCACACATCTCCTCCTAAGCGTTCATTTGAGTAGTAGGTTAAGGTTATACAAACCGATCAGAATTTACCTAAGTAATTTGTGTACTATCCTAGCTTGTACCTAATGGTCTATGTGTAGGAGTCATATGCATAGGTACAGGAGAGAGGTTGACTTATAAGAGTGCCTCACTCATGTCACTAGCCAGATCTATAGGTCATCTCTTAAATGGAGTAAGTGGTGTCTAGGTAGGAGCATTGAAGCTCTCCCTTATAGTAGGCGTCGATACTTGGATGTAGGTTGTAAATGAGTCTCATAGGGTAAGGAGTGCTGGAGATGTTTCATCTTAATACTAGCGTCTCAAACTCTCTTGAAATCTATAATATACCTAAACTGCTTACATATCATTGCTTCAACATGTTTTATCTTAAATATTAGGCAATTCTTGTACCTTCATAATGACATATTGAGACAAGGTGGTGGATTTTATTGATAGTGATTTGCCTAAAAAGGTTAGGACTGAGTTAGACTGGGTGGCGTTAAACTTGTCTATTTGTTCATTATCTCCTTTCACTCTACTTTTGACCTCCTCTTAGCCACTCTTGATGTGTTAACTAGCTCGAGAAAGTTGATGAACCATTTATGTTTAAACTAAATAGAACAATCTGACCAAATTAGGTTGGATTGGCCTTGTCTAGCTCAGGATAGCTACCTACAACTTGGCTTTTGACTCGGTTAGTCCTAGAGGATTTGAATTTAGACATATGGTGTAAATAGTTAGGGTCCTTGCTTAAATAACTACCCATTGATCGCCATTACATTAGCCACATCCTCTAATTTTGGGAAGTGGTCCTAAATTTGAACATAAGGTACATGTCAGATTTTAGAGGTAACTATTACCAAATTCGAATACGCTCTAAGGTATAAGTAGAGCTCGGAATGTGACAAGTAAGTTCTTTTGGACACTCTATGCTCTTTATAAGCTTTTATTCTTATCTTAAATCCCTTAGTTTAACATAGGCATCAGAGTGGCTATGCCAAAGTTGCCCTAGTACCCCTCATATCCTCACCTTCTTTTCATTTTATAGAATAACTTCAAGCAAAGTGTCGAGTTTCCCAAATACCAATTTTGAGTATCAATAATTTGGCACTTTCTAATCCTAAATAACTTGTAGCTATGATGAAATCTAAAGATAATGACACTTTGGAGGGGAGTAGGGCCGTTCAAGCAAATTGGGAGGAACAATCACCATAGTAGCGTACCCTTGAGGTGTGTTAAGTTAAAGTTCATAATCATACATCTTTACATCAAGAATAAGAGGGTGGTGGTTTGCACATCGCATAGTTGGAAGTCTTGTGTGATAAATTTTCTAAAGCACTTGAGGAGGTTTAAGCCAACAATAAAGAGTTGCTACAGAGGCTCAATGAAAGGGATGCTGCCATTTCTTCCACTACCTCCATGCAGTAGGTTCGGTGAGAGACTAACCCATTTGTACAAGAAGAGGCATTGCGACAACTCTAAGGAAAGGCTCTTATGGTGGATGAGATCGACTTGCAATAAAGGCAGGAGCTACGATAAGAGAAAAATTGTCAATAGACCCCACTTCATGCTTAAATTGCACCACATGTGCAAACGCTTATAGATGGAAGAATCAAGCACCTAACTGCTCATGTGTTGCAAAGTGCAATAACAAACATAAGTCTGCAGGATCTAGAGGGTTACATCAAGAAATTGACCATAGAAGGGGCTTCTAAGAAGGAAATTAATGCGAAGGGCAGAAAGGTAAGCCTTTTTATTCAAAGCATTGTAGATGAGGTCTGTCCATTGACTGTCCGACTACCTTCGTTTGATAATATGATGAAAAAAAAAAGACCTAAACAATCATTTGAACACATTTTAGATGTTGAAGGAACTCTATGGCTTGTCCGACATAATTGCTTGCAAGGTCTTCCCTTCCACTTTGAGAAAGTCTGCCAGCAACTGGGTCAACTCATTGAAAATAGCCTCCATCTCTTCCTTTGACTGGTTTGTTGATGAGTTTCACCAATATTTCTTGGCTAGTAAACCTTTGACTAAAGATTTTGCACCTTCGACCCTGATCAGATAGAAACTTAGGGAGTTGATGAGGGATGATGTCTACAGCTTTAACTAATTGTTGATTGAAATCACTAACTATGACAAGAGTATGGCTCTTCATGCTATCTGTAGAGGAGTTAGGGAGGATTCATAATTCTTTAAGTCCCTTGTTAAGCATCCTTCAACCTCTTTGGATGACTTTATTAAAAGGATAGAGAAGTTCATTCATCGGGAGGATCAAATGCAAGCCAGGAGAGAACTTGAGAAAGACAAGTATGAGAGGAGATCGAACAACAATAAGGGATTTGTGAAAGATCGATTTGGAAAGAAATTTGATATTCGTAATAAGTTAAGTTGACATTTAAGAGATCGGAAAAGACCAATTCTGACCTTTGTTGAGCATACCCCCCTTAATCGACCTATATAGAATATTTTAATGGAGGTGCGTAATAAGGGTTTTTTAGCTTGGCCTAAAAAAAAAAAAGAATAATCTTACAACAAAGAACTCTAACAAATATTGTGATTTTCATGGAGATCGAGGTCATAATATAGATGAGTGTATACACTAAAGAACGCACTTGAGGATGCTATCTAAAAGGGTTATTTGAGGAAGTTCGTAGTGGATAGAGAGGAGTACATTGAGTGACCTACTCAAAGGAGGAGGATTGAGCAGTAACCTTAGAATGTAGAGGCTAGACCAAATAATCAAGATCTAGTGGTACAAGATAACGAGAGGGGAGACAACCAAGCTCCTTGAGGTATTATTAATGTGATTTTCAACGGACTAATAGGAGATGATGCTTTGTCCACAACAAGTTTATTTGATGTGCAAGGATATCAGGTATTGAATTTGAGGGGGAAGAGACATAGAATTGATGGCATAATTGTTTTTTTAAAAAAAGGATATGCAAGGAGTTCAGTTCTCTCATGATGATGTGTTGCTCATTATGACCGGGGTACCAGATTTTGAGGTCAGAAAAGTGATGGTTAATATAGAGATCTCGATTGACATTATTTTCAAGTATGCATTTGATCAAATGTAACCTAAGCTTGAAAATGTTAGGATGTAGTCGTATAAGTACAATTTGTATGGATTCAATAATTTACTTGTGAAAATGAAAGGTGTGGTTACCTTATCCATTATAGATTGGGGACTATGACAATGTGATGAGGAAGGAAATTGACTTTGTGATAGTAGATTGCCCCTTGCCTCACAATGGCATAATGGACTGACCTTCCATCGACACTTTCAAAATGGTGGTATCAATCGCCTATCAAAAACTGAAGTTTCCAACTCTTATTGGGGTGGGAACATGTTATGAGGACTAGAAATTAACCCAAGTTTTGTACATAAAGACTCTAAAGAAAGATCGGGTCTACAACATTGAGCAAGGTATAAGCAACCGCTTGCAGGCAAGAGGAGAACCTACAGAGGAAATGTTTATAATTTAGTTGAATGACAATATCGAACATGTTACAAAGGTCAGAGCTAATATGCCAGTTGACCTCTAAGAATGCATGATACGTTTCCTCCAAGCTAACAAAGGTATCTTTGCCTCCTCTCCTTTAGATATGCCTAGAATCCTTGAGGAGTTAATCACCTATAAGTTGAACATGGACTTGATTGCAAAGGTTGTACAGCAAAAGAAGGGACATTTTGCTCCTGAGAGGCAGGCAGTTACAGAGGAGGAAGTTCAAAAGCTCTTAAACATGGTTTTTATCAGGGAAGAGCCTTATCTTACTTGGCTTGCTAATTATGTTTTGGTTAAAAAAAAATGAATGGAAAGTGGAGTATGTGCATTGATTTCATTGACTTAAACAAAGTATTTCCAAAGGATTGTTTCCTTCTACTTTGGATAGACTAGATGGCCGATTTAACTTCAGGACATGCCATGTTAAGCTTCATAGAAACTTTTTCTAAGTATAATTAGATAAAGATGCATCCTTTTGACCATGTACATGCTTCCTTCATTACAATTTTTGACTTATTACTATAAGGTTATGCCGTTCAATCTAAAGATTGCTGGTGCCATGTACCAGAGTTACTCACGAAGATGTTCAAACCTCAAATACATAGAAGATTAAGGTTTATGTAGAAGATATGATAGTCAAAAGTAAGATGAATGAGGACCACCTTGTCAACTTTCAGGAGACCTTCAATACATTGAAGATGCATAATATGAAATTGAATCAATATAAGTGTGTGTTCAGTGCATCTTTAAGGAAGTTTTTGTGTTTTATGGTGACATAACAAGGATTTGAGGCCAACCTTGAGAAGATTTAGGTTAACTAGACATGGAGTTACTAAAGCCATCAAGGAGGTTTTAAGGTTAATTGAATGTATGGTAGCATTAAACAAATTAAATTTTAAGAGTGCTGAAAAGTGTTAAATTTTTTTGAGTTGTGAGAAATCCATTTGAATTATGATAGACTAAAGATTGTGACAAGGCCTTTAATGCCTTAAAGCCTGTCGAAGGAGAAACTCTTTACTTCTATTTGTCGATAAGTAACCGAGCTCTTTCTTTTGATATTGGTACGAGTGGAAGGACAGATGCATAGGCCAGTCTACTATACGAGCCATGTTTTGCAAGGTCTAGAGTGGAGGTATACTAAATTGGAGAAGTTTGTTTTAGCTATCATTGTGGCTGTTAGGAAACTTCGACCTTATTTTGAAGCTCACCAGGTTGTGGTTTTATCTGATCAACTGCTGAAGTAAGCTCTACACAAGCCTGACGCCTTAGGGTGGATGGTGAAATACGCCTTCTAACTTAGTGCTTTCGAGATACAATACTAACCTAGAGAGGCATACAATGCTGAGATCTTAGTTGACTTATAATGGAGTTCACTGGGACTGAAAGATCTGTTGCAAAGAATGAGTAGTCGACCTGGAAGTTGTATGTTTGATCGTTAGTAGGCAAGTGCACCTGATAAAATTATAGTATAGCTAAAACAAATAGGAGTCCAAGTGTTAATTTCACAAGGAACTAATGTGTGAGAACCTAATTACTAGCAATTTCCTAAAATATCCAATTATCTAACTTATTAATATAGAATAAATTGTGATTGATTCCAAAAGGAGAATATGAATTTATAACATAAGAAAAATAAAACAAACTAGAACAAGTAAGGTAATAAAACTAATTAAAAAAACAACCAACATAAATTAATTAAAATAAAGAATACATAATCCTTAATGAATCTTTATTATTAACTCTCTAATTCCATGTAACCTTTCAATCTCAATTATTCTTTCGATTGTAGATAATTTTAATCCTATTCCTATGGAAATCAAATTCTAAATTAGCTAGACTCGCGTCTTTGACTAATTCCTAACCTTAAGACCCTCTCTAGTTACATCGTTGCTAAATAGAGCATCTCAAGATTACATGAAGTACATGGATCTAACTATTAGGTTTTTCTAATACGGAGAGATCCAATACATAATCTCTTAGTGCATTGAAACTCTTATAATTATGCTTGTTTGTTTATTGTAGCTTTGCGACTCTACTATAAACTTAGATACCTAATTTGTAACCATGGTAAATATTAAAGGAAGACAATATGTTTGGCGTAATCAAATCATCAAAGAATAATATCATAGAAAGAAAGAGTAATTGTTGCAAGAAGATCAATAATATTCACTATAAACAAATTAAAAGAGCAACAATACAATAAAAGAGAAAATAAATTAAATTCAAAGACCCTCACAATATTCTAGACTACAACTTACCCAAGGGAGCCCTCTTTGAATACTCTAGCCTAAGGATCTATTTATAGAGATTTGGGCTATGTTCATAAAGAGAGACTTGACAAAATAAAAGATATAATGAATATTGAGTGATCAAAAATAGAATATTTGCTTCAAAAATAAAATAAAAAAATTGCTTATCAAGGGACGACTACATCTTAGGTATATGGCTATGGTGGTTGGCCATATACGTACTCTTCACGTGAAATATCGAAATTAGAAGAAATTAACTTGATGAGAGAAATACGGTTGGGGACCATGGTCTTAGTCCTTCCTAGACTTCTTTTCTTGCTTGATTCTTGTTTGGATTTTCTCCATTTCGTTCTAAGATTAGTGATTTTGCTACAAAGTACTAAAAAAAAAAGACTAAAAATCTTTAAAACTTGATAAAGTGCTCCAAAAGTCTCGAAAAATGAAATTTAAACCAATAAAGTACAAAATAGCACAAAATTAACTTGATTAAAGTCTAAAGTAGTGCAAAAGAACCGTAGAAAATATAAGCTATTTTTGCATCATTGAATACCCCCATATTTAAGTTTTTGCTTATCTTCAAGCAAAACAAAGAAAATGTTTAAAGGACAAGATAAATACTTCTAATTTTAGAAAAGTACACCCTCATAATTGTAGTTGCTTAGCAAATTTTTTTTTTTTTTAAAACCACCCTTATTCCTTAACTTTCTAATGAATTTATGACACTTAGATAATAGCAAATTGAAGCTTATTGAATTTATGTGATCAATCTAGAGAATTTAGAGTTAATCACAACACTTAAGCAAAAACTGTTAGGATTTTCTCTAACTTGGTTTTGATGATAACAAAAAAGACTATATAATGTTATGTATGTTAGTTAAGTGTTGTAGGAAAAAGATCAATAGAACCTTTAATAAAAGGATATGCATTTGAGAATAATACGCATGTAGAAGGTTTAGTAGATGTTTTAAGTAATTGTATGAGCAACAAATGATACTAGTAGAAGCTTAAGTAGAAAGTTAACATTACTGGATAAAAGAGTAGTAAAGTATTAGTAGAAGGTTGAGTTAATAGAATGCTAAATTGGTTTAGTATAAGGTTAACTCCAAAAGTGAGTGAACCATCTGATTGGCATGGAACTAATTTTCTTATAGAAGCTTTAGTAAAAGGTTAATCAATTTGAGAAGACTTCGCTTTACTAGTTAATTACATTTGGAAAATATAATTAACTCGTTCCACTTAAGTAAGAATAATATATCTGGGGATAAGCAAAGATCACAATTGATATTCAAACTAATTATGTATTGCATGTAACGATGGGTTGTTGAATAGATTATTGCTAAAGCTAAAGATAAACCAATCCAATTTCTATAATTGCTTGAAACAAATTAGGAAAAGATTCAAATTGTGCTAAAATCTAGGAGAATATCATGTATTCGACCATTGAAGGATAAAGATATAAATAAATCGTCATTCAAACTAGAAATAAATGAAAAAAAGGAGAATCATACTTAATCTACTTAGAAGATTCATATTTTTGTCTTCAAATTTCTGTTTACTTTAAATGGAGTTGTGTTGAGATTGTATTTTTGAAAGAAATTGATTGTATAATAGCTTGTGTTTAGTCTAGTTAGAGGCTAGTGAGATAAGACAATTGTTTGTAATGGTTAAGGTGACCTAGTTGTGTAATCTCTTTTAAAAGTTAATTGAATTGATTTATTGGAATGACTAGTGAAGACGATTAGATCCCTAACGGTGGAGCTGGAGGAAGAATTGATGCATAAGGTAGAACCTCTATAAAATCCTGCACCTGATCTTCTTATCCTATCTCTTTTATTTATTGTTTTATTATTGTTTAATTGCGATTGTCAAACTATTTTTGCTATTGACAAATCTTGAGGGGTTTTATAGGACCAACAAAAACTAAACTAGGGATCACAATAAACATAAATTAATCAAGAAAAAGTCATAAGGATTTCTTTCGCTTTGAATCAAGAGGAGTGAAATCTTTTTAAATTATTTCTGACTTGAAAAATTAGATTGGGTACACGTTACATCAATTCATCTTTTGATTGTCCCTTTACTTTCTTAGTTTCTGTCAGGAGGCTTATTAATTTAATTTAATTTCCTTTATTGAAGCTTCATTAGCATTGAGGAAGTACCATGCACTTTGGAGAGATGAAGGCTGATCTTTACTAACTTAGCTCTTTTAATTACGTAAGTAGTTGTTAGTAGGAAAGCACCTTACTCTTTTGACGGATCAATGTCGATCCTTAACAAATTTAATTAATTTCACTTTTTTTTATTGGTAGTAAGAAAGAGTCTTGCTTTTTTGAAGGACCAAGATTGATCCATACCAATCCTTAGCAATTTAACTTTAGCTTCAATTCAACTATTTAATTTATAACTCCAATTACTTTGATTTTTCAAAGGACTTTCAAAGGGAAAATTTCCTTCGATTACCCAACTTAAAATTTTGAAAATGAAGGATAGATAATTACCCTCTAAAATTAAGCTTAGAAATCAAAATAACTAGACCTTAACCTATTCGTATATATCTTAATCTCAAGTCTAAGTCTTAGATTAAGAGAACAGTAACTTTGAACTTTAAAGATTTAATAACTCAAATTCAACAAAGTATCCTAAATTCATAAAGGAATAGATAGATTTTTTTTTTTTAAAAATTATGCTTGCTTAATTATATGGGGAATCACAAGTTTCTAAAATTTCCTAAAAAATTTTAGGAAATTTTGGAAAAATTTTAACAAAATCTTAAGTGAGTAAAACAATAACATATATAATCTAATCTTCTCCTGACACTTAAGGTATACATTATCTCTGATGTACATATTAACAATATATGCAAAAATTCATGTGGGAGAAAAATAAAGACAAAAGAATTGGGTCTTCTCTAATTTAGGCATTGATCTTGAAAATTGTGAAGTTTGAATTTGAGTTCCTTTGACTAATTCAGCACATGAAGTTCTCTTTAATTAAAAAATCAGCTAACTAAGAAAAGAAAAGAAAAAGTTAAACTAAACAAAATAAAACTAAAACTACCACTAATATTAATTCAAGTATCAAACGTTGGTCTCCTATAGAATTTAAAAACATAAGCAACATAGAGACAAGTATCTTGGAAAAGAAAAAGCAACAATATGTAAGTTATTATAGTCATCTAAAATAAGAACATCAAACCAAGTGTTTGTGAAAACAAGAGAATGAATTTTAAAATTATGAAAAAGAATAATTCATGTGATATAAACAACATCTAATTTAAGAGACTTCATAAAGCTCAATCATCATCCCTAATTAATTGCTAGTTTACATCACTGAGCAAAATAGGTAATGATTAAATTGCAAGAAGATTTGTATCGTTTAACGTCAATTTCACTAAAGTCATGGATTAATGCATTCATAAGGTTGCCTAAATCCTAGTTGCATGATCCCATTGACAAAAATTATTAACATATAATATATATAAATTTCTCATTTTTTTTGGGCTTACTAAAAGAAACTCTTAAAACAACATAATATCATATAATACTAATTTCTCAAAAATGAATTCATGAAATTAAAAGGTTAGTGAGATGTTAATTTTCTATCTTTAAATTAACCTATAATTTCATAATCCCAATTAAACGTAAATATTAGTATTAAACAATTTAAACTCGTTAATCATAATTTGATTATGCAATTACTAACACCAATTTTCCTAATTCTATCATGAATTTAGGATATGAGCTAAAAGAAATCCATGTTAAAAATTTCTGGAAATTTATGTTAACAATCACTAAAAATTCATGTTTTTAGAAATCTATGGATTCTTGTTAACAATTTCTAAAAATTCATAGATTCACTAATTATACAAATATTTTAGTGCCACCAAGTTTCAATAATTTCAACATAGCATCAACCATGAATTTCTTCACTTTCTCATCTTTTCCTCACACTTTCCAATCACTTCCTTCACTTTCTACTTTCTCACTCTTTCCTATTCATTAACCTTAACAAACATGTATTCCTTATGGAGTGTTTAACAAGCAACACATAGCAAACATACTTCATGACATCAACACTGTTACATCACTTTTAAAAATCAAGTTTCAAACACATGCATACAAAAATGAAACCTTCATAAAAAAATCACAAATTTAGACCAATCTAATCAAGGACCTAACAAAATAATTAAGGAAAGATGAAGTACATACCTCAATTTTATAGTGTGTGGTATTGGATTGTGAGTTTTTATAATATTTTGGGGTATTATAAGAGAGAGAAATGGAGTAGAAGGGGCCTATAGAGAGAGAAAGGGGGTTTGAGAATGGAAGAAGATTGTTTTTCTCATGGTCATTAAAGTTTACAAGCCTACGAGCATAGTCCACGGCCGTAGTATATGTTTTATTTTATTTTCACTTACTTAGAGCAACCATAGGTGTGGTCCTTGCCCATGCACCTCTCGTCTGTGTTTTTGTGTAACTCTTCATGAAACCCTTTTACAAGAGGAAAACATGCCAAGTCCACGGGTATGGGCCTTGGCCATGTTCTTCTCTAGTGTAGGCCCCATAATTAGACGTTTTGGGTTTGGTACATAAAATTTAAGGTGATCACTTAAGTTGTTCGATCGAACTTGAATTTTACAATGGAATTAAGAATATTAGAAAAAGTGACCTTATGAGTTTGGATTTAGAAAAATAAAATAAGAAAATAATTAAATAACATATATTTAAGTTATATGCATATTATCTGTTATTTATTAAAAATGTGTAAAACGAGTTTCGATAATTAACGGGTTATTAAGGATAAAATATATACATACTAAAAGTTATAAAATAACTTAAATAATAATTAAGACTATTTATTTGTATTATATATGCATTTATGGGCAGGCATAATGTGAGTCCTATAATTTTATGTAGTAGCTTTAAGCGGATAATTTAGGGCGTTAGTGAAACTAACCTGATCAATCTCTAAATTTACGAGTAGGCTCGAGACATTAATAGAAGACACCTCGTGGATTTAGATTCTAAAAATATAATAAAATAAAAATAATATAGATAAATAGTGTAATTTAACTATATACGTATTATTTATTGTAAATGCATAAGATATGTTTTGTTAATTCGTAAACTTCTAGAGATAAATGATATATGTAATAAAATTATTATGAGGTATAAAA
Source organism: Lumnitzera racemosa (assembly GCA_024138005.1). NCBI lineage: Eukaryota > Viridiplantae > Streptophyta > Magnoliopsida > Myrtales > Combretaceae > Lumnitzera > Lumnitzera racemosa. The sequence continues at coordinate 82,704,040 of JAMXBC010000008.1, read as the reverse complement.
TAACATGTATAATATATGTGTATGTGTCGTGTACAATTTTCAAGTATATGCATATACATGTAATTAATTAAAATACCATAATAATAGAATTTTAAGCTAAAATGAGTAAGGAAAATTATAATAAATTAATAAAAGACCATAGAAAAGCCATGGAAAGCTAGGATTAAGTGAGATGGGCGTGTGGAGCATTATAGGACAGGTGTTTAGGAATTATACAAAGTAATCATGCAATTTAAGTATAGTTTTAGGGGAATAATGCATGAGGAGAGAGAAAGAAAAATTCATTCTCCATCAACTAAACTTTAAAAAATAAAAACTTCTCTCTAGAAAATCGTACTCGCAAATTAGGATGTAGGAAAAATTCGGGTGAGTTAAATTAATCAAAAAGAAAAATCAAGGAAAAATTTAAAAATCAATGTGCGATTTAAGCACATGGTAGTTCGTAAACTTGGAGAGTTTCTAGGAACTAGCCACCACCACTAAGCGACAGTGGATACCAAGCCTAGCTTCGTCGACAAGGAGGTGGTCAACGGTGGTCACCAAGTGGCAAATTCCGGTGTGGTTATCTTTTAATTTGACTTTTAAAAAAATTAGTAAAAATATAAGAATCGTCCATAACATTAAACAAAATTTATTCCTACATATTTTCATGTATAGAATCTCAAAAATAATCTTTTTGTAAAAATTTAGTAGTTGTAATATACATCCTTAGGAAATTGACAAAACTGAGTATTTTTCGATATTGAAATAAATAGGTCTAACAACGTATTTTCATCTTTTAAATTTTTCTCTAAACTACCCTATATTAATATTGAAATTCTATGCAAAGATTTCTTGTAAAACTATTTTCTAAATTTTTATTTGATTTTTGAGCCCTAAATTATGTTTAAAATTGTGATTTTAGTGGAAAATGACCTATTTCTCTTAATGATCTCACTTGAATTCCGAGCTCTATTGGTTATTAATGTATTTTGTGGTATATGGGTACTATTGGAAGGGGTTCTATCGAGAGAAGTTAACAAAATCATGTATATGCCAATTATATGAATAATTTGGTGGAATGGAAATTGGAGAAATTGGTGAATGATTATGTGTTACACTAGGAATTTCGATGTAATAAAGCTGGGAATTATGGATTGGAGTGTTACTTTAGTTAGTCTTAAGTGAAGTTAGAATAAAATGGACCAATAAATTGATTATAAGGGAATTGAATGAAGGTAGAGGATGACTCAAAGGAAGATGAGGACAAAGGTTCTATTCAATATTCACTCGGAGGCTAAATTAGAGGCAAGAGTATGAGTGTGTGGTGAAACAGGGGAATCTTAGAGGCTAAGTTAGAAGGAGTATTTTTAGGAACTTTGAAGTTGTTTGTCTCAAAGGAAATTCAGAGGGTAAATTCCTTGAAATTATAAAGCCAACTAAACTTAGATGATAGCTTAGAGGATTCTGTTAGGAAATCTAAATTCTAGTAGGTGCAACAACTTAGTTAGAAGGTAACTCAAAGTAATGTTTGAAGTAATTATAGATATGTAAACACTCAAAAGTTGTATCAAAAGGTACGCATTGAAGAATCTAAGATACTCATCAAACTTAGAGATTGACTCATAAGTTGAATCTACTATGAACTTCAATGCCCATAAGGTTCAGAAGGTAACTCAGAGAACATTTTGCTTAAAGATCTAAAATTGAGTAGAGTTTACGATTGGTTTACAAGATGCCTTAGAAGGTACTTGATGCGAAATACATGAATATGAGCTCTTAGAAGTTGCCTCAAAAGCTAATCTGTAGGACATCTTAGGTGTTTATTAAACTTAGATACTGATTTGGAGGTCCAACTTGTTAACCCCTCAACCCTAATATGGCTTAGGGAACAACTCAGAAGCTTCCAATTTAAAGACCTTAAGGGTGACTTAACTCAAAACTTAGCTAATAAGGTGTTTATTGAAAATCTTGGGGATTTACCAACCCTAGAGGTTGAAGCAGAGGCTGAATCTGTGGTAAACTTCAATGCCCAAGTAGTGTAGAGGATATAAACTTCAAAAACATGTTAACTCAGGTGATAGCTTAGAAGGTAATAGAAACTTATAACATTACTCTAAACTTTCAATACTTAGGGCATAGGCTAATAAACCAACGACTAGCCAACCTAATTCTTATATAAACAAGTAAATTAGCAATATTTCATAAGTTATATGCAAAATAAAGTATTATATCTAGATAAATATCAAGGGATCACCTATAAGAACAAGTGAACAACCATGTTGGCTCGCAACTAAGTTTTAGGTAAGTGAGATTGGTGTTTTACTGCACTTTGAAGTATTGTTTAAAAATACTTAGAGACCTTAGTATATGTTTTGTTTGTGGTTGTAAGTTAGTTGTATGTGCTTATGCAACATGTGTGCTTGAAAATGATTTGTGTTATTTTGAGTGTTGGACTTATTTATCGATTGTTTTATGATATTACTTGCTTTGGATTGTTTAAAATTGCTCGATCACCCTAAAGGCAATCTAACACAAACTTGACTTAACTACTAATCAGACTTGCATCACAACCCACTAAGGAAAATGATTAGGATTCTTAGGCCAAACATGGACTCTTCAATGAGGATAGCATAAATGGTCCTTTTCTTACCCTTAGTCGAACTAAATGACAGGAGAGTAGGTTGCAGTAAGGTTGGAGTCAATGGTTTGAAGTGAATTCTCAAGCAAAGCATGTTTCTCCATTGTATGTGATAGGGATTAAAGACCGATCATACGCTCCCAAGCCTGAGGGTTTTTTCAGATGGTTCGTCGAGTTGTTTGATATGAGTTAAGTGCTAAGGAGCAGTATATGCCCCAGTCTAATCTGCCGAGCTACTTTGCTCTCCATACCATCCAAGAGACTGCTGAGGTGATCGACTGACGTACCGAGCCGACCCCTCCATAATACGCCAATCCAAACTCCAAATCTAGGTATAGCCATCTCTACAGTACTGAGGTTAAGCTAACGATTGTTAGGAGTTGACCATCTGAGGCTGATCCTGAGTGTAAGTCATCCTTGAACCAACCCCTGTCTAGTCCCAACAATCAGAATTGCCGAGCTACCAATGCCGACTAGACTTGATCAAGGCCTACCCTTGCATGGCTAATAGTGTTATTGGGGCTACAGAATGAGCAGAATTACATACGCGTGCTATCCTTTTTTGACATTCGTACTATCCTTTTTAATGGTAAATATTCTTTTTGCATGATTTTGTGTTTTCCTTGTAAATTATTATCCTTTCTTAGCAATTAGGGATCCATTTATGTAATTTTTTGTAATTTAGTTTTTACCCTGATTGGGTACTATAAATGCTCGCATAATGTTACTACCCAACATCATATGGAGAATGCATCGACCTTTTACTCCCTCTTAAGCTAAGTGTTCTTTTGCTTACTCTTGAGCCACTCTTATTTAGCTTATTGAGTGTAGACTAATGGTGAGTGACCTTCGGCCATACTTGTACGTCATATCAAGTATGACCCGAGCTTTTTGGAGGTGTTGGTGCATCGGATCCATTGTCGGTGCATGGGAAACCTTGCTCACCCTTATCTATCATTTACTATTCAATCCATCTTGTACCCCGAACCTAATCTTTTGGTTACACGTGATATTGGGCCCATGTATTCATCAACGGAATCTATATCATCTTGGTATCAAAGCTTGGCTACGTTTGAAGTTGGATTTTGCTATTGTGTTCTTTAAGTGTAACAATCAATGTCAGACTCAAGTGTTCAAGGAGCTTTGGGAAACTAAGGAAGTGGTACTCGACATGGCCAAGGGCAAGAAGGAAGCTTTACACCTCAATTATTGGGTGATTGCTTGGATAGGCTTATTGACTTGGCAGTTAGTTTGGTGACTGTTATCTGAGAAGACAGGCAACGAGCTAAGAATATCCCTACTAGAGAACGTAAGCAATAAGAGCAAGGCAATGGTCAGTTTAGCTGAGTTAATGCCTCAGCTTGACTACCCTAAGCAGAAGGAGTTAGTAAGGATGCTAGATGAAGGTTAGCACTTAAAGAGATTGAGGAAGAAGTGAAAGGAGATGACAAAGCAGAGGAGATGTACGGGCCCCTTAAGTAGAAGGATTGAGAATGCGTATCTCGAGTTTTTATAGAAGTGGTGATGCCGAAGGCTACTTAGATTGGGTAGATAGGATTGAAAAGCAGGTTGAATGCCATGAAGTGCCCAGTAATGCAAAGGTTAGACTTACTGTGTTGGAGTTCACCGGCAATGCTACCTTATGGTGGAAGAACTTACAAGCCACTAGAAGAAGGGAAGGAGAACGGGAGATTAGGAGTTGGGATAAAACGAAGAAGGTTATGTGAAGAAGGTTTGTATCAAACTATTATCTATATGATGCCTTCAAAAGACTACAAGAACTAAGATAAGGAGGATTGAGTGTACACACTTATGTTAAGGAGTTCCAAATGTTAATGATTTGATGTGAAGTCATAGAGCCAGGGGACCAAATTGTATCTCGATTCATTGGTGTATTTAAATATGAGATTGGGGATGTCTCGAAAACCTTAGATATTGGAACGCTTGATGATGTAATCTGAGTCACCTACAGAATAGAAAGGCACCGAATAGGAAGATTTTGACCCCCTATTGGCCGACCAGGCAGTAGTCGAACTGTTTCAAGTAAACTAGTGAGAATGAAACTAAGTAAGATTATTGAGACTTGACTTGTTTTGACCACTTTAGAGAAGGGCTAGAATTTAGGAAGGAAGACGAGTGAGATCAAGTGTTCAAGATGAAGTGCTTTGTGATGTGTTGCCCATGAGTACATCTCACATTCTACTTGGATGACCATGGATGTTAGATTGAGTAGTTATGTATGACGGCAGGAGGAATACACGTTCTGTGGAGCATGAAGGCAGGAGGGTAAAATTGAGTCCTATGACTGCCAAACAGGTAAAAGTCATGTTGCCCCAACTTAGCCAAACCCTAAAGAAAGGGACTTTGATATTGACTCGAGCCGAATTGAAGAAAGAGATGGAGCTCAAAGGACTGACTTATCTGCTAGTTTGAAGAATTTTAGAGTTATGACCTGAGGAGGAGGAACTGTCTACTAAAGTAAAACTCTTACTAGAGGAGTTTGCCAACCTGTTCCTAAATGAGCTATCGACAGGTCTACCTCCCATTTGACGCGTCGAGCATGCGATCGACTTGCAAATAGGAGCAGCATTGTTGAACAAGCCTACCTGTAGGCTGAATCCTAAAAAAGCCACCAAACTGTAGAAGTAATTAGATGAGCTAATGAAGGAGTATGTGTGCCGGTCCCTTAGCCCTAGTGCCGTGCGGGCCTTGTTAGTGCCAAAGAAAGATGATTCTTGGAGGATGTATGTGGATAGCCAACTGATCAATTCAATCACCATTAAGTATAGGTATCCCAGAGCTAGGCTTGATGACATGCTAGATAAATTAAGTAGAGTAAGAGTGTTCTCTAAGATTGGCCTTAAATCTGGACACCATTAGATTTGAATGTACAAGGGTGATGAGTGGAAGACTGCGTTGAAGACATGACATGGTTTATATGACTGGCTTGTAATGCCATTTAGACTTCCTAATGTGCCAAGCACGTTTATGCGCCTGATGAATTATGTGCTCAGAGAATTTATAGGGAGGTTTATCATAGTCTATTTTGATGATATTCTGGTGTACAACCTTGATCTAAAGATTCATAAAGAGCATCTTTGAAGACTCTTTGCAAAACTCCAAGCTAAACAGCTCTATGTCAGTTTGAAGAAGTACGATTTTTGCTAACTTGAGGTGGTCTTCCTAGGGTTTATTATGAGCGGAGGTAGCAACCGAGTCAATGATGAGAAGATAAGGGCGATCATAGAATGGATTAAGCCAACCTATTTTGCTAATGTAAGAAGTTTCCATGGCTTGGTATCATTTTGTCGTATATTCATAAAATATTTCAATATAATTGATTGATCTCTCATTGAAAAATGTTGAATTTAGATGGGGTGAGAAGGAGTAGAGGAGTTTTGAGGAGGTAAAGGAGAGGCTAACTACAACCCCCATCTTAGCTCTGTCGAGCTTTGAAAAAGTGTTTGAAGTAGAATATGATACATCTGGACTAGGCATAGGTGTTGTGTTGATGCAAAAAGGCCAACCTATTACTTACTTTAGCAAGAAACTTTAAGGAGCTACACTTAACTGTTCTATTTATGACAAGGAGTTCTACTCCTTAATTCGAGCCCTAACGGTATGGCAACACTATCTGTTGCCTAAGGAATTTGTGATCTATCATAAATCCTTGAGATATCTAAAGAGTTAACCAAAGTTATCTTAGAGACAAGCCAAGTGGGTTGAGTTCATGGAGGGTTTTTCTGATGTTGTAAAATATAAGAATGGAAGAAACAAAGTAGTGGTCGATGCCCTATCAAGACGACATACCCTCTTAACCGAGTTGCAAACAAGGTTACTTAGTTTTTCAACCATAAAGAATATTTACGTTGTGGATCTACATTTTAGTCCTATCTACACTTGGTGTGAGGAAGGACAAATACTAGATGAATATCACAGGGAGGATGGATACTTATTTAGGAAGGGGAGGCTATGTATCCTGACCTGTTCCACTAGATAATTCTTAGTGTGTATGAGGCACATGGAGAGGGATTAATGGGACACTTTAGCCAGTGCCAAACCCATGAGGTATTATCCTTTAGATTCTTTTGGCCAAGGATGAAGAGAGATGTCCAATCCGTATTGGAAAAATGCATAACTTGCTAAAAAGCGAAGAGCCGAGCAAGGACATTACCAACCCTTGTCGATCTTGACAAAACTATGGTCTAAGCTGAGTATGGACTTCATGTTAGGATTGCCGAGGACGTCTCGAGGGAAGGACTCCATTATGGTGGTTATGGATCGATTTAGTAAGATGGCACATGTCATGCGTTGTTCCAAAACTAACGACGCTTTGGTTATCTCTTTTATTTTCTTGCAAGAAGTAATTAATCTTCATAAAGTTCTTAGGACCATTGTTTTGGACCAAGACCTAAAGTTCATGAGCTACTTTTAGAGAATGCTGTGGAGGCGGATGGGAACCAAGCTATTGTATTATACATCCTACCATCTACAAATTGATAAATAGACCGAAGTTGGTAATAGAACCATGGGAACTTTGTTGCGAGTTGCTGTCGAATGAAACATGGTTGATTGGGATCTGTGCGTGCTAATCATTGAGTTCGCCTACAAAAGGACTACCTACAGCGTGACAAATATGTCTCCATTTGAGGTTTCTTATGGGTTCAACCTTGAGCTCCAATAGACCAAGCACCCCAATTGATGCTTGATGATGACTAGCTAGCTTCAGAAAGAGTTGAAGCCATTAGAACCATGCACTAGAAGGTTATAGAACAATTAAGCTGAGCTAATACTAAGCTTAAGAAGCAAAGTCGAGGGTGGAAGAAGAGAGAGTTTCAACTAGGTGATTTGGTTTGGATACATCTCAACAAGGAATAATTCCTAAACTTGAGGAAGAGCAAGATGTCTCCTAGAGTTGATAGATCTTTCAAAGTGCTTAAAAGGATCAATCTTAATGCCTATAGGATTGAATTATCTGAAGGATATGGAGTCTTAGACTCCTTAAACATTGTCGATCTCCAACCTTATACTCCTAACGACGAGCAACCTAGAGCTAAGTTTGATTTGATGCCAAATCTCAAATAACCCGGAGGAGATGATAGAGATCAAGGATTGATCATATGCTCTAGAGCCTGATGGCTTTCTCAGATGGTTTATTGTGTTGTTCGAGGTGAGTTAAGCGCCGAGGAGCAGTGTATATCCCAATTTGATTTGCCAAGCTATTTTGCTCTCCACACTATCTAGGAGATTGCCGAGGTGATCAATTAACATACTAAGTCGACCCCTTCGTAACATGCCGGTCTAACCACCAATTCTGGGTATAACCATCTCTATAGTGCTGAGGCTGAGCTAATGATTGTTAGGAGTCGACCATTTGAAGCTAATCTCGAGTGTAAGTCATCCTTGAACCAACCCCTATCTAGTCCCGATAATCAAAACTACCGACCTATCGATGTTGACTAGACTTGATCAAGGCCCACCCCTGTGCGACTCGTAGTGTTATTGGGACCATAGAATGAGCAAAATTACGCGTTCTTGCTATCCTTTTCTAGCATCCATATGTTCTCTTTGATAGTGAATATTCTTTTGGCATGATTTGATGTTTTCCCTATAAATTATTATCCTTTTCTTAGCAACTAGGGATCCATTTATGTAATTTTCTACAATTAAGGACTTACCTTAACTGGGTACTATAAATATTCGCATAATGTAATAACCGCAACACCATACGAAGAATACACTGAACTTTTACTCCTTCTTAAGCTAAGTGTTCTTCTGCTTACTCTTGAGTTACTCTCATCTAGGCCATTGAATGTGGACTAGTGGTGAGTGACCTTCAATTATACTTGTACATCATATCAAGTGTAACCTAAGCTCATGTGAAGCGTTGGCGCATCATATCCATTGTCGGTGTATGGGAAACCTTGCTCACCCTCGACTATCATTTACTTTTTAAGCCATCTTATGGCCCGGACCTACTTTTTTGGTTATGCGTGATATCGGGCACGTGTGTTCATCCATGGAATTCGTACTAGTACAAGCTTTGGTTTGGTTTTGATTCGCAAGTGCTTAGCATCAAACTCCTCAAAACTTAGATTAGAGTAGGCACAATTTCTCTGATCTTACTACGATTAATCAATGTTGTACGATAACATTTGCTTAACAAGCAGTGCATCTTTTTAACCTTTATTGCTTGATGTTAGATATGTGCTATTATATCTATCCCATTTACTGAGCAAGTTGTAGCTCATTTTCCTGTAGTTGTTTTGCAAGTTTCTAGTAGACTCATTAGTAGTACGCTAAGTTCCAACATATTAGAGAACAAGATCGGGGAGTGAGATTCAAGAATAAAGGGTTGTGTTCTTAATTATTTGTTGGTTTTACTAACTTATAAGAAAACTAATAGGGTCTATACCAATGACCCTCTTATTTTTAACTATGGATATTGTTAGTATGCTCTATAAACCTGTGACCTTTTGTAAACCCTTTACTAATTGCTCTATTTTCTCAAGTTAATGTACTTTTAGAACCTTTTATTGGAATTGAGATTTTATACTCTAAATGATTTGTAAAGCTTAATTTTCTCGGTCATTTGAGCTATAAGTTTATTTTTTTCAAACTATTTTGAAGAGTTACACCATAGGTTGATATCTATTAGACTCAGAATTGGATAGCTTAAAGTAGGGAAGTGGTAAATACCTTGTACAAGCTATACTTGTCATGACCTAAAAGGGGGTCTAGTAGGATTACCTAAAATTTCCATAACATGTGTACAACCATGATATGAAAAACATCTTGTAAGTCAGAAGTCACAAGACTCTGAATGATTAATTACTAAGGATATTGAATTGTTAATTAATTAACATATTATAGGATATAAATAAATATGGATATCCAATATTCTACAGTTCCTCAAAACTGTAGAGAATTGGTATCTCCTACCAAATGATAAGATCAAAGGGAAATAACTTAAAATTCAAACTTATTGAAATTACTAATTCTAAATATATAAGTAGTATTTACATTTAAAGTTTTACATGAACTAAACAATATCTCTCTAATTCTCACCTCCAAAACATCTTAGCACTTGCATTCAACGCTCGACTCTTAACCCATGTCCGATTATCTATCATCTTACAAAAGAAAAACCATTAGGGGACAAGCTACCAAAGCTTAGTGAGTTATCTCTCATACTATATTGACAAGCAAATTATCAAACAAATTATTACAATAATATGAATGCATACATACATAATATGCTACACAATATATGTAGTTGATCGATGTTGCATATAATATTGGATTTTAACGCCCTTCGAGATAAAGGTTGGAGATAAATCGACACCAATCATGATTGGGCTCTAGCACCTGGGTTTTTACCCATAACTTTGAATTTCATAATTCGTAAAATATATTTCCATTTCTAAGAAGTCTAATAGTATACAAAATCCTAAGCTTAGCGGTAAGGTGGCTCCCGCAGTCCACACTCACACCCTACAATGGAGATTTCTAGACTCGACCGTCAACTATAGGGTTAGCGTCTCAATTGCCTAGTAAGCTCGTAGGTTTAGGTAAGTACGAGTGTACTGTACAGAAACACTTTAATATATATAAACAACCCCTGTAAAGTCTCTCTTTACCTCCGCGTGAAGTGATGGCCGGAATAAGTAATGTAATACATGGATAATGCATGGCCCTTTTAATTTAAGATAACCCAAATATAATTAAGTTAAATTATGAGGTGCTCACTCAATATCAGCAAACCATCGAATTCATGTAAGAATCAAACAATCGATCATGCAATCAAGTCCTCAATTATTATATTAAACAATATTAAGCACATGCATATCCTGAATTCCTACGCATCAAGTTATTACCATTTAATTTAAGTGCATTAATTATAAACACAAACAAGTATAGAGTCATCGAGAGTACTCACTTGACTATGATGACTCGCTTTAGTCATAATAATCGATCAGAAGATCTTCGCCCTTGTAGGGATTACGTGATTACGAGATGACAGGCATAATAAGTAATTGAATTAACTAATGGTTCTAGAAATCTATCTACCTAATTCTACTTAGATTATTATTAGTTTTTATTCAATTAAACCTAATCGCTAATCGTATGTAACTTTTTCATTCTATTTTCGATATTTTCAAACTTATAGTCATTTTCCATTGCTTTTGAATGCACAGTTACACGATGATGTCCGTTTTGGATGTTAAGACCTGTGTTTTGTGATATAGACTAAATTTATTGAAATGTTATCTATTGAAGCTTAAATATTCTTATTGGCTAGTTTTATGTTCTATTTGAGGAGTTAATGATTTCATTGGCCATTAATTCTTACACTTAGATGATCTTATGGTTTATTGTTTTAGTGGCTTATGTCATCGCTTATGTCAGCATTCACTTGTGTCATGGCTTATGTCATCATTTGATTAGGTCATTGCTTACATCATCCATTACATATGTATACTTATCCTTATGTATTCATACACTTTGTACATATGTTATATATATACTTATACTTCTAATATACTAATATGTATGCTCATGTACTTATACGTATACTAATGCACATACCCTTATACACATACGATGTCATATGTATTTTTATACGTATTTTCATTTGCCTAAAGTTTTCTCTTAAGAAAGCTTCATAAATTTCATATTTTTACATTTTAAGGGTGTATTTAGCAAGGTAAATGTATGTATAGTTAGTATATATCTCATTTTAGGTTATATACATAATGGGTATTTATGTACAAGAGTACCCATACATGTACCCCTTAAGTATATTCTTGTATTCCTGTAGACACCTAATTTTTGCCTCTTCGTAATCCTAATTTTTGATTTTTTACTTTTTACAAAAATGGTCCTAATTGAAAAATAAAAATAATAAAAGATAAAAAATAATAAACATTAAAAAATGATGAAAATACCAAAAAAAAGAAGAATTATAAAGATTTTGTAGATTTTTAGGAAAGTAACTCATATTAGGGACAAACAGTTTTAGTTTTAATTTAGTACAAATAATTATTTTAGGAAATCGGGTAGTTTAAGTACAATTTAATTGTACTGAATGTCAAGGTGCAAGTCAACGGCTTAATGAATAAGCATTGGAGTATTGGATTCGATTTAATTTGAGGTCTTGGGTTCGAGTCTCGCTAGGTACCTATGTCTTTTATTTTTCTATCTTTTATAAAAAAGTGAGATGAATAAACAGGATTTATATCTAATTAAAATCATTTGTATCTAGTTTGATTTTATTAAATCGGATTTGAATTAATTTGGATCTAGTTTAATTATTATCAAATCAAATACAATAGATATAATTTGGTTTAGATTTAATAAATAAACACGCTCTTCAAATAGTAAAAGGATGGAATTCCCTGAGGTTGTTCACGGTCAAGAGACAACAGTATAACTCCATTTAGTTGTAACCAATCCATCATGACATTACTGTGAATGAGCAACACAACAGTAGACCCCCAATCTGATCACCTTCCTCTGACCCCCGATCACTGACCGCGACCAACGATAGCAGCACATGTCATCCAAAGCTCCAATCATCTGACTATTGATGAACGGCAGCAGTTACTCCTATGACATCCAATTGGAATTTACAGCAGTAAACACGCCATGTCTCATTCATTGACTGCTGACGGCCTGCACCGCAAGTCTTCATCTATGATTAACAACGACACATAATCCACATGCCGACGACACCACCGCAACACAACTGCTGTCTAGTAGCATACGCACGTCCTTGTCATGATCGCTTCCCGCTGTCTACAAGCGCTATAGTACTCACGATCAACAACTACGATCACTATAGTTCAACTCCGATCAGAAGTGATCAACCAAGCAGCCATTGAAGCTACTCTCGATTCCACTACTAAGACTCGCTGCACGTGCAAGTACACAGTTTCTTCATTGTACTATAGCTCCGCAATCAAGTTCAGTTTCTGTCCAAGTTTTTTTTTATTATTATTTCTGATTTATTATTATCATATTATATTATTATTTTGTTAGGACTTTAGTAATACATATATGTATATCATTAGTTTTCTTTGTAATATATATTATGTACATTATATTGGTTTAAGTGAATGTTTATTTAATAAGTAGTAATATATATATATATAAAGATATATAGATATTAGATAAGGGATTGTTAAGATTAGTTTTATGTTATTATTATTTATAAGTTTGCATAATATATAATACATGAATAAGTTAGTATAGGGGTTTTAATATTAACTCTTATATAAGAGCATTATATGGAATTGTTTTATTTTGGTAGATAGTTTTAGGAATTGTTAAGATTGGTTATTTTTGTTAGGATTTGATGTTATATAAGGAGTTATCATATAGAAAGTTGTTTTTTAATAAAATTAATAAAAAAAATCCTTTTTAAAATTTTTTTTAGGACTTTTAGTGAATTTTTTATAAAATAACCACACTTAAGAGTTAGGACCCTTTAGATTTTTTTAAAAATAAACCGAATAAATTAAAAATGTAAACTCGGGCAGTTTTCAAAATTATAATAAATCAACACATTAAAGATTTTTTTGAAAGAACTACGATCGTCTGATCCCGGCTAAAGGGTACGTAGGCACATAGAATAATCCTAATTTCGGTATATAGATAGTGGTACCTATTAGGGTTTAATAGGTTAGCCGCCGAACTCGAAACCCTCTAATTCTTTATTCAAATTGAAGTAAAAGACCGATAGCCAAATCGTAATCAATCCATCCAATTGGTTATGGTTTCTTTTTTTTTCCTGACTTCGGTCGGGTGGCAACTCCAAAATTTTTTCTAAATAAGAAATCAAAATTTCCTAATTTCTTTAGTCGAGGATTAATATTAAATGGGTTAGGGTTTAGTATTAATCGAAAATGGGGAAATTAATTTTAAATAAATAGAAAACCAAAAAATCAGGCTCGACAATTCCCATACTTAAGTATATGTATATTTGTTCTTCTTTCTATTTAGCTAAGGATTTATACATTTATACCATGGGTTTCACTAAAACCCAAATATATACACTCCATATATACTCACTTGATGTATGTACATGGGTATTTATACATGTATAACCAAGTATTTCTATACTCTAAACATAAATATGGGGCTTTCTACTACCAACAATACATATGAACATATCACATAAGCTTATTACACTAACTTAGCCTATTCATCTGACTACTAAATAAGTTAAGAAATTACACAACAACATACCTTTCTCTTGCTTATTATATGAAAAAGAAAGCTAGTATATATGTATTATTGGTTTGTGTTAGTAGGTACAGTTGTGAAAGTGAAATTGGAAAAGTTAAAAGGGACAAAGTAAAAGGGGAAGCTCACGGTTTTGAGGAGGAAGAAAGAACTTTATTTTGTTTTATTTTTGTGTTTAAAAAGATGAAGACAAGTGGGTCTAAGGGAAAGATGAAGACAAGTGGGTTTAAGGGATGGGGAAGTGGACTGCACAAATGGGGGCAAAATTGGACAAAAAAATGTATAGAAAGTTAAAGAGAAAGGAAGAAGGCTCTAGATGACAATGACACTAGATGACAATGACATGTTTGTTGACTTAGTTAACCTTGACTTAGTCAACCTTTGACTTGGTCAATATTTGACTTAGTCAACTCTTTGAAATTAAGTGAAATTTGTGTGTATATAATGGGATAATTAAGAAAAGTTTAGAAGAAAAATTAAGGAATTGAAGGGAAATGTGGAGTTTATTGAAATGATTAGTAAGAATGGTTAATGAAATCTTCCTCTAAGTATTTATATCCTATATACATTATTTAGTATGGTACTTATTGTAACTATCATGAAATATGTCATTTAGTATGTTAATATTAACTACATATAGTATAAACATCAACTACATACTTAATTCTATAAAATACTAGCCTAGTTATATGATTAGAAGTAGATGTGATCTATAATGCAATATCTTAGTTTCTAATGGATTACTTTGGTATTATATGTATTTATGAATGATTGAAAGTTATTTTTGATATTTTACTAATGATTTAGTATAATACTAAGAATATATTGTCAATTAGGGTTTTAGAGTAAAGTATAGTGAATTAGTACTTTTATATCTTCAAAGTTATAGTTTTAGGGTTTTATTACTTTCAAGCGCAATCTCTAGTGTGTATATACATTTAGGGTATAAAAGTTTTCTACACGATTAAATCTTCGGTTGTTATCTTAAGGTTTTGAGGAGGTTTTACAGTTACATATACTTAAGGTTTTAAGGTCTTCGTATACGATTAGAGATTTAATTGATAATTTAAGATTTTTCATATTCGCTTTAGGTTTTGAATTGAGGTTTTAATTGGTTGTAAATCTCATTAGCTCTATTAACTCTAAGAAATTATCTACTGTTTAAGGGTTTGATTCTATACTTAGAAGGCTAGTTTTGTAGGGTTTACAATACCTATGTTAGCAACTAAATTAGTTAGCTTCTAACTTAAGTTGGTTTACACAGTGATACTGTTATGACTCTTTGATTTGGGGTGTAACACTTAAATACCTGAAATTACTTAAGACACCTAATATACACTAAAGTTATATTAAATAAATTAAGAAAAATAGGTATCGTTTAGGAAAATGTCAGGAATGTGGGGTGGTAACCTGTGGTGCCATTTTGGTGGCACTTAAAGTAGGATTAAGCTACATAAGGGCAACCACAAATCAAAATAAGACGTACGTTTGTACCCTAACTTTTTCCCCCTACTTCCCTATGCTATTCTATAAATTCAGAATACCCCTATTTTAGATTAGTTTGAACTCTTAACATGGTAGGAAAAATGAGGAAAGGTTAGAGAGAGAGAGAGAGAAGTAGGTGTTTTTAGAAAAATAGACAAAAATAAGTGTTTAGAGGGCTAAATCGAAATATGCTAACCAAACCATGACCTAGGAGGAAATGGGCACCACCACTTGATAGCTAAGCCATCGTTTAGGCTACCATCAAGGGTAGAGCCACCATTAGTGAGCAAAAGCTAAGCAAATAGTAAGCTAATTTGCAACTGATTTTTGTAAAATATACTAAAAATACCAAAACTTTGTGAAAAAATTATGAAAATTGGCATTCTAGCATATTTCTATGTAGTTTTAGGAAAAAGAAAAATTCTGTTGATGGATTTAAGTCTCGAAATATATCGTCCTCAATAAATCACTAAACTTGAGTTGAATTCGCTTTTGTTTTCAAAAACCTTATTAATGTTATTTTAGCCTCAAAATTTTTTTGTACACTACCTATGATGTATATCAAATTTTTATGAAAAGCTCTTATGAAAATTATTTTTTATATATTTTTATCTAATTTTTAGGCATTGAAAATCTTATTAAATTATTATTTTTTAAGTATATTTAGTGATTTTTTATGAAATTGACCTAGACTCTAATTTAGGGTATGTTATGATATTTTGAAATGTTGAATGATGTGGAGGGATGAAATTTTTAGTATTAGAAGTATTAGATTTGATTATTGTAGGCATAGTATTGATAAATATGTAAACTGTGAAATGTAGACATAAATGTAGTAAGGTTTGTTGATGCAAATTAAGGTGATTATTGAGCCATGTAGGGTACTATAATTTTGGATGTGAGTAAAATTTTAAGAATTATGCTAAAAATGTAGAGTACCTTAAATCAGAAATAAATTTAGAAGTTAGATCAAGAACATGGTGTGTAGGATGAACTAGGGTATTGACTAAGAACTAAACAAGAGACTTAGTATACCTAAATTATAGTTAGTTGAACTTCATAAAATGGATCAGGAGGAGTTTCTGGGACTTATGTATAAAATTGTAATTAGAAGCTAAATTCGAGCCTAGCCTCAGATGAGCCTAATTGTAAGCAACATAAAACCTAGACAACTAAGTAAAATATAACCTTAAACTAAAGATAATAATTTGAAGCTTATACATAGTAAGTGTAAGAATACTGAATGTTATTTCTATTATAAGGATGAGCAGCAATGCTGCATTACACATCACACCTTAGTGAGAAAGTGGAAGACTCTAAATAAGTATGGGGTTAAATTGTTACTGTATTTTGGGGTGCTACTCCATAATACTTGGAGGCTTAAGATTGTGTTTGATTGTGCTTATAAGTAGCTTGCTTGTGTATCTTCGAGATTAATTGAATCTATTGGCTTGCTGTCATAGTTTGCAATATGTATTGTGTGGACTTGTTTATTCACCTCAAATTGGACTTAATTATATTTGATTTAAAACTTTAATAGATATGCATTGCAACTCATTAGAAGATAATTTTGATTCTTCGACCAAATATTGACATCTTTGAAAGGGATAGTGCTATAGCATAATAATTCTTTCTTCATACTTAGTTGAGCTAAGTGATAAGAGAGGAGGTTATTGCAAGGATGAAGGCAATAGTTTAAAGGATAGTCATGAGAAGAGAGATGTCTCCATTGCACAAGTCTAGGTTTAGCTGTGAGCTATTGCATATGTATTAAAACTCCTTAAACTTAGATTAGAGCAGGTAAAATTTCTCCAATTTCATGACGGACCAGATAACATTGTAAGATGGAATTTGTTTGCAGTATTGCATTTGATTAACTGATTGATAACCTTGTTTGTGATTGTTGTATAGTCTTATGTCTCCATCCCTACTTACTAAGTGGTTGATTGCTTATACCCTTATAAATCTTTTTGTAGGCTTTGACTAAAATGCCACGTTATAATTATCCTGAGGTTAGTTACTTTTGGAATTCCAGGGAAGTGAGGACTTAAATTGGGGAACTACTAGACTTTTGAGAGTTTTTGCTTTTGACTCTTAGTCTTGAGAATCTAGTTGTGTAAATATTTCTTTATCCTAAACAACTATGATGTGTAAATATCTCATGAGGTATTAGAGTGTTTATATATATATATATATATATGTTTTAGACCTTCGTATATAATTTCAGTAGTATTTCTATACAAACTATTTACTTTAAAGTAAGTTAGTAATGGATGCTTTGTATAAATCAAGTCTACAATAGCGGCTATGAGGTCAGCTGCTATCTTAGGTTGGTTTATATAACAGGACTATTGCAATTCTGCCACTTCGGAGTATAACATCTATGCCTCCAAATTCGTGTAATTTTGCTCCTTTGACTTGGTTTCTACAATTGCCTTAGCAAAAATTCAAAATTAGATCAAATTAAAATATATAGAAGGAACCAAATATCAAATTGGATGGAAACTTTAAATTTCGCTATTGCATAAATAAATCCAATAATTGTTTTTAGATTGAAAAAATTTTTTGAAGGAAGACAAAATTAACTATTTAAAAATTGATACTTGAATCGACTAATGACATAATGAACAAAATAGACGAACTAACAAACAAAAATAACTAAATTGAAATAGATCAAACCAAATTTGGTTTGCCTCCTAAGAACACTGTTATTGTTGTTGGCTTGATGGTTGAATCCACCCTTTACCCAATTACTTGATCAATACCTTTCATGCTTAGTTAGTTAAAAAGCATACTAAGAAACTACCAAAAGAATAGCATGAAAGATTATTATAAAAGTGTTAAAATAATTGAAAATTCAGGTTCTTGCTAATTTTAAGTAGGTTACTCATTTTGGCTCCTTGGCAACGGTGTCGAAAACTTCATCGCTAATAGGTAAGTGTGCTTTTCACGTTATAGTACAGTTAAAATGAACAAGAGTCAGAGTATTGATCCTACATGGAACCAGTATGCAAGAATCTAATTGCTAGCAGTTTCCTAAAATATCCAATTACCTAACTTATCAATATATAATAAGTTATAATTGGTTAGGAAAGGAGAATAAGAATTTATAACATGAGAAAAATAAAATCACAAGATCAAGTAAGGCAATAAAACTAATTAATTAAACTAATTAAAATAAATAAGCAACATGAATTAATTAGAATAAAGAAGACATAACTCTTAGTGAATCTTTATTATTTACTTTATAGTTTCATGCAACCTTTTAATCTTTATTATTCTTTGGACTGTAGAGATTCCTAATTATATTCAGATGGAAATTGGATTCTAAATTAGCCAGACTCACGTCTTTAGCTAATTCTCAACCCTAAAACCTCTTTACCCACATCGTTTTGAATAGAGCATCTCAAGATTGCATGAAGTACATGGATCCTGCCATTAGGTTTCCTTAATCTGGTGTTATTCAATACCTAATCACTTAGTACATTGAAACTCTTCTAATTACGTTTATCTATTTATTGCAGGCCTTAAGACACTACAATACACTTAGAAATCCAATTAGTAACCACAGTAAATACTAAAGGAAGATAATGTGTTAGGTGTAATCAGATCATCAAAGAGCAATATCATAGAAAGAAAGAGTAATTGTTGCAAGAAGGAACTATATTTCAATAATATTCACTATAAACAAATTAGAAGAGTAACAATACAATAAAAGAGAAAAGGAAATTAAATTGAGAGACCTTTACAATATTCTAGACTACAACTTACCCAAGGGAGCTCTCTATGAAATGAAACTCTAGCTTGAGGATCTACTTATAAAGATGTGGGGTTAGGTTTACAACGAAAGATTTGACAAAATAAAAGATATACTGAATATTACATGACTAGAAATAGAATATTTCCTTCAAAAATAAAATATTTGCTTGTCAAGGGATGACTACGCCTTAAGCATACAACTGTGATAGCTAGTTGTGTACTTATTCTTCGTATGAAATCTTGAAATTAGAAGAAATTAACTTGACAAGAGAAATACGGTTAGGGACCATGGCTGTGGACCTTGGTCATCAACTCGTTATCCTTCCTAGACTTCTTTTCTTGCTTGATTCTCATCCGGACTTGCTTTGCTTTGTTCCAAGATGAATGATTTTGCTCTAAATTACTCCAAAAATGACTAAAAACCTTAAAAGCTTCATAAAATGCTCTAATAAGTCCCTAAAAATGAAATTTAAACAAATTAAGTACAAAATAACACAAAATTAACTTGATTAAAGTCTAAAATAGTGCAAAAGAACCATAGAAAATATATGTTATTTTTGCATCATCAATGTTGATGGCTCATCTACTTGTGAAGGAAGTAGAGTAGGTTTTATTTGAAGGGTCTAATAGGAGCTCAAATCTTTTATGCTTTGAAGTTTGGATTTTTTGGCCAATAATAATGAGTCTGAGTATGAGGTGTTGTTTGCAAGGATGAAGTTGGCTAAGGAAGTTGAAGCAAAATGCTTAACTGTGTTTTTTGGTTCTTAGTTAGTGGTAAATCAAGTTGTAAGAGCTAACATGGCCAAGGATAAGAATATAGTTAAGTACTTACAATTAGGAAAGGAGATTAACTCAGATTTTGAAAACTAACAATTGATGAAGATTCCGAGGGAAGAAAATTATGTAGCAAACAATCTGTTTGAGTTAACCTCTATAGGCTTACCAAATTGGGAGGAGAGGATCTTCATCAAATACTTACTAGAAAAGAGCATGGAGAGGCAGCCATTGGAATGTTTAGAGGTTCAGTAGAGGGACCTAGGGTGCTATCGGATTGATCTTATTTTAGAGTATTTAAAGGATGGAACTTTGCCTCAAGCTACTAAGGTGGCTTGAAGGCTTATTTACAAGGCATCTAATTTTACATTATCGATGGAAATCTATAGAAAAGGGGTTTGAGCATACCCTATCTAAGGTATTTGCAACCATCAAAAGCCGAGTAAGTTCCCTTTGACTCGTACTCTAAAGTATGTAGTAATCACATTAAAGTTGCAGCTTTATATGGAAGAGCATTACGATTAGGATATTAGTAGCCTGCAATGAAGAAGGATGCAAACTTATGATCAGTGTTAGAGGAATTCCCTAATAGAGAGAGCTTCAAGCTCATATCTAATTCCTCTCATTAGTCCTTAGCCTTCTGCTCAATGGGATTAGATATACTTGGTCCATTCCCTAATATGACCATGTAAAGGCAATACATCATTGTAGTAGTAGATTAGTTCACCAAGTGGGTTGGAGTCAAGGCTATAGCAAGCATAATAGAGCGAAGTATAGAAGCTTTCATGGTCAGCAACATATGAAGCAAGTTTGGGATATCTTATGCTATGACCATAATTTGATAGTGATAAGTTTAGAGAGTTTTGTGAAGCTTGGTAGATTAGGTTATGTTACACATCTGTTGTCCATCCTCAGAGCAATGGTTAAGTAGAGGCAGTAAACAAGGTTATTTTGCAAAGTTTAAAGAAAAGGATGAACCAAGCCAGGAGCACATAGGCAGACGAATTGCCTGATGTTTTGTGGGGGCTATAAGACTATGCAAAGGACTCAATAGTCTACACTCCATATCAGTTGGCTTTTGGGTTAGAGGCTATATTACAAATTGAGCTTCAAGTGGAAAGTATGAGAGTCTAAGCATATACTCCTGAGTACAATGATATTAGCCTATGAGCTAATTTAGATACTTTTCATGAAATGCGTACATTGGCTAAAGCTCATCTTATTGCTTATCAGCAACAAGTAGCAAGGTACTATGATAAGCAGGTCAAGCATAAGTGCCTCCTAAGGCATAGTAAAGGAAGTGGTAAGGAACGGGGATGCCTATAAGTTGGAAAGGCTTGATGGATGGTCAATCCCTAGGGCATAGAATGTTGACAACCTTAGACCATACTTTGAATAGTATGTGTCTGAAAGAAGATATGTTTGCTTATTTTGTGTAGAAGAAGATATGTTTACTTGTTTCTTTATGTATTTTGCTATTATCACTATCCATATTAGTGTTTGTATATATTCTAGTGTGTTTATAGGTTGACTTGTTCTATAGACTTATTAGGATGCTTGTTTATTTCTTATTTGCATGTTTTTTGAGGTCAAGATTGACAGTCCAACCTTGTTCCTTTACATGATTTCATTATGTCATGAAAGGTTAGAGCTAATGGATTGACTTAGTTCCTTTCCCATATTTCGTATAATGAAGTGCTTGTTTGTTGTTTGACATTATTTGCTTTAATGTAGTGCTTTTTGCAAAAGCATGAACATAATCACAAACAATGATGCAAACTTCATTTGACCTCTTTGATAAGGGAGAACTTAAAAAGTCTCTAAGCCTTACTGAAGGGTAACGAGCAAGTTATAAAGCACTAAATCCTTAAGTCCTATATTTGACTGACGGGGGAAAAAGGATATCCAAAGATCTCTAAGTCTTAAGAAATGATGACAAGAAGTAAAAGCCTTAAACTCTTTTAAGAGTGACAAGCACGGTAGCCATAAATCCTCTTAAGGATGGTAAGCTATTATGTATCCTTAAGTCTTTAGTTGACAATGTGAATAATGCTTTAAGTCTAATAAATCGGTGATGAGTAGTCATAAACCTAATTACTTTGAGTTTAGTGAATATACGGCAAACAATTTAGAGGCCCTAAGCTATTGACTAGTGATGGGCCTAAAACTCTAAACTTGTTAAGTTAGGTAACAAGCTAATTAGAGGCCTTAAAGCACAAGCACGACTATCAAGTACAAATAAGAGATAAATAATTTGTTATCACCGTAAGTGTCTTAAATCAATTGCACAAGTAGTCCTTTAAAGGCTCTTGAATTGCTAAAACACAAGAATCTTACATTAAGTCTAATAACAAACAAGGAAGATGAGTTAAGTAATGGGCTAAATTGTTCAATAAGCAAACCAAAAGTTCATGGGTACTACTAAAAATTCATTAGAAGAAGTTAGCAAATAGCCATATGAATGTTCAATAGTAAGGGAATAATTTTCTAGGGAAAAGAACAAGAAGGTTCTCTCAAAAAGATCATTACATAACACTAAGGTTGGCATACTAGCTTGATACGGATCACCAAGAAGATTACCATACGGCTATTGATATTAAGTGAGGCAAAAGGGTGGGTCTAAAACTCAAGATTGTTCAAAAACTACATGGTAGTTGAAGGTTGAGTAGGGGTCCTTATGCATTAACGGTGGATATGACTTACCAACGCCTCACACAAGCTCAATCTATACTTGATATGACATACAAGTATAATACGAGGTTGCTTGCTACTAGTCTATGCTCAATGGTCTAGATAAGAGCTTTTGAAGATCTCGATCCTCAATGAGAAAACATAAACTCAAGAAGGAAGAATAATGTCTGAAGTTCAATATCATTGTTGTTATAGACATTACATATTACACGTATTTATATGGCCCAATTGGAACAAGTCTTGGGTATAAGTAAATTACAGAAGGATTCCTATTAGAAAAGAAAAGGGGAATAGATTACAAGGATAAAATCGTAAACAGACAAAAAGGATATTTGGTTACAAAAGCACGGTATGGACATTAGAAAAATGGGACGCATGTCTACTATCCATTTTGTAGTCTAGATGATGGTGTATGCTAAGTAGAGCTGATCCTGAATAGAGTAGGTCAAGTTAGTTATATGGTAGCTTGATAGCTTAGCTGTTCAAGGCTTGGAAAGGGTTAGTCTGATAGATGGCATTTCTTTAGATTAGCGATGGCTAGTTAACTTGGAAATGGGGTAGCTTAGCCTCAAGGATGTGTTAGTTTAGAAGTAAGCAAGTTCAGTACATGGCCTTAGACTAATTTGTCATAAAGAGGTCGGTAAGGCAATGGGTTGGGCACCTCGGGGGTTTTTTTAATAAGATGGAGAGCAAAGTATCTCGGTAGGTTGGGGTAGAGAATGCATTGTTCTTTTGAGTTCAGCTCCCTTTATACAGCTTGACGAACCATATGAGTGAGTAATGGGTCCGTGATCCCTATCATCCCCTTCGGTTGTTTAAGATTTAGGATCAAATCTGGTTCCACTTCTTGTTAGTCATCCTCAAGAGCATACAAATGGAGGTTAGCAATGTTAAAGGAGTTTGAGACTACATAATCTTCAGGCAATTCAATCCAACAGGCATTAGGGTTGATATTTTTAAGTACTTTGAACGGTCCATTGGCCTTAAGAGATAATTTGCTCTTCCTCATACTTAGGAATTGATCTTTAATGAGGTGGATTCAAACCAAGTCACTAGGTTGAAATTTTTTTCCTTTTTGTCATTTGCCTCACCCCTTAAGCTTGGTGGTAGCTTGACTTAGTTGCTCTATGACCTTTTGGTACATTGTCTTGATAGCCTCTAAATTATTGAAAGCTAATCGGTCTTCTTGTTGGCTAAGTAGTGGCATTTGATCCACTTAAAGTTTATGGTTGAATCCATGGGCAACTTCAAATGGGATTTGCTAGTGATGCTATGCATAGTTTCGTTGTAAGAAAACTCAATTATGGGTTGGCATTCATCCCAATAAGTCAGGTTCTATCCAACAGTGACTCTGAGTAAGATTCCTAATGTTTTGTTAACAACCTTAGTTTGCCTATTGGTTTCATGGTGGTAAGATCTGCTAAATAGTAGCTTGATTCCTAATCACTTTCATAAGGTTCTCTAGAAGTAGCTCATGAATTTTAGATCCTGATCAAATACGATTGTTCTGGGTACTCCATGAAGCTTAATGATCTCCTGTAAGAGAAGAAAAGAGATAGCCGAAGCATTGTTAGTTTTGGAATAGGGTACGAGGTGTGCCATCTTGTTAAATCAGTCCATAACTGCCATGACAAAGTCCTTCCCTTGGGACACCTTCGATAGTCCTAACATAAAGTCTATACTCAGCTTGGACCATGGTTTGGTTATAATCGGTAAAGGTAAATATTTCCTTTGCTTAGCTCGGCTCTTAGCCCTTCTGCAGGTACCACAACTTTCTAGTATAGCTTAGACATTTTTCATTATTCTTGGGAAAAAAAAATCTAAAGGCTAGTATCTCATGAGTTCGGTGCCTGCTAAAATGTCCAAACAATCCTCTACCATGTGCTTCGTACATTAATAGCTCTTGTATAGAATAGGGTGGGATACAGAATCTCCTCTTCCTGAATAAGTATCCATCGTCCTTGTGATAGTTATTAAGTATTTGGCCATCTTCACATCTAGCGTAGATTGGGCCAAAGTTTGGATTCTCAACATATAAATCTTCGATCATAGAAAATCCAAGTAATTTGGTCTGCAACTTAGTCAAGAGGGAATGTTGTCTTAACAAGGCATTGGCTACTACATTGCTCTTGTTGATCTTATACTCGACGACATATAAAAATCCCTCCATAAACTCAACTTACTTGGCTTGTCTTTGAGACAACTTAGGCTGGCTCTTTAGATATCTTAAAGATTCACGATCAATGTAGATCACAAATTCTTTAGGTAGCAAATAATGTTGCTAGATAGTCAAAGCTCGAATTAAGGAGTAAAACTCCTTATCATATATAGAGTAGTTGAGCAAGGCTCCTCTAAACTTCTTATTGAAATAGGCAATAGGTCGGCCTTCTTGCATTAGCATAGCTCCTATGCCTAGTCTAGATGTGTCACACTCTATTCAAATACCTTGTTAAAGCTTGGTAGAGCTAAGATAAGGGCAAGAGTTAGCTTCTCCTTCACCTCTTCAAAGCTCCTCTACTCCTTCTCTCCCCACTTAAACTTAACATTTTTCTTCGATAGTTCAACTAGTAGGGCCACAATAATATTAAATTTCTTCATAAATTGGTGAGAGAATGATGCCAAGTCGTGGAAACTTCATACATTGGTAGAGTAGGTCAACATAATCCAATCAGTAATTGCTTTCACCTTTTCATCATCAACTTGTATGCTACCACCACTTACAGCAAATCCCATAAAGACTACTTTAGATTTACAGAAGTCACATTTCTTCAAATTGGTATAAAGCTTCTCGGCTTAAAGTTTTGAGAAAATTTCTCGGAGGCATTGGTAATGAGTCTCTAAATTAGAACTATAGATAAGAATATCATTGAAATACACAGCAATAAACTTTCCAATGAATTCTTAGAGTATATGGTTCATCAGTCTCATGAATGTGTTCAAGGCATTTGACAAGCCAAATGGCATTGAAGCCATTCATACAGTACATGTTGGGTTTTAAATGCAGCCTTCCATTCATCTCCTTCTCTCATTTGGATATGATGATATCTAGATTTGAGATTAATCTTGGAGAATATTTCTACTCCATTCAATTCTTTGAGCTTGTCGTCAAGTCGAGGTATGTGATACTTGTACTGGATAGTAATTCAATCGATAGCTTAGTTATCCATACACATCTTCCTTGACCCATCTTTCTTCGGCACTAATAGAGCTACAATGGTACATGGGCTTAGGGACTCTTGTACTTACCTTCTCTTCAATAGTTTATTTACTTGTCTTTGGAACTCAATAGCTTTTTTTAGATTTAGTCTGTAGGTAGGCTTGTTTGGCGGTCTGACTCTTAGTAGTAAGTCTATTGCATATTCAATGCTTTAGATCAGAGGTAGACCTTCTGGCAGTTCACCTGGGAATAGGTCGGCAAACTTATTCAGCAAGGTTTTTACTTTGACAGGTAGCAGTTCCTCATTCAATCCTCTCATCTCAAGTAATCGTTTAACTAGCAAATAGGTCAACTCTTCAAGCTTCATCTCTCTCTTCAGCTTGGCTTGAGTCATCACCAAAACCTCCTCCTTCAAAACTTGACTTGGTTGATTATGCATGTTTTTAACTTGTTCGGTAGTAATAGGGCTTATGATAAGGATCACAAACTAATTTAATGTGCCTAGGAGCTCAGTTCTTAGTAGGACTTACCGTAGTAGATTCGAATCAATTAGTTCTTCAAAATATCGAAGAAAATAAAGTGAGTCGATCTATGAACTAACAAGAGTAGTTAACATAAAGCTGCTCAGAGGATATAGCCCACTTACGAACATAACACGACTTGACACTTCTCTTGATATGATACATAAGTTGATGTGAAGGTCCATTCGCCACTGATCCTGAGCTACTTGTCAAGATTAGAGAAGAGTATATAAGAATGGTCTTGGAGAGGGTGGTCTCATAATAATAGTATATTCAATGTATATCTATGATATAAGATGATTCTGGCTTACAAGGAAAATGGACTATTTATAGTAAGTCTCTAAGGTAACCATACAAATAAAGAAATTACAAAAAGGCATACAAAAGGGGAATTCCTAACACATATGAAAAAAGGGTAAAAAGGACAAATGACAAAAAGGGAAAAATAGTACAGTGTTAGGTGAAATGGATAGGTAGCAATGTGACATTAGTTTCGTACATAGATTCTTTGATTATAGTAAGATGTTGTGGCATCAAGGTTTGCCGAGACAAGGAAAGGGCATAGCAAGTGTCGGTAGGGAGTTGAAAGAAAGTACTTGGCCTGATAAGAGTGTCTTGTCACATAGCAAGAGTCTCTCGACAACTAAAAGTTCAATCACTCAGTACAGAGCCTTTGGTAACCGAATAGTTGGTGTTGGCATAAGAGAGAGAGCAAAGCAAGGTATAACCTCGCAGAGTTGTCAAGGAATTCAACCATCCTCCTTCCACATAGGTTATCTCATAATCGGTAGGTTACCGAGAGAAGATTCTTTAAGTAAGGGATTGGGGGCCTCGGAGTCGTACGTAAGTAAGAGGACTAATGGTTGGTAGCTCATCAGTTCCCCAAGGTTATTGAAAATTTTCCCTCATATCTTGGCCCTCTTCTTCACTGGGTGCATAGGGTGTCAGATTAACTACATTAAAAGTAGCAAATACATCGTATCCATCAGGTAGCTCTAGCTCATAGGCATTATCGTTGATGCGCTCAAGGATCTTAAAAGGTTTATTTGACCTAAGGGAAAGCTTGTTCATTTTCTTCTCAGGGAGATGCTCGTTAATAAGGTGGACCTAGACAAGGTCTCCAAGGCTATAAATCACTCATCTCCTTCCTCTACTTCCTTGTTCCTTCTGCTGGGCTACTAAGGTGTTTGGTAGCTTTATGATGAAACTTTTAAAATTCCTCAGTGTACTACAAGCTTGATTGACTTACCCCTTGTTTGGCTAGGCTGATAGCTATATCCAAGGGCAAGTTCAGGTTGAGTCCATAGACGACCTTAAAAGGTGACTTTCTTGTTGAGTTGTAAACTGATTGGTTGTAAGTGAATTCGATGACTGGTAAGCATAGGTCTCAATCGTGTAAATTCTTTCCCATAGCTGCTTACAGAAGGTTGTCGACTGTCCTGTTTACTGCTTCGGTCTGGTCATTTATCTAAGGGTGGCAAGAAGTACCACCCTCAAGAGGTGTCTCGGCATCGAGGTCTTCCTGAGATTCTTCCAACATCTGCTCAACTCCTATCTCTTCCTCTCCTTTGCTTACACTCTCAACTTCAAACTGGGGCTTGTCTCCCTTTATAGTCATGACTCAGCAGTTCGAGCATTAACTAGCCACGTGTCCATAACCAAGACATTTAAAGCATTTGATTTCTCGGGTCTTTCTTCTAGAGCTCTAACCTTGGTCTTTTCGGACCTCAGGTTTCTTAGCCTTCTTTTAGTAGGATAAGCACTTGCCTTCAATGTTCCACCTTAAAATTGTTTGATGCTTGGTCATTCCCTAGTTGGCTGAGCATGCCACTTTTGTTTGGTAGCATAGGTTAGCTACTCGGCATACAACTAACTTGGTTTTGCCTCTGCCTTTTGACTCTCTATGCCACCTTGATGGCTTCATCTAGAGTTGCAAGACTTTATAGCTCCACTATGTTACCAATCTCGGTTTTAAGCCTAGAAATAAACTTAGCGATAATTCTTGTCTCGAGTTCATCGACATTACATCGGGTCATGAGTAATTGAAACTCTTAAACATAGTAGTCCATTGATTTGCTACTTTGTCTTAAGTCTTAAAGACTTTTGAAAGTGTCTTGCTCGTAGTGTTCGAGAATGAACCTAGCCCTCAAGACCTTCTTCATTTCATTCTATGTTCGAACTTCTTGTCGAGCTCTCAGGTAGACATTCTACAACTTCTTCCACCATATTGCTGCATATCTAGAAAATTCCAATGCAACCACTTGAATACAAACAGCATCCTCATAATTATAGAAGTTGAATATCTTCTCGATTTTCTCTTTCCAATCTAGGTAGTCATTAGTACTATCAGACTCGTTGAAGCTTGGAATTTGTACCTTAAGGTATTCAGCACCTTTAAGCATTCTAATCTCACGCTTATCAATCCCAACATACTGTTCCTCTTCTTCTTCATACTCTTCCACTTCGTCCAATGCTAATCTCCTTCTCGCCATTTTGTCAACACAATGGGGTAGTGCTTGGTTCATGGGAAAGGCTTCTAGTACTCGTTCATTCATATGTCTTCTAGGCCTTTCTCTCATATCTCAGTCCTATACAACTAGTCTCCTTCTCTCAGCCTAGTCACTAAGACTTTTTATACCGAAACAGCTAAATTGGCTATAATACTAGCAAGGTCTTGTATTTGTTCTTTAGTAGTATGTGGGGTTTGTTGGGTAACTCAACTATGACCATGAGCATCACTCTTGGCATCATTAATCTCCCCCTGAACACTAGGATTCAGCATTCTCGTAAAGAATAAGCTTTAGAACACACTCTTTACCCAAGAAAGCCTTCCATACACACAAATATCTCGAATAGCAACTAGTAAGAACTATCACTACACAGCTCTCGGTCATAACCTCAAGCTTTGATACTAGGATTATATAATGTGCCTAGGAGCTCAATTATCACTAGGACTTACCATAGTAGATTTGAATTAGTAGGTCCTTCAAAATATCGAAGAAAATAAAGTGAGTCGATCTTCGAACTGACATGAGTAGCAGACGTGAAGCTATTCAGAGAATATGACCCACTTGTGAACACAATACGACTTGATACTTTACTTGATATGACGTATAAATTTATCTCAAGATCTACCCACCACTAATTTTGAGCTATTCGATAAGATTAGATAAGAGTGTATAAGAATGGTCTTGGAGAGAGTAGTTTCGTAAGAACGATATATTTAATGTACATCTTTGATGTAAGATGATTCCAGCTTACAAGGAAAAATGGACTATTTATAGTGAGTCCCTAGAGCAACCATAAAAATAAAGAAATTACAAAAAGGCATACAAAAGGGGAATTTCTAGTACATACAAAAAAAGGGTAAAAAAGATAATCAACAAAAGGAAAAAATAGTACAATATTAGGTGAAATGGATAGGTAGCAGCATAACATTAGTTTCATACATAGATTCTTTTATCACAGCAGGCGAAGGGAATCAAGATGTTACGACATCAGGGTTTGTTGAGATGAGGAAAGGGTACAGTAAGTGTCGATAGGGAGTCGAAAGAAAGTACTTAGCTTGAGAAGAGTGTCTTGTCACTCGGCAACTGAAAGTTCAATCACTCAACATAAAGCCTTCGGTAAGCGAATAGTTGGTGTCGGCGTAAGAGAGAGAATACAGTAGGGTATAATCTCCTTGAGTTGTTAAGGAATTCAGCCGTCTTCCTTTGACGTAAGTTCTCTCATCATCAGTAAGTTGCCGAGAGAGGATTCTTTGAGTGAGAGATTGGAGGTCTCGGAGTCATGCGTGAGTAAGAGGACCAGTAGTCGATAGCTCATCACAATTACTCGCTCCCCAGCTCGAGGACTCGCCTATATGGTTTTTCAAGTTGTTTAAGGAGAGTTAAACTTTGAAGAACGATGGATTCTCTAGTCTAACTTGCTGAATTACTCCATGCTCCATCTCGTTAAAGAGACTCTCGAGGTGCTTGACCTGTTGCCGAACCAACCCCTTTACAACACATCAGTCCAAGGTTAAGCACTGAACTTACTTGTTGTTGACTTGATACATCGCCAAGGTTGATCTACCTCAATCTTGAGCTAACTAGCTGAGGTAGACCAGATATTGGGCTACCCCCTAGACCAATCCTTCCTTAGTACAGAACATTTGAGCATAGATGGATAGTTGACATGTGTTCCAATTTCTAACATTCGTATTGTCCTTTTGTAATTGAATATCTTGTTTACAACTTTACCTTTGTAAACTATGCATCTTTCTTTTTCTAGTAGGAATCCTTTTTGTAAATTACATATACTAAGACTTGCCTTAATTGGGCCATATAAATACTTATAAAATGTAATGGCCGGAACAATTAATCAGAATAGTGACATTGAACTTTGGAAATTTAACCCTTTCTTCTTCTTAAGCTTTTGTTTTCTTGATGAGGAATGAGACGTTGAAGAGTTCTTATCTAGGCCATTAAGCGTAGACTAGTGGTGAATAACCCTATATTATACTTGTGCGCCATATTAGGTATAGTTCGAGCTTGTGTGAGGTGTTGGTGAGTCATATCCATCATCAGTGCATGAAGACCCCTGCTTAACCTTCGACTTCCATTTACCCTTCAAACCATCTCGTAGTTTGGACTTACCATATTGGCTCGGGTGATAAGTAGCCTTAGGTCATTCTTTTCTCGACAATTTGTATTATCTTGGTTTTAGAGCTTAACTACATTCAAGCAAGTCTCTGTTACTTTGTACTTTACGTAACTTGTTACAGCCTGTTGTAAAAGCTGTTTATCATTGTAGTGAGTGTTTGGAAAGTGTTTAGTGCTAAATAAATTTAGTGCTCTATTTTCCCTTATTTCTTGTTCGCAAAATAGAGTATTAAGTGTTTGAGTGGTTTTTATGTATGTTGGTTAGAATAGTTGATAGTGTGTTAGGCATTGTTTTATTGTAGTTTATAGGAGGAAATTTTAAGTTATGTTTCAACTATTAATCTCTTGTAATAGATAACAATGTCCAATTCTAGTATTCAAGGAACTCTAAGTAACCATGAGAGTGGTGCTTGAAATGGCTAACATCAACAATGAAGTTTCATACCCCAGTCTATGGATGATCGACTAGATAGACTTACTGACCTGGTGGCTAGTTTGGTGACTGATATAAACGAAGGTAGACAACAAGCCAGAAATGATCCTTATATCGTAATGGCCAATATGGTCGAGCTCATGCCCCAATTTGACCATATTGAGTTAGAGCACTAGATAGAGTTATTGGATTGGTAGAGCAATAGTTAAAGTTTTGAGGACAGAATTTTTTGAAGGAGAGTGGAAATGTGAGTCCCATACTTGAAAAATAGGAATTGAGCGAGTAAATTTGAGGTGTTAGTAAAACTAACTCGATTAGCATAAAAACTTATTATCAAGCCTGGTTTTTCGCCCTTTCAGTTCTTTTTATAAAATTTTGGTCTTCTCTAAATTGATCAATATTAAACCTTATCCATTTAATACTGACCCTCGACTAGGGTTTAAAGAAGACCATTTTTTCTAACTTGAAAAGATTTAGAGTTACCACCCGACTGAAGTCAGGAAAAGGGGTTAAGTTATAATCAATTGGGTGGATTGATTATAACTTAGCTACTGGTCTATCGATTAAAAAACCAAGTTACAAATACAGTTTTTTAAAAATTAGAGATCTGAATCTGGGGGCTAATTTATTAAACCCTAAACAGGTACCACTTTTAACTTTTCGAGTTTAACTTCGCTTTTCAAATATACTCTTTTTAATTTCTAAAAAAAACATCTAATTATGATACATGCAACTAACTTGATTAATTTACATAAATATCTAAAAATGGAAAAATTAAACTTTCTATATTTTAAGTGAACATGCACTTGCGTACGAGTGCCTATGTATTCGCTATTCGGGATCAGACTTCCGTAGTTCATTTATAAAAAGCTTTAGTTGGTGGTTTGATTTTAATTTTGTAAAAATTGTTGGGTTTACGTTTTTATCCATTTTGAGTTGATTTGAGAAAAAATTATAAGAGGTCCTAAGTTAGACTTTATTTTTGGGAATTCTAAATGATTTTAATTTGAAAATTGATTTATTTATTTTTAGAAAACTCAATTTTTCTAAATGTAAAAACGATTTTTATTCATTAACCTATTTATTTATTTTTATTTTTATTTATTATCTTATTTATTTTATACTTATTTTATCTATTTCTATTAAAGTAAATAAATGGACTACTTTCTTTCTTTTTCTTTTTTTTTCTATTCTTTTTTTTATTTTTCTTGTCTTTCTTTTTTTCTTTTTCGTTCTTTTTTTTTTCTTTTCTTTTTCCTTTCTTTTTTTTATACTTTTTTTTTCATTATTAGTATTTTCTATTATATTTACACAAAAAAAATAAAACAACACAAAAAAATAAGAATTAAAAATATTATAAAAAAAAAAGAACTTCCGACGGATTTGATGGTGGTTACTTGGTGGTACGGCTGGAGGTTACGGCGGAGGTCGAAAATAGCTGTGTTGGAGAGCTAGAGTTGCAGGTAGTCTTCCTAGAGTGGTGGCTCAGCTCGGGTTGTAGTGAAGAGAGAGAGAGTGGGTTAGAGAGAGAAAGTGATCAGGAATGGATAGAGAGAGTATGGGGATTGATTATGTTTGTTGTGTATGTTTGTCTATGTCACATGATCATCAATTTATACACAAATCCAACCCAGAAACAAAGGAAAGTTAGAATTGGATTAATGAAGAATGCTCAGGAAAACAGCTTTTTTTCAATTTTTGGAGCTCAAATTGAATGCTCCTTTGACTGTATTTAGACATGTTTTTTGTACCGATTCACAATAGGCTATGTCTATTCTGCAATTTCGCCGTTGACTTGGTGAAATTGCAATGAGAAAGAGTTTAAAAATCATGCTGAAGTAGGAGGTCTAAAGCGGAAAGTACTGGAAACCTGGAGAAAGTTGAGG
Organism: Lumnitzera racemosa; assembly: GCA_024138005.1. Lineage (NCBI taxonomy): Eukaryota > Viridiplantae > Streptophyta > Magnoliopsida > Myrtales > Combretaceae > Lumnitzera > Lumnitzera racemosa. Next base: position 82,670,824 of record JAMXBC010000008.1, on the reverse strand, counting down.
GAAAGAGAGGAAAAAGAAGGGAAAAGGAAGGAAGGGGGAAGAAAAAGTAGGCTAACGTGGCACTGACATGATGCTACGTCAGCCATGCTGACTAACCCCGGCATGCCACGTGTCATTTCGTGAATACGTGGCAGCTAACGTAGTACGCTACGTAGTACCACATTAGGGGGCTAACAAATCCGATGATGTCATGTGTCAGGGCATGTGGCTCAATCAGACCCTGACACGTAGCAGTCCTAATATGATTGAAAACCAAAAAATGAGAAAAAGGCATCCTTACCTTGGCCAAGTTTCGAACCCAAAACATTATACTTAATGTTAGTGCTATGTTCATATGCTTAACCGTCAGGCCGTTGGCCTATGCCTTATCCATATGTGCAATTATGGACTCGATTAGCCTGAGCCGTATTTAAATCTAAACCTAGGTTCAATGGCCTAACTTCTAAATCTAAATTTAATCTAACAAAATGTTATCTTGTAAAATCTTTTATTTATTTATTTATTTGTCAAGATTTTTTTTTATTTTCTAAATTTCTTATTTTTTGTGCTTTTTTCCCTATTTCCTTATTTTCTTATGTTTTTTCTAGAATTCCTATTTTTCTAAATTTCTTCATTTTTTAGGGCTTTCTTTAATTTTCTATTTTATTTTTTTTTTGAACTTTTCTAATTTAGGACCCCATAACCTAATTTGAAAAATAAAAGGGGGCAAAAATTAGGTGTCTACAGCTACCTTTCTTTGTGATAAAGTTTGATAAAACAGACACTATTTTTACCCCAAGAATGGATTTTATGCTAGGAAGTGCTATAGCTAGCTTATTATCCTTAGTCCAATCCATTGGGGACTTTGAGAAGAGAAGGGTGGCGCTATAAGAGATGGTTGAAAGACGAAAAAGGAATTGAAGTTTGGTCATGCTTATATGAACTGACAAAGTGAAGTGAAATAGGCTAACTGCTCGTTGAGCTGGCTAAGACCCTAAACTGAGTTGAGAAAACTTGGTCTTACCCTGATGAGTTGACTAACCAAGGTAGGCAAAGCGCTTCTAGAGCTAGCTAAGACCCTAAGAAGAATGAGCAATCTTGGTCGTGCCCTGATGAGCTGACCAACCAAGGTGGGCAAAGCGCTCCTAAAGCTAGCTAAGACCCTAAGAAGAATGAGTAAACTTGGCCATGCTCTAATGAGCTAATTAACCAAGTAAAGCACTCCTAGAGCTAATTAGGACCCTAAAAAGAATAAGGAAACTTAGTCGTGCCCTGATGAGCTAACTAACCAAGGCGGGCAAAACGCTCCTAGAGCTAGTTAGGACCCTAACTGAGTTGAGAAAACTTGGTCGTGCCTTGATGAGCTGACTAACCAAGGTGGGCAAAGCGTTCCTAGAGCTAGCTAAGACCCTAAAAAGAATGAGGAAACTTGGTCATACCCTGATGAGCTGACTAACCAAGGTAGGCAAAACGCTCCTAGAGCTGGTTAAAACCTTAAAAAGAATGAGTAAACTTGGTCGTACCCTGATGAGCTGACTAACCAAGGTGGGCAAAGCGCTTCTAGAGCTGGCTAAGATCCTAAAAAGAATGAGTAAACTTGGTCGTACCTTGATGAGCTGACTAACTAAGGTTGGCAAAGTACACTTAGAGCTGGCTAAGACCCTAAACTAAGTTGAGAAAACGTAGTCGTACCTTGATGAGCTGACTATCCAAGGCGGGCAAAGTGCTCCTTGAGTTGGCTAAGACCTTAAAAAGAATGAGCAAACTTGGTTGTGCCTTGATGAGCTGACTAACCAAGGCGAGCAAATCGATCCTAGAGCTGGCTAAGACCCTAAAAGGAATGCGCAAACTTAGTCGTACCCTGATGAGCTGACTAACCAAGGTGGGCAAAGCACTCCTAGAGTTGGCTAAGACCCTAAACTGAGTTGAGAAAACTTGGTCGTGCCCTGATGAGTTAACTAACCAAGGTGGGCAAAGTGCTCCTAGAGTTGGCTAAGACCCTAAAAAGAATGAGAAAACTTGGTCGTACCCTGATGAGTTGATTAACCAAGGTGGGCAAAGCGCTCCTAGAGCTGGCTAGGACCCTAAATTGAGTTGAGAAAACTTAGTCGTGCCCTGATGAGTTGACTTACCCAAGTGGGCAAACGCTCCTAGAGCTGGCCAAGACCTTAAAAAGAATGAGAAAACTTGGTCGTACCATGATGAGCTAACTAACCAAAGTGGGCAAAGCGCTCTTAGAGCTGGCTAAGACCCTAAAAAGGATGAGTAAACATGAAAGGCTAGTTAAGAAGATGATGAAGGGAATTGCTTTACGAGCCGATTAAGAGAAACTTGGTGAAAGAAAGTGCCCTATAGAACTTGGTGAGGAGAGGGGCTTGTTTGCAAGGAATTTGGAAGAATGAATTGAGCTAAGATCGTGTCTTCATAGGTTGGCCAAATACTAAATGTAGAAAGTAAACACCTCTGGGTTGGTTAAAAAAGATTGTTAGGAGTAAAAGTGGTCTAAATGCAAGAAAAAATTGGTGTACTAACTCTATGTAGAAATACTTACCTGGTCTCTATTGATAGCACCTAATATGTCAAACCATTTTTGAAAACCCCCATTAGAAATTTACTGACTCTTGTTTTAGTCTCTTATTATCAACCCAGATGTTCTTGACATACAATGTTCGAGATTTGCTGGTTCTTTTTGGAGAAATCATAGAGATTATCCCGATGCAGGAAAAACTACCCATTATTTTTGTTTCTTTAGGACTTTTATGAACCTAAAAGCCTCATTCCCATCTACCATGATTGCTTACTTGAGTTGCACCTTCTTCTGGAAAAATAGACAATAAAACTCCCCATTGAGGGGGATCAATCCATAATAAAGTATTTAAAGAATTTTGTCAATTACCAATGTTCTAGATCTTATTCCTTAACTCCTCTTATATTTATAGTGTATAGGTTTGGTTAAATGAGGTCAAGGGAATTAGACCTGTCCATGGAGAGGGTGATTATTCCCATGATGACAACGGCTAACGATACCAAATTTGCTTGTAGATAATGAAAATTGGACCACAATGACGTTCAAAATGATCGGCATTTTCGTATCTTGAGCAAAATTCCTATTGATTTCTTATGGATAGTACAATTTTACAGCGTCGACATTTACAGGGTCTCTCAAATCTAGACCATCCATTTGGGACAAAATCAAAGGCCCTCTTGATAATACTCAATTCACGACATAAGGACCCCTGTAATTAGGGGTGAATTTCCCTCTGGAGTCTTGTGTATTAGGGAGAGCTTTTCTTAACACCAAATCTCCTTCTTTGAGGTTATGAAGTCGCACCCTCTTGTTGAAGGGCCGAGCCATTCTTTGCTGATAGCATTGATTATGACACAAGGCTGTCAATCTCCTTTCATCAATCAGATTTAGCTGTTCGACACGTTTCTTTACCCAATCGGCTTCGTCCAAATGAATTTCTGATAGTACCTTGAGTGATAGGATTTCAACCTCTACTGGTAACACTGCTTTAGTGCCGTATACTAAAAAGTATGGTGTTATCCCAATTAACGTTCTAATGGAAGTCCGATAGGCCATGAGTATGAAGGGTAACATCTCATGCCAGTCTTTATATGTAACAGCCATTTTTTCAATGATTCTTTTGAGGTTTTTGTTTGCTGCTTCGACAGCTCCATTCATTTGGGGTCGATAAGGAGTAGAGTTCTTGTGAATGATTCGGAATTACCGGCATAATTCTATCATAGGCTTGTTGTTGAGATTGGTGCCATTATCAGTGATGATTGTTTCAGGAGTCCCATACCGAGCTAAGATGTCCCTCCTGATGAACTTAACTATGACCCCTTTAGTAACATTCAAGTATGACAAAGCCTATACCTTTTTGCTGAAGTAGTCGATGGCAACTAATATGAAGCGATGCCCATTAGACGCTCTTGGAGTGATACGACCGATGATATCTATGCCCCACATTGAGAAAGGCTATGGTGTTGAGAGGGCATGCAATTCCTGAGGTGGGGCATTTATCTTATTCACGTAAACTTGGCATAAATGACAGTGCCTAACGTATTTGATGCAATCACTTTCCATTGTTAACCAATAATACCCTAACCTCATGATTTTCTTTGCCAACATGTACCCATTCATGTGAGGGCTACATACTCCTTCATATATCTCTTTCATTAAATTCTCAGCCTCTTCATCAACTACACACCTTAAGAGTATACCGTCAAATGAGCGTCGGTATAAGGTGGACTCGCTTACTAAGAATTAGGTGGCTAGTCTCCTAATAATCTTTCTGTCTTTTTTCTCGGCCTTTTCAGGGTATGCACCTTATTGTAAGAACACCTTAATATCATGATACCACAGCTTTTGGTTGTTTATACCCTCAATCGTTAGGCAAAAGGTAGGCTTATCCTCAATTTCAATAGTAAAAGGTTGAATCTCGACTCCACCAAATATCTGGATCATAGATGCTAGCGTAGCTAAAGCATCAGCAAATTAGTTATGAGTCCTTGGTACGTGATTGAAGGTGACTTTTGTAAAACTTTCCGTTAATGCCATCAAATGCCTGTGACAAGGCACCAGCTTGGGGTCTTTAGTTTTGTACTCTCCCCGTGCTTGGCCAATAATGAGCGAGGAGTCTCTATACACTTTTAATTCTTGAATGTCTTTCTCTAAGGTTATCTTGACTCCCATGATGCATGCTTCATATTATTAATGTATGGAAAAATGAGCCTTATGGCCACAAGATACTAAGTACATTCAGGAGATATTAATATTGCCCTAATTCCACATCCAGATACGTTGGCTGCACCATCGAAGAACATTTTCCATTTTGGTAGCTCGTCATCCTTTCCTTTATCAGAGTTTCCTTCGACCACTAAGATACCCTCATCAAGAAAATTGATTTGTATTTCTTAAGGAGTACTATCAGAGGGGTTTTTTGCTAATTGATCTACCAAAGCTTGCCCTTTAACTGAATTTTGGTTCACATATGTAATGTCAAACTCTGATAACAGCATCTGCCACTTTGAGATTCTACCAATTAGGGTCGGTTTGTTTACCAGGTGCTTCAAGGGATCGTATTGGGTCAGTAATTCCACCTGGTAGTAGAGTGTGTATTGTCTGAGTCGATGCATTACCTAAACTAACGCACAATAGGTTCTTTCAATTTCTGAATATCTCTGTTCCCCTTCGGTGGATTTTTTGCTTAATTAGTATACAACCCATTCCTTTCCTTCCTCATCTTTCTGGCTAAGCATGTACCCCATGGACTCTGGTAATATTGTCAAGTATAGGAATAAAGGCTTCTCAGGTTTCGGAGCTACCAGAATTAGAGGGATCATGAGGTATTCTTTGATTGTTGTAAAGGCTTACTCATACTCTTCGTCCCAGTTGATCTTGGCATTCTTTTTTAACAACTTAAATAAGGGACGACACTTGTCTGTGAGTTAGGATATGAACTGGGCTATATAGTTTAAACGGCCCAACAAACCTATGATTTCTTTAAGTGTGCATGGTGGGGGTAGGTCAACTATCGCTTTAACTCTATCAGGGTCCACTTCAATGCCTCTTTGGCTGATTATGAAACCTAACAACTTCCCTAAAGTTGCCCCCGAAAGTACACTTCTCTAGGTTGAGTTTTAGTTGGAATTTTCTCAACCTATCAAATAATCTCCATAGATTTTCCATATGATTTTCTCCTTCTTTAGACTTGGCAATCATATCATCGACATATACCTCGACTTCTTTGTGCATCATGTCATGAAAAATTGCTACCATGGCCCTTTGGTAAGTTGCCCCAGTATTTTTAAGTCCAAAAGGCATCACTTTATAGAAAAACATGCCTCATGTCGTGATGAACATGGTCTTAGCTTTATCTTCTTCAGCCATTCGAATCTGGTTATACTCGAAAAATCTATCCATGAAAGAGAAGATATGGTTTCCAGCTGTGTTATCGACTAATACATCAATATGGGGTAAAGGAAAATTATCTTTAGGGGTTGCTTACTTGAGGTCTCAAAAATCCATGCACACCCTAACTTTCCCATTCTTCTTCATAACTACTACTATGTTGGCTACCTACTCAGGATAATTAGATACCTCAATGAAGCCAACTTCCAATAATTTTTTTACTTCTTTCTTGATTTTCAACAAGATATTTGGTTGGAACCTTCTCAACTTTTGTTTTTTAGGCTTAATATCCTCTTAAGTGGGTAAGTGATGGACTACAATCGATGGTTCTGGGCATATTGTCATAAGACCATGCAAATACGCCTTAGTATTTGGATAGCAATGTAGTTATCTCTATCTTTTGATTTTCTTCCAAATTTCTCCCAACTTTCAATACCTTAGGGTTTTCGTTGTTACCGACATTAATCATCTCTGTTGGCTCATCAATAGAAATTTTACTCATTTCATGTTTTTGTCAGCTTTCTTGTACGTCATTATGATCATCAACATCACCCCCGATGACTAACCTAGTAGGGCCGAAAGTGATATCAATATTCTCATTACCTATCTGCGGCCTTTATTCGAGTCGTTGGATCTGGAAAGAAAAAGAAAGTATGCAAAAGGAAGAGTGTAAGTAACATAGGAATAAAGAGAAAAGAAGATGATTTTATTTTGGGGAACTCTTTGTTGAGTATAAGAATTTGGAGAACAGAGGCAATTTATTAGAAAATTCTATAAAATACTAGATCATGATTCATCCTTTACCCTAAGGAAGACTTATTGTTATTTACAGGGATGGAGAACTAATTATTCAAGTGATAAGCTTTGTTGATTAAGCCAGCCCCTTCATTCTTGTTGGAAGTGCCTTCTTTAGGGGCTTTGAGTTTTGGGTTTCGACCTTGATGAAAGTTTCCAACAATGGTGGGAAGTTCATTGGAGCGTGATACAACCTGTCACCCTTTCTACCCTTGTCTTGCATTCTTTGCAATTCCTCTATTGGGGTTGGAATGTACCCTAACCCATAGGACCCAAACTGGCCTTCTTTGTATTTCAGCCTCTCTTCTTTCTGCTGATTGGTGATCATGCACACCTCATTAAACATCTGAAGTCTATAGTCCTCTTGTTCTTCTATACCGATATAGGGTATGGCAGTCTCTTTATAGATTTCATAATCTTGGTCTCCCAGAATTGTGATGACCTGGCCATTGGAGATGAACTTAACTTTCTGGTGAAGAGTTGATGGTATGGCCCCTGCTGAATGTATCCAAGGCCTTCCCAATAATAGATTGAAGGTCCTTGGAATGTCCAAAACCTAGAACGGGATGTTGAACGTCTACGAGCCGATATCGACTGATAAGTCCACCTCCCCTATTATCTCTCTCCAGGATCCATCAAAAGCTCTTACCGTTATTGAACTAGGTTTGATAACAGTTGTATCAACGCCCAAAGATCCAAGGTGGCTAAAGGACAAACATTTAGAGACGACCTATTGTCGATGAGGACTCTTGTTGCGATGATGTTATTTATCCTTATTATTATAAATAGAGGCTTTGTGTATTGGGTACCTTCTTTGCCCAGTTCCTTGGTAGAGAAGGAAATTTGATTTATGGTAAGGATGAAATTGGTGACAAAGCCAATCCTTTCAACCGGGATTTCATGAGGGACTTTGATATCCCTTAACGTTCTAAATAAGGCCTCTCGGTATGGGTCTGCTGCCATCAATAGGCTCATGAGGGATATTTGTACCGAAGTCTTAGCGAGCTGTTCCATTATTTTGTACTCACTAGACTTGATCATTTTGGTGAAGGCAGTTAATCCTTCTTCATGTTCAGCTTGTTTAATGTTTGGCATTTCCTGTACACCTTTCTTTTTCAAGTCTTCCTTTGGACTGTAGATTTTGTCGAAACAAGTGATCCTCCTTACAAGTGAGCTTGATTGCCTCTGGTTTATTGCCTGATAATTGAAAGGGGTAGCTTTATAATTTTCAGGGGCCACAGGTACGTGGAATGTGTACCTTTTAGTTTATGGGACCTCTTTTTTGTAGAACCTATAAACCTTTAGTTCTTGGTTTCGACCGATTATGTTGATGGCAGATTCTGGATGGTCAGATATCATATTGATGATAGGTCCATGATTTGGTATTGGGTTGTTGTTAATGTTTGGGGTAGGAGCCTCTATAAAATCTAGTTGTACTGTACCTTCATTGATCAAATCTTAGATTTTGTTTTTCAACCTCCAGCATGAATCAGTTGAATGGCCTACTTGCCCTAGATGATATTGACATCTTACATTGGGATCAAAGAACTTCGGCCTGTACCTTTCACTGGGAGCCTCAGAATGTAGTAGATTATCTCTTCTTAACTTCTCGAGCACTTGACTAAGTAGAATAGGTATTTTAGTGAACTATCTCAGGACCTTGTTTACCTGTAGTTGGTTTCTATACTGTGGTTGAGCTGGTGGGGGATTCGTCCTGAAAGAAACTTGGGAGTTAGGTCTTGCATTCGTGTTGACCATGCTGATAGTAGCTTCCCTAAGCTTACTGGTGGTGGGTTTAGTAGAGGGTGGTTGTCTATCTGCTATTTCTTGTAGCTTGCCAAAGGAAATGGCATTCTCAATTCGGTGCCCTACTACCACTATTTCTGTAAAGCTAGAAGAGGCTTGTCCAACAAGTGAGCGAAGTAGGGCCTCTCAAGAGTGTTAATGAAAGCTGCCGCTAACTCTTTTTCAATTACAAGTGTAGATACCCTTGTAGCTAACGACCTCTACCTTTAAGCATTTTCTTTGAAGGACTCATTGTGCCTTTTCCTCAGGGTAACCAAATCCATCATTGTTGGTGCCACTTCAACATTAAATCTATATTGCTCAAAGACTACTTTATTCACCTGATTTAAGTTCAACTAAGCATACCAGGTTACAGCAGGGCCTGTCAAGCTGTCTTGAAAGGTCTGGGCCATGAGTTGATCATACTGTATATACTTGCCCATTTTATGTACATATAGTCGGGGGTGTAGCTTGGGGCATCCAGTCCTGTTATATTTTTCAAAGTCAGGTATACCGGTGTTTATCCTCTTCTCCTATGAACTCATTCAAATCAATGTTTGGGCTTATGGTCCAAGTATCCCACCAAGCTTTGATCTCATGAAGTTTGGATACCTTTTTTGTAGAGTGAGGCTCTTCGAGATTAAGAGTGAATGGTTCTAGTGAAGGTTTGTGAACTATGTCTTGGATCCTTCTGAATTGTCTTACCATGTTGCTTGGATAGTAGCCTGTATACTAACTCATCTCGATCAGTGGTATAGTATGGTAATTCTTGCAAATTAGAATGACCTTAGTGTAATTGCTCTACTTAGCAGTCTACAGTATGTCTTCTACTCGAAAATCTTATAGAACCTCTATCCAAAGAAGGGTAAAGATATTTTCTGGTAATTTGATCTTATCAACAAAAGAATCAATAAGGTCAACCATATTCGCGAACGCTCCCCTTATTAAATCCAACCCAAAGCACTTGATGTGACTGATGAACCAAACCATTAATAATGCCATGCTTGACTTAAGATCTCCATAGCCCTTTCTTTAAGGAAGTTAGGATTCCTTATCTATTCAGCAAGTAGGGTAGGAATGTAAGATTTATCTTCCCAAAACTAAGCCACTAACTCTGTTATCCTAAATTGTATAAGAAGAGACCCACTTGGGAACAAGATAGTGGCAAACACAACTAGCACATAAGCCTTGATTCGGTTTTCTCTCCAATTCCCAAAAGACGGTACTTGATTATTAGAGCTGGGCTCATTCTAGAACCAATGGACTAGATCCCATATCTTGATGGCATATTTGTTGTAGTTGTTTAGGGCCTCATTTATCTCAATTTTACGGATCCCTAAGAATCTTGAGAAGATATATGTTGGGCTGAAGCTAAGTTTCAAGACGTATATTTCAGCCAAAGGAGGATCTTAAAGTAATTGGGTGTACTCCTCTAGAGTTGGGCTGATTAGATGTGGTCCAAATTGGAAAGCCACTTCTTTGGGCTCTTAGAAATGGTTTAAGGCTCTTACTAGCGTGATGTTAACTTTCACTTTGGCTAGTAAGAGTATGGGTGTAATTTTGTTGGTAATGAATTGTTGCTCTCTCGGATTAAAGGTTTGAAACCACTGGTTGAGTATAGGCTTGGGTCTGCAGGATTGTGGACATGAATCTCTTTGGTGAGAACTCCGGCGTTGGATGAGCTGGCCATTTCTGGAACATTACAAAGAAAGCATAAATTACATGGAAAAGACTAATATACAAGATCTCCTGGGTACATCAATTCTAGGAAGAATATAGGAAAACTAAAAAATCCAGAATCTTTGTCATTTTTTCTTTTTTTCTTTTTTTTTTTTATATGTAACATTGCCATTTTACTAATTATTTGTTAACCCTATGAAGTGTAATGCAGGACAAGTGGGTTCTAACGGTCTTTAAACTCTGTGACCTCACACGTTTATAAAGAAATGGTTCTTTGGTCCCATCGAGGCTTAAGTGGGGTAGCCTGATCGGTCCCGAATGGCGGTTCCCCTACTACGGTCGAGACTTTACACAATGGCTCCCCGTCTTAAGGTCCTATGACGGCCCAGGTTTGACTGCATCTACCATGCATTCAAGATGTAGTAAAATAAATCTCATGCTTACTAAAATAAATATGCTAATTAAAACAAATATGTACACAAAGCAATCAAATAAACAAATATATAAAAGAATAAATGAATAACTAAACAATGCAGGTAATTTGAAAAGCGACTTTAATTTCAAAGTGTTTTTAAGTGGTTAGCCTTCTTGACGATCCCCAGTGGAGTCGCTAAGCTGTTGAGCCTGGTTTTTCACCCTCTCAATTCATTTTATAAAATTATGGTCTTCTCTAAATCGATCAATACTAAATCCTACCGGTTTAATACTGACCCTCAACTAGGGTTTAAAGAAGACCATTTTTGCCAACTTGAAAAGATTTGGAGTCACCACCCGACTGAAGTCGGGAAAAGGGGTTAAGTTATAACCAATTGGGTGGATTATTTATAACTTAGCTACTAGTCTATCGATTAAAAAACCAAGTTATAAATACGGTTTTTTAAAAACTAGAGATTTGGATCTAGAGGCTAATTTATTAAACCCTAAACGAGTATCACTTTTAACTTTCCGAATTTAATTTCACTTTTCAAATATACTCTTTTTAATTTCTAAAAAAAACATATAATTATGATACATGCAACTAAATTGATTAATTTACATAAATATCTAAAAATTGAAAAGTTAAACTTTCTATATTTTAAGTGAACATGCACTTGCGTACGGGTGCCTACGTATCCGTTATTCGGGATTAGACTTCCATAGTTCATTTATAAAAAACTTTAGTATGTGGTTTGATTTTAACTTTGAAAAAATTGTCGGGTTTACGTTTTTTACCCATTTTGAGTTGATTTGAGAAAAAATTATAAGGGGTCCTAAGTTGGATTTTATTTTCAGAAATTCTAAATGATTCTAATTTGAAAATTGATTTATTTATTTTCATTTATTTTTGGAAAACTAAATTTTTCTAAGTGTGAAAATGATTTTTGTTTATTAACCTATTTATTTATTTTTATTTATTATATTATTTATTTTATACTTATTCTATCTATTTCTATTAAAGTAAATAAATGGACTACTTTCTTTCTTTTTCTTTTCTTTTTTTAATTTTTCTTCTCTTTCTTTTTTTCTTTTTCGTTCTTTTTTTTTCTTTTCCTTTTCCTTTTCCTTTCTTTTTTTTATAGTTTTTTTTTTCATTATTAGTATTTTCTATTACATTTACACAAAACAAATAAACAAAAATAAAACAACACAAAAAAATAAGAACTAAAAATATTTTTAAAAAAAAAGAACTTTGGACTGATTCGGATGCACAGGTTAGAGCTGGGCAGGTCGGGTTGGGTCAAACCTTGGCTTCTTCTTCTCCAGCACCAGCGGGGTACGATTCAGCTTATTTCATCCACCAAAATGAGCAGGTAACAATCTTTTTATGAGTATTGGATTGGAGATAGGGGGCGAGGGGGGGTTAAGTTCAATGCCTTGTTGTTTTGGAGTCGTTTGGGTAGTTTTCGAAAGTTGGCTGTGGGCGACGGTGGTGGTTTGGCCATGTGGGGGCTGCTGGGTATGATTGGTGGGTTGGGATAGTTTTTTCAAAGTGTAGGGAGTTTCGTTGTAGGCTTAGTTTCGCTCGAGGGTTGTTGGGAGTGGTGGTTCAAAGAGAGAGAGAGAGGGGGCGGTTAGGGTTCGATGGTGGTTGCTTGGTGGTGTGACTGGGGGTCACAACGGGGGTCGAAAATAGCTGGGTTGGAGAGCTTGAGCTGCGGGTAGTCTTCCTAAACTGGTGGCTCAGCTCGGGTCCTAGTGAAGAGAGAGAATCGAAGAGAGAGAGAGTGGATTACAGAGAGAAAGTGATTGGAATGGATAGAGAAAGTGTGGGGATTGATTCTGTTCGTTGAGTGTGTTCATCTATGTCCCATGATCATCAATTTATACACAAATCTAACCTAGAAACAAAGGAAGGTTGGAATCAGATTAATGAAGAATGCTCAGGAAAACAGCTTTTTTCCAATTTTTGGAGCTTAAATTGAATGCTCCTTTGACTGTATTTAGACATGTTTTTTGTATCGATTCACAATAAGCTATGTCTATTTTGCAATTTCGCCATTGATTTGGTGAAATTGCAACAAGAGAGGGTCTAAAAATCATGCTGAAGTAGGTGGTCTGAAGCAGAAATTGCTGGAAACCTAGAGAAAGTCAAGGGAAAGAGAGGAAAAAGAAGGGAAAAGGAAGGAAGGGGGAAGAAAAAGTGGGCTGATGTGTCGCCACATCAGCCGTGCTGACTAACCTTGGCATGCCAACAAATTCGATGATGTCACATGGCAGTCCCTGATGTGATTGAAAACCAAAAAATGAGAAAAATGCCTCCCTGCCTTTACCAAGTTTCTAATCCAAGACCTTATGCGTAATGCTAATGCTATGTCCATATGCTTAACCGTCAGGCCGTTGGCTTGTGCCTTATCCATATGTGCAAAATTGCACATATAGACTTAGTCAGCCTGGGCCGTATATAAATCTAAGCTCAGGTTCAATAGCCCAACTTCTAAACTTAAATTTAATCTAACAAAATGTTATCTTCTAAAATCTTTTATTTATTTATTTTTTCAAGATTTATTTTTTTTTGTATTTTCTAAATTTCTTATTTTTGGTGCTTTTTTTCCTATTTTCTTATGTTTTTCTAGAATTCCTATTTTTCTAAATTTCTTCTTTTGGGGGGGCTTTCTTTAATTTTCTTTTTTTTTTGAATTTTTTATAATTTAGGATCCTGTAACCTAATTTGAAAAATAAAAGAGGGCAAAAATTAGGTTTCTACACTTATATATAGGCTCGGGGCATTAGTTAAAGAGATCCCATAAGCTCGGAATTTAAAAATATAATAAAATATTAAGAATATAATAAAAATAGTAAAAATTTACTATATTGTTATTATATTATTGGTTATATTCGAAGTAGGTTTCAAAAATTAACGAACACTTGGAGATATATTATAAGAGTTATATAATTAATATTGGATATTAAATAATATATAAAAGACATATATAAATTGGGTATAATTATTATATATATATATATACTCATGATTATCAAAAATACTAGAAACTAAGTAAAATTCACTAAATAAATTAATAAAAAAGGGGAAAATGGTAAAAAAAAATCTTAAATAGCTAGAAAACATGTTTGTTGCATGGAATGAGATTAAGAATGTACGGAGATAGGAAACCTATATTTTTTACACCTAGACATTGGCCTTTACACATATTATGGAAATGCAAAATCATAAGCAACTCAAGTTATGTATATAAATTATCTCCTGTAATCTAGAATTAAGTTCGATAATTTGCTAGCTTAGGAGAAATTCTAGAATTAGGAAATTGAGTGAGAAAATAAAATTAAGAAAAAGTAGTGTACAAAATCGAGAGTTAGTGGGTTCTTGAAGAAAATGATCAACTAGAAGTGAAACTTGGTGGTCGCCTAAAGGAGTGGCCAATGGGTTGTTTAGGTTGACACACCTTCTCTTCCCAATAGTGGTCAGAGCTGGGGTTTTCGATAGGTCATTAATTTCTTTAATTTTGACAAAAAATAAGGGAAAATGGCAAACAATCACAAAAAATTATGAAATTTGGCTTCTCCACATATTTTTGCATAAGGGTTAAAATATTGAGTTAGATTTTCAAAATTTTAAGTGTAGATATGGGATTCTTAAGAAAAATGTTTTGTGCACAAAATTTTAAGCGAATAATGGAAAGACCAATTGATGTAGTTTCGACTTGAAATTTTGCGGTTATACTCTTAAAGTGTTGATTTTTGATGTTATATAGTTGGATTGTAAAAATTATGTTGTCAGATTTTGGAGAAAAAATCATTTTCATTGAAATAGTATGCTGGATGGGTATTTGCCAAAAATAACCTTATTATTCTTTGTGAAATTATAATAGGACTTATGATTATTAACTTATAACAAGTTGAAGTGGATTATTATGAGTTAAGAAATAATGATTTTTAAGTGAAAAGTTGGTATTTAGTGAATTTAAAGTTAATTTTCTAAGTTATAATATTAGTATAAGTAAATAGTTAGCGTAATGGGAATTGATGTATGTAATTGAGGTTTTTGGTTGATAATTATTGACATTACAGATTGTGGAAATTTCTGGAAATGTAGGGTAAGTTTGTGTATGAGTTAAATAATAAGTTATAGTAATGGTTGAAGAGTCAGAAACTATGTTAAAAATAAGATCAAAATGTACTTTGAGAGTGAATAACTTAATTATACTAAAAATGGGCTTTGGGTCAGAAAGTAGTTGATATTAGAACTTTGTAAGTATATTGACATCAGAATGTAAGTTAGGAACTTCTTAAGTAAAAACCTAACTTAAGGTAGCATTAGATGAGATCAAAGAAGAGGATGAGGAAGTAGGTGATGAAGTTGAAGAGTATTATGAATTGGAGGAGAGGAATGTCCAAGCTCCTAAACTAGAAGAGTTAAGGATGCATATTCCTAGTTTTTTTTTTTGGAGTGGTGATGTTGAGGACTACTTGGACTAGGTAGATAAGATCGAAAAGCAGCTTGAGTGTCATAAAGTCCTTAATAATGCTAAGGTCAGACTTATTGTGTTGTAGTTTATTGGCTATGCTGTCTTGTGGCGGAAAAACCTGCAAGCCACCCATAGAAGAGAAAGATAATGTGAAGTTAGGCATTAGGATGAAATGAAAAGAGTTATGAGACTAAGATTTGTTTTGAGCTATTATTTGTAGGATGCGTTCAAAAGGTTACAGGAGTTGAGGCAAAGAGGATCAAGTGTTAATGTATATGTGAAAGAGTTCTAGATGTTAATGATTCATTGCGAAGTTGTTGAGATTGAAGACCGAACTATGTCTTGATTCATTAGTAGGTTAAAGTATGAGATTGGAGATATTATAGAGCCCATGGATATTAGTTCACTTGATTAAGCTATCTAAGCTACTTAGAGAATTAAGAGATGTCGAGTAGGAAGATTTCGAGCTCCTGTTAGTCGACCTACCACTAGCCAACCTGTTTTGAGTAGACTTATGTGATTGAAACCAAGTAAAGTTGCCAAGGTCTGACCTACTCAAGTTACTTCAGTAGAGGAGAAAGAGATCCCAAGGAAGTTTGAGAAAGCCTAGAGCTTAAGAAGAAAGACGAGTGAAATCAAGTACTTCAAGTGTCAAGAGTTTGGTTGCATGGTTGCTCAATGTCTAAACAAAAGAACTATGGTGTTTGGTATGGAGATATGTTAGTCTAGTATAACGTATTATGTTAGGACCACCACCCCCTAGCATCAACGAGCTATATAACATTAGATTTTAGTAAGTTATTCTACCTATTTCTTTTCTATGGAGAAAGTCGCTTTAGAAAAGAAAGTAGAGCTGCTATGGATGTCATTAATTGCATGGAGACAGATATATAGAAAGTGTATAGTAAGGGAACAAGTAATGGATGGAGCTCACTAAAGATCTTATTTGCTGCTACTACTATCGAATTGGCTATTAAGTAGCTGCTTCGTACCTACTGGATTGAGTACTTTACTAATGTTACTGTTGTTGGTAAAAGAGGGTCAAAACTTGATTTGAGAAAATCATTAGTCCTCGAATGCACTCTTAGTGGTACTTAGATCTGAAGAGAAACACTGACCATTAAGGTAGATAGTACTGATGAAGAGGTGAAAGAGATTGGACAAACTGAGCTATCCGGAAAGAAGAGATCATTTATAATGAGGAAGCTAATTATATTTCCACAACCATGTTAGTGAGGATGAGCTATGAGTATGAGTACTGTGCTAAAGGATGAGCAATAAATAAGTTGTTGTGTGCATTGATTACTGATAGTGGCAGCTGTGCCAATGTAGCATCCATATTCATGGTCTAACAGTTGAAGTTGGATGCTAAGCCCCACCTTAATCCTTATAAACTGTATTGGCTTGATGACAAAGGAGCCCTATTAGTAAATAAATAAGTGGTTATGTTGATAAGTATTAGAACCTATCGAGATGAAGTGCTATGTAATGTGTTACTCATGAATGCATTTTATATTCATCTTAGACAACCATGGATGTTTGACCGGAATGTGGTATATGATGGACAAAAAAACACATGCTCTTTAGAGTACAAGGGTAGGAAGGTAAAGTTAAGCCCAATGACTGTCGAACAAGTTAAAAATATGCAGACTTAATTGAGGTGAGTTTTGAAGAAAGAGGCTTTAGTAATGACTCGAGATGAGTTGAAAAGAGAGATGTAGCTTGAAGAGTCGACCTATCTATTGGTCAGAAGGTTGGTTGAGATAAGAGGATCAGAGGAACTACTACCTGCACAGGTGAAGTCCTTATTAGATGAATTTGTTGACTTATTCTTAAGTGAACTACTAGAAGGTTTACCTCCTATTTGAGGCATTGAACATGAGATAAACTTATAGCTAGGAGCTACTTTACCAAACAAGCCTACCTATAGGCTAAATCCTAAATAAGCTAGTAAGCTATAGAGGCGGGTAGATGAGTTGATTAAAAGAGGGTATATACGAGAGTCCCTGAGCCCATGTGTCATACTGGCTTTGTTGGTGCGAAAGAAGGATGGGAAATGTAGCATATGTGTAGATAGTCAAGCAATTAATTGCATTACCATTAAGTATAGGTATCTTATACCAAGGCTTGATGACATGTTTGACAAATTGAATAGAGTATGAGTATTCTCCAAGATCGATCTCAAATTTAGATACCATCAGATTCAAATGCAAGTAGGAGATGAATGGAAAATTGCATTCAAGACCTGTAATGGATTATACGAATGGCTTGTAATGCCTTTTAGACTATTGAATATACCGAGTACATTAATGAGACTGATGAACCATATGCTTTAAGAACTGATAGGGAAATTTGTGGTAGTATATTTTGATGACATTTTAGTCTATAGCCTTGACTTGGAGACTCATTGCGATCACGTCCAAGTAGTTTTCTCAAAACTATGAGCTAAGAAACTTTATACCAATTTGAAGAAATGTGACTTTTGCTGACTTGAAACAATCTTTCCAGGATTTGTTGTGAGTGGTGGTGGGATATAAGTTGATGATGAGAAGGTAAAAGCAATTATCAAATGGCCTGTCATCATTGTATCGTCGATTTATAAGGAATTTCAGTACTATTGTGGCCATACTCACTAAGATGTCAAAGAAAAATGTAAGCTCAGGTGAAGAGAGAAGGAATAGAAGAGTTTTGAAGAGGTGAAGGAGAAGCTGACTATTACCACTATCTTAACTCTATCGAGCTTTGACAAAGTATTTGAAATAGAGTATGATGCATCTAGATTAAGCATAGGTACTATGCTAATGCAAGAGGGTTGACCTATTTTCTACTTTAGTAAAAAGCTTAGAAGAGCTATACTCAACTGCTCTGTATATGATAAGGAGTTCTACTCTTTGATTTAAGCTCTAACTATTTGGCAACATTACCTATTACCTAAAGAATTTACAATCTACACTGATCATAAATCTTTGAGATATTTGAAGAGCTAGCCTAAGTTGTCTCGGAAACAAGCAAAGTGGGTGGAATTCATGGAGGGATTTTCTTATGTCGTAAAGTATAAGGATAAAAAGAACAATGTAGTAGCCGATGTCCTATCAATACAACATTTCCTCTCGATCGAGGGACAGACCAGGTTACTTAGTTTCTCTATGATTAAGGATTTATATGCTGAGGATTCACATTTTGGTTTGATATATGCTAGATGTGAAGAAGGCCGAACACCTGATGACTATCACAAGGAAGATGGATACTTGTTCAAGAAGAAGTGATTGTGTATCCTAACTTGTTCCATGCAAGAACTGCTGGTACACGAAGTGCGTGGTGGAGGATTATCTAGACAATTTGGCAAGCCTTGAACTCATGAGGTATTATCCTTTAGATTCTTTTGGCCAAGGATGATAAGAGACATCTATGTTGTATTGGAAAGATGCGTTACCAGTAGAAAGGTAAAGAGTCGAGCTAAGTAAGGGCAATATTTACCTTTACTAATCTTAACCAAACCATGGTTCGAGTTAAGTATGGACTTTATCTTAGGATTGTTGAAGATGTCTCGAGGGAAGGACTCCATCATGGTGGCCTTGAACCAATTTAGTAAGATGGCCCACTTCGTGCCTTGTTCCAAAACTAATGATGCTATAGCTATCTCTTTTCTTTTCTTATAAGAGATTGTCAAACTCCATGGAGTGCCTAGGATTATTGTTTCAAAACGAGACTTGAAATTCATGAGCCACTTTTAGAGAACATTATAGAAGTTAATGGGAACCAAACTATTATTTAACATGTCCTACTATCCATAGACAGATGGACAAATTGAGGCTGTCAATATGATAGTGGAAACTTTGCTCCAAGTTGCTATTGGTTGAAACATGACTTGTTGGGATTAATGCTTGCCCATAATTGAGTTTTCTTACAACGGAACTGCCCACAGCGCTATGAGCATGTCACCATTTGAGATCGCCTATAGATTTAACCCTAAGCTTCCATTAGATCAGGTGCCCCTTTCAAGTTAGAATAAAGATCAACTAACCATAGAGAGATTTGAGGCCATCATGATAATGTACTAAAAGGTCATAGAACAATGAGTCTAGCTGCCACCAAGCTCAAGAGGTAAGATAAAGGATGATAGAACAAAGAATTTCAACTTAGTGATTTGGTTTGGATCCACCTCATTAAAGATTGATTTCTAAGTTTGAGGAAGAGCAAGTTATCTTTTAGAGCTGATAGACTGTTTAGAGTGCTTGAAAAGATCAATCCTAATGCCTACAACTTTGAATTACTTGAAGACTATAGGGGTCTTAGACTCCTTTAACATCACCAACCTCCATTCATATGTCCTTGAAGACGAGCAACAACCAGTCGAGCTAGATTTGATCCTAAATCTCAAATAGCTTGGAAGGGATGATAGGGATTACAGACCAATCACTTGGTCTCGAGCTCGAAGACTTACTCATATGGTTTGCCGAGGTATCCAAGGAGAGTTGAACTCTGAAGAACGATACATTTTCCAATCCGACCTATCGAATTACTTTGCTCTCCATCTCATTAAAGAGACTCTTGAGGTTCTCGACATATTGTCGAGCTGACCCCTTCACAATACATCAGTCCAAGGTCAAGTACTGAACCTGCTTGTTGTCAATTTAATACATCGTCGAGGCCGATCCTAGGCTAACTAGACATTAGGCTACCCACCTAGACAAATCCTTCCTTAATCTAAAACACCTAAGCTGTTAAGCTACCGAGCATTCGACCCCAACCTCGACCTGATCTAGTCATAACCTATTTTACTCAACAAATAACATCATTAGGACCACATAATGGACAGTTGACACGTACCCTAATTTCTGACATTCATATTGTCCTTTTGTAATTGAATATCCTTTTTTCCTATTTACAATTTTGAACTTCTAAACTATTCATTTTTCTTTTTCTAATAGGAATCCTTTTTGTAAATTACATATACTTAGGACTTGGCCTTAATTGGGCTATATAAATACTTGTAAAATTTAATTGCAGCAACAATTAATTAGAATAGTGATATTGAACACTAGACCTTTTACCCTTTCTTCTTCTTAAGCTTATGTTTTCGTAACGAGGACCGAGATCATAAAGTGCTCTTATTTAGGCGATTGGGCATAGACTAGTGGGAGCAACTTCGTGTTAGACTTATGCATCATATTAGGTATAGTTCGAGTTAATATGTGATGTTGGAGAGTCATATTCACCATTGGTGTATGAGGACCTCTACTCAACCTTCGACTACCATTTACCCTTCAAATCATCTTGTGGTTTAGACTCACCCTATTGGCTTACATGATATTGGTAGCCATGTGTCATCATTTTCCTAGTGATATGTATCAACTTAGCTTTACCTTCTTACCCTCGTGCTCTAAGGAACATGTATTCTTCCTCCCATTATATATCACATCTCAATTAAACATCCACGATCATCTAAGACAAATATGAGATGTACTCATGGGTAACACATAACAGAGCACTTCATCTTGATAGTTTCCAATATTGATCTACACAACCACTTGCTTATTCACTTGTAGGGCTCCCTTATAACTAAGCCAATGTAGTTTAAAAGGCTTAGTTGAAAACTTCAGTTATTGGACTATGAATGAAGATACTGCATTAATACAACTGCCACTATGAACAATTAATACATATAACAAGCTATTCACCTTATAGCTAATTTGTAACAAATTTTCCCACTGCTCATCCTTTGGCATAAGACTCACACTCATTTCTCTCCTTAACACCATGATTGCAGGTATAAAATTACGCTCTTTACTATAAATGAGCTCCTCCTCCTTAAACTGTTTTAGGTATTTGGATTCTTTGGGTTCTTCAATCTCCTCATCTGTACTATCAACCTCAATGGGCATCATCTCTCCCTTAATTACCTTCACTCATCTACTCGAACAATGCGCAACTATGTGTCCAAACCCTTGACACTTGAAGTACTTGATCTCATTTATTTTTCTTCTTAAGCTTTAGCCTTTCTCAAACTTCTTCAGGATCTCTTTCTCCTCTAATCAGGTAGTTTGAGTAGGTTGGATCTCAGCCATTTTACTTGGTTCTAATTGCATAGGTCTACTTAGAACAGGTTAACTAAGGGTAGGCTGATTGATGGGAACTTGGAATCTTCCTATTCGGCGCCTTTCAATTCTTTGGGCAGCTCGGATTATCTCATTAAGTATACCAATATCCATCATCTCTAAAATATCTCTAATCTCATACTTTAACCCACTAATGAATTAGGAGATAATACGATCATCAAGTTCAACAACTTCACAAAGGCTCATTAACATCTAAAATTCTATCACATATGCATCAACACTTGATCTTCCTTGCCTCAACTACTATAACCTCTTTAATGTGTCTTATAAATAGTAGTTCAAGACAAATCTTCTTCTCATCACTCTTTTCATTTCATCCCAATTCCTAACTTTACGTTCCCCTTCACTTATGCAGGTAGCTTGTAGATTCTCCCACTACAAAGCTGCATAGCTAATAAATTCCAGTATGATAAGTTTAACTTTGGCATGTTTAGGCAACTTATGACAATCAAAATACTTCTCAATATTATCTGGCTAATCTAAGTAGTACTTAGCATCATTTCTCATAGAAAATCTAAGGATATGGATCCTTAATCCTTCTACTCTTGGACCTTGGACATTTTCTCCTTGGGTTCATAATACTCTTCCTCTTCTTCCCCTACTTCCTCATCCTCTTCTTCAATCTTGTCTAATGCCAATCTCCATTAAGCAACCCTATCTACTCCTTTAGCTGAAGGTGGTCGGACTGGGGCATTAGCTTAGCTGTATTAACCATTCCTTCTCTCAAGTAGCTTATTGATTTAGCCTTTATAAGGGTCATTTCAAGCTTATTGCCTATCTTTGTTTATAGTAGTTACCAAACTAGTTACTAGGTTAGTAAGTCTATCCAGTCACTCATCCATAGATTAGGGCATGAAACTTCTTTAATGACCTTAGCTATTATGAGAACTACTCTCTTGGTTACCTAAGGTTCCTTGGACACTAGAGTTGGACATTGTGACCAATTATAATGGATTAACAGTTGAAACATAACTTAAAATTCTTTCCATGAACAACAACAACAAAACAACACTTAATACGCCAACAGCTATTACAACCAGCACATGATAAACCAAGCTAACATTTACACTTTGTTTTGCAAACAAGAAATAAGGGAAAATAGGGCATTAAATTTCTTTAACATTAAATGCTTTTCAAACCCTTACGATAACGACAGTCAATTTCTACAACACACTATAGTAGTAGTAAGTCACTTAGAGCATAAAGTGATAGAAACTTGCTTAAATGTAGTTAAGCTTTGATATTAAGATGATACGGATTGTTGGGAAGATTGACACATGACTATTGATGTCATGCGAGCCAAAAGGGTGGTTCTGAACCTTAAGACGGTCTGAAAATTAAATGGTAGTCGAAGGTTAAGTAAGGGTTCTCATTCGCCGATAGTGGATATGACTTACCAACGCCTCACAAAAGCTTGAACTATATTTGATATGATGCACAAGAATAAGACAAGGTTGCTTGCTACTAGTCCACACTCAATGGTCTAGATAAGAGCTCTTCATGATCTCGGTCCTCAATGAGAAAACATAAGCTCAAGAAGGAAGAATAATATCTAAAGTTTAATATCACTAATGTTATGGTTATTACATATTACAAGTATTTATGTACCATTTAGGGTAAGTCCTAGGTATATGCAAATTACAAAATGGATTTTTACTAAAAAAAAAAAAAAAAAAGAGGAATAGATTATAGGGGTAAAGTAGTAAATAGATAAAAAGGATATTTGGTTACAAAAGGATAGTACTAATGTTAGAAAAATGGGATGCGCATCTACTATCCTTTCTGTAGTCCAAATGATGTTGTATGCTGAGTAGAGTTGATCCTAAATAGAGTAAGTTAAGTTGACTATATGGCAGCTCGGCTATTCAGGGCTTGGAAAAGGGTTGGTTCGATAGATGACCTTTCTTCAGATTGGTGATGGTTGGTTGGCTTGAAAGTGGGGTAGTTGTAAGCCCCACAACTAGTCCCTCAAGGTTTCAATCGGCTAAAAGATCCGATCGAGCCTAAATTATAAAGTAAAGCTAGAAATATTAGTAAAATGATCCCGTAAGTTTGAATTTAAGAAAATAAGCAATAAAATAAAAGAATATAAAAATTCCAAATTTTAAGTATATAACTTGTTATTTATCGAAAATGCGTAAAATGCATTTCGATAATTAACGAATCGTTAGAGATAAATGATATGTATACTAAAAATCATAAAATAACCTAAATAATATTTAGGAATATTTATTTGTACTATATATGAATTTACATGTATGTAGAAATACGCGTAATTACTTAAAATACGCGTAATATGCTAAAATAATACTAAATAATTAAAGAAAATTCATAATTAATTAAGGAAAAATAAATAAAAATTAGGAAAAATAAGGAATGATCCAAATATAGGTCGTGGCAGCTGGGAAAAATAAGAAAAAAATTAGCCAATTAAATTACAACAACACAAAAGTCAAATTGGAAGAAGATAACGCAATTGTCTAATCAAATTAATGCATATTAATTACCACAAAGCCCTATAAATAGCAAGAAAAATTCAGAAACTCATTTAGACAGTTAGAAATTAGAGAAAATTAGGGAGAGGTGAAAATTGAGAGAAAAACCAAAGAAAAAAAAAGAAAAGGAAAACTGTGCAGTTAGGGCCACAAAGGAGAACCCAAATCCGACAGGCAGCTGGGAGTGGATGACCACCATCACCACACGGTGGTGGCAGCGCCTAGGTGGTTCGATACACCCATGGTCACCCAAATCGGTGAGTTCGATTTCCTGCCTGATTTTGTGTAATTTTGTAAAAATAGTAAATATTATTATAAAATTATGAATTTTGTTATTCTAGAATATTTTTGTATGTAGTTTTTAGGAAAAATATTATTTTGATAAAAATATATCTCATGATATAGGGTCCTTAAGAAATCGTACAAAACCGAGCATATTTCGGTTTAGAAATAAATGACCTTAGGAGTGTAGTTTTGAACCCAAAATTTTGTGTAGATTACTTAGATGATATAGAACAGTGCTATGAAGCCCGTTTTCAAAAATTAATTTTTGAAATTTTTAGATAATTTTTTGGCCTTAAAATGAGGCATAAAATGGGTAATTTAGGATTAATAAAGTAATTAAATGGTTAATTACTGATTTAGTGAATAAGTATGTGTTTTAGGATGTTGAAATCTAATGAAGTATGATACTTGTAGCATTTAGGGTGTTAGATGTAATTATTAGGTTAATTATGTGGTAAATAAATAATATGGAAAAATAGTACATTTTAAGTTAATTTTGTAAATTAGGGTAATTAGGTGTAAAATCTGATTTAAGATAAATTTAGACATTTTGAAATGATAATTAATGTTAGGAGATAGTAATTAGAGTGAAAAAAAAATAGTAGAAGTGTATTATGTACATAATAAGGAATAGTACATAATACACAATTATTGGAAATATAATAAATAGAAAATATTAGAATAAAAATTGATATTATATAAATAATAGGGATATATAATAAAACTGATAGAAAACTTGAATTTATGTAATTATATGAAAAATATAAAAAATTTCTCACATCAGGAGTAAATTTGGTACATTATTAAGGATTTAAGTGTACCGGGTGAAATAAAATACCAACTAGGGGTAATGATGATATTTAGGAGATCGGGAAGTAATGTGATTAATTTCACATTAGTTGAAACGAATTTCTAGGATTCGAGTATAAAACAATACTCAGAAATGGAATTAGAATCTAATTTAGAAATCGATGCGGAAACCGAACCCGAACTTAACCCCAAACCCAAAATAATTGTAAAAGACTTAAGATCTAGATAATTAGGCATATTAAACCCTAAACAACACATAATAATAAGCGTTATAGGATAAAATGAACCTATAATAGTTATATGAAAAACTGAAACCACGTTTGTGTTATAGGGATGATCGGCGATGGCCTGAGCAAGTTGGACCTCGAATGAGTGAGTGAGTGAGGAGTCGAGGTAAGTTGTGATTAATACGATGCTATATTTTGGAGGCTTAAGATTATGCTTAGTTGTACTTGTTAGATAGTTGCATGTGTGCATGTGCGCATGTACTTGATTATGAGTAATGCTATGATTTTGTCTGTTGTCCTAGCTTGTATTGTATGGTTTATATGAAATGATTGATCACCCTAAATTGGACTTAATCAAATATACGACCTATAATCATAATCGGACCTACATGGTAACCCATTAGGAGAACTTAGGACTCTCCGACCAAATACCGACCCTTTCGAAAGGGATAGCGCAGGATTGCAATTGGTCCCTTCTTCATCCTTAGTTGAACTAAGTGACAGGAGAGGAGGTCGCGGTGAGGGTGAAGTCAATGGTTCGAAGGTAGTCGCGGGAGGAGCGAGGTTTCTATTGCATAAGCCTAGGTTTGGTCGTGAGTTGTTGCATTAATGGCAACTCCGTAACCCGGATTAGAGCAGGCGTAATTTCTTTAATTTCACAACGGGCTGGACAACATCATGCGATGGCATTTGCTTACACATGCATTGTACCTAATAAGTTGATTGGAAACCTTATTGTGTTTATGGTATAGTTTTAAGTCCTTCATCCTAACTTACTGAGCTGTGGTTGCTCACATCCCTATAGACGCCGTGCAGGTGCTGGTTAAGAAGCGGCAAATAACTACTCTGAAGCTAGCAACTGTTGGATCCTGGAAAGTGAGGAAAAACATTGAAGAATCAACACATATTTTATTACTTTTCATTTCTGAATAATGTAATAACTAGGAAATATATTACGGAGAATTATTGTAAACTTTAATTGCAAATAATTTATTTAAATTATAAACTATTTACTTCCAAGCGGGTTAGTCGTGGACACCTTGTGTAGATCAAGTCTAAGATAGCGATTGTAAGGCCAACTTCTATCTTAGGATAGTTTACACGGCGGGGCTATTACGACTTTAATGCTTCGGGGCATGACAGCAGTTTGGCCTTAGGGATGTGTTAGTTCGACAGTAGGCAAGTTTAGTACTTAGCCTTGGACTGATGTGTCATAAAGAGGTTAGCTTAGCAACGAGTTGGACATCTCAAGGGTTTCTTTAATGAGATGGGGGGCAAAGTACGTTGATAGGTTAGGGTGGAGAATGAATTGTTCTTCTGAGTTTAGCTCCCCTTATACAGCACGGCTAACTCTAGGGTGAGTCTTCGAGTTTGGGAGAGAGTGATGGGTCCGTGATCGCTATCATTGATCTATGAGCAAATTAAAGGTAACTATAAAATATATAAAAAGAAAATAATTCTTTTTGAGCTTGGTCATCAAAAGCTTGAGCAAAGATAAGTTGAGGATTGGTAGAGGGATCAGAAACAAGCACTTCGAAGGCTTCAGGATTTTTAGATGATTCTTGTGTGTTGTTAAGGTTAGTTGTAGGGGTATTAACACGTTCACTTAATTGCTCTTCCATGTCAGCCTCACCATCATCGGCTTCATTAGTAGACGTTTCCTTCTCATGACCTTATTTATAAAGTCCAAACAGTTTAGGTCATAGTCATAATGGATGAGGACCTCTTACCAAGTTAGTCCCATCTAACACTTTTTGTGACATTAAGCTCTCTAGCTCATCTTGTGTGCCTTGGAGGTCGGACACCAATTGAGAGCATTTTTTTTTTTTTTTACTCTTCCACTAGACCTGTTTCTTTTTTTCCTTTAGCCTTAGCCTTTCCCTTAACCTTTTCTTTCCAAATCTTGAGCTCTACCTCAATCTTTGCCTTTTCCTCTTCTAACTTAGCCTTCTCAATCCCCTATCTCCGTTGGAGGTTCTTCTTTTCGGCCTTTACATTAGCCACTTGGTTTTCAGCCTCCTCAGCAATCTAAAAGGAAAATGAGTTGTCAACTTAAAGAAGTTACAAATGGAAGTTGATTAGGGTAAAGAGCTTATGGCTTTCTTCTCTTCATCAAGGGCTTCAACAATCACCATTAGCTATTGGGAATTTCAGACAATTGAAGCAAAGTTAGAGCAAGGCCATATAACAAGCTTGTTAAATCTAAACATAAAAGGTCTGGAAAGATCTTACATCATAAAGGCTAGAGGTAATGACGTGCAACAAACTGTTAGTTCTAAAGTTTTGGCAGAGCTTGACAATATTCATTAAAGGTTGAAGACCTTAGGGAAGACGGATGCCTTTGATTAGTTCAAGGGCAACTTAACCATTCCTCAAGGTGTTACGTCCCAAAGTCGCAGAGTCGCAACAGTCCCGCCATATAAACCATTCTATGATAGTAACTGGCCTCATAGTGCCTACTATAAAAATGATCTATACAAGGCGTCGACGACTCCTCGTATTGAAGTAAATAGTCCAATTAAAAGTTTAACTACAATTATGATAAATATTACAAATTTCAAATAAACATGTATAATTATATGTAAATCCACAGAACTTCCTAGGAAATTCTACATATTCACAACTGTTCACTAATTTACATAATAACTATCAATCTTTCATCCTTAACTATAAGGTCACTCTAGTTACACATTATTACTAAGTAACTTGATCCTCACACCCCTGGCTTCAAACAGACTAACCTCTGGGTAATTGTAGGGCGACATAATACTTGAAGTGTTCAGAAATCAGGACCTACAAAAGGATCTATAAGGGTATGAGCAACTATAGCTCAGTAAGTTGAATTGGAGACTCATGAATGCATACAAGCACAAACAAGATTATCAAGCAATTATTTTCATGCAATGCAACAATCAAGTGTCATAACACAATGTAATCTGGTCCGTTGTGAAATCAGAGAAATTTCACCCACTCCAATCCGGGTTGAGGAGTTTCTATGTTATGTAGCAGCTCACAACCAAACCCAGGCTTATGCAATGGAGACCTCGCTCCTCCCACGACTACCTTCGAACCATTGACTTCACCCTCGCCGCGACCTCCTCTCCTGTCACTTAATTCGACTAAGGATGAAGAAGGGGCCATTTTGCAATCCTGCATAATCTCTTTCGAAGGGATCGGTATTTGGTTGAAGAATCCTATGATCCCCTAACGGGTTGAAATGCATGACATTTTTTGTTATTAGAGTCGAATAAGATTAAATTTCATTTAGGGTGTTCAAACAATTTCACACAAATTCAATCAATCACAAAATTACTCACATTCCAAATTCAACACAAATTCAGATACATCAAACACATGCGTAAATTACTTACAATCACAACCATATACAAGCCTAAGTCTCTGAGTACCATAAAACTAGTTCTCTATTACAATAAGTAATAACCCAACTTACTTGGAATTTCTCAATCGCCCAATCACTTAGTTGCAAGTTAATTCGTCTCTGGGTGTCCTATAATAGAAAGAGGTCTTTTTAGTACTTATACTTTAAGGATTTATATTCTAAGTTATAATTTAACTCTGTTTTCTATGTATACCTATTATATACTAATAATTCTTTCTACTTTATTTCGAGGTTCAAACCCTAAATTTGATTCTAGTTTTGATTCCTAAGTCCTAAATATGCTCTAATCCTAATGTGAAATTAATCACATTAAGCTCGAGTATTCAAATATCCTATTGTGTCTTAATTTAATATTCTAAACTATTCGGTACAAGTTATTACAAATTGGGGTATTGGATTTATCCCCGATGTGAGAAAATCTTACATTTTTATACAATTACCTAAAATTAAATCTTATTTCAGATTTAGTATTATTTTGATTTTTATTATATTATTATCTAAATAATCCTAATTTTTTTAGATTTATTAATTTTCAATTCCACATATTACTAATTTCCCAAATTAACTATACTTAATACTTCAAAGGCTAGGATTAGGTTTTCACATTAGAGATTAACATCCTTAAATATCTAATGACTATCTAAATCAGTAATTAGTATCTTAATCACCTAATTAACCCAAAATTATCCAATTTTTCCATCATTTTAGGGCTAAAAATTAACTTAAAAATTTTGAAAATTAATTTTAGAAAAATGGCTTCATAGCACTGTTCTATATCATATAAGCATTCTATAGAAAAATATTGGGCTCCAAACTACACTCTTAAGCCTATTTATTTCTCGTTCTAATCATGCTTGGTTTTGCTCAATTTTGCTCAATTTATTAAGAACCTTATATTTTCAAACGTGATTAAACTAAATCACTATTTTTCTCTAAATCTACATACAATAAAACCTCAGAATAACAAGTTTCATAATTTTCTGGGCAAAATAACTAATTTTATGAAATTATTCAAAATCGAGGCAATTAAAGGACTCACCGGTTCAATGCTTTTTGGCTATCCAAATCTAGTCCAAGTGTGTCGGCCGGCCTAGAAGGTGGGGTTGGAGTAAGGTGGTGGTGGTGGTGAGGTGTGGGTTTGGCTCACTGGCCATATCTGCATAGTTTCCTTTTCTTTTTTTTCTGGATTTTCTCTCGAATTTTTTAAGCTCCCTATTTTTCTCTGATGCTAAATTGTCCAAAGGAGTTCTCTAAAAATTTTCTCTATTTATAGACATTTTGGGTAATTAATATGCATTAATTAGACATGGCATTACCCCATTTCTTTAATTTTTGGCTTTTGTGTTGCTTAATTCTAATTGGTTAATTTTTCTTTTTCAGATTCTGACCTACCACGACCATATTTGAATTAATCCACACCCTTCTAATTTTTTTAATTAATTTAATAATTTTCTTTAATTATTTACTAAGTTTTTTGCCAATTTAAGTAATTTCACATATTTTTATCTATACGTAAATACATTTGGGATACATGTGAACATTCTTAATTATTATTTAGGTCGTTCTATGATTTTTCGTATACATATAATCTATCTCTAGTAATTTATTAGTTATTAAATTACACTTTTTGCCTTTTTGATGATTAACAATTATTATACGTAAAATTTGAAAATTTTGTAGTTTCCTATTTTATTACTTATTTTCTTAAATTCAAGTTTACGAGGTCATTTTTACTAATATTTCTCTCAATAGTTCATAATTTGAGTTTGATCAGATCCTTTAATCGATTGTCTTAAACCTTGTGCTCTAAGTTTAATCCTACGGTCTCTTGACTTAACTTTAGGGCTTACATTTCCACCTCCCTTCAAAAAGTTTTGTCCTCAAAACTTTTGTATATCTAATTTGCACTTAAATGACTAAATACAATAATTGCATACTTTTACTAATCTGGAAGTTAGAAAAGCCATGGATACTGCTCCATCATTACGGCTTTTGGTTCCCAAGTCATCTCCAAGTCTGGACCTTCATTCTATTGAATCTTCACGTACTCCATATCTCTATTCCTTAATTTCTGAACCCGACTATCCCATATTTTTATGGGTTGTCTCACCAGTTAAAAATTTCTTATTAACTCCATTGGCTCTATTTCCACTATCGCATTCGAGTTTTTAATGAATCTTCTTAACATGGATACATGGAATACATTATGATAACTCGATAAACTTGGAGTTAAAGCTATTCGGTAAGATACATTGCCAACTTTTTCCAATACTTTAGATGGACCAATGTATCATGGGCTCAGTTTTCCCTTTGAACCAAACCGTCTGAATCCTTTGAATGGGCTTATTTTAATATAAACATGATCACCAATTTAAAATTCCAATGGTCTTCTCTTCAAATCAGGCCAACTTTTATAATGGTCCTGAGCTTCTTTCATTCGTTGTCGAACAATCTTAATCTTCTCACTTGTTTGATTGATCATATCTGGTCCAATCATGGCATACTCTTCGTGATCCTAATACAGTGGCGATTTGCACTTTCTCTCATATAATGCTTCATAAGGTGCCATCTGTATGGTTGCATGATAACTATTATTGTAAGCAAATTCTATTAACGGTAAATATTTATCCCAATCACCTCCAAAATCCAACATACATGCTCACAAAATATCTTCTAGAGTTTGAATTGTTCGTTCAGACTGCTTATCTGTTTGTAGGTGATAGGCTGTACCAAATTGCAACTTTGTACCCAAAGCTCTATGTAAACTCTCCTAGAATTTGGATACAAACCGATTATCTCGATCAGAAACAATACTCTCAGGAACACCATGTAGCCTTACTATTTCTCGGACATATAGCCTAGCCATCTTTTCCATTGAATTACCTGTTTGATAAGGTATGAAATGTGCACTCTTCGTTAGTCTATCCATGACTACCCAAATGGAATCGTATCCAACTTGAGTCCTTGGTAATGCTACCATAAAATCCATAGTAGTATGATCCCATTTCCATTTCGATATTTCCTCCTAGGTGCACAGTATAACTTGTAATGTGTGCTCCATCCAAAATTTGCTTTCTTATGTCAGCATCTTGTGGTACATATATTCTTCCTCTAAACTTTATTATACCTCTATCATCTACTTTAAAGCGAAGGTCCTGTCCGTTACTTAATTTCTTTTTTATCTCCATCAGACCCTCATCTTCTTCTTGCTTCTGCTTTATTCTCTCTAATAGAGTAGGTTGCAATTCCCAATTCATCAACTGACTATTAGGTTTACACTAATCAAACCCAATTTGCATCCTCTCAAATTCTTGCACTAATTCATGTTGAGGTGTTAACAGTAAGGCAACCTGTCCATAATTCTTTTGACTTAATGTATCCGCCACCAATTGACCTTTCCAAGGTGGTAATTTATATTCAGATCATAATCTTTAATCAATTCTAACCACATTCTTTGCGTTAAATTCAACTCCTTCTGAGTAAAGAAATACTTCAAACTCTTATGGTCAGTATACATCTCGCATCGTTGTCCATAAAGATAATGTCTCCAAATCTTTAAGGCAAACACTACAGCCGCTAACTCTAAATCATGAGTTGGATAATTCCTCTCATGTGGCCTCAATTGTCTTGATGCATATGCAACAACTTTTCTATCCTGTATCAATACACAACCTAATCCATTACGTGAAGCATCACTGTACACATTATAAGGCTTATCCAAATCAGGTAATATTAATATTGGTGTTGTAACCAGTCTTTTCTTCAACTCCTGAAAACTCATTTCACAATCTTCACTCCATTCAAACTTTATATCCTTCTGGGTCAATCGAGTCAACGGTTTGGCAATATTGGAAAAATCCTTTATGAACCGTCGATAGTATCCAGCCATACCCAGAAAACTCCTTATTTTAGTTACAGTGGTTAGTTGTTTCCAATCCATTACTGTTTTCACTTTATCAGGGTCTATAGAGATTCCTTCACCAGATATAATATGACCTAGAAAAGAAATTCTATCTAACAAAAAATCACATTTACTTAACTTGGCATACAAGTTATTCTCTCTCAACTTCTGTAATGCCAATCGTAAATGCTCTACATGTTCTTTCTTGGTTTTTGAATGAATCAAAATATCATCAATAAACACCACAACAAACTTATCCAAATATGGTTGATATATGCGATTCATCAGGTCTATGAATGCAGCCAGAGCATTCGTTAAGCCAAATGGCATTACTAAAAATTCATAATGACCATATTGAGTTTTAAATGCAGTCTTATGCACATCTTCCGGCTTAACTTGTAATTGATGATATCCTGATTTTAAATCTATTTTAGAAAACATAGTTGCACCTTGGAGTTGGTTAAACAAGTCATCAATGCGAGGTAAAGGATATCAATTCTTAATGGTAACCTTATTTAATTCCCGATAGTCTATACACAATCTCATAGTACCATCCTTCTTCTTTACAAACAATACCGGTTCTCCCAATGGTGAAACTCTCAGTTGAATAAACTTCTTATCTAGTAGCTCCTGAAGCTGCCTCTTTAGTTCTTGAAGTTCCATAGGTGACATTCAATATGGAGCTTTAGAGATAGGTTCAGTTCCAGGAACTAATTCTACAGTGAAATCCAATTCTCAGGGTGGAGCTAACCCTGGTAAATCCTCCGGAAATACATCTAGAAACTCATTCACTACCTATATGTCTGCTACCTTGGGTATTTATTTCTTTGCATCCACAGCAAATACTCAACAAAATTTCCAATCATTCTCCTGTGCTTTTGTCTCGCACATTTGATCACATATCTCCATTACTGATAAATTCAATTTACTTCCATCAGCCTTTCCTTGAAATATCGTTTCTCCCTCATTAAGATTGATAATTTTATTTCTACACTCCACAATGGCTTTATTCTTAGATAACCAATCTATTCCTACTATTACATCATAACCTTGTAAAGGTAATATTACAAGACTTATAGGATACTCCTTCTCCTGAATTTATATTCTACCATCAGCTACTACTTCTCAGGTTGTTACTTTCTCCCCAGTCGAAGTTCTAACTTTATAAGTTATATTAATAGTAACCACATTAATCTCTTATTCATTTATAAATTTCTGACTTGCAAAGGAATGAGATGCACCAGTATCAAAAAACATAAAAGCAGGTTGTCCATTTATCAGCACATGTCCTGGAATGTATTAATACTATGGTTACTAACTACACTAGCATTCATAAACCTTAAAATGCAAATATTTCAAATTAATTCACACTTAGAATTATCATTATAATAGATAGTCTGAGTACGTACCAGTTACAAGTCCTTCATCATTTTCCTCTTCAACTCTCATGATCTCCTCAACATCATCATAGTAGTATTCCTCCATAAAACCTAAGAAATCCTCATTCTCTTTAACTTCCATATCCTCTAGAGGAAAGATACGAGCAGGTGCAATGGTGTTATTAACACCTTCTATTCACTTAACTCCTTGTACAAACTGTAGACAGTATCTGGAGAAACGGCCATTCCTACCACATTTATTACACTTTACTAATTTCATCTTAGGGCATACCTTCAGCACATGGTTTGGATCTCCACATATAAAACATTTTCCCTTAAGCTGAGCATAATTTCTCGGGAAATAATTTGCACCACACTTCCAGCATTTGACATTTCTATCTGTCATAAAAACTCAAACTAGGTACTGACTGCGCTGGGTTACTAACCAGAGTTACTGGTCTCCTTCTCTTCTGCCCAGAACTGCTACTAGAGGCACTAGGATATGATCTCTCAAATGATGGACCAGGTCGATATCCTCTGTTGATCTTTTAACTCCATATTGTTTGCATCCTCACACAATTATCTTCCAGTTGTCTTGCCTTATCTACCACTTCATTGTAAGTGGTGAAACCATAATCAAACAACTTACAACACATTGTGGGGTCAAATCTGATCAGAAACAGATCTTTCTTCAACTCAATATTATCTCGGTATGAGCCAGGTACATGTTGTAACAATCTATTGAACTTAGTCTCATATTGGGTTACACTCATATCTCCCTTCTTTAGTTCAAACAAATCTAGCACCATTTTATTTTGTACACTATGAGGAAAATACTCCTTCATGAATTCCTCCTTAAATTATTGCCAATCAATGTTATTTCCGAATTGTCTTGCTCTTGAATCTCACCATACTTTTGTAGCTAACTTTAACATAAATGTACCATAAGATAACTTTTGAGATTCAAGGAAGAAGAACAAGGATGAAGAAGGAAATCGGGAACAAAGATAGTCCAAAGGAGCGGAGTAAGTAATAAGTAAGGAAGAAAAGAGTAAAAAGAAGAAGAAATGGGGAAGTAAGAGAATGAATGTAAGGGAAAAGTTATAGTTCTTGGGATCCGTATAAGCTACAATTAACAATTAATACTGGCTATTCGATTGTACACTATTGTGTATAATTTCTTTCAAAAAAAAAAATATTTTGTAATAAAAACACTTCGATAAGTGAATTGAACGGTATACTATGGTAGAAATAACTAGTGAGATTAAGTCGTTCTTAGGGACTAGAAACTATATATTAAATTATTTCATTTCTTTTCTTAACTAAGCACTCGAAATGGAATAATTAATAAATTAAAATAATCAGAACTAGTTGACTAGGAATGCAAATTAACTAAAAATTATAAAATTAACTAATAAAAATAAAATACTAACGTCATAAGGAAAGAATTTGCTAATTTAATAACATGTGATTTTAATAAAGCCATCATTCGATAAATTATTACATATCCGTAAAATATGATAAAATTAATTAATTGGTTTTTAATTATATTCACAAGAGCTTACTTCCCTTTTAAGTTAATATTGCCCTAATTATAGATATTATAGCAAAAACATCCATTTTGAGTAGTTTATCTATAATTTCTTATTATGTAGTAAATTTTCTTTCACAAAAATCACTACTTTAATCATAGTTGTCAAAATCGGAATTTTATCCATACGAATCTACAAGTTCATGATTTTAGGTAGCTCTTCTAAGTTAACTCAAATGTAAAATATATATATATTTTTTATATATAGAAATTTACGTTTTTAACCGAGTTTATATGTAAACTTGATAGAAACTTACATTTTTAACTAAATTTACCAATTTTACATATTTAAGTTGAATGGACTAAAAAATTAGAGAAAAAATAATACAACTAATCTTTTACAAACCAACAACTATTAAAATATTATAACATATATTCTATCATATTCTAATTTTTTACCTCTTTCTTTTTTTCCTAATCTCTTATTTTATGGTCATAACTTTTATTTAAGTTTCATCTCCAATAGCAAAATTTGTAAAGAAAACTATATACTCTGTTTTATACTATCAATAATTTAAAATGAGTTGAAATGTTTGGTTTTCTTTAATTTATAACTTTTAAAAAAAATTAGGAAAAAGTTTTGTTTCAGCTCTATTTGTCCTTCTTCTGAGTATGTTAAATTATATATTAAGAATTTTTATGAAAAAAAAATTAATTTTTTCATTTTTTTTATTTTTCATTGTATATTTTAAGTTTTGAATAACTATTATAAATATATTAATAACTTTTTAAAGCTATTTTACATAAGTTATAGAAATTTATATTTCTATGTTTTGATTTTACGTTATGATTTTATAGACCCTTTAACAATTTTAAGTAGAATCGCAAGTTTTACAACCTTGACCCTAATTAATATTAAAGTTATGGCCAAATAAAATAATAATAATATTAAAGTTCATGCATATTTCTATATCATAAAATTTAATATTAATCATATTACAAACATGAATCCTAAAACTAATTCAAAGCGCACATTTTCATGTCAACAATTGAGTCAATTATATTTTGATTTCATATAAACTATTTATTCTTTCTTGAGTTTTTTCAAGTTTTATTTATGAAAATATTGTTAGCTAAATAATAGAATCACGAACTATGAAATCAAATAATTAAAAATCCAACTAATTAAGTAGTAATATATAATAAAGTTATGCAATTCAATGATCAAGCTATGTCAAAATCCCATCAAATCTAATTTAGTTCAAGATAAAAATAAAAATTATACAAAAGATTGGAAGAAATATGATAAGTATTAAAAGCAAAAGGACTGGAAAACTCAGTTATATCTCTTAAGGTGCAATTCTAGTTTCAACCCCTCTTCTCTTGAATCTTTTGTGCCTTATAACAAAACCTCAAAATACTATCTTTGAATTTTAAAGCTATGGAAACTAAAAGAAAAACCAAAAATATTCGCCCGTGCGGCTACAGAAACTAAAGAATATAATACCCAATTCACCTCTCCCTGATGTGTGGCGTGAATATATATCCTTCAATGCGCCGACTTCTCTTTTTTTTTTTTAATTAATTAATTAATTTTATTTTACTTTCCTAAAACCCATCAAACATGCCGAATGCCAACTTTCTATATATATATATATATATATATATATATATTTTAATTGCTACAGTGCAAACCTTCGGCATTTGGATAACAATTGCGCAAAGACGTGGATTGGACCCAATTCTGGCATATGCAAAACTTTTTGGAGCACAATTTTATTTCTCCTTCGCATAGGCTCACGAAGTCAATGGGCTGATGAAATAAGGACATGTAGCTGGGCCATTTATTATTATTGGATGGGATGGATGATTTAGCCCTTGAACTGCATTGTGGACTTAAACGTATGTCTCAAGCATTTCATTTGGATTGAATGATAGGCTTCTTTTGTCCTTTTTCCTTGAGCGTGGCCGGCTTGTGGACAATTTACATGGCATATATGAATTTACATTTTGAGATGCCACGTAAAAATCATCCATCTTTCAATTTTCGGTCCGATTTCCACGTAAATCTTGCACTTAAGAATATATTTCATGTATATTTTTTAAATTTGAGTATTTTTCCTATCAAAAATATAAAAATATATATATTAGTATAGTATATAGTTGAGTAAAATATCTAAAATTTACACTTATCATGCACACATGACTTAGATTTGGCAATCCCCGATAAATGCTATTTTCAAGAGGTGTACATGGGTTTGACATGGCTACATGAATCCTGATAATGAGACATGAAGTGTCATGATGAGAAGCATAAAACTTCTCCAATAAGTTAAGCAAAAAGCAAACCAACATTCAAAAAATACCTCATGACCATTTTGGTCGATACTGATATGTGAAGCCTAAAGCTTGAATTTAAGTGCCAATACATCTCCTAAAAACCACTTTTCATGGTGAAGAATTTGATACCCCATTAGAGAAACATCATTACACTTCTTGATGATATATCAAAAAAAGTTAGAGGACAAATGTTGATGGTGATTTTCCCTAAAAGGTCAGGATCAACCTAGATTAGGTGGTGTTCGAGCTGTTTATTTCTTCCTTCTCTCCTTTCATTCTACTTTTGACTGCCTTTAAGCCACTCTTGATATATTAACTAACTTGGAAAAGTTGATGAGCCATATAAGTTTAAACTTGATAGAATAGTTCAACTAGAATAGGTCAAATTGGCCTTATTCAACTTAGGATAACTAGCTATAGCTTAGCTTTTGACTTCATTAGCCCTAGAAGATTTGAATTCAATCTTATGGCGTGAATAGTTAAGCTCATTGCCTAAATAACTGCCCATCAGCCGCCATTATATTAGCTACGCCCTTTAATTTCCAAAAGTGGTCCTAAATTTGAACATAAGACATGTGCTAGATTTTAGAGGCAACAGTTATTAAAGTCGAATATGCCTTCAACTATAAATAGAGCTCGGAATGTAACAAGTAGCCTCTTCTAGACACTCTTTGCTCTCTATAAGCTTTTCTTCTTTTCTTAAATCCCTTAATTTAACATAGGCATCTAAGTGGCTACACTAGAGTCACCTTGACATCCCCCATAATCTCACTTTATTTTCATTTTGCTGAATAAATTCAAGCGAAGTGTCCAATTTCCTAAATACCAACTTTGAGTATCAATAAAGTCTAATTGTAGATAGTCCCGACTAATAGTAGGGTTAACACACGCTTGCTTTTTTTTATCATGCTTGAAGCCCTCATCTACATCCTTTATCACTATTAGCAGATTTTATGGACCAAAGTTTATTCTCTAACTATACTACTATGAAGTCATGACAATTCATAATATGATGTATTTTCATAGCATGTATCAAGTGTTCTTTCTTCTGAAATTGTATACTCACCTTGAATTCATCACTAAAGCTCCAATCATTCATCCTATTCGTAGATGAATCATATCCATTACTCATATTAGCTATATAGAATGGCATAAGTTTCGAACTTCTAATCGTATTCACATATGTTGGAACTCATGTTGCTAATGATCTTTCGCACTTGGCTTATGTGTCTCATTGAGGGTCCAAAGCTAACCTTCACTTCTCCTATTGCCATCATCAAAATATGTATTATCAAAATCCTTTAATATTTTCTCCTTATTAGCTTCATTTGTGACTACAAAATTAGATTTAGGGAAACCTTGATTCCCGCTTACTTTTTGAGTAGTTGAGATAGGTTAAGATTTGTAAACTTGAGCTTTAACCTGATATTCAATATTATTCGCCTGACCTATATTGTACTCAACTATAGTAAGCAAATCAACTCATAAATTTCAATGTACAACTTAACAAAACCACTGACCCTACTACATCTTTGGTATGATTCCAAAATCTATCCAACATCATAATCATCATTCACAAGCGCAACTGTGCATTTTGCTGACTCTCTATTGACTGCCCCCTAAAAAGAAGAAAATTGTCCAGTCCTGGCGAGGAATAGGCCTCTATCCAGATGAGAGATTGAAGAAGAAAGCGATGTGTGCCCCGCCTTTCCTCGAAAGGTGGTTGCAACGGGCTTTCATGAATCTCATTTGCGAAGTAGAGCCCATCCATTAAAGGTGTGGAGCCTAAAGAGACAAAAGTAATCCCTACTAGCTTCTATAAGGGCCAATGGGACACCTCTGTATTAACTTAACCCGATTGGTCACAAAATAAATCCAAATACATCTACATATGATACCTATCGACTGCTCATAAATTGCCCCATATGAAACCCTAACCATTGCTGTTAGATGCCTATCATAACACGCCCACTCTTTCCTTCCACAATGTTGCCATGTGCATAGCAAGTTATTTGCACTTTGCCCATTTTCTCACTTGTCTACATTTAACATTTGTTTTCAAACAAGTCCAAATTAGTAATTCATTATCACTAAAGATGGCTTTTGAAGAACAATGCAACCAGTGTTTGATTTCTTCAGAAATTCCTTCCAGGATAATGAAATTGGAATATATGAGTAGAAGCCAATTATATATTGACATATGCTAAAAGTCTTATATAAAGTCCTAGAAGATGGATTTCAATTACCAAGTGTTATTAATTTATATTATTAGGATAGTGTAATAACAAAAATTTGGCCTACAGTTGTTACATGTTTATGCTTTTCTTTGTTCAGTTTCTTGTTTCGCTTAAATAATTGGGCAATTCATATCCAACATTATGGTATTTAAACTATAAGCCAGTACCAATTTTTAATGTAAATTATATGCAATGTGAATGTAATAAATTTTCTAAAAAGTAAAAAATAATAAAAAGGGGAGATAGCAAATTTACTACCCAAACTTTTTGCAAAATTGCAAATTTACTACCTGAACTTTCAAAAGATCGATTTCGTACTTAATTAAAGGTTTTGTTTGTATTTGTACTACCTTCATTAACACCATTAGTTACCGTTTGCTGAGTTGGATTAGGTATAAGGTTTTCAAAAGATGATGCGTGTTCTTTAATATTATTTTATGCCACATAGATACCAAATTGAAAAAACAAAAGGAAAAAAATCAAAGAAGAAGAAAGTAACTTTGAAGAATGGATAGGAGAAAATGCATAAGAATCTATTGAAGACCCAACTCATGTTACATGCACAAATCCAACTAACATGCTCAAATTGAACCAACTACTTACACCTTTATGCCACTAGAGCCAAATTGGATCTCTATAGAGCCAATTGGTTTGAATTTTCATTTTTCTATCATGAATAACCCTTCTTGGAGAGGTGATTTTCTCACCATGCAATTAACCATTGCAGTTAATTATGAAAACGAGATGAAAGAAGGTAGACATTTTCCAAAAGAAAAAAAAAATTCTCTAAAAGATTCTAGGGTTCTATCTTAAATAAGCCCTTATTTTATTGCATAAGAGAGGTAAATTAGGAAAAAAAAAATATGGGGAAGCTCCTTTAGATTTTACCATAGGGCCCTAAAAAGAGATAACAAGCTTGATTATGAGATAACAAGACGACATCAAAGGGTTATACTAGGTAATCAAAATAACACAAATTTGGTTCCTAAATACTCTAACTAGATTTTTCATTTTAAGATGGGCCTTTTGATCTATTGAGATGGTTGAATCATTGGGATTGTCGAGCTTGAATTTTTTGTTTTATTTTTCTTAATTTTAACTATATTAAACCTTATGTCTATTCAATATAGACCATCAACTAAAAATTATGGAAAATCTGACTTTTTCAATAGGTTAAAAAACTTAGAGTTGCTACTAGATCTAGGCTAAGAAAAAAAGAGTTAGATCAAAATCAACCAGGTGGATTGATTTTAATTTGATTGCCAATATGCGAACAAATCACTTTTGAAAATAATTTTTGAAACTAGAAATCTTTAGTTCGAGGCTCAACCTATTAAACCCTAAATGTGTATCACTTTAACCTTCTAAATTTAATTTTAGTTGTTAAAATATCTTTTAAGATTGAAAGAATAACTCTAATTTACCAATGAATAAATTTTTTATTCACCAAAGAAATTGATAAATTTATTTATAAAAGGGAAAAATAAAAAAAATTCCTTATTTTCAGTTGCTCAGTACGTGCCTACATATCATTTAGTTGGAATAAGACTTTTCATATTTTGATTTTTTTTTATAAAACTTTAATTTTTAATTGATTTTAACTTAGGAAAATGGTTGGGTTTAAGTTTTTGACCATTTTATTTCATTTTAAGAAAAATTCTACAAATATAGTCCAAAATTTGAGTGGTCATATTTTTTAAAAATTGTGAAAGAAAATCCTAATTTCTAAAAGAGATCATTGCTTATGTTTTTTTTTTTTCAAGAGAAAACCTTTTCTACTTGGTAAAGTAAAGAAGAAAACCTCTTTTTTTAATTTAATTTTTTAAAAATAATTATCTCTAAAGGAACTTTTATCTTAAAAAAATGAAATAAAAAGAGTAAAATTTGTAACAAGAAACTTTTCCTTTCCCTTTTTCTTTTAGAAAAAAGAAAAAGATTTTACAAAAATGGAGAAAGAATGAAGAAGAAAAGAAGAAAATAATAATAAAATAAAATGAATAAAAACAATAAAGAAAATAAAATCAACCTAGAGCAACATGGTCAAGTGCTAGGTCTAGAAGCAGGTTTGGGTAGAGCTTTAGATTAGGTTTGAGTAAATAGGTGGTATCGTAGGTAACTAATGATAGTAGTTGAAGGAGGCGTAAAAGGACTTTATCTGATGAGCTTTTCAAGTGGGGAAAGTACTTTTATTAGGTTTGTAAAGGAAAAAAGTTGATTGGTGACATCGCCTTGGCATGGAGTGGTGGTTTTCGTGGTGATGTGTGGTGGTCGGTTTAAGCTAGAGAGAGAAAGAGTATAGGTAACTTGGTTGGTGGTGTTTTGAAATGAGTTGATGGTAGTTCCTAAGGTTCTCATGTATGGGTAGGTTAGTGAAGTAGATATTTTTATTTGGAAACCACTAGAGTGGTAGCTTTCTAGAGAGAGAAAATGGATGGGCTTATGGTAAAGAGGGAAAGCTTAAGTTCGAGCTTATGGAAGAATGTTAAAGTGATGGATGACGCTAAAACAAGTTCCCCAAGACCCCTTTTATAGTGTTTAACCTTTGATTATTCGTTTCAATTTAATTGAAATGAATGGTCAAAATGTTCTCTCAAGCTTTGATATTTCTTACTTTAGCAATTAGAAGCTTCAATTTTTATCAAATGGTACAAATCAAGCAAAATAAATTCAGACTAAAATTTGTGCACTCAAGCTTTTTTTAGATTTTTGGATTAGATTTTAACTCAAAAAATAGATGAATTTAGACATAAATTGAGTACCATTCAAAAGTACTCCATGTCCTCTATTAGTTACTACATTTTATTTGAATAGATGGATTAACTTGGGGAAAAAGAGGGGTTGTGGTCGTCGGGTTTTCTTTTCTCCATTTCTATAGTTTCATCATGTTACAGTGAGATGATGAAGTTAACCAAGTCAATGATCAACAGTCAAGTTGCCGTGCCTGGTGATGCCAAGCCATGTGGCATTCCAGCTTGAGAAGAGGGAAAAACATTCACCAAGGTGTGTATAATAGGTCTTAAACCCAGAACATTCTTTGCCTACATTCCATACCTTATCAATTGTGTTATTGCTTACTTCCTGTTTTAATAATGAACACAAATAACATTTGATGTTTCGGGGTTGAGTTTAATAATGGACACAATAAACTTTTAGCCTCAAAAATTAGCCCAGCCTTTTAAGTCATAAAAAAAATGAAAATAAAAATAATTTGTCCCTATAGGAAATACCTAAGTCTATTAGATATATGCAAGAAAATATCTTTAAAAGAATGGGTCAATTTGATAGAATTAGTATTTGGTTTAATTTAAAATTTAAATTGCTCATAAAATAGTTAATTTAAGTGCAATCGAGGCATCGTTTGAAGCAATGATCAACTTTAATTATCTACTTTCACAATATCTAAAATGAATAAGCTGAGCTTAGTTTAAAAAAAATAACCTACAATAAAATAAAATGAATAAAAGAAATAAATAAAATAAAACTAACCTGGTGCAATTTGGTCAAGCGTTAGGTCTTGGAGTGAGTTTGGGTGGAGCTTCGATCGAGTTCAAGTAGATAGGTTAAGTCATGGGTAACCAACAACAGCAACTAAAGGGGTGTGAAAGGGCTTGATTTGATGAGCTTTTCAAGTGGGGAAAGCACTTTTATGGGGTTTATAAAGGCAAAAAGTCAATTGGCGATAAGGCCTAGAGAAAGAGTATGAGGAACTTGCTTGGTGGTTTTTTTGAAATGAGTTGATGGTGGTTAGTAAGGTTCTTACATATGGGTAAGTTCGTGGAGTAGATATTTTTGTTTACAAACCACTAAAGTGGTGGTTTTATAGAGAGAGAAAATGGACGGGTTTATGATAAAGAGTAAAAGCTCAAATTCAAGCTTATGAAGGAATGTTGAAGTGATGGATGATGTTGAAATGAGCTCCTAAGTCCCCTTTTATAGTGCTTAACCTTTGATTATGCTTAGAAAGTTCAAAATCAGAATCAATTCAAAGGATTTTTTTTTTTAATGTGTTTTCATCGAAAATATCTCAAATTCAAAGCAATTTGATTTAATTAAATTGAAATGAATGGTTAAAATGTCCTCTTTAAGCCTCGCTTTTTCTTACTTTAGCAATTAGAATGCCTAGTTCTTATCAAATGGCACAAATCAAGCATAATAAATTTGGAATACAATTTGCACATTCAATCTTTTTTCCAACTTATAATTCTTTAATTCATGATTCATTAAAAATCTAAGAATTCTTAATTTGACTGTAACCTCATAACATTATTCCTTCTACTGTTCTTACATATATAAAAGACTTCCAAGATTGTCTACCAAAATACATTTGATCTTTTTATACTCCCAG
Source organism: Lumnitzera racemosa (assembly GCA_024138005.1). Classification (NCBI taxonomy): domain Eukaryota; kingdom Viridiplantae; phylum Streptophyta; class Magnoliopsida; order Myrtales; family Combretaceae; genus Lumnitzera; species Lumnitzera racemosa. The sequence goes on along the minus strand of JAMXBC010000008.1, from coordinate 82,626,695 downwards.
CCACAAATATGTCAATCATCATTACATTTGCACATGTCCAAAAGTTTACACTTCATCAAGAAGCACTGTTACATCCATTAAAAGATCGTTTGGCTATCCACGTATATAAATAACTAATGCAGGGTCAATTCTAATTCTTAAGAAAACACGATCAACTATCATACCATATCCAAAATTCAAATTACTTATAACAACTATTCATTCAAAAGAATTCCACTACATTGGTCTTCTAATTAATTCAATATCATTTCCACTTGTTGATTTGATCCTTTATATTTCCATGGAACAAAATCAGAAATAACGATTACTTCATATACCTTTGATCATTAGACTCCTTATTATTGTCATCATTTATCATCTCCTATACTGCATTCTTATTTTATATAAGGTTTATTCTTGACTTGGATTTTGATTATACCTCTAGTATAGGTTTTGATTCATTTCTGAATCGGTTTCTAACTTTTCCTTCTCAATGTTTTGTCTTCTTAGAATCTATACCATTCTTTATTTCATTTTAATTTATACTACCTCATATTTATACCAAGCACCAAGCTAAGATCATCTCACAAATCCTATGAGTTTCAGATTCACCTTAATTTTTTTTTATACATATCACCACATCTCTCTTGGTCCAAAACCCAAATTGATTTCCACTATTGTTCATGAGTCTCGTCACTTCATCGCATCACATTGATTACAACACAAATTCATCAACAAACTTCTTAGGAATTTCATCCACAATATTAGCATATCCTACCGATCGGTTCTATCAAATTTCTTTACACCTCCACTCTATATTAACCCAAAGATTACACTTCATTCAGCCTAAATCACTTCAATAAACCACCAATTCTTACATATACAAAACACTTCCAAAATCGGTCACCTAAGATGCATCCAATCCTCTTTCACATTCTTACTCACAAGTATATAATACATCATAGCATATGTACATATTTAAAGAATATATATCCATTAATGAGTACTATTGTATCTATTAAAATATCAATAGGATCCTAACTTATATTAATAGCTAATCATATGATCAATTCTAACTTCTAACAAAAATATAACCATCTAGTACATTGTATTCATCATTCCAATTTCCACCACATTTATCTTCCCATTCCTTGAGTATCATTTTCCATTTGGTGATTCAGGACGTCGTACTTCAATAAGAAAATCAGAAGTAGTAACCATTCCATATATCTTATTATTACTAAACTCCTCAATACTATTATCAATTGTCACCTCATATACTGTATTCTCATACTGCATATAATTTTAATCTACTCTAACTGATTCAAGAAAATGTAATAATCATTCAATAAAAATTTTTTTTTTGGGGTTAATCGTCGAAGTATACGTTGTACTAGCAGAATAGAGTATCTCTCTTCTATCTTTATTACATATATCTCATTAACGTCATCTAAGTTACAATCTTTCACTTCCAAACCATCCTTATTCATCAAGTCATATCACATGATCTCTATTATGTTAAAACTCAGATTAATCTCTATTATCATCCATAAGTCTCATCAATTACAACGTAACTTCGGTAACAAACTCCTCAATAACATATTCTGACTTAATCAATTATCATATTGTTCTCCATATCTCAATTCTGGATTTCATCATGGATTCTTCTTCATTCCACTTGAATCATCTCAACTACTAACTTCAACTAATCACCAATTTCTTTACATGATCCCATCACCAGAGTTAACTTCGATTAACGCCTAGCGTTACAGTTACTACTTATCCTATAATTTGTAGTTCGTTACTTTAATATCCCTTTATTTCTACCCACTCTCAATGTACTCCTAAAGTGTCTAATTCTTTTAATTGTTCATTTCAAAGCGAGTTTAGTGAAACTACGCTCTGATACCAATTTAGAACTGTCATGCCCCGAAGCGGCAGAGTCGTAACAGCCCTGCCGTGTAAACCATCCTAAGATAGAAATTGGTCTTACAACCGCTATCTTAGACCTGATCTACACAAGGCGTCCACGACTAACCCGCTTTGAAGTAGACAATTTGTAATTTAAACAAATCATTTAAGAAAGTGAGAAAAGTTATATATAGTCACTATAATTCAGTTATTACATTAATCAGAAATGAAAAGTAAAACATGTTTTGATTCTTCAATGTTTTTCCTCACTCCCCAGGATCCAGCAGTTGCTAGCTTCAGAGTAATTGTTGCCGCTTCGTAGCCAGCACCTGCACGATGTCTATAGGGATGTGAGCAACCACAACTCAGTAAGTTAGGACGGAGGACTTGAAACCATACCATACACACAACAAGGTTTTCAATCACTTATTAGGTGCAATGCATGTGCAAGCAAATGCCATCGCATGACGTTGTCCGGCCCGTTGTGAGATTAGAGAAATTGCGCCCGCTCTAATCCGGGTTGAGGAGTTGCCGTTAATGCAACAGCTCACAACCAAACCCAGGCTTGTGTAATGGAGACCTTGCTCCTCCCGCGACTACCTTCGAACCACTGCCTTCACCCTCGCCGCGACCTCCTCTCCTGTCACTTAGTTCGACTGAGGATGAAGAAGAGACCATTTTGCAATCCTGCGCTATCCCTTCCGAAGGGGTCGGTATTTGGTCGGAGAGTCCTAAGTTCCCCTAACAGGTTGCCATGCATGGTCGATTATGATTACTGGTCGTATATTTGATTAAGTCCAATTCAGGGTGATCAATCATTACATACAATTCATACAATATGTGCCAGAGCAACAAACATAATCATAGCATCACCCATAATCAAGCACATGCACACATTCTCTATCTAACAAGCACAACCAAGCATAATCTTAAGCCTCTAAAATACAGCATCGTATTAATCCCAACTTACCTCAACTCCTCGCTCACTCACTCGAGGTCCGATTTGCTCAGGCCATCGCCGATCATTCCTATAACACGAACGTGGTGTTAGTATTTCATATAATATTATAAGTTCATTTTATCCGATAACGCTTATTGTTAGGTTTTGTTTAAGGTTAAATATACCTAATTATCTAGATATTAAGTCTTTTATAATTAGTTTAGGGTTGGGTTTAGGTTCAGGTTCAGGTTCAGGTTTAGGTTCGGTTTTCGCATCGATTTCTAAATTAGGTTTTTAGTTCGATTTCTAAGTAATGTTTTAGATTCCAATCCTAGAAATCCGTTTCAACCCATAATGTGAAATTAATCACATAAATTCCCGATCTCCTAAATACGATTACTATCCCTAGTCAGCATTTTATTCCATCCGGTACACTTAAATCCATATTAGTGTACCGAATTTACTCATGTTGTGAGAAATTTTTACATTTTTCATATAATTACCTAAAATTGAATTTTGTTTTCAGATTTGTTATGTTCTGATTTTCATTATTTTATTATCTAATTAAACCTAATTTTTCCATATTTATTAATTTTTAATTCTACATAATCCTAATTTTCTACATTTACCACACAACACCTTCATTACTTATACTTAACACTCCATACACTAGGATCAGGTTTCCACATAAGAGATTAACATCCCTAAACATCTAATTACTATCTAAATCAGTAATTAACATCCTAATCACCTAATTAACCCTAAATCACTCAATTTTTCCATCATTTTAGGGCTAAAAATTAACTTAAAAATTTATAAAATTAATTTAAAAAAATGGCTTCATAGCACTGTTCTATATCACATGAGCATCCTACAGGAAAAAATTGAGCTCCAAACTACACTCCTAAGGTCATTTATTTCTAAACCAAAATGTGCTCGGTTTTGCATGATTTCTTAAGGATCCTATATTAAGGGACATTTTTTCATCTAAATAATATTTTTCCTACAAACTAAATACAAAAATATCTCAGAATAACAAAATTCATAATTTTCTAATTATATTTACTATTTTTAAAAAATTTCACAAGAATCGGGCTAGAATTCGGACTCACCGGTTTTGGTGGCTCCGGCCACCGCGAGCTGCCATGTCCTTATCGTCCAGAATGGGCGCTTCCACCACCGTATGGTGGTGGTGGCCGTCCACTTCCAGCTCCTCTTCTGGTGTGGGTTCCTTTTAAAACCCTTAACTGCACAGTTTTTCTTATTTTTTTTATTTTCTGGATTTTCTCTCGAATTTTCGGCTCTCCCTAATTTTCCCACTTTCCAAATTATCCAAATGAGCTCTATAAATTTTTTCTCTATTTATAGACATTTTCTGTAATTAATATGTATTAATTTGACAAGACTTTGTCCAAATTCCTTAATTTTTGGCTTTTGTGTTGTTCAATTTTTATTGGCTAATTTTTATTTTGCAGCTTTGGACCTGCCACGACCTTATCTTGATTCATGTTATCATCTTCTGATTTTTTCTTATTTTTCCATAATTATTTTATATTTTTCTTTAATTATTTGCTTAGTTTTCGACCAATTTTAGTAATTACGCGTATTTTTATCTACACGTAAATACATGTAGGGTACACGTGAACATTCCTAAATATTATTTTGGTCATTCTAAAATTTTTAGTATACATATAATCTATCTCTAATAATTTATTGGTTATTATATTACACTTTTTGCCTTTTCGGTAATTAGCAGTTATTATGCTTAAAATTTGAAAATTTTATAGTCTCCTATTTTGCTATTTTTTTTCCCTAAATTTAAGTTTACGGGGTCATTTTTACTAATATTTCTCTCAATAGTTTATAATTTGGGTGTGATCAGATCCTTTAGCCGATCGCCCTAAACCTTGGGTTCTAAATTCAATCCTATAGTTACTTGGCTGAACTTTAGGGCTTACAGTTTTTAAAAGAATGGGTTGAATCTAATAGAATTAGTGTTTAGTTTTAGTTAAAACTTAAATTGCTCATAAAATAGTTAATTTAAGTTCAATTGAGACATTGTTTGATGCCATGATCAACTTAAATTATCTACATTCACAAATCCAAAATAAGTAAGTCGAATTGGTATAAAAAAATGGCTTATCAAATTGCATATGCCTATTTTGCCTTATAGTTTTATCTTTTGACTTTGGAACATGAAATAAGAACTTAAAATGACCTAAGAATTTTATATTTTTATTTTTCCCTTTCTTGTATATTTTTTTTTGTATTTTTTATTTGGAGCCCTTTTCTTTACTCTTAAAAAATTAAAATATACAAAAGGAAAAAGTAAAGTGTCTACAATAATTATTTCTTGGATCATCAATGGAAACTTGACTAAGAATGGGTGATATTAGCACCATTTCATCCATAGGAAGATACATAAATCTAGTTTCTAAAACTATAAAGGCATGTGCAAATCAGGTCCTTAAACCAAAAAGAGATCAGCCATACTTAACATGGGAAGAATTTAAGGAGCAGTGTGATCCTTTATTTTGGTTTGCTATTAAGGATCCAAAAATTGGGTGAACCTTCAAAGGTAGAGCAAGTGAGGGTACCATAGGAAAATTAATGAAGATTTGAGTAACTATCTACTAGATCCAGTAATCTAACAGGGGGTTCTAATTTTTATTAGTTGCATAAATTGGATCTCTATGGATCTAACCTTATTTTATTTCTTTTCCTTTTTTTTTCCTTTTTGTTTTGTCCATCTAACATCTTTGTGGCTTAAAATAATGTTAAAGGACATATATTGCCTCCTAATATATCCATTAACCCAACTCAGCAAATGGTAACTAATGGTATTAAAAAGATAGTACAAAATGCTAACAAAAACTTTAATTAGTTGTGAAATTGGTCTTTTGAAAGTTTAGGTAGTAAATTTGCTATTTCTGAAAAGTTTAGATAGTAAATTTACCATTACCCCTAATAAAAAATCACTCATATTTCGATGAATTGCCAAAATTAAGTATTTCACTAAGCACAAACTGCAATATAACTAGTCCACATATCTATGTAAAATGCCGAAACATAAGATGTAAGCATGAAATTGACATCTTAAACAAAGAGTAAGCAATGTATTACAAGATAAAGCAATTTGGAGCAAGAGAATACCTTTAGGTGTACAATCAATTTGAGAGAGAGAAAAAGCCTCAAACTTGTATGGTTCTTCAAAAAAATCATGAATTCTGATTATATACGTTGTTTGAAAGTAATTAAAATTGTGATTTGAAAAAAAAGTTGCCTAGAGAGAGGAAGATCAAAGAGAAGATTCTCAAGTTAGGGTTAATGTTAGAAATACAAAATAAGGTACAAATATGGAAGAAGAAGAATAGTGGTAGAATATAGCTTGATAACATAAATCTTAACTTGAGAATTTAGTACTAAATTGTAGTGTATATATAATTGATTTTTCAAAAGTTGAATTTAGTACTAAATGAATTTGTATTTTGAGAACTTGAACTTATGTCTTGTATTTTTTGGTTTTTATGATGATGGTATTTTTTGGATTATTTTAGAAAAAGTAATATTATTTTCCTTTTCCCTTTATTTTCAACTTATAAGTTTTTTGGAAATTATGTATTAAGCATACAAAGAGCTTTAATTTTTTAAAAATACATTGGATATCCATTAATTAGAGTAATTAAGAGATACAATATTTTTATTATTAATAATAACTACTATTAGGTCTAATACTTTGTTTGGCATGGTGGAAACACTTAGAAATGGAAAAAAAATTGATAGAAATATTATGTTTGACTATTAAAAATAAACAATGAAAATGATATAAATAGAGAAATGTTGGCGGAAATGTTTTCACTTTTAAGGTTAGTTGGTTTTTAAATGGATAGAAAAATTATGGCAATGGATGAAATCTCATAAAATCATCAGAGTACACTTGAAAATAAAATTAAATATACACAGTTAGGATTTTTTTTTTTATCATCATTGATATAAAAAGCAAATATTTGCTTTTATTTCAATCTTATAAATCCAAACAAAAGATAAATACTACCTGATTTCCTTTCTTTTAATTTCCTTTTTATTTTTATTTGTTTATTTTTTCGTTTTCGCTTATTTTCACCAGTTTCTGGTTCCACTAAGATTTCCGAACATAGTGTAAGTAGTGCTGTCTCTTTCCCAACCGTTTCTGTTTCCTGTTACACAGACCCTCAGTAAAAACCGACATGGTGGTCGGAAGATCCATTTTGCGTTCAACATCATCACGTCTGAAATTTTATTCCCGTTTGGCGGCCGCCGCCGCCACGGCCTCTACCACCACCACCAACCGCACATACGATCTCGCTCTCCGTCATCCATTTGGCGATTCTCTCCGTTATATCTCCAGAGCTTCCTTTCCCAAAACCTTCCCTTCTGGCATAAATAATAATTGCTAGCATATTTTATTTTATTTTTCTAATTTGATATGCTTGAATAACCATATTGTGATATCGAGCATTTTCTGTTTCATATATTTGTTCATTTATTGATTTAATGTATGAACTGGTATAGTTATATTCAGGGCAGCCATTCGTGTTATAAGTTTCGCAGTATGGAATTTGGTCCGGTATTTAAATCAGACGTTTTAGAAATAATGATTCTATTCCATTGTCTAGTTAATTCATAGTATTTAGGTATTACAGAGTTGCACAATAGAGCTCAACGGTAACGTGGTTCTGAATTGTCGAGTTCGTGTTTATGGTATGAAGAATTGGTACTTCATATATTAGATTTCTCTGTCTTTTTTCTCTGGACCATAGCCAATAGTTATTGGAAAACTCATTCTGAGTTTGTATTAGTAGGAATGGGACAGTATTCAGGACTGTCGTTTACTTATTTGATGTTGCTGTTCTATTAAACTGTTAAATCTCTTGTTATTTGTCATACAATGAGAATGCTTAAGATGAAGAGAATTTACTAAAAAGGTTATGTGCAAAGTCATTTATGTATAAGGATTATGTGAAGAGAAGAAGAGCTACGCCGGAATAAAGTAGTAAAGGGTTTAGAACTTAGGGAATATTTGTTTTGTGGATGAGGGTTTCTATTTTGGTATGGTTAATGGTTAAATGTTAGGGTGTAATACCGTCTAGTGCTTGATGGTCATGGAAGATGGTGGCAAGGTTAGTAGCTGTTGCTATTTATCAACAGAAAGTCTAGAATAGATGAAAGGTATTTGACTTTAGTTCTTTTGGAAAGGAAATTCATATTCTTTATTCTTAATAGAATAATTCAGTTTGTTGAGAGGGAAAGGAACTGTTTGTGCTAACTAGTGTATTCTTCCATCTCCAATCCAGAAAGTGTTTTCTTTGAAACAAATGCACTATGAGTGGAATGTGGCTTGAAGTTTAATTTTCTTGAGCAAAGTTGTACTTTATTTGGTTTGTTGATCGATTCCTTTGATATATGATTTCATCATATATTTCTAGAAATATCTAGAGAAGAGGCTAAAATTGAAACACCATTTTGTGTTGTGTCAGAATTATCAATTACAAGACCTGTAATATGATAGATATATGGAGATATTATATACTACCAGCTTCAGAGTCTTGCTTAGTGGTTTGTTTTGTGCTTAGAAGCATTTGCTCTGGTCTTGGCCTGATTTCGGAAAATCAGAGTTTGTAATCACTTTTTACTTCAATATAATTGATGTCCATGTGTTTTTTTTTTCCCTATTATATTATCATTTCATCCATGGATATAAATACCACTATGCGCAAGGGGGGTTATAGATAGTCTCTATTGATTTTGAAGAGCTTGTGATACAGCACCCAATGATATTGTATTTATTAAGGGAGAAAGTAAATGATTGCCGATCCAGTGAGCAAAATTAGGATGCATGGACCAAAGAATTCTCATGCTCTAGGGGTGTTTTAATCACCACTAGAGCTTGTGGTGGTTGTGGGGTTGCTGGGTTTTGGGGAAGGGATAGCGGGGGAGAGCAAGGGAGAGAGAGGGAGCGGATTAGATCCAAATTGAGGTAAATTCACATGAGACTTTCATTTCCTCCATCTTGCTGCTGCTGCTGCTTTCATTTTCATCCAGATGCAGACTTTTGTTGGCACCAAAGAACCATCGTACATGTCAAATGCAATTACTAATTGATAGGCATGCAACAAAGATGGATTGTTGTGCTAGAAGAAGAGAAGAAACGGCAGTAACAAGAATGTGGACTGATGAAAACTTGTTGAGGATCTTGGATGGAAAAGGCCACAGGATAACTGACACTTTGCATGTTTTGTTGGCTGCTGTAGTGATCATGGCATGCAATTGAACAGGCTATCTTGAGAGATAGCAAATTAAAACATCAGTGTCCTATTGCTTTGAAGTACCCACCTTTTGTATCCCAGGATGGATCAGCTTCAGCCATAGAGATGGGGCATAAAGCTATGATCACCTTGTGCAAACTGCGAGTCCATGGGAGTAGGTTGTGAACTACAATGCTGCACGTCATTACAAATGGGCCTTGAATTGAATTATTTTACTAGCATATTTCAGCTGGGTCATATTCTTGAAGATGATATGAAATTACACCTGTTTTACTAGCATTGGATTCCACTTCTTTCCCCACTATGGGAAAAGAAATCTTCTTGGCAGAGAGCATCGCCTCTTAAGTTTTGACAGGTTTACTGTGCCAATTCTGCTATAAGGAAATGCCAAATAAAATGGGGCTGTATAAGGTCAGAAAGTTTTTCTTTTTTCTTTTAAGTTATGACTAAACATTTTCTTTTTTTTCCACCAGTTTGAGACTGTAGCATCTCTTATGGAGAAGGATACCATCGTGGCTGTTTCCTCATTGAATGACAATGGGCAAAACAGTTTGGTTTTGATCCATACATACTGTATTGCTTGGGTTTTTCCCAGGTCTTGCATGGATATTGACTAGATGTATGTTTGATTAGCTGTGTCTGAAATGGCCAAAGGCATACTAGGATGATTGGCTGAGGCTACAAGAGAACCCCAAAGGATGCCAATTTATTTGACCAGAGTGGTGCAGAATGTGCAATTTTGGCATGCATTAATCTCGTTTAGGGCAATTTTTCCACAAAAATCTTGCACCAATCAAACTTAATGATGCCCAGGTGGATGGGAAGCCAATGGACATGTACTATCTCATGGAGGACAAGTATAGAAAACATTTTTCTGAAATGGTTAAAAAAATTCAAACTCGTTGGTGGAGTTGATGCTTTTTTGATGGCTTATGATATGACCAATGATGTGTGCATAAATTACAAAGACCAAGCAGATTTTGAAAGTATTGCACGGCAATTCGGTATATTTGAATAGTGGAAGGATGGCATTCCCGAAACAGCATATAAAGGAGTAGTTGTTTCGCTGCATAAATCACTAAGGTGCTTATGTCTTGTTCATCCAATTGCTTTCAAGGAGAATGGCATTAAAGGTAATTGATGTTGTGTGACAGGAGGTATGGTGAAGTGTTTTTCTTGGTGAAATTGGACTTATGGAGGATAATGCTAGGTCGTTGTTGTAAATTGGATTTGTTGAGGGTAATGCTACTAAACTGCATGGGGATGCTCAAGTCTGTGGTCCTTGTCAAATAATCTCCTTTTTTCCACATAGGGTAGGGTAAAGCAACCTTGGAGCCCTCTTCCCTGTAATATTAGTAACATTATTTGGCCAACATTTTTGTGGCCCTGAAGGTGATAGTCTCCTAGGTCCAGAATGTTATACAGGTCTTGTTTTAGTCAAGTAGGCAATGCAAGAAAGACTATTTTCGTTCAATATTGTCCTGCATTTTTGATAAATTCTTATGTGTCAGAGGATTTATCTAAACACAATGTAGCCTGTCCTTGATATAATTTGAAGGGCAAAGTCTTGTATCAATAAATAACCTGTTTTCAGAAAAAATTTACAAGAAATACATACAGATACAGATTTTTTGGTCTCTATGTGTCCACTGAAATAGAGACAATCGGGAAGATTTGGTTAGGGTAAATACAGTTATTAATTTATTTCTTTATTTTTATTTTGGAGCTGGATTAAGAGAGTGAATGATTGCAAGGTTAAGAAGATGGGCTTGACCAAATGACAGATGAAGGCGGGCATTAGGTCATGAAAATGCAGGCTGGTTGCTTCTGTCTAGGTCTTTGAGAAGAAGGTTACTTGAATAAATTAAATGTATGATTCGGGCGGGATGTTTGTAATGGGGTCCACAATTTGATTGGACTAGGCTGCATGCAGTGTATTGGTTGATAGGGCATAAGCAGCGGGCTGTGGAGCCCAGGATGTGCACTTAATGATAGTTGTAGGGTTCAACTTTTGGTTTACATATGAAGAAGAAAAGAAATTGGGCAAGATCAATTGTCACTGTTATTTGACCAGGTTGATGCATTTGAGCTCTTTCCCTGAGCAGTTTTCATGATTTGGAGTATGAAATAGAATGTTGGATACTTCTGAGTAGTGTGCTGGCTTGTTATAGAGCTCACCTGTTATTTGATCCAAACCCCACAGAAGAAAGATTTTAGCTAATGAATCATACCATCATACCAGTCCTACTAGCGAACTCGGCTTTGAAGAAATAGAATTGCCCGTGAAATACATGCCAACTTTTATACATAATGCTTGAGCTGTCTTGTGCATGATATTTGGGTGATATCATTATGTAAGCCTTTTTTTTGTGATGAAACCCTTAGCTTGCATATCACCTGTTGCTGCAGCAGGCAAAGGACGCATCCGTTTTTATAGTGAAGATGTTGCACACATGCCGGACATTAAAGACAAAGATATCTACAATGCATTTAAGGATTTGATGGCTAATAACTGGGATGAACTGCCAGATGATGTTCTCCATGATGTAAAGAAGGCATTATCTAAGAATACTGATGATAAGGCTGCCCAAGAGCTATTGGCCAATGTTTATTGTTCAGCTGAAGCAGTTGAGGAATTTACTGGTATACTAACATCCTTGAAGATGGAACTTGATGACAGTGTTGGATTGAGTGGTGAGATACAAAATAATTACCCAAAAAGATACCTTGCGCTTGGTTGCTTTTTCTCGATATCTTCCAACTGTTCACTTTTCTGTTTCTTTCTTCCATAGAATGTAAAGCCCTTGCCAGATGACGCGGCTAAGGCCATTTGTATGGCCTTTGAAAGGTATAATGCTTACTTAGATTCGTTTGGCCCTAAAGAAGCCTATCTACGAAAGAAGGTAGATACTGAGTTAGGAGCGAAGATGATTCACTTGAAGATGAGATGCGCTGGTCTCGGTTCAGAATGGGGAAAGGTAAAGGAAATTTACTTACGTTTGGATGCAACATCTCATTGCACTTGCATATTTAGAAGGTTGCCACTCAAATCAATAACCCATAGTGACTTTCACATTGAAGTCGTCTGTCTAAATTTTTCCCATAAGCAAAGCAGCCATCTTTTTATTGGAAAGTAAATTTAGAAGGGAGATTCTATAATCTCATCTTCTATTTTGATGAGACCGGTTTTGCGTTTCATGTCACCATTTATTTTCATTTCTTAAGATCTGAACCATTAAATTTACAGTTTATTCAATGATTTGGATTTAAAGGAGTACAAATTAAAAGCAAAATAGGTGATGGGATTAGTTCTTTAAAATATAAAAATGAAACCATAGAAAAGTCTAATTTAGGATATGTAGGATGTTATGGAAGGGCATTTTGATAATGAACTTATGCTGCCTAATTTATTAATAGAAATTTATATAGGAACGACTATCTTAGCTTAACATGGAGCTGGAAATATTCCAGTCAAATAATCCATTGCTTCATCTGTGTACACCTTGTAGTTGCTCATGAAATAAAATTAGGTAATTCATTAGCATTTAGTTGATATATTGAAATCTGTAGGGAAACTATATAGTTGATCGTTGGTACACTAGGTTTCTATTAAATAATTAGTTAGAGACTAAGTCAAGTTAGTTAGATTGTTAATGGGCCAGTAGGCTATTAATAAAATGTGTAAATAGGTTCTTGTAAAATGAAGGAAAATCTCAAATTTTCAGAGTTTTCTTTACTTTCTCAAATTGCCTCATATTGAATAGAGCCATTACTTTCTTTTGCTTTTTCTTTTTCTAATTTGCCTTTTCTGATTTTATCATAGTTCTTTTGTAACTTGGTTTTCATTTTGCTGCAGGTGACTGTACTCGCAACTTCTGGGCTTTCTGGATCATACATCGAGCAAAGGGCTTAGAATTCATGATTTTCATGCTGGTTTTCTCATTGTAATTTGGGTTCTGATCAGTGGGAAGCATGTTCATAAGTTTTAGAGGATAGTTTTGTGCTTTAGGGAAAATGTTGGAATGCATGGACACATTTCCTGTGATAGTTAAATAAGTGATCATCCACTTTATTGGCATTTTATAAGGGTGATGTATATATCACTGATCATGGATGTTCTCTCCTTGTGAGTACTTTCCCATTCAAGCATTAGGTACATTTGAACGGGAGATGATTGAGATAACTGATTTAAGTATTGAACTGTTTCGGGGGAACACGTGTCTATGCTTGTGCTATGGTAACTTATTATGGTGTCTGTATGTGGCCTCTACTTGTGAAATTGTAGGTGGATGTGCTACATATAATATGGCAGTCGGAAATAACACCATTAAAACACTCATTTTTTCTCATCAATAGGTCTGGTGATATGCATGGCAGTGATGCTAGTTCTCACTGCAGGCAGAAAGCATGCATATAAGTATTACTATTCACATGGCCAAGATTTGTTCTGGAACTGTTATTCCTTCTGGTTCATTTTAATGCCAATTAGGTATATTTAGAAATCATGACTTTTCATGGTTCTGACTTGCATTAGGTAGCCTTCGGATCACTCATGAAAACTGGGGAAAATCATGTCTTGTAACTGTATGTGTAATCTGCAATGGGTAGTTCCTTTCTGAAAGCATTTAATTATCTTAATGGATCCATACTGTAACTTGAAGCAGTGCTGGTTTCTTCTTCTACTAGGTGAATGAAAACAATGTAAATTATTAAATTCGGAGAAAACAATGCATTGTGAATAAGAAACCTTGTTATATGTGTATATTAATCGGTGTATATAAAAACTATTTCTCATTCAGTGTAGCACACTGATAATTGTCCAATCAGACTGTTCAATGAATGAGAAATTGATGTGACCCGAACAGTCATGGACAAACTGGGAACTCAAAATGGAATTCGGAATGCATAAGACTACAAGATGAGGGAATAGAGGCCAGCTTAATACCAGGACAAGGAGGCGTGAAGAGGACACGAATCACCAATGCTAGAGCACGCCGCGTACGCACCGTGAGGGACCATACACACTTCGTATTTTCTTCTGATAGCGAGTGCACAACACGTGTTTCTAAAACACTATGCCCTGTATTCATGGCCTAAAGGAGATTCATGCCCTGTATTGCTTTCGAGTAAAGCAGACACGTCGTATGATCCTTAAAGCAAGTACATGCCATCTATTTTAAATCAAGAGTATATGCAAGCCATGTCTTTTCTTTTAAATCAAGACATGCATATTATTTTTTCACTTCTATATTGTCCTTTTATAGCTAAATATTCTTTTGTCTGATATAATTCTACCCTTATAATCTATTTCCCTTTCCTTTTCTAGTAGGAATTATTTTTGTGATTTGCATATACTTAGGACTTACCTCGAGCCATATAAATACTTATAATTTTATAATAGCCACAATAATCAGAATAGTGATATTAAGCTTCAAACATTTTATCCTTCCTTCTTCTTGAGCTTGCGTTTTCTTGACGAGAACTAAGATCTTAAAGAGTTCTTATCTAGGCCATTGAGCGTAGACTAGTGGTGAGCAACTTCGTGTTATATTTATGTGTCATATCAAGTATATTTCAAGCTCGTATGAGGCATTGGTGAATTATATTCACCATCAATGCATAATGACCCTTGCTCAACCTTTAATTTCCATTTATCGTTTGGACCACCTTGTGGTTTGGACCCACCTTGTTTGCTTACATGATATGGATATTCATGTATTCCCTTCCTAGTGATCCATATCATCTTAGTATCAGAGCTTAGCTATATTCGAGTAAGTCTTTGTTTCTTTGTACTTTGAGTAACTTGTTATAACTTGTTGTGAAAGCTTTTCATTATTGTTGTGAGTGTTTGGTAAATGTTTAGTGCTAAAAAAATTTATTGCTTTGTTTTTCCCCTATTTCTTGTTCTCAAAACAGACTGTTAAGTGTTCGAGTGGTTTTTCATGTGTTGGTTGTAAAGGTTGTTGGTGTGTTAGGTGTTGTTTTGTTGTCGCTTGTAGGAGGAAATTTTAAGTTGTGTTTCAACTATTAATCTCTTCTAATAGACAGCAATGTCCAATTCTAAAGTTCAAGGAATCTTAGGTAACTAAGAGAGTGGTGCTCGAAATGGCTAAGGTTAATAAGGAAGTTTCACACCTCAATTTGTGGATAATCAACTAGATAGACTTACTGACCTAGTGACTAGTTTAGTAACTACCATAAACAAAGATAGATAATGAACCATAAATGATCCTTACAGAGGATAAGCCAATGAATAGCCCCAAAGAGGTAATGGCCGATATGGTCGAGCTAGTGCCTTGGTTCGACCACACCAAGCTAGAGGAGTAAATAAAGTTGTTGGATGCAGACTAATGTTATATGAGATTGAAGAAGAGGATGAGGAAGTAGGTGATGAAGCGGAAGAATATTCTGAATTGAAAGAGAGGGATGTCTGAGCTTTTAGAGTAGAAAGATTGAGGATGCACATCCTTAATTTTTCTAAGAGTGGTGATGTTGAGGATTACCTAAACCGGGTAGATAAGATTGACAAGCAGTTTGAATGTCATGAGGTACCTGATAACACTAAGGTAAGACTTATTGTGTTGGAGTTTATTGGCTATGCTGCCTTAGGTTAGAAGAATCTATAAGCCACTTATAGAAGAGAAGGAGAATATGAAGTTAGGAGTTGAGATGAAATGAAACAAGTCATAAAAAGAAGATTTTTCTTGAACTATTATTTATAGAACACATTCAAGAGGTTATAGGAGTTGAGGCAAGGGGGATTAAGTGTTGATGTGTATGTAAAGGAATTTTAGATATTAATGATCCGATGGGAAATTGTTGAACCTAAAGATCGAATTGTATCTCGATTTATCAATGGGCTGAAGTATGAGATTAGAGATTTTTTAGAAATAGTGGATATTAGTTCACTTGAGGCTATCTGAGCTACCTAAGGAATCAAGAGATGCCGAGCAAGAAGATTTTAAGCTCCTATTAGTTGACCTACCCTTAGCTGACTTTGTTTTGAGTAGCTTGCCATCGGAACCAAGCAAAGTTGTTAAGGTTGGACTTGCTTAAATTGTTCGAGTGGAGGAGAAAGAGATCTCAAGGAAGTTTAAGAAAGGCTAGAGCTCAAGAAGAAGACAAGTGAAATCAAGTGCTTCAAGTGTCGAGGGTTTGGACACATGGTCGCTTAATATTCGAAGAGAAGATCTATGGTGATCTAAGGAGAAATGCTAACTTTTGGGGTAGATGTATTGATGAGGAGGTGAAGAGTTAAAAAAGGGTAGGCAAACCAAGCTGTTTGAGGAGGAGGATATCATTTATAGTTAGGAAGGTAATTTTATGCCCGCAATCATGGTATTGAGAAGAGCTATGAGTTTGAGTCTTGTACCAGAGAGTGAGCAATGAGAGAGTTTGTTCCACATTGGCTGTAAAGTAAATGGGTTGTTGTGTGCATTGATCATTAATAGTGGTAGCAACACCAATGGAGTATCTGCATTCATGGTCCAATAGCTGAAGCTGCCAAGTAAGCCTTACCTTGAGCCGTATAAACTGCATTGACTCAATAATAAGGGACAAGTGGTTGTACCTATCGAAATTGGAAGCTATTGAGATGAAGTGCTCTGTAATGTGTCACTCATGAGTACGTCTCATATTCTTCTTGGATGACCATAGAGTTTGATTGAAATGTGATATATCATGGAAGGAAGAACACATGTTTCTTAGAGCATGAGGGTAGGAAGGTAAAGTTAAGCCCTGTGATTGCCAAGAAAGTTAAAAGCATGCAAACTCAACTAAGCCAAGTTTTGATGAAAGAGGTTTTGGTGATGACCCAAGCTGAGTTGAAGACAGAGATGGAGATTAAAGAGTTGACCAATTTATCGGTCAGAAGGTTACTTGAGATGAGAGGATTAGATAAGGAAATACTACTTACCAATGTGAAAACCTTATTGGATAAGTTTGCCGATACGTTCTAAGGTGGATTGCCAAAAGGTCTACCTCCCATCCGAAGCATTAAACATGTAATTGACTTATAGCTAGGAGTTTCACTATCGAATAAACCTACCTATAAGCTAAATCCTAAGTAAGATATTGAGCTATAGAGGCAAGTAGATGAGCTGATGAAGAGAGGATATGTACTGGAATCCTTAAGCCCATGTGTTATGCTAGCTTTATTAGTACCAAAGAAAGATGGGATTGGGAGAATGTGTGTGGAGAGTCGAGCTATCAATCGTATTATCGTCAAGTACAAATATCCCATACCTAGACTTGATGACATGCTCGACAAATTGAATGGAGCAAGAATATTCTCCAAGGTTGATCTCAAATCTAAATATCATCAAATCCGAATGCGAGAGGGAGATGAGTAGAATATTGCATTCAAGACCCACCATGGATTGTATACTGGCTTGTGATGCTATTCAGTTTAGCAAATGCCTCGAGCACATTCATGAGACTAATGAACAATGTGCTCTAAGAATTCATTGGAAAGTTTGTTTCCATATATTTCAATGATATTCTTATCTATAGTCTTGATTTGGAAGCTTATTGTAAGCACCTCCGAGTAGTTTTCTTAAAACTCCAAGTTAAGAAGCTTTATGCTAACTTGAAGAAGTGTGACTTCTGTTGACCTAAAGTGATCTTTCTAAGAATTCTTGTGAGTGGTGGTGGTATATGAGTTGATGATGAGAGGTAAGAGCAATTATTGAATGGCTTGTACTGATTTGTTCAATTGATGTGCGAAGCTTCCATGATCTAACATCATTTTATCATCGATTTACAAGGAATTTCAATACTATTGTGGCCCCACTCACCAAACTATTAAAGAAAAAATGTTGAGTTCAAGTAAGGAGAGAAGGAACATAAGAGTTTTGAAGAGGTAAAAGAGAAGCTAACTATCGCCTTTGTGTTAGCTTTGCTTAGCTTTGACAAAGTGGTTGAAGTTGAATGTAACACATTTAGACTGGGCATAGGTACTATGCTGATGCAAGAGTGTTGACTTATTGCCTACTTTAGTGAAAAACTTAGAGGAGTTGCACTCAACTATTCTGTATATGATAAGAAGTTGTACTCCTTGATCCGAGCCTTGATTGTCTGGCAACATTACTTATTACCCAAAATTTTGTGATCTATACTGATCATGAATATTTAAGATATCTGAAGAGCCAACCTAAGTTATCTCAAAGACAAGTTAAGTGGGTTGAGTTTATGGAGGAATTTTCTTATGTCATGAAGTATAAGAATGGTAAGAACAATGTAATGGCCAATGCTTTATCTAGATACATTCCCTCTTGATCAAGCCGCAAACTAGGTCACTTGGTTTCTCTATGATTAAGGATTTGTATGTTGAGGATCCACATTTTGGTTTGATCTATGCCATATGTGAGAAGGTTGAACACTTGATGACTATTACAAGGAAGATAGATACTTGTTTAGGAAGAGAAGGTTGTGTATCTTGGCCTGTTCTATGCAAGAATTACTAGTACATGAGGTGTATGGTGGAGGATTATTTAAACATTTTGGCAAGTATTGAACTTACGAGGTATTATCCTCTAGATTCTTTTGGCTAAGAATGATGAGAGATGTTTAAGCCATATTACAAAGATGTGCTACCTATAGAAGGGAAAATAACTGAGCTAAACAAGGTTA
The DNA here is from genome assembly GCA_024138005.1 of Lumnitzera racemosa. Taxonomy (NCBI): domain Eukaryota; kingdom Viridiplantae; phylum Streptophyta; class Magnoliopsida; order Myrtales; family Combretaceae; genus Lumnitzera; species Lumnitzera racemosa. The sequence goes on along the minus strand of JAMXBC010000008.1, from coordinate 82,607,930 downwards.
AGGGCAATATTTATCTTTGCTAATCTCAACCAAACCATGATCTGAGTTGAGTATGGATTTTATGTTAAGATTGCTAAGGACATCTTGAGCGAAGTACTCTATCATGGTAGTTATGGACCAGTTTAGCAAGATGGCACACTTCGTACCTTGTTCCAAAACTAACGATGCTTCCGCTATCTCTTTTCTTTTCTTACAAGAGATTATCAAACTCCATGAGTGCCTAGGACCGTTGTTTTAAACTGAGACCTGAAATTCATGAGCCACTTCTAGCCAACTTTATGGAGGCGAATGGGAACCAAGCTATTATTCAACACATCTTGTCATCCATAGACGGATGGATAAACCAAGGGAATAGGACAGTCGGAACCCTACACCGAGTCAATGTTGGTTAGAACATGACTGATTAGGATTAATGCTTATCCATAATTAAGTTTGCCTACAATAAGACTACCCTTAGTGCCATGAGCATGTCGCCATTTAGGGTTGCCTATGGATTTAACCTTGAGCTTCTATTGGATCACATGCTCCTTCCAAGTTAAAATGTAGATCGACTAGCGGTAGAGAGATCTAAGGCTATTAAAGCAATGCACCAAAAGGTCATTAAACAATTGAGCTGAGCTGCTACTAAGCTTGAGAGGTAAGGCAAAGGATGAAAGAACAGAGAACTTTATCTTGGTGATTTAGTCTAGATCCACCTTAGTAAAGATAGATTTTCAAGTTTGAGAAAAAGCAAGTTATCTCCTAGAGTCGATGGCTTGTATATAGTGCTTGAAAGGATCAATCTTAATGCCTATAAGATTGAATTACCTAAATACTATGGGGTGTCAAACTCTTATGTGTCACCGACCTCTATTCATATGTCTTAGAAGATGAGCAATAATTAGTTGAGCTAGATTTGATCTCAAATCTCAAACAACCTAAAGGGGATGTAAGGATCACGAACTAATCACTTGCTTCCGAGCTTGAGGATACACCCACATGGTTTGTGGAGCTATCTAAGGAGAGTTAGGCCTTGAAGAACACTGTATTTTCCATTGTGAACCATTGAGGTACTCTACTCCAAACTTTCTTTGTCTAATTAAGAAGGTTCTCGAAGTGCTCGAATAGTTACCGAGTTGCCTACTTATTGCCACGTTAAGGGCAAGCATTTAATCTACATATGATTGAGCTGATATGCATATGAGGTCGAGTTGCCCACTTTTGGTCCAACCAATTGAGGTCAAGTTTCCTACTTTTGGTTTGAGCAGTTGAGGCTGAGCCAAAGAAGGGTCACCCACTGGACTAAGCTTGCCTAAGCCCTAAATAGTTAAGCTACCAAGCATTCAACCTAACTCACTCCAATTATAATCAACTTTTCTTGGTAAGTAGTCTCATTGGGACCACGGATTGGATTGTTGAAATGTGTATGTTTTTTTTTTTTTTTACATCCATAATATCCTTTGTAGTCAAATATTCTTTTGTTTATTTACAATTCTACCCTTGTAATCTATTCCCCTTTCCTTTTCTAATAGGAATCCTTTTTATAATTTGCATATAACTAAGACTTACCCTAATTGGATCATATAAATACTTGTAATTTTGTAATAGTCGTAATAATCAGAATAGTGATATTGAGCTTCAGACATTTTACCCTTCCTTCTTCTTGAGCTTGTGTTTTCTTGATGAGGACCAAGACCTTGAGGAGCTCTTATTTAGGTCGTTGGGAGTAGAGTAGTGGCAAAGAACCTTGTGTTATACTTGTGTGTCATATCAAGTGTAGTTCAAGCTCATATGAGGTGTTGGTGAGTTATATCCACTGTTAGTGCATGAGGATTCTTGCTCAACCTTTGACTTCCATTTATGCTTTGGACCATCTTGTAATTTAGACCTACCCTATTGGCTTATATGATATCAATACTTATGTGTTTCGTTCCCAATGATCCGCATCAGAAGGGGTCCAAAAAACTTGAAGAAAAATCTTCTCCCTAAGGGCATTAGTAGGGTAGAGGGGAGCAAGGGGTAGTGTAGGTAGAATGATGTGACCTGAATAGTCATGGCCTCAATTGGGAACTCAAAACGGAATACGGAAGGCATAAGAGGATGTAATGGAAGCTAACTTATGCAAGGACTAGGAATGTGAAGAGGATGAAATAACAATACTAGAATACACCCTGTACCTATGGAAAGGGAGCATACACACCATGTACTTTCCTTTAATAGTAGTTATACAACATGTGTTTCTTCTAAAAGAAAGCTACACGCCATGTATTCATGGCTTAAAGGAGATATACAATTTGTATTACTTTTAAGCTATTTTCTATTATATAATACGTAATATATTTAGTAGTATTTTATTTTGATTATAGTTATTTAATTGAATTAGGGTTTGGTTAGTTGGTGATTAAAGCTTCTTTTCATTTTTATAATAGATAAAGTTTTAGCCACTTTTGATAATAGAATTTGTTCAAGGTTATTACCTCATTATTTTCTTGGAGTGAGATTTTTTGCATATTGCAAACATGATTCTATGTATTTTCTTAATAATTAGATAGATTTATGATACTGAGTGGTTGTTCGAATTATTTTCATTTAGTGATTTATGTTCTTCATGAGAAATGGAGACAGAATCAACAACCCTAGTTTGATTATCAATAGATAGTCGTTCATATCCTATTTTCTTGAAATTTCCATTTATCCTATATATACAAAAACACAAAAGGATTCATCTTATTGAGTTTTGTTGCGCAATATTGCATGTGATTAGAATTAACCTTAGGTCTTAGTGACATTAGAAACTACAAAATGAGGATGCTTGATGAGTTGATTGTTGCAAAGTGATCGAAGGCAAGTGTACCTATCAATTTATAATATAGCAGATATGAGTTTAGATGTTGATCCTTTGGAGGTTGCGAGTATTAATAATTACTTTAACCCTACTATCTAACTATAAAATTAATTGATTGGAATTAAATTACTGATTAAACTAAATCTCCATAACTAATTAAAACTAAAATAAAATTAAAATTTAAAGAGAGAGGATGAACAATTGAGTAAAATTAACATCAAGATTGTAAGAAAACTATTCAAGAATGCAAGATCAATATCTAAACATTGCTTCACCTAGAGATTAGCATGTCATATATAAAATAATTAAGGAAAAATACATATGACCCTCTTAAACTTTCACTTAGGTACGAATCAACTCCTTAAACTTTCCATGTGTACTTTAAGACCTCATAAACATTGATAAATTGGCATATAACCCCGATAAGTTGAAAATAATCCACTTACACTTTAATTTTGGTACACAAACACCCTCCCAAACTTATTAAAATATGTTTTAAGACCTCTTAAACTATGACCATAGTTTAACTTTTTTTTTTTACTAAGAAAGGAAATGTCCTTTATGTTACCAATTTATTAAAATTTAGGAGGTTTTAGAGCACATTTTAAAAGTTCAGGGGTCAATTTGTATATAAATCAAAGTTTAGGGGATTATTTGCAATTTCCACATATATCTAATTCCTCCTTAATTGTATTAACTAGCAAAATTCTTTAATTGAGTTAATTGGAATTACTTCTCTAATCAACTTCTAATCTTGATTACAATTATCTTAAATTGCTTCCATAATATTTATACCAAGATTGCATTAAAGAACTTGAATTCTCATCAACAATTATATAAAAGCATCCAGTAGAATTTCATAACTTGTTGCTAAGATTATAAAAATTTACTTTAATCATGTTAGATCTAATTACACAATCAATTTTGCGACTCCATACATAATATCAAATAACTAGAAGTGAAACTCAAGAAATATCAATCTAATCAATTAAGTGCACATGATTGAATTAATAAAACTCAAGGAATTCATTGGGATAGAGAAAAATAAGAACTTTACATATTAAGTCTATGATCCATAAGTTTAGATACTACAAATTTAAGCTACAACCATGATACAAATACAATCTTGCATAAAATTCACGAAAAACATAAAGATAAAATTTGTTTAAAGTAATCTTTCTTCAATCTTGAAGTTGTATGAGTGCTTCTTAAGACCTTAGAAGTTTCCAAAGTGGCTGCTTCAAAGAAAAGTCCATCTTTATGAGCTTATCTTTCTATTTATGTAAGCAATAAAAAACCTTAGTTTTTAATGGAGACATGGTCATGTTCAAATCAAGCTCATTAGACATCAAAGGTCTATAATTTCTTCATGGGCTTTAGACATGGCTTGTTGACTTCTTATTGTTCTTCGAAGATCCATAATTTCTTCAAATCATCTCCAAATTGAGTAAAACTTGAATCAATTGCTCCCTTTTTCATTTCAATATCTCCTCAAAATCTTGAACCAACATTTCACTTAATTAAGTACCAAATTATTTAAAAATTTACATAAATCATAAGAAACCATCATGAAAATCTACTTACAAATATGTATAAATTCACATCCATCAAATTTCCCCACACTTAAGCCTTTGCTTATCCTTAAGCAAATTAATCAATTCCATTATGGATAAAACAAAAATAAGGACAAGAAGTTCTATTATAAAAATTGGTGGAATATTACATTTAAACAAAAATACCTTGAGAAATAAATTGTTGATCAGCATTACAATAAGAAAATTTCATAAACTCTCTAGCAATTTCCATACTTCTTTCTCAACTACTTTCTCAATGCACAAAAGACATAAGTACTAGAATTCAATTGTTAATGTTATGCCTCGAATAGGAGCAGTCGTAACAGTCTTGCCGTTTAAACTAATCTAAGATCAAAGCTGACCTTACAGCTACTATCGTAGATATAGTCTACTCAAGGTGAACATGACTCAACTTGCTTACGTCATCCAATTTGATACTTGTCAATAATCAAACTTATGGTATAGCTTTTCAAAATACCTATTTAATATAGCCTGTTGTTTGATAATACAATGGTACATACATAAGTACTTTCACACATAGGGTGATAATTTACATTGAGAGTTTACAAAAGCTACAAGTCTTAAATTCTATTTACAATAAGATAGGAAACTAGTGAGCATCTCAGGGAATTCTTAGTCAGTTTCCTCAAAACTAGAAAGATAAGTCAAAAGCCTAGATTTAGTGGATTCTCTTTTCCTCACTTTCCCAGCCAACTGTGTACTAACCTAGGGGTAGTGATATTTTTATATCTTAATCTTTCACTCGTCACCTATAAAAGAGTTCATAGGGATATGAGTACAATTAGTTTAGTAAGTGGGATGGAATCAGAAGGGTACCAAACAATCATAAACAAGGTCATTAATTATAATGAAATGTAATGTAATCAATCACTTAAAACATCACATGATGTTATCTGGTCTATTGTGAGGCTAAAAAAATTACATCTACTCTAACTTGGATTGAGAAGTTTATCGAGACTCAAAATCAAACCAAACCTAGGCTTATGTAATAGGGAACACCCCCTCCCATAACTACCTTCGAACCATAGCCCATACCCTAGTAGCAATCTTCTCGCCTATCACTTAGTTCGACTAAGGTTGGGAAAATGATCATTTCAGTTATCCTTATCGAAGGGAGTTGGTATTTGGCTTAACACTCCTAATTGTTCCCCTAACAGTTGCTATGCATGTCCAATTATGTTAATGGTCAAATCAAGATTAGTTCCATTTAGGGAGTGACCAAACAAGTTCACACAAAACAAAATTGTAATATCATGCAAAACAACATGCCAAGGAGTTCAACTCTAGTCATAAATAGAATACTAATCACATACATGGTATGTGCACAAACAACTAATTTACAATCACAAGCAAAAGTACTCTTAAGCCTTTATATACTTTGTTATAGCATCTTAATAAGCGGTAAAGCTACGATCCTAACTTACCTATCTTGATGCTCATTGTGGAAGACTTGTATTGCCGACACTTTGCTTATTAGGAGACCCTATAAATATAAAACCCAGATTTAGTTTTCATAAGAGTTAAGAAAATGTTAGGTTTCTATGTACTCTTTTATTTCATTCTAAAGTTATATATAAAAATATACATATATCTAAAGTATATTATTATTTTTCTTATATAATGAAATAGAATTGTAATATATAAGTTATGTTAAGGTATTAAGTGTCTATAATATACATAGTTATATTATTAGTTATAACATATTGTTTTGATCGTATCGAAATATGCTTTTAATTAGTTGATTTACATTTCAATTATGATAAGGTTAGTGTAGTATGTAAATTTTTATAATATTATAAGAATATGTATCCTAATACTTAAAATTCTCCAATTTTAGTAAAAGTAGTGTCATTAGGTTTGTATGAATCTAACAATACGTACTATGGATTCTATTTCGAGAGATAACTTCTAAAGGGTATTTCTAATTACTAAGTTGATTTGATTTTTTTTTTTATAATTTAATGAAAAATAGGGTAGAAAATTGAAGTATCTGTTTAACAGAGCTTTGGTAGCCGATGTCTAGTAGGGTTGTATTAGTGGGGCTAGGCGCTACTGGCTCTGCTTAGTGATGGTAAGTCATTAGAAGGTCAAGGAACCGTCCTATCTTAGTATGTTACCTTGTTTTTAATTTATTTTTCCTAAAATGTTTCTAATTCTAGATTATTTTCTATCTCTATCTTAGATTTCGAATTGCTAAAATAATGAGGTTATGATGTTTTGTGCTATTTATAGGGGTTGAATTCAATCATATGGAAATTTTCTTTTTATTTTCCTCCTTTCAATCAAGTAGGAAGTGTCCTAATTTGGGCAATTTACTTTTGATTCACCATGGTTAGTTGATGTGAGGATGCCACGACTGACTGTAGAGAAATTCAGTTGACTTCTTCAATTTTTAGATAGGTTTTACTATTATTTTAGCATAATTTAAGTAATTTATATATATTATGCTAATATTTAGTTATTTTATTAGTATACTTGTATATATCCTATATATATATACATATATTATATGTAATGAGTAATTACATGCATATAATCATGTTTATAGTATGTCTTTTATTTTTAACATATCTTTTCTATTTAATTTTGTGATTTTATTGCTTATTTAATATAATTTTACTATTTCAAGTTAATTTACTAGTATAATTATTATATATACTAAGTGTACTCATAAAAATACTTGTATATTCGTGTAGTATATTATACTATATTATTTCCTTTTATAGCTTAATTAACTTATCTGTAAGTTCTTGTTACATTTTGAGCTTAGTTTTAGGAGTTCCAATGAGTTTTACACTATATTATATAATCACATTTCTAAGGCTAAAATTGGGATTTTGGGTCATTATTTTCATAATTTAACTTTATTAGGTCACTTCAACTAATTTTTCTAATCTAGTTGTAAAGTTTAGGCTTAATTGGATAAGTTTTTCTTGCAAGCCCTAAAGCTAGGTATGGTTGCCCTAAATGTGATTTTAGGAGCTCATAGTTAATCCATGTAAATTAATGTTTACCTGCACTGTCTAATTAAAGATTCATAAATTCAATTCCAATTTCAACATTTCCATGGTTAAGTAACAGTCATACACAATTTCCTCAAACTTAGTTAGTAGGTATATAACTCTTTTCAATTTCGCCAAGCACCATAGTAAAAATAAACACGTATTGTATCTACTCATCATCTAATTATTTCCTTAGTTTACATTTTCATTGGAAGGCTTTCTTCTTCACTCTCTCTTTCTGTTTTTTTTTTTCTTTTTCAATGAACTGGAGTATTTTCATTAATTGGTATGTCCTAGGCCAGACCATAGGGCATTAAAACTCCCTTTAAACAATCTACTTACTCTATCCAATTTAAATCTTTTCATTTTTATGCAAATTTAGCCTTAACATATACTTTTCTTTTAACCTTCTGATGAATTGCTGACCTTCGAATCCATCACTCACGTTCGTCTCTAAGGTCTGTAATCTCTCACCAGTAGGATTCTCTATTGTTAACCTGCCAAAGATGAGCTCCTGCTCATGGAAGGGCTGTGGACGAACTCTTTAAGGGATTAACTGAAACATAACCTACTTTGCTCGAACTCTTACCTAGTTATTAACTTGTCGAATACTAAGGCTAACTTATCGATTATTGAGGCTAACCTTCCTAGTGTTGAGTTTGAGGCCAATATACGTTGAGATTTACTCTTCCAGCTTGCTGAACTACAGCATCATTTAATCACCTCAGCAACTCCCAATAAAGCTCATCAACAACAACCCAATAGCCCAAACATCAACTCCGCTCAACCATAGTGCCCTATGGTCCTAGAACATAAACCCAATCTTAGCATGCTACCTGTCATTCTTTTTTCTGACATTGTACTATATTCCTTTGTACTATTTGTCCCTTTTACCCTTTTAATAATGTACTAAGCTAGTATTATTGTATTAAACTTTATTATAATTACATATATTTCCTTATTACCCTAAGGACTTACTATAAATAGTCCCTTGTTTTGCAGCCGAAATATCTTGCACCTTATAAGTTAATGAATATTCTTGTTCTTGCAAAGTACCCTTCCGCTAGTACATCCCTTTCTTATACTCTTATCTAATCTTACCAAGTAGTTCGAGATTAGTGGAAAGTGAACCTTAATATTAGCTTGTGAGTAATATTAGGTGAAAATACTAAGTCATGTTGTGTTCATTGATGCGTCATATCCATTGAGTAGCTTCATGAAAGCTACTGTGTTTGTTAACTTTTCCATTCCTTCATTCTTTAATACTTCGAAGGAATCATTGTTACCACTTCCTTTGGTAAGCCTTAATGATCAACTCAGCTCTTAGGTACATCATATAATCTTGGTATTAGAGCTTGAGGTTGCGACAGAAAGCTTAGTGTTGAAGTATTTCTTGTTAGAGTATATATGTTTTGTTATACTTTATTTCTCAAGTGGAAAACATAGCAATTTCTTAAGTTACTGTATGAAATCATATTATCAAAGTTGTGTGCAATCTTCCATCAAGTAGTAGAATTCTTGAAGTTTTGTATTGAGAATGTTGAATCTTAATATTTAAGGGGAAAGTAATAATGCCGAGAGTGATGCTCATGGTCATGCTTGCGTTACCCAATAGACCTTATGAACTACTGACAAACAGTTGTAAGACCTTGCTGCTATTGTAGTCAACTTGACTATATTTGTACAAACGACAACAAAGACTAGGTTATAAGAGAGAGTTGATGAATGAGGCTAAAATGTGAGAGACATGCTGAGAAGACAAGTAGCTGAACCTAAAGCACCAAAGATTGTTAATGTGAACCTAGTTCCACGCTGATATGCTAAGAAGTTTGCAAGGAAGTGTCTTGAGTTTGATGAAGTTGAAGAATATGGTGAGGAGAAGGAGGAGTATGAAAGATTCAAAGAATGTAAGCTTTATGCTGCTAGAGAAGCCGAGCATCTCAAAGTACAGATTTAGAGTTTTAATGGGTCTAGTAGTGCTAATGACTATTTGGATTGGGAGGAGAAGATTAAAAAGATATTTGACTTCTATGATTATGAGGATTCTATACATATTTGAGTGGTTGCTTTAGAATTTTTGAGGTATGTAGCAGTGTGGTGGAAGAAATTATAGAATGTACACTAGAGAGCTTAATGTGAAATCCAAACATGGAACGAGATGAAGAGAGTTCTGAGGAGTAGGTTTGTTCTAGAATACTATGAGTAAGATACTTTCTGATGCCTCTAAGAACTCAAACAAGGTAGTCGATCAGTTGATGAGTATGTCCAAGAATTCTAACTATTGATGATTCACTGTGATATAGATGAGTTCGAAGTGTAGACAATAGTAAGGTCCATTTCTGGACTAAGATTTGAGATTGGTAATGTAGTGGAGGTATAGAGGTTAGGAAATCTGGATGAGATTATCTGAATAGCACAAAAGGTTAAAAGGCAGAGGCGAAATCAGCTTAGTCGAGTACCGAACTGGACTGGTATGCCGAGTCGACCAGGGTATGATTGAGCTTAATATAATTCCGAGGTAGACTACTAAGGTTAGATGTTGAGTAGACTTGATGATGGTTGAGGAAAGACTAAGGTTGAGGGACTTAAGGTCTAAAAGGATTAAGGCCAGAGCTCTAGTATGAAGGCTTGAGAGTTAAAGTGTTTCAAGTGCCTTGGTTTCAAACATATGGTTAATTAATGTTTGAACCGACGCATCATGACCATTAAGGGAGATAAGCCCCAATTTGAAATGGAGAGTACAAGTGAAGGAGAGGAGGAAGAGGTAAATATTAATCACTTGTTAGATGAGTTTCGGGAAGATTCTGATGCCCAAATCCAATTTAAACTGGGAGAATATTACATGTTCTTAGGATGATCATTCAATACCTTTACTGCCAATGAGAATGAATAGAGAGGGAGTCTCTTTCACATGAATTGTCGAGTGAATGGCAACTTATGCACTGTGATCATTAATGGAGGAAGTTATACTAATGTGATAGTGCAAGGCTTGGTGAAAGCTCTAAAGTTGCTGACCTATCCTCATCCTAAGCCATATAAGATTCACTGGTTTAATGAGAAATGAGGTCTACTTGTCACTGAGCAAGTCAAAGTACCGATCACTATTGGTGACAAATACAATGATGAAGTGTTGTGTGACATCCTAACCACATGCACTTCATAAATACTACGAGGCCAGTTATGGCTCTTTGATCTTAAGGTACTTTATGATGGGTATAGGAACACCTATGTGTTCCATAAGGATGGGAAGAAGGTTATACTAACCTTAATGAACCCCAAAGAGATCCAGGAGTCATAAGAGAAGATTACTACATCATTGCAGATGAAGTCCTTAGTGATTTCCTTAAGCCCAATTTTCCAAAGATGTTAAGGTGGAAGAGTGTGTAATCTTATTGGTTAGAAGACTATTATAGTTTAAGGAAGTCAGAGCCATGCCTGATGAGGTATAGACATTGCTTTAAGAGTATGCTGACTTGTTTCTTATCGAGTTGCCTAGAGGTTAAGCCCTTGTTGAAAGGATAGAGTATTGCAATGACCTCCATCCTAAAGTTGCTTTACTTAATTGACCTACCTATATACTCATATTTGAGTATGCAGCCGAGTTGAGGAAACAAGGTGATGAGTTGATTGAGCATTGATATATCTAAGAGAGCATGAACCCTTATACTGTATTGGCCATCTTAATGTTGAAGAAGGATAGCTCATAGAGAATGTGCATTGATAGTAAGCAATCAATAAAATCACTGTCATTTACTAATATCTAATCCTTTGATTAGATGATATGCTCAATGAGTTGCATGGTGTGTGAGTATTTTCAAATCTTGAATGGCTACCACCAAATCCAAACGAGACTTGGAGATGAGTGGAAAATTGCTCTGAAAACAAAGGACAGTCTATTCAAGTGGATGGTGATGTCATTTGGTCTTACGAACGCGCTAGTACCTTTACACAACTCATGAATCATGTTTTGTGATCTTTGATTGGTAATTGTATTGTTGTTTACTTTGATGATATTTTGGTATATAGTGCCGACATCATTCCTTATGTTATGTACTTGAGATTAATATTCGATATCTTCTTATTGAGCAATTATTCGACAATCTAAAGAAGAACATGTTCTATCAAAGCAAGGTAGTATTCTTTGATTATGTTGTTTCTAAGGGAGGTATCAGAGTTGATGATGAGAAAGTCCGAGTTATTCTCAAATGGCTGACACCGACTAGTGCTGTTGAAGTAAGGAGTTTTCATGGTCTAGCTTTGTTTTATCAAAGATTCATTTGAAACTTTAGTTCCATAGCTACCCCATTGACTGAGCTGACCAGGAAAAACTTTGAATTCAAATGGGCTGGGAAAGCTTAAAGGAGTTTTGAGGAGATTAAATCTAACTTAATGTTTACCTTAGTGTTAATACTGCCCAACTTTCATAAGGTCTTTGAGCTAGAATGTAATGTATCTAGAGTTGGCATTGGAGTTGTTCTTATGTAGGGACATTGACCAGTTGCATATCTTAGTAAGAAGCTCAGAGGTACTATACTGAATTACTTGACATATGACAAGAAGTTCTATGCCCTTATCCAAGCACTCTAAAATTGACAATATTATTTACCATCAAGAGAGTTTATTATTTACACAGACCATGAGTCCCTCAAACACCTTTGAAGCTAACAAGAACTTTCTCAATGTCATGTTAAATTGGTTGAGTTCTTGAAAACCTCTTGCTATGTCATCAAGTACAAGAAGAGAAGTTCTAACAATGTGGTTGATGCCCTTTCTCGTCGGTATGTTCTTGTCACAACATTGTAGGCCAGAATACTTGGGTTTGACACCCCGCCTAATCAAGATGAGCATGATCTATTCTTTGGACCCTTAGTTGCCAAATGCAACATTGGTGAGAAAAGGATGTTTAATGAAAGGAAGACAAGTCTGCGTACCAAGTGTTTCTACTAGGGAATTACTTGCTCAAAAAGCCCTTGTTAAAGGCTTAACCGACCATTTTGGTGAGAAGAGAACGGCTGAGTTACTAAAATAATACTTCTATTATCCTAGGATGATGAAGGATGTTTGCAAAATTCTAGAATGATGTGAGGTGTGCAAATGAGCTAAGGGGATAAAGGAACCATATGGAGAATATACATCTCTACCCATACTTGAGCAACCGTGGACTGATCTAAGCATGGATTTCATGCTTTACCTACGCAAAACACCTCGAAAACATGAGTGGTCAATTGGTTTAGTAAAATGAGCCACTTCATTCCTTGCCATAAAACTAATGATGCTTTATTTGTTGCTAACCTCTTTTTACAAGAGATTGTGTAGTTGCATGGAGTTCCAAGAAATATTGTATCTGATCGTGATTTGAAGTTCACAAGCTTCTTTTAATGAACATTATGGAAGAAACTTGGCACTAAGCCTATGTTCAGTACTTTTTGCCATGTATAGATAGATGGCTAGATAGAATTTGTGAACAGAATAGTTGGCAACCTTCTTTGAGCTATTATTGGAAAGAATTTATTGATTGGGATTTATGCCTGCCCATCATCAAGTTTGCTTACAACCGCTCCATTCATAGCTTGATAGGAAGGATGCCTTTCGAAGTCATCTATGGACTTACCTAAACTTTCCCTTGGACATGATTATTAGCTCAAAGTCTTAAGGAGAAAGTCAATTAGGCTTACAATGTACCAAGGAATTTCAAAAACTACATTAGAATGTTCTCAAGAAATTAGCCAAGATTGTAGCCCAATAAAGAGAATAGGAAAGTAGAGGGAGGAGGCGAGTCATTTACAACTGAGGAGACCTTGTTTAGATCCACCTCAACAAAGAGCGATTCCTAAAGAAGAGAACAAACAAGTTATCTCATAGGTTGGATATCCCTTTTAAGATCTTTTGATGCATCAATGACAATACTTACAATCTACAGCTACCCTAAGTATATCAAGTGTCTCTTACTTTCAATGCCATTGACTTGATGCCCCATGTACTAAAAGAAGAAGGTAAAGACCAATATTTGTGGGCAAATCTTCAATAACCCTAGGGAACTAATAGATTGCCAACCTCCGAACTCATCACTCATGCCTGCCTTCGAGGACTCTAATCTCTTACCTAAAGGACTCTCTCTTATCAGCCTTCTGAAGACAAGCTCCTATTCATGGAAGGGTTGTAGACGAACTCTCTAAGGGCCCAGCTCGGACACAGCCTACTTTACTCGGACTCTTGCCTAGTTGTCACCTTGTCGAATGCTAAGGTTGACTTACCCAGTATCGAGTTCGAGGACATTATACATTGAGATTTAATCTTCCAACCTATTGAACTATATACAAACCTAATCACGGCATGCTACTTGTCATTCCTTTTTCTAACATCATACTATATTCCTTTGTACTATCTATCCCCCTTTACCCTTTTAGTAATGTACTAAGCTAGTATTGTTGTATTACCCTTTATTACAATTGCACATATTTTCTTTTTGCCTTAAGGACTTACTATAAATAATACCTTGTTTTTTTAGCTAGAATATCTTACACCTTACAAGTTAGTGAATATTCTTATTCTTGCAAGATACCCTTCCCTAAGCACACCCCTTTCCTACACTCTTATTGAATCTTGCCAAGTAGGTTGAGATTAGTAGTGAGTGGACCTTAGTATTAGCTTATGAGTCATATCAGGTGAAATACTAAGTCGTACTATGTTCATTAGTATGTCGTATCCATTGAGCAGCTTTACGAAAACTACTATTTTTGTTAACTTTTCCATTCCTTCATTCTTCGATACTTTGAAGGACCCGCTGTTACTACTTCTTATGGTGAGCCCTAATGATCAACTTAACTCCTATGCACATTACCTTTGTAGTGAGCTTTAGGTTGATAATTCCAAGTTCATCTTGTGGGTCAATAATGTTATCCCTCTTAGGAGGCATCCTACTGGCTTAATTGCTTGAGCTAATAAGGCCTATAGTTAGACTCTTTAACAGTTTAACACTCTTTAATTTCTTATTTTGTTGGCTTAACTTTTCATCCCTTTTTATTCATTCCATTTAATATTTGATTGCCTCTAACTACTTTTTTATTTGTCAAGGAATTTTCAAAAGGAAAATTACATTTACTTATTTGCTAAAGATTATAAAGCTTTAAAATTCAAAAATGGAAAAATATACATCCAAGTAAGCTTTAGAAATATTCCATGACTAATGCTCAACTAGCAATATTACTCTAATTTTCAATCTTAGAATCCTCTGCTAAATGATGTGTAAGTTTACTCTACATAGATTTGACTATTCAATTCTCGTAAGATATAAACAATATAATAGCAATTAAGAAACCATAATTCTATCAATTCCACTCAAAAGTTACTAAACAACCGATTATAAGTTAATTTAATATAAAAGTGAGTTAAATGAAAACAAATTACTTTCCTAAACAATGATAAGCTAATTACCCCTTTCCTACACTTAGTTTGGCACATTTTCTTCAATGTACAAAAATTAAAGCTCAAAACATAATAACTGTAAAAACAAAATAGGAAAGGGAAAAATAGGGAAAAGAAACTAAAGCTCCCATGGTATACTTTAGAAAATTAACAACTTACATCTGAGGTTCAAGTTTGAAGACTCCATCAATGGGTTCACCATTAAAATAGAGCTAAAAAAAAATAAAAGAAGAAAAATGAGAATAAAAGATAAAGAGATCTCTAAGAAAAAAAATGATTGCAAACGATAACAAAACCTAAAAATCTATGACAGACAATCATCTAAAAGAAATAGTCTAATAGTTATAAGAGAAGCATCAAAAGAAATCTAAATCATCATCTCCAGTAGTGTTATGGTCCACTTCCTCTTCATTAACTTCTTCATCCTTCACATCTTGCATGTCGGCATCTACTTCCCCGTTTACTCTTTTGTTGTTCTCAACATCTTTTTCTTTGCCATCTTCACTTTCCTCATCATCAATTTTCATGTTCTTAACTTTGTCTTCATCAATGATGCCATCTTCCTTGGTAAGGGAAAGCTCATTGTAAAATTTTTAGCTACTTTTTTTTTCTTTATAGAACTCCAATTTGGTATTGATACCTAAATACTCTCATAAGAGCTTGATTATAAAAGTACTTAGATTTGATCAATTCTCTAACATCACTTCTAAGTCTTGAGTCTAATGTGCTAGATCATCTCCAATAAGGGACTTTGCTTTGCCATTATCCTCAAATGTCTTTTGGAAAACCCATTTGATGAAAAGTAGCAATTGACATTAATGTGATGTCTTGTAATACAATCAATTAAGGACGATCTATAAGAAGTTTCAATTTTCTTACCACTTTAGGAACATAAGGTCTACAAACAATTTGCTTCATTCTAACATCCATGGCTTAATGTCTCATATAAAATGCCAACACCATAGTAAGATTAATGGGTACTTCTCATTTAAGTTATAGAAATATAGGACATCATGTGTAGATACTATAGTTGTGCTTTTACCTTTTCTACTAAGTATATGAGTAAGCAACCAATGAAGAACTCTAAGAGCTAAGTTCTTCAACTATGATCCTTTAGCAAACTTTGGATTATAATTCTTCTTTCCACTTAGTTTCATCCAATAGGATCTTATCGTTACTCTATAAGGTGATTTACATGGCAAGGTAGAGAACTTGGATGATAGAGCAAATTCTTTCTCATACAATCCCATACATACCTTAAAGTCAACCATAGATAGAGTAAATTCCGCATTTCTTAGGCAAAAAGAGACATTATATCGTACTTCCTGCGAAAGTCTTTCATGATCCAAATTCATTGTTGTAAGGAACTCTAATGTGAGTTCTCTAAACACTAGCACCTTTATACTTAACAACTTATCCCAACATCCAACCTCAACTAATTCACAAATTTCTATTTCCATGCTGAATGGTTTAATGACACCCTAACCTAAACAACTTGATTTGGAGAAATCTTTCTTAATTAACATTTCATAATGAGTTATGTGTTGTGTTTTGTCAAACTTAAGCATATGTTGTGGAAGTGGTGTTAAGACAGTAATTGGTTTGTCATCAATAATAGTTCACAAAGATGATTTTAGGGATTTGGTCTTGCGACCTTTACAATGCGCCTTTTCTTTAGATCAAGTGGGTGCCATCATTGTCTTGAAAATTAAAGGAACAAGTGAGATATTGCTCAAATAGGAATTGACTATGTGCAAGTTTTAATATAATGTAGGTAAGTGGGGTTTATTGAGACATTACATCAAACATGTTGTGAGCATGGTGAAGAACAATATAAGTTAAAGATCTAAGCAACAAATCAAAGGTCCTCCTTACACTCGAATCAAAGTTAAGAGATAATAGCCATGATTCAAGTATGTGTTTGACAAATATCACATTAATCAATCATGAGAACATAAGCAAACATGAATTAAGGTTTCATAATATAGCTACATGTATTTATGAATTCAAGGAAATCAAGGATTTTACAAAATTCATAAATAGCATGTAAGAGTCATGTAATCTACTCTTGACATTACTGAAACAAGCTAAAACATGCAGCAATCGACACCTAAATCAAAACCCTAAAATATCTCCTCTATGCTTAGAAACCTTAGGATAACTACCAAGGAATTGTGAGAAGGAAGGGAAAGAGAAGGAAATACATACTTAGTAGGTGATCTTGATGGAGAAAAACTCTAATTGGAACAAAAGAATCAAGTAGAATGTAAAAATAGATGTGGAGTAGAGAGAATGAAAGAGTATTGTGCGTGTAGGCAAATAGTGAATGATTTAATGTGTGGAACATAGGTGTTTTCCATGGATTGTTGAATCCCAACTTGTTTCAACGAACTTGAGTCAAGAGAGGACTACTATCTAGATTATGATCGTGATTTCAAACAGTGAAAATTATTGTAAGTAATGTTTGAAATTAAAAAATGATCACGAGTAGGATTACAAATGTGATCCTTGACCATGATCTTCACTACCTAAACTCTTACTATTGACTTGAGAGAATCACACTCTCATTCATAATATGATCTTGTAGTCATGATTCGCTTGTTTCTTAGTCTTGTGTCTAGTAGGGATCACACCTTAGATCGCGTACATGATCTTAGAAATGCTTTGCTTGACCAAATTCACCTATTATATAGAGAGGACCATGCCTTAGTTTACGTATGTGATCTTAACTATGATTATCTCATCCATTTATAACATGTGAAGTGTCTTGAAAAATCTTCTTTAACAACCTGTCAGAACTTGTAAAACTATATATGAGATAAGTTGGATTATTGATAAACAAATTCTGGTCTAAAATGAAGACAAAACTCAAATTAAGCTAAAATAAGAAAGAATCCAAAGGGCTTGGGTTGCTATCTACGGAGCACTGTTGTTTTACACCATTAGCTCGATGAAATTAAGTGTACTCTATTTGGATCTTTCCATGGGGAGGAGTTTAAGCTCCACTCTTTCAATGTTTTCAAAGTTTCATCTTAAATAAAACTTTAGTCTCTAACCATTTACATTAAAGGTTCCTCTTTCGAGATGTGTAATATCCACTGCTCTATAGGAGAATATTTGAGTCACCGTATATGGGCAAAACCACCTTGATTTGAGTTACCTAGAAAAAGGCACAAATGGCAGTTATATAGGCAGATGCAATTCTTAAAATTGCCTCCCTTACTTAATTCGATGGTCTAGTATTTCTTAGCTCACCCCTTAAATAACCTCAAATTTTCATATTCTGTTTCCTGCCATTCTTTCATTTCATTTATCTAGAACTTCCTATGAGCACTTACATACTAATGATCAATGTTAACTCTCTTCATGACATAATGCTCATTTTATCTCTACCCATAAATGGCAAGCTTCCCATATACAAGATGGTAAGGGGAATGATAGGGATCTTGACATGGGTGAATAAACACAAGCCTATCTTAGGAACCAAGGGATGAGTCTTAGCCTCGTGATGGTTAGAAAACTAAGTGGAAGTTGATATTTGAGATGATCTTGTGCATAAGCACTTAGATATTACACATCAAATGCCTCATATGAACATAAGATTCACTTGATATTACATGTAAGCTATTCCTCAGGTTACTTGCCAGTAGCACTCACTCAAAAAATGAAGCTAGATAAGATTATAACTTATACTCGATTCACAAGCTCAAGGTTAAAGAAAATGGAGAATTTTATTATTGATCACTTGATGTGTAACTATTACATTAAGGGGTATTTACATTACCCTTTTAGGGTAACTACTAGGTTGCATCAATTTACTATAAAGGATATAATGATAAAAATATATAAGGGGTAAAGTTAGGAAAGCAAACAAAGCCATATTCTATACATTAGTACAATTTAGGAAGACTAAGGGATACGTATCCTCATTCTATGGTATTGGATATTATGGGTGAGATTGTAGATGGGGAAGAAGTGGTAGGTCGATAGTTGAGAGACCGTGGGTGGAGAACAAAATCTCGGTGTTCATTGTTGAGTTAGGTTATTCGAGCTAGCATCTTGTCAAAAAGTTCGGCGCTACTAACCGAACTATTAGCCTAATTGGTTAAGTTGTATGCCATGTTCCTACTGAGGATCTAAACAGGTAAAATACTTTGGGGTTCTAGTTTTAGGTTAACTTAGTAGTGGTGTTGAGTCCCTTTACCCAAGGGATAATCATTTGTTGATAAGAGCTTAGCTACTCCAGTAGATTGGCATGAAGGAACTCGAATTCCTCCATGGTGAATTGATGTTGGAGAACTCGGTGGACCATCGTGATAAATCTACGAGCTCAGGACTGAGTGACTAGACCATGATTCGTGTCATTACCTTTGAGTTGTCTGAGATTTGGGATCAAAGTTGACTCAATTTTTGATTGCTCATGTTTAGGGATGTACAGGCTAAGGTTGACAACATTGAAGGAATTTGAGACTCCATAGTCATTTGGCAAGTCTACCTTATAGCTGTTCTGGTTTATCTTCTTGACAATCTTGAATGGTCTATCTGCCCTAAGAGAAAAACTACTCTTCCTCAAGTTTGAAAATCGGTCTTTACTCATATGAATTTGTATAAGGTCGCTAAGTTAGAACTCTTTGACCTTTTATTTTTGGCCTTTCCACTTAAGCTTGGAAGCAACTATGGTTAAGTGGTGTACCACCCTTTCGTGGATTTCTTAAATGGCTTTAGATTGCTCTATTGTAGTTAAGTCTTCCAAGCGGTTCGGCAAAGGTACTTGGTTAAGTGGAAGGTTATGGTTGTAACCATAGATAACCTTGAACTCATCACACTATGCTTCATCTTGTTATAGGAAAACTTAACTATGGGTAGGCACAAATCCCAATTTGCAAGATTCCTTCTAATAGTTACTCGAAGTAAGGTACTTAAAGTCTGGTTGTTGACTTCAATCCATCCATCCATCTGTAAGTGGCATGATGTACTAAATAGGAGCTTGGTTTTGAGGTATCTCCATAAAGTCTTCAAAAAATTGCATAAGAACTTTGGATCCATATCGGACACTAAGGTCCTTAGTGCTCTATGCAACTTAACTACTTCATGTAAAAAGAGAAAACATTTAGACGAAGCATCGTTCGTATGGTTGCATGGTATAAAGTGTACCATCTTGCTGAACCTATTGATAACCACCATGATTGAATCCTTCCTTCAAGACATCTTTTAGGCTAAGTACAAAATCTGCGCTTAACTTGAATTATGGTTAGGTTGAGATGGGTTGAGGCAAATAAAGCCTTTATTTAGCTCATCTCTTGGTCCTCTTGCAGGTAACATACCTTTCTAAGATTGAGTGTACATCCCTCAACAACTTCGACTAGAAGAACCATGACTTCAACAACTTAAGTATCTGTTTCCACCTAAGTAACTAGACAATCCACCTCCATGAGCTTTAAGTACCAATAGTTATCACATAGAACAAGTCATGATATATAGTTTACCCCTTTGAAACAAGTATGTGTCCTCCCTGTGATAGTCATCAATAGTTCATCATTCCTCACACCATGCATAGATTGGACTAAAGTATGGGTCCTCAGTATGTAAGCCCTTAATTACAAAGAATCCAAGCAACCTCAGCAGTAGGTTAGTCATGAGGGTATGTTTCTTGGATAGGTTGTTGACCACTACATTGGCCTTGCCATTCTTAAACTTCATCACATATTGAGAATTCCTCCATAAACTCAATGCACCTCACTTGTTGTTTAGATATCTTAGGCCGGTTCTTTAAGTGCCTCAACAACTTGTGGTCAGTGTATATTACAAGTTCTCTCGGCAACCAGTAATGTTGCTAAGCTGTTAAATCTTGGACTAAGGAGTAGAACTCCTCATACACTGAGTAGTTGAGAGTAGCTCCTAGGAGCTTTTTGCCAAAGTAGGCAATAAGTTGGCTTTCTTGCATTAATAAGTCACTTATTCCCACTCCAAATGTATCATACTTCAATTCAAACACCTTGATGAAGTCAAGGAGAGCAAGGATAGGGGTGGTAGTCAAATTTTCTTTCACCTCATCAAAGCTCTTCTACTCTTTCTCTCCCCATTTGAAATCGATATTCTTCTTTGATAGCTTGGTCAAAGTAGTTGATGGGAGATAAGTGCACCTATTAGTTTAGTTGTATAGCAGATGTAAGTCCAAGTGTCGATTTCTCAAGGACTAACTATTGAAATAGAAGTGTAAATTATTAAATTATTGGATTTAAATTAAACTAATTGATCTATTTTAATCTAATAAAATAAAGAACTAACAAGACATAAAAATAAAGAGAACAATAGAAGTTATCAAGAACTCATGAACTTTAGCATTTAAATATTGAATTTCCCCTAAGAATCTATGATATACTCAATCTCATCCTTGCTGTTAGACCACGAGAGCTCTTAAATTAGGTTAATTAGACTTGCATCTCTTAATTATCTCCTAACCTTAAGTATACTCTACACGAATTGCTTCTATAATATATTATCTCAAAATCTCTTTATGTCCTTGAACAATATTATTAGGTTACCCTAGTCCGAACAATAACTAAACATTTTAGTCTATTCATTTACTTCTAATTACATTGGTCTATTTACTATAAGATCTCGTGAATTCTATAGCAAACTCAAACATTAAATCAATAAGTCAAACTTATTAACTCAATAAAATAATGTATAATGTAATTAGATCTCAATAACGAGAAATCATAGATTGAATAAAAACTAAACAGATAATTTTACGTAGATTCTAGGATTCAATATCTAAATACTAAAAAGAAACATAAAAGAGAGAGCAGGTTAAGGGACCACCCTTGTTCCTAAGAATTAATTATGTATGATAATGTGTGTTTTGTGTCATTGTTTGTATTGTTTATAGGGCTTATATCCTATTTACAGTATAGGGAATCTTTAAAATATATCTTCTGATGTATCTTTAGCTTATCTCTTTTGATAGCCATGTCAATGGCAGACAAGGGTAGCAGTATTGAGGTGGGTTCAAGCTTACAGAAAGCTTCAAAACAAAGATGGGAAAAAGGAATATGCAAATGACGAGTTCCTAAATTGCACATATTTTGTTTAGTGATTTTTGATGATTTTCTTGATATTTGAGTTTCTTTTTAGATAATAACATTTAATTGAGTAAAAATTTGTTTTCTAGGTTTTAAAATGATTTATGTAAGAAAATGAAAAGATAGAAACAAATTTCACTTAAATCGGAGCTAAAATGAGCAATTTATGAAGTTTTGAAGATCGATATAGTCGAATAATATGACTGTATTGTTTTTAGGCAAAATTGGAGTTGATTTTCTACTATTATAGCCTAGGACATGACCATATCGTTGGTTGTGTCGTTTCCAATTTGAAAAAAAAAGAAGAAGACAAATGTGAAGCGTAATTATAGACACAACTAAACGACATGGTTGTGTCCCCGGTCGTGTCTTTTCTAGTAGACCTTTTTTTTTTTTAGTTCTTCATATATAAAGCCTCGTTAGGGTTTATTGAAGGAAGAACCTTTTGGTACAAATTTTAGGAAGTTTTTAAAACCAAAAACAATCGAGAAAGTAAACAGAAGAGAAAATTTCAAGATTTAATTTTGTTTGGATTTTATGATGCTTATTTCTCCTCTTTTTTATAATTTATTTTTAGATTCTTATTTTACGATGTATAGTGAGTAGATTTTTTATATCTAGGTCTTGTGAAACCTAGATATATATTCATGTGACATGATTAGTATTTTATTAATTTAGTTCTTTATTATTTTCTTGGTTAAATTATGTTTACTTCATGATTTAGGTTATTATTTTCATATGTAATAATCTAAAGTTTGATATTTTAGAAGAGAATCGAGAGATTTCTTATAAGATTAGATCTAGACATAGTTGATGAGGGCTGTTGCAAGATTAGTGACAATTTACAAGATTCTTTTAGATTTCAAATTAAAGCGTAACGAATTTGTTGTTTAATAATGAAATCTTAGGTCATGTTATTAGGAAAAGATTATAATAGGTGATTTTAAGGTTAGGGTTAATTGGCTTGAGAAAGTGAATAACTTTAGTAGAGAATTCTCCTGGTTAAGAAAGCTTAAAGAATAAATTAGATTATTTTTAAGAAAACCACATGTTAGATCTAAGTATAACATTGAATCTTAAATTAATTGAATTGCTTTCTTGTTAATTCTTTAATTGCATCTTAATTAATCTTTAAATTAGTTTTAGCAATAATTTAGATTTACTTCTTTAAGTTTCTTGAAATTCAATTTGTTGGTTAGATAATAAAGACTTAGTGAGAATTAGTAGTCAAAGTTTCTAAGGGATCAACACTTGGACTTAATACACTATATTATAAACTGATAGGTACACTTTCCTACATCAACAAATTATGATGAAAGTGAAATAAGCAAAACCTATGGTTAGCTTTAGGGCTATGACGAACTAGGGAACTACTGAGGATTCATGGCTTAACTCGATATGACGTATAAGCTGGTCTAATAAGGGTACTCGCCACTTAACCTTATTTAAGGGTTAGGATAAGATTAAGAATGGGGAAGTAAGCACAAGAATGGATAAGGCCATAAAGAGAAAATCAAGAAAAACATCCATTTTGTATGGAGGATTCTATCATATTATTACTCGGACACATGGCTCTCTATGAATGGGTAACCCTCTAGCAAAAGAGGACAAACTATATGATTAGGTCGGATACTATTGAGCCAACATACCGAGCAGACCTAGGGGTCCTTCTAAGAAGTCATGGGTATGAATGCATGCTAGGGTTTTCGGTACCAATACCTCCAAGCTGGAGGTCGACATAGTCATGGCCTAGTAGATGTATGAAGGGTTGGATTGTTAGAGCAGTTATCATTTAGATCAATTGTACAGTTGGTCAGGTGATTGAGTTATTGTTCAAGTGCATCCTTAGTTGACAACTAGAGACTATTGATAAATACAGGGGGGTTTGGCTAGGATAGGGCATCAGGTTAGCAGATTGTAGTAGCTTGAACTCATTGGTTGTAGGGTGAAAAGAGAGAACTTACCTCACTATGCTTTATAATCCTCGAGCTTGGGTCAAAATTCTGGTAGTTTAAGTCCTATCATCCCTACCGAGTTGATTAGGATTTCGAATCAAATCCAGCTGGTCCTTATCCAATCCTTCCTTAGATCGGTAGGGACTGAGGTCGGTAACATTGAACACATTGGACACTCCGAAGTCCTTTAGTAACTCTAATTGGTAAGTGTTGTCATTAATCTTCACGAGGATCTTGAAGGGTCTATCAACTTTAGTAGATAGCTTGCTCTTCCTCTTGTTTAGAAATCTTTCCTTGCTCAAGTGTAGTCACACTTGGTCATCGGGTTGAAATAGCTTGGTCTTCCATCCTTTGCGTTTCTCCCTTAGTTTTCTAGCAACTTGATCAATGTGTTAGGTAACTCGTTGGTAGATTTGCTAGATGGGTTGAGCTCTAGTCCTTGCTTCTACATCTTCTTGGTCAATAAACAACATCGAGCTATGACAAAAGGGAAGTTTGGGGTTGAAACCATAGACAATCGCAAATGGGGCATGCTTAGTGGTGGCATGTACTCTTCTATTGTAAGAAAATTCAACTACAGGTAGGCAAGCGTCCCAATTGGCTAAGTTCTTTTCCACTGTAGCTCAAACCAATAAACCCAATGTGTAGTTGACCACCTCTGTTTAGCCATAGGTTTGGCGATGGCAAGAAGTGTTGAATAGTAGTTTAGTTCCTATCTGATACCATAGGGTTCTCCAGAAATAGTTCAAGAATATTAGGTTCCTATCTAATACCATATTCCTTGGTAATTTGTGCAAGCGAACTATTTCCTACAAAAACAAAGAAGCAATAGCAGAAGCATCATTAGTTTTGGTGTAAGGCATAAAATATGCCATTTTGCTAAATTGATCTATGACAATCATTACAGAATCTTTGCCTCGGTAATTTGGGGTAATTTAAGGACAAAATCAATACTCGGGTTAGCTCATGGTTTGGTTAGAACAAGTGAAGGCATTGTCTTCCCTTGTTTTGCTTTATTTTTTTCTTTCTTGTAGATGGCGTATCCCTTAATCACACAATCTACGTCACATTTCATTTTAGGCTAGAAGAAACTGTCATTTAGTAGTTCATATGTTTGTTGTTCTCTAAAATGCGTAGAGAATCCTTTACTGTAGGCTTCCCTCACCAACAGCTCTTTAATTCATTAGGTCAGCACATATAATTTGCCACCTTGGAATAGATAACCATATTCTACGTAGTACTCATCTACTATTTTTCCTTCTCCATAGCGCTTATATATAAGGCTAAAATGAGAATTATTTTGAGACTACTCTTTAATGCTCGTAAACCCTAACAACTAGTTTGCAACTTAATGGGAAGAACATGTCTCATTGACAGAGCATCGGCAGCTACATTATTCTTGCCTTGCTTGTATTTGATGAAAAAATTAAATCCTTCTAGAAATTCAACATATTGAGCTTGGTGTTTAGAAAGCTTGGATTAGCTCCATAGATATCTTAAAGATTCATGATTTGTATATATGACAAATTCTTTTGGCAAAAGATAATGTTCCCATATACAAAGAACTCTGATTAACACCAAGAGTTCTTTGTCATACACAGAATAGTTTAGTTGTGTGCCTCTAAGCTTCTCACTATAATAAGTGATAGGTCGTCCTTCTTACATCAATATAGCTTCAATGCCAACACCTGACACATCGCATTTAAGCTTAAATACTCTATTAAAGTCTGGTAGAGCCATGATTGGGGCAAAGGTCAACCTTGCTTTTAGCTTGGAAAAACTCCTATCCTCCTTCTCTCCCTACTTAAACTCCACATTCTTCTTTGTTAGCTCGGTCAGAGGCATTACTATGATACTGAATCCTTAGATAAAGCATCGATAGAATGATGCCAATCTTTAGATACTCCTCACCTTGGCACATGAGGTTGGTGTTGGCCACTCAACAATGGCTTGTACCTTCTCTTCATCAACTGTCAATCCTTTGCCACTAACTATGTAACTTAGGAAGATCACTTCTTAATAGAAACATCATTTCTTTAGGTTTCCAAACAATCTTTTTACTAAGAGGACATCGAAAATAGCTTAGAGATGGTTAGTATTCATTGCCAAGTTGGCACTATAGATAAGGATGTCGTCAAAGTAGATGACAGCAAACTTTCCAATTAGATCCCTTAAAACACGATTCATTAGTCTCATAGAAGTGCTCGGGGCATTTGATAACCCAAATGGCTCGACTATCCACTCATACAAGCCATGTTGAGTCTTAAAAGCAGTTTCCCATTCATCCCTTCATCTCATTTGAATTTGGTGGTATCTTGACTTTAGGTCGACCTTACTAAACACTCTTCCACTACTTAGTTTGTCCAACATGTCATCTAGCTTTAAGATGGGGTATCGGTACCATATCGTAATCTTGTTGACAACTCAGCTATCCACATACATATGCCAAGTGCCATCCTTCTTCGATACAAGTAATGCAAGGGTAGCACATGGGCTAAGGATTTCCTCACATATCCTTTCTCTAATAGTTTGTTGACTTGCTCCTGAAGCTCTACAGCTTACTTTAGATTCATTTTGAAGCTTTATAGCTTACACAAGCAATTTAAATCTGATATGTTTAGTAGCGCAACACCAGGCATTAAGTCAATTTAGTGCTCAATTCCTCGAAACGGGGGTAATCCTTTTAGTATTTTTTCTGGAAACAAGTCTGCATACTCATCCAATATCTCTTTAATCTCTAAAGGTAGTTTAACTTGCTACTTCAATTATAATAGTTTCCTGACTAATAGGAAGGTCGACATGTCAATTTTATTAGCCTTTCGTAGCTTAGCTCAACTCAAAACCAAAGCCTTCTTCCTCGAGCCAACTTTGCTTGTAGTTTACTTACTTGGCTTAAGGTTGTGGCATTTAGGGTAATTTTCTTACCATCCTTCTTGAACACATATACATTCCTGAAACCATCATAAATAACCCTCTGATAAAAAAGCCAAGGTCTGCTTAATAGTACATGAGATGTACATTGGGGAGTACATTAGAAAGAATTTCATTAGAATAATTTCCAATAGAGATTGGCAAAAACATTTGCTATTTGACATGCAATGCTTCTTTCTCATTTAGCTAATGAAACTTATATGGCTTCGGGTGTGAGATAGTAGGTAACTTGAGCTTGTTGACCAGGTCGATAGATGCTATGTTGGTGTAACTCCCATTGTCCACTATAAGCATACAAACCTGATCATTTACCTTATAAGTGATGTAAAATAAGTTTTATCTCTACTCCTCGGTAGTAAAGGGTTCTAAACTCATCGTACGTCAGACAACTAAAGTTAGCTTATCTAGGTCTTTAGCAAATACATCTTCCTCAACCAGTTCGATATTACCTCATCTCTTCCTCTTCATCTGTACTATTTACCACAACCTTCAAGATATCTCCCTTGATATTCATGGTCCTTTGGTTTCGACACTAAGCAGCCATGTGCTCAAACAATTAGCATTTAAAGCACTTGATCTGGCTCGTCTTCCTCCCAGATCCTTATCTCTTCTTAAAATTTCTCGATGGCACTTCACCATCAGTTAGTTGGCCCTTCTGTTTAGCTCTAACATTTGCCCTTCTACTTAATTCGGCACTTTGGTAAGCATAATAACTTCCATGAGTAGGTTAGCTTAGCTGACCAGGTTGGCTTATTGGAGGTTGGCTCAGCCTATTTTTCCTCTCTCTTTCCACTCGTTAAGCTATTCTTATAGCTTCGTCCAACATAGTAAATTGTTGAAGTTCCATGATATCTCGAATGCTGTTTCTTATTCCAGTAAGAAATCTAGATACTATTCAGGCTGATGGCTCATCCACTTTACATTAGATCATAAGCATTTAAAACTCTTGAACATACTCATCAACAATTTGGTTTCCTTATTGTAGCTCTTGAAGTCTAGAAAAAGTATCCTATAGGTACATATCTAGTACGAATCTATTTCTAAGAATTCTTTTCATCTCAAGGCTAAGTGCTGACTTCTCTATATCCTTCTTACCTCCTCATAGTTTAGAAGTGCTTCTTCCATAATGCAGCATACCTTAAAAATTCTGCAGAAGCAATCTTCACTTTCTTATAATCCTTATACTGATAATATTTAAAAATACGCTCAACGTTTTTCTCCCAATCTAAATAGTTTTTTGCATCTTTAGAACCACTGAAGTTCGGAATTTGAAGCTTCACATGGTCGGAAGCTCAGGGTACTTGAGCTTATTCCTCTTCCTTATTGTACTCTTCTTCTACTTTATCATCCATATCACTTAAGTCAATCCTACTCCTAATACATCCTCTTACTCCTCCACTTCGATCTTATCTAGTTAGGCTCTGTCCTATTGCAGGTTAAGTAGCTTAGGGAGTATTCTACCTGACCTTGGTAGGTCAAAAGGCTAATCCATATATAGCCCTAGTAATGTTGGCTGTAAGGTTAGCCATTTCATCAATCCATTCATTTTCACTTCTAGGGGTACCTTGGGGTTGTTGTCTATGGTAGACAATATCGCTATTGTCATCCTTAATACTAGCATTGACATTGGGATTCTTCATTCTCTCTAATAAAACTAAATAACAAACTTAGAATTTGAGAAACAACAGACACTGTTCCTCTAAGTGAAACAATGTACACACTCTTCCATGCAAATGTCTAACTAATCTGTGAACACAATACTACAACAAAGAACTATAAACTAACTAAAACTTGCTTCATTTTTGTATGTTCCAAATAAGGAAAAATCGAGTATGCAACCATAGGAACTACTATACCTCCTACTTACTCAAACACTTATAGCTAACTTCTATGTACTACCATACGCTACCATAATAAACACTACTCATGAAAATGCTTGAACACAACTTACCTTAATGAACCTCCACTTTAATAGCAAGATGATACGCTGAGCCGAAGGCTGATAAGGGTGATAGTATCAGGGTAGATCTAAGCTTGCAGAAAGCTTGAAAATGAAGATAAGAAAAAGGAATGTGTGAACTATAATGAAAGTAAAACAAGAAAAACTCATGATTAGCTCTAAGGATATGATGCATTAGGGAACTATTGAAGACTTATAGCTTATATGACGTACGAGTTAGTCTAATGAGGATACTTGCCACCTAGCCTTGCTTAAGGGTTAGGATAAGAGTAAAAAGGGGGAGGTAAGCACCTTAAGCTCTTAAAAAGGGGAAGTATATTCAAGTATCTGATGTATGATGTTGTAGTTACATTTTACAACGGGTACTTATGCGTAAAATATTAAGGTAACAATTATAAATGGAAATGACTAAAAGGGGTAGAGTACTAAAGAAGTAATGTACAAGAATGGAAAAGGGCATAAAAAGAAAATAAAGAAAAATGTCTGTCTTTTACAAAGGATTTTGTCATATGATTACTCGAATACATAGCTCTCTATAGATAGATGATCCTTTGGCTAAAGAGGACAAACTGTATGATCAGGTTGGTGACTATTGAGTCAAGGAGCCAAGCAAACTTGGGGGATCCTTCCAAGAAGTCATGGGTATAGATGTGCATTAAGGTTGTTAACATTAATATTGCTAAGTTAGAGGTTAGCACGGTTATTGCCGAGGAGATGTGTAAGGGGTTGGACTATTAAAGTAGATCCAACTTAAGTCAGCTGTACAGTTGATCAAGTGAATTAAGCTATTGTTCAAGTGCATCCTTAGTCAGTAATTGGAGACTATTAATAGACACAAAAGGGTTCAGCTCGAATAGGGCAGTAACTTGGACTCATCACTATAGGGTGAAAAGAGAGAACTTGCCTTATCATGCTTTCTAGTCCTGATGTTCAGGTCAGAGGTTTGGTGGTTTGATTCCTATCATCTTTTATATTTCTTTTTTCCAAATCTAGTTCCAAGGATATATGGAAGCATGACATTCAAGGCTTTAAATCTTTCTAAAAATAAGAAGATTAACAAGGAATGAGATGTTGATGTCCTATATCATGGCCATCATCTCTATCTATGATCTTTCTTTACTTCCAAAATGCAAATAATGGAAATAAGAGGTTTACGCCTAGGAACATCGCCGTGTTCTTGCCCGTAGTCTTCTTGGTAGCCAAATTCTTCCTTCTTTCCTTGCTCATTTGCTCTCAATTTCAGTTCATGGCCTCTATCCATGAGTGTAAACTTTTCTAAGGGTTCAAAACTTGTTCAAATTTTCTTTAAATCATCCACAACTTTGCCTAAATTCACTCTTCAAATAAAGCCTAAAATCAAAACATAAACCAATTAAGCATCAAATTCAATATAAATACCTGGAAAATCTTATGAAAGTATTATAAACCCAATCATAAAACATGTGTATTTATACACTCATGAGGAGCCATTATGGTATTAAAGTTCTTGATAAAGAGTTAGTAGAATAAAGTTGGTCTGTAAAAGCTTTGAATGTTAGTATAGCAATTTATTACTGGCCATTTAGTAATGGCTCATTCCTTACCCTCATCAACTCAGATTCCCCCTTCGTCTACTACAAAACCTAAGAACACTACTTCAATTTGCTAGAAGTCACACTTCTTCAGGTTCCCATGGAGTTTCTTGGCTTAGAGGGTAGAAAACACAACTTAGAGATGTTCACAATACTTCTTTAGGTCAAGGTTGTAAATATTAAAATATACAACAACAAATTTACTAATCAGGTTACAATGCATGGTTCATTAGTTGCATAAATGTACTTGGAGCATTGGATAGAACAAAGGGCACCACAAGCCTTTCATACAACTTATTCCTTGTCTTGAAGGTGGTCTTCCACTCATCTCTTGCCACATTTTGATCTAATGGTATCTAGACTTTAAGTCGATTTTAGAAAAGATTCTAGCCTTGTGCGATTCATCCAATAAGTTGTCTAACCTTAAGATTGGATACCTATACTTGATGGTGATCCAATTGATGGCTTGGCTATTAACATACATTCTCTAGGATCTATCCTTCTTGGGCATAAGTAAGTTTGGTACTGTACACGGGCTAAGGGACTCCTAAACATAATCCCTCTCAATTCGACTTACAGCTAAATCTTGACAACTTCTCTAGATTCATTTGATCTGTAGGCTTAATTAGTAAGGCAAAGCTTGGCTATAAGCCAAGTGCATACTTAATTCCTCAGAATGGTAGCAATACCTTAGGTAGCTTATTAAGGAATAGGTCTGAAATTTCATCTAGTAAGTTCTTCACTTCAGTAGGTAGTTTAGTGCCCTATTACTTTGTTTTAAGCAACCTCTGAATCAACAGAAAGGTCAGCATCTCGGGCTTCATCTCTCTTCTTAATTTGACTTTGGTCATTACCAAGGTTTCCTTCTTTAAGGTTAAACTGACTTGAACTTGTATGCTCTTGATTGGTTAGGGGTCATTAGGCCTAATTTTACCATTCTTCCATCATGCTTAAACGAGAATGTATTCCTGAACTCATCATAGATCACTCGTTGATCAAATGACCACGATCTTTCTATTACAATATGGGAAGCACTCATTTGTAGGATGTCACATATTACCTTGTCTTAGTGTTTCCCAATACAAATCAGCACTATAACTTGCTTAGTGACTTGTAAGGTTCCTTTATCACTTAGCTAATGTAATTTGTATGGTTTAGGTTGAGTTGTAGTTGACAACTTCAATTGTTGGATCATAAATGTAGAGGCGTCATTCTTACAGTTACTATTATCAACTATGAGTGTACACATAGTATCCTAGACTTTGCACCCCATGTAAAGTTACTCTTCACATTACTCATCCTCAATAGCCTAATTGACACTCATTACCCTTCATAAGACCATATTTGTTGGCATAAAATTTCCTTCATTAATGAAATGGCCTCCTCCTCTTCAGATGAATTAACCTATTTGGTCTTTCATTCTCCCTTCTTACGTCTTTGTTGATACCATCAACTTTAATGGTAGTATCTTCCCTTTTATAACCATTGTCCTTCTATTCGGGGTATTGAGCAACCATGTGGCCATACCTATAGCACGCACTTGAAGCACTTGGTTGCACTTGTCTTCCTACCAGAGCTTTGCCCCTTCTTAAATCTTTTCAGTTGCTCTTTCTCAATAGGTTGAGACCTTAGGTCAGGTGGGGCTTTTTTAGTGCTACTTAAGTTGTGTTGCACATTTTTGCTTGGAATAGATCTTGTAAGTTGAGCTCGAGTCGTGGGAATCGGGAATCTACTCATTCTCCTTCTCTTTATTTGTTGTATAGCTTAAATAGCTTCATCAAGAGTGGCAATCTCCCTTGTCTTTAGTATATCCCCAATCTAATATCTTAGACCACTAATAAATCTAGACGTAGTACAATTTCACATCGAATCATAAACATTTAAAACTCCTTCACTTAAGCATCTACACTTGATCCACCTTATTTCAAGTCTTGCAACTTTCTAAATGTATCCTGTAAGTAATAATCCAGTAAAAATCTTCTTCTCATTACTCTCTTCATCTCTTCCTAATCTTTAACTTCACATTCCTACTCTTGTAATGTGGTAACCTTTAAGTTCTTCCACTACAAGGCAGTATAGCTAGTGAATTCTAGCAAATCTAGCCTAACTTTAGAGTTTTTAGGCACATCGTGGGATTTAAATTGCTTCTCAATCGTGTTAACCCAGTTAAGGTAATCTTTAGCATCCTTACTACCTGAAAAGCTTGGTATCTACAACTTTAGATTCTCCACTTGAGGATCTTGAACATTGCATTTTTCAACTTCATAATACCTTTCTTCAACGTCCTCTTTGACCTCCTTTACATCATTTAATACCAGTTGTTGCTTGGCAAGTCTCTCCATACTAACACCTTGATTTCATCCTGTATGCTCAGTTACTTGGTAGTCATGTTTAAGGTGATAAGCTGCACCACACCCTTATCTTTATTAAGGAACAACTTAGACATTCGTAGGGCCTCTTCAATTGTTTGGGAGGTGGTTAGTCTATTAACAATCCTTGTTAACTCAGCCATCATGGTGGTGGGTTCATCAATTTGCTTGTTAGTAGACTTGGGGGTAGTTGATGCAGCTTTTCCAAGGTAAACAACCCTACTCTTGTTATCACCAACGCTAATGTTAGCACTTGAATCAATCAATTTACCACAACACAGTATCCAACATAGTAGCAAACACAGTTGCTACAAACAACTTCAAACTTACACACTAACTCCTACTTAGAAGCTTTGACACCCATGATACAAACCTAAACAACTCATAAATTCTTAAGTACTACTAGCTCCGTTCCTTGGTAATGAGAATATAGTAAAATAGGGTTGTACCCAAACCTTAACACAAAACTTATCTTATGTAATTCCAACTCACTCCACAATATCACCACACAACGACAACACTACTAGTACCCTTAACTCTAAACACAACCGCTTTGACTTCATGACAACATAGGGAACCAACAGTAGAAACTCTCATAGTAAACATTGCCTAAGCTTTAATACTAGGTACATAAGGGGTTTCAACATGTGTGCCTATCTTACGAATTGGTGGTAGGTCGTAACATTAAGACGTTTAGAAAACTAGCTAGTAGTCAATATTTGAGTTGGTCTCAAGCACAAGCACTCAAATGTTACACATTGAATGCCTCACATGAACTTAGGATTCACTTGATATTATGTACAAGATATTCTTAAGGTCACTCGCTACTAGCTCTTGCTCAAGAAAAAAAAAAAAGAAAACTATATAAGAGTATTACTTAATAACTTAATGTACGACCATTACATCAATGGGTATTCGTACTACCCATTTATAACAACTAAAAGGTTACATCAATTTATTACAAATAATATAATGCTAAAAATAGATTATAAGGAATATTCAAGGGGTAAAATTG
This sequence comes from Lumnitzera racemosa, assembly GCA_024138005.1. Taxonomy (NCBI): domain Eukaryota; kingdom Viridiplantae; phylum Streptophyta; class Magnoliopsida; order Myrtales; family Combretaceae; genus Lumnitzera; species Lumnitzera racemosa. Next base: position 82,574,198 of record JAMXBC010000008.1, on the reverse strand, counting down.
GAAAAGCAGACAAAGGAATATTCTACACATTAGTGCAATTTAGGAAGATTGACGAACATGTTTCGATAGCTCATTCTATGGTCTTGGGTATTGTAGGTGATCCTTTAGACAGGGAGGAAGTGGTAGGTCGATAGTTGACAGCCCATTGGTGAGAGCAAAATTTTGATGTCTATTACTGAGCTGGGTTATTTGAGCTAACATCTTGTTGAAAAGCTTACTGCTGGACTAATCAAGCTATTGGCCTAATTAAATAAGTTATGTGCCATGTTCTCATTAGGGATCTAAATAGGCTAGTGCTACAAGGTCTAGGTTCATGGTTAGCCCAGTAGTAGTGTTGAGTCCCTTCACCCGAGAGATAATCATCTGCCAATAAGAGCTCAGGTACTCTAATAGATCAGTATGAAGGAACTCAGCTTCTTCCTTAGTGAATTGATGTTGGAGAGCTCGGTAGACCATGATGGCAAGTTTGCAGGCTCATGACTGTACAATTAGACCATAGTTCCTATTAAGGTGGTTCCTGTGGGTGCCTTATAAGCTATCCAATATGCCTCGTAGAGCATCATCTAATTTATTTGACCGATCTTGTTTGTTGTACTCTACAATCTTTTCTAGAATCCTCTTTGAGTCCTTGTTGGCAACCTCCATTTGCCTACTTATTTGGAGAAGATAAGGAGTGGCTATTTTATGTGTAATGCCATGTTGCCTTAGTACCTTCTTAAGTTGAGCATTGCAAAAATGAATTTTCTATCACTAATAATCTATTTAGTAGTTAAATTGGGAGAATAGGCTCTATAGGAACCGTTTAACTATCTTAAAGTCATTTGAAGGCAAGGCTTGAGCCTTTACCCATTTAGATATGCAATCTGTAGCCACTGAGATATATTTGTTCCTATTGGATTTTAGGAACAGTCCCTTAAAATTGATACCCCTGATAAGAAAGACTTCACATATCAAAATTAGGTTATGATGCATCTAATCTCTCTTGGATATATTACTAACCCTTTGACAACTAACACATAACTCCAAAAAAATTTGGACATCTTAAAATAACATAGGCCAATAGCATCTTGATTTAAGGACTTACACTAGAATAGGCCTAGAATAACAACAACCCTCCAAATGTGGCACATATCTTCAAATCGCCTGGTTTGCAAAAAAAAAATTTTAAAAAATAAGGTCCTCTAGAAAATAATGCTTTATACTAACTGTTCATGCATAAGTCCTTTTGGGAAGATGTTAGTAGCTATGAAATTTGCTACATTGGCAGACTAGGGAATCTTTAGATTACTTGGGTGAAGGCTTAGAGTTGCTCTTCTAGGAAGTTGTTGTTTTTGTCATGCTTCTCCAACTTGTCTAATGCTGGGTTCTCCAACTGGAATAGGTGATCTATAGCCAAAGTCTCTACACTTATCTTGTTTCTAATCTTCAAATCGAATTCTTAAAGTAGGAGGATCCACTCAATCAATCTTACCTTAGCATTTATCTTATTCAATAGATATTAAAGAGTAGAATGGTCAATCTAAGCAATAACTTTTGAAGAATTAGATATGATTGAAACTTATCAAAAGCAAAAACCACTACTAACACATCCTTCTTGGTGGAAGTGTAGTTTTCCTAAACTTTGGTGAGTGTCTTGTTAGCATGGTAAATTAGTTGGAAATATTTTTGCCGTCTCTATCCCAAAATTGCTCCAACAACGTAGTCACTTACATTGCACATAAGCTCAAAAGGTAAGGCCCAATCTAGTGTCACCATTATAGGTGCATACATTAATTTATCCTTAAGAATGGTGAATGCTTCCAAACACTCTTTCAAAAAGATAAATGGCACATCTTTCTCTAAAAGTGTAGTCAAAGGCTTGGTAATTTTAGAGAAGTCCTTAATGAATCTTCTATAGAACCCTATGTGTCCTAAAAAATTCCTAATTGCCTTTACTGAGGTTGGGGATGGTAACTTTGCAATAGTTTCTATCTTGGCACTATCCACCTCAATACCCTTCAAGGATATTCTATGTCTTAAAACAAAGCAGTCTTGTACCATGAAATGGCACTTATCCATATTAAGCAATAAATTTGTCTACTTACACCTTGCTAGTACCTTTTTGAGATTTTTGAGATAGTGATAAAAATAGTCGCCAAAGACTGAAAAATCGTCCATGAGCACATTCATCATGTCTTCAATGAGATCCTCAAAGATTGCCATAATACATTGCTTAAATGTTGCAAGTGCATTATAGAGGCCAAACAACATCCTCTTATATGTAAAAGCAACATAGGGGCAAGTGAATGTCATTTTTCTTGGTCCTCTAAGGTGATAGCGATTTGGAAGTAGCTTCACATAATATCTAGGAAATAGTAGTACTTATGGTCGGCTGCTCTAATGTTTAGTCTATAAAAGGAAGGGGGAAATGATCCTTGTATGTAACATCATTTAATTTCCTATAATCTATGCATAAGCACCATCTTGTGACTGTTCGTAAAGGAATCAAGTCATTCTTCTCAATTGGAGTCACCGTTGTCCCTCCTTTATCTGTTATGAGCTAAACAAGACTAATTCATGTATTATCAGATATTGGATAAATCATTCCTACATCCAAAAGTTTTATAACCTCAACCTTTACTACTTCCTTCATGTCTAGATTTGATCATCTTTGAGGTTGTATCACTGGTTTATAACTTTCTTCCATCAAGATCTTATGGGCACAAAAAGACAGACCGATTCCTTTAATATCTAAAATCTTCCATGCAATGGCACTTTTATGTTCTTTAAGAACTTCCAAGAGCTTCTCTTTTTGTTCTACCTTTAACTTAGAAGAGATTATCACTAGTAGTTTTGCATCTTTCTCCAAGAAAGCACACTCTAGATTTTCTATCAACCGCTTCAATTCTAACACTGATAGCTCTTTAATAGAAGGTTTTAATTTTGCTTCCCTAGTTACCTCAATCCTCTCAAATCCTTTTCTCTCCTTACTAGGTGAATTATCCCCCATTTTAGTCACAATTTCAGCATGAACAGGGTTATCCACTAACTCCTTATCTTCTCCATGCTTTGAGAAATTTTCCAAAGGATCCTCAATCAGTATTTCCTACAAGACATTAGTCATAGAAGCATAAGTTATATCTAAAAAACAATAAGTATCATCCTACTCAACCAGTTTTCTCATAGCCTCTTTGATTCTGATGGTCATCTCATCTTCTCCTACACTTAAAATAAGCTTACCATCATTGACACTAATAATGGCTCTAGTTTTAGCAAAGAAGGATCTCCTTAGAATGAGTGGTACTTCAATATATTCATCTATATCAAAAATGACAAAATTGATAGGAAAAATGAACTTACCTACCTGAACCAACTCAATTTTAATTAGATAGTCTAAGGTAAGTAACTGACCTATTATCTAGCTGTAAGCTCATATTAGTTAGTTTACATTTGCTTAGAGTTAGTTTTAGACATAATTTATATTGACATTAAATTTATGCTAGCAACTAAAACAACTAAGGCTTTTTCAATTAACACTTCACCTATTAAGCAAGGGATAGTAAGAATCTCTAAATGCTTTAATTTCCTTAGAAGCTTGTTCTGGAGAATTGTTGAACATTCTTTGCTTATTTTGAGTATGGAAAGCTCCTTTAACTTCTTGTTAGACAGAAAAATTTTCAGAAATTTTGCATACTTCGGCATTGACGATTGTCACATCCCAACATAGTATAAGATGTACCATCACACAAGAATACCTGTTTATATTCAACAAAAGTTTTATTTATAACATAAAAGTACTACAATAGAGTTTAGCTTTATACCCATTTATACAAAAGAGTACATTTGTCAAACTTAACTAAACCTAAAACATAATGCACATTTTTTTTCTTTGTTATATATGTATAGATCCTTTATGGAACTAAGATAAAAATATAGCAAGGCTTCTCCAAAAGGGGTTGACTCCATTCTACGTGCTCTTAAAAAACTTTTCCCCAATAGATGTTTATGCTCAGTCAATTCTCTTTATAACTTGAGGATACACAAGTATCCCCTTAACTTTTTGTAAGCTAAGTGAGAGTGGTTAAAATAAAGCACAAAACAAGAATAACATACATTTACATTATCAATAATATAAAACATTCAATTTCATAATCCAAGTTATCAAAAGAAACTATCTATGTAGGGAATTCGTGTTATGCTCATACATATGTCATACATCAGTATCGATATCCTATGCTTTTCTAATTACTCGTCTAGTTAGTTAACAAACCTACACATTTGGATACAACGTGCAGAAACCTAGGGCAACAAGGAGCTACTGAGGAGTATGACCCCTAACTTAGTAAAACAAAGACTACCCGTTGTAGTCTAGAAAATCCAACACATAGTTGGCTTAGCTGAAACCACACATCGTGGCTAGAAATAGTTGAGCAATGTAACTTTATATGCTTAAAACCTAGCTTAACAATATTTAAGTTTTTAGAAACTTGACCTGTAGGTCCTTATGTGCCATGCCATGAATGTAGTCAACAATACAATAATCCAGTATCAGGTACGAATCTCAAGTTCCACAACATCAACATCTCGATTATTATAGTTTTAGCTTTGTATCTTGACTTTACAATTTATTCCTTTATATAGGGTTCACTTGGGTGAACATCCTAAAGGATGGTTTATTTTTCAAGTTTTCCAAGCAATAATATGCATTGACAAATTAGTTATATACGAGGGAACACCTCACCTAGTCAACTCACATTCAATATAGTCATGTATTTGATTAATTCAACACATCATTATAGTTTTTGACACAACTGACTAAGTCAAGTAGATATAAATCTACTTACACAAAAACAGAAATATCCACTTATCCAAAGCTTAATATTAGTGCAAAATCTTAAGCTTTGTGATGTGATCCTTCCTCACTTATCACACCTAGAAAAATACATGTAATCTCCAAGTCAACTACGAGGTGAAACCAAACTCTTATATACTTTTACTATTGTGTTTCCGAGCTTCTTTCGATTGTGTCTTATTCGTTTCTTATCCGATTTTAATAGACTTTATGTTGTCATGATTGTTATTTTTAGTATTATTAGGATATCTTAAGAATTAAAACTGATCAATATAGTTACAAGCTAAAAAATACCCTTTCTTACTATTGACTTGACCATACGTTATCGTGTAACTTTGAAATTGACTCAAATAAACTCTAATCCTAAATTAAAAATCCTAAAATTCCACATTTATCAAGCTGGTCAACATCTATTATGTACCTAAAAATACTAATTTTTTCCAATTTTAATAAATATCTCACTAGTATTAAGTATTATACCATATATTAGGCTAATATATAGGTTCATATTAGGAAAATACATAATAAATAGTGTACTAGCCCGATTAAATCCACAAAAAAATCATATTGACTAAAAAAATATATAGTTTAATATTGACTATTCATAGTAATTATATGGGTTATTTGTAATTTTCACAAAAATAATATTTTTAGCTTGAAATTAGGGAAAATTAGGAAATAAATAAATTTAGTTACAAGATAAAAATCAAGTACTCTAAATATCATTATAAATTTCTAGAAGTCAGAATATGTAGGTCGTGTTTATTGATTTTATTATAAACTAATTATTCTAACAAAACAGCAAAATTACTAGTTTTATTCTAAATAAATATCATAAATAGTAAACATGCTTATTTTAAAAAATTATTATTACCAAAATTAAATAAATATATTAAAAATATCATGTACAAAAATTCATCCTGAAAGGATATTATTTAGTATTTCTAAAATTTAATTTAATTTTTACCCAAATAGGGCAATTCCTTAAGAACCCCATATTTTCACTAACTGTTTAATGAAAATAAAATTACTAAATTAATCTACACATAAAATAACTTTATAAAACCAAATTTCATGATTTAATAACATCATTTGATAATTTAAAAAACTTAAGAAAGTTTTGACCAAAAAATTGGTTCACCTAAACTGGCCACCTAACCTTGCAGTACAACTAGCTGTTGCACCCTCCTTCAAACCCCTAAACCATACTAAGTTAGGATGTAGGATACTAAGTGAATTGTGTATGATAAGTTTTAAACTAGCTTTTTTTTTTTTTTTTTTCTAGATTTTGCTAATGCAGTTTTCTTGTATTTTCATATTCCAAAAAATTGTATTTGATCTGATGATGCCCTATTTATAGTTTGGATAAAATTACATGACCTAAAGTGAGGTACTACATGTCAAATTTTCAATTAACCTTGTTGTCCAACTTCGCTATGCGTCATTTCCTTATTTTTTTGGCTTTTGACTCATTATCCTAACTAATCCTAGGCTACTACATCATGCTTTGTTGGTTTAGTGACTCATTAAGTCAATTTTTATTTAATTTTTTATTATTTTATATTAATTTACCTTATTTTTATAATTTATTATATATATGTATTTAATACATATAATGCATATCATATGTAAATTATATATAATTTAACTTCATTTATTATTTTTGTAAGTTAAATAACTTATTTCTAATATCTCCCAATATCTAAAAACTTAAATTTCACGTTTTCAACAATTATCAATTTTATTAATAAATTAACATTTTTCTTAAATTAATTCTTTTATATAGCTTATTTTGATAAATTGACTTTACTAGAATACTCCATCTAACTTGTCTACCCTTACTATAAAGTTTAAACTGAAATGGATAATATAGCCTGGCACCCTAAATTTAGGGGCTCTAATTTTAAGGCTATCGCATGGATTCGAAACCTTAGGATATTAGAATGACAATGCTTCCACAAAAGGTAAGTTGATATGAAATTGTTTGAAAAGAATAAGGAACTTACCTTAGTGCTTATCTAAGCAGTCTTTCTGAAGACGTTGGGGAAATGGTATAGGCGGTCTATACTCCTTTACATTTTGAAGTTCATTGTTCTCCTTTCTCTTTAAATGATTTTGCCTCCTGACCCTCCTTATTCTCTACTTCTTTCTTAACTAGTTCCTTATTGGCTAGCTCTTTATCAACTTTCTTATCAACTTGCAATTCCTTATTGCTTCTAAGAGTCCCTGTTTCAACCTACCCTCTATTGCTAGTCTCAATACCTCTTAGCGATGTTTCTTGTGGCTTTTTAGATGCAATTTTTGTAAGTTGTTCAATTTGCTTTTCCAGGTGACAATTAGAAACCTCTTGATTTCTCATGAAAGTTTATGTATTAGTCAACCTAACTTCACTACTCTGTATATAATTAGTCAAAATCTCTTCCATCCTTGATTTCTCTTCTTGATGTAGAGATTTTAGTAAGTCTTAGGAAGATAAATTATTTCTCAATTTATTTTCAATCTGACTTCCCCTTGAAAAACTAAGGTAATCCTTACACCTTGCATCATAGTTATTGTGAGGATTTGGTTGAAATTTGGGTCGACTCTTATAATAATCAATTTACACCACTTGATATTGTCTTGCATATCCTTTTTGATTAACAACACTTATTATCATTGTTATAGGATATCGTAGGGTTATAAGAAATTGTCAATCTTTCTACTTGGCACTTTAACCTTAGCTACCAATATAGTGGCAATATCTACTTCATAAATACTTGCAACCCTTTTGTTTACCTTGACATTTTCCTAATGGTAACTATCCATTGCCATTCTTTCAGTTAAGTTTAAGCTTCTTCAAGTGTTTTCATACTCAAAATGCCTCTTATAGTTGCATCAATCATTTGTTTAATGGGAAATTTAAACCATGATAGAATGTTTGAATTCGTATCCGAAGTGGAAGGACATGATGTGGATATCTTCTAAGTAATTCCTTGAAATTCTCTTAAGTATCAAAAAGAGTCTTAAATTCCAATGAGTGAAAGATGAAATATCACTTCTAAGTTTTGTGGTTTTAGTAAAGGAAAAATATTTCCCATAATTTATCTGCCATCTCTCCGTAAGTAGTAATAGAACTTCTTTGAAGGGAATTTAACCACTACTTTGTGTTACCTTCAATGAAAAAGGAAATAACCTTAACCAAAATTGCATCATCACTAGCCCTTAATTTTAAAAGTAGTACAAATGTCCAAAAAGTTAGAAAGATCAGCATAGGGATCTTCCTCTTACAAGCCCTCAAAATGCATAAGTTGCAGCACCATTTGAATAATTATTGGTGAAATCTAAAAATCATTAACAACAATTGTTGGTCTTGCTATATTGTAATCAACTCCATTGGGTGAATTTTTTATGTAGTCAGACATAGTCCTTTCTCGTTTCCCATTATTAGTAATGACTTCAATTTTCTTCAAATTCAACAAAATAATAAAGTTAGAAATAATTCAGAATATCAAGAAAGAAAGAAATAGTAAGGAAAGAAGAATGTTTAGAAAATAGAGCAACGAGCTTTCTTAATATTACATTCTCGATAACGGCGCTAAAAGCTATATTGGAGGGAAGTGCACCTATCAGTTTATAATATAGTGGTTATGAATGTAATTGTCGATCCTTCAATGACTGTAAGTGCTACTAATTACTCTAACCTTATTATTTAAATGGTAAAATTGATTGATTTGAATTAAATTACTGATTAAGCTAAATCCCTACAACTAATGAAAACAAAATTTAAATAGAGAGAGAATGAAAATTCAAGTAAAGTTAACTTCAAGATTGTCACAAAACTATTCAAGAATGCAAGATCAATGTCTATACATTATTTCACCTAGTTGTTAACATGTAACATGTAAAAATATCCAATTCTTTCCTTAATTTTATTAACCGGGAGAATTCATTAAGTGAGTTGATCATAACGCATCTCTAATCAACTCCTAATCTTAATTACAATTATTTTGAATCACTTCTTTATAATTATACCAAGATTGCATTAAAGAACATGAATTCTCATTAACAATTATATAAATGCATCTAGAAAAATTTTATAACTTATCGTTAAAATTATAAAAAATTCCTTCAATCATGCTAAATCTAATTACACAATCAATTTCATGACTCTTAAGTACAATATCAAATAACTAGAAGTGAAACTCTATAAATATCAATTTAATCAATTAAGCACACATGATTGAATTAATAAAACTCAAGGAATTCATTATCATAGAGAAAAATAAGAACTTTACATGTTAACTCTAGGATCCACAAGTCTAGATACAATAAATTTAAGTGACAATCATGATAGAAATACAATCGTGCATAAAATTCATGAAAAACATAAAGATGAAACCCATTTAACATAATCTTTCTTCAATTCTTGAAGTTATATGATCGCTTTCTCAAGTATCTCTTTAAACCTTAAAAGTTTCCAAAGTGGTTGCTTCAAAGAAAAGTCCATCTTTATGAGCCTATCTTTCTATTTATATAAGCTATAAAAAAACTCTAGTTTTTAATGGAAACATGACCTCTAAACATGGCCATGTTTGAATAAGGCTAATCAAACTTTTAGAAACCTTAAATATAGGGTCCAAATTGGGCTTGCTTACTTCTTATTACTCTTTAAAGGTCCATAAGTTTTTCAAATCATCTTTAGATTAAGTAAAACTTGAATTGATTACTCTCTTTTTTCCATTTCAACAACTCGTCAAGACCTTAAAATCAATATTTTACTCAATTAAGCACTAAATTCATTAAAAATTCACCATGAATCATAACAAATCATCATGAAAATCTACCTACAAATATGAATAAATCCACATCCATCATGTGTCATATAAAAATCCTACAAAAGTTGCCTTAAAGCATACAATTTATGAGTAAGTTAAATCTTAGATGTAGAATCCTTCAAGTTGTGATGTGGTCTACGTGATCTTCAATCAAGCTAAGAAAATGAGAATGATTGTAAGAGGACGAAGCAATCATTCTCGAAGCAACTACATGAGATATATGACCATGTACCTAAAGCTTGTCCATTTACACTTGCATGAGCATAACAACACCATTTGAATTTTATATTTTTTACAACTTTGCCATTTGTCTAAAGTTAGTATTTAAGTATCCTTTTATCGATTGTTAGGCAATTTGATAGAGAATTAGACACTTTTGACAATAAAATTTATTCTCTCTCGATTTTTTCTTAATTTACAAATTGATAGTTGAGATTATATAAATTTTTATAATACTCTATTTTCATTTTAGGATTCTACCGGTAGAGTGTGATGGGCCTTTAGGATCGCATAGGTTAAACTAGGGACAACTATGAGTTCATAAGGCTTAGCTACAAAATAAATAGGGGTGAGCAGCGCAGCTAGAAGGGTTGTTTAGCAGGACCACTCCAATGCCTAAGTTTGTGACGCTTGTAACGAATTATGGTATAAAATACTAGAGGCTTATAGAAAGAAAAGGAGGGAAAGAAGTATATGTGAACATGAGTGTGTCAAATCTTACCTTTAAAGGAGAAGGGCCAAGTATTTATATGTGAATCCTAAAATCCCTTGTTAACTTGAGGTGTTAGGCCTTAGGTTTTGAAGGCTTAGGGTTGGTAAGATTTTTTAGACAGCAGTAGAAGGATAACTATTTTTGGGCCTTGCTTTGGTCTTTTTCTCATAAATGATTGATGATGTCGTATACTCCTAGCTGTATGGGCTCTTTAAAACGTGAGCTACCAAATGTCACATCGTATTTAAGGGGTCGAACTTAAGGTCACAAGGGCTAATCTATGCCAAGCATGTCCTTTCTCTTTTGTTCTACCCTACTTCTAGGTTTAGTGCAAGTCTAAGCTCGTTTCAAATTGCTAGTTGGGTTACTTGGCTTAAGGCCTATAGCAATCTGTCTATTGGGTAGCAACTACTCTAGTTATGTTACTTGACCCTAGGTCTAAGGTAGCTAATTGCTTACATAGTGACCCTTTTGGCTTGGTTGCTTGACTTTAGGCCCAAGGTATAGTTAAGAGTACTGCCATTTTTGGTTGGGCAGTAACTTATGTCCAAAAAACTACTATCAACACCTATAATGTTATTATAACACCAGTTTTTCTTAATAATCTTAGCCGTTGATTATACGTGACAACACCATAAAAGGTAATTCAAGAGAAATTAAAAAAAAAAGTAAATTGAGAAGATCAATTTCCTTAATGAGACCTATAGAAATGGAAGAAAATTTGATGAAAACTTCTTGCTAGCCACTTTAGACTAAGAAAATTTTTCTTATTGCATTTTATAATTATACATATGGTTGAAAGAAATTATTATGTTAAGACTGGTTTTGATGTGAATAAACCTTTGACTACATCCAAGCCGCAGTAGACTTATCCGAAGCTAAGGCCTATCAATGCTTACTGAGGCTGAAATGCAACCACAAGGGTAAGAAGGAGGAAGATAAACACTTAGCATCGAGTCTGTCATCAGCCAAGGTGCTAAGATACCATAAGGCCGAGTATTCAAGACTAAAGAACCATTCGGCATAGCATCGAGAGACTTGTACTGACTAATTCTAGGATTCAGTAATTGTGGTCTGACCTTTTTGGCGTCTCGGCCTAACACTGTAAGACTTCGAGAACTCCTTCTCGAATCTGCATATCCAATTGCTGATCCCGTCCGGTTCAAATACTACTCCTTTTAGGACATGTTGAGTGACTGCATGCTGACTTCCCCTTCTAGGTTCTCAAACCACTACCGTCACCATTCCTTATCAAGTTTTATTTTTATATTTCAAATAAAAAGGTTTTTATCTTAAATTGGAATGCGATTAATTGTCGCATACTTAATGAGGCAATAAGGGAGTATTCTTCTGATCTTTGTCCTTTTTTCCATGATTTTCATCTTAGAATTATATTTAAGTCGACTAAGAAGCATCTTAAACAAAATTGGAAATTAGGCGAAAGAGAGAGAGAGAGGCATAAAGAGAACTATCGAGTGTAAAATTTAGTTTCTTTTTAGACCTTTGATGAAAGTTAAGAAAAAGCAGTTTCTTTTGTGTTTGTGAAAATTGAAGCTGTCACTTGGTCAAACCAAGAAAATTGAGTAAATTAAAAATAATTAGGTGGATTGGTTCTAATTTAGCTACTAGTCTGCCTTTTGAAAACTTTTTTGAAAAGAGTTCAAAAAGACCAAAGATAACTAGGTTTGAGGGCTAAACAATTAAAACTCAAAAATTACCCATTAAATTATTGAATTAGGCCTTAACTTCTATAATACCCTTTAAATTTAAAGAAAAAGTACTTTTTATCTTTCTTTTTTTTTATTTATTTATCCAAAATATTTTATTTACTAAGGAAGAAATAGAAAATAATTTTTTTATTCTTTGTAGTTGTTCAGTAAGTGCCTATATATCCGCTGTTCAGAATTGGACTGCCGTAGTTCCTTTTTTTATAAAACTATAGTGCATCGATTTATTTTATCTTAATAAAAAAAAGGAGCTAAGTTTAAGTTATTAGCTATTTATTTTCACTTGAAGAAAGATCCTAAGGAAAAAGGCCTTAGTTGTTGGAGTTCATTCTAAAAAAAAAAAAAATCTATTTTTCCTAAGTTTGAAAACAAGGGTGATTAATTTTTCTTTATTTTTGGAAAAGTCATTTTTGAGAACACATGTTTTTATTTTTGAAAAGGCCCTAATCTCTTGAATTTTGCAAAAAGAAAAAAAAAAGATTTTGGAAAAACATTTTTGAATGTTTTTTTTTTTAAAAAACTAATCTTGACTTCTAAAAATTCCTTATAGTTTTTTAGAAAGACTAAATTTATAAAAACTACGACGTTTATTTAAAAAGAAAGTGGAAAAAAAACCCATTTTTTATTGAAAAGAACTCTCCTTTTTTATTTTATGGAAATTTAAAAAGCCTAAAAAAACATTACTTAAGAAAACCATTTTTTATTATTTTTATTTTTTTAATCATATATTTAAGTTGGACTTACTTGTTCTAAGCAATGATGACCCCACAACACCAAGGACTACACAAATAGCCCCTATTGTTGTTGTTGGGTTTGGGTTGGTATTTGCGATCTGCAAAATAACAAATGCAAGGTTTTGGGATATGTTGGGTTTAGTTTAGCATAGCCACTTTGATGCCCAAGTTAGGTATGTGTTTGAAGTATGAAGAAGTAGATAAGTAGATGAGCAAGTTGATTGCGTAGAGAGTTCTCACAATGGTTGATTACCTATACTTATAGAATTTTGTCTGATAACTAAAATGGTAGGTAGTTAAACTGCTAATGACATGTGCCATCTCTTGAATTTATCTATATGTAAATCGTAAGAAGAAGTAGGCAGTCATGCAATTATTATCAAGGTAACTATCAAACTACTCAGGCCCTTATTTTGATATTTATATATTTAACTTAGTAGGGTGGCCTTAGTGCTTTAACCCTAAAGAAGGTTGGTCAACAAGAGTATAGCAAGTTGTAAAAACTCCTGGAACGGTTCGGCAATATAAATGCCAATCTAGTGGTGCTAAGCTAATGAGAGCTACAACAAGGTTCGGTTATGAGTGTAATCATTATACTTTATGTAACATATGATTTAGGAAAATTCAATTGCCAAACTCTTTTCAAATACTTCACTAATTTCATTCTCGTACATTTGGCAATTGAATTTCCCTCATCTTAGACAAGGGAAAAATGTACAAATACTAATCTCGAATAAATCTTAATTTGAATAATGATATATAAATTTATTATGAGATATTTTTCAAACCTAATATAAAGAAATTATTATATCAAAAGAAAATAAGTTAATAACATACCTTATTTAGATAGTTTTACGCAAATTCTTTCCTTTTTAACTTTAGTCATGTTGAACATAGTAAATGAGGAAAATGGAGTGGAAAGAAAATGCAATAAAGAAAAAGACTAAGAAGGAAGAGACAAATATAACGATATCAGATTTAATCTATGATTTCTCATGGGTTGCATTTTTTTTTTAAATCCATAAAAATGAAATGGTTAACTTTATTTAATTATTATTATAAGGTAGGTACGAGATATTGTGGAACCTGTACCTTATGTACTTCACTATACATGTTTCAGGATAGGTACAGAGTACCCTGACCTCATACCTATAGTCTACCCTATAGTTACAGGTTTTAAAAAATTACTATCCGAAACCTACCATATAATCTTAAATATTTATTTAGAGCCTACTCGATCAAACAAGATCCAATTAGGTGCCCTATACAACTGGGGTACCCATTTATCCCTACATAACACACCAATTATTTAAAGCCTAAACATGAAAACACTTGAATTATTTATTTAAAGCCTAAACATGTTATTTAAATATCAACAAGCATAATATAAGGTAAATGGAAATTGATTAACATATCAACATTAAATATATTAAAAAACACATTATCCAAGTGATATCATAAAAACAAAAGATCAAAACACTTTTTTTTTTTTAGAATTTTTCCTTTTTTTTCTATTTTCTTTTAAAACAACACAATGTGTTCAAACGAATCGACGATCGGTTCAAGTGGTTATCAATTATCTTTCGAGGTAAGGTTAGTGGCTTTAAACTCTTAAGACATCCTTCTTCGAGATACCTAAGTCAATTTCTATAAATCTTAAGCCTTCTTCTTTTAATTTCTTTGGAAACTTCAACTAAATGATAAACAGACCTGAAAATTACCTACAAACATTCAAATTTAAATTAATTCAACTCAGTATAAAATCGAATGAAACCACATATTGGACTTTATTATAAGATGAATGTAAAATATTCTACTATTTTAACTCTGATCAATTTACTCTATAATAAGAGAAATTGATAAGAGACAATATTTTTAACATGAAGGACACCTATAGAGTGAAATTTGCAATTGCATGTAATGTGGTGATTTTTAATACTTGAGAGTTAAATGAATGCATGGAGGAGGCCTTTATTATTGTGTTAAGGTATGAGTATAGGCCAAGAAACTTCCATCTATGAAAAAAATTAAATCTTTGGTGAGAATGGTAAACCCAATGTGCATCTTAGTTCTTCTTATTCTTTGCCAAAATTGAACACATTTTTGCACGAATTAATTGAAAATAAAGGTGTATATATGTAATAGAAGATATCCTTGCATATTTTGACTAAGTATCCTGAGATATTTTGCAAAGATATGCTTCAATTTTGCTAACTCGGGTACCAAATATGCCCATTTATTAGTTACCCAATTTTTTTTTTTTTTAATTTGAAAATTTCTTTTAGGAAAAATTCAAAAGTTAGGTATTCCATAATAAAACAAGTCGTGCCCTTTCTATTCCTTTATTTTTTTTAATTCTCTGTGACAAAAAATGGGTGAAATTAGGTAAAATATACCCATGTTCACTCGCCATTTTAATGGTAGTTTAGAATCTTCAGCTTCCTAATCATGTGAGGAAATGGGGGAGGGAAAGTTATTGGGTCAAAGCTTTGACCTTGAGTTCCATGTATTGCACAAATGGTTGTTATATGGCGTTTACATGGTGCCATGTAGCACCCCTATGTAAGTGCCGTATAGCACATCCACATGGCAATACGTGGCGGCTACTAGCTTGCCACGTGTTCTACTTTTCTTCTTCTTCTTTTTTCCTTACCATTTCATTCTTTTCTTTTCTTTTTTTCTATTTTTTAAAGCATCTTATATAATTAATTATGAAAAATCTAGGAAATTACACTTTACTTTTCGACTGACTATGGAGTCTAACAAATATATGTTCAAAATATTTTTAAAGCTTTTTCAATTTATCCAAATTAAGAACTCAGTTTTTACCCATATTCAACTTTTATTTAAAAAATTCAAATGGCCATAAAATATTCATTTTAACTCTAATTGAGGTGTAGTTTTAGGCTATGATCTCTTAAAAAAATGAATTTTCAAAATGAGCAGTTTAAACTGTGTTAGAAAAATTCAATTTTAAAAAATTTCCAATTTCATTCAAGATTTGTAATTTAGTCAAATCACATATGGTTATTTTATCTTGAGAAGCCATTTTTTACCTTGAAAAATGATTTACACCACAAACTAACCCAAATGGATCACCGCATGACACTTTTTATGATTTTTAAAATTTTATTATTATTATTGGATTTTTTAGGTTTTTCTTAATTTTCATTTTTTTTGCTATTTTTCATTGTTCCATTTTTATTTGTATTTTTCATATTTTTGGCTTTTTCTATCAAATGAGGGAGTTTAAACTAAATATGAATTTAGGGAGCACAAAATGGGGTATTTACGATGGTAATGACTAAAACCCTAAGAAAAGACTCCTCTTCTATTCTATGACATCTCTTCCCCTTTTCTTTGTACATGTGCTTGATATCTATTTATATTGTCTAGATAAAATAATCTTCAAATGTTAAGTATTTTAAAATCATCACAAGTCCATGAGTAAGAACATGGCCTTTAAGTCTGGGTGTAAACATCTCATTGTAATAATTCTTCCAAAATTTTACTTGAATATAATAGTTGGACCATGGTCTCATACTTGGCTAAAAATTATTTAAGCTTCATTAGGAAATGGGGATATAAGCTTAATAGCCAAGGAAATGGCAATGAAGATCAACTGTGGCCTTCTTCTTTACTTAATTTTTAAACAAATTTTCTTTGACACTTGCTATCCTGGATTCATCCTTCAAATTTGGTGAAATTTCTTTAAATATAACCTAAATTCTCTTCTTTTAGCCTTATTATTTCATCTAAAATCAAGAAATGACTCAAATAAGTGGCAAATTCATCAAAATTATACCAAAATAACTTAAAATTCTCAAGAGAATAGCATAAGAGATAAGTATAAAATTATACTCATCAAATCTCCCCAAACTTAGACATTTAATTGTCGTCAAGCAAATTAATCAATCCTTAATAAGGATTGAGAAATTAGCAAAAGATCAACCTACTATTATTTATGAATTTGAAAATAAAAATTCGTATTAACCTCATCATATGATAAAAGTAAATGTAATCCTGAAATATTAGTAGTACCTTGTACAATCTTCTCCCTTTGTACTTTTCAATGCAACTCAAACACATATACTAGAATTTAATGGCTAATTCCTGTAAACTAATGTTTAATCATGTAATTTAACCAATGATTCTCTCTTGAATTAGTTCTAGTTTATTTAATTGGGCAAAAACTATTCATAAATCCCTTATATTTAACTAAGATGTATATAAATCTCTCCCTAACTTCGCTGCACACCATAATAAAGTGAAAATACATATTGTGTCTACTCATCCCTTATTCATTCCCTTAATATACATAGTAGGCTACTTAATTCAATTAATTACCAAAGCTTATTAGAAACAACAAAGAATCTTGTTTTTCTAAGGAACTAAGGCTAATCCTTACTAATTTAGTCCCTTTTTTTTAATCTCATATTGATAATGAGAAAAAACCTTACTCTTTTAAGGAACAAAGGTCGATCTATACCAATTTTTTTCTCTTATCTTTTCTTTTCTAGCAACTTAGCAGTAGGAAAGAGTCTTGCTCTTTTGAGAGATTAAGATCAATTCATACCAATCGCTTTTTATCACATCATTCTTATTTACTCCTTTAGCAATTTAAATTTTTTAGGGGAAATTATAAGAGATAAGCTTCATTTACTTATTTACTCAAGATTATTGGGCTCTAAATATAAAAAAAAAGAGATAAGTATACATCTAAGTAAACTTTAAAAGTGGCATATGACTAGAGCTTAATCACAAATTCAATTAATTAATTCCTTGAAATCTTGGGCTAAATAACATGTAACTTGCGCTCAACAGAAATTCCACATTTCAATTCTAGTGACATGTACAATGTGCAATAGTGATTTAAGAAATATTTAGATATAAGCACTATTTAAACTAAAAAAAGGGGTTAAAAATTTAATAAGTTGAATTCATGAATAATAGTGGTATAACTCGTCCCTACACTTAATTTAGTACATTGTCCTCGATGTACTTTATCTTAAATGATAGGAAAAATAAATGTACACAAGAATAATATAGTGGAGAAGAAAATATTGGGGTAAGCGATACTCCCTTGAATAAGTTAGATTTATGCTAATGTCCATGACAGTTTGTTGCAAATGATGTCAGGTTGTTTGCTCAAGATAGATCTAAATAAATAAACTCAAAATAAAAGATAAGAGAATATGCTATAAAAGGGAAATTTTATTATTTTATTGATAGAATAGAACTTATACATCAACTAAGAAATTAAAAACATGAAAATTCAAAATTGCAACTAACACACACTTATTCAAACTAAACATGAAAAAGAACAATCAAACAATTCAACACAAAAAGCCTAGAAAAAGTCCAAGTCTTCTTCATTGTTCTCATCATCGAATTCGATGTTAATTAGCTCATTATCCTCATTTCCTATAGATGTCTCCTCTCGTTATTTGGATGTTGCCTCTACCCAATTATCTCTGGAGTCCATCTCTTTCACTACATCGATTAATTCCTCATCTGTTTGTGGAGGAATATTCATTCTTAACTTGGTTAGTGAGGTTGCTACAAAACTCTATCATCCTTATCTAGTACCTGAATAATTGTTTGGGAGATTGTTCAAAAATCTCTTAAGAAGTGACCAATTTCTTAACTTCTCATACCAAAACATCTTAGTTAGTAGGGGCTTTCGGTTCTTTCTGTTTAGAGGGTGACTTGTCGATGCCATCCGAGAGAAGTCCCATATGACAAAAAGTTAATAGAGACATGGAGTAACATCTCTAATGACTATCAATTATGGGTTGTTGACTAAGAGTTTGAGTTGCTTGGCTAGGACCATCACATATGGTTGACATCCTATCTAGTTAACCCAAGCATCAATTGCTTGTGTTTGGTTTAAAAGGCTAAGGCTACGACCAAATTAATGGAATGCCCTTCAACCAAACTATAAATAAAGGTAAAACACCTCATGCATGGCCATAACTCTAGTACTTTTCCTTCTCCAACTAATAGTATGGGTAAATAACTAATGGAGGGCCTGATGTGTTGCATTTTTCAAGTGGGATTATTATGTAAATTTTAGGTTATAGATTTTCTTACCACTTAATTTCAGCCAATAGTTTGTAGGGGTAATATTGCGAGGTAAGTCACAAGGTAATGTGTAGAACTTAGGAGAACGAACATACTCACTGTAGAGCTCCATCAAAATGCTGAATTTTGCTATTGATAGGCTGAACTTGAAATGCCTAAGCTAGAAAGTGATGGTGTT
The DNA here is from genome assembly GCA_024138005.1 of Lumnitzera racemosa. Lineage (NCBI taxonomy): Eukaryota > Viridiplantae > Streptophyta > Magnoliopsida > Myrtales > Combretaceae > Lumnitzera > Lumnitzera racemosa. Next base: position 82,555,118 of record JAMXBC010000008.1, on the reverse strand, counting down.
TTGTCTCTATAAGGTACTTGGTCATGCTCTAATGTTACTGTGGTAAGGAATTCTAGTGTAAGTTCCTCATACATCGATTCTTGAATGCAAAATAATTTGTCCCAACACCTATTCTCCACCATAGCATGTATTCGGGTTCCATGTTGGCTAATTTTAGAATTTCCCATTCAATGAAGCTTAAACTAGAAAAGGTTTTCTTAATGAGGGTCTCATATTGAGCTTAGTGATTGGGGTTATCGAATTCCAATAGTTATTTCAGTTAAGGTAGTAGTATAGCTAAAGGTTCCTCTTCAAATATGGGTTGTGAAGAGTTATTACGAGTGATGTGATCGGTGGTTTTTGGTGCTATAGATTGTGTTTAAAGGTTTTTTTTCTTCCCTATACTTAGTTCTTTAGCTTAGTGTTTGGAGAATTTTGGGAATGTAATGAAAGGCATTCAATATTTAAAAGTGCATATAAATAACTTATCTAAATTGATATTATCCTTTGAATTGGCAACCTACTTTTAATCAAAATCAGTAAATGCACAATTCAATCTAGGTAATAGTTAAATTTAGGAGATTACCTTGAACATTCATTGCATCTTACATAAAGGAAAGCTATTGGAAAATGGAAAGTGAGTATTAGGTAAGAGAGGTCTATATTCGGAAAGCTTGAAATAGCATAATCAAGAAAGATTCTAGTATCACTTATGTTAAATTATTATCACAAGTTTATAGTCAAGATGACAGCCGTAACCTTTGACTGTAGTTCCTCATTGAACCAATTCCTGAAAATTTTTTAGTGTAATTTTTCAATGAGAATTCCATAGGTAAGATCATGGGTGTAGTGTTTACCAATAGTTCCCTCAAACAAAAAATTTTCAATTTTTAATTTCAAACAAACCTCACATTGGAAGGAATACAATTGGGACCATAGGCATGGTCTCTAACTGTGGTCCTCTTGGACTCATTTTACCTCTCTCTTCCTTAAGCTTCGTGCCTTAGTTCATACTCATAATCCTGTTCCTCTTTTCCTTTTCCATACTAACTCTTCGTCAAGTATTTTTTAACCTTACAACACTTATGAAAATTATGAGACTAACTTATGTTGAATTGTTAAATAACTAAACCTAAATAAAAAAGAAATGAAATGAAACTTTAAATGAAAAAAAAAAACAATAGCTTAGGTTGCCTCTCAAGAAGCATTGTTATTTAAAGTTGCTTGCTCGACGAGTTAAGATCGAGGTTACCCATTTTCCTTGATCGAATAGAGGTCATACTCATGATTATCATCCTTATCTAACGTCCCTCCTAAGTATAGTTTAAGTCAATGGTTGTTTGCCTTAAAAGTTCTTCTCTTGGAGTTTGAAATCCCAACTACTCCATACTGGAATACTTGCATATAGAATAAGGCTTAGACCATCAACATCTATGCTTACCTGGAAAGAATTTCAATGGATATTGATACAATAGGACCTTGTCTCCAACTTGGAATTTCTTTCCTTACTTAATCCAATTATCCTGATAGTGTTTTGCTTGATCCTTGAATATTCTTAAATTCTAGTACGCTATTTCTTACCATTCTTCGAGCTCATTTACTTAAAGTTTCTTTATACTAGATCTCTACATATAAATGACATGCATTACCATAGACAAGCTGATATGGAGTTGTTCCAATTAACGTCTTATAGGTGATCCAATGAGCCTAAAAAGCATTATTAAGCTTCTTAGACCAATCTCTTTAACTATGCATGATTGTCTTTTTTAAAATTCGCTTGAGGTCCTTATTTATAACTTTAACCTATTCACTAGTTTAAGGGTGGTATGGGGTTGCAATCCAATGCTTAACTCCATATCGCTACAATACCTTTTCTAATTGAAACACTACAGAAGTGGGTTCCTCTATCATTAATTAATGCTTTAGGGGCACTAAATCTAGAGAAAAAACATTTTAGGAATCATTTTACTACCTTAGCATGATTAATTGGTAGAGATAGAGCTTCTTCCCATTTAGATATATAGTCTATATCTACTATAATATATTTGTTTCCATTGGAATTAGTAAATGGTCCCATAAAATCAATACTCCAAATGTAAAAAAGCTTACAAATTAATATCAAGTTTCATGGCATTTCATCTCTTTTAGAAATGTTTCTTTCCCTCTGATATCTATCACATAATTTAATAAACTTCTAAACATCCGTAAATAATGTTGGTTGATAAAAACCACACTCAAGGACCATATGAACCATTTTATTCACGCTTAGATGTCCTCTGGTTGGGCTTGCATGACGATGTTCTAAAATTTGTCGACCTTCTAAATGAGATGCATACCTACGAATCATTTGATCTTCACAAATTTTAAATGAGTATGGGTCTTCCCAAAAATAACTCCTAACATGATGGAAAAACTTCTTCCTCTATCTATAATCTAGTCTTGAAGGAATAATCCTAGTTATGATCCCAAAAATAACTCCTAACATGATGGAAAAACTTCTTCCTCTGTCTATAATCTAGTCTTGAAGGAATAATCCTAGTTATGAGATAATTAGCTATATCAGTAAACCAAAGAGTTTCCCAAGGACTTACTTAGTACAGCTTCTCGTCTAGGAACTCATCGTTTATCTCTTGCTCATTCAACTTTTCTAATGACGGATTTTCTTGGTGTAAGAAATAATCTGTTGCTAAATACTCTACTCCCTTCTTGTCTTTGATTTCTAGGTCAAATTCTCATAGTGGTAGAATCTACTTGATCAATCTCGAATTGGCATCTATTTTATGTAATAATATTACAAAGCAGAGTGGTCAATGTAAATAATAACTTTAGAGAGAATTAAATATGACATGAATTTATCAAAAGTGAAGACCATTATTAGTAGCTCTTTTTTTTTTTGTGGTGGCATAATTTTCTTGAGTTTCAGCGAGGGTCTTGCACTCTTGCTTGAATAATAAATTGGCTAGAAGTTCTTCTCCTACCTTTAAAATAACACTACCCCCAAAGCAAAGCTACTAGCATCGCAAATTAATTCAAATGGAAAGCTCCAATCAGGGGCTACCATTATTAGGGCATGAGCTAATTTATCTTTTTAAAGTGTTAAATGCATTTAGACAATCTTGATAGAATATAAACGGAGCATCTTTTTTTAGTAGTTGGGTTAATGGTTTGGCTATTTCTAATTTTTTTTTTATAAATTTCCTATAAAACCCAAAATGACTTACGAAACTATGTATGGCTTTAAAAAATATGGGAGTAGGTAATTTTGCAATAGTGCCAATTTTAGCATTATCAACCTCTATACCTTCTTAAGACACTTTGTGTCCTAGCACTATGCCCTCTTGTACCATAAAATGACACTTTTCCCAATTAAAAACTAAATTAGTTTCCTCATATCTAGCCAAAACTTTTTGTAGATTCCTAAGGCAATGCTCAAATAAATTCTTGAAAACTGAGAAGTTATTCATAAAGACTTCCATTATATTTACCATCATGTACCATTGAAAAGTTGCAGGTGCATTGCAGAAACCAAAAGGCATTCATCTACAGGCAAAGGTATCATAAGGACAAGTAAAAGTTGTTTTCTCTTATTCCTTTAAGGTAATAAGAATTTGAAAATAACTGGATAAACCGACTAAAAACCAATAAAACATATGGCTTAATCCAACATCTAGTTAACAAATGGCAAAGGGAAGTGGTCCTTTTTTGTAGCATCATTGAGCTTCCTATAATTGATACAGGCTTGCCAACTTGTAACTGCTCTTATTGGTATTAGCTCATTTCTCTCATTCAGTACTATTGTCATGCCTCCCTTTTTAGGTACAACCTATACAAGAATAACCTAAGAGTTGTTAGAAGGAAGGTAAATTATACCTGCATCTAGAAGCTCAATTACTTCTACCTTGACTACTTCTTTCATATTTAGGTTCAGGTCTCTCTACAGTTATACTACAAGTTTGTGACCTTCTTCTAAGAGGATTTTATTAGTGTTGAATGAAGGGTTAATTCCCTTAATGTTAGAAATCTTCCATGTAATCTCCCTCTTACGATCTCTTAGCACATTCAGAAACTTCTCCTTTTGTTGGGTAATTAGCTTTGAGGACACTATAATAGGTAATTTTGAGTTCTTCTCCTGAAAAGCATACTTTAAATAATATGATGGTTCCATAATAAAAGGCTTCAATTTTGCTCATTTTACCTACTCAAACCTCTCAAACCTTCTCTTCATAAATGGAGGATTGGCTTCTAATTAAGCTTCTGCATCAAATACATTTAGATCATTAGGTGACTCTTCCTGGATTCCCTATTTCAAACATGAATCTAAAGGATCTTTGCTCAATAATTCCTATAAGTATTACATTGAAGAGTCAATAGTATCAAGACTGAAGCATGTGTTACCCTATTCAACACAATTTTTGATTGCTTCTTTTATTTTAATTATTATCTTCTCTTCTCCTACCTTTAACTTAAGCTTACCATCTCTAACATCTATTATAACTTTAGTTGTAGCAAAAAGGGGTATGCCTAAGATGAGTGGCACTTCAATATCCTCATAAATCTCAAAGATAACAAAATCGTGAAGAAATATGAATTTATCTACTTTAAAAAGCACATCTTTGATTATACCTCTAGGGTATGTTATTAATCTATTAGGCAGTTGTAAACTCATTCGAGTTGATTTAGGTTCACCTAGGCCTAACTATTTAAACAACTTATAAGATATTAAATTTATGCTAGCTCTCAGATAGATTGATGCTTTCTTAATAGATAACTTCTAATAAGGTAAAGGATATTAAAATTCCTTAGGTCCTTTAGCTTTTGGGAAGATTATTCTGTAGGATAGTTAAACACTCTTCATTAAGCATAACCATGGATAATTCTTCTAGTTTCTTCTTGTTGGAGAGTAGCTGCTTTAACAACTTAGCATATTTAGGTATATGTGACAAAGCTTCCATAAGGAGTAAATTAATGTCTAGCTGTTTAGATAAATCCAGAAACCTACCATATTGCTCATCTCAGCATTCTTTTTACAGTGATAGCTGGTCTTATAATACTAGAGTCGACTTTACTAATTGACGGTTTAATATAATTGAACATAGTCTTTAACGCTTTACTGTTATTGGCCATCACTCTAGTCTTCTCAAACATAAACAAGAACAATTAAATAGATTTGGATTAACTTAAAAGAAAGCAATAGAAAAATAATAGAGCAATAAAGGAATGAGCTTTCCTAATCAACAAGCCCTAACAACGGCACCAAAGACTTGATGGGTTTGTATCATGCTACTTAGGCAAGTGTACCTATTATATAATATATAGAGGACTACTACTGCCTAAGTTTATTGGTCCCACAAGTACTGAACACTAACTCACTCATACTAAATTACTCCAATTAAAATTGAATAATAATGATAATAGCGATGGATTAAAGGATAAAATGGATTTTAAGAAACAAACACTAATTAAGACTAATACCAACAATGAAAGCAATTAACAAAAACCTAATTAACCATGAAATGTGATATCTAGACTTTAATTACCACGAGATTAATATATAGTAGCCTAAGGTTTCTAGTGTAATCCTTATTCTTATTAACCAGAGAAATTCAATTGTTAAATTAATAAGAATAGCTTCTCTAGTAATTTCTAATCCTAATCACATTATACTTAAATTGCTTCTGGCATAAAACTCCTTAAAACAGCATTAAAAGCAAGAATTCCGTAATAAACAACATGGTAGAAATTTTAATTTTGGAAGAAGTGTATAACTTATCTCTAAACTTATGGTAGATCTATTTATGTATTGGCTTCACGACTCTAATATATAAAATATAATAATTAAGTTAAAACCCTAGAAATAACAACTTAATAAAAGAAAACACGTAATTGAATTACTAAGAACAAGATAATTTCATTAGAATAATAAAAACAAAGTACACTACATGTTAACTCAAAGTTACAGGTCTAGATATCAATGTTTCTATTTTACAGACATGATAAAGACAAGAACTTTCATGATAGAAATGACTAAAACTCTAAGAAAAGACTCCTCTTCTATTCTATGATGTCTCTTCGCCCATTTTTGTACATGTGTTTGATATCTGTTTATATTGTTTAGACAAAGTAATCTTCAAAAGGCAAGTGTTTTAAACTCTTCATAAGTCCATAGGTAAGAGCATAGTTGTTAAGTCTAGGCATTGACTGCTCATTGCAACAATTCTTCAAAATTTAGACTTAAACTAAATGACAAGAGGATCATGGGTACAAATTAAGGCTGCGGAGTTGGACCATAATCTTATACTTAGCCAAAAATTCTTCCAACTTCACTTGGAAATTGAGAATTTGGACTTCATGGCTAAAGAACATAGTTGTAAATTCAACCGTGGTCTTCCTCTTTATTTAATTCTTGGACAAATTCTCTTTGACACTTGCTATCCTTGATTCATCCTCCAAATTTGGTGAAAATTTCTTCAAGAATCACCTAAATTCTCTTCTTTTATCGCTTTATTTGAAACTTGAAATCAAGGAATGACTCAAATTAGTGGCAAATTCATTAAAATTATACTAAAATAACTTAAAATTCTCAAGAAAATAACATAATAGATAAGTGTAAAATTAATCCTATCAGTGGTTCCTCTAACATAGGTCCTAACACGAATGATAACTCAACTCCTCCACTTGTGCTTGTCACCATTCAGGAGCAAAGAACTCTTGGCATTCCCTCCTTAGATTTTTTTTTTTTTTTTTTTGCACTAGGAGGATGTTTATGATCTTATCTCCTTATATGATAGGAGAATTACCACCTCCGACTCTGCTCTTAGGGATGGACTTAGGTCCATAACTTTGATGAAGGGCATTATCTTTCCTTAAGATTAGAGGATCCTAAGGAACGATGCCAAGAGAGCTAATGGTAGCATGAAAGAGATAATTTCCACTAAACTTTAAGACATAAGTTGTTTATGCAGTTACTAACTTATTTTAAAATTGTAGGTGAATGGGTAAGTTATGACCACTTAAGATGAAGCTGCAGCTTCGAAGTAGAGGGTAAGTGTCGTTCTTCTTAGTAAATATGTTCAGCCTATTATAGATCTTACATGCATTCATATGTATAGAGGATGGGTGAAGCCTACAATGTATCAAGGGCCTAGACTCTTGTTGTTGAAAGGCTAAGATTAAGGCTAAGTTGGAGGATGAAAAGCCTCAAAACCTCTTGATCTCCAAATAGAATGCACATAAAGAAGCACCAAAGGAGCTTTGTACTATGAAAGGTCAAAATGAAGATCTTAATAAGAAGGTGAAGGACCTCAAGTATCGATTGTGGGAATAGAAGGAGAAGTGTTGATCCTTGAGTAAGTCCTACACTTCCTTGAGCGAGAACAAGTTTGCACTAAAGAAGGAAATCAAATAACTTAAGGATAACTCTACTTGCCAATAAGCTCAAATCACTGAGTTAAAGTAAGCTTCCAAGCTTAAGATTTCTATTGAGGAAGCTCTTAACAACAAGACATCGAGTAGGCAACATGAAAATCCTTTTCATAAGAAACTTCTTTAGGGTATCCAATTGATTAGGGAGGAGTTGTTGAAGTTGCATCTTGACTATGACCTTTCCTATCTTAACTTCACTAATGTAGATGATGACGAAGGGGATGAAGATGAAGATGAGGAGTCAAGGGAAAAGGGCATAGACTAAGAACAAAGTCATGAAAACCCTAAGCTAATGGAAGTTCCTACTCCAATAGAGGCTCCTTTAGTTGACAAAGATCTAACAGAGAAAGATGCAACTATCGAGAAAGCAACCAAATAGCATTCTATTTGATTTTTTTATTATTTAGTTGTTTGGATTGGAATGCTAATCTTTTGTTGTTGTACCGTTGTTCGATTCCTTTTCCCTCTACTTGACCAATATAATTTTTGTTGTTAATTATTTTTATGTATGTTTCCTTTATACACATTTAATTGGTTAGCTTAAATACAACCAACTTGTCTAAAGAGACTAAGTGTTTAGTATCCATATTCCATGGATTAGGTTAGGATACAAGGTGATTACCCACTAACCCTTTATGGCGTGGACCTTAGAATTAGTTTGTTAATTGTATTAGTGTTAGTTATCTCTCATGGATTTTGATGATAACAAAAAGAGAAGAATACTAATGAATTAACAAGTGTGCAGGTATTCAAAAAGTGCTTTAGAAATTTTAAAATTGTAAATTGAGGTACATTTAGAAACTTATTCAAAAGATTTGAATTTATTGAAAAAGAGACTAATCTAAAAATCTTTAGAAAGTGTTTCAGAAGTCTTGTTCTTAGACTTCAGAAAAAAGAAGACTAATACTCTTCAGAAGCTTATTTAGAATGTAAGTTTGGAAGAATGACGCTGAAAATAAATTTAATTCAGATTCGAATTAATCATAGCTTAGCTCCTCTAGATTGAGTATATTAGGGAAATACACTTAATCCCGTTTCACTTAAGATGAAATCAAGATCCTTGGGGATTATTTTTAAGAGAAAATATATTTGCATAAATCAAGATATATACAAGAATGGCTAAAGATAAGGTTAATTTGGATTTTATGGAATTTCAAAATTTGAACATGAGGCTTATCTAGAAGTTACCAATAAAGCACATCTTTTCAAATTCAAATCAAAAGCTTATCTGATGGTTTTGGTTTGATGAATATCTATTCATGATCTAAACATGATAAGGAGAGTTGTTTTTGAATTTCAAAATGTTGAGATCTTCTCAAAATATCTAAGGATTATGTTTAACAAATAATTCTTGGATAAATACGAAAGTGAAGATAGTCTTCATAAATTTGGCCGCTGGAAGATTTATTCAAAACTTCATTTTACACACAACTCTAGAAAAAGTTTTCACAACACAAAAAAGTTGTGATCAGATTCTACCTTTTGAAAAGTTATAAAAAGTCCTTAGGGTACTTCTTCAGAAAGCTACATCGAAGCAAACAATACAACAATCATTATTTCTCTTGAGAGCGAAATTACTTGAGATTTTTATTTCTATTCTCATTTCTAATTTGTAACTTTTATTTGTTGGTTAAGTGTTGAGACTAGTACATTTGTACTCTATAGATCTGTATTAGCCTAGATTGTTGAGAGGTTAGATAAGCATAATAGAGTGTTATAAAGTCCATGTGTAACAAGTGCTTGTAATCTTTTATGATTTGATTTAGTAGATCTAGTGGAATGACACTAGTAAAGTAGATTGGGTTCCCAGTAGTGGAGCTGGAAGAGAGCAATAGGTAGAAGGTCCAAGCTCTATAAAATCTCAACTTGATATTCTCCTTCCTTACTCTTTGAATTTGCTTTATTAATTGTTGTGTATTGAATTATTAAAAGATCACTATTCACCATTATAAGTTGTTAAGAGGGGTAATTTTATTTTTCTTAAATTGAAAAGTTTTTCAAAAGTTTAAAGATATCAATTCATCCCCTCCTCCCCCTTTATACAGGACCAACAATTGGCATTGAAGCTTCGCTCTAATATCTTCTAGAGTTCAAGATCATGGGTGAATCAAGTGATAGTTTAATAGTTCAACTTGGTAAGGCACCATTTTTTTATAGAACTAACTTTCCCTATTGGAAATTCAGGATAAAGACTTATGTGAAGGTATCAGGTTATCAGGCTTGGCAAATTATTTCTATAAGAGATCTTAAAGTTCCAACCATCATTACGTTAAGAGATGATATCACCAAAGCCGAACTGAATTCAAAGGCTAAGAATCTTTTGTTGAGTATTAGTGCATGATCGCAATTTTATCTAATTACTTCTTGTGCTACAGTTAAAGATGTGTAGGACACTTTTGAGTAAACCTATAAAGGGACAAAAACAATCAAGGATAAAAGAATCAACTTGTTGGTTCAACAATATGAGACCTTTCAAATTCTTCTTGGTGAAGAAATCAAACACTCTTTCAGTAGATTTACTACTATAACTAATGAATTATCTTCTCTTAGCAAAATTATTAGTGATGCGGCTATGGTACGTAAGATGCTAAGGATTTTTCCCAAAATTTGGAATGCAAAGAAAACTGCCATAAAAAAAGTTTATGATCTAAAAACATTAACTCTAAGTCAATTGCATAATAAGCTCATGGCATATGAAACTGATTTTCTCAAATCAAAAAGTACTTCAAAGGATACGAATAAGAAGGCTACAACATTTAAGGCCAAAGAAGTAGAAGTTAATTCGAACAATGATGATTCATCTGATGATGATGATGAAGACGATGAAGAGGTCATATGGTTGGCAAGGCATTTGAATATATTGCTCAAGAAAAGACGTAAAAAACCATATAGTTCTAATATTTTTAAATCTAACAAGAATCAAAATGATGCAGGAAATGGTACTAAGGAAAAGAAGGAAGTTATTTGTTACGGATGTAAAAAAATTGGGCATATTAAGTACAAGTGTCCACTGCTTTTGAAAAAGCTTCGTAAATATAAAAAGAAGCAAAAAGGCTTGCTAGCAACATGGAGTGATTTAGATAAGTCAAAGTTTGAGGAAGAAGGTTTGAATGATAAAGCTGATGAAGCAAATTTATGTTTGAAGGCACGTTCTAAAGTAAGTTCTAAATCTGAATTTGAATCCGATAAAGATTATATGCCTAATGATATTTGTATTGAAATCAACAAATTGTTAAAAGCACTTTCAAGAGCCATTGATAAAATTTCAAAAGTTGAAAATGAAAATAAGGCTTTGAAGAATGAAAAACAAGCTCTCATTCAAACAAACAAGCTTTTGGTTAATGAAAATGATTTTTAGAAAAATGATTATGAAGCTTTACATGTTGCAAGAGTAGCTTTAGTAAATGAAAATCTTCTTTTGAAAGAGGAGACCAAAAGTTTGAAAAATTGTGTGGTGGATTTATCTAGGTTAATAAAAAACACATTTCAAAAATTTGATGAAAGTGATACGAAGTCACAAATGTTGATTTCTAGTCAAAGAATGGGTAATTCAAAATCTTGACTTAGTTTCGAATTTGGAGATACATCTAAAACAAAGAGAGAAATAGTGTTTTTCAAATTAAAAAGTGAAAATAAAGAACATTCAAAGAAAAGGATAAAGGCAAAACGGTTGAACCTATCAAAAGATAACACAGACAATATTCATAAAACAAAGAGAAGTATTCTTTTAGAAGGTATAACAGAGGGTTGCACAAAAGGTATGTTAGAGACTACCCAAAACAAAACCAAAGGCATAAGGTAAGTAACGAGTATGATTATTCTTCTATCTATACATGTTTCTTCTATAACAAGTTGGGTCATATTGAAAAATACTGCTTTTATAAAAATTGCAAGCTTAGTAAAAACCAAGTAAATGCAAATAATATCACGAACTTGAATTTTAAAGGATCTAAGCTTGTTTGGGTTCTTACGAATGTCTAATCATTCTTTTAATGATTACAAGTCATGAAACAACATTTAATTTGAGATAATTCTTAATCAATAAAGCCTCATTCAAAGTGAAAGTATGGAATGAGTGATATAAACAAACTTGGTAATCTTGTTCTATTTTTTTTTTTAATCTTCATGTTATATTTCATTATTAATCATAATAAATAATTGGTATCATTTTGAGTAGGAGCTCTTTTTCAAAAATATGTTTTTATAAGGAGAAAAAAAAAAGATGTTGAATTTTTTTTTTAAAGAAAAACATGGCTTTGATCTATTTTATTAAGGGGCCGTAGTGATATCAATTTTTTTTTCTTTATAAAAATTGGTTATCTTCTTACATAGAAAAAGGGAGAGAAAAATTGTCAGAAATTTTATTATAAAAATATATGGTTGTTTTTTTTTATGATAACAAAAAGGGTGAGAAATGCCAAAAAATAATTAAGTACTAAAAAAGAGAAGTAAACATGACAGCACAATAGTTTAAACAATTTGTCATTATTGTCAAATAATGTTTCTTTCTTGTCGTTTATAGTGGACATTGAAATATTACATGTTTTTAGACCTACATATGTTTTGTTATCATCAAAAGGGGAGAAAATGTTAGATATCTCTCATGAATTTTTATGATAACAAAAAGAGAAGAACACTAATGAATTAACAAATGTGTGGGTATTCAAAAAGTACTTTAGAAATTTTAAATTTGCAAATTGAGGTGTATTTAGAAACTTATTCAAAAGGTCTAAATTTATTGAAAAAGAGACTAGTCTGAAAATCTTTAGAAAGTGTTTTAGAAGCCTTTATAAGAAGAATTGATACACCACTTTAGAAACTTGTTTTGAGACTTCAAAAAAAAAAAGAAAATTGATACTCTTCAGAAGGTTATTTAGAAAATAAGTTTGGAAGAATGACGTTGAAAATAAATTTAATTCAGATTTGAATTAATCATGGCTTAGCTCCTCTAGATTTAGTATATTAGGAAAATATACTTAATTCCATTTTACTTAAGATGGAATCAAGATCCTTAAGGATTATTTTTAAGTGAAAATATATTTGGATAAATCAAGATATATACAAGAATGGATGAGGATAAGGTTTATTTGGATTTTGTGGAATTTCAAATTTTGAACATGAAGCTTATCTACAAGTTACCAATAAAGCATATCTTTTCAAATTCAAATCAAAAGCCTATCTAATGGTTATGGATTGATGAATATCTTATCTAAACAAGATAAGGAGAAGTTTTTTTTTTTTTTAAATTTCAAAATGCCAAGATCTTCTCAAAATAACTAAAGATTATATTTAACAAATAATTTTAGATAAATATAGAAGTGAAGATAATCTTCAGAAGTTTAGCCGTTGGAAGATTTATTCAAAACTTCATTTTACACATAACAACAACAACTTTGGTAAAAGTTTTCGCAACACAAAAATGTTATGATCAAATTCTTCCTTTTGAAAAGTTACAAAAAGTCCTTTAGATACTTCTTCAGAAAGTTACATCGAAGCAAACAATATAACAATCGTTATTTCTCTTAAGAGTGAAATTAATTGAGATTTATATTTCTATTCTTACTTCTAATTTGCAACTTTTATTTGTTGGTTAAGTGTTGAGACAAGTATATTTATACTCTGTAGATCTGTATTAGCCTAGATTATTGAGAGGCTTGATAGGCATAACAAATTATCGTAAAGTTTATGTGTAACAAGTGCTTGTAATATTTTATGATTTGATTTAGTGGATCAAGTGGAATGGTATTAGTGTAATAGATCAAGTCCCTAGCAGTAGAGCCAGAAGAAAGCAGTAAGTAAAAGGCCGAAACTTTATAGAATCTCAACTTGATATTCACTTTCCTTACTCTTTTAATTTGTTTATTAATTATTATGTAGTGAATTATTAAAATATCACTATTCATCATTATTAGTTGTTAAGAGGGATAATTTTATTTTTCTTATATCGAAAATTTTTTGAAAACCTTAAAGATATCAATTCACCCCCCTCTTGATATCTTATACGAGACCAATAATTAGGTTAGAACCATCATATTTGCTTATTCATTGAGCTAGCTTGAACTTTAAAATTCATTAATCCATTAATCATAGTTAGGTCGGGATGTAATAGAATAAAGCTACAATAATGTACAAGCATTTGATAAAAAATATTACTTCATTGTATCATTACTTGAATTTTGTTGCACATAACATGAACAAATAACATTGATTCAAAAGAAACTTTGAAAACAAACAACTAGTCGCAATTGACATGAAAGTTACATTTAGAATTTAGCTCATAAGAAGAGATTACTTAAAGTATAACTTCAAATTCTTGGCATTCAATACTCTGGGGATGACTTGCCCATCTAGGCTCTCCAACTTGTATGCACCATTCCTTACATCTTTTCAAATGCGAACTAGATCTTCTCAATTTGTTGTAAGCTTTCCTTGGCCATCTTGTACCCCTATTGCTCCATCTTGTGGCACACCAAGTCTTTAAGGTGAAAAACCTATGTTTCACCTTCCGATTATAACATTATGTTGCCCTGTGTTGAGATGCTGCAATTTTGGCCATTGTCATATCTCTGATTTCCTCTATGGTATCCAAATTAGCTGTAAGGCTGATTTGATTAGCCATAACATTAATGCTTTGCGTGCATAGACTTGGAAGCTCTAACCCAATAAGAAAGATGGATTTTGACCTGAATGCTAAATAGAAAAGGAGTTTCACTTATTGATATCTTATGTATGGTCCTATATCCCTATAAGATGTTTGGAAGCTTATTAGTCTACTTTCCTTTTTCCGAGTCCACTCTCTACTTTAAAATATAAAATATAGTTTTGTCTACTACTTATACTTGCCCCTTAATCAACAAATGTGCAACTAAGGTGTAATTCAATTGAATATCATGCTTTTTTCATAAAGCTTGGAACTTATCATCATCGAACTATAGACCATTGTTAATAATAATTATATAAGGAACTTTAAATCTTAACAAGATGAAATTGAAAACTAATGACTTTACATTTTTCTTAGTAATTTTTGCTACTGCCTTGGCCTCCACCTACTTGGTGAAGTAATCAACTGCAACAAATACAATTTGCCATTGCCTTATGGCCTCTAAAAAGGGTCCCAAAATGTTTAAGCCTTACTACGCAAAAGGCTAGGGACTAGTCAAATGTTGAAATTCACCAGAGGGAGCATGACTTGTTACATCATGCTTCTAACATTGTAAGCAATGCTATACCAAATCTTTTGTAGTGTCTTTCATGGTTAGCCAATAATATCTAAACCTAAATAGTTGAGTATAAAATGTTTGGGACTTCACATGGTTATTATAACCCCTGCATAAAGATTGGAAAGAAATCATTGCGCCTCTTTGGGTGTGAGGTAATGAAGGTAAGGCTGATTAAGGGCACGTTTATATAGTTGGTCATTGATCAGGGTTGTAACTAGTAGCTTAGTATATGAGCCTCTAAGCTTCTTTCTTATCGATAGGCTGCGCTCCATCTTTCATATAGTCAATAATTAGATCCATCCAAGACTTTTCCTTTAGCATAAGTTATACCTCAAGACACTACTTCAATTTCTCTAAGCTCTTGTTCGACAAATATTCGATTAAGAGTTGGTCATTCAAATCTAGGAATGATGTAGAAGCTAACGAAGATAATTTGTCGGTAGACATATTTTGTACCCTTGGTACCTTTGTGATTGAAAAGGATGAGAACTCTTTAGTGAGCGTTTGTATAATGGTTAAGTGCTAGTTCATCACCTCACCTTTTGCTGTATAGTCTCCCTTTACTTGATGGACAATTAATTATGAATTAGAAAAAAACCCTAGTCTTTTTGCTCCTACCTGTTTGGCTAGCTCAGTTTGGCAATTAGTGCTTTATATTCAACTTCATTATTACTTGCTGGGAACCCAAATTTAAGTGCATATTAAACCCTTAGGTCATGTGGTCCTCATTTGTAAACTCTACAACCAATTTTAGTGCATATCGAATCCTTAAGTTAAGTGGATTCTTCTCGAGTTGAGAAGCCATCCACATACAAATTTCACTAAGGCTTCTCAACTAGATCTTGGGATTTAGATGATCATATGCATGTTGAGAAATTATATTTGTCGAGTTTTCTGTGTCTACTAAGATCTTCTTGACTTTAAAATTTGTGATCCTTGTGTTGATAATTAGCGCATCATCATAGGGCTTTTGGATGCTTTCATAATCACTTTCTAAAAAAAAGATCCAATTGTCAACTTTCATCTTCTTACCCTACATATTGTAAACATGATCAAAGATGTTAATAAAGCTCGAAGAGCAAGACTAACCTAAATTAGAAGGTTTGCTAACTATAGGGTTGATAACAGCATTTGGGGCCCTATTGTTGTCATTATTACCATCTTCTCTTCCATCTCTTCTTGCTTGAATAGGTTATTCATCTCGATCTTGATCATTGCTCCTCCTTTAGGTTGGTTACTTAATATTCTCTGCATTGCGACCCAGAAATTTCCTTAGATAGCCTCTTTGAACGGCATCTTCAATGGAATTTTTAAGTTATATACACTCATTAGTATTCTAACCTCTATTATGGTGAAAGTTACAATACTTATTCACTCCTCCTAAAGGGATTCCCTTTCATCCTTTTTTGCTACAGTATAATCCTCTAATTACAAACATCTATAAGAATGTCAGTTATGGGATGGTTAATGGGAGTATGAGTGGTAAAGGTTGGAACTTACGATCTTTTCTTATGTCTACTACATCCCCCTAAAAAACGAACACTATGGCTACCAAGATGACCTTTCGCACTTAGGTGAATCTTGTTACTCTTAGGGTTAGACTTGTTTAGGTTGGCTTCTCCCCAAGCTTTGATATTATCTTCCTATCTAATGTACGAAGTTACTTTGGCATTGAATTCAACAAATGCCTTGGGCTTGTTCTCAACCAAAGACTTAAAAAAGTCTCCATACAGCTTCACCTCATCAATAATCACATTTAAAGATGTACTCATGTTGAGTTTTAGGGTTTAAACAATCTTGGCAATGAACCAAGCCAAATATTCCCTTATGGTCTCATTAGGCTTTTGCTTGGTTGTGTTAAGGAAAAAGGAGTCTTTAATTAGAAGTTTACTTGCAAGGAAGTATTGTAGGAGCACTTCTACTAAATCATCAAAATAAGTTTTTGAACCAAGTGCTTGCAGCATTTTCTAAAGTCAATAGGAAGGCTTAGCAAACAATTGCATCACTTAGGTAGTATAACTTGGCTAACGTACGTTAGTATCCCAAATGATCTTTCGAATCCTTAATCCCATCATATATTTTAAACTACGAAGGTTTGATATGTCGAGGAATCACTTCCTTTAGGATCTCTAGGATAAAGGGACTTTTTTTTTTATTTAGAATAAACTATTAACTTGTTGAAGCAAGGGCACTAAGATGCAATGGACTTATATGATGTGTCTACTTTGGTGCTTTCCCTTTATCGATTTTCTTGAGAGTAAGAGCTTGAGTTTCATGTACTACTCTAGCTTACTTGACTTGTTGCTCGAGAGAGTGGATAGAGTTGTCAAAGTTATTCATATTACCTAAATTTGTTCATTATTTTGGTTCGACAGCATATTTACTTATACCAAAATTGAAGAGCTCATCGTTTTTCCTTACTAATTCTTGATTTTCCCTTGCTAAGTTGGCATAAGGTTGTTCCAACATAAAAAAATCCATTACCTCTTCAGTGGTGCTACCCAATCCCCTCTGAAAGTTGTTGGGAAGTGGCAGTACCACTAGCACTTTTTGTAAACTAGTTTTGGCTACCATAGTTGGGTTTTGAACATAAACGATGCCAAAATGTCATCGTTAAGAATTTTAGTTGGTCCTTGTTGGTTTGTAAAGAATGTAATACTTCAGGATCTCAATCCCATATGATCAGGTTATGATCTAAGCCCTAAATTGAAGACATCGGGTTATGTTTCCATTTTCGTTCAAACTTTACTGTAAGATTAGAAAGTTAGACAAAGTATTTTAATAAAGTCAATTTTTGAAAATAAACTATACAAAAATATCAATTTAAGAAAAACGTCAATTTATTAATAAAGCCAATAATTATTAAAAATGCAAAATTCGAGTTTTAAGATATAACGAGATATTAGAGATATGTTATTTGACTTTAAAAAATAATAAGTGAAGTCGAATTAAATACATATATATAATAATTAATTATAAAAAAAGGAAAATTAATATAAAATCATGGAAAATTAACTAAAAAGTGAATGGATGAGTCATCAATGATATGGCAACATGGGAAATAATGTAAAAGATGAGTCATCAACAATTTACTAGGAAATTAACACTTAAGCTTGTAAAAACTAAAAAATGATATGTGTATGCCACATGTCTAATTTTTAATAAATCTAATCAACTTGTAAATTATAAATAGGACCTAAACACATTAAAAACAACATTTTAGAAGTATGAAAACAAAAGAAAATTATTGAAGAAAAATAGAAAAAAAAAAGAAAAACAGGGTACGATTTGATATAAGGCGACTTGCTAGGTTAGGAGCAACCTATCCTAAAGTGGCTTAGGGGTTAAAGAGAGGATGGTATGCTTAGTTGTTTTGATAAGGTTGGGTAATTCGATAGTGGTCAAAGGTGACCAGTTCAAGGAACCAAAATTCCAACTGAATGTTTCCTAATTTTCTAAAAATACTAAATGGTTTTAATTAATTATTAAAATTGGTTTTCTAGGGTTATTTTATGTGTATATTAATGTAGTAATTATATTTTAATTAAATAATTAGTGAAAATATAGTGCTTAAGGAGTTGCTCTGTTTGGACGAAAATTAGATTAAATTTTGGAAATATTAAATAAGGTCCTTTCAAGTTGAATTTTTGTACATAACATACTTAATATATGTATTTAATTGTAGGAATAACAATTTTTTAAAACAAGCAAGTTTACTATTTATTATAATTATTTTGGATAAAACTAACAATTTTGCTATTTTGTTGGATTAATTGGTTTATGATAAAATCAATGTATGAGCCCAATGTATTTTGATTTTTGGAAGTTTATAATGACGTTTGGAACAGTTGATTTTTATATTGTGATTAAATTCACTAATTTTGAACTAAAATGGTATTTTTAGAAATATAGGCAATAAGCTAGCTTAGTACAAATAATGGTCAATATCTAAAGTGTATATTTTTGTGAGTTCATAGTATTTTTGGTATAATTAATAGGGCTCATATACTATTTATTGTGTATTTTCCTTGTATAAATCTATATATTAGCCTAATATGCAAAAGAGTCAATCAAACTATTAAAGTGGTTGCTAGATAATGTAAGATCAATAACTTTGACATGTAATTGATATTGAGCATGGTTGAAAAGTATAATATTGAGTTGAAAAGTATAATATCGAGTTGATTACGAAGTTATAATAACGTACGGTCGAATCAATAATAGAAAGGATATTTTTGGATTTTTAAAAATATTGATTATTCTTGATTCTTAAGATATCTTGATAATAGTCAAAATAATGATTATGATAATATAAAGTTTATTAAAATTAGATAATAAATGAATAAGATACGATTAGAATAAGCTTGGAAATGTAATAGTAAAAGCTTGGAAATGTAATAGTAAAAGCTTATAAGAGTTTGGTATCGACCTGTAGTTAATTTGGGATATATGTGTATTTTCCTAGGTGTGATAAGCAAGAAAGGACCATATAGTAAAGCTTAAGATTTTATGCTACTATTAAACCCTAGTAAGTGGATATTTCTATTTTTGTACAAGTAGACTTATGTCTACTTGACTTGGAGTCAGTTGTGTTATAAATTGTAATGATGTGCTATATTGATTCGATACATGATTTTGTTGAATGTGTGTTAACTAAGTGAAATGTTTCTTTATGCATAATTGATTTGCTGATACGTATTTCGACTTGGAAAACTTTTAAATTGAACTGTCCTTTAAGGAGTTCGCCTAAGTGAGCCTTATGTGAAGGAATGTATGATAAAGTTGAGAAATAAAGTTGAAGTTGAGATAGTCGAATTATTTATGATGTGGAACCTAAGATTTATGCTTGATACTGAGTTATTGTATTGTTTATTACATTCATGGCATGGCATGAAATGACCTATGGGTTAAGTTTGTGAAAGCTTGAACACTGTTGAGTTAGGTTTTAAGCATATAGAACTACATTGCTCAACTTAATCGTAGGGTTTTAGCTAGACTAACTATGTGTTGAATTTTCAAACCATAGTAAGTGGTTTTTATTGGGGGTCCTACTCATAAGCAGTTCCTTATTCCCTTAGGTTCCCAGATGTTATATTCAAATGCCTAGGTATGTCGACTAATTAGATGAGGAATTGGAAAAGTATA
This sequence comes from Lumnitzera racemosa, assembly GCA_024138005.1. NCBI lineage: Eukaryota > Viridiplantae > Streptophyta > Magnoliopsida > Myrtales > Combretaceae > Lumnitzera > Lumnitzera racemosa. Next base: position 82,535,352 of record JAMXBC010000008.1, on the reverse strand, counting down.
AGATATCGGTGTCGATATATGTCACGTACATTAGTGTGCCACGAATTTCCTGCATAAAAAATTTGTATTAATAACTCGGGGTATGAAATTGAATGCTTTATAGTATTGATCCTTATGAATGTGTATTATACTTGTTCTATACTTTTTTTATCCACTCTCACTTAGCTCATAGAAAGTTGAGGGGATACTTATATATCCTTAGGTTATGAAGAGAATTGACTAGGCATCAACATCAGTTGGAGAAAAAGTCTTTGAAGAGCTTTTAGGACGGAGTTGGCCATTTTTAAAGAAGTTTTACTATATTTTGATCTTAGTTCCATGAAGGATCTTTACATATGAAATAAAAAAAAAAGTACTATGTTTTAGGTTTGGTTAAGTTTGATGATGTGCACTTTTGTATAAACAAGTGTAATGCTAAACTCCATTGTAGTACTGTTTTATTATAAATAGAACTTTTATTGAATATAAACAAGTATTCTTATATGATAACGCATTCAGTGCTATGCTGGGATGTGACATCCTTTAGGTGATATCAAAGCATAAATTAGGGACCATAGTGTTACATGAGTGTAAGGTATGTGGGGTAGTTAAGTACCATACGAACTTAACTTTGCTAGTGGTGACCAATATAAGGAAACTGACTATGTCTATTGTGTTTACTGCTATCCAGAAAGTGGTGGAAACTTGAGCAAGTGGTCATCCTAGTTCATCAATTACTCTTAAGAGACAGATTAGGGAGGAACAATAACATCAACCAAATCAAGCTCCGCCTATACAAGTAATGGAAGTAGTGCAGCAACTTGCAATTGCTTTAGCTAGGGCTAGTGGAGTGGATGGGGATAAGTTAGCTCAGGTGTAACATATAGTGAAACCGTTTGACAGGACAAAAACTGACCTTTTAGTTGCAAAAGAATGGATCAATTTGTTAGAAAGGGCTTTTGAAGTACACGAGGTCAAAGATAATAAAAGGGTGGGGTTTGCCACTATTTTATTGGATGGATGCACAAATAATTGGTAAAGAAGTAAGAAACAGACAATAGTAAAGCCCATAGGTTGGAATGCCTTTAGGGATGCATTTTTAGAGTAGTATTTCCCTAAATGTGTGAAGGAGCAAACGTATGAAGAATATTGTAAGTTGAGGTAAGTAGGTAAGACAATTGAAGGATATGAATAGGAGTTTAATAGGTTGTTGAGTTTAATGAACTTACTAAGGTTGGTCGGTTTAGGGTTGGACTTGATCTTTATTTTCAAGCTGAGTTTAAAAGGACAAGGCTAGTGCGATATGCTGATATGATCATTAAGACTTGTTTGATTAAGCAAGATTGTGACTTATAAAGGGCAACTGAAGAAATAGAAAGTAAGAAAAGAAAATTTATAGGGAGTTTTAACAATAACTTGTAATGACAAGAGGAAAAAGAGCCTATCTACCCCTTAATAAGAATTAGAGGTCAGGATGAAGCTATGCTACTTTGTTGGAAATGTAATGGTAAGCATTAAGCTATGCAATATCCATAACTATAGGGGAAAAGTTTTAGGTATAGAGAAGTTGGGCATATGGCTAGGCAATGTCAAAACTTGAACACTAGAAATATATACTGCTATCAATTCTCATTGATTCATAATGAGTGCAATAATACTACCGAATTTCTTTCTACTTGAGAGCATTAAGGAAGCTTAGAAGGGATATGTAGCGCTACAAAGGATAAAAAATGATATTGAGCAACACCCTAACTTTATAATTGATGATGTAAGAACGTTAAGATTTAAAGAAAGACTTTGTATACCAAAAGATTTGAAAGTTAAAGAAGTGATATTAGATGAAGCACATAATGCTAGATATTCCTTCCACCTTGGGAATAATAAGATGTACAAGGACTTGAAGCAGAGCTTTTGGTAAGCAGGGATGAAAGGAGATGTGGTACAGTATATATCGCATTGTATAACTTACTAGAAGGTGAAGGCTGAACATCAAAGACTAAGAGGATTATTACAAACTTTACATATACTCAAGTGGAAATGAGAGCATATAATAATAGATTTTGTGAGTGGTTTACCAAGGATAAGGAGACAACATGATATGATATGGTTTATAGTAGATAAGCTTACGAAATCAGCACATTTCTTAGCCATAAGGCAAACAGTGACATTCTCCCAACTAGTAGAAGTTTATGTGAAAGAGATAGTTTGTTTGCGTGGTGTTTTGGTGTCAATAATATATGATCACGATTCTCATTTTATATCTCAACTTTAACAATCCTTACAAGTAGAAATGGGAACCAAGCTAAACTTTAATATTGCTTATCATTCCTAAAGTGATGGGCAATTAGAGCGAACAATCCAAACTTTAGAAGATATGCTAAGGGCATGTATGATGGATTTTAGAGGTAGTTAGGATGACCATTTGCCATTGGTAGAATTTGCTTACAATAACAACTATCATAGTACTACCTAAATGGCTTCATATGAAGCACTATATGGATGTAAATGTAGATCCCTTATGTGTTGGGATAAAGTAAAGAACAAACAAGTCATTAGACCGTCAATATTACAAGATCTTAAGGAAAAGGTACATACAATAAGGGAACAAGTACAGCTACTTAGAGCCATCAAAAAAGTTATGTGGACATTAGAAGAAAGCTGTTAGAATTCTAAGTAGGTGATTAGGTATTTTTAAGGATATCGCCAATAAAGGGTGTAAGATGATTCTGTATTAAGGGAAAGTTAAGTCCTTGGCATGTTGGACCATTTCAAATTAAGAAAAGGATAAGAAAAGTTGCTTGTGAACTTAAGTTACCTAATGAGATGACAAGAATTTATAACGTATTTCATGTCTTAACTTTAAGGAAATTTGTAGGCGATCCCATAAAGATATTGGTGTACCTCTAGTGGAATTAAAGGAAAACCTTACATATGTAAAGCATCCAGTTCATATTTTGGATACTAAGGTTCAGAGATTGAGAAACCGAGACATTGAGTATGTGAAAGTCTTGTGAAGTCACGCACCACTAAGGAAGCTACATAAGAATTTATCAAGTCGATGAAGGCCTAGTACCTTGAATTGTACACACAAGGTTAGTAATGCTATCATTGATTATTCTTTTATTAGGAAAGAAAAAGTTAGGAACTTATATTTTTCGACTCATATTTAAGTTTCGAGGACAAAACTTTTAGTAACAGGGATAAGATGTAATAACTCAGGGTTTCAAGCTCATACGATAACCTTAGGATCCAAGCTCCTAAATTTAGGGTACTAAGCTATATTATCCATTTTAATTCAAACATCATAGTAAAGTTAGATGAAGTATTTTAGAAAAGTGAATTTCTCAAAATAAGTTATATAAAAGAATCAATTTAAGAAAAACATCAATTTATCGATAAAGCTGATAATTATCGAAAACACGAAATTCGAGTTTTAAAATATAATGAGATATTAAAGATAAGTTATTTAACTTTTAAAAATAATAAATAAAGTTGAATTATATGTAATATACATATATTAACATAGAATATGCATTATATGTATTTAATACATATATATAATAATAAATTCAAAAAATAAGGAAAATTAATATAAAATCATGGAAAGTTAACTAAAAAGTGAATGGATAAGTCATTAGTGGTGTTGCAGCATGGCAAAATAATGGAAAATATGAGTTATCAACAATTTAATAGGAATTTGACACTTAAAGCTTAGAAAAACTAAAAAAATGATGTGTATGCTTTAATGAATCTAATCAACTTGTAAATTATAAATAGAACCTAAACACATAAAAAAATTTGGAAATCTAAAAATACAAGAAAATCACTTAAGAAAATTTAGAGAAAAAGAAAAAAAAAGAAAAACAGGGCACGATCTGATTTAGGGTGGTTCACTAGGCTAGGAGCCAATTGACTTAAAGAAGCTTAGGGGTTAAAGAGAGGGTAATGCACTTAGTTGTTCCAATAAGGTTGAGCGATTCAGTAGTGGCTGAAGGCAACCGGTTCAGGTAAACCAAAATTCCAATCGAAAGTTTCCTAATTTTCTAAAAATACTAAATGGTGTTAATTAATTATGAAAATGATTTTTTGTGGTTATTTTATGTGTATATTAATTTAGTAATTTTATTTTAATTAAACAATTAGTGAAGGAATTGCTCTATTTAGACGAAAATTAGATTCAATTTTAGAAATATTAAACAATGTCCTTTCAAGCTAAATTTTTGTAAATAATATACTTAGTATATGTATTTAATTGTAGTAATAATATTTTTTTATAATAAGCATGTTTACTATTTATTATAATTATTTTGGATAAAATTGGCAATTTTGCTATTTTGTTGGATTAATTAGTTTCTAATAAAATCAATGTATAAGCCCTTTGTATTTTGATTTTTGAAAGTTTATAATGATGTTTTGAACACTTGATTTTTATCTTGTGATTAAATTCACTTATTTGTTTAATTTTTACTAATTTTGAGCTAAAACTGTATTTTTAAGAATATAGGCGATAAGCTAGTTTAATACAAATAATGGCCAATATCTAAAGTCTATATTTTTGTGAGTGCACAGTATTTTTAGTATAATTAATAGGGCTCGTATACTATTTATTATGTATTTTCCTTTTATAAACCTATATATTAACCTAATATGCTAGATAATGTAAGATCCATAACTATGACATGTAATTGATATTAAGCATGGTTGGAAAGTATAATTTTTAAGACTTCTAGTCTAGATTTAAAGCCTACTCAAGTCGATTACAAAGTTACAATAACGTATGGTCGAATTGGTAATACAAAAGGATATATTTAGACTTCTAACAATATTGATTAGTTTTGATTCTTAAGATATCTTAATAGTACTCAAAATAATGATCATGATGATATAAAGTTTATTAAAATCAAATAAGAAATAAATAAGATATGATCAAAATAAGCTTGGAAACATAATAGTAAAAGCTTACAAGACTTTGGTATTGACCTATAGTTAATTTGAGGTTTGTATGTATTTTCGTAGGTGTGATAGGTGAGGAAAGAACACATAGTAAAACTTAGGATTTTACACTACTGTTAAACCCCGGTTAGTAGATATTTCTATTTTTGTGTAAGTAGACCTATGTCTACTTAGCCTGGAGTTACTTGTGTTGTAAACTGTAATGATGTGATGGATGGATTGGGTACATGATTCTGTTGAATGTGTATTGAACAAGTGAAATGTTTCCTTATGTATGATTGATTTGTTAATAGGTATTTTTCCTTAGAAAACTTATAAAGTGAACTATCATATAAGGTATTCGCCTAAGTGAACCCTATGTGAAGGAATGTATGATAAAGTTAAGAAACAAAGCTGAAGTTGAGACAATCATATTATTTATAATGTGGAACCTAAGATTCATGCTTGATACTGGGTTATTGTATTATTTATTACATTCATGGCATAGCACGAAATGACCTATAGGTCAAGCTTCTAAAAGCTTGAACACTACTGAGTTGGGTTTTGAGTATATAGAACTACATTGCTCAACTTAATCTAGCCATAATATATGGTTTTAGCTAGATCAACTATGTGTTAGATTTTCAAACCATAGTAGGAGGTTTTTGTTGGCAGTCCTACTCCCAAGTAGCTCTTTATTCCCTTAGGTTCCTGGATGTTATATTTAGATGCTCAGGTATATCAACTAACAAGATGAGAAATTGGAAAAGCATAGGATATGGGTACCAATACATGTCTCGTGTATCAGCATGGCACAAATTTCTTACATAGGCAATTTGTATTGATAATTCAGGTTATGAAATTGAATGCTCTATAGTATTGATCCTTGTGAATTTTTATTATAATTGTTATGTACTTGTTTTATCCACTCTCACTTAACTCATAGAGAGCTAAGGGGATACTTGTGTATCCTCAAGTTATGAAGAGAATTAACTGGGCATCAACATTAGTTAGAGGAAAAGTCTTTTAAAAGCGTATAAGATGGAGTTGGCCACTTTTGAAGAAGTCTTACTATATTTTGATCTTAGTTCCATGAAGGATTTATACATATGAAGTAAAAAAAAAATTACTATGTTTCAGGTTTGGTTAAGTTTGATGATTTACTTTTTTGTATAAATAGGTGTAAAGCTAAAATCTATTGTAGTACTATTTAATTATAAATAGAACTTTTATTGAATATAAAAAAGTATTTCTATGTAATGATACATTCTGTACTATGTTGAGATGTAACAAAGAACAAATGTAAGACTTTGTAGGAGTGTCGAAGCTATTTTCGTATAGCTACTCCGATACTTAAATTAGATGTTTGTTTGTAGTATGAGGAAGTAAATAAGCAGATTAGAAGCAAAGTGTATAGAGAGTTTTTCTAGTAGTTGATTATCCATATTTACGGACTCTTATATGAAAACTATAGTGGTGGGCAGTTGAATCACTAGTGACATGTGGTACTCTTGAGTTTAGCCATGTAAATTGTAAGAATAAATGGATGTTTGAGCAGTTATTGTCAAGCTAGCTTTGGAACTATTTGTATTCTTATTTTGATATTTGAATATTTAAACTTAGTAGGCTGGGCTTTAGTGATTCGATACTAGAAAAGGTTGGTTAGTAGGAGTATAGAGAACTGTTGAAGCTTTTGGAATGTCTTAGTAGTATAGATGTCAATCTAGTGGTGCTAAGCAAACAGGAGCCATATCAAGATGTAGACAAGAGAATAATCAATATCCTTGATGTATGACCAGCACCCAATTGTAGGGAAGAAAATCTACCATCAACATTTGTTATAAAGAATATCTTTATATATATATATATATATATATATATATAGATGAACATGTAATAAAGAAATAAAATAAACTAAGACGAAGAAAATAAGTAAGAAAGGGAAGAAAAGGAACAAAGAAACAAACTTGGAATGGCTCTAGACAGGTACATAGGTCAGATCCGATCCATAGGTTGGGTCCTCACATGCTTAGCATGTGATGAGTGAGAGAGAGAGAGAGAGTAGCAGTAATAATTTTGTTGGGTGCTTCGGTGACCTTTTCAAATGGGTAATGACACTTTCCTTAGGTTCTTAACGTGGTGGTTTATGGAGGGGTGGTGTTGTGCTAGTTTAGGTAACGAGAGAAAGGGGCAAAGGAGCTCGAATGATGGTTGCTTGAGTCAAATGGAGGGTGGTTCCTATGTTTTCGATGGTAGGGAATTAAATTATCTAAGTGATTTTGCTTGAAAGCCACCATAGAGTGGTGGTTTTAAAGAGAGAAAGTAGAAACTCATAGGTTCGAGAGAGAAAATGCATAGGCAGGCTTCTATGAGAAGATTCGAGCATTTCTAATTGCTTAAGAGTGATGTCCAAGGTCGCTTCTACAGTGAGAGAGCTTAGCATAAACATGGAAAGGCCATTAATGGCCAAATCAAATGATGCAAAAACAAAGCTTTGATGTTGGCTTTCTATTTAAGGAAAAATTTGTAATGGAATGGATATTTGAGTCATGTAGGTGTTATACTTACTCACTTTATGCCTTAAAAGCTTCTACTTTTTCCTTTTGGGCTAAGATTTTCCAATTGTAAGAAATGCATTTTTAGCCTTTTTTTTTATTTTTCAAGTCTAATAAGGGGAAAAAATTGAATGAACTTAGTCTTGTTTTTGGGCTAAATGTGAAGATCTCCAAGCAATCTTCATAATTTCACCATAAATTTAGTGAAATTATAAAGAAAAAGAAGGCTAAAAATGGGTCAAAAATGCCAAGTTTGCATGGGTATTTCTTTCCTCCATTTTTGGAAATTTTCAACAAAGGGGGATAAGGAATTGCAATGGCCACATGCAACGCTTGTACTACATGCTCCACTAGCATGTAAAGTACATGTGTATTCCATAAAAATAAAAGGCATAAACATGTTAAGGGTGAATTCCCTCAATTGCTCCTGTGCAGCACTTAGTATTTTTTACTACACTAAGGAAGGCTAAGTTAGCCTGAAACTTAGTCACAAAGTTTAGAGAGAAAAACTCTAAATGTAAATTGTATTTACTTAAAATGACTTGATGATTACAACTAAGAAGATTACCCCTATATATATAAGAGGCCTCTAGGAATGAATGGCTAAGATTAAGTTGATCTAATGGTTACAAATTAATCTTAACTACTATTACATTAACATCAACCTACTACACCTACCCTGTCTACTAGGGTACATTGAATCTAGTCTTCTCCAGAATCTTTCAGCTTCTAGAATCTTCAATTGGACTTGAGTCTTTATCTTCTTCTTTGGTAGGCTCTAAGAACTTCTTGAATGTGATCCATTTTGAGGAGTTCGTGACATTCTCCTTACTCAATTTGGCAACATCCTTGTCACCCCATCCTAATGGAACTTCCAAATTTCCTCCTAAAGTTGCCATAATGTTTCAGCTAGTTCCTAACTTGCTACACTCTCTGGCAATCCCTTCCAAACCACCATATACTCATGTCTTAGTGGGTCGCCCTAATGCCTCATATGTTGGTCAACTATGATCTCCTTTACTGCTCCATCGTATGATTCCTATATCCTAACTAGACCTCATTGTGACATTGCCTTCACTAGATCTTCTTCATTCCTATGGTATGATTTGACCATACTCACATGGAAGACTGGATGGATTTTCAATCTTGAAGATAGCTCTTACTTGTAAGATACTTGGCCTACCCCTTTTCACAATCGAGAAGGGGCCTTTGTATCGCCTCATCAACCTTTCATGTAGCTAGCCCTTAGTACGTTGCATTAAATATAACTTAACAAGTACTCAGTCCCCCATTTGATACTCCATTGGCCAGCACTTCTTGTCAACTATCTTCTTCATTCTTTTAATGGCTCAATATATGTAGATTTGAACCAAGTCCTAGATTTCTTGCCATTCTCTTGCAAATTTATATGCTAGGGGGGTTAGTTCCTATTTATCCTAGTGTTACTGTATTAAGAGCAAAGGGATGTCTCCTTAAGACAATCTTAAAAGGACTCTAGCCAATAGATTTGTTCTTTTGTAGGTTGAATGAGAATTATACTACATCCAATAGCTTAACCCAATCACACTGGTTAGCCTCCACAAAATGCCCTAAGTATAGCACCACCAAAGCATTCAGCCTCTCCATAAACCATCCATCCTTGATATTTCTTCGTAAAACCTAGAAGCTTAAATAACTCTTTCCAAAATTTCTTTACCCTCACAAAACTACTCCATAAACCATCTACCCCTACAAAATGCCTTAAAAGGATTGGTTGAGAAATTCAACTCAAACCCCAAAAGCTTGAATAAATCTTTCTCAAAATTTCCCTATAAACTATCCATCCCTATCACTCACAATGTTTCTTAGTAAGCCCCAATACTTTACCATTTGCCTTAAGAACAAACCAGCTACTTTGTCGATAACGTACTCCTTGATGGCATGAACAAAGGTTGCATACTTCAAAACACGATCTATTACTACCATAATTGTGCCATATCCTTTTGACTTAGGCCAACTCACAATGAAATCCATGAAAACGCTTTCCTAGCATTTGTCAGGAATAGGGAGAGGCTCTACTAGTCCGGGAATTGCCTTCTATTCAACTTTATCTTGTTGGCAAACATGATAAGTCCTAACATAGCTCTTGACATCTTCCTTCATATGTAGCCAAAAATATCTTTCTTCTACTAACGCTTGAGTACGATACATTTTCGGATGGCCTACCCATTTTGAATCATGAAATTCCATAAATATTTCTCTCCTTAAGTTTGACGAGTGGGTTACGTATATCCGATGCCCCTTAGTATATATAAAACCACCTTCTTCCTAGAATCTCCTAGTCTTCCCCTCTTTACATTGGGTTAATAAAGCTTTGGCCATATTGTTGATCTCCATTTCTAATCGGATTGCAATCAAAAGGTCATTGTCAAGCCTATTAATGGCTACTAATACTACCTTCTTACTCAAAGCATCCACAACAATGTTGGCTTTTCCCATCCTGTACTTTATGTTGAAATCGAATTTGGCTAGGAAAATCTGCCATTAAGCTTATTTAGGAGAAAGCTTCTTTTGTGTCTAGAAGTAGTTAGCAGTTACATTGTCGATTTTAACCACAAACTTCTTCTTAAGTAAGTAATGTCTCCATACCTGAAGAAAATGCACTATTGTTGTCATCTCCTTTTTTTGCACCAAGTATCGTCTTTCTATCTCACTAAGCTTTCAGCTTTCAAAAGCCATTAGATACTCCTCTTCCATTAAGACCCACCTATAGCAAAGTCACTAGCATCAATGAAAACTACAAAGGGCTTGTTGAAGTTCGGAAGAAGGAGGACTGGTTCTTTAGTGACTACCATCTTTAATGTGTCAAAAGCTTGTTGTTTGTTTGTATTGTACTCCCATAAGGTATTCTTCTTCAGTAAGTCTATCAACAGGCTAGCTATCTTTGAGTAACGTTAGATGAATCTCCTATAGTAATTAACTAAGCCAAGAAATGATCTCAATTTAGTGGGCTTAGTAGGATCCTTCCAATCTTGGATGGCTTGTACTTTACCTTCATCCAATCTAATCTTCTCTTGTCCTACTATATGCTTGAGGCAACCCACTTCGTCTTATGCAAAGGCACCCTTCTCTAATTTTACATACAACTCATTCTTCCTCAAGGCCATGAAAACCGAATGGAGATGCTCTAGGTGTTCCTCCATAGTCTTGCTATACACCATGATATCATCTAAATAGATTACCACAAAATGGTCTAAAAAGGGAGCTAAAACATAGTAAGGGCATTTGTAAGGCCAAACAACATGGTAAGAAATTCAAAAGTACGGTACCTTGTAATATATGTAGTCTTCAACTCATCTCCCTTAGCTATCATCACTTGGTGATATCCCCCTATAGATATAGCTTGGAGAAGTATTTGGCTGCTCCTGACTTATCAAATAAGTTTGACACTAATGGAATGAGATACTTATTCTTCATAGTGATCTTATGGAGGGCTCAATAGTCAATACACAACTGAAGGGACCATCGTATTTCTTTTAGAAGAGTACCAACACTCCCAAAAGGTGCTTTCGAAGATCTAATGAAGCTCGCTTCTAATAATTCCTTCAGCTGGTATCTCAATTCTTCTAACTCTTGGGGCGTGATCTAGTAAGGCATTACACTATGAGGCTTAACTCCTACTTCTAGTTTGATTACATGATCTACATCTTTTCTTAGCAACAATTTTCTTGGTAGTTCCTTAGGCATTATGTCCTTAAATTCCTCTAGCAACTCCCCACTCGAGGGGGTACCATTTATTGGCTTCTTGTCTCTTCTTCAACCTTCAAGGTTACCAAGTAGGTGACTTCTTTCTTCTTAAGGCCCTTGCCACCTACATAGCCGAGAGAAACTTGGTAGCTTAGCCTACTTTCTTTGTAATAGGTACTACTCACTGAAACTTATTATCAAGCACACAAATACAATTAGCTCATGACATTATGAGTGCATTGATGAGATTTAGGAAATCTATCCCAATTACAAACTCAAAGTCATCTATTGGCACTACCTTGATAGTCTCCTTCCCTTGCCATCTTCCAATATGGAGCTCTATTCCCTAGGCTACTCCAATAGTAGGTACTTCCTTTGAGCTCACTGTCTTGAGCCATGTCTTAGTTTTCTCCACTTTTAACCCAAGTTTACTTGTTACCTCTTCAGAGATGAAAAGATAGGATACCTTTGTTAATGAGGGCATTCAATTTCTTTCTTGCAATCGATACCTCACTGTACATCAACCCCTTTCGTTTCTCAACAACTTGACACTTTGTGTCACAAAGTAGTCACCTGGAACCTAGTTGAGCCTTACCTCCATCATTTGAACTATTATCTGCTACTAAGATCACTAATTGATAAGCATAAATTACTCTACACTTTTTAGGCTTATTTATTAATAAATTGGTTATAATTGTGTCTATTTCTCAAGTTTTTGGTACTTAATTGTGCAATATATCAATTTCAGATGAATCAAGAGCAAAGAGATGAAATTCTATGAGAACAATGAGATTCAAATCTATCATACCCATGATAAAGGGCTTGATCAAAGAAGATTTGAAAGCTTAGTGTTGGTCTTGCCTTCAATCATAGGCATGACTAATTGTAAAGATTATTATCCACTTGCTAATCATGATCGTGATAGCACATTAGAAGTGTGGTCACTCCCTCTATTACGGAAATAAGCAGGTGGAATGTTTGTAACGAGACGATAATGTCATACATTACGGCAGATGATTCTTTTCCTGAGTCAATCACACCTTGAGTCACAGGCGTAATGGGGGTAGGTACGATTATTTCTCTTTGACTTTTTCTCATGAACCGGTGCATTTAATAGGTTTAAACACCATGGGGTGTCTTGAAATGGTGTATTCCGGACCTTTTAATGAAAAGAATATAAACACACTTGCAATTTTCAAACAACACATCACATGACATTAGATAAGATCAAATTATTAGATTAGGCATCTTAGAACTTTTTGCTCTAGACATTAACCACAAACACATCTATTCACCCAAGTAGGACCCATCATATTTTTACATTTTTAGTACATTCTCTAAGTGTTATACTGTACTTTTCCCGAAATTACTCTAGAGAGATGACAGGAATTCATTGTTTATGGATTGTAAAGTTTTCTATAGTGAATCTAAAAAGGGTTTTTATTCCTCTATTGATCTTATGTTGTATTTCTTATTATTTATGAGTTTTGTTGATATGTGTTATCATTTCTTCATGTATGAGTAATAATCTAGGACTTACTACATCAACTTAGCATGAACAAGTGCGTGAATTAGTGATTTCCTGATTTTTGTTATTTCTAATGAATTAAACTTAATAAATTTAAGTGTAGTATAGTGCACGACATTAACTTAGGAAAAATTTTGATAAAATATGTCAAGAGAGAATTCTATTAAATAGATCTAATTCATTGGAACAATTTACTTCTGATAGTACAGATATTATTAAGAATGTTGCTGCATCCTTAGGCAAGTTGATAACTTATCATGGTGTTAATACGATCCTAATTGGCTGTTATTTTAGAAGAGATTCTAATAGACATAATTGAGATTAGGAGCAAGTAATTCTAACAAAAATATTTATAAGCTAGTAATTCCTTGCAAATAACAATCATTAGGATACAACTTATTGGTGACATCATCCTGTGTGATAAAGCAAGTCTGCATGTTAAGTGTAAAGTTGTTAATCGTCATCTCTAGTCATTGTGTTATATGAAATTTGTTTGTGGGTTAGCATAAGTTAGTCAGTAGATTAGATGTTTTAGTACTTAATCACTTGATAAATTAGTTACTAGATAATACCAAGATTAATCGGTACTAGTACTTTTATCCATTCCTAGTAGAGACGACCTTATACTCATCCGTACTAACAAATAATAGGTACACTTGCCTATTAAACTAAGTTTAGGATAGAATATAGGATTATAAATTTTAAGACTCGGTAGCTTTAATTAGAGGTGAGCACCAATTGATCTTTCTTCAACATTGCCTAGCATAGTGATGGGTCTTTGGGGTCGTACATACAAAGGTTATACCACAATGAGCAAGAAACAAGGAAATAAAAATGGGTTTAACAAATTCGAATGATTACCAACTAGATATAATACTCTAATAGATCCTACTTGGCCTAATCCTAACACTTGATATGATACGTAAATGTAGTATTAGGTCACTTGCTACTAACTCATGTTGAAGGAGCTAGATAAGAGTTAAAGGATAAGAGAGAAGATACAACTAAGTGCTCTTAAGGGGGTAACATCTATATTAATGATGTAAAGTGATGATGTATGCATATAAGCAAAAAAAGGTTTATATACTTATCCCAATAGGGTTACAATACATACATGGAAAGTCAGAAAGGGTAATCTACAAATGGGATACATGAGATATGCTAAAAAGGGTAAAAAGGATAAACAATATTCTGTACAAAAAAGTAAACATTCCTTTTAGAATGTTATGCCAAAAGACACGTGTCATGAGGTGATTAGAAGCTTATAGTCTGGTTAGCTAAGTAGTAATGAATTTTGAGGCCGCATGTCAATCACAGTATCCTGCTCAAGTGAGGTTAAAAGAAGGTCAATAGCTAAAGCTGACCTGGTTTAGTTCAGGTCAGAGCTTTGGTACTGAAGGGCGTTTTGATCCTTTTCAGGTCAGGTGTCTCGACAATTCAGCTCAGTTTGATGTCTAAAGTTGGTCGATTTAGATGCTGTCTGGATTGTGATAAGAGCTCAACAATAGGCATGGTTACTTAGTGTTGGCATCTATGTTCGGTAGGTTGACACGATTGCTTGGCAGCTCAAAAATTGTCTTAGAACTTACAAGAGCTTGACACTCAAGATAACAGTAGTGTAAAAGATGGAGATCGAAATAGGAATCCTCATCTTGAATGGGGTTTTGAGCCAGTATTCTCCATGTAAATCCTTGCAGCCCTCTAGCTCAGCTGCACATGACTGGTCTAAGGAGTTGATTCCTATCATCTGCTTGGGGCCTTAAATTGGAAGAGGTCTCTAGCTCTTGCTCTGTCCTAGCATTTGTTAGGTCTTCTTCAGGTTGGTAAGGAATCAAGTTAGATACATTAAAGGTCGAGGAAACTCCATAGTTCTCGAGTAATTCAATCTGGTAAGTGTTATGGTTGACCTTTTTCAAGACTTTAAATGGAACATAAGCATATAGAGATTTCTTACTCTGTTTCAAGTATGGAAATCATTCTCGATCGAGGTGAATCCATACTAAGTCACCTTATTTGAAAAAAACAATTCAATGGCCATGACAATCGATCTCTTACTGTCTTTGATTGAACTTCGCAATTTTTCTTGCTACAAACTAATGCAATTCTTATAATTCTTAGGCTCGGGCAACTCCAAATTGACTCTCTTCAATAGTTACGAGGGTATGTAGATTTAAGGGGAGAGTAAGATTAAGACCATAGATGACCTTGAAGGGAGTCTTCCCAGTGGTACTATAGATAGTTCAATTGTATGCGAACTTCACAACTGGTGGATACAAATCCCAATCCATTAAAATATTTCCAACGATATCTCAAAGTAAATTGCCTAACGTCCCATTTACTACTTCAGCTTAACCATCAATTTGAGGGGTGGCTACTAAAGTTGAACACAATTTTAGTTAAGTCTTCTCCAAAATGTCTTCTAAAAATAGATCAAGAATTTTATGTCCCAATCTGAGACAATGGTTTTTAGTACTTCATGTAGTTGAACAACTTCTTATGAAAATAAATCAGTAATATATAAAGCATCATTAGTTCGATGGTACAGGATGAAGTGTGCCATTTTGCTAAAGCGATCTATTACAATAAAGATTAAATCCTTTCCTCTAGATATCTAGGGTAACCTTAGGACAAAGTTCATGTTAAGATTGGCCCAAGGTGAGATCGGAGTAAGTAAGGGCATGTACTATCCATGTAGCTCTCTCTCTCCCATG
This sequence comes from Lumnitzera racemosa, assembly GCA_024138005.1. Taxonomy (NCBI): domain Eukaryota; kingdom Viridiplantae; phylum Streptophyta; class Magnoliopsida; order Myrtales; family Combretaceae; genus Lumnitzera; species Lumnitzera racemosa. The sequence continues at coordinate 82,519,921 of JAMXBC010000008.1, read as the reverse complement.
GCCCTCTTACACACTTCGTAACTATTGACTACCTTATGGAACTCATGGCCAAAACTAGCCAATAAAAGTTTTCTTTCAATAGGTTGGCTATTTTGGTCTCTCTAAAATAGCTAAATAATCCACCACTACGAGCTTCTCTCACCAACAGCTTGCGTATGGGATAACTTGGTATGCACGGTCTTCTTTCTTTAAATAAATAGCCATCCTTAAGATAATATCCTCCAACAGCAACTCCTTTTCATTACTTAAGAATAGGATCAAAATGAGGGTCGTAAGCATACTGCTAGGTAATAAGTGAAAAGCTTAATAATTTTGTCTATAGGGTAGTTAGCAAGGTTTGGTAATGTGACAAGGTATCTGTAACCATGTTGCCATTACCCCTCTTGTGTTAGATCACACAAGAAAAACCTTCCATAAATTCTAGCCACTTTGCTTGCCTTTTAGAATGTTTATTCTAACTTCCAAGATGCTTCAAGGACTCATTGTTCATATATATCACAAAATCTCATGGTAATAAATAGTGTTGCTATACAATAAGAGCTTGAAAAAGTGAGTATAACTCATTCTCAAACATAAAATAGTTCAGTACAGCATCACTGAGCTTTTCACCATGGTAAGCAACTGGTCGATGTTCCTACATCAAGATTGTACTAATGCCAATGCTTGGGGCATTGCATTCTAATTCAAACGGCTTGTCAAAATTTAACAAAGACAAATAGGAGCAGCAGTGAGCTTCTCTTTTAATCCTTCACTCTTCTTCGGAGATATTCTTTGATGTCGGCCATTCCAAAACAACTCAAACATTTTCCTCATCTACTCAAATTCCTTCTCCTAATACTATGTACCCAAGAAAGACAACTTCATTTTGACAAAACATAAGCTTTTGCAAGTTCCCATATAACTTCTCAACTCATAAAATGTCAAAAACAGCTAAAAGATGTTGAATATGGTTGTCCAAGTCGACACTGTACACTAATATGTCGTCAAAGTACACAATCACATATCTTCCAGTTAGAGGATGCATCACATAGCTCATAAGTTGCATAAGTATGCTAGGCACATTTATAAGTCCAACCGGAATAACCAACCACTCATAAATAACATGCCTCATCTTGAAAGTAGTCTTCCCTTCATCACTAAGTCTCATGTGAATTTAGTGGTAACTACTTCACAAATCAAGCTTCGAGAATGTATTAGTGCCATGAAGCTCATCTAATATGTCATCGACCCTTAGTATTAGGTATCTATACTTGATTGTAATATTATTCATAGCTCGGCCGTCGATCCATATGTACTATGATCGATCTTTCTTCGGGACAAGCAGAGCTGGTATAGCAAAAGGACTCATGCTCTCCTTCACCTAACCACTTTCTATCAACTCATCCACTTACCTTTTCAACTCGGTAGCCTGCTTAAGATTCATTCTATAAGCATGTTGGTTTGGCAAGGCTACACTAGCCTATAAGTCAATATAGTGTTCTATGCTTCGGACTGGGGGTAGTTCCTTAGGTAACTCTTCGTGGAATAGGTCAAAAAACTCATTAATCAATCTTCGTATCCTGTCATAGACATCTTCGAAATTTCCTATCTCTAACAATCTTCTGATCAATAAAAACATAGGCTCATCAACTTTCTCAACAGCTTGGAGTTCTTTCAACTCATAATTAAAGCTTTCTTCTTGCTAGCTTGGATAAGTTGGTTATAGGTCTTACTCACTCGAGTTGGTGTCATGGGTTGCAACATGATCTTCTTGCCATCCTTAACAAAGGCATAAGTGTTCTTATATCTGTTGAGAGTAACACGTTAGTTGAACAACCAAGGTCGTTTGATATGCCCAGGAGCTAAGTAATTCCTAAGCCTTACTAAAGGGAGTAGTAACCAAGTGGGTCCATTGAGATGTCAAAGAAAATAAGAATGGAAAGTTAGGAACATAGTAACCTACGTAAAGTTGCTCGAAGGATATGGTGTAGTAATGAACATAATACAACTTAGTACTTTACCTAATGTAATGCACAAAATAATACTAAGGTACACTCACTAATAACCTCGAGCTACTTAGCAAGAATAGATAAGAGTGTAAGAGAAAGTGTATTTGAAGAGGGGTGTCTCACAAGAACAAGAATTTTCATTAAGTGTGAGGTATATGATGATTTTGGCTGCAAGAAGAGGGACTATTTATAGTAAGTCCTTAGGGCAACAAAGAAATGTATACAATTACAATAAAGGGTAAAATAATAATATTATCTTAGTACATTACTAAAAGGGTAAAAGGGAACAAATGGTCCAAAGGAATATAGTACAATGTCATAAAAAGGAATGATAGATGACATGCTATCATTGGGTCTACATTCTAGGTTCTTAGGACACTGTGGTTAAGCTATACAAATGTTGTAGCTATTGTTGATTAACGGTATTTAGAGTTGCCAAGGTAAATAAAGGTCGCTACTATTTGGTAGGCTAAATGAGTAGAGCTTAGTAAGTAAGGGACTCAATTTCGATACTTAGACAAGTTAGCCTCATCACATGTTATGTCTATAGATTTGAAGAGTAGGGCACAATGTGAGGTGACCTTAGGCTCAACATTTGGTAGGTCGATCTTGGCACTTGACAAGTCGGTGACTGGGCAAAGGTCCAAACAGAGTAGGGTATATCCGAGTTAGGACCTTAAAGAGTTCATCCATAACTCTTCCATATACAAAAGCTTGTCCTCAATAGATTAACGTGAGAATATCTTCCTCATGAGAGATTATCAATCTTGGAGATAGGCATAAGTGATGGGTCTAAAGGTTGGTAATCCAATAGTTCCCCAAGGTTGTTGAAGATTTGCTCTCAAATCTTAGTCTTCTTCTTCTTGAGGCACATAAGGCTTTAGGTTGACGACATTGAATGTAGGAGATACTCCATATCCTTTCAGTAGCTTAAGCTCATAAGCATTGTCCTTGACACAATGAGGTATCTTAAAAGGTTCATCCGACCTAGGAGATAACTTGTTTGTTCTCTTCCCTAGAAATCGCTTCTTACTAAGGTATAATACCCCTTACATGCCTGGAGAGAGAAACTCTAATCATCGAGACGCCTTTTAGTGCAGCGGCTTAGAGTATGTTGAAACTCCAAAGTTAAGCGTGCTCATGCTGGAGCAATCTCAGGATGGGTGACCTCCTGGGAAGCAGCTGCACTAGGGGACAAAACCGTGCGTCGGTTCATGCCAAAGCGGACAATATCTCGGTAGAAGGAGTTTCAGCCGGATCGTTATAGAATGGTATCAGAGCATTCCACCAGCCAGAAGGGCGAGGCCCTGCCTGGTGGTTGTCTTGGACCTGTGTAACGAAACTGACGAAGGCCTTAGTTCTGTAAGGGGGGTGGATTGTAATACCCCTTACATGCTTGGAGAGAGAAACTCTAATCATCGAAGCGTCTTTTGGTGCAGCGGCTCGGAGTACGTCAAAACTCCAAAGTTAAGCGTGCTCATGTTGGAGCAATCTTAAGATGGGTGACCTCCTGGGAAGCAGCTGCACTAGGGGACAAAACCGTGCGGCGTTTCATGCCAAAGCGGACAATACCTCGGTAGAAGGAGTGTCAGCCGGGTCGTTACATAAGGTGGATCCAAATAAGGACTCTTGGGTTATAAATGACATATCTTCTTCCTTAGCTTCCAGGTTCTCTTTGTCGGGCTACGGTCTTAGCTAGTTGCTCGGTAACCTTCTAATGTAATTTCTGAAACTCCTTAGTCCACTGCAAGCCCAACTGACTTTCTCCTTAAGAGGTTGAGTTGATAACCATGTCTAAAGGTAAGTTCAGATTAAGCTCATAAACAATCTCAAAAGGTGACCTTCCTTTCGAGCTATAAGTAGAACAGTTGTAAGTAAACTCAATGATGGGTAGGCATAGATTCTAATCATATAAATTCTTTCCAACAGCAGCTTGAAGGAGGTTGCCCACTATTCAATCATAACTTCTATGTAGCCATTTGTCTGTAGGTGGCAAGAGTTACTAACCATAGGGTGCTCCAGAAGAAGCTCATGAACTTTGAATCATGATCAAATACAATACTCCTTGGTACTCTATGTAACTACACAATCTCTTGCAAAATGAGGTTAGCAACAAATAAAGCACCATTGGTTTTGTGGTCAAGGATGAAGTGGCTCATTTTACTAAATTGATCAACCACTACTAGAATAAAATCATATCTCCATGGTGTTTTGGGTGGGTTGAGCATGAAATCTATGCTCAAGTCGATCCATGGTCATTCTGCTATTGGTAGAGATGTATACTCTCCATATAGCTCCTTTCTTCTTTAGCTTGTTTGTACACCTGGCAACACTTAAGAACTATGCATACATCCTTCATCATCCCTGTTATGCCTAATTTTACCAGTTTCATAAGTTTTCTTTAACTTAATTAATATTAAACTTTATCCATTTAATACTAACCCTCAACTAAGATTTAAGGAAAACTAAAGATTTTTAAAAGAATTTTATAAAACTGGAGAATCGCCACTTGACCGAGGTTGGGAAATGGTTTAAATCAAAACTAAATACATATATTTGGTTTTGATCTAGACACTAGTTCACGTAAGGAAAAACCAATTTTTAGAAAAGGGTTTTTGAAAAACCAAAGATTGAGTTTGGGAGCTAATTTTTTAAACCCTTTCAAGTATCACCAACTTTCCGAATTCAAGGTTAATTTTTGAACAACCTTTTAGAACAACCATTTAATCAATATTAAAATTATTTTACTAAATTGAGCAATTTAAGTTAAAATGCAAAAAAAAATTAAATTTTTTCGTTTTTTATGTCACCCCCACTAGTCAGATTCAGACATACATAGTTCTTTTCTTGAAAACGTTAGCAAATTGGTTGATTTTAATTTAAGAGAATGGTGGGTTTAAATTTTAACCTAATTCGAGTTATTTAAGAAAATTTTCTAGAGGATCTTAAATTTAGGTCTTTTGTTTTTGAAAGTTCTAAGAGGCTCTAATTTGAAAAGGTTGATTTTATTTTATTTTTATTAAGAAAAAGGTTTTCTAAATGGTAAAACATTTATTTCATTTTTTATTTATTTTATTCTATTATATTTTTATTATTTATTGTTTAAGTTTTAACTGGGAATATATAATAAAAAAGGAACTAAACTGCTCTATTAAGAAGGTTATTCTTGATGCCTTGTTGTGAGGAGCTTGCATTGGTGGTTTTCGAAGCTAAGGTGCCAACGGTGGAGTTAGTTTGACCGTGAGATGGTCATTGAAGGGGTGAGAGAGGTGTAGTCTTTGGGTTTTAAGGTATGGAGAGTTTAGCTGTAGTGGTGATTTCGAGTGGGGTAGAGTAGTGATGGGTGGTTTGAGGTGGTGGTTGCAACTAAGGTTATGGCTTCACAATAGCTGGTTATTTAGGGGTGCTAGGATGTATGGCAAGTTATGGGGAAAGTTGGTTTTGAGAGTGCTTGGAGTAGGGAGACATGTGGTGGTGGTAAAGCTTGACGTGCTTTGAGTAATGATGATGAACTAAGGAGAGAGAATGCTACGAGTGTAGAGAAAGAGAGAGAGAGAGAGAGAGAGAGAGATCAAAGTAGATGTTTTTTAGTGTACCAGGTTTGAGTGAAAAAAAAAAAATTGATCCTCAACTACTTATTCAAGCTCCAATTTATAATGCTGAAGCTTGAATCAAAGATGGAAGGTCAAAGATGGCCATGAGTGCAACTTTGATAGAACATGCTTTTGACTTGATTCAATGCATGATCAATAGTCAAAGGTCATTGATTGGAGTTTTTTTTTTTTTTTTTGCCATTTGTGATCCATAGAAGCTTTAGAAATCAAACATAAGTTTTTAGCTGTATTTGATTAAGGAGCTTAAGTTTTGGAGCTGTTTTTTTTTTTTTTTTTTTTACTTTTTAGATTCGAATTTGACTAATTAAATGGAAAAATCAAAATGAGTTCTCAAGTTTAATTTGCAGTATTCCATGCCTAATTTGCAATTTTGTCATTAATTTGGCGAAATTGCAACAATAAGGGGCTTGAAATCAATGTTGAAGTCGACTGACTAAGGAGGAATAAGTGGGATTTCTATGGAAAAGAAAGGAAAGAAGGGGAAGATAGGGGAAAGAAATACTGAAATTGTGCTACATCAACTACACAATCGAGTAGCATTGTGCTATGTAGATGACATGGCTGACGTAGCACCAATGTGACACCACATCGGCTTGTGGTCCAATCATAAGGTGCTACGTATCACTACCAGAGATGTGGCCCAATGATATTTTGATACGTAGCAATTGTGTTTTATGAAAAAAATAAAAGGCACTTTATGCCTATGACCAAATTCGAATCCATAACCTTCGTGTCAAACCTAATGCAAGTCATAATGTGTTACCATTAGGTTATTAGCTTATAGCTTGTCCATACATGTAATTTTACATGTATAGATTATATTAGCTTGAGCTAGATTTAAATCTAAACCCAAGTCAATATTCGTCTTCCATTTTTATTATTCATGGCCTAAAAAAAGTGTTCAAGCTAAATTAAAAAATCCTATTATATTTAAGTTATCTAAAAATTTCTTCCTTTTTTTATTATTCCCTTTTTATTATTATTATTATTATTTTGTGTTGCTATTTTTTTGTATTTTTCCTAAATTTTCGACATCTTTTATTCTATTTTCTATTTTTGTGATTTTTTTCGTAAATTTTCTTTTTTTTTTTTAGTTTTCTGATTTTTCATTTTTTGTACTTTTTTCCTAAATCAAGACCCTTTTACCCTATTCTAAAAATTCCAAAATTACATAGGGTAGCAAAAATAGGGTATCTACAATCCTAGGCCAATATGTTCTTTCAACAACTCAGTCATTCTCTTCTCACCAAAGTGGTCGACTAAGCCTCCAATATAGGCTTCTCGGACAAGTACTTCCCTAGCAAACCTACTCTATACACAAATTTGTCTTTCCTTCATTAGAAATCCTTGGTTTAAATAGAATACATCTACTACTCTTATTATGTTACATTTAGCCACTAAGGGTCCAAAATTCAGATCATACTCATATTGATTGGGTAGGGTGCTCAACCTAAGTATCTTAGATTACAAAGTCGTAATAAGAACATGTTAATGTGAAAGTGCATCGTCCATGGTGTTGGTACTCCCCTTCTTGTATCTAATGACATAATAGAAAGTTTCGAGGTATTTGACCTACTTAGCATGGCGTTAGGAAAGCTTTTATTGTCTTTTGAGACATTGAAGAAATTCATAGTCTACGTAGACAATGAACTCTCTTGATAGTAAGTAGTGTTTCCAGTTCTAAAGTGCTTGGACAAGGGTATAGAACTCCTTGTCATATGTTAAGCAATTCAATGTGGCACTTCTAAGTTTCTCATTGAAGTATGCAATTGGTCAACACTCCCACGAAAGAACAGCTCTAATGCCAACTTCAAATGCATTACATTCTAGTTCAAAAACTATCTCAAAGTCGAGCAGTACAAGTACTGGGGTATAAGTCAACCTGGACTTAATCTCATCAAAGCTTCTCTAAGCTTGCTTGGGCCATTTTAATTCAAAGTTTTTCCTAGTCAGCTTAGTTAGTAAGGCGGCAATAAAACTAAAGTTCCAGATGAATCTTCGATAAAACAAAGCCAAGCCATGAAAATTCTTTACTTTGGTAGCACTAACGTTAGCCATTCAAGAATAACTCAGACATTCTTGTCATCAACTCTGATACCTCCCTTAGAAACAACATAACCAAGGAACACTAACTCACCTTGGCAAAATGCACATTTCTTCAAATTGTTGAATAAATGCGTAGTATGAAGGATATAAAAAACATCTCTTAAGTACGCGAAATGAGAGATGAGGTTAGTACGATAAACCAAAACATCATCAAAGTAGACAAAACACACTTACTAATCAATGTTCTCAAAACATGGTTCAAGAGCCGCATAAAGGTGCTTAACACTTTTGTCAGATCAAAGAGCATCACCATCGATTCGAATAGACCATCTTTTATTTTAAAAGCAATCTTTCATTCATCTCCAGGACTCATTGTGATCTAATGGTAGCCACTTTTATATCAATCCTCAAAAAGATTCGTGCACTATGTAATTCATTGAGCATGTCATCCAATTGAGGATTGGATATCAGTACTTGACAATGATTTTGTTGATTGTTCAGCTATCAATTCACATTCTCCATGAGCTATCCTTCTTTGACACTAGGACAGCCGGTACGACACAAGGGCTATACTCTCATGGACATATCTGTAATCAATCAAATCATCAACTTGTTTCTTCAACTCCATTACCTTCTTGGGATTGAGCCTATAAGTAGGTTAGTAAGGTAAAGCAACTCCAGGTTGGAGGTCAATGCAATGCTATATTCCTCTAATAGGTAGTAATCCTCTTGGTATCTTAGTAAGAAACAGGTTGGCATACTATTAAAGTAATGTTTGCACCTCAGTAGGTAAGGCTCCAGCTTCTCTCAACTTTAGAAGTTTTCTTACTAATAAGAGTACATACTCTTTCGTCTTAACATCTCTAGAAAATTGAGCTCGAGAAATCACTAAGGATTACTCCTACAGTGATCTAGTGATCTTTTCTTATGACTCCTGGACCTCTTTGGGGCTCATTAGCATCAGTGTATACAATTGAGCTCTGGAGTACTCACTCTTTCATCTTCCCATCCTTTTGAAACATATAAGTGCCTTATATCAATCATGCAACAACTTCAAATCAAACAACCAAGGTTGGCCATGTAATATGTAAGACATACATGGGTAGGACATCGTACAACACCTCATCCTTGTATCTGTCACTAACTGTAATCAGTACTTTAACTTGCTTAACAATAGGTAGACCTCCCTTCTCATTTAGCTAATGAATTTTGTATGGCTTAAGGTAAGGGTAGGTTGGTAATTTCAAGGCCTTCACCACTCTTTAAGCTATCACATTAGTACAATGCCTTCCATCAATGATCAAAGCATACGGCTTACCATTCACTTAGTAGTTTATATGGAAGAGATTCTCCCTCTACTTATTCTCATCAAAGACGAAGGTACTAAGAGATCATTGTATAACCATACAATACTCAACTCCCATTTCAGGTTGAGTCACGACATTAGAATCTTCTTGAAATTTTGCTGGCAATTAATCAACTCCTACTTCATCTTCACCTTCACTAGCACTCTCCACCTCAAACTAGGCCCTATCTCCCTTTATGGCCATGATGCATCAATTCAAGCACTAACTAGCCATGTGTCTAAAACTAAGACACTTGAAACACTTAATCTCTCAGGTTTTTCTTCCTAAGCTCCAACCTTGGTCCATCTTAACCTCAAGCTCCTTAGCCTTACTCTTGCCTTAGCCATTGTCAAGTCTATTTGGCATCTAACCTTGGCAGCTTACCTCAAAACTATATTAAGTTCACTCATTTCAAAGTTAGCTCAGTATACTAGTTCTACTTAACTACTCGGCACCTAGCTGATATGACTCCATTTCTACCTTTCGACCCTCTGTGTTACTCAGATAGTTTCATCTAAAGTCCCAAGCCTTTGTAGCTCCACTATGTTACCAATTTCAAACCTTAGCCTAGAAATGAACTGTACTATAGTCCATATCTCAGGCTCATTAACATCACATCTAATCATTAGTAACTAAAACTCTCGAACATACTTGTCCATTATTCGATTACCTTATCTCAGTTCTTAGAAGCATAAAAAAGTATCATATTCATAGTATTCTACAACAAACCTACTCCTCAGAATTCTCTTTATCACGTTCCATGTTTAGATTTCTTGACGGGCTCTCTAGTACACATTCTATAACATCTTCTACCACATGGCTGCATACCCAAAAAAATTCTAACATAGCTACTCAAATACAAATAGCGTCTTTGCAATCACAAAAGTAGAATATCTTTTCAATCTTCTCCTCTTAGTCCCAGTAGTCATCAATACTACTAAACAACCCATTAAAGCTTAGAATCTACATCTTAAGATGCTCAATTCCTCTAAGAGCTCTAAGCTCGCGTTCTTCAAATCCTTCATATTGCTCCTTCTCCTCATATTCCTCAACATCATCCAATTAAAGCCTCCTTCTTGCAACTTTGTTGGCACGTTGGGGTAGAGCTAGGTTTACATTAATGGTTTTGGGTACTTGATTCTCACCCACCTATCTTCTCAGCTTATCTCTCACTTCTTAGCCTTATTCAACAACAATCCTTTCCTATGGCTTAGCCTCTATTACCTTTTGTACAAAAATAGTCAGATTGGCTATGATGGCAATAAGGTCTTGTATCTGCTTATCAGTAGTTCATGGGGTTTGTTAGGTAGCATGACTACAACCAAGAGCATCACTCTTAGCATCATTAATCTCTCCTTAAACACTAGGATTCGATATTCTCAATACAAAACTTTAAGAAATCCAACACCACATAAAAAATTCTCACACAACATTGCCTTTCGACTCATACAGCAACTTAAGAACTTGCTCTAATTTCTACTCAAGAAACATAGTATAATAGAACAAACATACTAGTAAGAAATACTTCAACACTAAGCTTTTGATTGTAACCTCAAGCTTCGATACCAGGATTATATGATGTGCCTAAGAGCTCAATAATCATTAGGGCTTACCATAGAGAGTTGTAACCAAGTGAGTCCTTTGAGATATCAAAGAAAATAAGAATATAAAGTTGACAACATAGTAGCTTACATAACGCTACCTGGAGGATATGATGCTCCAACAAACACAATTCAACTTAATACCTCGCCTAATGTAATGCATAAGCTAATACTAAGATCCACTCGCCATTAACTGTCACACCCCGAACAAGAAGAGTCATAATAGCTCCGCCGTGTAAACTAATCTAAGATAGAAGCTGACCTCACAACTGCTATCGTAGACGCAGTTTACACAAGACGCACAACTCAACTAGCTTGAAACGTCTGTTCTGACACTTGTTAATATCTAAACCTGTGGTAGAGCTTTTACAAAATACTTGTTCTATGCAACATGCTGTTTAGTATTACATCAGTATTTAAACAAACATTTCACGTCCAAAGGTAAAATTTACAATCAGAGTTTAGTAAAAACCACAGGTTTTGTGTTCTATATACAATAAGTTAGAAAACTAGTGGGTTCCCAGGGAATTCCCATTTAGTTTTCCTCAAAACTTAAAGACAAAACCAAAAGCTCGGGTTCAGTTAAATTCCTCGATCCTCACTTTCCCACACAGCAGCACACTAACCTGGGAACGGTGGTACCTGAAAATTTTTCCTTCACTCAACACCTGCAAAAGATTCTATAGGGATGTGAGCACAACTAGCTCAGTAAGTGGGACGGAGTCAAAAGAGTACTGTACAATCACAATAAGGTTAATAATCATGATGAAATACAATGCAATCACTCAAATGAAAACATCGCACAGTGTTAACCGGTCCACTATGAGGTTAGAGAAATTTCATCCCCTCCAACCTGGATTGAGGAGTTTCATCATGACTCAAGTCAGACCAAACCCGGGCTTGTGCAATGGAGAACACCCCCCCTCCCATGACCGCCTTTGAACCACGGCCCCCAACCTTTCCGTGACCTCCTCGCCTGTCACTTAGTTCGACTAAAGATGGGGAAAGGACCATTTCAGCTATCCTCATTGAAGGAAGTCGGTGTTTGGCCTAACACTCTTAATCGTTTCCCCTAACGGGTGATTATGCATGTCCAATTACATTTTAGTCAAATAACTGTTAGTGTTAATCAGGGGTGACCAACAAGTTCACACAATACAGAATCCATGCAAATATGTAGAACAGCATACCAAGGAGTTAAACTCCTATCACAACCGAGTATCATCCACACACACCACATGCGCATAATCACCTAATTACAAACACAACCAGATGTACTCTTGGGTCCTCGGATACTTTAAATAGTACCCAAATAGCGGTGAAGCTACAATCCCAACTTACTTGTTTAGATGTTCGCTCTTGCTAACTTGAATTGTCAATCGTCTTTGGAAGGTCCTAATTACACAAAAGGTCCAAATTTAGTTTTTGTAATAATTACGAAAACATTAGGGTTTAATCTAAAATGGTTATATATATATATATTATTTTCATAATATACAGCCATGTTATTACTATATATTAAATTAAATTATTAATTATTGATACTGTACATCATATATATTATTACGTATTATATATCGTTTTGATCGTATCGAAACGTATTTCTTATTTATTAATTCACGTTTTGATTCCAGTAAGGTTACCGAAATGTGTATATTCTTGAATATGATATAGTTATAGGCTAGATTACTTATGGTTATCCGATTTCAACAAAATTAGTGTCATTGAGCTCGTATAGACCTAACGACACGTTTTACGAGTCCTGTTTCTAGAAATGGATTTTAACAAGTAGTTTGAATTTTTAATGCAATTATACATATTTATATAAAAACGGTCGTATTATGCGTAATTTACATATTTAACTTATATTCTATCCAATTTGTCCTTATATTGTACCAATATAAGTATTATTCAGTTCTAATATATCTAAAGTATATCCTGATTAGAAAATATTAATAATAATAATATAAATTTCCATTAATCCCATCTGATCAGCAATCCTTTATATAGCTTTTGGTAAATTCGTTTTAGCCTATTAATATTACAAATACACCCCAACTTGTAATTTAAGCTATTTTACTTGATAAATTCGTAATAAATAGTTCGGGTTACCAAATAATTCCCCAAAAATTTCTATGGACTTCTAAAAATATAGGGAATTGAGTTATCACTTGGTTTCAAGTTTCCGACCTATTGCCTATATTTTCATATTGACAATTTTACCCCTAAATTTGATAAATTATCCAATTATAATTCTTTTAGCATCCAATTAATTTCAATCTGACTCATTACTATTATTATTCATAATAGATCAGTACATATCCATTTCATCAATTAATTTCATAATTTCCTATTAAATTCATACTTTCAGCCTATTTTCGAGCTAATTTCAGGCCTAAAAATTCAATAAATATTTAAATTATTCAAATAAAAATTTGGGCTATGTAGCAATTACCTATGTATCATACACATCCTACACAAAAATTTTCAGCTAGAAACAACATCATATAGTACATTTATTTCATAAATATATATTCGGATGAATTACAGATTTCTTAATAAAGTATATTAAATACGAATTTTTCAAAAATAAAAATATTACATGGAAGCATGTCTAAAATAACCTAAGTGTAATTTTTTTCATAATTTTCTGGGCAGATTTACTATTTTTTAAAAATTATTGAAAAACAGGGTAGAAATTTGACCTTGGTGTTCTTAGGTGCTCCGGTGGCCGACGGCGGCTGGGCGGTTGTCGGAACGCCTAGACGCTAGGGGTACTCCTTGGTGGTGGAGTGGCGTAATAGTAGATCAAAGGGAACCCTAAGAACTAGCCTTGCTCGGTGATTGTCCTATTTTTCTCTTCTTCTTTTTTTTTTTTTTATTTTCTACGATTTTTTCCTGATTTTTCTTTCTATTGTTTTTGGTTCCAAACTGTTAAATGTTGTTATTCTGCTGCTGGGAAAATTTCTATACATTTCTTTCACCGCCTAAGGATTTTTCTTTATTTATTTTTTTTTTCCTTTTGCTTTCACTTTTATTTAAGCATGAGGTGTCTAAATGTTAAGATTTTACTTTTGAATCAGCACCTCACTTTTCTTTTTGTCCTGCCATGCCTCCTTCCAGCAATCTCATTGTTATTTAATTAATTTTTCTTTTTCTTTTATTAAATAATTACTTAAATATAGATATTATATGTTAGAATTAATTATTTAATTAATATACAAGTTTATACCCTTTTTAAATAACATGTGAAATATATAACTTTACTCACCTAATTAAGTTTCTAGCATATCTTTTATTTTTAGGGTACATTTTAAAGTCAATTTCATGAATTCAACATAATAAATATATAATTACACTATTTAGGGTTAATTTACGGGTATAATTATTATTTATATCGGGTATACTCGAAAAATTATGTGTATTTTTTTTATAGTAAATTATACTACATTATCTCATTTAATAGCTCAATTAACTTATCTCTAAGTTCTCGTTGCAATCTAAGTTCAATTTTAGGAGTTCCGAACATTTTAGTGCTTTATTAAATATTCCAATTTCTAAGGGCAAAATTGGGGTTTCGGGTCATTATTACTAAAATCTAACTTCACTGTAATATCTCGACTAACTTTTTCATTCTAGTCGCAAAGTTTGGGCTCAATTGGATAAGTTACCCTAAAAGCCCTAAATCTGAGCTTGGTTGTCCTAAACTTAATTTTGGGAGCTTCCACTAACCTCAAGCTATATGGAATGATTAGATAAGAGTGTAGGAGAAAGTATACTCAGAGAAGAGAATCTCACGAGAACAAGAATATTCATTAAGTGTAAGGCATATGATGATTTCAGCTATAAGAAAAGGGACTATTTATAATAAGTCCCTAGGGTAATAAGGAAATGTATGCAATTACAATAAAGGGTAAAATAATAATACTATTGTGGTATATTACTAAAAGGGTAAAACAAAACAAATGGTATAAAGGAATATAATACAATATAAAAAAAAAGGAATGATAAGTGGCATGCAGTGATTTGGTCCACGTTCTAGGTTCTTAGGAAGTTGTAGTTGAGCTATACTGATGTTGTAGCTATTACTGATTAACGGTATTTAGAGTTACTGAGGTGAGTAAAGGCTACAGCTATTTAGTAAGCTGAACGAGTAGAGCTTAGCAAATAAGGGACTTGGTTTGGATATTCAACAAGTTAGCCTCAACACATGTCATGTCTATAGATTGGAAGAGTAGGGCTCAGTGTAAGGTGACCTCAAGCTCGACATTTAGTAGGTCACTCTTAGCATTCAGTGAGTTGGTGATTAGGCAAGGGTTCGAACAAAGCAAGGTGTATCCATGTTGGGACCTTAAGGAGTTCACCCATAACTCTTCCATATACAAGAGCAAGTCCTCGATAGGCTAAAGTGAGAATATCCTCCTCGCGAGAGACTCTAGGCTTTGAAGACGGGCACAAGTGATGGGTCTAAAGGTCAACAATCCATCATCATCTAAGTAACAAATATAAAGCTCCCATTGGGACAACATCACATACCAGTTCATCTCTGTACACATTCCTAACACTAAAAGACACAATTACTTGTTCAGTGATGTGTAAAGCACCCTTATCATGAAGCCAGTATAGCTTGTGTGGCCAGTAGTGCTTAGAGGTCGGCAGTCCTAATCTTTGCACAAAGGACTATGTAATGACATTGGTCCAACTCCCTCCATCTACAATAATGGTACACAATTATCCTCTAATTGTATACTTCATGTGAAACAATTTTTCTCTTTGGTCTTCTTTTGAGCTCGAAAAGGAACTTGGTACTCGTTTCATGACTAGTATCATCACCTCTCTCAAGTTGGCATAGACACAGATCTCCTCTTCCTCCTTCTTCAACTCTTCCAACATTCTTCTCTTTCTCTAGCTCACACTTTTCGGTGATATCCACCACATCTCCTCGGAGCATCATGGCACGTCAATTTGGATACTTAGAAGCCATATGTCCAAAACCCAAACATTTGAAGCACTTCACCTTATTTGTCTTTTGTCTAGAGGTTTGTCCTTTCTCATATGTCCTCGGGGTCGACCTATCCTTTGGGTGGCTCTCCTGGCCTACTTGGCTATAATCAAGTCGATCATATTTTTCCATAGCTAAAGGAAGTCTCCTCAACTCAGCATGAGTAAGCTGGCATAGAACAAGAGCTTAAGAAAAAGTTAGCCATGGTCAGCTAGGAGTATTTCCCCTTTACTTTTTAACCCTCTGCACTACTTTAATGGCCTCCTCTAATGTATTGAACCTCTATACTTCCACAATGTTGCAAGTCTCATCTTTGAGTACGAAAATGAACCTCAACATTATGCGAACCTCAGGTTCATCTACGTCTTCTTGAATCATCAATATATGAAATTCTCTCACATAGTCATCAACAAATCGATTTCCTTGATGAAGCTCCTGCAACTTGGCAAAGCTATCTCACATAGTCATCATCCATCTCTCGTTCTAGCCACATTCAAATTCTTCTACTACATGTTAGCATATCTAGAAAACTCGAGTGCAACAAGTCAAACCTTAACTGCATCTATATACCCATGATAGTCAAATATTTTATTAACTTTTTCTTCCTACCCTAAATATTCATCTACATCTCTACTTCTACTAAAGGGTAGGATTTAGATCTTAGCATTGTCAAGTCCTCAAGAAGCTCAGTGTCCTTGCTCTTGTGCCTAGTAATATTCAACCTCTTCTTCTTCATCTCCATCATTCTCTAAATCTACATCCTCAACATCTTCCTCAATCTCTTCTAACTCCAGCCTTCATCTAGCAACTTGGTTTGCAACTCCTTGAGCTAGGTAACTAGCTAGACCAACTTAGCCATATCATCTCTTAGGAACATTCTCAGGTGAGTTATGATGAGGTACAACCTATGATTGTTACCTGTTAACTTGTGTTACTATAATTAAAATCTCAACAAGATTGGTAATTTTGTTAATTTTATCACCAATTGACCCAAGGGTATTGCTTCCATTTTGACCTCGGCCAACATGAGCACCACTACTCAAGTCACCAACAATACCTTAAACACTTGAATCTAACATAGTGTGATACTTCTCCAATAAGTTGACAGGACAATACACAACAAACACTTCTCCTTACTATCTAGAATCTTACTAACACATTCTAACAACTTCAACACCAAACACTCACTTAAATATAACAGAAATGAACCTATTCTATTTTTGCAGTGAAAAACAGAGTAACAAGAGGAATGACACTTACCAATCCATGAACCTTTGCTACACAGCTCACAACTTCAAAACTTACTTCACTCGAACACAGTACAGTAGCTACGAAAGGAACACATCAGTCACTAACAACAAACACGAACAAAACTTCACTATAACTTCACACTCTCTCTCTCTTAGGACCATGCTATGATACAAGCGAAGCTAATGTGTATCCGAGGTCATACACATAGAGGCCGCACCACAATGAAAAAAAAAACAAGGAAATAAAAAGGGATTTAGGAAATCTAAATGGCTACCAACTGGATATGACATACCAATAAATCCTACTCAGCTTAATCCTAACATTCAATATGATACATGAATGTAGTATTAAAGCCACTCACCACTAACTCTTGCTAAAGGAGCTAAATAATAGTTGAAGGATAAGAGAGAAGATACGACTAAGTGCTCTCAAAAGGGTAATGTCTTTATTAATGATGTAGGGTGATAATGTCTGCATACAAGCAAATGGGCATTTATACAATTAACCCATTAAGGTCACAATACATAAATGAAAAGACAAAAAGGGTAATATACAATTGGGATACATAAGACATGCTAAAAAGGGTAAAAAGGATAAAGAATATTCTGAAAAAAAAAAATAAAGAATCATACCAGAATGTTGTGTTAAAAGACACATATCGAGTGACAATTGGAAACCTATAATGCGGTTGACTAAGCTATAACGATTCTAAGGCTATATGTTAGTTGTAGTATCCTGTTCAAATGAAGTCAATAGCCAGAGCTAACTTGGTCTAGTTTAAGTCAAAGCTCGACTACCAAAGGGTGTTCTGATCTTCTCTAAGTCAAGTATCTCGGTAGCTTGGCTTGGTTTGACGTTTGAAGTTAGTCGGCTCGAATGCTATTTGGATCATGGTAAGAGCTCGATAATAGGTATGGCTACTTGATAGGTTAGCATATATGATTAGCAGGTTAGCATGACTACTTGGCCACTCGAAAACTGTATTGGCATTTACAAGAGCTCAAAACTTAGGTTAACAATAGTGTAAAAGATGGATATTAGAATAGGAATTCTCATCCTGAATAGGTTTTGAGCTATTATTCTCCATGTAAATCCTTAGAGTCCTCTAGCTCGGCTATATGTGACTGGTCTAAGGAGTTGATTCCTATCACATAATGGAGACCATTATAGAAATAACACTTCAATTCACAGGTCATCCATCGTTCATCATCTCTTCCTTCCTAAATCCTTCCCTGATCACTGTCCTTATCATCTATCTTTGCCTTTCCTTTTGAAGAGATTCTACTCCTCTCCTTTTCAACTCCTCCTCGACATCTTCCTACTAGGGTCTTAGTTTTTGTCTTTTTGAACTCTACTAAGCCCTCAACAACAGCTATGGCTGTCGAAATGTCTTCCACTCCCCTTTGTTCTAGCTCCAACTTAGCTCAAGGTTTTAAGCCATCTAGAAACATAACCGATGCATCATCTTAGTTGAGGTCAGGAGTCTCCAACATCAACTTAGAGAATCTATTTACGTATTACTTTATGTCACCCTGACGGGTTAGGTAACACAAATTCACCTTCTCTTCCATAACAGCATTCTAGGGAGAAAATTGCCCTTGATCTCTTATGTAAAGTTATCCCAAGTATTGATATCATTTGCGCTCCTATGCTACCATACCATAGTAGAATCCTTCAAATACATAGCATCAATACGTACCTTTCTGTGGTTATCCAAGATCTTGATAGCATTAAAATATTGTTCCATCCCCTCTAAGAAGTTGTCTACATCTTGAGCAGATTGTGCCTATTGAAAGGTTCAGGTATGGGAACATCGAACTTATGAGTACGCTCCATGGTTACTCCATTTGCTACTACATTTTAACATGTTACCAGTTAATTCTTAAGCTCCTCAATCTCCTAGTGCATGGCTACTATTGTGGCATCTATCTTAGCTTCATAACCTAGTTCCTTAGTTTCCAAAGCTACGACTCAAGCCTAGAGCGCTTCGCCCTTCTCTTTAATAGCCTTATCACACTGCTTGAGCTCCTCAATCACCAATTCATTGAGGTATTATGGTTTTGCTTATCGTATCCATGTTCCAATAACGTACTATATATTAAAATTTTCTAGATGGAAGTTATACTTCATCTTAAAGCAATTTTAGTCTTGTAATTTGTAAAAAATTATTAATAAGTTGTTTAGGACATGAGCATCTAGACCTAAATTGACCTTGTTAAAGCATGGGACAAACATAAAAGCCTATGATTGACCAATTCAAAGCCTTAGTTAAGCTCTCTAGAGTTTAGTCAACCTCATCATGATCTTCATTAAGTTAGTAGCTTTGCAAATGACCTTCCTAATACACAAACTGAGCATCTAACAGCTTGTCTGACTTGGTCAAAAGATGTCTATTGAGTTCTTGTCACCTTCCAGCCCTTAAAGGCTCACCTCATAAGCCTATAATGCATAAGCCCAATTCATAGAACCAAAAGAAGATAAGGTAGGAATAGCTTGATTAGATAAGGAAAGTCCACGACTGGCATACACCTAGCTCGAGATCCTCTCCTATTAGATTTGAAGTAGATCTTGAAGAGATGGTTAAGTGTATCATGAAGATATGATTTACTTTTCACTTAAAGGTCATCAGCCATACCTATAAATGTTAGGTACTCCATAGGTGAAAGGATCTACATTTATGTACCCTACCCTTCATTATCTTTTGTTGCATACTTTCATTAGATTTATATTACTTAAGCATCAAAATAGCTACGAAGAACCAGTTTTGGCACCCCTCTTAGCTTACTTGTTACACTCATGTTTGTAAGTTGCCTCTAACCTTGGCCACCTAACCAAAATTTAACACTAACGTTTTGGTGTTGTCTAATGACAAATCATATTCTTGCAATAGCCAAAATAGATTTACTACATGTTTGTCGAACCCTATTTCGTTTTCTTTAATTTAACTTATATTAAGCTCAACCCGCTTAATATAAATTACTCGACATTAAATTAAGAAAAAAAATTTCTTTTAAAAAAATATTTATAGACACCTAATTTTTCCCCCCTTTACTTTTTTTTTATTTCATTTTTATTAATTTTTTTTCTTTTCTCAGTAGGCCCTAAATTAGAAAAAAAATAAAAAATAATAAGGAATAAAAGAAAACCTAAAAAAATTAAGAAAATAAGAAAAAATAAGGATCATGGAAAAATATAAAAATAAGAAAAAATAAGAAAAAACACAAAAAATAAGAAATTTCAAAAAGAAACCCTAAAAAGACAAAAAATTAGAAAATGAAGTTTAAAAATTTAGAAATTTGAAAAAATTAAAAAAAATAGAAAATCAAGTAAAAGATTTTAGAAAATAACATATTGTTACGACAATTTTTTTTATTTTAATTTTAGTTTAAAAGTTAGACCGTTGAACTTGGTCTTAGATTTAAATCTAACCTAGGTTAACCGAGTCCATACATACAATTTGATTGCACATACGGACAAGCCATAGGCCAACGGCCTAATAATTAAGCATATAGATATAGCAACTGGTTTGAATGTGAGGTCTTAAATTCGAATCTTGTCAAAGATAGGGAAGCCTTTTTCTAATTTTTTGGCTAGCATACTGTCACATGTTAGGATCTGGTTGCGCCACGTATCCTGACACATAACATCATTAAATTAGACTGCTACATGTCACATGATGACACGAAGTAGGTTAAGATTCATCAAGTTAGCTGAAGCGGCACCACGTCAGCACTTTCCCTCAGTTTTCCCCCATTTTGTCTCGATTTTGCTCCCTTTTCCTTCTCAAGAATAGCCTACTCCCTCCATTTTAGCTTCAATTTATGCACAAATTCCACATCCAGGCACATAGTTTCTTGCATCAATTTTGTACTAGACATAGCATTCTTCGAATTGGTGTTAAGAAGAAGTCTAGATTTAGTTAAAAGCACATTCAAATCGGCTTTCAAAAATCGAAAATTTGCATTCAAATCCAATTTCAAGTTTCCGTAGTTTCTATGTAAAATTTAAGTATACATAGGAGCTTAGGGACGTCAATGAGGATAGACAACCATTCCTGAGCTTTAGATTGAACTCCTAAGCTTTCTCTCTCTCTTTCGCCATTCTCTTTCTCTCTCTTCGAGTTCCTTTCTCTAGCCAAACTTGAGCCTAACCACCATTACAACAGTGACCCCTACTCCTTCAGCTCCCTAACCCAACCTCTCTCAACCCCTGCCATGCCCCCTAGCAACGCCACCAATAATCACCTCCTGAACCCTTACCTCCACTACCACGACACACTCAAACCACCATTCCTGACCACCCTAGGCCTAAATCGACCCTACGGCTGAGCTTGTCTGGTTCTCTAGCCCCAAAACTGATCACCCACTCATCTCCAGCAACCTCCAAGAGACAAGAAGCTCCACCACTACCGACTACCACTCATAACCACCGCTAAACCACCATCCTAAGCTATGACATTGGACCTACCCCCACTATCTCGAATCGAAAACACATGAATCCACCTTCACCTACCAAAAATTCCCCTCGAATCGCCCTGAATCACACCATCAAGCTGCTGCTGCAGTTGAAGTCGGTAAAACTTGACCCGAATCAGCGATCCTGATCCAACGACCCACAATCGACCTGAGATCCAACTCGCAAACCATGTCTAGCCCAACCTGCGTTCCATTTCTTGTCCGATTCTTGTTTTTCTTTTTCTTTTTTTTTTCAATTTTGTATTATTACTTTTTTTTGTTTAATATTTCATCCATGTCAAATGTAGATGTAAAAATAAATTAAAGAAGGAAAATAAAAAGAAGAGAGGAAAAGAAAAGGAAAAAAAAGGAAAACAAAAAGAAAAAGAAAGAAAAGGGTAATTTTGTTTTGTTTTACTTTATTTTTACTAGTTTAATAGATAAAATATAATAAGTAGTAAATAAATAAGCCGGCATAATGAAGTCAAAATAAAATAATTAGGATAGTAAATAGAATTATTTTATCACGTAGAAAAATTGATTTTCCAAAAATGAAATAAAAATAAATCAACCATTTTCCAAATTAAGATCGTTTAGAATTTCGAAAAATAAAATTCAATTTAGGACCCTTTTAGAAATTTTCTTAAATAAACCAAAATTGAGTAAAACGTAAACTCAATCATTTTTTAATTAAAACAAAACCACTCACTAGTGTTTTCATAAAAAGAACTACATACGTCTAATCCCAAATAACAAATACGTAGGCACTTACGAGATGACGATAAAAATAAAAAAAAACCTAATTTTCCTTTTTCTTTAGTTTAGATTATTTCATTTGTCTAATTAGAATAGTTAAAATTGAGTTCCATCTCTTAAAATAAAAAGGTGATTTTTAAAGATTAAAGTTAATTATGAAAAATCAATGGTACCCGTAAAGGTTTAAAAGTTCTAACCCCCGGACCCAGATTCTCAAGTTTTCAAAAAAAGCCATTTTATAACTTGGTTTTTTTTTTAATAAAAAAAATCGATAGATCAGTAGCTAAGTTATAACCAATCCACCAAATTGGTTATAACTTAAATCCTTTTCCTGACTCCAGTCGTGGGCAACTCCAAATCTCTTCAAGTTGAAAAAAAAAAATGGTTTTCTTCAAACCGTAGTCAAAGGCTAGTATTAGACAGGTAAGGGTTTAAAACTAATCGGTTTAAAGAAAACCTAATTTTATAAAAAGAACCAGGAGGGTAAAAAAAAGCAAGTTCGATAGCTTGGCGACACAACTAGGGACCGTTAAGAGAGTTAACCATTAGAATTACCAAAATTAAAATTAATCTCAAAAATCCATCTTTATGTAATTCATTTACTTATTCGTCCTTTGTTTATACAATAGTTGTATTAACATTTTCTTTGCAGGTTTAGTTCTATTTATTTAATTTTAGTAGAATTTATTTTATGTACCATAAATGCACGATAGATGTGGTCGAACCCAGACCGTCTTAAGACCTTAGGATAGGGGGGCATTATGTGGGCTCTAGGTTCTGTGGTGTAACCACTGCTGAGGGTTGATTAGGCCATCCCCACTTAAGCTTAATGTAACCAATGAAAGTATTCTTTAACAAGTGAGGTCGCATAAGTTTAAGAACCTTTAGAACCTACCGTTTATGCATTCACGATGTCCAGAATAGACGAATAATCCAGCAAGATGGAAATAAAAAAAAAAAGGCTCGGAGTTTCATTGATTTCCCTTGTAATTTACATGTATTGTAGAATTACTGTAAATAGGTTTTATCGTTATCACACAATCTTGTAACATAGTTTCTCTTTTGTAACCTAGAAATGGCATGTTCATCATCCAACTCTATCTACTTCAAAGAAAAATTTGTAAGCAAGCCTATCTGTCCTAAACCCATCCTGGACCAATGGTTACGATACTTCAATCCAAGGGAACAAGAAACCATTTTCAGTAAGATCAAGCCTATTCTATCATTTCTTAAAGCAAAGATAGCGATCAATTTGATTAGGGCTTTGACCAACTTTTGGGAACCCAAAGAAGTGACTTTTCGAGTTAGGCCCCACTTGATTAGCTTAACACTTGAAGAGTACACCCAATTACTCTAAAGTCCTTCTTTAGAAAGCATATACACCCCAAATTTGGAAATAGATCTTGTGAATGCCTTCTCAAGATGCCTGGGTATTAGAAAAATGGAAATGAACAAAGCCCTCAAAAGCTATAACGGTAACTGCATCAAACTAGAGGACCTAAAAGCATGGCTCATCACTAAACCTAAATCCAACCAACGGGATATCTTCTATAACAATGCTTGGGGACAGAACAAAATAAAATCATTCATCCTGGCCACATTTGGGACCCTCTTATTCCCTAATAGAAAATTCCTCATACATTTTAAGGTCATTGAGTTAATGGGCCAATTTCTTGAAGGCAAATCATATGTCTAGCCCTCTTTGCAGAACATATTAGAAACCTTAGTATTTTGAAAAGAAAAAGAACGATGGCACACTAAAAACTAGCATGGCATTACTAATAGCAATATAGAGTAACTTGAAAAAGGGTAATTCTAGTTTGTAAAAATTATCAAGCGATACCCCTAATCGGGATGAAGTTAAGCATAATATATTACCCTAACAACATGATCAAACAATTCGAAGGTATCTAGGATATAGTCTATAGACCTCCATTGGATATCAGGATCTTGGATTACGAAGATCTTCAGATTTCATTGCCACAGAATATGTCTAAACTCAAGGCAATCAAACAGTAATGGGAAACAAAGACTATCAGCCCAAACATCAATTTAAGAGAATAGCTAGGACAAGTAGACAAGCATCGAGTTACCAAAGAATATTTGTACGATTAGCTCCATAAGGCTGGAGAGATCCAGTATTGAGCACTAGAGGTCATCCAACTCACAGTAGCTGAACTAGATCCTGAAGTCAAGACCTACATGGACTAAGTACAAGCTTGAGTAGAAATAATCTATGAAGAGCGAGACATGTAGGAGGATCTCTTTTGAGAATCAAAACAATGCTCTAAGGCCTTGAAACATTAGTTGAAGATGACCCAAAAGAAGCTTGAGGAATTTAAGGAAATGGAAGAGCCCAATTCAGGAAAAAGGAAGGGATCACCAGCAAGGTCTAGTAAGCAGAAAAGGGGAATGCTTGTCAAACGCCAGAAGAACATTTAAGAAATAGAAATGTATTTTTTTTTCAAATAATGTAAAAGGAATGCTTTATAAAGCCATAATAAAATAAATAAAATTTCCATCTTGCTGGTATTAGTCAATTTTAGCTTTCTACATCCGTATGCCATGCATTTCTTAGTTTCTCATTTATCCCTTTTAAAACATTTGTATACTAACTTATTGAAAAGTGATCTTACCCTGGTCACCAAGATAGCTCTTAAACATCAAACCTTCCAGAGAAGTCCTATCAAAACTCGCTCAAAAACCAGAATGGCTAACCAAGGGAACAACATCAATAATGGCAACCTTAAGGTTATTGACCCCACTAAGTTAAGGTTCCAATCTTTGGAATGAATAGTAGGAAAGATTGTAGATCAACTGAGCTTTCTTGTTGACAGCATCTTTCTACTTAGGTCTATGGCTCCATCAAATGAAGAGAGTTCCAAAGCTCAATATGGAAAGGATACTGAAGCCCTACCCTTCGAAACCAAAGAAGCTTACCCTAAAGTCAATCAGGGCTTTGAATCCTTCAAAACAGAAAGGGTATTTCCAAAGGCCAACCCGACTTTTGTGTTGAATACCTACTCATTCCTGATCAACCCAAAGCTTGAAGCTAACTAAGACAAATTGAAAGAGCTTGAGAAGTGGCTAACTCAACAAATTATAGAAAAAATGAAAATTCTCTAAGGATATGATGGATTCGAGCATGCTGGCATAACAGACTTCTCTGCCTATGATTACGAAAGCTTTTCAGAAAGTTCAAAGTACCTGACTTTGAAAAATACAAAAAGACTAGATGCCCTAAGCTATATACCTGGCTTTATGTAAGCAAGATGGGCAAGTATGCATAGTATGATCAACTCATGGTTCAGACCTTTCAGGACAGCCTGACTGGCCCTGCCTTAACCTGGTATGCTCAGTTGGACCTGAATCAGGTGAATATATGGGAGAAGCTGGCCAAATCGTTCTATGAGCAATATAGATCTAACGTTGAAGTGGCACCAACAATGATGGATTTGGTTGCCTTAAGGAAGAGGCAGAATGAATCCTTTAAAGAATATGCTCAAAGGTGGAGGTTCCTAGCTGTAAGGGTATCTACCCCTATGATTGAAAAAGAGTTGATTGCAACTCTCATTAATACTCTTGAGAGGCCTTACTTCACTCACCTAATTGAACAAGCCTCTTCCAACTTTGTAGAAGTAGTGGTAGCAGGGTATTGAATTGAGAGTGCTATTTCCT
Source organism: Lumnitzera racemosa (assembly GCA_024138005.1). Taxonomy (NCBI): domain Eukaryota; kingdom Viridiplantae; phylum Streptophyta; class Magnoliopsida; order Myrtales; family Combretaceae; genus Lumnitzera; species Lumnitzera racemosa. The sequence goes on along the minus strand of JAMXBC010000008.1, from coordinate 82,494,185 downwards.
CTAGTAAGCTGTAAAGGACAGCAAATAAAAGACTACCCTCCGCAAAACCCACCACCAGCAAGCCTAGAGAAGCTACTGTTAGGATAGTCAACTCAAATGCAAGACCTAACTCTCGAGTTTCTTTTTAGATGAATCCCCTGCCAACTCAACCACAATATAGAAACCAACCACAGGCTAATAGAGCCTCGAGACAGTTCACTAGAATACCCGTTCCACTCAATTAGGTGCTCGAGAAGTTAAGGAGAGATAATTTTCTCCATTCTAAGGCTCTTAGTGAAAGGTATAAGCCGAGGTTCTTTGATCCCAATGCAAGATGTCAATATCATCTAGGGTAAGTGGGTCATTCAACCTATTCATGCTAGAGGTTGAAAAACAAAATCTAAGACTTGATTGATGAAGGTACAATACAACTAGATTTTATGGAGGTTCCTACCCCAAACGTCAACAACAACCCACTGCCAAACCATGGAACCATCATTAATATGATATTTGACCACTCAAAATCTACCATCAACATGATCGGTCCAAACCAAGAACCAAAGGTTTATAGATTCTACAAAAAAGAGGTCCTACAAGCTAAAAGGTATACCTTTTATGTACCTATGGCCCCCAAAAATTGTAAAGCTGGCTCCCTTAACTACCAAGCAATAAACTAAGGGCAATCAAGCTCACTTATAGGGGGGATCACTCGCTCTAGCAAAATCTATGATCTGAAGGAAGATTTGAAAAAGAAGGGTGTACTGGAAATGCTAAACACCGAACAAGTTGAACATAAAGAAGGATTAACTACCTTCACCAAGATGATCGAGTCTAATGAGCATAAAATAATGGACTAATTCGCTAAGACTCGAGCACAGATATCCCTCATGAGTCTATTGATGACATCAGACCCATAAAGAGAAGCCTTATTCAAAACACTAAAGGATGTCAAGGTCCCTCGTGAAATCCCAACTGAAAGAATCGACTTTGTCACCAATTCCATCCTCACTATGGATCAAATTTCCTTCTTCGCCGAGGAACTGGGCGAAGAAGGTACACAACACGTAAAGCCTCTGTTCATAATAGTGCAGATAAATAACATCATCACAACAAGAGTCCTCATCGATAATGGGTCATCTCTAAATATCTGTCCTTTGGCCACCCTGGATCTATTGGGTATCGATACAACTACTATCAAGCTAAGTTCAACAATGATAAGAGCTTTTGATGGAACCAGGAGAGAGATAATAGGGGAAATTGACTTACTAGTTGATATTGGCCCACAAGCGTTCAACAGGGGCTATACATTCAATTTGTTATTGGGAAGGCTTTAGATACATTCAGCAGGGGCCATACAGTTAACTCTTCACCAAAAAGTTAAGGTTATCTCCAATTACTGGGTCATCGCAATTCTGGGTGACCAAGATTATGAAATCTATAAAGAGATAGCCATACCCTATATTGGTACAGAAGAATAAGAGGACTTTAGGCTCTAAATGTTTAATGAGGTGTACATGATCACCAATTAGTAGAAGGAAGAGAGGTTGAAATTCAAAGAAGGCCAGTTGAGGACTTATGGGTTAGGATACATTCCAACCTTGATGGAAGAATTGCAAAGAAGGCAAGCTAGGGGAAAAAAGGGTGACAGGTTGTATCATGCTCCAATGACCTTCCCTCCATTGTTAGAAGCTTTCATTACGGCCGAAGCCTAAAACTCAAAGCCCATTAAAGAAGGCACTTCCAAAAAAAAAATGAAGGGCCTAGCCTATTCAACAAATCCCAGCACTTGAATAATTGGTTCCCCATCCTTATGAATAACAACAAGTCTTCCCTAGGGTAAAGGATGAATCATGATCCAGTATTTTATGGAATTTTGTAATAAATTACCTCTGTTCTTTAAACGATTGTATTCGAAAGAGAGTTCCCCAAAATAAAATCAGTTTCTTTCCCCTTAACTCTTGCCTTACTTATACTTTTTCTTTTGCATACTTTTCTTTTTCTCCAGATCCCACAATTCGAATAAAAGCCATGGATACCTCGCCCTAATAAGTGATGAAAATATTAATATCACTTTTGACCGCATTGGGTTAGTCGTCGGGAGTGATGTCAATGACCATAATAACATGCAAGAAAGCTAGCAAAAACATGAAATAAGTAGAATTTCCATTGATAAGCCAACATAGATAATTAATCCGTCAATCATAGTCCATCATTTACTTATACAAGAGGATATCAAACCTAAGAAACAAAAGTTAAGAAGGTTCCGACCAGATATCCTGTTGAAAATTAAGGAAGAAGTTAGAAAACTATTGGAACTCAACTTCATTGAGGTGTCCAATTATCCCAAGTAGGTAGCTAACATAGTACCAATTATGAAGAAGAATGGAAAAGTCAGAGTATGCGTAGACTTTCGAGACTTCAATCAAGCAACCCCTAAAGATAATTTTCCTTTGCCCCATATCAATGTATTGGTCGATAATACAGTCGGAAACCATATTTTCTCTTTCATGAATGGATTTTTCGAGTATAACCAAATTCGAACTGCTGAAGAAGATAAAGCTAGACAACGTTCATCACAACTTAGGGTACGTTTTGCTACAAAGTAATGCCTTTCAAACTCAAAAATACTGGGGCAACTTACCAAAGGGCCATGATATCAATCTTTTACGACATGATGCGCAAAGAAGTTAAAGTATATGTCGATGATATGATTGCCAAGTCTAAAGAGGGAGAAAATCATGTAGGAAATCTAAGGAGATTGTTTGATAAGCTAAGAAAATTCTAACTGAAACTTAACCCAAAGAAATGTACTTTCGGAGTGACTTCAAGGAAATTATTATGTTTCATAATCAGCTAAAACAGCATTGAAGTAGACCCTAATAAAGTTAAAGTGATAGTTGACCAGCCTCTACCATGCACACTCAAAGAAATCAGAGGTTTGTTAGGCCATTTAAATTATATAGCTCAGTTCATATCCCAACTCACAGACAAGTGTCATCCTCTATTTAAGTTGTTAAAAAAGAATGACAAGATTAACTGGGACAAAGAGTGCAAGCAAGCCTTTACAACAATCAAAAACTACCTCATGAACCCTCCAATTATGATAGCTCCAAAACTTAAGAAGCCTTTATTCCTATACTTATAATATTACTAGAGTCCATAGGGTGCAAGCTTAGCCAGAAATATGAAGAAGGGAAGGAACGGACAGTATACTACTTAAGCAGGAAATTCACTGAAATACAAGTCAATTTCCCCGATGAAGGTGTCTTAATAGTTAAGGGAAACTTTGATAAAAGAGAAGATGACGAGCTACCAAAATGGAAAATGTTCTTTGATGGTGCAGCCAACGTGTCTGGGTATGGAATTGGGGCAATACTAATATCCCTTGAAGGTATTCAATATCCTGTAGTCATAAAGCTCGTTTTCCCATACACCAATAATATTGCTGAGTATGAAGCATGCATCATAGGACTCAAGATGGCCCTAGAAAAAGATATTCAAGAATTAGAAGTGTATGGGGACTCGTCACTTAATATTAGCTAAGCCTGGGGAGAGTACAAAACTAAAGATCCTAAGCTGGTGCCTTATCGCTGTCATTTGACAGAATTAACGAAAAATTTCAAAGAAGTCACCTTCAATCACATACTAAGGACTCAAAATCAATTTGCTAATGCCTTGGCCACGTTAGCATCAATGATCCAGATATTTGGTGGACTAGAGATTCAGCCCCTTACTATTGAAATTGAAGATAAGCTTTCCTTCTACCTAACAATTGAGGGTATGAACAACCAAAAACCATGGTACCATGATGTTAAGACATTCCTACAATAAGGCTTATACCCTGAAGAGGTCGAGAAAAAGGATAGAAAGATGATTAGGAAATTAGCCACTCAATTCTTAGTAAGCGAGTCCACCTTATATCGACGCTCATTTGACGGTACACTCTTAAGGTATGTGGACGACAAAGAGGCTAAAAAGTTAATGAAAGTGGTACATGAAAGAGCATGTGGCCTTCACATGAATGGATACATGCTTGCGAAGAAAATCATTAGACTAGGGTATTATTAGTCAACAATGGAAAGTGATTGCATCAAACATGTTAGGCACTATCATTTATGCCAAGTTTATGCAAATAAGATAAACGCCCTGCCTCAAGAATTACATGGCCTCTTAGCACCATGGCCTTTCTCAATGTGGGGCATAGATATCATCAGCCCTATCACTCTAAAAGCATCTAATGGGCATTGCTTCATATTAGTTGCCATCGACTACTTCATCAAATGGGTAGAGTCTTTGTCTTAATCAAATGTTACTAAATGGGTCACAGTTAAGTTCATCAAGAGAGACATCTTGGCTCAGTACGAGACTCCTCAAGCAATCATTACTGATAATGGCACCAATCTCAACAACAAGCTTACGAAAAAATTATACCAGCAGTTCTAGATCATTCACAGGAACTCTACTCCTTATCAACCCTAAATGAATGGAACCATCAAAGTAGCCAACAAAAACCTCAAAAGAATCATTGAAAAAATGGCTATCACATGTAAGGACTGGCATAAGATGTTACCCTTCACACTCATAGCCTATCGAACCTCCATCAGAACGTCGACTAGGGCAACACCATACTTTTTAGTATATGGAACTGAAGTAGTGTTACTAGTAGAGGTCAAGATCCCATCGCTTAGGGTACTATCAAAAACTCAGTTAGACGAAGCCGATTAGGTAAAGAAATGCATTAAACAGCTAAATCTGATTGATGAAAGGAGATTGACGACCCTGTGTTATAATCAGTATTATCAGCAAAGAATGGGTCGTGCCCTTAATAAAAGGGTAAGACCCCGTAACCTCAAAGAAGGAGATTTGGTGTTAAGAAAAGCTTTCCCTAATGCACAAAACTCGAGAGGGAAATTTTCCCCCAATTACGGGAGTCCTTATGTCATGAAGCGAGTATTATTAAGAGAGACTTTAATTTTGTCCCAAATGGATGGTCTAAATTTGAGAGACCCTGTAAATACTAACGCTGTAAAATTATACGATCCATAAGAAGTCAATGGAAATTTTGCTCAAAACGCGAAAATGCCAGTCATTTTGAATGTCATTATGGTCTAATTTTCATTATCTACAAGCAAATTTGGTATACTTGGACGTTGTCATCGTTAAAATAATCACCCTCTCTATGGAAAGGTCCAATTCCCTTTACCCCATCTAATCAAAGCCATACACTGCAAATATGAGAGGAGTTAAGGAATGAGATCTAGAACATTGGTAATTGATAAAATTCTTTAAAATACTTTATTACGGATTGATCCCCCTCAATGGAGAGTTTTATTGTCTATTTTTCAAGCAAGTGTGAAACTCAAGTAAGTAATCATGGTAGATGGGAATAAGGCTTTTAGGTTCATAAAAGTCCTAAAGAGACAAAAACAGTAGTTAATTTTCCTGTATCGGGCTAATTTCCATGACTTTTCCAAAAAGAACCAACAAAGTCTTGAATGTTGTATGTCAAAAACATCCAAGTTGATAATAAGGGACTAAAACAAGAGTTAATAATTTTCTGATGGGGGCTTTTCAAAAAGGTTTGATGGTTTGGGTGCTATCGACAAAGACTAGGTAAGTATTTCCATATAGTGTTAGCACACCAATTTTTTCTTGCACTTGCATTTAGACCAATTTTTAGTTCCATCAATCTTTTTTAACCAACCCATAAGGCATTCACTTTTTGCATTTAGTGTTTGGCCCACCTACGAAGATACGATCCTAGCTCGGTTCATCCTTCCAATCCATAGGATCCCTTTATTCACCAAATTTCTTTCAAGCAAGCCCATACATCATTTCCGCTCTATTCACCAAGTCCTATAGGGCACCTCTCCTCATAGTTTACTATTGGCACAGCATTACCACCAATTTTAGGGTTGGTAGTTCTTGAGAGACACTCCTACATAAGTTAGTGAGCCTTATGAGGCACAACCAGGTTTTAGATCGATCCCATTTTCAAGTTGCTAGTCCTTGCGAGACGCTCCCGCCTAGGTTAATGAGTTTTGTGAGTACGACCGGGTTTTAAATCAACCCCATTTTAAGGTTGCTAGTCCTTGAGAGACACTCCCACCTAGGTTAGTGAGCTTAGTAAAGCATGACTAGGTTTTAGATCGGTCCCATTTTAGGGTTGTTGGTCCCTAAGAGATGCTCCCACCTAGGTTAATGAGCCTTGTGAGACACAACCAAGTTTTAGATCAATTCCATTTTAGGATTGCTAGTTCCTGAGAGATGCTCCCGCCTAGGTTAATGAGCCTAGTAAGGCACAACCAGGTTTTAGATCGATCCCCATTTTAGGGTTGCTAGTCCCCAAGAGACAATCCCGCCTAGGTTTGTAAGCCTTGTGAAGCACAACCAGGTTTTAGATCGCTCCCCATTTTAGGGTTGCTAGTCCTCAAGAGATGCTCTCGCCTGAGTTAGAAAACCCAGTAAGGCACGACCCAATTTTATATCAATTCTAGCACTAGATCATTTATCCCATGGAGACACTCCCGCTTAGGTTAGTGAGCTTAGAGAGGCACCACCAAAGTTCATTTCTTCATCTAAATCAATTTTAGGAGAGCTATTTAGTTATCTTAAGGGCAAAAAAATTTTATTTATTTCATTTTTATTATTTTTCTTTCCTTTCTCAATAGGCCCTAAAATAGAAAAAATTCAAAAAAATAGGGAATAAAAGAAATTCAGAAAAAATAAGGATCATGGAAAATACAAAAATTTTCAAAAATAAGAAAAAACACAAAAAATAAGAAGTTTAATAAAGAAACCCTAAAAAGATAAAAAAAAATTAGAAAATGAAGTTTAAAAATTTAGAAATTTGAAAAAATTACCAAAAAATAGAAATCAAGTAAAAAAATTTAGAAAATATCATATTATTAGGATAATTTTTTAATTTTAATTATAGTTTAGAAGTTGGGTCGTTGAACTTGAGTTTAAGTTTAAATCTAACCCAAAATGACTGAGTCCATACGTGCAATTTGATTAAACCCATGGATAAGGCACAAGCCAACGACCTAACGATTAAGCATATAGACATAGCAACGAGTTTGAATGTGAGGTCTTGCCTTTGAATCTTGTTAAAGGTAGGGAAGCCTTTTTCTTATTTTTTGGCTAGCACACTGCTACGTGTCAGGATCTAGTTACACTATGTGTCCTAACACGTAGCATCATTGGATTAGACAACTTTTTTGACGTGGAATCCACGTAATATGTCACGTCAACTGCCACGTGTCACGTGATGACACATGGTAGGTTAGGGTTCGTTAAGTTAGCTAACGTGGCACCACGTCAGTACTTTCCCTCGGTTTTCCCCCATTTTCTCCTGATTTTCCTCCTTTTTCCATCTCAAGAACAATCCACTCCCTCCACTTTAGCTTCAATTTTTGCACAAATTCCACATATAGGCATATAGTTTCTTGCATCAATTTCGCACTAGACATGGCATGCTTTGAATTGGTGTTAAGAAGAAGTCTAGAGTCAGTCAAAAGCACATTCAAATTAGCTTTCACAAATCAAAAAAAAAAAAAAACTGAATTTTCGTGCCTTTGCATTCAAATCCGATTTCGAGTTTCCCTAGTTTCTGAGTAAAATTCAAGTATACATAGGAGCTTAGGGATGACAATGAGGACAAACAACCATTCCTGAGCTTTAGATTTAACTCTTAAGCTTTCTTTCTCTCTTTCGCCATTCTCTTTCTCTTTCTACCAATTTCTCTCTCTTCGAGTTCCTTTCTCTAGCCAAATTCGAGCCCAACCACCACTACAACCGTAACCCTTACTCCTTCAGCTCCCTAACCCAACCTCTCTTAACCCCCGCCATGCCCCCTAGCAACGCCACCAATAATCACCTCCTAAACCCTCACCACTACCACCATAACACACTCGAACCACCATTCTTGACCACCATAGGCCTAAATCGACCCCACAACTGAGCTTATCTGGTTCTCTAGCCCCAAAACCGATCACCCACTCATCTCCAACAACCTCTAAGTGTCAAGAAGCTCCACCACTACTGACTAGAACTCACAACCACCGCCAAACCACCGTCTTAAGCTATGACATTAGACCTACCCCCACTATCTCCAATCGGAAACACATGAATCCACCCTTACCCACCAAAAGTTTCCCTCGAATAGCCCTGAATCACACCATTAAGCTGCTGCTACTGTTGAAGTTGATAAAGCCCGACTCGAATCCGCGATCTTGATCCGACGACCCACAATTGAGCCAAGATTCGACTTGCAAACCATGTCCAACTCAACCCGCATTTCATTTCTAGTCCGATTCTTGTTTTTCTTTTTCTTTTTTTTCGATTTTTTATTATTACTATTTTTTTTATTTATTTATTATTTCATCCATGTAAAATGTAGATCTAAAAATAAATAAAAGAAGGAAAAGAAAAAGAAGAAATGAAAAAGAAAAAAAAAAGAAAAGGGTAACTTTGTTTTTTATTTTATTTTATTTTTACTAGTTTAATAGATAAAATATAATAAGTAGTAAATAAATAAGTTGACATAATGAAGTCAGAATAAAATAGGTAGGATAGTAAATAAAATTATTTTATGACTTAGAAAAATTGATTTTCCATAAGTGAAATAAGAATAAATCAACCATTTTCCAAATTAAAATCATTTAGAATTTTGAAAAAATAAAATTCACTTTAGGACCCTTTTAGAAATTTTCTTAAATAAACCAAAATTGAGTAAAACGTAAACTCGATCATTTTTTTAATTAAAACAAAACCATCCACTAATGTTTTCATAAAAAAAAACACATACATCTGATCCCGAATAGCAGATACGTAGGCACTTACGAGACGACGATAAAAATGAAAAAACCTAATTTTCCTTTTTCTTTAGTTTAGATTATTTCATTTGTCTAATTAGAATAGTTAAAATTGATTTCCATCTCTTAAAATAAAAAGGTGATTTTTAAAGATTAAAGTTAATTTTGGCAAATTAATAGTACCTGTAAAGGTTTAAAAGTCTTAACCCCCGGACCTAGATTCTCTGGTTTTCAAAAAAAGCTGTTTTATAACTTGTTTTTTTTTAATAAAAAAAAAATCAATAAACCGGTAGCTGAGTTATAACCAATATACCCAATTAGTTATAACTTAAATTCTTTTTCTCAACTCTGGTCAAGTGGCGACTCCAAATCTATTCAAGTTGAAAAAAAAATGGTTTTTTTCAAAACCTAGTCGAGGGCTAGTATTAGACAGATTAGGGTTTAAAACCCTAGTTGAAGACTAGTAATAGACAGGTTAGGGTTTAATGCTGGTTAGTTTAAAGACGGCCTAATTTTCTAAAAGGAACTGGGAGGGTAAAATACCAAGCTTGACAATATTTTTAAAAAATAACTTGGAGTCAGCAATCAGTTAAACTAGTAAAAAATCAAATTAGAGTTTTTAGGTGGGATAACCCTAATTTAGCTACCAATCGACAAATTTGCTTAAAGGAAAATTTTATAAAATTAACTAGAAAAATTAAATCCAGGGGCTAACCCATTAAAATTAAGTCAATATGTTAAAATGAAAAAATAATGGGCTTTATTTTTTTTCCTAAAAATACTAAGATACATACAAATATGCAAAATATAACTAAAATGGATTTTCTATTATTTTTTATTACGAATTTTTTCAAGAAAAAGGATTGTTTTTTTATTTTTAGTCGAGATCAAATCAACATACTTCTTTTTTATAAAATATTTAGTAAGTAGATTTTTTATTTTTTTTTAAGTCAAGCCAAATTTACATTTATTTAACAATTTATTATTTAAAAAAAAACTAAAAAGATCTAGTTTTGCAAATCTACTTAAAAAAAAACTTAACTAACTAAATTTTTTTTAAACTCCAGTTAAGATTTTTATATTTTTTAAAGGAAATCACTACATGTCAAAAGATATCTTTCCTAAGTCTTACATACAAGATATACTAAGATACATATCTTAGAGAAAAGATACGTGATTTTTCAAAAATGCAATTTAACTAAATTATCAAAAAAATTGACAATTATCTAAAAAAATATAACAAACAACATGACAAATAAAAAAATTGCACTAAAGGAAACAAATTAGTAAAAATAATTAAATTAACTAGTCAAATAAAATAATTAAATAATAATAATTTTTACCTAAACTAGTCGAGTTACACGTGATCGACAAGTTCATGTTGACCGTATCGTGATCGCCTAGACTACATTTACATGCTCGGTGTGGAATTTGATCATATATGTGCAACACGTAAGTGAGTAAATGATCGTATTCAGCAATGTGTGTGGATCTGTACACATGTGTATGTATCATTTTGACTCTCTATATGTGTAGCTTTGACTTTGTGTGTATCAGTAGAATATGTGTATCTATTTTGACTAGACGTGGCAGTATGTGTATGTGTCATGTGTATTCAATTGTAGAAGTTAGGTGGTCGATGTGTTTAAGGGAGTATGTGATAGTGTGTAACGAGTGAGGTCAGGATCGTATGTGACGTGTGTAGTGCGATGTGAGTGATTAGAGTAAACGGTGTAGTGTAGTGTCATACGAGTGAAGTATGCGTGAGTACTATGATCAGGGACGTGTGATAGTGTACATGTGACAGGGACATGCGGCAGGGTATTCATGCATGCAATGGGCGAGTGTAGGCTAGTGTGTTTACAAGAGAAAGCGAGGGACAATGGTATGTTTGTGAGAGAGACGTGGCGATATTGTATTGTATGTTGAGGATTGTTAAAAAGTGTAAAAATTCTACCATCAACTTCTTATTTATAAGCTACATAACCGAATCTTTTGTATATTTTTAGATATAGATTTAATCTCAACAAATTCTAGATACGAAAGATACAATTTAGATTCTTTAAAGATTCAACCTAGTTTCTAAAAACCTTATTTTAATTTGGACTTTTTATTTTTCGAGCCCAACTCAGTCCAACTTAATATAGCCCAATAACCCACAATAACCTATTTAATAAATTCTAAATCTATTTAGCCCAATATAAATTAGGTAAAATCCACTTTTTATTGAGCTAACCTAAAACATTTTAGTGAAGTACAATGCTTTAACAATTTAGAATTTATTAAATTGAACACATCATGATCCGATTCAACCCTAAACAACTTAACTCAACCCGACACGACTTGAAATGACATGACACTTCTATTTTTATTATTTTTTCAATTTTTTTGTTTTATTTTATTTTACTTTTTCATTTTTTTCTTTTCCTTTAACTTAGCCCAATAAAAATACTAAAATGAAAACAGCAAAAATGAGGTATCTATAACTGCCCCTCTTTGTAGCGAAGTTAAATTAAAACTTAGCTATAAAGATGAAAGAAATACCCATTTTCGCTAGGTCCTTGCTTTAATTAGTAAGGTATGACTATGATTGCCAAACAAATTGGGTCCTAACTTGAAAAGTCGAGTAGCCCTAAGAGGATAGATCTATTTTAGAATGAGTTGCTCGAAAGGATAGATCTTTCAAAGATAAGATAAGATGACACTTTATTAAAGATAAAATGAGATGACACTCTCATAACTAGGCGATCTTTTCAATGACTAGATGGCACTCCACTAAGCAAACGGCCCTATGAAGGAATGAATGGCATTCCATTGAGCAAGCAATTCAATAAGGAATAGGACAACACTCCTTTGAGCAAGTGATCTTATAAAGGATTAGATAGGAATGCACTCTTTTGAGAAAGCGATCTTAGAAAGAATAGGACAACATTTCTTTGAGCAAGCGATCTTAGCAAAAGACTAAATGGGATAACGCTCCTTTTGAGTAAGCAATCCTAGAAAGAATAGGACAGCGCTCCTTTGAGCAAGTGATCTTATAAAAGATAGAACAATGCTCCTTTAGGCAGGCAATCCGACAAAAGATAGTATAGCACTCCTTAGTGCAAGTGATCCTAACTATACTAGAAAGGATTGGATAGTGCTCCACTAAGCAAGCGACCCAACTAAAATAAGGACAACACTCCTTTGAGTAAGCAATCCTAAAAAGGACTGAATGACGCTCATATGAGTAGGCGATTCAACAAAAGATAGGACATCATTCCTTTGAGCAAGCAATCCTAGAAAGGCTTGGATGACACTCCACTATACAAGCAACCTAACTAAGGATAAGACAGCGCTCTTATGAACAAGCGATCCTAAAAAGGATTAGATGGCACTCCAACGGGCAAGTGATTCAAGATTATTATATGAAATGGATAGCGTACTAAAGGGTAAGTGGTCCATGAATTTCAAGAACTTTAATGAGTTTTGACAAAATGATCTGAAACTTAAGTTTGAGGATTTTGATGATTCTTTGAAAATTTTGACTTTTTCTTTTTAAGAAATCTCTCTTGACAATTTTTAAAAAGGTTTTGTTTCTCTTTTTTCCCTTTTTTCAAGAAATTCAAAAAAAATACTCTTTGATTGAAAATTGTGTTGCTAACAAGTAAAAAAAGTCTCAAAAACCCTAAAGACTACAAATAAGGGGTTGACTTGCCCCTTACCCATTGATCACTTATTCTTTCAATCTTGTTTCTTGGAGTATAATCCATGATTCCTAACTGTTTTAGAAGCCTTAATTTTAAGCTTCAGATAAATGACTTTTCATGTTCTTGAGAAAGCACCCAACTGTTCTTTAATTTTCTACTAAGGGGATAGATGTCATTACTTGAAATATTAAGTCTAAGAGGACTTCTTTGCATTATTATAGGTTTCTTTTCACTCTTAGCATCAATTCCAAAAATTATAGCCCGTCTTGTAAATTATACACTTTGATCAAATGGTTTAAGCAAATGGATATCACTGCACTTCATCCAATTTTGAAGAAATTATATGCAATCCATCCCGGGTATATAAGCCAAGAACCTAAGAGAAACTAAACATGGGCTTGCCCCAGTTTCATGAGCAATTATTGTTTGAGATAAATCCATTTCTTTGGTCAAAAGAGTTTCATCAAGGGTGATAAAGTGGGTGGGATCATAAAATGAGTGCTTTGCTTTTGAGCTTAGGAATTTAAAGTGTTCAGCCTTTAGATACCATGACAAGTTTGGACTTCGACCTATTAGTAATTTGGTTCATGCTTAAAGGTGACCATCTTGCTAATATTTTCAATTTTTCTCCTTTTTCTTCTCTCTCTTTTTTTTTTGTTTTCTCTTTTTTCTTCCCTTCTTTTATCTTTCTTTTTTTTTTTTTGTCAAGGCAGCTACCTTCCCTTGTTGATTTTTTGCTTAATGGGATTCAAATCCCTAAAACCATGGGTTTAAAGAGTATAAGCTTAGGAGAAGTGTTTATGGCTTTGAGTATTTAGGAAAAGTCCATAAGCTTGAGGCATATAAATGCGTGTATAGGCCTGAGTAGGGTGTATATGGTGTGAAAATCTTCTTCATCCTAAAGAGATTGAGTTATCTATGACAATATTTACTTATTAATTAGCAAAACTAAGGCAAGCATAAGTTAATCTACCCATTTTCTCCAAATTAATGACCTTAACCTTCCAATTACCCCAACATGGGGTAGTTCTTAGTATAGTTAATTTTAAGAAAAATCCCTAAAAGGCTCAAATGGGTTTTGCAAGGACTAACTATGTTTAGGGATGATGAAATGAATTCCTAATATCATTTTAACCTATATACCAAGTTCAAGACAAACCTCTTTAAGGAATAAGACTAATTACTCACATTGTGTTACTCAACTCTCATGTATTTAAGGTTAGTGTTTAAAACATAGGTTACGTCTTTTCATCCTAAACCTTTCAAGTAGTATATTACCATTCCCTTAGGTAGAAAATTTTAAGTTCCGAGTTTACATTTACTTTATCCATTTTCACTTGCCCTAAGTCTTGCATAAAGTATTTCATTAATGACATGCCCCTATCAAGCTTAACAAAGTGCCCATCATAGAAAAATAGAATGCATAAGAAAAACATTTTATTCAAATAAATTTTATCTCTAAAGTGGAGGATTATTATAAAAAGAAATAAATACAGGAACTTAAAACTCTTTTCCACTTCTTGCCCCCATTTTCATCACTTTTTCAAACTTGGCCCATTTAGTTGAATTGATCTTTTGGAGACTTGCCCAATTGCTTCAAATGGTAAGCCACCTGGTCAAATAGTAATAGTAAACCCTCAATACTTGATGTTGCAAGTTATCTATTTGATGCCCCTAGGGATACCATTGCCCATAAACCCATCAGTCTCTAGAAAATTTGGTTAAATAACCTTAGCATCAATCAAATCTTGTACCTTATGTTTCAGTTTCCAGTAATCTTCTATGGTATGCCTCACCTGGCCCACATGATATTCATACCATTTATTAAGGTCATGATCCCTTGACTTGTATTTCTTTGTTGGGTTTTCATATGTTAGTAAGCCTACATCTCTCAATTGCTTGAACAATTGGGTCATTGGAATCTTAAACTATGTAAGTCACCTCCTCTTGTTGTGGATGGGCTTGTTTTGATTCTGGGCGTTCCCAATTGGTATATTCACTCCTGACTTCTCTTTCCCTGAATCATCCTCATGTTTTAGCTATGATGTCCTATTCGTATTAAGATATGGGTTTTCAAGCTGCTTGAGCACATAACCTATTTTAATTTCTGTACCCATAAGCCTTTCTTCTAACATCACCAACTTTTCTTCTAAGGCTACAATCTTATTTTTTAGATCCTGGCAGTAACATACCCCCTAGACTTAACCATTCAAATCTGTTTCTAGCATTTTCTTCATTCCTTAAATTATATTGATAGTAGCCTCTATATAGAATTTAGGCCTTGGATCCCTAACAAAGTCCAACTAAACCATTTTTTCATCAATCAAATCTTAGACTTTATTCTTTAACTCCTAGCAATGGTCAATACCCATGTGGTACTCACATTGCGTATTGGGATCGTATTTCCGAGGTCTATACCCTGGTGTTGAAGTCTTAGGATGCAACAAACCCTCTTCTTTTAAGGGGAAATAAATCCGAGACATAAGAATCGGGATATGGTGAACCTCATTCTAAGCGATTTATGGCTTAGCTTATTTTCCTTAAGCTCCAGATGAGTGCTTAAGGCACTAAGCTCGCGTATCATTAGTTAGGACATTGCAATGTACACAATGGCCTCTAAATCTAATGGGGCTGATCCCTTCCCTATCAATCTCCCCATTCTAATAGTATCTTTAATGTAACTACCGACTACAACTACATTTGCAAATGTAGAAGCGATATGGCTCAAGAGGTGATTATAATAAAGTTCACCTAATATGTAGATGAATATATTGATCAACTCATTTTCAGCAATTATATTGTAGCTTGAGTGGCTGTAGATCTCCATCTTTAAGCATATTCCTTAAAGGACTCCATTAGCTTCATTTTCATGTTATTCAAATCTATTAAGGAAGGAGCCACATCTTCATTGAACTTGTACCATTGATAAAAGGCTTGAGCTAGCTTATCCTAAGTATCAAGCTCAACCAAGTCTTGTTGGGCATACCAAATCAACATTGGCCCAATTAGGCTATCTTAGAAAGTTTGAATTATTAACTGCTCATGTTTAGAGAATTAAGTCATCTTGTGAACATAAAGTCTAAGGTGAAGTTTAGGACAACCTATTCCATCATACTTTCTAAAATTTGGTATCTTAAACTTCTTAGGCAACTCATGGTCTTCACAAGGGAAAACATTGCTCAAGACCAAATCACTTTGCACATTATAATCCTTAAGAAATCCCATTTTCTCTTTAATTTCCAAAAGATTTCTTCTTCTATCTTCATCAATTTCTGCTCTAATTCCTTCGCTAAGCTTTTGCTATTGTTATTGAGCTCATAATATGGGTCATAGTCTCTACTTACTTCGTGTGCTTGCTCAAAACCCTTTCGACTGTAGCTATTCTCTATTTAAGAGCTTTAGACATCTTGATTTCGACAACGAGTGATTATGAACTTTAAGTTGGGCCAAATTACTTAAAAAAGCAATCTTTCAAAGCCTGCAAGGATTCCTTCTCATTAGCAACATTGCATTCCCACTCTTTAAGAAAAAAAAAAAACAAGTTTTAAATTTTAAAAACCTTTCTTTATTTTATTTTATTTTTTTGAAACTCTTATTGAAAAAAATCAATGTTGATTTTACGTTACAAATAGCCTCACTTTGATATTGACAAATCTAAACTTATTCTATAGACCAAAGGTTAAAAAAAAACATTTGGAATAACAACTGAGGATATAAGATAACAATTATATTACAAGGATGATACAAAAAAGTGGATTTTTTTTTAACAATAAAAAACTTATTAAAAGATGATATAAGGGTAACATCTCATAGAGAAAACTTTATTGGGACCATGACAACTTAATGGACAAACTCGAAGAACGAGAACTTAAATATTTACAAGATTGATAACCTTGAGGTGGGAAATAATTTACAATAGGAATCTAATGATTAAATTTTTTTTTATTTTGTTAGTTCCTAACAGTATGGTAGATCTGGGGCATTGCAATAGAAATCAATCAAGTAAATAAAATTATTATGAAATTTATTTTATCATAAAATATCTTTTTTTAAAAAATGTTGGAAAGCCTTAAAAAATAAAAATTCCATAATAATCTTTACAACAGTTAATTTCCATAGCTATGCCTTGAAAAAAATTTAAAAGTTGATACTGAATTTTTTTTTTTTTTTAACGTTGTCACATTATGGAACAAGGGGAATATTACTGATTTTATATCTTCTATATTAAATGTTATGTTACACAATATATTACTCATGAAATAAAAAAAAAAATCTACAAGACTCACACATATTACATAAAAGAGCATATACAAATAAATATGAAAATTAAAAATATAAAATAAATGTGATGCAATATGCTACATATGCGTGCAACGCAATTAAGCCGGTCATTAATAAATGATAAGAATTATTATGAACCCGCGGTCAAAGAATGCCCCTATATATAAGTGGATCAAAATAAAATTTTAAAAAATGAAGCTCATGAACAGTTATACATAAGCATTACTGATTTTTAATTTCTACCTTTTTTTTTTTTTTTGAAAAAGAACGCTAAACAGACCGTAGATTAATTAGAATTTTCCTATAATTTAAAAAATGACCACCCCTTTTCAAAAAGAATGATGCAGGATAGTAGGGTTTACGGGTCTTAAGCTTTGTAGCTTCAAGGATTTTTGGAGAAAAACTTAATGAGCTATATCAAAACTTGAGTAGGCTCGCCTATTACCGCCAGATGGGCGTAAAGACCTTGGTGACTTGAGGGTTACACAATGGCAACCCGTCCTAAGTTCTTAAGATGGCTCAAGTCTAGTCACATCTAAGCATGCAAATAATTGTTAATAAACAAAACCCCTCTAAATCCTTAATACAGGCCTATCGAACTGGGTTTTTCCTTAAAGCCTACGTCACTAAAACACAATTAGTACAACAATATTATAATATTAAATAAAATAAAAAATAAAGAAAAAAATAAGCACATTAATTAATTTTTTAATTTTTATATGGTTAACCCACCAGGCATTCCTAGTAGAGTTGTCAATTCTATTGAGTCATATTTTAGTTTTCCTTAATTTAACTTATATTAAGTCCAACACGCTTAATACAAATTATTCAATATTAAATTAAGGAAACATTTTTCTTTTTAAAAAATCTTTTTAAAAAATAACTTGGAGTCGCTAACTAGTTAAATCGGTAAAAAATGCAATTAGAATTTTCAAGTGGGAAAACCCTAATTTAGCCACTGATTCGCAAATTTTCTTAAAAGATAATTTTAGAAAATAAACTAGAA
Organism: Lumnitzera racemosa; assembly: GCA_024138005.1. NCBI lineage: Eukaryota > Viridiplantae > Streptophyta > Magnoliopsida > Myrtales > Combretaceae > Lumnitzera > Lumnitzera racemosa. The sequence goes on along the minus strand of JAMXBC010000008.1, from coordinate 82,476,414 downwards.
AAACTAAATTCGAGGGTTAACCTATTAAGACTAAGTTACCATGTAAAAATAAAAAAACAATGGGCTTTATATTCAAATATCCAAATTATAACTAAAATGAATTTCTTATTATTTTTTATTACGAATTTTTTCAAGAAAAAGGAAAAAAATTATTATTTTTATACGGTCGCCTCGGATGTGCCTACGTACTCACTAGTCGAAATCAAACCAATGTAATTCTTTTTTTATAAAATATTTAGTGGGTGAATTTTTTATTTTTCTAAAAATCAAGCCAATTTTATATTTATTTAACCATTTATTATTTAAAAAAAAAACTAAAAAGATCTAATTTCACAAATCTATTTAAAAAAAAAACTAACTAACTAAATCTTTTTAAAAACTCCGGTTAAGATATACTAACATACGTATCTTCTCCAAAGATATAGATCTTGGGTAAAAGATATGTGATTTTTCAAAAATGTAATTTAACTAAATTATCAAAAAATTGACAATAATAGAAAAAAATATAGCAAACGATATGACAATTATAAAAAATTGCACTAAAGGAAAAAAATTAGTAAAAATAATTAAATTAACTAATTAAATAATAATGATTTTTATTGAAACGAGTCAAGTCATACGTGATCGGCATGTTCGTATTAACTGTGTCGTGATCGCCTAGACTACGTTCATGTGCTTGGTGTGGAATTTGATCATACAAGTGTAGTGCATGAGTGAGTGAGTGATCATGTTCAACAATGTGTATAGATTTGTGCGTGTATGTTTGTATGATTTTGACTCTATGTGTGGAATATGTGTGTATGTTTTGACCAGACATAGCAGTGTATGTCGTATGTATACGCTTGTATCATGTGTGTTAAATTACGTCGTATGAAGTTAGGTGGCCAGTATATGTAAGGGAGTGTATGACAATGTACAGCAAGTGTAGTCGGGGTCATGTGTAGCGTATGTAATGCAGTGTGAGTGATTGGAGTGAAGGGTGTAATGTAGTGTCAAACGAGTGAAGTGTATATAGGTATTGTGATCAGGGACGCACGGCAGTATGTTTGTACATACAATGGGCGAGTGCAAGCTAGTGTATTCATGAGAGAGAGTGAGGGACGATGGTGTGTTTGTGAGAGAGACGTGGTAATATTATTTTGTATGTTAAGGATTATTGAAACATGTAAAAATTCTACTATCAACTTCCTATTTAGAAGCTTCACAACCAAATCTTTTGTATATTTTTAGATATAGATTTAATCTCAACAAATTCTATATACAAAAGATACAATAATAAATCTCTAAAAAATACAATTTAGATTCTTTGAAAATTCAACCTAGCTTTTAGAAAACCTATTTTAATTTAGGCTTTCTATTTTTTGGGCTCGAGTCAGTCCAACTTGATTTAGCCCAATAACCCATACTAGCCTATTTAATAAATCCTAAATCTATTTAGTTCAATATAAATTAGATAAAATCCACTTTACATCGAACTGGTCTAAAATATTTTATTGAAGCCCAATCCTTTAACAACTTAGAATTCATTAAATTAAACATACCATTATTCGATTCGACTCTAAACAGCTCGACTTGACCCAATACAACTCGACTTCACCAATACAACTTGACACTTTTATTTTTATTATTTTTTAAATTTTTTTTATTATTTTATTTTATTCTTTTTCTTCAACCTAACCTAATAAAAATATTAAAATAAAAACGACAAAAATAAGGTGTCCAAAATGTGAAAATCAAAATGGCAACATTAGTGATAATAAATAGCAACTTAGCCAACATGCCAATAACAATGTTGAAAACCTACCCCATTGTAACAAAACCAAGAGTAAATGCCCTTAGCCAATACTATCGAATCGAAACCTTTTTATTACCTGAAAGAGATGTTCCTTTAGATGCAATAGGAAAATGAAGAGTTTAAAGTAATACTTACTAAGAAGACTAACGAGATGTCCTTCTAGTATTGGAGGATGCTTTGCTCTACCACTAGCCCTATCAACACCAGTAGTTTCAAATAACCCCTTAGGTTGTTCCCCCTACTAGTACTAATAACAGATATAGCAATGCTCCATCATAACCTCAAAACAACCGCCTTACCCCATCAATGGCTAATTTGTAGCACTTCCTTGTTGGTAAGAATTTAGACCAAATCGAGGAATATATTTAAGTCCTCACTGATTATAGAGACTCAAAGAAAAATGAGGCCAATAATGAATTTGCCATTAGTTAATCTCCCTTCATTATCAAGATTTAGAATGAGTTGCTACCCTAACACAATAGGCTCCCAGCTTGTAAGTTTTACGGTGGCTCAAAAGATCTATGAGACCCTAGAAAAATTAGCTATCAACTTATAATCGATTGGTTCAAAATCAATATGTAAAATCTAGGGTGATTGTGAAAATTGTTCAATTGAGCTTGAATTTTTTTACAAAGCTTGAAATATTAGTAGAAGTGACCTCACAAGATTAGATTTAGCAAAATAATAATAACAAAATAATTACATATTATGGTATTAGGTGATACGTATATTATTCGTCATTTATTGGAAGCTCATAAAACGAGCTCTAATAATGAACGAGTTACTAGAGATAAAATATATGTACAATAAAAATTATAAAATAACTTGTAAAATATTTAGGAATATTTATTTGTATTATATATGAATTTTCGTATAAGTAAAAATGCTCGAAATCACTTGAAATACCTAATATACACTGAAATATAATAAAATAAACAAAGAAAATTAGTAAAAATTATTACAAACTAAGTAATAGTTAGGAAAAGTGTAGAAGGGAACATAACAACCTAGAATTTAGCTTGGGCTAATAGTTGGGATGGGTTAAGTACACCTAAGCATTTGGATAAGAATAATACTTTACATATGGCATGCAAAAGAGATTTCCACCAACTTCTATGCTCTACATAAATTCAAACCCCTACTCTAGAAACTCATTTGGATAACTTAAAACCTAGGAAAAATTAAAAAGCATAAGAGAGTTGAGAGATTATTTATAGAAAAATAGACAAAAAAAAGGTGTTATACGTATTAGAAGGATTTGAGGAAGAAGTACTACTTGAGAGTCAACCAGCACCATAACCAAAAGGAAAGCCACCTAAACATTGCCAGTAGGGACAAATCAAATTTGACCTAATTTCCATTAACTTATTAAAAATATCAAATCTTCTTAGAAAATTATGAATAATTGTATTTTGAGATATTTTTATATGTAGTTTTAAGGGAAAATATTATTTTGTTTAAATTAAGTCTCGAAATATATTGACCTTAACAAATCACTAAAAACCAAAATGATTTCACTTTCATTTTTAGGAACCCTATAGTTGTTATTTTAGCTTCAAAAAATTTCTGTGAAACACCTATTATATATATTGAATTATTATGAAAATTTTTTCATGAAAATTATTTTTCATATTCGTTTAAATCCTATTAAAAATCCATTTATCAAAATATAAATAATGATTTTTCAATAAATTGATTTGAAATATGATTTAAGTGATATTCCAGCAAACGGTAATATTGAATGATGTTTAGAGATGAAATTTGTAGTGATGAGATTACTGGATTTGAGTGTTGAAAGATTGGGGTTGATATTTATGATATATGTGAAGTGCTCAAATAATGAAATTAAGTATAGTTAGTTCAACTTAGAGTGATGATGGGCTATATAGTGTATTTGAATTTTGATCTTGAATAGAATTATAGGAGAAATTATGTTAAAATATAGAATATTTTTGGATTAGAAGCTGATTTAGAAGTTGAATTAAAGACTAGGTGTATAGTAGCACTCTAGGGAGTTGATCAAAGATTGAAATTAGAGACTATATTCACTCAAATTAAAATTAGTTAAACTCTATGGAATAAGTTAGAAGGCACTAATGAGATTTATGACTAACATGAAATTAGGAACTGAATTAGAACCTTATTCAAATGCTGAATCAGAGATGGAATTAGAAGCTAAGTCAAAAACTAGCTAAAAATGAGACTAACCACAAGAGACTTAAGACTTGAATAATTAAGTATAGCGAAATTCTAAATTAATGATAATAATCTGTCTTTTAGAATAAAACCTATATATAGTAGTTATATGAATACTAAAATGACATTTGTATTATAGGAATCATCAACAAAGGACTGTTGTGGATCACACCTTAGTAAGTAAGCGGGAAGTTAGGTAAGTTTAGGATCAATACATTACTATATTTTGAAATACTATATTATAGTACTTAAAGGCTTATGATTATACTTGGTTATGCTTTTTAGGTAGCTTAATTGTATGCATGTTTATGCATGCGTATTTATGAGTTTAGTTGTGTGATTTTGGCTTACTACTCTAGATTGCAATTATTTGAATTGTGTGTGTTAATTGATCACCTTAAATTAGACTTAATTATATATGACTTGTAATTTTAATTGGACATGTATTACAACCCATTAAGGGACACTTAAGATTCTTCAACCAAATACTAATCCCTTTTAAAGGGATAGTACTAGAGCATAATGGTCCCATCTTCATCCTTAGTTGAGCTAAGTGATAAGAAAAGAGGTCATAGTAAGGGTAAAGATAATGGTTCGAAGATAGTAGCAAGAGGAGCACCGTCTCCATTGCATAAGCCTTGAGTTTTAGTGATAAGATATTGAGTATGTGTTGAACTCTTTAACTTGAATTAGAGTAGGTGTAATTTTTCTAATCTCACTAAGATGGAATAAAGTCGTATGATGGCATATGTTTGTTAAATTGCATTTAAAAAACTAGCTAATAACGTTACCTATTCTTAAACATAGTCTTATGTCTTTATCGCAACTTACTAAGTGATTAGTTGCTCACATCCCTATAGATGATATTGTAGGTGCTTAGTAGGAAGTGGCATCATGATTATCCTAAAGATAGCGTCTATTGGATTTTTGGAAGTGAAAATATAAAATTGAAGAACTGTTGTACTTTTGAAGTTTTCGTTCTTATCTTTGAATCTTTTAGTTTCAAACTAAGTGTTATTTAAGTAAGATCAGGTTAATGAATCATGTAAATATTACTTGGGATATCAGAATCTTATTATGTATTTTTCATACTTCCGTAGGCAAATGATCTTATTTCTTGAACTTTTTACTTCAAAGTGGTTAGTTGTAGAAGTCTTCTATAAATTAGGTCTACGATAGCAGCTATAAGGTCAGCTTCTATCTTAGAATAGTTTATATAGCAAGACTATTATGACTATTTCGCTTTCCAACATGACAAGATCCCGATGATTGTTTGTCCCATTTCAAGACACTAATGAATCTACATGGTTGCAATGATGCAATTGCATGTAGAGCTTTTTTGGACTCTCTTAAAAAAGTTGCTCAAACTTAGTTAAGCACATTGAAGTTGAAATCCACCTCAAGTTTCCGTAAACTCGGCTTGTAGTTCCCCAATCACTTTATTGTAAGCAAGATGCCTGCTAAATGTCAACATAGGCATTACTTTTGGTGTCTCAATTAATGACATCAAATCATCTAGCCCCTTCTTTATGTCCTTGGCAAAGAAGGTGCAAAAACTTCTTGAAGAATTCAAAGAGAGGACTTTGATGTTCATCAAAGTTGAAGACATAATAATAGGCTCTTTATGAACCTAATCAAGCTAAGTCTGATAAGAACAAGGACAAGGGCTATTGATTGGTCAATGACTACCTTAATCCCACCAAAGATAAGGGCTTATTAAGGGATGAGACAAGGGACAAAATAGGGGTGCAATACCCTCTTACTAACATCGTATCCACTTGACAAACCTACATAACAGATTCTCTTAAAGATCAAGAATTAGAGAATCCTTCCCTAGTCTAAGAAGATGAAAGACAACCCCTCTAAGCGAAATCAAAATTAGTATTGTAACTTTTACTTATCAAGGGATACAATTTTGATGAGTGCAGGGAGTTGAAGAATGCCATTAAAGATGCCATGAAGCATGGCTACCTCAAGGAGTACATCCAGCATCGTCTAGAGGAGGATAGCCACCTAATGAAAGTGCATAGAGCAACAAGACTAACCTACTAAATCTAACACCAATAATAACACCAAGGCTCTCAAAGGGGGTGAAAGATTAAGTTTTTCCCTTTGTAATAACATATTTAGATTATAAAGTTTACCTTCTCCAATATTCTCTTCTAACACTATGGTGTGGTTAACTCCACCTTATTTTGAGGCAACAAACCTCCAATACATTATGTCTAGCCTCATTTGAGGCAAGTAGACCATAGTCTAAGTCTCTCTTAATGTAAATAGACCCATACACTCTAAGATTACCTCTGGTTGACCAAAGTATCCAACCTCTTCATGACTTGCACTTTGAGACCACCTTTAGGTGAATAGAGCAACTAATCTCTTTAGCTAATGTTAGTAGTTATCTTTTACTCGACAAAATTGGGAGACCTTCATCAAACTAAACCAAGGTCTAAAATATGGGATAATCTCGATAGGGAATTTATCCCTAATAACCATGTTGTAGATAAGAGTCCAGCTATAATCCATTATAGCCCAATGGGCCTTTTCTTAAGGTCTTTTGCAACCTATTACTAGCCTAACTATGATGCGTTCTGGTCCAATAAGCTGTCCTTACTAAAGTCTCGACTATGATTTGCTTTAGTCTAATGAGCTCTACACCCTTAAGATTCAACCACAATCCCTTCTATTCCAATAAGTTTTGTCTTACGTGTATATGACTATGACCCAGTATCATATTTGAAGCATCATGAGTTATGAGTTAGAGCAATGGGTTTAAAGTCAAAGGCATGAAGAAGTGAAAATGATCTCAAAGCAAATATAAGAACAAATACTAAGCAAAATTTGCACTTTATTTTATGAAGATACCCATTGACACTTATATTATTTAAGCTAACATCCTAGCCTACATTATACACAAACCCATTAACAAAAAATTGAACAGTAAGGCATAAGGAAGCATAAGGTCCTTCATCATTGGGGTACATAAGATTCAAACACATAAAGCTCATCCAAACCCAAGCTCTAAAGAGGCAATTGACATTGCCTGCCTTAGACAGCCTTAGTAAGACCTCCTTTGGGGTTGAAGCACTTCATAAAGATTAAGGTTTGCCAGAGGTTGAGCACCTTTTAGCAGATTAGTCCAAACATGGATTTCCTCTTCCACAAGCATGAATTTAGGCATCGTAACAATGCATTCTTCCTTAACTGCTTTGAGGTTTTCATCATTAGTAAGAATGGCATTAAGATAGTCTTAGAAGTGAAGGTCAATGTTGGGATGATGTTTCCTAACCTCTTCCCTTACTACGATGGTCGACTTCACAAACACTTTTTGGTGAAGCTCTATGTGATCTAAATTTTGCATAATTCTTTTAAAGAAGTTGCTATAAACGTAAATAGGGATCTCATCATCTTCTCCCATTAGCCTCCTAGCCTGTGCTTGCTAACATCTTAACTATCCTTCTAACTAGGAGATCCTTTCCTTAAGCTCCCTTTTGTCTTTCTTGTAGTGTTCAAAGGCAATTTTCATCAAGTTAAAATTGGCATTCATATCTACTAGCTTGGTATTTGTGTTTGACAACTTTGATTGGAAGCCCTACATTTGCTCTTCCAACTCTTGATTGCGTTGCACAACAACCAAAAACTAACTTTAGAGCTTAGTTGCCTTCTTCACCACTACATCAATTTGTTCACGTAAATAATTCTCCTTAGCTTAGGCTTTCTTTAACTAATCATTGACTTTTTCCTTAGCCTCTATAGCCTTCCATATAGCTTCCCCCTCTACCTTCATCAAGCTGTTCTCTACATCCTATGCCCTCTACAAAAGAAATTATCACTTTAAACTGCAATTGATCATTCATCCCATAAATATAATTGCATTAGTAGCAACTTGAAATACCTTTCATCTATTGGCCTTCTATAAGTCAAACATTTCCATAATATATGAACTAACCTACAAAAAATAATGCTAAAGTTACAACTAAAATGTTCAATCCATTGCACAAGGATGCTTACATTTTACAACTTTGCACATATCAATTCTTCATATCATTTAGTGATTAAGTCCTCGGAAATTTCCTCAAGCGTAGGCTTGTCCCTAAGTAAAATAAGTCCTTCAAATAGCTTATCTCACTCTTTACTGTAGCCTAATCTCTTATTGTTTGCCCCAACATCCTACTTGTGGAAAATATTGATCTCCAACTTCTAGGGTATGCATGTGGAATGGAGACTTTGAAGCACTTAGATTCTCTAGCCTCTTCTACTTCAACTCAGCTGATTAGTATCTATCCTTTCTTTAGCATATGCGTTTTCCAAAGGCCTTCACTATTGAAGGATCACCTTCACTTATGTTGATGATGTTGTTCTTTTAAGATGCCTTAAAGATTCACTTGCTCAAGGAAGACCTTTTAACATCATGATCTACCGACAATTTCAATTTTATCTTAACCTTTAAGCTAAAATCACCTAGACTTAGCCCATTTAGATTTGCTAATAACTACCAACCTATCCTTGGGCGTCGGTAGCACCTTTCTAACCCAGAACATCCTCTTATGCTAACTACTTTGAGGACCGAAATATCAACCTCTGTTAACCTTGCAGGTAAATAGAAAAAGTGAGAAACATAATAACAAAATATATTGACACACTATGCTGAACACAAGCCTTCGGTAGACTTTATTCCCTTAACATTGCTAAACAAGCAACTCTCTTGCAGTAAGATAACCTTAGCACAACAAAAGCCTTAAATGATATCTCTCCCTTCCTTCCTTTTCTCCTACTCATCAGGAACAAAACAAGTATTGAGAAATCATCTTTTTCTATGTTAAAAGGTCGGCCCCTTTTCTCCAACATGCTCAAGATGAGCTTAGCTGCTTCATTGTCATAATCCATTAGAATAATGATATGCAGCTTAATTAGCTTTACCCAGTTTATCTTAAAGTCTACGTCCATTAGACTCTAACATGAAGAACTTCTCCTTCTACCCATGGATGGATGAAGTCAAGACATTAAGTAGCTTTCATCAAAGTTGGTTGATCAAGTAGTACTAACCATCTTTTGACTTTTTTAACTCATAGAAGTATCTAGACTGTCACAAGGTCACTCTCTAACCTAATCTCTAGTATAGACCTTCAAAGGCAACTAGAATGTGAAAGGAGTTTGGATGGAATTGACACAAACTTCCTTTGTGGTAATTAAAGAAGGATTTTAAGAAGTTGTTAAAGGGAACCCAACCCATACTCAAAATGTTTAGTATAAGTCATATGTCCTTCCCTTAGTTAGTGCAACTCATACATTAACACAGCGCATCTTTAGCACCCAACCGGAGGCTAAGGGATCACAATACACACAAATGTTATCGAACTCTACATCTAACAACCTGTTATATATGCCATTAGGGGTATGACTTGTCTCTACTACAACAAATGAAGGTTACAACTTTCTGTCCTTCTCCTTATTCAAATATATATCCTACGACAATTTTTCAATTTCTACGTTATGGTTACTGATTTTGCTTATAGCACCACTCATCGACGCAATCATTCCTTTAGTTTTCCTTAAGGGACCCATCACCTTCGCTACTTGGGGAAAGGGGGAAGCTCAGGAGTAGTCCTAAGGGCATGCTTAACTATATCATCTACAAGTCTACGAGAGGTGGTAGAAGACATTATGTCCATACCTTCCATTTTGATGAATGTGTGCAATGATAGTTAAAGATTGAATGAGAAAATTAAAGGAAAATTTGAAAATGTAAAGAAAATTATTGTCTTTAGATTTTGTTGGTAAAGTATGTATGTCATAAAGGCCTTCAAGGGAACATGTGTGGGCCTACAAAATAGACGCCCATAAGTAAAATTCTCAGGAGGTTGTTTAGCAAGGCTCCTTTAATGCTTAACTTAAAGGTTATGGAAGTGAATTTGGTAGAGTAATAGCGAGAAAGCTAGTATGTGAATATACATAGATTTTACTCACGTGGTTCATCTCTTATTTATAGTAGAGGGTACTAAGATAAAGATGGAAAGTGGATCACCATTGAGGGAAAGTGCATTTAACCAATTTACAAAAGTATCTTCCTACTGAAGTAGATCCCATATATCTTGGGAGTGAGGTTAAGACAAATGACTTTCCATTCTAAATTTGTACTTCCTATCAAAATAGGTCTATTGACCTATTAGAGGATGGACATGCTCTTTAATAACTTGACTTGGGTACTAGATGCTAGATTGTCGAGCTATTAGCAATCTAGGTCAATAGGAGAGTTTAGGTAAGAGCTTGAATAGTTTGAACCAAATCCGGAATAAGTTGAACAAGGGTCAAAACAACTCGACCTTCAATTCAAATGGATCAGTCTAGGCTTAAGGGACTTAGATCCAAAATGGCCTATTAACACTTGCTCTCCTACCTCAACCTTACTCTTATTGGTGAGAGATCAATAAGGATGGTTAGCATATGGATGGGTTCCCTAAGTACATATTCAATCTGGAGGTGGAATGGCATTCGAAGGGTAAACTTCTCAATTGCATTTCCTATTTTGATTATGATCAAGTACTTTAGAGATTTTTCCATGAAGTAGCCAAGTAAGTGAGTTGTCTAAGCTGGACATCACTAATAATAAAAGAACTTACAAAGCACTCAGGGCAATACAATGTTACGCTAAGTTGATAAGCAAGGGGAAAGCTTGGATAGCTGAGTAGCCAAGTTACTCGAAGTTTTTCCCCTCTTAAGCCAAGCTGTATGAGGTCCTTTCCCCTCTACCCTCTTACCTCTTCTCACTTTTCCCTTCCAGAGCAAGCTATATGATAGCAAGATCTTGAGGTTTGACATGTAGAACATCACTACTTATGTTGGACGATGCTTAATTTAAGGCATCATGGCTTCTCAAGGAAGATTTGATTCAATATGTCTTTGGGCACATAAATTAGAGTGCATTAAATGTGAGAGGATAGTTCAAGTTCTTTTTGTGCACATCTATGCATACTTTTCTGACAAAATGATTTAGCCATCGAAGTTAAGTTAAGAATACGTAGTGATATCTACACACAAAGACATCACACCTATCTTGTTTCACCACAATTGCTACTTTGGTTTTTGATATAAGGTACCTATATATACCCCAAAAACCCTCGTCCTTCCTTTCTTTTTCTTCTTATTTTATTTAAGTTTCCAAATATCTTCTTCTTCTCTTTCTTTTGTAATCGCAAGCACTTTTCCTTCTTACTATCTCAAAATTTTGATTCCCTCAGCTCCATTTGTAAAATGTCAAATACGTGTAATTATGAACCTTCGTCCTCAGCTTCCAAAATCACAAGTGATAATCAACATGAACACATATAGAGGGTTACTCCTTCCCTTACACCTCCATTACCCCCGGTCCCCTCGAAAATAATTCAAGCGACAATGATGGTGAAGTTGTCTAGCACAGCAACATCGATGGATTGGAGTTCTTTAAGTGGCTTAAGCATGGACATTGATAGGGTAGCGATTATTGTAAGCCTCCTTGTGGATAATTACACCGATGATCATAAGGAAAGGTAACCATCCATAAACTTAGATAGAGAAGTGGATAAAATCCTTTCATTAAAAAGGATTTGAAGCATTTTCTTCCTTCGAGATGGAAAGTGCAAAAGCTATAACTTACTGATTGGGTGGCACTAATTTGGGGAAAAAGCTTCCACTTGTATTGTAAGAAGATGGAGTTTGGCCATCACATTCCCTTCAATGATTTTGAAAAGCAGTTATTTATCTACTACAGGTTGTTGTCTAGCTCCACTCGCACCAAATAATTGGTGCTTGTTGAAGGTGTTCCAAGTCTTGTGCAAACATTTGATGTTAAGGGATACACCACAACTATGGTAAAAACATTTTCCAGGTGAAGCAATCTAATGACGAGTAATATTATTTAACCAATCATTGTGATAGAAAACTATTCTATTGTCACACTCGAAGGAGTACACTTATCGTAGTAGTTTGGCATACATCTTACAAAAACCTAAGATTAACTCTCATGTTAATCCAAAACCTTTGATGCCACGTATAAGATGTACTTTTACAACAAGCTACCCCTAAATTTAACAGTCTTCAGTAACATCAAATATATAAAACATGATACATAAATATAACATTGTATCATAGTATGGGACATGGAGCCTACATCATAGTCTCTAGCTAATATAGAAAATGAACCACAATAAAGATAAGAATAGTCTTAGAATGATTATTAGGCATTAGCATAACTAAGGAGAGTCCTTAGTAATAAGAATATAATCCTATGCTCTCATCTTCCTTAGACATCCTAATAGCTTCACTACTAACTTTCGGTATGCCTCTATGTGGTACTAGCCATAGATTGTCTTACAACAACAAAGTACTATGGGAGTGTAAGTTACAACTAACTTACTAAGTAAATCCTCAAACCATACCGTTCAAGCAAAATACAAGCAAGCTAATTATCAACTACATGAAAGCACATCAAGCATATACAAGGAAAATATATACAACTAACTAAGAACCATACATAGCTTAGATTTACACCCTTCATAACTGAGGTTTGAAAAATCAAACGCATTAAATCCAAGTTCTAATCTCCCTAGCCCACTTACAACAAGAATTCTCATGAAGGAATAAATATCTTTCTTTTCTTTTACTTTTCTCTCAATCCCTAACCATAATGGCCTAAGATGTGGATGTGAGCAATATTTAGCAGTGCCCTTATGGACTATATCTTAACCAAAGGACGATGTCTCCCTTCACTAGTTAGTTCCTAAAGATTGGGGTAAGGTCATATGTATGAATACGTTGTAAAAAACATATATAAATCACATATATATAAATTTAAATCCCTTCCCACGTAACCCCCTAATACTAGCCACGTGATGCTAATGGTCTAAATAAAATATGAAAATGCATGACATGCAAGGACATCATAGTTTTTGAGCCAACTATATTTAGGTCCAGTTTATTTAAATTGACACTCAATTATTACAAACAATCATAACCTTAATATTTCTCTATCATAGCAACCAATTCATCTTTTCTATGAATTGAGATATTTCAATACACTAATACACACAACATCAATCATAAGCATGTATTCGAAACCCCACACAATAAACTAATCATCTTTAAATTAATGTACAACCATATCTACAAGAACAAGCAAAATGGAAATCATCAAAAAAACTCACTCAACCATGACATCCTACAGATCGTATTAGTCATCCAATAGCTTTCAATCAAGATCAATATCACCTCCAAATAATTTAAGAATACCGTTAGTAAGTATATAATATACTATCCAATCTGAGGATAATGCATATAGGAGTAGCTAAAATTATAATTTCATGTAATTTGGTGTCTAAAAATTCAAATTTCGAATTTTAGTGTCTAAAACTTTAAGATTCATTCAAATGAGTTCCTAAACTTCAAGATTTGTTCAACATAGTGTCAATTATTTAAAAAAAAATTAGGTGATTCAAGTACTCAATTGAATAAATCTTAAGGTTTTAAACACTAGAATTCAAATTTTGAATGTTGGGCTTGTAGTTTCATGTGGTGGGATCCATTTTGGTGTTTAGGACTTGCAACTAAGGGAAATGACCCAATCAATTTTGTAGGCCAAAGAGCTTAGATTATCTTTATTAAATCTAGGCTTATTTATGGGCCTAAGTGCGTAACCTTAATTCTTAGCCCACTTTTGATCTTTATTAGGCTTCTATTTCATGTTTAGGCCTAAGAAATTAAAGGATGCACTAATGGTTTCGGCCCACTAGCTCTTTTGGTCTATATGGGACTTTAGGGCTTAATTTAGTAGGTTTTATGTCTAGTCTTAAGCTGTAGCTCATAATGGGCCTTCCCAATTTCCTAGTGGGCTTTAAGGGCTTTCACTTAACATTTCAACTTATAATTCATCTATTGGTCTATAGGGAAAATGGATTATGATTTGGGTTTTCTGAGCCTTTTATGGGATTTTGTCTCCATTCTATCACTTATGACTCTAAACTAAAGCTTAAAGCACTTATTCAAGCCCTAGCCTTTTATGAATGATTCTAATTCATGGTTTTAAACTTAGTTCAAGATCTGATAGGTTGGGTTCATGAGATCTAAACCAAGTTTCTCAGGCTCAATAGTCAATTTTAGGCCAACTTTTGCATTTAGAGTTACAAACTAATGTTCAGTCTATTGATAGCATTTTTTTATAACTATTCCGTTGGCTTATATTAGTCAATCTAATACTTAAGCTTGGTCTGATAATGTAATTTGGGTACAGCTTTTACTAATCAGTTATAAATATCACACAAGATCTCTAGGTAAGGGAACCTTCTTTCATTCTCTTACTTTGATAATGACCTAATAACCTTACTTTCATGATAAGAGAGTTGATTTAAGTATCGGAATGACCCTACTAAAATACTTTTTGGCACGTTTTCTCATTTTATAGGTGTTCGTGCATCAAAGCAAAAATCACTTATCAACAATTGCACCGTCTGTTGGAAGTATATGATTATGGTTAAAAGCATTTTTTACTATTCTTCAAAATTGTATAATTTGGGAAAACTGTTCATGCTCTAGTCCTTTATTTTCGTTTCTTAGTCATAAATTTGCACGTTGATATTATTTTTCCTGGCATCTTTACCATTTATGATGTGTTGGCTTTTCGATGAATGGCCTACACATTTCTCGAAACCTGCATGTGCAAAAAGGGCCAAAATCGTCTCGATCAATCACTTTGGCATTTATAACCGACATGCCATTTTTCTCGGAGGAGACATTTGCATCAAGCTATTGGTTTCTCTAGTGCTCTAATTCACTCGGATAATTCCCCGAAGTGTAGAGAAGGATGCAATTTCATCAATTATTACTGGAGTTCAACCACGATACCTAAGATAACTGTCCCTTGTAACTGCTTCTAGAAGTCTTCCAACGTAAACAAACCAACAATTATCGATAGTTATGAAGGAAGAACAGATTGGGGATGCGTTAAGTAATCGGTGGCATGGTCTTTTAAGGATTTATGGAAATTTTGTAGTTCGGAATTGTCAACGCTGAACAATTACCCATGCTAAGCCATCGTCTGTAGCGGCAAGCACGCAATCCCACCCCTTCGTAAGCAAAAACTTTCCTTAGATGTCTTAATTTGTTCACAAGCAGATAGCCTAAAATTTTGAGCAAACTACAACTGCCGACACCGATCTAATGTCAAAAGCCAGAAACGCCATATTCGTGGCCGCTTGCATAAGTCGGAGTCCAGACCACCACTTCTTCTTCCGAGACCAAGTTGCGAGCTTGCTTGCTCTTTCCGATTTAAATACGAGTCAAGCTCCCACAGCACCCTCGAGTTTCGAGCTTCTAGTGTGCCTAAAAGAACTGCCTTTTTTACTTTAAAATCTGCCGAGCTGCTGTGATACGTGGTACTGTGAAACTGATGCCGAGTAATTGACGTCGAGCTATTACTATCAGTCTACAACGGTAACCAAGAAGCCGAGCAATATTTGAGTTCCATGCTTCACAATTCAAGTTTCTCCTTCCTTGCCGAGTTATGCAATTTGCATGCTGTTCTTAAAGAAATTACCAAGCAAAAATTCAGCCAAGTTCACCTGAAAAGATACATGGCCAAGTAATTCGACAATCCCAAGCTACCTCTGGCTAAATAAGTCCGACCAGGCAGTTTGCGCACCAAGTTCTACCAATTTAAGTTGAACGACGAAGTTGATCCGAGTTTTTCCTATAACAAGTACAGTCGTCTACAATCTCAAACAAGCACGATCAGGCCAAGCAGTCTCTAGCTTGCCAAGCAATTCTTGCCGTGCACCAAAGTAGATAAAGAGCTTATTCCTTCAAGGCCAACTATTGAGCTCCATGTTCCGAGTTGTTTGTCCTTTCCGAACAAACCAAAGTCCGAGTTTCCATCCACCACACGAAGCTACTAAAATTCGTACACCATGCTTTTAAGAAGGTCATTGCCAAGTTTCACAAAATCTCCAAGTGCAACTTAAATTTCTGAGCGCTTCCTCAATATATTGATCCCCACTATGCCGACTTAATAGCTCTAAGTTGTTGCCAACACGCTCAAAAAAGACTGCCAAAAAAAGGCATTCCTCAATATTATAAAGCAAACACCAAAGGGATTATACATTTCTTAGTCATTGGAGTCAGCTATTTTTGAAAGATTATCAAAGCTAGCAAATTCACTAAGAGTTTTAGAAGCAGTAACCATTAAAAAATGTTTGCCTAGAAGAATGCAGGCAAAGCTAATGACGGCCTAATTGTCGAGCATCCTAAACCGCTGTAGTTCAGGACGTGAGGATCCCAGTCAACCTCTCCCTTCACATGGCCGGGCAAAGAGAGTTTCAAAGCACCGCCAAGTTACTCTACAGTCAAAATCCAAGCCTTTCACAAGCTTGGAGTCCGTAGCCTAGGCCCAATGCTGAGCTATGTAGGTGCCCAAGCTTCTTCCATGTGCCAAACTTAATAGAAGCCTTAGCATCTCAAGAGGATTCCTGAGCTCTAATGGTGGCTTCAATCTATCGCAACAATGGCCATACCGAATTGCACACAAGTTCCAAGCAATAATCTATAGGCTTGTATGGTCCAACCTGTTTCCACATAAGTTACCGAGCTAAGTTATGTGCACACGAAGAGTGGACTCAAGCTAGTTAATCATAGTGTACGTGAATCCAAACTTATACAACTAAGTTCAAACTTCTCATTTTTAATACGATCCGATCAAGATGAAAGCTATGAAAAGTAACTCCGAGTCTCAATAACCAGTGCCTTGCCAACTGGTCAAATTCCTAAGCTTTTCTGACTTGAGATCTCAAGCCGCAGATGCACCGACATAATTGAATCCTGAACCTTTTGAATAGCGTGTGAATCTCTCAACCAACCAAACTATTTTAGGCTCTTGACACCATATCCTGCTATCGAATTTAATCATCCTATCGACTTGAACCAACACTCCAGTAACCAAGATATTCATGCGAACTTTCCCGAGAAATCGATTGTTGAGACAATCAACTTTGCATATTTGAACAGCAATTCTACTGAGCTATCTACCAAGATGCCGACTTACTTCTATGGCGCTGCAGCACAACAACACTGTGCCAAGGAACTTTGACGTGTTAAATGAACGGTTAGTTGCCAAGTTACCATGCTCATGGCGACCACAGTCATAACAGCCGCTACTAAGCTTTCTTGCTCCGAATGTTCAGGCTACCTCACTTCAAGCCGTGATCTCCAATGCTAACCAACGATAAGAGTTGAGAGGCAAAGTTTGTCTAAGTCAACAGGTCGCCAAGTTCTGCTCCCAATTGTCGAGAAGCAGCTATGAGCTTGAATCCGATAGCAATGCCGACCAAAGTTTTCGAGTTATCTATCACCAGGCATCCCCTTCTGAATTTCCGAGTTCTAAACAAGATTTGGGCTCCTGTCATGTCGTACATTCGAGCAGTAGCCATGCCGTGTAAGTACACCGGACTTAAGAAGCTCCCGAGCTATCCTTATATACAACTTTGCTAAATTGCGCGCTTTGGCATCCAAAGTGTTATGCAGTTAAGGGGAAACTCCAAAGCCGAGCTACTACACTGAAGGTCAACCCCAAGCTTAAAGACACTTCTGAGCTCAGCCCATAGCGGCCACCGAGAAGTAACTCCAAAGCACCTAACTCTATACAACGACCAACATAACATGGTTGGCAAACTTTGGGACGTCAAGCCATATGAGTCCAAATCGAGATTCCTTTAGAAGTCGAGTGACTAATTAACTTGTGTCTCTTTTATTTAAAATTAATTTTTTTATTTTCAAGTAATACTAAATCCTAACTCATTTGATATTAATCTTCGATTAAAAAAATTAAGAAATTCCAATTTCTCACCTAAAAAAAATTTTGAAATCGCCACTCGACTGAAGTAGGAAAAGGAAAAAAAAAACTATAATCAACTGGACAGATTGATTATAATTTGGCTATCGGTCTTTAATTTCAATTTGAATGAAAAACTAGAGAATTTCGAATTCGAGGACTAACTTATTAAATCTTAATGGGTACCACTTTCTATTTATCAAAATTAAAATTATTCTTCTAATTATAATATTTAAAAATAAATAAATCAAAAGAAAAAAAAAAAACTAAGTTTATACAGATTTTATCGTTGTCCCAAAAGTGCCTAAATACCCGCTAATTGGGATCAAAAGATCCTAGTTCTTTCCAGAAACTTAATTATGTTGGTTTATTTTAATTTTTGAAAAACCGATCGAATTTACATTTTAATTGATTTAGTTTATTTAAAAAAAAAATTAAAGGGTCTTAACTCATAAGTAATCAAATGACTCTCTAAAACGTTATAATCTTTTTGTAAAAAGTTTCTTCTTTCTTTAAAAAAGTTTCTTCTTTTTTTGTTGATTTTTTTACTTCTAAAACATTATTTTCTATATGATGATTTCTAAAAAGAAAAAATAATCCTAAAAAAATTCCTAAGCTATTATGTATATATATATATATATATATATCACCACTATTAAACGACTACTTATATAAATAAATAAAACATAATATACATAGTATATATATATATATATATGTATATGAAGAAACTAATACAAAAGAATCCACTAAGTTAATATATGTAACTATTTATAACTAATTAAGGATCCAATACAATATAATAATATGATGTAATATAATAAATAAATAAATAAAGAGAAGCTGCTGAACCTAATGCCTTCTCACTATGGTGTGCATGTGGATTGCATGCTGTAACGTGCAGTGGAGCTCGCACATGATCCGGACGTTGGTGAAAGGGATTGATTGTGCAACGCTGATGGTGTACTTCAAGCTTAGTTCAATCACCACTATTGGCGTTAGGGATTGTGGCTGTTAGGAGTTGGCTACTCACGTAGATTGGCGCAATGCTATGTGCAATTGTGTTAACAGTCGATGCTAATCTTACACTAGCATTTGTGAGTGAGCTGTTGTGGATCGTATTAATTACACTGTACAGCCATGGGTATGGATTTGTGTCAAGTGGGTGTGCAGTTCGATGAAGTCTGCATACGATTGTGGATTGTCTTCGGTGAATTGTGTTAGCGAAGAGCTGGTGCGTATTGATGTGTTCGGCTGCTGTTGTATGGTGAATCTATATATGGCCGATCGGCGGTGGCAAGCTGGGTTACAGATAACAGCGGTGATGATGGAGCAATGATGGACGGATGTGCTGCGGTGTTGCGAATGAGGCTTAATGCTGGAGCGCTCCACTGCTAAACGTGTTAGAGTTCTGTTGTAGAGTGTTGTGAGTGTTGTCGTCAATGATTTGCAGTTGATCAAAAGTGATTCAGTGAAGTACTGTTTGGGAATTGGACTGAAAGGGGATAAGGGATGGTCTGGTGTTAGGTGTCGAGTGAGATTAAGAGAGAATGGGTAGCTGCTGCTCGTTGTTGTTGCTTCGAATATCGGTCTTGAATGGGGTTGGGGTGTTCGATAGTGAAGACGGTAGATGATGTCTGGCAAGGGATGAGCTGGACGCGTTGGTGGGTTGTATTGAAGACTGAATTCGTGCAGTAGGGTGTAATATGCTTGCGGTTCAGTCGTAGAGTGTACAGCAGCTTTCTTCGAACGTGAATGTATGTGTATTTATAAACCCAAATCATATCGTATCATATTTATTGTATCTGATTTGATAATAATTAAACTAGATCTAAATTAATTCAAATCCAATTTAATAAAATCAAACTAGATTTAAATATTTTCTAACTATTCAAATTTAAAATGAGAAGATTTGATTAGATATCTACTTATTTATATCACTTTTTGTAAAAGATAGAAAAATAAAAGATATATAAGTATCTTGCGAGATTCAAACCTGTGGCTTTAAACTAACTCCATATCAAATACTCCAATACTTATTCGTTAGACCATTAGTCTGTATCTTAATTTTTAGCACAATAGAATTCTACTTAAAATACACAACTCTCTAACATAATTTTTTTTTTTACAAAGCTAAAACTAAAACGATTGACCCTAATATAAGTTACTTCCTAAAAATCTACGAAATTTTTATAATTTTTTCTTTTCTTATTCCATTTTTTTTTTTTGTATTTTATTTTTTTGGTATTTTCATTATTTGTTAATTTTTATTATTTGTATCTTTTATTAATTTTTATTTTTATTTTTGAATTAGGATCCTTTTTGTAAAAACAAATCAAAAATTAGGATTATAGAGGAGTAAAAACTAGGTGTCTAAAACAAATCAAAAATTAGGATTATAGAGGAGTAAAAACTAAGTGTCTAGAACTGGTCTTCTTTGTGATGAAGTTTAAATAAAACTTTACCACAAAGACAAAAGAAATACCGTTTTTTCCTTAGGACGACTGTATCCGAAGGAATGTTAAGTTATTTGAGAATGATTAGTTTAAAACAAAGAATAGCGAGGATAGCGCCCTTATAGGCTAGCAAAAATCCCTAAAAAGAATAATGAGAACTCAGTTATGCCCCATATGGGCTAACTAACCAAAGCAGACAAAGCGCTCCTTGAGCTGGCTAGGCCCTAAACCAGATGAAATGGAGAAGCGCTTCTACAGTTAGCTAAAACCCTAACAAAATGAGAGAACTTGGTTATACCCTAATGAGCTGACTAACTAAGATGGTCAAAGTACCTTTTGAGTTGACTATGACTTAAAGAATGAGTTGAGAAAGCTTAGTTGTGCCCTAATGAGCTGACTAACTAAAGTGGTCAAAGCGCCATTTAAGCTAACTAAGACCTAAAAATAAGGAAAAGGTGGTCAAAGTGCCCTTTGAGTTGGCTAAGACCTAAAAATGATGAAACTTGGTCATACTCTAATAAGCTGACTAACCAAGGCTGTCAAAGCGCACTTTAAGCTGGCTAAGACCTAAAAATGAGAAAACTTAGTCGTACCAAAATGAGGAAACTTGGTCGTACCCTAATGAATTGACTAACCAAGGTGGTCAAAACGCCCTTTGAGCTAACTAAGACCTAAAAATGAAGAAACTTGATCGTGCACTAATAAACTGACTAACCAAGGCGATCAAAGCGCCCTTTAAGCTAGCTAAGACCTAAAGATAAAGAAACTTGGTCATACCCTTTGAGCTGACTAACCAAAGTAGTCAAAATGCCCTTTGAGCTGACTAAAACCTAAAAAATGAAGAAGCTTAAATTAGGATGGCACTTCCTGAGCTTGCTAAATCCCTTGAAGAAATTTTGAGTCAGGTAACATTTTGTGAGTCGGATGACTGGGAGTCTAAGAAACTCTGGATTGGGACTACACCCTACAAGTTGGCTAGCTCCCTAAGAGATTATAAATTGGGACTATGTTTTAGGAGCCATCTAGAAGCTTAAGAAACTTTGGATTGGGACTGCGCTCTACAGGCTGGTTAACTCCTTAAGAGATTACGAATTGGGACTATGCTCTAAGAACCAACTATCCCAATATTTTCTAAGAATTAATTATTTTTGGAAACAAGTTGTCCTCCTTAGGGGGAAACCAAATGCAAATGCAATGTTTTATAGGGCTCCGAACCACTTACCTAGCTCTAGTGATAGTTCCTAAACAGTCAAATGTCTTATTGAGCAATTTGATTAAAACCAACAGTTTTGACCATTTCCACTACCTTTTCTTGTTCTTGCTCTTCTTCTTCTATCTTCTTTTGTCTCTTTTTCTTTTTTTGTTTTTCTCTTTTTCTTTTTTTTTTTTTGGTGAAAGCAATTTAAGCCTGAAACGGATATAAAACATCTTCATCTCTCAAACAAAGATGTCCTGTGTTGAATTTTTGGTCCAAACATCGATTTTTTTTTTTATGTAAACCTCTATTCTCAAGCAAGTTTTTACTTATGTGCCATACGTTACTCTTTTTGAACATGGCCCTATCTTGAAAAATAGGAAACAAGTCTCCCTTTCTTGGGGGTTAACCGTAATAAAGTATTAAAAGAATTTTTATCAATAAGCATCGCTTCAAGTTAAGTGTTTATTTTTTCTTATGCTTCTTGTGTGTAAGGTTTATTTGGATGGAGGATAAAGCGAGAAATGGGGACTTTTAGTAGAACAAGAAAGGGACTAAAGATATTACCCAATGTCGACGAATACTAGGAATACTTTGCATGTAGAAAATGAAAATGAAACCACAGTAATAGTAAGATTGTTAGCATTTCATAATCTGAACAAAAATTCTATTCATTTCAAGGACAGTACATCTTCAATGCATCAGCGTTTACTGGATTCCTCAAGTCCGGACTATCTATTTGAGACAAGATAACAGCTCCCCTAGGCAATACTTTCTTCACAATGTAAGGCCCCTTATAGTTCGAAGCAAACTTCCCTCTCGAATTAGTCGTATTAGGCAAAGTCTTCCTCAACACCATGTCTCCTTGCTCAAAACCTCGGGGTCATGCTTTCTTATTGAAAGCCCTGGCCATTCGTTGCTGATAGCAAATGTTACGACACAAAGATGCTAGTCTCCTCTTGTCAATTAGATTCAACTACGCAATGCACTTCTTTATCCAATTAGCTTCGTCTAACCTAGTTTCCGATAATATCTTAAGAGATGGGATCTCGACCTTTACTGGCAGTACATCCTCCATCCCATACACCAACGAGTAGAGGGTTGCCCCTGCTGATGTTCTGATAGAAGTTTAATAGGCTATGAGTGCAAATGGTAACATCTCATGCCAATCTCGATATGTAATGGCCATCTTCTCAATAATTCTTTTGATATTCTTGTTAGCCGCTTCTACGGCTCCATTCATTTGGGGCCGATAAGGAGTATAATTTTTATGAATGATCCTGAAGTGCTGGTATAACTCTGACATCAATTTATTGTTTAAGTTCATACCATTGTTGTTAATAATTGTCTCTAATGTACCATATCGAGCCAGTATGTCTCTCTTAATGAACTTGACCACTACTCCCTTCATCACACTAGAGTAAGATAAGGCTTCAACCTACTTAGTGAAATAATCAATGGCTACCAATATAAATTGGTGCCCATTAGATACCTTTAGAGTGATTGGGCTAATGATGTCTATCCCCCACATCGAAAAAGGCTATGGTACAGATAGTGTATGCAATTCTTGAGGTGGAGCATTTATCTTGTTCGCATAAATCTAGCACAAATGGCAATATCTAACATATTTGATACAATCTACTTTTATAGTTAACCAATAATATCCCATCCTCATGATTTTCTTGGTAAGCATGTAACCATTCATGTGGAGACCACATACTCCCTCATGTACTTTTTTCATTAGCATCTCTGCCTCTTCTCGTCTACATAATGTAAAAGCGTACCATCAAACGATCGTCGGTACAGTGTAGATTCGCTTATCAAGTACTGAGCAACCAATCTTCTGATTAATTTTTTATCCTTCTTCTCAACACATTCAGTTATCCTTCCATGTTGTAAAAATGTTTTGATATCATGATACCAAGGCTTTTCGTCACATGAACTTTCCACTGCCAAACAGAAAGCAGGCTTTTCTTCAATTTCAATATTAAGTGGCTGAGTCCCTACTCCTCCCGATATCTAGATCATTGATGCCAAAGTAACAAGAGCATCAGCAAATTGGTTCGGAACCCTTGGTATGTACATGAATGTAATCTTTTCAAACTTAGTTATCAACTCGGCCAAGTGTTGGCGATAAGGTACTAATTTGGGGTCTTTCGTCTTATACTCACCCCGAGCTTGGCCTACGATCAACAAAGAATCTCCATACACCTGTAATTCCCATATCTCCTTAAACAATGCGATTTTGAATCCCAAAATACACGTCTCATATTATGTAATATTGCTAGTACATGGGAAAGTCAGTCTCATAGCCATTAGAAATTGTATACCTTCAGAAAATACTAGAATTGCCCCAACTCCACATTCGGACACATTAGCTACTCCGTTAAAGAACATTTTCCATCCTAAAGGCTTTTCAAATACTTTACTATCAAAATCATTTTTTGCTACCAAGATACTTTCATCAGGAAACTCAACCCGTGCTTCTTGAAGGGTATCCTCAAAGGAATTCTCCGCTAATTAATCTGCCAAGGCTTGCCCCTTAGCTGAACTTTGGCTCACATACTTAATGTCGAATTCTGTCAGCAGCACCTGCCACTTTGAAACTCTACCAATGAGAGCAGGTTTTTCAACTAAGTATTTCAAAGGATCGTATTGTGCTATCAACTCAATTTGATAGTAAAGTATATATTGTCTGAGCCGATGCATGTCTCAAACTAATGCACAACAAGTTCTTTCGACTTTAGAGTATTTTTGCTCCCCTTTTATGAACTTTTTTGCTTAAATAGTAAATGACCCACTTTTTCCCTTCTTCATCCTTCTAACCATGCACAGATCTCATGGATTCGAACATTATAGTTAAGTACAAAAACAACAGCTTTCTAGGTTTAGGAGCTACTAACACTTGAGGTTTCATGAGGTATTCTTTGATTTTAGTGAAAGCCTCTTCACATTCCTCATCCCAACTAATCCTCACGTTCTTCTTTAATATCTTAAAAAGAGGGCAGTATTTATCTATTAGCTGCGATATGAATTGAGCTATGTAATTTAAACTCCCCAACAATCCTCGTACTTCCTTAAGTGTCTGTGGAGAAGGCATATCGATTATAGCCTTAGCTTTATCAAGATCAACTTCAATACCTCTTTGGCCAACTATGAATCCCAACAATTTTCCTGATGTCACGCTAAAAGTACATTTCTTTGAATTCAACTTCAACCGGAACTTCCTCAGTCTATCAAATAACTTCCTCAGGTTTTCTAAGTGATCTTCCTCTTCCTTGGATTTTGCAATCATATCATCATCATACACTTCTATCTCTTAATGCATCACATCATGAAAAATTGCAACCATGGCCCTCTGATATGTTGCCCTTGCATTCTTAAGCCCAAACAGCATCACCTTGTAGCAAAATGTTCCCCAAGTTGTAACAAAAGTCGTCTTTGTTTTATCTTCTTCTAACATCTGAATCTGATTGTATCCCAAAAAACCATCCATAAAAAAGAATAGATGATTCACGGCTATATTATCTACTAAGACATCAATGTGAGGCAATGGGAAATTATCTTTAGGCGTTGCCTGGTTAAGATCTTGAAATTCTATACATACTCTGACTTTCCCATTCTTTTTCATTATTGGAACAATATTAGCTACCCATTCCAGGTAATCTGACACCTCAATGAATCCAACTTCCAATAGTTTCTTCACTTCTTCTTTAATTTTTAGCAAGACGTCAGGTCAAATTCTCCTCAACTTTTGCTTTTTTGGTTTGGCATCTTCTTGTATGGGTAAACGGTGGACTACAATCAATGGGTCCAAGCCAGGCATATCTTCATACGACTAAGCGAACACATCTTAATATTTGGCTAACAATGTAATCATTTCTATTTTTTGTTTCTCTTTTAAACTTGCCCCAATTTTTAGATTCTTAGGATTTTCTTCATTCCCCACATTAATTGCTTCAATCGATTCATCAATAGTGATTCTACCCAGTTCATGTTTTTGCCATTCCTCTTGTATATTACTGTGGTCATTGACATCGCTCCCAACAACTAACCCAGTAGCCATTTCCTTGTAAATTTCATAATCTTGATATCCCAGAATTGTAATCACCAGGCCATTTGAGATAAACTTCAACTTTTAGTACAAGCTTGAAGGTATGGCCCCTACTGTATGAATCCAAGGTCTTCCTAAGAGTAAATTGAAAGATCTTGGAATGTTCATGACTTGGAATCGAATAGTAAAGTGCTAAAGGCCAATAGGGTATAGCCATTTCCTTGTAAATTTCATAATCTTGATATCCCAGAATTGTAATCACCGGGCCATTTGAGATGAACTTCAACTTTTAGTCCAAGCTTGAGGGTATGGCCCCTACTGTATGAATCCAAGGTCTTCCTAAGAGTAAATTGAAAAATCTTGGAATGTTCATGACTTGGAATCGAATAGTAAAGTGCTAAAGGCCAATACTCACAGACAAATCTATCTCCCCTATAATCTCTCTTTTGGAACCATCAAAGGCCCTAACTATTGTAGAAGAAGGCCTAATTGCAACGTATCAATGCCTAACAAATCCAAGGTAGCGAATGGCCAGACGTTCAGCAATGATTCACTGTCAATGAGCACCCTGGTGATAATTATGTCGTAACTCCTTACCATGATAAAGAGTGGCTTTGTATGCTTGTTCTCTTCTTTGCCTAATTCTTCAGCTGAAAAAGAAATTTGATCCATTGTGAGGATAGAATTAGTAACCAGTCCCCTATTATCAATTGGAATTTTACAAGGGACCTTCACCTCTTTTAAAGTACAAAACAAAGCCTCCCTGTGTGGTTCAGATGTGATTAACAAGCTCATCAATGATATATGTGCAGAAGTCTTACTGAGTTGGTCCATAAACTTATACTCACTCGACTTGATCATCTTGTTAAAGGCTAATAACCCTTCAACGTATTCGGCCGCAGTCTTATCATTTGATTCCCCTAGTACGACCTTCTTCCCATACTCTTCTCTTGGGTGGTAAATCTTTCCCGATCGAGAAATGCCACCCACCTGAGAACCTAGTTTTTCCTGATTTACTAGGAATAGTTAAATGAGGCAGCCTTATAATTTTCTTGTGCCAACAGTACATGAAATGTGTACCTCTTCACTTCTAAAGTCTAGTTACTAGTATAAAACTTAAAAACCTTAGGTTTCTTATCTGAATTAATGACATTGACGGTACAGTCACAAAAAATCATACCAATCATCGGCCCATGGTTAGGTAAGGGATTATTGTTAACGTTGGGAATCGGGGCTTCCATAAAATCTAACTGCACTGTCCCTTCATCTATCAAGTCCTGAATCTTGTTCCTTAATCTCCAACACGCATCAGTCAAATGCCTTACTTGTCTACAATGGTATTCATACTTTACTGTGGGGTCAAAGATTCTCAGTCAATATTGATCACTAGGAAGTTTGTACCATATCAAATTATCCCTTCACAACTTCTTGAAGACTTGACTTAAAGGGACCAATATCTTAGTAAATTGTCTATAAGTCCTGTTAGCTTGAAGCTGGTCTCTAAACTGTTGTTGAGTTGAAGGAAGATTTGTCATGAAAGGAACTTGAGTATTTGGTCTGGCAATTGAATTTACCATATCAACCAAAGATTCTTTAAGCTTGCTGCTGGCTAGTTTAGGACTGGATGACGATACTGGTGGTCTTCTATTTGCTAGCTCTTGAAGCTTATCAAAAGAGATAGCACTTTCAATCCTGCACCCTACTGCTACTATGATGTGAGCTCCTTCTCAGTATTAGGAGTAGAGATTCTTGCAACTAAGGACCTCAACCTTTGAAAGTATTCTTTGAACAATTTGTTATTCTTCTTCCGTAGGGCGACTAGGTCCATCATAGTTGGAGCTACTTCTACGTTGAATTTATATTGTTCATAAAATGCTATAGCAAGTTTCTTCCATGTATTGATCTTGTTCAAATCAAGCTGGGCATACCAAATTAGGGCTGGTTTGGTCAGGCTGGTTTAGTCAAACTATCTTAGAACGTCTGTACCATGAGTGAATCATACTGAACATATTTACCCATCTTCTTGACATATAACTTAGTATGGAGCTTAGGGCAACCCGTCTCGTTATACTTTTCAAACTTTGGTACCTTAAACTTCTCAGAGTATGATCCAATGTCATACACGGAAAACTCGGTGATCCCTACTTATTCAAATCCATCATACCCTACAAGTGCTTTCATCTTCTCAATTATCTATTGTGTCAGTTTCTTTTCTAGTTCTTTCAAGCTATCCATACTAGGCCCTTGGTCAATCGGTCTTGAGGCTGCATACGTATCAAGTTCAAAGGTCGAGTTATCTTTCAGGTAGACTCCTTTTTATTCAAATGGGTTTTTTTGATATTCATGCTTTACTTCTGGAGCCTGCATATTCTTCCCATAACAGGTCTTGGAGCTTTCTTCATTAGCTGGTGCTATAGCTCGTAGCAAAGCGATGCTGTCTGCTAGGAAGCTCATTTTGTTCTGCCATCTTCTCCATAGCCCTTTCTATGGAACGAAACCTCAGCTTAGAGGGATCATTGATCTCGAGGTCTCCGTCATTTCCTTAAGTAGTGACCATCCTGGTCTAGGAACGTATTCCAATCGAACTTCTCTGAAAGACTTGACGTTTAGGAGTTATCTTGAAATTTTACCTGATTATGTTACCAACTCATTAAAGGGTTAGTATATATTACATTTTTCTAAGAAAGAGTTGCTAATCGTATAAATGCAAGATGCATGTCATATGAATGCAATGGAAAATTAAGAATTGGGAAGAGACCTTTGATGTGGAAAAACCTAACTAACTTTTATTAATTTTTGCAATTGTAAAGCTTTACATCTCTCATTCTATTCAAAAAAGAATTCTAAGGAAGAAAAGAGCCTAAAATCTAAAATCTAATCTTCTGGTGGCTAATAGGCTCATCCTGCGTCTTTTTCCTCTTTTGGATCTCGGGAACCTCTTCTTCATTGCCTTTAATCCTCTTCAATTGTGCTTCCGATGCCTTTATCTTCTAATAGTATTCCTCGCAACGGTTTTTCAACTCTTGCTCTCTTTTACTCGTTCTCTTGAGTCCAGCTTCAACTTGAACTTCTCCCTTCTCTTTGTTGTCTTCCATATCTTTTAGCCCTTTTAGTTGGTAATAGAGAAATCCTTTGGTTGTTTGGCTCCTGCCTGCTATCCCCCTAGTGGTAGGGGTAGTCTTCCTTGTGCACTAAAGAGCTCAAATGCTTAGGTATGTATGTTGTAACGTACAGTGGAGCTCGGCGCAATACAAACGTTAGTGAAAGGGATTGATCGTGCAACGTTGATGGTGTACTTCGAGGTTAGTTCAATTACTGCTATTGGCATTGGGGGTTGCAGCGTTAGGAGTTGGCTATTCGTGTAAATTGGTGCAATGCTATGTGCAATTGGGTTAATAGTCGATGTTAATCGTACACCAGCATTTGTGAGTGAGCTGTTGTGGATTGTATTAATTACGCTGTGCAGCTGTTATGGATCGTATTAATTACGCTATGCAGTCATGGGTGTAGATTTGTGTCAAGTGGGTGTGCAGTTTGATGAAGTCTACGTATGATTATGGATTGTCTTCAGTGAATTGTATTAGTGAAGAGCTAGTGCTATTGATGTGTTCGGCTACTGTTGTATGGTGAATCTATGCATAGCTGATCAGTGGTAGCGAGCTGGGTTACGGATAGCAACGGCGTGGATGGAGCAGCAATGGACAGACATGCTACGGTGTTGCTAATGAAGCTTAATGCTGGAGCATTCCACTGCTAAACGTGTTAGAGTTCTGTTGTGGAGTGTTGTGAGTGTTGTCGTCGATGATTTGCAGTTGATCAAAAGTGATTCAGTGAAGTGTTGTTTAGGAATTGGACTGAAAGGGGATAAGGGATGGTCTGGTGTCAGGTATCGGGTGAGATTGAGAGAGAATGGGTAGCTGCTGCTCGTTGTTGTTGCTTCAAATATTGGTCTTGAATGGGGTTGGGGTGTTCAACAGTGAAGACGGTAGATGATGTCTGGCAGGGGATGAGCTGGATATGTTGTGTGGGTTGTATTGAAGACTGAATTCGTGTAGTAGGGTGTAATATGCTTGCAGTTCAATCGTGGAGTGTATAGCAGCTTTCTTCGAACATGAATGTGTGTGTATTTATAAACCCAAACCATATCGTATCGTATTTATTGTATCTGATTTGATAATAATTAAATTAGATCCAAATTAATTTAAATCCAAATTAATTTAAATCCAATTTAATAAAATTAAACTAGATTCGAATATTCTCGCTTATTTATCTCGCTTTTTGTAAAAGATAGAAAAATAAAAGACATATAAGTGTTTTGTGAGATTCGAACCTGTGACCTTAAACTAACTCCATATCAAATACTCCAATGCTTATTTGTTAGACTATTAGCCTGTGTCTTAATTTTTAGCACAATAGAATTGTATTTAAAGCACACAACTCTCTAAAATATATATATTTTTTAACAAAGCTAAAACTAAAACAATTGATGCTAATATAAGTTACTTCCTAAAAATCTACGAAATTTTTATAATTTTTTTTTCTTATTCTATTTTTTTTATATTTTATTTTTTTGGTATTTTTATTATTTTTATCTTTTATTATTTTTTATTTTTTTTAATTTTTATTATTATTTTTAGTTTTGAATTAGGACCCTTTTTATAAGAAAAATCAAAAATAAAAAATTAGGATTATGGTGAGGGCAAAAACTAAATGTCTACACCTTATACTCTCAAATTTAGCTCTAAGAACAACGACAACTTGCTGAACTACATGCTCAAAATCGAGCTTAGTTTACAGTTGAATCCAAGTGCTAAAACCGAACTCCAAATCAGCTCAAGTTGTCTACAATCATAACCAAGTAGTCAATGACATTATTCTGAGCAATACTGCAAGTGTCGAATTGCTACCATATGAGGTCGAGTAGCTGAGCTGAGCTTCAATACAAGCTGACTCTTCATTATGGACTTGAGTATAAGCAAACAAACCCAGACTCGATGACACTGCACACTTATAAGCAAGACAACTCTTTGTTTCTTTCCACATGCCCCTAAAGGCAAAATTAGAGGCCTTTATTAGATTGCCTGCATCGCATTTTAGAGGAGACAAGGCAACTACATGTCGACCTATTTATCTCCATGCATTTATGACTGAAAGAGCAAGATTGAAGCGTGGCTTTTATTTTGTGGAGCGAGCTTGTAGAGTATATATATATAAAAGGAAAAGGGTGAATCCAAGTGTACGAACGTTCGAAGACCAATCGATAATTGGAGAATTATTGATAGAAGACAAATTAAGAAAAGAACTCGATTGATGTCTAATCACGTAAGTGACTATTCTCGGACATATCATAATTTCACTATGCCAAATGACGTGAATAATTCTAACGACAATCACGCATGACCAAGCTCCAAACGAGCGCATATTAGTCTCGATAAGCACTAGCAACAAGGGCAAAGTGACTTATTAAGCAACCAAAAAATGATATACGAATGTGTACCGAGTAAAGTGACTAGCTAAAAACGTGAGTGTATGAATCGACAATTGTATAAAGTCGTAGAAATAGTATAAATAGTGAGTCAAGATCGTAATCCATAGAAAATTAGGTATTAAGAGCTAAGTACTAAATCATTTGAGTTTTTTTCTAAGCTAAGCTATTGATAATTGAATTAGAAGTAAGTGAAAACTAATTAACAAGATAAACACTAAACCAAATATTCTAACTACACTAGAAGGGTTTTGGGTCTAAGAGATAAAAAAGATCAAAGTAAGATTCGTAAATCTATTCTTATTTGAATCGATATGATGCCTTAAATCAATATTCAAAATTGACTAAAAATGATTTACCTAAACTCACTATAACTCACCTGCCTTCTAAAGTTATAGAATTTCAGTTATAATATAAATTCACATGCTAAGACAATTTATCTATA
Organism: Lumnitzera racemosa; assembly: GCA_024138005.1. Lineage (NCBI taxonomy): Eukaryota > Viridiplantae > Streptophyta > Magnoliopsida > Myrtales > Combretaceae > Lumnitzera > Lumnitzera racemosa. The sequence continues at coordinate 82,444,939 of JAMXBC010000008.1, read as the reverse complement.
ATTATCAGGTAAATAATAATTCGTTCACATCGAAATTATTATTCTAGTTAGAAATATGATTTAAATATATCCTCATGATCCGAACCATATTTCCAACCGTATTAAACGCATAAATTCATGAATTTAATTAAAACCCACATATCCCTATAACGAGCTTTTTCAAAAATTCAAGTTATATTCAACACGAGTTATTAAAACCCTGTTAGATATTCTATAACTCTATTTAGCTAAAAAGTAATAGCCAGATACTAAATAACTAAACGATGAACAAAATAAAAAAAAAAAAAGATAAATACTCAATATCAATATCGGAATAATACACAAGACACATTAACTCATCAAATCCATCAATACAAAACCCAAATAAATTAAGTATAATATCACATCACAAAACCCAAATGAATCAAGATATATATAAATTGAAATAATAAGAAAAAAAAACACCTCAATTATTATATTCAATCCTGAAACCTGATATAGAATTAATATATCTCGATTCATTTGGAACCCAAGGTAATCCTTTAATATGCCGGAATAAAATGATTTAAAGCCCTCAAATTAAAGTAAACATATTAAAATTAATAAAGTAAATAGCAAATGCAAACCAAATAATGAACTAAAAAATTTGTCTAATATTGTATCAAAAAATATAGCAACTAAATAATACCCAAATATTACTTAGTAGGTTTCAATTCTAGATTTTTCGAGCATGCTACTACATAATAGACTATAGAGTATAACCGCCTTTTGCCTTGGAAAGCCCCATAACGGAACATGTACATACTTTACATGCAACAATGATCAATGGAGCATATTGCCTATGATAAAATATCAAAGTATTTACAATTACTTTTGATTCGTATAAGAAATATTTAAATAATCAACGGTGCATACTACCTATAAACTCTCTTTGCCAATTCAATTGTTCATGATAACTTCTTAAGGTTAATAAATTAGAGTTTTAGTTTATTATAAACCAATTTTAGCCTTATACTTAAATAATTGTCATTTTTTGTTAGAAAACCTACAACAGACTTCTAAGTGAATTTTTTTCTAAATAAAAAAGCAATCAATTAGTAATATTGATACAATATAAAAGTTGAATATCAACAAGTTCATAAGGTAGCATGTAACCAATAATCCTTTAGAACCAAGGGAATACAACCTAACCGCACACGTTAAGGCATCTAGTAATCCATAATCTGTCCGTAATCTACAATTGAATACATTTTCTTCAAACTCACATAATTAATGATCTCCATAAATGCATAAATAATGAGTGGCATAATGAAATTACTCAATTCACTGATTGTGTATGATCTACATAATATGCACAAGCATAATAACTAAAGTTCATTGCTCAACCACTAAACTACTATAGATAACTTACTAAAGAGTCACAGTTGCTAGAAAATACTAAGATCAACTAAATCAATGGTAACTCTAGTGACCACTCCAATAATAAATGAACAAGTAACCAAAATAAACAATAAACATCATGAAACCCACAAAAATAATCAAGGATCTCATCTCCTAAAATGTCAAGTTTTATTTATCTAAGTGAATCTCATCCTGTCATCAAAATAGTAATAGTCATTCTCCTTATTGTAATAGTAATAATCATAGCCAACATCCTCAACACTCTCGACTCCATCATAAATACCTATACGTACAACTAAAAAACAAACATCCCGAAAAGGGAATTTATGCCTTGTATAAAATATGCAACCATAAAACAAGCATAACAATTTCGCATGCACCACAAGTAACAACATATGCAACACATACCGATTTATTATCTTTATTAAGTTTCAAGTCAACAATTAACATAATCTTCATGTCCAAGACTTAGGATAACTCATGACCTCATAACAAGCAATTATATACAATTACCATATAGTCTTAGTGTTGGGACCTCCAATACCCAAGTAACCTACTTAGATCTAGCTAGGTTATCTCAATACAGAATTCCACTTAGAACTGTGTCATGTAAATATCACTAGGTAGGTTGGACAAGTTACAAGTCCATTTGTTCTGCTAACCTGTCACACACAAACATACATACTTGTATCTAATGCCTATTGTTGAGTTCTTTCATAAGTATTTTGATAATAACAAAAGGAGTAATACTATTTGACAAGTTTCTTAAGTGTGTAAGTCAATAAACATAGAAATAAGAATTCTATCTTAGTATTAATTTTGAAAATCAAAACCAAATTCCAAGACAAGTTCAAAACCTTGAGTATAATATTAAAAGTTCAAGGTTGAATATTTCAAGAAGTATTTTGGGCTCATAAGCATTTGAAGGCCCAACTCCACTTGTTAGATATATTTGAATGATGTATCCAATATGTTCTATAAAGTTGATTAATTAAATCTACAGGGATAAAGATGGAAATATTCTAAGGATAAGGTTAATCAAACATATTATCTTATGTCAATTGATTTTTATTAAAGTTGTCTTATCAGATTATTTACAAGATTTATGTTACATTGTCCTCAAAATACTTTAAGAAGTTTATGGAATTTAAAATCAGATTTTATTTAAGTTCAAATTAAAAAGGATGAGGACATATGCGAAGATATGTTAGATAAGGATGAATCTTATCTTGATTGATGCAAATTTTTATCAAAAATCTAAAGAGATGTTATACAAATATTATTGAGGCATATTTACTTAATCATATCAAATTTTCTAGAATATTCACAAGCATGCAATATCAAAGAAATTATTTCAAAAACTCCAAGATTTATATTTAAAGGCATCAGGCATCAAGGTTTGCTCATAATTTTTAGGAGATATTTAATTTAAAAAAGGGTTCAACTTTCAAATGCTTTATTGAAGAAATATGAAGGGAAATCAAAGTATTATATATAAGAAAGTTTCCAAAATATTTTTGATGAAAATACAAGAAGTGCAACGATTAAAATCAAGTCAAATTCAAGTGATTTAGTTTTCACAATTTATGGGATTCAAACAACCAATGGCTAAGTCAAAATTTTATGAAATTATTCAAGATTTGATCAAGAGTTATCTAAGATAATAAAAAAGAGACATTGCTTAAGAAAATATAAAAGAAGATAAGCTTAAATCTTTTGAGATAAAGATCCTCACATCAGAGTTGCATTCGTTTACTGAAAAATTGATACTCAAGAAAATTTAGAATTTACTTTAAAGACAACACTGTCCAATCTACTTTCATATTTGATCTGTGTACTTTATTTGAGAGGATTTTTGTATTCTATCTTTATAACTTCTGTAAACATATTTATTTAAGTGATAGACTTTGTGTTAAAGAGATAATCAAATTTCTATAGTTTTATGTATAAATAAGGGTAACCTAGTCAAACAAAGCAAAAAAAGGCTTGTAATTGTTTCTCTCATGTTGAATATAATAAAACGTAAATAGTGGAATGACACCGGTGTGGATAACCGAGTCCCTAGCAATAGAATTGGAAAAGTACAGTAAGTATAAGGTCAAAATACTATAAATCTCTTACCTTATCTTCTCATCCCTACTCTTATTAAATTTGTGCTTTATTTATTTTCATATATTATTTCATACTTAATTAACCAAAGGGGACACATTTGAATTTAGTTTAGCAAAAAAGTTTCAAGTTTTATAATAACCAATCAACACACCCCATCCCCCTAGTTTACTTTTGGCACCTACAATTGGTATCAAAGCTTAACTCTTGATAATCTATATTTTTAAGTATCCATGGTGGAAAACAATATATCTATTGCTACAAATCATATTCCTTATCTCAAGGGTACTAACTTTGCATATTAGAATTGTAAGATGTAGACATATGTCAAAGTAACTAACTATGGATCATGGGAAATTATTTACTATGGAGGCATCCAAATTACTACTAATGGACATTCAATACTCACGAATGCAAAGAAGAAAAAGATTGAGAAGAAAAATCAGGCTAAGCATTTGTTATTAATGATAATAGCATCTTTGAAATATTATCTTATTTCATCTTATAGAACTGTAAAAGATATTTGAGACATCTTAAGCAAGATTTATGAAGGAATAAATATAATCAAGGGCACCTAGATTAACTCATTGCTTCAACAATATGAATTGTTCAAATTTCAATCGAGTAAAAATATTCGAGATGTATTTAACCGTTTTACTGCCATTACTAATGAATTGGCCTTGTTAGGTAAAAATATTAAGGACTCCAATCTTGTTCATAAGGTATTAAGAAGTTTACTTAGATCATAAGATGCCAAGATAACAGCAATTGAAGAAGCCTAAGATTTAACAAAGATGACTATGAGTTAACTTAGAGAAAAGCTACTTACTTATGAGTCACATGTCAAGCACATCAATAAACCAGAAAGTAATAAAAAGACTATCACATTCAGGGATTAAGAAGCTTATTCAAAATCTAAATCCGAATCAAATTCAAAACTAAAAGATGATGTCGACATCACACTTTTAACAAGAAGATTGAATATGATTCTTAAGAAGAAAGGTAAGAAAAAGTTCCTTAATAAACTCTCTTCTACTAATCGTTTCAAGTATGATGTATAAAAGAATTATAAAGAAGTGAACAAGGAAAAGAAGGAGAAGAAAGAGAAAAAGGAATTAATGTGCTATGAGTGCAAAAAGCCTGAACACATTAAGTATGAATGTTTGGTGCTTTTGAAGAAACTAGCAAAGTATAAGAAATAGAAATCCTTATTGACCACTTCGAGTGATATGGATATGTTAGAACCAGATTCAAAAATAGACGATGAAGCTAACCTATGTCTAATGTCTTTCCTTGAGGAACATGGAGTAAAGTTAAAAGGAACGTAATACCTAGATAGTGGGTGTTCACGTCATATGAGTGGTAATGCTTCATTCTTCACAAGTTTAAAGTGTAGAGAAGAAGGTTATCTGAAGCTCAAAGATGATAATAATGGAAAAATCATTGCAATTGTTAAAATTGATCTACCTACTCATACTATAGAAAATGCTAGTCTTGTTAGAAGCTTAACATATAATTTGTTAAGCATAAGTCAATTGTATGATAAGGGTTATAAAATGATATTCGATAAAGATAAAGTTTGAGCATATGATAAAAATGGTACTAAGTTATTTGAAGGCTATAGACAAAAAAAAAAACATATATCTTATAAAACCAACTAAAGTAGAAACTCAAAGTTATTTCTTAAATGTTTCTGATGACACGTTTTTATGGTATAAAAAGCTTGATCATGTTAACTTTCATCAATTGAATAATTTGTCTAAGACAACTAAAAGACCTTTAGAATTATTACATCTTGATTTGCTTAGTCCTACACGTATATTGAGCTTAAGAGGAAACAAATATGGCTTAGTGATAGTAGATGATTATTCTAGATTTACATGGGTTTTTTTTTCCTTAGATATAAAAGTGATGCATTTAAAAGTTTTGAAGTTTTTGCAAAACAAGTTCAAAATAAAAAAGGAGTTTTTATAATCAGCCTTAAGATAGATCATGGGAAAGAATTTGATAATTCATAACATTTTGTAAAAATAATGGTATAATTCATAATTTTTTTTGCACCCTATACTCTACAACAAAATGGAGTAGTAAAGTATAAAAACAGAAATATTCAAGAAATGACACGTATGTTGTTGAATGAAAGTGATGTAACACAATATTTCTAGGCTGAAGTAGTCTTTATATCGTCTTATATCATCAATCGTGTATACATAAAGCCATTCACTAAGAAAACATCATATGAAATTTATCAAAGTAGAAAACCCGCAGTATCATATTTTCATGTGTTTGGTTCTAAATATTATGTCAAAAAAAAAGTGTTAACCTTGGTAAGTTTAAGAAAAGAGCTAATGAAGGCATATTTTTAGGGTACTCCTTAAGTAGTAAAGCATATCATGTGTCTAATAAAATTACTAAAACATTTAAGGAATCCATAAATGTTAAATTTACTGATGAGATTAAAGTTAATGATTCTAATGATGACTCATGTTAGAAAGCCAAAAGTAAGAATGATAACATACAACAAAATCAAACTGGAGAACCTAAGGTAGAAAGTTCATCAAAACTAAGATCTAAAGCAAATTCAGAATCAAATTCAAAATCATAATCAGAAGCAAATTCAAAAGCAAAATCAAAACTTAGCCAGGTAATATCTGAGTCTTATGGAACCATCAAGTTTTAAACTTATCATCCACCTGAACAAATTATAGGTAATATCAATATTAGAGTTAAAATAAGAGCTAGCTTAAGAAACATTAAAAACCATTTGCTTTATTATCTAAGTTTGAACCTAACTCTATTGATAGGCTTTGTCTAACAATAGTTGCATAAATGCCATGCAAGAAAAGCTTAATCAGTTTCAAAGAAACCAAATATGGACATTTGTTCCTAAACCAAAAGATAAATTTTTTTATAGGAACAAAGTGAGTATTTAAGAATATGCCGGATGAATATTGTAAAACTGCTAGGATAAGACAAGATTGGTTACAAAGGGTTATTCTTAAGAAGAAGGAATTGACTTTGATGAAACATATACTCCAATTGCTAAATTAAAGGCAATAAGATTTCTATTTAATTTTGTTAGTTATAAAGGCTTTTTGTTCCAAATAGATGTTAAAAGCGCATTTTTAAATAGATATATAAAAGAGGAAGTTTAAGTTGAACAACTTCCAGGATTTGAAAAACCATTTAAAGAAGATTATGTATATAGACTAAGAAAAGCCTTATATGGATTAAAACAAGCTCCTAAAACTTGGTATGAAAGATTGAGTGACTTCCTAATTAAAAATAGATTCCAAAGGGGTAAAGTCATATCCTTGTTTCTTAAACACTATGATTATGACATTTTAGTAGTCTAAATATATGTTGATAACATTATTTTTTGTTCTACTGATGAGATGTTTTGCAATGAATTTTCTAACCTTATATAGGCTAAGTTTGAAATGTCATTAATGGTTGAGCTGAACTTCTTCCTTGAACTTCAAATTAAACAAACCAATGATGGAATCTTTATGCACTAAGAGAAATACACCAAGTAAATCCCCATGAAGTTTGACATAGAAAATGTCAAAGGCACATCTACATCCATGGCATCCTCAACCAGGTTAGATCTTGATGTTTCAAGTAAGAAAGTCAATGAAAAACTTTATAGAAGTTTGATTGATTCAATATTGTACTTGATTGCATCTAGGCCATACATATTATTGAGTGTATGTATCTGTGCTAGATTTCATTCTAAACCAACTAAAACTCACTTATCAACTACAAAGTTAGAAATCTGGCACCCAAAGAATCGAAACTTCAATTTAATTAGCTACTTAAATGTTGACTATGTTGGATGTAAGATAGATAAGAAAAGTACCTCAAGTGTTTATTAGTTTTTAGAGAACAAATTGGTTTCTTAGTCTTCCAAGAAGCAAGATTTCGCTGCCCTATCTACAACTAAAGTTGAGTATGTTTCAATTAGCAATTATTGTACTCATATTCCATGAATTAAACAAAAAAATTTTTATTATGGGCTAAGTTTGAAAAATATTCTAATAAAAAGTGATAATACAAATGCATTTAGCTTGACAAAAAATTTAATGCATCATTCTAAATCTAAACACATTGAAGTAAGACATCATTTTATACAAGATCATGTTAACAATGAAGCTATAAAAATTAAATTTGTGTCAATAGAAAATCAATTAGTTGATATTTTCACCAAGTCTCTTAATAAGACCAAATGTGAGTTTATAGGAAATGAAATTAGTGTTTGCTATCCATTTGCATGAACATTTGAATAATTAAGCATGTTGTAAAAATTATGTATGTTGTTTACATGTTTATTTTATTTTTAAAATTCATTTGCATATGTGTATTTATACAATTTTTTTTTTTTTGCTAATTAATTTATGTTGTATATTTAATAACCAAATTTTTAGCTAATAAAATAATAATCACTAGGCATAGAATTTTAAGATAATAGTTTCTATAAAATTTAAGAGAGTTAATAAAGCTTTAATTTTACCATTGGGAGAATTAAATGAGCAATTTTTTTAAGCTCCCCTATGTCACTTTTAAATAGTATCTTCCTCTGCTTTTTCATTTTCACACATGTACCACTCTTACATTTAGTAAACTGCTAGTTTCTGTAACTGCCATCTCTCTCTCACTCTCTCTCTCTATCTGTCTCTCTCTCTCTCATTTTAATTCTATTTCCTCTCTTCCACTTCTCTACTTCTTCACATTCTACTCTTTACGTTCTGTCTTTGATTCCTTTAAATCCACACTCATCTATAGCTGCATCTCATTTTCTTTGCAATCTTTCTTACCTTTCTTTGTAATCCATCTCTCATTCTCTCTTAATTTCTCTAATTTCTTTTTTAAAGCTTGTCCTCTTTCTCATTACTCTTATGGCTCCACGAAAATCTTCATGTCTTAGTCTTAAAACCAAGAAGGTTCCCAAAAATACAAAGAAGAACCCATACTCTCTAGTAGACTAACCCTCAGATTCTGAATAAACCCTTGTTCAAGAATCTCATAACCCTAGTTTAGAAAATCTAAACCTTAACCCTAATCCTAATCAAACCAAAATAATCACCAAAGAGAAGGAAACTGACGATAATATTGAGAGTTCATCTAGTGAGGATATCGCTAAGATTAAAGAAGAAACATCTAAGGATGTTGATGAAATTAAGGAAGAAGGGAAAAGTTCTAGTGAGGAAAAGAAAAATAAGTTAGAATCAAAATCAGAACCACAAAAAGAATAAAATCCAAAATTTAAACCAAAGGCAAAGACCATCAATAAACGATTTGAGAAAATTAAGGCAAATAAGACAAAGGTAAGACTTAGAATTTTATTTATTTCATCTTCCAAACAAAAGCAATTCATAGAGCTAAGTATAGTAGATTTTGAGTTTGTCGAAAAGAATGGATTCTATTAGGATATGTTCTTAAATGTTTTAAGATGCAAGAATATTTATAGTATTGAGATTGTTGTATATGGAGAGTTGCTGATTGAATTTTATGATAATCTTGATATGAAACGAAAGGAAATGTGACTATCTAAAGTAAATGGATAGAAATTAGAAATTTTAAAAGAGGATATTCAAAATTGTTTTGGAATTTCTAGAATGAATAACGACAAGGAGTTGATAAAATGGCCTAGGAAACAAATCTTTAAGGAGTTAAATAAGAGTGAAAGGATTTGGCTTGGAAAGGAGGTTAGTATTTTTAATTTTAGGCTGATTGTGCAAATGCTCAACAAGTTGGTTATTAGTTGTATACTCCCAAAGAAGGGAAGTACAACTAGTATTTCAAAAAAAGATGTCATGATTATTTTAGCTATACTAAGGAAGAAGAAGTTAGACATTCCTACACAAATTATTAAACATGCTTTCATCATAAGGAGATAGAGGCCATATGGTAATTTACTAATGAAGTTGTTCAAGTTTAAGAGAGTAAAGATTCTAAAGGTAACAACTAAGGAAATTCCCATTCGTATGATTGGAGGAGATCATTACCATCACATGGGCATTAATATAAAGAACAAATATAGTACACTGATTATTAGGCATTCTATGTCCATGATAGGCACAAGAAGAACAAGTTGCCTAAAGCACTGTTTGAAGGGACTCATCAGAAGCCGTAGAAGAATCTGCTTGAGAACCTGAATCAGAACCGATGAAGAAAAACACCAAAGGAACGAAAGGGTAAGGCAATTTCAAGAGGGAAGAAAATGAATGTCAAGAAAGATCATGAAGTTAGGACAAGAGGAAAATTTGAAATTAAAGAAAAAATGAAAGTCCCTGAATCAGAAGATGATTTAGATTTAGAACCACCTATAAAATACGGACCTGGAGAAACTTCAGTTTCAAGGAAAGAGATAGAGTTCATAATAGAATAAAAAATAGAGCAATTGTTGAGTCAACTTTAAGCTTCTCTAAAAGAAGAATATGATAAACAATGCAAACCATCTCTCACTTCTCTCTCTTCACTAAAGAAATCCTCTCCTCAACCATCCGCAGAACTTGAAAATTCACTCTTTAATCCTTCAACTTATGATCAAATTGATTATTCATCATCTTCACAATGTCCAACTCCAACAAAACAACAACAATCTCTTGTCTCTGTTGAACCACAATCTTCACCTCCATCTGCAAAAGTTCCATCTCCTCGAGCTGAACCTAGCTTACATACAAAACAAAATTCTCAAGCTAATGATTCTACTCAAGCATTAAAGGAACTACAAATATAAGTTCCCCCAACAACTATACTCAAGCATCAAAGGAACAACCAATATAAGTTCCCTGAACAACTATTCCAATGCTACTATGGAAGGAATTTACTCCACCTCCACTACCTCGAAAACAAAGTTCTTCCAACACCCCTTAGATCAAGAAGAGCTACCTTAAGAAGAAAAAAGAAAGAAGACCACATAGTTTAGGCATTTAAATTTAGAATTGTCTATTTTGTTCTTATCTATTAATCATCAAAATTCTATCTAGTGTAATGTTTCAAGTCAAATGTTCATGTTATGTTTTGTTTCTATTATGATCAGAATCTGGTTTAGAGTCCAATTCAGAATCAAATTGATGTACTTAGTCTAATTAATGCAATATTAATCCTTTCTTTTTTCCAAAATTACTATCTATGATTCTTAATCAAATTCAAAAGGAATAAAAAGGGGGAGAAATATAGAAAAATATTGAATTAAGAGTTAATCTTAGGAAATAATTGATGAATTTCTAAACTTCTTGGACTAAAAATTTCCTGATAATATGCGATTGCATTTGTTGTGATCCGATATGAATTTCTTAACAAAACCCTTCACAATTTGATCAATATTTTTCTGAGAAAGGGTTTTGTTATCATGAAAAATGGGGAGAATATTAAGCTCTCTCATTTGATGTAAAAAGAGAAATAATATTTGACAAGTTTCTTAAGTGAATAGGTCAAGAAACATAGAGATAAGAATTTTATCTTAGTACTGATTTTGAAAATCAAAACCAAATTCAGAGACAAGTTCAAAACCTTATGTACAATATCAAAAGTTTAAGGCTAAATATTTCAAGAAGTATTTTGTACTTATAAGTGTTTGAAGGCTTAGCTCCACTTGTTGGATATATTTAGGTAATATATCCAATACATTCCACAAAGTTAGTTATTAAATCCACAAGGATAGAGTTGGAACTATTTTAAGGATACGATTAATTGAACATATTATTTTATGTCAATAGATTTTTATTAGAGTTATCTTATCAGATTATTCATGAGATTTATGTTGCATTATCCTCAAGATACTTGGAAATGTTTATGTAATTTAAATCAAATTTTACTCAAGTTCAAATCAAAAAAGGATGAGGACATATGTAAAGATATGCTGGATAAGGATGAATCTTATCTTAATTAATGCAAATTTTTATTAACAGTTTAAAGAGCTATTATACAAATATTTTCAAGGCATATTTACTCAGTTATATCAGTCTTGAATATTCATGAGCATGTAATGTCAAGGAAATTATTTCAGAAGCTCCAACATTTAAATTTGAAGACATCAAGCATCAAGGTTTGCACCTAATTTTTAAAAGATATTTATTTTCAAAAAGGGTTCAACTTTCAAAAGCTTTATTGAAAAAATAAGAAGGGAAATCAAAGTGTTATATACAAGAAAATCTCCATAATACATTAGATGAAAACACAAGAAATGCAACTTTTGGATTCTAAGTGATTCAATTTCCATAATTTATGTGATTATAACAACCAATAGCTAAGTCAAGACTTTATCAAATTATTCAAGACTTTATCAAATTATTCAAGATTTGATCAAGAGTCATCTAAGATTTTAAAAAAGAGATGTTGCTTTAGAAAATATAAAAGAAGACAAGTTCAAATCCTTTGAGATAGAGATGGTTACATCAAAGTTGCATTGGTTTACTGAAAACTTAATACTTGGGAAAATTTAGAACCAGATTCAAAATCTAATTTAGAGACAACACTATCTAATCTACTTTCATAATTTGATCTCGTTATATACTTTATTTGAGAGAATCTTTGTATTCTATCCTCATAACTTCTGTAAACATATTTATTTGAGTTATAGACTTTATGTTAGAGAGAGAATCAATTTTTTGTAGTTTTATGTGTAGAAATGGGTAACCTAGTGAAATAGAGTAAAAAGACTTCTAATTATTTCTCTTTTATTAAACATAGTAAAACGTAGATAGTGAAATGACACTATTATGGATAACCGAGTCCTTAACAATAGAGTTAAAAGAATATAGTAAGCATAAAGTGGAAACATTATAAATCTCTTACCTGATCTTCTCATCCCTACTCTTCTTTAAATTGTGCTTTTATTTATTTTCATAAATTATTTCATACCTAATCTTACTTAAGTAATCAAAGAGGATGCATTTAAATTTAGTTTTGCAAAAAAAGTTTCAAGTTTTATAATAACCAATTCCCAACCCCACCCCCAACCTCTTAGGTACTTTTAGGACCTAAGTGATAACTGGCTTAAAAATACTTCTAGAATCTAATAACACAAGGAAAACTACAAATTAGAACTTAACTCAACTCATCCCCACACTTCTTTCCATATATCACCTCTTTACCATCAAACTACAACCAACCCTCTCATAAAAAAGATCTAGTTGGATTAAAAGATGTTTAAAAACATTTTCAATTAATAAAATCCTTTCAAGAACATGTAATAAGCATTTGAGAATGGAAAACAAGTTATAAAACATCAAAACATAGAATAAACTCTCTCTACTCATCTAGGAAAACACCTGCATAATGGTTCATTAATGAATCGTTAAGCCAGTTTAATGAGAGCTTCATCTCAAAAAGTTGACAAGTTGATTCGTGGAGACACTAGTAGGCCGATTTGAGCAACGTTCTCTTCCCCTCCACACCCCTCCCCCCTCCCCATAAACTCTGACGAAACTCCTCCATAAACACAACTTGATCCATCCCCTCAACTAAACTCCATCCCCTAACCAACCTCTCATACAATTGAGCTCCTTCCCAAACCAGCCAAAACCACCACTAAACAATGAAATCAAAAACATCATCTTCTTTCTCAAAAATCACAACCAACACCAACTCCAACAAGGAACTAAACTTTAAGCAAAAAACAAGAATACAAACAAAACTTACATTAAAACTTGTCAACACAATCCAACTCAGAAATTCCACACTTAGAATGTTGCAAACACAAACTTTAAATGTTTCTCTTCATTCCACTTAAGGAAGTTATGAAATCTTGAAATTTAATACGAAAACTTACCAAGGAATCTCTTCTCTAGCGATTTTCCTTCAATTTCCTTTGTTAAACTCGAATAATTCACTTAAAAAATCCACTCTTAGCATAAGGGCTTGTGAGTTCTCTATTTTCTAGGAAGCATACATAAAAGAATCGGGGAAAAAGATATGGGAGTTGTGATACCATGGGAAAAAGTGAGCATAATGGGTAGTTTAAATTCATTAATGATCCTTCTATCCTTCCATCCACTCAAAAAATTATAGTCATGCTACTTTCAACAAAAGGTCTTAATAAATCTTATTTAAATCCCATTTTATTTTATTCCTACCATTACAACACACTCAAGTTTTTCCAAAAAAGTTATAACAGTTTCACTTTTAATTCTTAAATAGCTATAGCCTATAGCTATAAAGTATAATATAGAGCCTTCTATCTTACCATTGTGGACTCTTATCACCCTTATGTAATATTCTCATTTCTCTTTATTTTCCTTACTCATGTAAAACTGCACTGATAGTTTCTAATATGATATTATTTGAAGAACAAAAGCTTAGAAGTATGATTATAGAGACAAAACCAAAATTGACATGCATAATATAAAAGACATGATTAATATATGAACACATAATATTATAAAAAAAAATAATTATTTATGATTCTTATTCAATGTATATATTTTTAGTATTAGGCACGAATTTGACACAAATCCCATCAATATAAATTTTCATCCCTACGATGACTCATCTATTTAAATCCAAAGCCTATCCCTCCAAAAAATTAAACAAGAAAAAGAAACCGTATTCCTATGGAAAGTTCAACACGGCTATAAGTTGGTGGGAATAAACGGTAGAAGAGTTATTCTAAATCCCAATCAATACCGATTTCACTAAAGCAGCATCCAGGCAGCTTCCCCCTCACCAACGTTATCCATAAAAATATGTCAATGGCCCACGTCACATGTCTCCATTGGACATAAAGAAAAATCATTTCCAATACTTTGTGTATCAATTTCCACTTTGACGGTCAAATCAACTTGAGGGCTGTGCATGGAATATTACACATTTGGACAGATGAAATTGAGTATTCGCCAAGGAAAAGGTACTCATTACATCTCTTTGGTGTAGTTTTGTCTATCAACTTTGGATTGGATGTGCTGCAGTTACCCATTAAATTATTGATCAACGTCGGACGACAATTTCAAAAAGGTCTATAACTAAAATCATTGTATGGTTCTATTAGGCATCACATATTATTTATTAATAAATATCCCCAGTGCCTTGATCATTTATTACTGAAAAAAACAATAATGAATATGACATACTATATATTATATATACGTAATGTATAAACATTAATAAAATATTAATAATATAAAAATTTTTCGATTTAATTATCACACATGATTTATATATAATATATATATTAATATTTTATTAATATTTATACATTATATATACATGATATTAATATGTATACTAATCAAGTTTGATTCGAGCCTATTTGGCAAATTATCACTGACTAATACATTTTCATTATATTCCACTTTTTTATCCCATTTTAAAATATGTGGGCAAATTTTAAAAAAGAAACAAGTTCGATTTTAAAGCAAGTATTTACCAAAAAATTTTCGTAAAAATAATTTAAAGTTTATATCTTATTTACTGTAAGATTTGGCCCATGTGTTTCAAAACAATTTGAATTTTACTACTAGGTATGTGGAGTACTTTAAGCCAATCCTACATTACATATATCCCTATAGATGTAATTAAAATTACAACATTATAATAACAAGTTAGGGAACCAAGAATGTGTCTGTACAACAAAATTTCAATGAAAAACAAAAATTTTAAGGATTCTGACTTCCGAGTACATGGATACCCTAAAGTATCTACTATAAGCATTTTGTTGATACATATTTTTATTCTTTTTCATGAACCTTAATTTTTTACGTTCATTTAAATATCATAATTAAAGTTTTTGATAATGCTGGACTTGTAATATAAATAATATGATTTTTGGAATATTATATTCAAATTTGAACATATGCTTAGTAATATTTTTTGTAACTTGTGAAAAGAAAAAAAAAAGAATAAAGAATTCATGAATTCAACAAAAGTGTGAGTAGATAACCCTACCACATAATACATTGAGTATAGAGACATGATAGAAAATTTGCGTTATTTAATCTCTTCGAGAGCAATATCTTATTCTATACTTTTCCTCGTGCACAATAACAATTTGCTCAAAGGACCTCTCACTTAAGTGCTGTCAAACATATTTTTAAGTATTTTGTAGACATTATTGAAGTTGGCTTATGGAACCCAAGTACATTTCTTTTGATTTTACAAAGTGTTGACAACCAGAATTCAACCTAGTCCTCAATGCCTTAAAAAGACCGTAAGGCCCAACAAGAGTAGCCTAAGCCCAACACACCAAGGGAAGCACTTTGAATGATCAAGAAGGTGTTCGACCCCCAAATGCCCTAACAATACATCCCATATCCTGTAAGGACCTTAAACCCTCATTATCCTAATAAGACAACCAATAGGTACTCGACCTTTAAGCATCTTGCTCCTATCAGCACCCCATTTCTAACGAAGCCTATAAGCCAAAATGCAATTAATGAGATTGATGATCTACAAGCAGGATGCAAGGAGGCCATCATTGCACCATCGCATCAAGATTCGTACCTTGCTTGAAGACACTAGCTAGGTCTTAGCTTAATCACCCAAGTTAAATCTAACCCCATCAAACCACAACTACAACTAAGGCCCATCTAGGGGATCATTTTAAAGGAGCTTAAAGGTAATTTACATAGCAACTCTATCGCACTTTTTAGGTTTTCCCTATTGGTTAAAGACTCGCTTAAGGATTAGAGTGATGGCACTAAAGGAAACTCCAACGCTCATTCTGATGCATTTACTATTTGCAGGCTTAGGGAAGTCTAATACCATCCAAACAAAAAGTCATTATCAACATAAGGTATTGCAATGCTAACTTTTTCATTGATAGGAAACTAGATCGCAAAAATACAAGTGACACTTGCCATTTCATTAGTGATGCATTAGTTTCATGGTATTTAAAGAAATGAAATTCCCCAACACTATCAACTTTCCTAATTAAAAAAATGTTGCTATTATAATTAGTTTTTGTGCTCAAATTATTTGGATGAATTAAAATTTCATGATTGTAGATTAAACTCTGAGAAAGTTCCAATTCTTTATGATGATATAAGTGAAATAAATAATTTACTAAACAAATTCTATTTCGTGCTCCTAAGACTAAGCATGTAGAAAAAAGACATCACTTCATACATAATCATGTTTATAAATAGTTATATATGCTTAGAGTTTATTGATATAGCAACCAAATAGCAGGTATTTTTAGAAAACCATTTATTGGGGATAGATTTTGCACTTTATAAAGGGAAATAAGAATGTGTGTTTTAGTCGTAAACTAAAACACTGAACTTGTGATTACTCGTGAGCATAAACACTTGTGTATTTGGTTATCAAGGACCACTATTTGGAAATTAATAAAAATGGCATGTAAAGCCACCTTAAGATGCACTGAGGAATCGTAGAGACTTAGGCCGGCAAATGGAAATCTACCTTGAAAGCCCCCCGATTTGTGACCATAATTGTTCATTCATTTATAGTACTATTAATTTTCGTTAACATCTCTTAATTCAAGCCTACTCCCCACCTTCACCTCACTTTAGTTTCATTTTTCACTTTTTATATATTTACTTTTACTATTTTTATTTAACTAATTATTGTAGGCTAAATAGAAACCATACTTGTCAAAAGTAAGATGAGAATTTTTCAACAAACTTGATGGCAGTTCACTTTTGTAATACTTGAGAAAAATAAGTGGATCACATGGGAAAAGAAAAAAAATGCAAAACGTAAGGATTCAAATGAAAAACAATAGGTAAAGTGATGACTTCAAATATACTTTTTCCAAGAAAAGATCCATTCGAATATTTTATCCAAGTTCCTAATATATATTTGGAACAGAATACATAAAACTATAAATAAGGAGATACAGTGAAGGGATTATCTTATAACAGATAATTGAAAAGCATAAGAGATTTTATGCGGGTGCATGGACTTACTAGGCAAGGACCAACTCTAAGAAGCCCCTTTATTTTATCCTTAATTATAGTTGAGCATTTTTATTTATCTATTTTCATTCAAAGAGATTGGGTCTCATTGGTGAATAGTGAGATTTTTTCTTTTTTTCTTTTTTAAATTTGGAATGTGAAAAGTTTGGAAGACCTTATTATTTTCATTTTTCTCTATATATTTGGAGGAAATTGTCTCAATAAACTATTTGTTAAACACGCGACTTAAAGCTAAAATGGTCATGAATTCTCGGACTCTGAACGGTTTTGATTTTCTTTTGCTCCAATACATAGACATAGACAGAGACATAGTCATTTCAAGATAGGTGCTCTATGTACCTACCAGCGAAACCGGCTAGATTCAACATGTTTCTACAAAGTTCGAATGCAAATATATGTAGTGATTATTTGATGTTAGTGTTCGTCATATCAGTTAAGAACACAGGTTTATTTATTGATTAATATTTCCATTTTCATACTCCTGTCTAGAAGAAATATGTTAACGTTATACATGTGCATTAAACAAATCAACTAATCTAGGAGAAGCGGGTTTTGTTCAAACTTCAAGGAAATAATTATTCTAACAAACTATAATTCGAAAAAAAAAATGGTAATCTTAATAATAGAAAATAACAAGATGGTCATGGTAGCAAAGATCATTTGTTTTAATAATTAATAACAGCCAATGAAGTGTATATGTATATACGGAATATTTTTTTATTTTTCGGAAATAGGTGTTATGATGTTAATCTACATAGATATATGAGGTTGATATAAGATAAATTTATTTGAATAATTTATAAATTTTTTAAATTATTAAGATATTCATTTTATAATTAGAATGAACTTGAGCAAAATTACAGCAGCAATGAATGCCATGTCCCTATATTTATCGACAGTGGTCAACTTTTTGGGGGCCAAGTTTGCTTGATCCTAATGATAGGAGATGCGATGCCTATTGGCAAGAAAGTGCAGCAACGTGGAAACAAGCACATGTGCATTTCTTCACACTTGTTGTAATTACTAATTTCTATTGGTCTAAGCAAATCTATTATCTAGTGTCTTTATGATGTGATATTTCGTTGACGGTCTTTTTCTTATCACATGCTAAGCAGCCCGTAGTCAGAGCGAGCAAGGATTCATGCGTGTTAGACTATGAATGTACCCAACAAACCATCTTGAATATTTGGGTGTCATGATAATATTAAGGAACTCCTCACCATCTTATCTTATTATCTTTATAGAGGTTTTAATAATTTTATTAAATATTTTAAGGCAAAAAACGAAAAAGAAAAAGCAACTTCTATATTTCCTCTGACAAGGAACTTTGATGCTTGGAGATTCGTGAAGGTTCTACCATAAGTCCCCGGAAGGAACATTAACATTAAACATCGTCTTATATACCACTATTATATATGATAAATTATAAAAATCTAGGAACACATTTTTATGTTTTGTTTTTTTAGAAAAAGGTGACCCATATTATTTAATCTTTTGTTATTTATATATTTAGACATGTGTCTATATCACAATTGTTCGTAAAATATCAATTAAGTAAAAAAAATTAGTAAATATTTTTATTTGAATAATTTATTAAAAATAAAAAAATTACAAATTAAAAAAGAAAAAAAAATGTCACGTGACCCAGTTTAGACCAACAGTTTTTTCATCTAATTTCCTTTCCTTTTCATTTTTCCTCTCATTACTACTTTTAGGTCACACAACCTACTTTTTTTTTTTTTTTGGTTGTTAGTAACCATTTTCCAACCACCCCATAACCCGATGCTTACCATTGGCCTTAGGTATGCCAACAAGTGGCTATACACACTTTATTATGCTATATTCCCTTTTTAGTTTCTATAATATTTTTATTTTTTATTAAACTATTTGATTAAAAAAATTTACTAATATTATTTTACTTAAATGATATTTTAGAAATGAATGAGATGTCAATATGTGTATAAAACTATAACTAACAAAAGATTGAAAAGTGCAAGTCACCTCTCTCTCTCATAAAAGAAATTACATATAATGTATCTGTAAATAACCCAAAACATAGGTTAGTTATTTATAATTTACCTTTGTTATTTATATATAGCTAATATGTATAAACATAAATAAGATTTTAAAATATATAGACTATAGTGTGCATAAAACACAAGTGATAATTGTTCCAATTACTACACATTCTATTAAAATACATATGAAAATTTTGTTGATACTTACTGTAGATGTAAGGTTAAACTGGAGTAGTTACGTACATACTACATAAATAGAGCATTGCACGTGACTTAAGGAAAGTGAAGTGAAAAAGACACCTGATAAAACGATTAAGTGAAAATAATGTAAAGAAGAGGAACAAGAAATCTTACTATCTCAAATGAACAAATGATATACAAAACAACTTTAAGAAATTTCAAGCATTCACCTTGTAGCTTTAGCAAGTAAGATCAATTCTTTACCTAAATCACTTATTCAATCTTAAAGAGTAAAGGTTTTGTAGAGCACTATTGTTTCTCTATTCTCTTTAAAAGTTGTAAATGAGGAAAATCTGAGTATTTATAGGATGTTAGGCAAGATAGTATTGGTCAAATTATTTTGACGATCAACCAATGAGATGAGGCTTGATCAATTCACAGTTATCCAGAATAAGCTAGCCAATGAACCCAAAGATAATAGCCTTTCTCATGAGTGCATGAGCTTGCCCGAGAAAAATTGAATGCGGAAAACCAGTCCAACGATCCCTTTTCTTACTGAGCCAAATCTCTCTAGATCATCCCAATTATAAACTGGACTCTCTAATCCATATCACCAAACCTAAAGAGTCAAGTTAGATAAATAGTAGGTTTAGCCTATAACAATATAATAAATTTTGAATCCTCTACATATTGCTCATTGACCAAAATCCTTCAAATAAAGTCGAAGAGATTTAAACATCAAATGAGTCTTTCAAATGACTTAAGTGTATGTGCGCTATTAAACAATTGCACCACCACTAAATTCATCTAAGAGTTGTTTATGTGAGTGAGTTCACAGCACCACTTAATCATGTATCATGCCTTTGCTGGATTAAGTCGCACATTACCCCCAAGTCAACACTCTAAAATAAATCTTCTTTAAGTTGGTTTTTTTTAAGCTGACTCGTCTCTTCGATTCGATCTTCATGAGTCATTGACTCTATTGAGTTGAATTTGTATGCTAAGTTCACATTAACTATCTCATTTGACTAACTCCATACATCAATGTTGCTTTCATTTTCTTCTCACGTAGAATCATTTTTCTTGTAAGATCTTTACATATAATATAAACACTCTGTACTAAC
Organism: Lumnitzera racemosa; assembly: GCA_024138005.1. Taxonomy (NCBI): domain Eukaryota; kingdom Viridiplantae; phylum Streptophyta; class Magnoliopsida; order Myrtales; family Combretaceae; genus Lumnitzera; species Lumnitzera racemosa. The sequence continues at coordinate 82,424,251 of JAMXBC010000008.1, read as the reverse complement.
TAAATTTTATTTGTTATGCTACGAATAGTAAGCATAACTGTCCCATTAGGCGATTAGCAAGCAAAGGTTAAGGAGATAGCATCCCCTGTGGGATTTTTTGGGTAACACCTCAAAAGTTAAATGAGTTTTTAAATCTCTATTTAGAGAAGAGCCTATTTCACCATCCTAAGGGCAATAAAGAGCTACCTAAGAGTAGGACCCTCACCAAATTGCCAACAAGGAGTTACCTAGGAGTAAGACCCCTAACTTTACAAAATTTGACTACACATTATAGCTTACCAAATCAGACTATCAAAATGGTCAAGCTATTTACACAATGCGAATTTATGTGCTTCCCAAAAAATTAGTTCGTAAAGTCATGATTCTTCTTGATCACTTGGAATCTCATTTTGAAAATTCTAACCCATACATCCCTTTTTATATCATACCATGCTATGATGTGCAATAACCACTCAAGTAAAATATTCAACACAATCAATCTTTCAGTATTATTCAACCTAGTGATTTGATTCTAGTTTTCAAACTATCCTTAGCGAAATTCTAATATCTCATTTAGAGTTCACTTAAGTAAACACCCAGAAGATTAAGCTAGCAATCCTTCAATTTTTCTAGTCAATACAATTATTCATAAACACTACATCAACACCTAACATAACAACATAATAGTCTAACTAAGATGTAGTTATCATTATTCAAAATCATTACATCAACATCTACTATAGTAGTATATAAATTCACCTAAGATATAGTCACATCCTATCAATATAGTATTAAATAACACACAGTGTTATGAGTAGCAATATGTCTACTCTAAGCATAGGTTATATCTACTTACTTAGCCTTAAGAGTAGTGCAAAATCCTAAACTTTATGATGTGTTCCTTTCTCATTTATCATACTTATGAAAATATAATACAATCTTCAATTAACTATGGGTCAAACCCAATCTCTTATAAGTTTTTATTATCGTGTTTTTAAACTTTATTTGACGGTATCTTATTCATTCCTTATCTGATTTCAATGAACTCTATATCGTCATGATCGTTATTTTGAGTATTATTAATATACCTTAAGTAAAGAGATTAATCAATATTATCAAAAAGCCTAAAAATACCCTTTGTCACATCAACTCGACCGTATATTATCATAACTCCGTAATTAATTCAAGCAAGCTTTAACTCTAAAAATCATAAAATTTATACTTTTCAACCATTCTCAATATTAATTAGATGTCATAGTTACCAATCTTACATTATCTAACAAACATATTAATAGTATTATTCATTATTTCGCATATTAGATTAACATATAGGTTTATAATAGGAAAATATATAATAGATAATATACAATCCTGATTAATTTCATGAAAAATCCTATAGACTCACAAAAGTATATAGTTAAATTATTGACCATAAATCATACTAAATTAATTATTATCTATTTTTACAAAAATAGCGATTTTAGCTCAAAATTATAGAAAATGAGGGTAAATATACAAATTTATGTGTGAGATAAAAATTAAGTGTTCCAAATATTTTTATAAACTTTCATAAATCAAAACATACAGGTCTCATTCATTAATTTCATCAAAAACTAATTATTTTAACAAATCAACAAAACTGGCAGTTTTATCCAAAATAATTATAAAAAATAGTAAATATACTTAATTTCAAAAATCCTTGTTACTAAAATTAAATATATATATATATATGTATATATATATTAGGTGTATTATATACAAAAATTGAGCTTGAAAAAATATCATGTAATATTTATAAAAATTCATTTAAATTTCGCCCAAATAGGGCATTTTCTTAAGGATCCTATATTTTTAACATTTATTTAATTAAAATAAAATTACTACATTAATCTACACCTAAAATAACCTTAGAAAACCAAATTTCATAATTAATTAACAACATTTAATATTTTTATAAATTAAAAGAATTTACAAGCAGAAAATGAGTTCACTTGAACTAGCCACCACCAAATTGCTGCATCTTGTTGGAAAACTCCTCTAACCACCTTTTGTTGGACTCCCAAGCCACTCCAAGTCAAGTTGTGGATAACCTATTGAATTACCTTAAACTAATTTCAACCCTATTCCTTTTTCTATTTTTATTTTCTTTTTTTCTATTTTTTTCATTCTTCTAAAATTATGTTCTTTTGTTTTTAGATTTCTAAAATATTCCAAATGAGGTTTAGAGTCTTATTTATAGGCTTTTGGATTTTTCCATGTCAAAAAGTGAATTGACACATATCATTTTTCTTATTTTCCTAGGTACCATATATCATCCCCTCATTATTTTAGTGATGACTCATGTTTTCTAATTATTCCCATGCTACCACATCATTTGGTGACTCTTCCATTCATTTTTTATTAATTTTCTATTATTTTATACTAATTTTCCTAATTTTTTATAATTTATTATTATATACATGTATTTAATACATATAATGCATATCACATGTATATTAATATGATTTATTTCATTTATTATTTTTATAAATTAAATAACTTACCTCTAATATCTCACTATATCTAAAAGTTCAAATTTTATATTTTCGATATTTATCAACTTTACTGATAAATTGATGTTTTTCTTAAATAAATCCTTTTATATAACTTATTTCAAGAAATTAACTTTACTTGAATTCCTTCGTCTAATTTTTCTAACTTTATTGTGAAATTTGAAGCAAAACAGATAATATAACTTAACGCCCTAAATTTAGAGGCTCAAATCCTATGATTATCGTATTAGCTCAAGACCTTAAGGTATTACATGCATTGTCATATGTGTTGGCCATTCTTCATGTTAGCTATGTTGTATTGCACTCCCATATTGTCTCTTAAAGATCTAGGTAAGTGCAATCACTATTGCTAGCTATACATCTTCATCAAATCCCAACAAATTAAAGAGCTTCCTAAAATTGGAAGTCTTCATTAGCCTCTGGTGCGTATGAGTCTTAATTAGTTCCCACTACCTCTTCTTTTTCTTCATGTACCTCATCTTATGGTACGTCTCTCTCTTCTTGCTTTAGATCATGACTAATAACATTCATAACACCTTATTAGATGTTGTATGCCAAAAGCAGATTGTTACGTACATCATTATTCTCTATGATAAGTACACTATTACGAACCTTGTCATTAAACATCTTCTTCAATATCTAGCACTCTTTAGTTAGATGACTCATAGCCTCATGATATTTATAAAACTTAAGGTCTTTCTTCTCATTTACAGTCAGCAAGAGCTCCACCTTTAGGAGCTTTATGTTTACATCTTGTAACCATTGGTCAAGCATAGCATGTATCTTGCCCATAGGGCATGGGAATGAGAGAGCTGATGTAAAGCCTCTTAAACTATCATTCATTGGCTTCTTGCTATCTTTAGAACTTTCTTCTTGGGTTGCGCTAATGGATGTTACTCATTTCCCAAATCTACCAACTTCTCTCCGTTGATGTGCAACAAAGTTATTGGTCCTTCTCACAATTTCAACAAGTGTAAAGAAAGAACACAAGTTAAGGTTTTCCAAATAGATAGCATACTCAGTGAACATCCCTTAAATATAAATCTTCACCAATTCCTTTTCATCACACACATCTTAGATGTCCAAGGAGCACTCTTTGAAACACTCTATGTAATCCATCAAATCTTCCTTCGGTTTTGTCATGTTCTTCTTATGTCTGTAATTGTGACTCGTTCCTAAGTAAAGAAGAGTTGCTCTAGGAAAAGCTTGTGCATTATTCCCCATAAATCAATTGATCCTAAGGGAAAGTTGACATATTAAGTATATGTCTTCTTATCAATGTTTTGGAGAATTCTCTAAGCTTCAAGTCATCATCAAGCCTATGAGGCTCCATGGTCTTAATAAATTTTAGCTGATGTTTCTTGGCATTTCTCTTCTTGCCATTAAATAGCATGAATTTAGGACTTACATAGTTCTTAAGATATGGCTTTGCTACAATGCGTTGATGAGATGGGAGTTTTAGCTCTGATACTCTCATAGGCGACCTAACTTATATTTTCTTCATATAAACGTCGAAGTCTTCCCTTATTATAAAAGAAGTCCTTAGAGTAGAGGCCGTAGATATAGGTGGCGAAGTAGGGGTTGACAAGCATAACAGTCTTAAAGGACTTTAGGCATTCACCTTATAGTATAAGTGAGTAAGATCAATTCATTACTCGAACCACTTGTTTGATTTTCAAAAGAACAAAGGTTTTACAGATCACTATTGTTTCTCTATTCTTTTGCAAATGAGGAAGAAAGATTGGGTATTTATAGACTCTTACACAAGATAGCATCTGTCAAACTATCTTAATAATCAATGGATAAGATGGAGTTTACTCAATTTATAGTTATCCAAAATGAGCTAGCCAATAAGCCTAAAGACATTAGCTTTTCTCATGAGTGTATAAGTCTGCCTAAGAAAGGTTGGATGCGGATGATCAATCCAACAATCCATATTCCAAATTGACCAAGTCAACTCTCCTTAGATCATCTCAATTATAAACTACACTCTCTAGACTCTATTATCTAATAGGTGTCAAGCCAAATAAATAGTGGATTTGGCTCCTAACAATATAATAAATTTTCAACCCTTCACACTTACATATTTTGTGTATATACACATGATACTTGTGTGATATCATATGTTCTTTTTTCAATCTAAGATGTAGCAAAAAAGTTCTATAAAATATAAATAACTCATCTACGGTAATTCTATTAAAATTTTAAAAATCAGTGTAACCAAAATATGTGCGAATATATATATATGTATGTATATGACCCTTATATGAACTCACAAAATAATAGGAAAAGTTGGATTGAAATCTTCTTGTGCTTTTACAGCCGAGCTTCAAAATTTGAAGCGCTAAAATTTTGAAATATCTCGCATTCAAAGATCCTAAACCGCATTTCGGTATTTATTTATCACAAGCTCTGCCCCAAGACGTCCACGCGGCAAAATCTTTCCCAGATTATATAAAACTAAAAGATTTATTTATCACAAGGTGACTGATCAACCTCTGCATGGTGCGGCTAGCATTGTGGCTATTTTATTAAATTGTAGTTTTTCGTTGAAATTTTTTGAATTAATTAAAAAAATTACTTATATATATATATATATATATATATGGCTTGCTCATCAACACTACGTAGACACGATGCAATAAGAAAGTAGAAAAATATATCGAGCCGGTGCCATATGGTAATTGTGGACTTATTATATAATATTTTAAAATTTGGAACTTAATTGCCAAACCAAAATGTTATAGAATATGATCTTAAAAATCTAAAATGTTTGAAGATATTAGTGTGCATTTTGTTAAAAAATTAAATAGAAAGACTACTAATAGATAATTGGTCATGGTCAGATAATCAATTTCTTATTTTTCAAGCTTTCTATTTTCCTTTTTGCCGGAGTCAGGAGACGAATGATTTTAGAAACTGAGTCCAACTCTTTTTAAATTCTACTGCTGATGGTGTGATTTTTAATTATCTAAAGATATATATTCGAAAGTTATATGTATAAGGAATATTCGACAAAACTAGATTGTTGTGATAGTTTATTCAGCAGTCTTTTTAAGTATAGAAATATGGAACAGTTGTACCAAACATTATATAATGAAAATTTAAAACAATGTAAGAAGGTACTATAAATATGTTGAAAAAAATTTAATACGGTAAACAAATCCAAATTGATAAATTTCATAGATTTAAAGAAGATTCTGTATGGCGTATTAAGTACGACTGTAATGCCTTCTTCTTCTTCTTTTCTTTTTTTCTTTTTTTCTTTTTAAAAGAAAGCACAAGAAGCTGTACAATTTTATTTTAAGCTGGTGAGCTACTGCATTAATATTACGGCAAATCTAAAAACATACTGCTGTGACATAAGATGTTGCACGCGGTTTTATCTTTTCATGGTGTCGGTGGTGAATTCCCTACCACCGCGAGATCTGACCTAGGAGGTAATCTACGGAGACGTTGATGGGTCAGTAAAGGAGAATAAATTGTTGGGGCGCAAACAAGGACAGGTCTACGGGGGTCGAAGGGGGTTCAAGGCCCTCCCTTAAGCTTAGGGGAAAAAAATGATTATAAAAGTTTATCAAAAATGAAAAAGTATATATACTACATGTCTATTTTAAGAGCAAAATATAACATGATATTGTACATGATCAAGTTGTTAGGTAAATGAGCTTTTTGTGAGTAATATTATAGATTTAAATCTTATTTGGCACTTTTATTGCATCACTTGAATGATATCCCTTTTTTTTTTCAATAATTAATAACAATAAATATCATTCATTACAAAATCGCTAAATAAATTCTCTTAAGTTGTATTCATCTATTAGTAGTATACCATAAATAATAATTACACTAACAATGCTAATCATAAGGTGTAAGTAAATATTAACAATCATATTACTTGATATACTTTTCGTAATAAAGGCCATTCTCCCATTGTAAAACTAGTGGCCAAGTCTCTTACAAGTTGCAGTTACCACTAAGATAAAAATTTTACTTTGTATTCCATATACGTATGTCAAGCCATATCATAGAGATGAGGAAGGCCAAGCAAAACAATATCACAGAGGACTCCAAGTGAGGTTCAAGAGTCATACAACAAAGAGGTAGGAGAGAATTGATACATGAAACAACAAGGCTAATGGCCTAAACATGAGTAAATGGTTGTTTGGAAAGGGAAGCTAAAAAGCAAAGCTAACTAAGAACCTATTGAAGCATTATGGCAATTCCAAAACAAGATTTAAAAGTTCCATGGAGAAGAAACAATTAGGGCATCGGCAGATTAAGTGGAGGAAAATGTCACAAATAGCATCAAATTTCCTAAATTATTGAAAGCTTTCTTCCTATTAAGCATTAGAGAGTACTAGAGGCACACTTATTTACAAAACATTTTTATATGTATAAAATGCACAAGAGTAATTGAATGTAATAAGTTTCTCTCTCTCCCTCTCTACCCCTGCATGCCCCCCCCCCCCCCCCCCCACCCTTTTCTCAATTTAAACAATTATGTACTTGTCACTGGTCTCTAACATATGCATTTCGACACCTAAATTAGTATTATGGTTAAGAATGACAACAAGAATATAGTTACGAGAAATCTAGGGTTTTAATCTCTTTACCTCGAGGACTTCTAGGATACATACAAATGTATGAAGGATGGATATGGAAGGTAACATTCTTTCCCTCAACTCTATGGATCTTTAGCTTAGTAAAGTTAGTCCTAAAGAGGACCCTAAGGTATGATCTATAACCATTTTTATTCAATGCACTTTCTACCACTCTTCAAATGACTAAGGTATGGGCTAATCTCGATCTTAGCAGCTCCAGAGGAAATGCACTACTAACACTTCCCCTCTTCCCTACTACCCCACCTTGCAAAAAGACTACTTTCATAGAGATGATTAATATTAGGCTTCCAAGCATCTATGCTTAAGCAAGTGCTTGACGTAGTTGGACAAATATCTAATCTAGTTGGTTCTCAACATTTAAGCTATTTGTTACAGGCTTATAGCTCTCTTACAAATGTGTCATAACACTTAGTTAAATGGTCATAATCTTGAGGATCTTAAACGGCTTTGATTTTCTTATGACTACAATATATAGACATTAACATAAATATGCATATTCATCTCAAGTAGGTTGCTCTATGTACCTTCTTACAAAACTAGCTAAATTCAACTTGTTTCTACATAATTTAAACACATATATGAACCGATTAATTAATATATATTACTTATCACTACATTAGTTAATGAACCCTCAATACGAAAACTTATACAACATATTAGCAATCCGAACAGAAGTTTACTATTAATTAGGTATTTCCACTTCCATATCTTTTCTCCTCTCTAAAACGAAAAAAAAAAAAATTATATTCACGTTATTCATGTGCATCAAATCAAGTAAACTAAGATTAAGTTTACTATTTAATAATTGATCATTCGAATATTTTTCAAATAATCAAATTGAAAGCATAGTAAGAAGAAAAAAAGAAAAAAAAAAAGACAAACCGAAGAGTTTATGATTTCTTTTTTTTTAAGGAACTAATTGGAAAAGATTTGATGACAAAAAATAATTAAGTATATGTACAAATACATAAATATATTCGTGTGATATATGGGTTTAAATAAAATGGACACATTGACACTACATTAGTAACACATTACACATGGCTCTAACTTGAGAGATGATAGTTATGTTACATGATGGATGATTTAAGAGAAAAGTAATAGGGAGAAAGAGTAGATAATATTAATTAGTTCTAACACTCAATTTGATAAGTAGAGGAGCATATTAGCATCAAAGTTCCCAATTTGTAATGAAATGTAATGCGTTTTTCAAATGAGTAAGTGTTTGAATTTTTAGGAGTGAATCCGAAAGTATGGTGATGTTTATGCAAGATTCTTGTGGGTATTTCCAAAAGTTAGCCATTGACCTTATCGATTAGATCACGATGATGATCGATAGTTGAAATTAAACCCTTCTCTAATGGAGCTTAAATGGGCTCACTTTTCAGATTCAAGCCCAATAAGGGCCTTCTTAGTTTATAAGCCAAATAGAGAAAGATTGATAATAGACGTACCAATCCAACAGGTCATATTCCTCATATTGGGCTTATGGGTCCAACTCATGTATGGATTCATAGCTATTAACAAATGCTAAAAGAAAATATAGAAAAGGAAAGCTTAATATTATATATATATATATATTATATTGGAAGGTGAAGTAGTATGGTGGAGAAAAAAAAAAGAGGGAAAGAAATTGATTTATTACAGCTATGTAGAATTTAAAAAAGGAAGGTAAAAAGCTTGTTTCATGAATTTGGAAAATGAAAAAGGATGAAAAGCAAAAAGGTAGAAAAGGTGACATCACTATTACAAAATTTAGAATCCATCTCTATAGCTTTGGAAGTGAGAAAACTAATCTAGCAAAGCGACTTTGGATCCACGATCGGATGGCTTATTGAATCGCAATTGTGATGAAACTTCAATCACTAAATTCATAATGTAGAGCTATAGAATATCATTATTTCCATTCTTGGTAAATCCTTCTCAATTATTCAAATTAAATTTGGTTTTTATAAATTTTTGAATTGGTTTATATTGAAATTTTATCAATATCTACCGTTTGTAGTATTATCTACTAGTATAACTAGTCAAGAAATACTTTGTAAGCTCATTATTATTAATAGTAGAAGATTTTAAACTATACAATTCTATGGTTTTTTCCTCAATTGGGGTTTTCTATGTTAAATTCTAGAGTTATTTATTTTTATTTTTAGTGTATTATTATTATTATTATTTTCTTAACAAGTGGTCTTAGAGCCAGGATTGAAGGAAAAATAATATATATTAGTTTTTCTGTATTGTAAGCATGGCGGAAGTTTCAAGTTCTATTATAGAATTAAATTTATCAAATTATTCAATTTAGAAGTAAATGATGGAAGATCTTTTGTGTTGTAAAGATCTATATGCACCTATAAGTGGTGATGGTACAAAGCCTAAGGATAAATCTAATGAATATTAGACTTATGTATAGAAAAACTATTGGTTATATTCGACAATAGGTAAATCACAATAGTTATCATCATATTGCTCAAGAAATAAGAGCAAATGCTCTATGGAGGAAATTAGAGTCCATATATGAAAGATAAACAGTCTTGAATAAAACCTCGTTAATCAAGAGAGCGATGAATTTGAAGTATAAAGATTGATCAAATATGATAGAGCACTTGAATGATTTTTAAGGTCTTGCAAATCAAATTACTACCATGAAGTCAGTACTTAATGATGAGATTCAGGCACAGTTATTATTGAGTTCACTACCAAACAGTTAGGAGACACTTGTAGCATCTATTAGTAATTCTATTCTAAAAGAAAAGCTCACTCTTACAATAGTGAAAGACAACTTGATGATTAAAGAAGCTAGAAAAGAAGAGCAAGGTATTATATCTAAGACTTAGGCACTTGTTACTAATAAATAAGAAGGACATGGGAGAAGTAAACCGAGAGGTTTACATGACAAATCTAATAGATATGATAAATCCAAGGTAAGATCTAATTTAAGAAGAAGAAATATTAAATGTTATTATTATGATAAGTCAGGACATAGAAAGCGAGATTGCAAAATATGGAAAATAGAACACGGTAAAGGTACAAGCAATGGAAAAGATGAAGATGCAACAATTGCAATAATAAATGGTAACATTGTTGTTGCTTAGGATGATTATTGTGCTAGTCTTGCATGCCATGACCATGATTAAGTTATTAACTCCAGTGCCTTCATTCATGTGACATCACATGGTGAATTCTTCTTAACCTACACTGTTGGTGATTTTAGTAATGTTGAAGACTAAAATTGGTTACAGGGCATTTGTGTATATTCCCAAAGATGAAAGAGCAAAACTTGATAAAAATTCAAAGCAGTATATTTTTCTAGGTTATATACATGATGAATATAGATATAAATTATGGGATCTAGTAGAAAAGAAAATTGTTACAAACAAAGATGTAGTCTTCTTAGAAGATCAAATTATTGAAGATATAGAGAAACTAGAGAAGGTTAAATCCTTAGTTGAGATCCTTATTAATGTAGATCTAATGTTCATACCTAAAGATAATACTAATGAAGGTGGAGATGTGCAAGATTAAGTTGAAGATGAGACAACACATCAAGAGCCTAATCAACAGACAAAGTTAAGGAGATCCTGAAGAGAATGAAGGCCATCTACTAGATATAGTTCACATGAATATGTGATGTTGATGGATGGAAGAGAACCACATTGTTATGAGAAGGCTATGCTACCTAAGCAAAAGAAAGAATAAGCAAAAGCCATGCTAGAAAAGATGAAATCCTTGCGTAAAAATAAGACTTATAACTTAGTTGAATTTCTTAAGGTCAAGCAACCTCTGAGAAATAAATGGGTGTATAGGTTGAATATTGAATAGAATAACTTACAACTAAAGTACAATGCAAGATTGGTTGTAAAAGGGTTCAGCTAAATGAAAGGTATTGACTTTGATGAAATTTTCTCACCAATCATGAAGATGTCTTCTATTCATGTTGATCCTAGGATTGTTGCCAATTTAAATTTGAAGATTAAATGATTAAATGCGAAGATAGCATTCTTTTGTGGTGACTTAGAGTAAGAGATTTATATGGAGCAACTTGAACGGTTTAATGTCAAGGGTAAATTGCACTTAGTTTGTAGATTGAAGAAGAGTTTATATGGGTTGAAATAGACTCCAAAGCAATGATGTAAGAAATTAGGCTCCTTCATGATTGACTAGAGATTTATTAAGAAAACATCAAACCGTTGTGTCTTTATAAAGAAGTTTGATAGTTATGAGTTCATTATTCTTTTATTATATGTAGATAATATATTGATTGTCGACCATGATACCAAGAAGATTCAATATGTGAAGATTGCATTGAATAAGTCGTCTGCTATGAAAGATCTAAGTCATGCATGCCAAATTCTCAATATGAGAAATGTGACAAGAAGAGCTAAAAATCTTGGTTATCACATAAGAAATACCTAGAGAAGGTACTAGAGTACATCAACATGAGTAAGGCAAAACTTATCTATTCTCCACTTGTAAGTCACTTTAAACTCAGTTCTTAGTAGTGTCCTAAGAGTCAGGCAGACAAAGAAGACATGAAGAAGATATTGTATGCTTTAATTGTTAATAGTCTAATGTGTGCTATGGTATGCACTAAATCGAATTGTGCTCATGATGTTGGTGTTGTTAGTAGTTATTTCTCAAATCTAAGTAAAGAGCACTAAACCGCAGTTAAATGGACTCTTGGGTATCTTAGAGGCATTTCCAGATTATGTTTGTAGTTGGGTAATTGTAAACTAGTATTTTAGGGTTTTACAAATGCTGATATAGTTAGAGATCTTAATTCCAAAAAGTTCACATTATGTTATTTGATTACTTATGTAAAGGGAGTAGTGTCTTGGTAATCTATATTGCAAAATGTGCTGTATTATCAACTACTGAAGCTGAATATATTGCCATTATAAAAGCCTATAGTCTTATGGATGAAGAAATTTTTGGAAGAGCTGGGTAAAGCTTGAGAAAATTTAAATTTATATTATGATAATCAAAGTGCAATACATCTTAGTAAGAATCCCACTTTTCATTGCATATCTAAACATACTGATATTAAATATCATTGGATTTAAGGTGTATTAGAAGAAAAGCTTTTAAAATTAGAGAACACATTGATGATAATGATCCAGACATGATGACTAAAGCCTTATTTAAGGAGAAACTTATTACTAATAAGTGGATAGTTAATGTGATGGAACCTCTCATATGAGTTAGTGGAGGAGATTGTTGGGCTTATGAATCCTACTCATATATAAACCCATAACTATTAATAAATAATAAAGGAAAATATTAAAAAAAAAAAGAAAACCTTAATATATATATATACATTATATTATATATTTTATGTTGGAAGATGAAGTAGTACAATGGAAAAAAAAAAAGGAAAAGAAACCACATCATGTCGAATCTTTTTTAATCATCTCGAATTCATAAGTTTGACATCCTAAGCTCTATTAACTTGTTTGAAAAAGTTAAATTAAGTTAATTAACTAATCACTAAGCTAACTAAATAAATCTAAAATAATTTATAGGCAAAAGGGTGTTCAAGTTTATGTTGAGATTAAACACTCGTTATGGATAGTGAGATAAAATGGATTATGATAGTTTTTCTTTTTGGTGGGGCGTGTAGAAGAAGGTTATTGACGGAATGAAAAATAGTATAATTTATATTAATACTTGAAACACCAAAGAGAGCTCTTGCCCGATAATATTATGAATTCGTATACTTGGTGGGAAACGACAATAACAAAAGTGAAGTTAATATAGATTGATAAAGAAGAGGGATAAGCGGTTTAGTTTGGGGAATTAATTATTTTCATTTTATAATTAAGAGGAGATGGAGCAAAATTACGGCAAGAATCAATGCGATGTTCCTGTATTTACTGATAGTGGTCAACTTTGGGGGCAAGTTTTCTCGAACCTGATGACGACATAAGATGAGATGCCCATTGCCAGGAAAGTGCAGCAATGTGGAAACAAGCACACGTGCATTTCACTTGGAAGTAGTTCCGATATTTAGGCTAAGTTTAGTTAATCGTTAGGGAAAATGATTCCGATTTATTTTCTCCCCACAGTTTATCTTCTTAATATACTACTACATATAATAAAACAGTTAAAATTACAAAGAAGAAAATAATCTATAAAAATACTATAAAGTATTTTAAATTTCTGAATATTTTGTATTATTTATTTGTAAATTAAAGGAAACCAATAGAAAAGAAATAAAAATATCGAAATCCGTTAGTGGTCCTTGGTGATGTTATATTTTGTTGACGGATTTTTCTTACCATATAGTAAGCAGCCCCCAGTACCAGCGTGCAGCAAGAAAGTTCTATGGATACCCTATCCATTGTACTTCTATTCTAATTTAGATTAAGAAAAAAGTGAAACAAAAATATATACGCAGAAAAATGTGACCCTTCTGTGAACTCATAATATAATTAGAAAAAGTCTATTAAAAATGCTCTAACTTTTTATATATTAAACTTGGTGTCACATGCTCATTTTAGACTTAATATCAATATAGTATTATTAAATTCAATTAATCTATATGTTTTAACTTTTAATTCCAATTAAACCAATCTGATTTCTTCCTTTTACCTTAACCCTCTTACATATCTAAGGATTAGGGTCAATTATTTGAATCGAATTTGATAATACTGTTTGTTACACAATAGTTTAAAATTTGGAACTTAATTGTTAAACCAAAATGTTTTAGAATTTGATGTATAAACTTTAAAAAAGAAAATGAAGATATTATTGTGCGTTTTGTTCAAAAATTAAACAGAGAAATATTACTGATGGATAAATGGTTATCATGGTCTACAAATAATCAATTTGTTCTTTTCCAAGCTTTTTTAATTTCCTATTTGCCGGAGTCAAGAGACAGATGATTTTGGGAGAGGGAGCTCAACTCTTTCTAAATTCTACTGCTAATGGTGTGTTTGCTAATTATCTAAAGATATTCGAGTGTCATATATATGGCATCGTGAATGTTCGACGAAACTGCCACAGTTTATTCAGTAGATTTTAAGTATAGAAATATGGCATAATTTTACCAGGCATTATACATTGAAAACTCCAAGAAATGCAGAAAAAACTACTTAAAATATGTGAAAAAAATTCAATACGGCAAACATATTCGTAATCATAAATTTCACAAAGCTTAAGAGGATTCCGTACTCTACGAATTTTTTGCCCAATTACTCTGTAAGATTATATTGCTTTGTTTTTCTTTTTTCTTTTTTCTTTTTTTTTTTTTCCCCTTAAGAAAGTACAAGAAGCTGTACGACTTTATTTCAAGCTGGCGAGCTACTGCATTGATGTTACGGCAAATCTATAATCATAGTGCTGCCACGTGTACGATGTTTCATACGGTTTTACTTTTCAATAAAAATTATTTGTGGACGGCAGATTTTAGTTCTAAATTGTCGGAACTTGCTACCGCAGTTAGGGAATAATCCCTTTCTGCTTTGGACCGTCCTACGATAAACTTGTTCTCGGTTCATAACACTACATTGACTACTGTATGAAGGATACAATATATGCTCCTTATAAAATATTCCTAGCATATGTATGATTACATGATATGCTTGATAAATATTTAGTAATCAACCGACGATTATGCATAAATAACGGAAATAAGCCTCAAATCTCTTTAGAAACTTGTGAAACATTTTAATAAAATAAAACCTCGTAACGGTAATTAAGGTTGTAAAAAAGTCTAAATCTAAACTATATAATATTAAATTTAAACTCAAAATTAACTAAATTTTTAAAGCTTTGAGCTCTTCAAAAATTTGATCAAGCTAGTGAGTTTAAGCTTCAACTTGAGTAGATTAAACTCATTTTACCTTGAGCATTTAAAAATATATATATATATTATCATTCTAATAATTATACTTAACTTAAGCTTGATTAGGCTTTCAAAGTAATTGAACAAAACATTGTAATTATTAAGTTCAACCTAATAAACCATTTGAGTGAATTCAAGCTTGATTTTTTAGGTTAAGGTTAAATTTAAGTAAAAATCAAGTAAGTTTCGAGTATCTAAATAATAATTTTATAAAATTTACTTCTCCAAAATAGGATATAAATATGATGTTTTCATGCCATATGCCCAACATGAAACTTATATCTTATATACAAAGTACAAGTTTTAGGATAATCCATATCTATCTTGTAAAATTTTATCAAGTAATATAATTTATATTAATAAATGTAAAAAAAAGCCTCGTAGTTTTTTCATTCAAGAAAACTAAAAGCATAAAAAAAATATTATATTAATATTAAAAAGAAACGATTCAAACCTAATACAATTCTTAAACCTAAAACAAATAACTTTATATTTCAAGAGGTAATATTTATTACTAGTTTTGAAATACTTGTATCTGCTTTCTTTTCTGAATACATCTTTCGTGTTGTTTAAACCCAAGACAAACCTTAAACCAAAAACTACTAATCAAAACTGAAAATAGTAATTTTAAATTTTAAGAGGCAATAATTATTGTTGGTTGTAAAAAACTTGCATCTTCCTTTTTTTTTTCTTTTTTCTTTTGGTTTTTTTTTTTTTGTTAGCATACACATTTATACATTAGGCATTCAATTTTTTTTTTCCTAATAAATAGTGCCTTTTAACATTTAGATTCTATGATTTGTTTAAAGAGTTCCCTTTTGGCACGGAAAAATATATATACTTACATTCTACTATAAGAAGAAAGTGCAAACGCTGTAATTTATGGAAAAATAAAAAGAATTTATATATTCCATAAAATACCCTATAGCGTATAAGTTCGTAGGGTACTAGTTTTATGGGTAAGTTTTGGTTCCAAAAATTTAAAACCCGTACATGAAGTACAGGTTGGGTTTATAACTTATTTACTTTATACTCGCTCGCCTCCAAGAATATACAATTGATATATTCAATAATGTACATATCTTGTAATAGTTTCTAAAGGTTATAAGATATACTCCACTTTTAAATCTTTGTATTGTAAAGATGATAAAATATGTATCTAGACTATTATAACTTAGTGATATAAACATTAATCTTCCAATAAAATAAATCAAAGTTCAAATTCATTCTCCTTCAAGTTTTAATATGTAATGTTATTAGCCAATAACAATTAAATATATATATATATATATCTATCTGTGTGTGTGTGAGGGAGAGATAGTAAGATTCGTCCTTCCGTCCTATTGGCTATCTTCTTGGGCTCTATAATATCCCTCTTTATTATCCTTATCCAATGATAGATCGGAAGGGACTATGTAAATACAAGGTTACCGCTTATAGTCGACAATTTCAGCCACAATACTACAGTCTACAATAAGAATATGAATTCACGCGGTTAGAAATATGATTAAGGAGACAAAATCCAAATAGATACCAGAGAACACAAGATGAAAGACGCCATTAATATAGAATATGCAAGGTTATAACATAAATTAATTTCATGATTTTTTTTCAACCTTACATATTTTAAGCACTACTATATAGAAAACCCTTATATTTATACCCTATTCTATAAAAATAAGTTTCAAAAAATCTATACTCCCACTCTATCTATAATACTTACCTTGAATCTATTTGATCAAGTAATATATAAATGGATACTTTTTACATTAAGGTTAACTACTCATCAATTTTGAACACTGTAGGCAAATCCATAATCATAGATTTCACATAATTAACAAGACCCCGTACCTCCGTACTATTTTGCTTCCCAATTACTCTGTGCAATTGTATTTCTTTTGTGTTTGAGAAATTACAAGTAGCTGTAAGATTTTATTTGAAGCTGGTGAGCTACTACATTGATGTTGTAGCAAATCTATAAACATATTGCTGTGACATATAAGACGTTAGATACGGCTTTATTTTTTAATAGATATTACATGTGACATGCTAGATTTATAGTTCTAAATTGTCGAAACATAGAGTATGATCTCCACCTGCCTTGGAGCATCCTATGGAAACCTGTACTTTTATTGCCATAAGTTCCAGGTTCATAACACTCTATATTTACTACCATGAGTAGGATAATATTTGTGCCTTATGAAATATTCCTAGTATCTATAATTACATTTGGTATACTTAATAAATATTTGAGTAATCAACTGACGATACTGCATAAATAATGGAAATAAGCCTCAAATCTCTTTAGAAATTCACTTGTTCAAACATTTTAAGAAAATAAAACCTCATAACAATAACTAAGATTGTAAACAAGCCAAATTTAAGATAATATAACTCTAATTCGAACTCGGACTCAACTCAATTTGAAAAGCTCAAGTTTGACATGAATTTGATCGGGCTTATGATTTTAAGCTCGAAATTGGGTAGATTAAGCTCATTTTGCCTTAATATTTTTTTTAAAAAAATATATATCATGCTAATTAAAATAATACTTTGCATAAATTCATCTCAAACCCGATTAATAATTATACTCGAGTACTTGAGTTTAATTAGGCTTACAAATTATTTAACTTTGTAAATTTCAAACTTGACCTAATGAATTACTCAAGTGAATTCAAGCTTGATTTAGTTGCTTAGGTTTGAACTCAAAGTAAAGATTAAGCCAAATTTGAGTATTTTTGAGAGTAAACTTTTCTTATTTAATTACAGTCCTTGTAATAACTTTTAGTGGGAAGATTGGAGTTATGGTTTATTACTAACCGACGTTTGGCCTTGTACTTTGAATATGATTATTTTTGTTACGACACCTGCAATATCCTTCCAAGTAAAATGGGTTGTTCACTACGAACTTCTTCTTTTGTTTTTTCTTTTTTTTATACCTTTCAAAAGATATACATTCATGTATAATGCAATGTATATAGTAAAATTTATACATTCATGTACAATGCAGTATATATTGTAAAATGTAAACAATAGCAAGGCTACTATGCATTTGATAGACTCAACAATGTACATGGTTTCAAAAGGTGATAAGGTATGTGATAAGATAATTGTATTCCTATAATATAAATACTAATATATCAATGCGATGAATTAAATCTAAATGCCTTCCTTCTCAAATTGTTATATGTAATGTTGTTGAAAAAAAAAAAAAAAGAAACAGGAAGATGGTAAGATATGTGCTTCCATCCTATCGGTCATCATCTTGGACCCTATAACGGGATAAGATATTTCAGTTGTTCTTTATTTTCCTTATCCAATGAATAGATCAAATGGGACTATGTAAATACAAGTTTGGCACTTACGATTGGCAATTTCAGATGCAATACCTTAACGACAATATGAACTCACCTATTAGAAATGTGATTATGGCAATACAATATAAAAGCGCAATTAATATCCAACTAAGCAAGATGATAACACGTTTTTCGTTTTCAACCTTATATATTTTGAACCCTACACGAACTTCACATAAATTTCACCAATATGAACTATCATTCCCTATTATGATTTATCTATGATAAAACAAACACCTATGTATTAAATTAAACAAGAAAAAGAAGTTATATTTCCATGAAAATTTCAACACAAGTAGGTTTGTGGAAATAACAAACGGTAGAATAATATTCTAAATCCTAATGATTGAAGTCCAAGGCAGGTGAAAAATGAATCTCCGATCCAATTCTAGAATCAATGCCGATTTTATTAGGTAGCATCCAAGTAGCTTCCTCCTCGCCAAAGTTATCCGCACAAATATGTCATGCCCCACGTCACATGTATCCATTGGACGTAAAGAAATGTCATTTCTAGTACTTTGTCTATTGAGTTCCACCTTTGAAGGTCAAATCAACTTGAGGTCAGTGCATGGAATATTACACATCTGGAAAGACCAAATGGAGTATTCCCCAAGGAAAAGGTATTAATTTCCTCTTTAGTATATTTTTTCTCTATTAATTTAGGTAGGTCACAGTGGATGTGTTGCTGTTACCCATTAGATTATTGGTCAACGTCAGATGACCAAGTTCAATAAGTTTTGTGACTAAAATCATTATATTGTTGTATTAGGCATCATATATATTATTATTCAGTATTAATGTCCCAAAGTATCTCAGATTATTTTATCCGGTCGAGTTTCATTCGGGCCCATTTAGTAAATTATCACTTGCCCATCTGTTTCTACAATCTCCGTCATTTTTTTGTAGCTATTTTTGGAAATTTTAAGATATGTTTGTTTTAAACAATTCGGTTTCAAAATGTGTGCTTGCCGAAAGTTCTTTTGCATGGAAGAAGTAATTTAGAGTCTAGTATATTATATACTGTAAGTTATAACCTTTGTGTTTCAAAACTATTTTCATTTTGGTACTAGGTATATGAACTATTTTAAACCAATCCTACATAATATATATCCCTACAAATGTAGTTAAATTACAACATTATAATAAAAGCTGAGGGAACCAACAATGCCGTCGATATATATGAAATATTTCAATGAATGACAAAAGTTTTAAGGGCCTGGAGTACGTGCATGTCATAAAATATCTTGCATAAGCATTTTATTGGTACATGATTATTATTATCATTTTTTTTTTCTGGTGGGACATTTTTCTTTATATATATATATATAAGCTTTTGATAATGTTGGACTAGTAATTTTTAAATAATACACTTTATAGAGTCCTATATTCAAATTTTAACATATGCTTAGTAATAATTTTGCGATTTATTAAAATAAAATGAATAAGTAATTCACAAATTCCATGAGTGATTTTTAATGGCTTTAATAAATTGTAGAATAGGCTCATTGTTGAATCTTGGAAAATCGCATCTAGGAGAGGTAGGAACTCTGCCACCCGATAGCCACTCATATCTGGTTTGACTTTTAATACCTTACGGATCACGTTTTGACTGTTGACCTAGCTCTCGCTAGGGTCGCATGCATTGTGTGAACACTTGGCCCGTCGTGTTCACACGTCGGCCACACCTCAGTAAAGTGTGATGGTTTGAGCACGAAATGTAATTTGTTTAGGCACCGGGAGAGCTAGGTGGCGGTTGACCAAGGATGGTGGTGGCTATACCTAGACTCAGGGCCATGAACCGTGACCAATCTGGCTAAGGTCGGTTTCGGGCTAAAGTCGGTTCCGGGCTAATTCAGTAGCCCATGATCTGTCCTTTTTTTATTTTTTCTTTTTTTAGGTAGTTCACTTTTCCCATTTTCTAAATTCTATGTACTAGCATAATCGTAGTTTATAATAATTTTTATATATTTTTTAAAATTTTTAGTATGTTGCGTAGTTTTTATATTCATAAAAATCTATCGTGTTTACATAAATTTTTTTTAATAAAAAAGTCATACAATATAAATTATTTTTTTTTCTAGCACTTTCAATTTTCAAAATAGTAATAATATTGCTAATTCCTATATTTAAAAAAAAAAAAGCCAATTAGTATTTTTAAAAAAAAATTATCTAATCTAAATATTGAATATGTAAAATAAACATAAAAAATTACAAGTGCTAATCAGTTGAATTTTTTTTTAAAATTTATCTTTTTTCTATTTCTCATCTAACTGGGAGTTGAACAGTCATTTCACCCATGGGTTACCAACCCTCCTATTTAGGCAAGTGTTTTGTATTTTTTTTTTTAAAACCTTTAGTGTGTTGTGTAGTTTTTATATTCGCAAAAAATCGTCGTCTTTACACAATTAGCCATTTCAATTTTTTTTAATAAAAAGTCATACAATATAAATTAATTTTTATTCTAGCACTTTCAATTTTCAAAATAGTAATAATGTTGCTAATTCTTATATTTAAAAAAAAAAACAATTAGAGTTTTTTTAAAAAAAAAATTATCTAATCTAAGTGTCGAATACGTAAAATAGATAGAAAAAAAATTACAAGTACTAATCAATTAAATCTTTTTTAAAAAATTTACCTTTTTTCTTTTCCTCATCTAACTAACGGGTTAAACCATCGTTTCATCCCATGAGTTACCGACCCACCGATTTAAGCAAGTGACCACCTTTGACTTATATGAACCCGCCAGACTTAATCCTTCCTAGGTTTAATTATGTTTGAATAAAACGGTTAGGATATTTTGCTCATTTTATATCTACTTCTAGTATACATGATACTTTGATAATTTTGTTCCTACTTCTAATGTACTGGATATTTTGATCAGTTTGTATCTACTTCTATTATACTATAAAGTAGCAAAGTTTTTCCAACTATACAATGAAAACCTCTTCATTGTCTATTATATTATTTAAGAATTATTATTCTTCTTAAATTATTTCATTCTGCCAAATACACGTACAAAATATACAAATATATGTCCGAGTAAAAGTCAAATTACATATATCCATCTCATTATTGCAATTCTTATCTTACCCAATACACGACTTCTTCACATATAATAGCAATGAAGGCGTGCGTGGTTAAAAGCAGCTGAGAATGCCCCTTATTGCGAAAGTTATTTTTTAGAAAATGGTTCCAAGGAAACTATTTTAGAAAATACTGCTGCAAAATTGCAATATTTTTTGTTTGCTTGAAATTTACACGTTAATTGCATCTAAGACGTGACATTTCAATAATAGAGAGGCTTTAAAAAATTAAATCTTGAGGGCTTAGTCGCAGCTACAAAGGAAAACCGCCAAGAAGGTCATCGGCTTGTACTTCACCACAACTGCACATCTCACACCACCACATAAAATCATCAATCAAACCTCAACTCTCAACTCTCAACTCTCAACTCAAAAACCAAACCAAAAGAAAAAGAGAGATTTTCAGCTCAAAGTAATGAACTGCTAGTTATATTTGCCCTAAAATGAAATTACAGCGGCTAATTTAGATTCAGAAATAGCAAATTTAACATGCGATTTACAAATGGCACTTCCAACATAAGTTTCCATTGTAAACTCCACAAGTTAGAGGACGACCGCAAAATTGCATCGTTAAGCTGTATTTTATTACAGTAAATCACAAAATATTTTTACCAAGACCCTTTTTCAAAAGTAGCATCCTCACCTATTCTCTTGCTTGAAGAGCTTATTTGTATTAGAGATAAATTATGCATTAAAAAAGTAAATTAAACTAAACAAATAACCCTAAGAGAGACAACATATTCATTAAATAATCTCATTAATCAACACAATGGTTGTCCTCGTCACATGACAATCATTCTTGTAGAATGTATTAATAAAAGTTGATAAATGGAGGGACATCGATGGTCCGGGTTTAAGTCGCATCAATCGTGATCTTTAATTATAGCAAGAATAGTGTTCCCATAATTTATTGAATTCACAATGTGGAGAAATCTTACCAATGCCTTGTTTTAATAGTTCAACCTAGGCGGCCTTCGACAAAACTAATTATTACTATTTCCATTTATTATTTTTGGAGTTATGACATTTTTTACAATGTTTCAGAATCGTTGAAAAGGCTAAAATAACAAAGAATGCTCGTAACCTTGTAAGGTTTCCATTTAAATGCCTTTTCATCATGTTTTAGTCCATCTCCTAACGTGCGTAATAAAAGAAAATCCAATGGGTTTTATGCATAGTATATATATATATATATATATATATATATATATATATGTATGTATTGACAAAATTTTCATATATATTGTGGCTATAATGGATAATTTCTTCTCCCATAGTCGCCCTTTGTAGTTAAGTCAGTCATTGCAAGCTTTTGAATTCATCCTAAAGTGTTTGGGAATTATCACCCATATTTTTCACACATTACATATGTCAAAATCTTACTGGTTTTTACGCAATAAATAATAATTATAATTTAATATCTAGTGAATCTTTTCTCATGATAATAGGCATACGATGAATAAGTAAAAGAATAATAATGATATATCTCTCTTTTGAGGAGAATTCCTTCATACATACACACACATATATGTATGTGATATAACCAAAACTTAAAAGAAAATGTTAAATACATTATCCAGAAATCTCGGGAGGTTGATGCTATTAACTGTGGTTTTTTTAGACGAGGCGATGACACAACAAGGAGGGGGCGATTAATGAGATGTGATGATGGCTTAACTAGCTATCACAAAAATATTAATGAAAGATGGATTTTTCGTTTTTAAGTTGGGAAAACTATATTTTATTATTTTCACAACAGTTACTAGGTATTACCGCCCTTCCCGTGGCCATTTATATTTCCAACGTCTTAAAAATATCAAGATATAAACTAATAATCCAAAAGCTTCAACGTTCATGAATATTTGTATAAACTTGAAAACAAGTTTAGTAAAACAAACCCTCCAATGGTAGGTTTAACTTACGGAAATGAGTAAGGTAAAAATAGAATTATAATTATACAGAATAGAATAGAAAAATGATAGTTACTCATCATAATTATTTTAAGATATTGTGAATAAATATGAAAATATGTTATAAGAAGTTAAAGAACAATTAATCTTTGATTTTGTAAAGATATTATAAGTTCTTATTTTAAAGATTTCGCAAACCAAATTTAAGAATAAATCAAAAATATATATTTATTCTAGCATCATAAAATCAACCAAATATACCGACTAATAAAGAGTATATGCACAGTGTTTCTTATAAATATCTCTTCAATTGGCAATTACCCCCTATGATTCCTCCACAATATTGTTTTTCCTTATAAAAATTAAAAGAAAAAAAAATCAGAGTAAAAAGAGGTTATAATTAGGAAAAGTAGATCACAAGTGGGGACCCAACTTGGCAACTGGTCCCCATTTATACCAACCAAGATGGCCCACATATACATCAGGGACTGAAGATTCACTGCACTTCAGATATTATAATATTGACCTACCGTTTATGAATATATCAAATTAAAGCATATTATAATAATATATTATCATTGCATTACATGCAGAAAGCTGCCGAGCAACAACATCGCAATGCATGACGTTTTTGTCTGTGCATATTCATGCCTTTACCACACGGATATCAGTTTCCTACACTTCCGTATATTCTGTCTTTTTTCTCGAGTTTGATACCTCACATTTATACATATATATATATATATTTATTGATCAGCATTTAGATTTTATTTAACTAACATATATTTTAATCATTAAAAATCACTTTTCAAATTCTAAACCTCTATCTAAAGGTTTCAAATAAGCATTTTTTAAGATCGCGACCTTTGGTATCAAAGGCAGGAAGAGAGTATATAGATAGTCTAAAAAATTTTGTATTTTTTTATTGAGACGATTGTCTTGGTGACGGTCTAAGACTTATATTTCCTAAATCATTTGAGACGAATCCTTAGTGAAAAGTCTTAATATTGTGATAAGCTAACTGAGACCTAGCGTAAATCCCGTTTTGTTGCTTAAGGGTTGCATAAAGATCATAAATTGAAAATCACAATATTAGATTAAATTTAGTGTCGCGATTTAGATTTATAAGATTTAGAAAAATTAGTCTCATTTGGAAATATGAATTTACTTAGAAAATCTATATCCTCTTCTGGCTTTGCTCCCACAAAGCAATATGAGGAATCTATGTTAAATAATAAAGATGAAATACATATAAAAGACTTTGACAAAGCAATTGATGAATGGAAAATACCAAAAACATCATATGATCAAATATATCAAATTGGTAAATGGAAAATTTTTGGGAAAAATGATTATGTGATAGCCACAGAAGAAAAGGATATTCCTGTTTCTGATGGTTTAACAACAATCAAGCTTTTAAATGAAGAATCAATTAAAAGATATGTAAAAGATTGAAATTATATGCATTTAGGCTTAGTTCAAATAGGAGCAAAAACTCTTACTAAATTAGGCTTAAATACATCAATTTTCATGGTTCTCAGAGATGCTAAAGAACTAATGTATGAAAAATCAATCCATGCCACTATTGAAACCAGCCTTACTAGTGGACCAATTCAATTTGAATGTCATCCTAATATCACCATTGCTCTTAGAGATAAAACAATCATGAGTTCTTTAATTCTTCAAATCAAAACACATAATTATAAAATGGTAGAAGGATCAATACTAATGGTTGTAATATACAGAATATATTTCAAATTAATGAAAACTGTTTTTGGTTCAAAAGCATATAAAATGGATAAGAGATGACAGATTCTACTTATTCAAACTGACTTAACCAAAGCTAATGTATGAGTCCCAAAAATGATTCAATGGTCCCAAGTCAATTTACCAAAACATTGGGAAGTAGAAAACCCACTTCCTAAAAGGCCAATATGCCATACTGAACCATAAAATGTAATTCAACACCCAGATGGTATGGTTACCATCTAATTCAATAGAAAATCCTTTGATCAACCAAATAGATCACAAGAAATAAGATCTATGACATCTTCTTCTAAAAGATCAGTAGATCTTCCCAATCCTCCTCCTATTATCTACACTCCGTACCATAATCAATCTGATAATCAACAGGTTAGGCAGCCAAATCCATCACTTTCAGGAATTGTCCATGATAGGTCAGGCATAACTCAACCAATCTATCAACCAAATGAACCAGAACATGGAGAACCTTCATTATAAAAAATAAGCGATCTAGAGTTAAATATCGTGGAAAAATCATTTATACCAAATAAGTCACTTTTAAATAATGAATTCAATTCTCCAGAAAATGGAAAAATCAGAAATTGGTATTTTAAAACATTTGTTCATATAAAAATGAAAATCAAAGATGAATATTATAATTTTATGGATGAAACAGGTGTTGAAATATATCTCTTTGAATGGTTTGAGAATTATTATTTAAAACCTAAGGAAGTCAACTTAATCGATAATTATTTTAAATGGAAACTTAGTGATGGACAAATCATAGAATCAAATCATCCACCATTAATTAATATGAAGATGATTCATAAAAATACAGAAATTAGTCTTACTTCATTTAAAAATGCAACAGAAGAAAAAGGATCAGGAATAAAGAAAATAATAAATCAAAATAATTACACCAATCAATATTTACATACCATAGGAAAACAATTAAATAGAATAAAAGATACAATTGATATTGAAATCAATAAAACAAGTGAAATACTTTCAATCAATAAAAATACTCTATTATTCAAACCTTTTGAAATGCCTAAAAATTCTTATAAAAATCCTAGTCAAGAATTTTTAAAAGCATTAGAAGATAGAAAAGGAATGTTAAAAAACAAATCAATAAAAGAAGAGTCTTCGTCAACAAAACCAATAAATTTCTTAAATATTGATACTCCAACTATAATCAGAAAAGGTATAGTAATAGAAGATACACCCTCAGAGAAAATTCATGTTTTAGGTAATGAATCAATAAAAAATGAAACATTAGATAAATCAGATAATGAATCAATAAATGAATCAATGTCTAACGTTTCTTTAAATACTAATATAAACAATGATGAAATTAATAAGATCAATTGGAAAGAACCTAAAAAATTATATTATCAGAGAGCAACACCTCCTGATATATTAATTGAAGAAAAGAATGATAATTATCAGAATAAATATTCTGTAAGATCCACCTATAAATGGAATATAGATGGATACTTAGAACAAAGAACCTTCAATGTTCTTAATCAGATGATCATGTTCTCAAATACTAATAAAACTGTTCCAAATGTTACTGATTATCAAGTAGCACTCCTTTTAATTTCTAGCTTTACAGGACGATTAAAAGGTTGGTGGGATAATTATCTCACTGAAGAACAAAGAATCAACATTCTTACATCATGTAAAATAGATGAAAATAATAGAAGAATTCTAGATGATAATAATGAACCACTTCAAGATATGGTCAATACTTTGATATTTTCAATCAGTCAACATTTCATAGGAGACCCTTCTCATATTAGGGATAAAACCCTAGATTTGTTATCAAATATGGAATGTAAATCATTAAGAGAATTCATGCAGTACAAGGATATATTCTTTCAAAGAGTATTTCTTAGAAATGATTGTAATCAACCCTTTTGGAAAGAAAAATTCCTAGTTGTTTTACCAAAATTAATAGGTGACTAAGTTAAAAAATTACTTAGAGAAGAAAACAATAGTGAAATTCCCTATGATAATTTGTCATATGGAGAATTAGCATCATATGTTAACAAAATTGGAACCAATTTGTGTAATACAATCAGATTACAAAAATAATTGAAAAATGAACAGCGCCTAAAACACTAGAGTCTTGGTGATTTTTGTGCTCAATATGATCCCTCTTTTGTTCTTAAAAGATTAAAAAATAAAAAATCTTCTTATAAGCCACAAAATTGTTCTAAATGCACAAATAAAAGACCTCGAAGAAATTTTAGGAGAAAATCATTTAAAAAATTTCAAAGTGAACAAAACCATGAAAAATCTAAAAGTAAAAATTATAAAAGGAAATCATATAAACAACTAAGGTGTTATAAATGTAAGAAAATTGGTCATACAGCAAATTTTTGTAAAATAAACAATAAGCTTAATGAATTAGATTTAGATGAAAAAACAATGGAGAATATCTTACAAATATTTTTTGAAAATGAATCATCCTCATCAGATAATGATAGTGATGGAATCCAAGTCAATGACATGGACTCCACTTCATCAGAATCAGAAAAAGAAGAAATTAATGTATTAACAGATAATGAAGAAGCAATTCTTAAAAAAATTGATCAAATGTCTGATGATAATAAAAAATTTGAATATATTAATAACTTTAAAATCAATACAATTCCCAATCTAAAATTACCATATAATCTCAATGAAATCCTTGGAAGAGATAAAAGAAAAAATAAAGAAATAATAACAATCAGTGATTTACAAAAGGAAATCAACATTCAAAAACAAGAAATAAAAGAATTAAAATTAATGCAAATAAAATTTCAAAAAGAATTACTTGAATTAAATAAAAAATTAATCTAAGAAAATGAATCAGATACTTCGAATGAAGAAACCTCACCAAGTGAGATTAATAATTATTTAATGCATCTTGTTCAAATCACTTTAAGAAAATGGATAATTAATATTTCAATCAGAATTGATAATGAATTTGTTTTACAAACACTTGTTTTATTTGATACTGGTGTTGATTTGAATTGTATTAGAGAAGGCTTAATCCCAACAAAATATTTTGAGAAAACTAGCCAATCTCTAAGTTCTGCATCCGGTAACAAATTAAGCATCAAATATAAATTGTCAAATGTTGAAATATTAAAAGATCATGCTTCTTATAAAACGTCATTTATATTAGTTAAAAATTTGAATAAAAACGTCATTTTAGGAACACCATTTATAAATCAAATTCAACCATTTATGGTAGACAAAGATGGAATTAAAATACAGTATCTGAAAAAAGAAATTGTGTTCAAATTCGTAACAAAACCACAAACCAAATATATAAATCAGTTGGAAAATGATGAATTAAATTGTCTAATACAATATAAATAAAATCATTTAATGTATTTAAAAAATGATCTTGAATTCAAAAGAATTGAGAACCAACTCACCAATAAAAATTTGAAGTCAAGAACTTCTCAATTAGAATCAAAAATAAAAATTTCAATCTGTTCCACACTTCCTAATGCATTTTGGGATAAGAAATCACATATAGTAGATCTTCCATATGAAAATGATTTCAATGAAAATAATATTCCAACAAAGGCTAGACCTTCACAAATGAATCAAGAAGTTCTTTATCATTGTAAAAATGAGATAAATGATTTGCTCAATAAAAAATTAATCAGAAAAAGTAGATCACCTTGGAGTTGTTCTGCTTTTTATGTTAATAAGAATGCTGAAATTGAAAGAGGTGTACCAAGATTAGTAATTAATTACAAACCTCTTAATTCTGCTCTCAAATGGATAAGATATCCAATTCCTAATAAAAAAAGATTTACTTAATAGATTAAATAATGCTAAGATATTCTCAAAATTTGATATGAAATCTGGATTTTAGCAAGTCCAGATCAAGGAAAGTGATAGATACAAGACTGCCTTCACAGTTCCTTTTGGTCAGTTCAAATGGAATGTTATGCCTTTCGGATTGAAAAATGCTCCATCAGAATTCCAAAAAATCATGAATGAAATTTTTAATGATTATGTCAATTTCATAATAGTGTATATTGACGATGTTTTAATTTTTTCATCTAATATTGATCAGCATTTTAAACATATAAGAATCTTTATAAATATAATCAAAAGGAATGGTTTAGTAGTTTCTCCTACTAAGATCAGTCTCTTTCAGACCAAAATAAGGTTTCTAGGATTTGATATTCACAATGGGACCATAATACCCATTCAGAGATCAATTGAATTCACTGAAAAATTCCCCAATGAAATCAAGGATAAAAATCAACTCCAAAGATTCTTAGGTAGTTTAAATTATGTTGCAGATTTCTTCCCAAACTTTAACATAATTTGCAAACCATTATATCAAAGATTAAAAAAGAATCCTCCTCCATGGTCAAATAAACACACAGGCATCATCAAATTAATCAAACAAAGGATTAAAGAAATTCCTTGTTTGCATATTGCAGATCCATCATTACCCAAAATTGTAGAAACTGATGCTTCTGATTTAGGATTCGGAGGAATTCTAAAACAAAAGCAAAATAGTAAAGAATGTGTTGTTTAATTTGTATAAAAAAATTGGAATAATTGTCAATCAAATTATTCAACAATCAAAAAAGAAATCTTAGCCATTGTCCTAACAATTTCTAAATTTCAAGGAGATTTATTAAATAAAAAATTTCTTTTGCGAATTGATTGTAAAGCAACAAAAAATGTCTTGTTAAAAGATGTTCAAAACATTGCATCAAAACGGAATTTTTCCATATGGCAATCTATTCTTTCTGTATTTGATTTTGAAATTGAGCATATCAATGGATCCTCTAATTCCCTTCCTGACTTCCTTACTCGTGAATTCTTGCAGGGAGATGCCTCCCAAAAAAGACAAAGATAAAGGTAAGGAAAAAATTTCTTCATCATCGGGAAAAGGATTAACCAATATCAAAACATGGTTGGATGTTTGTAAACCATCCAACACTCCATTAACAATCAAAGAAGAATCTTCCTCAAAATCATCAAAACCAATGTCTTCAAACACTCAATCAATTTTTGAAAATCAAACCAAAGAAGCCCTTACCAAATTAATTGATATGGATCCAGCCCCTAGATTGCTTAATGCAATCTCAATGGTCATGCAATCACAATCAGAACATAAAATCCCGGCATTACCAGAAATTCCTCAATCAAAAGAAACCCAAAGAAGAAATCAGAATTTCCAGATCACAGAAATATCATCACCAACACCAGTTGGAACAATCCCTTTTAATCAGAGATCAAAATTTTTTATAAAACCTGTTTCTAGATATGTTTTCTCAGTTAAAGAAAACCTATCTGGAAAAGACCCTTTTGATTTTGCAAATAAAATATTTACAAAAGATTTTTATTATGTACCATATGATCAATACAAAACAATCCAGTTTTATGAGAAAATTTTAACTGAAACTGGATCAATCAGATTTAAACATTTTGAAAAAGAGGGAATGATCCGCTATTCTACAGTTAGAATACTGAAAGTAATCAGCTTGAAAGAATGGCGAGTTCATCCAATCATTGCAACCAAACTCAATATAGAACCATTTTCTGCACAACCAAGTCATCGAGCTACTTATAATTATTTTGATTATAAGCAAGCTTGGTGGAATGTGTTTTATCAAATGAATCCAAAAAGAACACATACTTGGTTAATATTTTTTTATAATTGTTCTTCTTTCAATCTTCCTACTTGGTTTAATCACTGGTGGAAACAATTTGGTTGGTGCTACGTCAGAAATCATTCATCAAAATGCTAAGGAAAGATTTGATACTTTCCTAAATCATTATAATCCTACACCTCATGAAAAGAATTTTCCAAAAGAGATGCTGTATTTTATACATCTCGGAATATCATGGGTCATGGCTTGTGGTTCGAATACAAGCCAGATCGAGCATCAAATACAATTAATTTAGTCAGAATGTACAAAATTAAATGGTGGGACAGCTTTAAAATGTGGAACAAGTGCGAGAAAAATTCAATTTTTAATTGGATCAAAACTAATTCCGCAAAGTCACCACCGTCATCATCAGCAAACAAGCAATATCACAACAGAGGATTTTTAATATCATCACTTGCAAGTGCAAATTCTCCAGATCAATTGAAGCAAATTCTCCACAATTGAAGCAAATTCTGGAAAAAGCACTGGAAAATATCAAAGAATCAGAATCAGCACAAGAATCAAGTTCAGAATCGGACTCAACATCTCACCACAGCGGGAATACTAATGAAGATGACTGCGATGGAATAGATTTAGGAGATCCGTAATGGTATTACTTGTATCATTTGTATCATACTGCACTGTAAAAGTAGAAATACAGTATTTTCACGTGTTCCACAGTGTACAATACAATAAATCAGCCAAAAATCAATCAATCAGAGAATCTGCCATAATATTACTGTAACAACAATATCTTGTCGGCCACAACATCACTGTAGCAACAGTATCCTGTCAACCACAACAGTACCTTGTCGGCCACAATAATTCAAATCCCTCTATAAATACTGACTCTCAAAATTAGAGAAAGGCATCCGAAAATCAGAGACCTTTTCTCTTCTAGCTCTCTTTCTTCCGAGCCTCTCCATCCTTACTCTCATATCCCTCCCATTTCACTTCTATTTCCTCTTATCTTTTCATCTAAATTATCAACCAGACCTTCTTTTCTATCATCCATATACCAACCATCAATCACTTTCTTAAGCATAATCTTTTTTCAGATACTGTATTTTAATTCCATCTTTATCTACCATAAATGGTTGAATTTGATTTATAAATGGTGTTCCTAAAATGACGTTTTTATTCAAATTTTTAACTAATATAGATGACGTTTTATAAGAAGCATGATTTTTTAATATTTCAACATTTGACAATTTATATTTGATGCTTAATTTGTTACCGGATGCAGAACTTAGAGATCAGCTAGTTTTCTCAAAATATTTTGTTGGGATTAAGCCTTCTCTAATACAATTCAAATCAACACCAGTATCAAATAAAACAAGTGTTTGTAAAACAAATTCATTATCAATTCTGATTGAAATATTAATTATCCATTTTCTTGAAGTGATTTGAACAAGATGCATTAAATAATTATTAATCTCACTTGGTGAGGTTTCTTCATTCGAAGTATCTGATTCATTTTCTTAGATTAATTTTTTATTTAATTCAAGTAATTCTTTTTGAAATTTTATTTGCATTAATTTTAATTCTTTTATTTCTTGTTTTTGAATGTTGATTTCCTTTTGTAAATCACTGATTGTTATTATTTCTTTATTTTTTCTTTTATCTCTTCCAAAGATTTCATTGAGATTATATGGTAATTTTAGATTGGGAATTGTATTGATTCTAAAGTTATTAATATATTCAAATTTTTTATTATCATCAGACATTTGATCAATTTTTTTAAGAATTGCTTCTTCATTATCTGTTAATACATTAATTTCTTCTTTTTCTGATTCTGATGAAGTGGAGTTCATTTCATTGACTTGGATTCCATCACTATCATTATCTGATGAGGATGATTCATTTTCAAAAAATATTTATAAGATATTCTCCATTGTTTTTTCATCTAAATCTAATTCATTAAGCTTATTGTTTATTTTACAAAAATTTGCTGTATGACCAATTTTCTTACATTTATAACACCTTAGTTGTTTATATGATTTCCTTTTATAATTTTTACTTTTAGATTTTTCATGGTTTTGTTCACTTTGAAATTTTTTAAATGATTTTCTCCTAAAATTTCTTCGAGGTCTTTTATTTGTGCATTTAGAACAATTTTGTGGCTTATAAGAAGATTTTTTATTTTTTAATCTTTTAAGAACAAAAGAGGGATCATATTGAGCACAAAAATCACCAAGACTCTAGTGTTTTAGGCGCTGTTCATTTTTCAATTATTTTTGTAATCTGATTGTATTACACAAATTGGTTCCAATTTTGTTAACATATGATGCTAATTCTCTATATGACAAATTATCATAGGGAATTTCACTATTGTTTTCTTCTCTAAGTAATTTTTTAACTTAGTCACCTATTAATTTTGATAAAACAACTAGGAATTTTTCTTTCCAAAAGGGTTGATTACAATCATTTCTAAGAAATACTCTTTGAAAGAATATATCCTTGTACTGCATGAATTCTCTTAACGATTTACGTTCCATATTTGATAACAAATCTAGAGTTTTATCCCTAATATGAGAAGGGTCTCCTATGAAATGTTGACTGATTGAAAATATCAAAATATTGACCATATCTTGAAGTGGTTCATTATTATCATCTAGAATTCTTCTATTATTTTCATCTATTTTACATGATGTAAGAATGTTGATTCTTTGTTCTTCAGTGAGATAATTATCCCACCAACCTTTTAATCGTCCTGTAAAGCTAGAAATTAAAAGGAGTGCTACTTGATAATCAGTAACATTTGGAACAGTTTTATTAGTATTTGAGAACATGATCATCTGATTAAGAACATTGAGGGTTCTTTGTTTTAAGTATCCATCTATATTCCATTTATAGGTGGATCTTACAGAATATTTATTCTGATAATTATCGTTCTTTTCTTCAATTAATATATCAGGAGGTGTTGCTCTCTGATAATATAATTTTTTAGGTTCTTTCCAATTGATCTTATTAATTTCATCATTGTTTATATTAGTATTTAAAGAAACGTTAGACATTGATTCATTTATTGATTCATTATCTGATTCATCTAATGTTTCATTGTTGATTGATTCATTACCTAAAACATGAATTTTCTCTGAGGGTGTATCTTCTATTACTATACCTTTTCTGATTATAGTTGGAGTATCAATATTTAAGAAATTTATTGGTTTTGTTGACGAAGACTCTTCTTTTATTGATTTGTTTTTTAACATTCCTCTTCTATCTTCTAATGCTTTTAAAAATTCTTGACTAGGATTTTTAGGCATTTCAAAAGGTTTGAATAATAGAGTATTTTTATTGATTGAAAGTTTTTCACTTGTTTTGTTGATTTCAATATCAATTGTATCTTCTATTCTATTTAATTGTTTTCCTATGGTATGTAAATGTTGATTGGTGTAATTATTTTGATTTATTATTTTCTTTATTCCTAATCCTTCTTCTTCTGTTGCATTTTTAAATGGAGTAAGACTAATTTCTGTATTTTTATGAATCATCTTAATATTACTTAATGGTGGATGATTTGATTCTATGATTTGTCCATTACTAAGTTTCCATTTAAAATAATTATCGATTAAGTTGACTTCCTTAGGCTTTAAATAATAATTCTCAAACCATTCAAAGAAATATATTTCAGCACCTGTTTCATCCATAAAATTATAATATTCATCTTTGATTTTCATTTTTATATGACTAAATGTTTTAAAATACCAATTTCTGATTTTTCCATTTTCTGGAGAATTGAATTCATTATTTAAAAGTGACTTATTTGGTATAAATGATTTTTCTATGATATTTAACTCTGGATCGCCTATTTCTGATAATGAAGGTTCTCCATGTTCTGGTTCATTTGGTTGATAGATTGGTTGAGTTATGCCTGACCTATCATGGACAATTCCTGAAAGGGATGGATTTGGCTGCCTAACCTGCTGATTATCGGATTGATTATGGTACGGAGTGTAGATAATATGAGGAGGATTGGGAAGATCTACTGATCTTCTAGAAGAAGATGTCATAGATCTTATTTCTTGTGATCTATTTGGCTGATCAAAGGATTTTCTATTGAATTGGATGGTAACCATACCATCTGGGTATTGAATTACATTTGATGGTTCAGTATGGCATATTGGCCTTTTAGGAAGTGGGTTTTCTACTTCTCAATGTTTTGGTAAATTGACTTGGGACCATTGAATCATTTTTGGGACTCATACATTAGCTTTGGTTAAGTCAGTTTGAATAAGTAGAATCTGTCCTCTCTTATCCATTTTATATGCCTTGGAACCAAAAGCAGTTTTCATTAATTTGAAATATAGTCTGTATATTACAACCATTAGTATTGATCCTTCTACCATTCTATAATTATGTGTTTTGATTTGAAGAATTAAAGAACTCATGATTGTTTTATCTCTAAGAGCAATGGTGATATTAGGATGACACTCAAATTGAATTGGTCCACTAATAAGGCTAGTTTCAATAGTGGCATGGATTGATCTTTCATACATTAGTTCTTTAACATCTCTAAGTACCATGAAAATGATGTATCTAAGCCTAATTTAGTAAGAGTTTTTACTCCTACTTGAACTAAGCCTAAATGCATATAATTCCAATCTTTTGCATATCTTTTAATTGATTCTTCATTTAAAAGCATGATTGTTGTTAAACAATCAGAAATAGGAATATCCTTTTCTTCTGTGGCTATCACATAATCATTTTTCCCAAAAATTTTCCATTTACCAATTTGATATATTTGATCGTATGATGTTTTTGGTATTTTCCATTCATTAATTGCTTTGTCAAAGTCTTTTATATATATCTCATCTTTATTATTCAACATAGATTCCTCATATTGCTCTATGGGAGCAAAGCCAGAAGAGGACATAGATCTTCTAAGTAAATTCATATTTTCAAATGAGACGAATTTTTCTAAATCTTATACAGCACTTATTCAGCATGTAGGTTTTCACTTTTTTTTTTTAAAATCATTATGCTTCACAAAGTAAATATATTAAGAAAGGTAATGTTTTTTGTTCGGTCTCTTAAAAACCAATTAATATTATAGTAAAAGGTACTTTCTTGATAAAAAAATTGAATATAACTTATTAATAGACTGTTTTGAACCTACGCTTTCAATCCAAATGCAAACTCTTAAAATATAGACTATGGCTTAAGTTAAGGCGACATTGTCACTGCTGGAGCTTACCGAAGCTCAACTAACCTTGCCTAAATATATGCTATGTCCCCAACTTCAGCATAATCTCCCTAAAGCTCAATAGACCTCTCAATGGCTAACCCAAGCTCCCATCTCCATCCTAAGGCATAGGTTAATCAAGCTTAGCCCATGAGTTTGAAGAAAAACTAAATGAGAATCATTTCGCCAAATAAGGAAAGTTAGCAGTTTAAACATAATGTTATCAAATCCAAATTAAAAGTTTGACTCGAAACTGAGAAGGGTTTAAGTTAAGTATCGAGAGAGGGCTTAAATCATGGTCGATAAGAATACTATAACATAGTTTGCATATATTTATTAAGCAATAAAAACTGTCTACATATCTAAAGTTGAGAATTTTTTTCTTACCATTTATTTTTTTTATTTGATCTACATTTACTTTTTTTAGTAAATTAGTGTATTTTCTACGAAATATAAGAAAAATAATATATTTTAACCTAAGAAAAACCTGATGAGTTATTATAAGGATCGTGTTAGACCGATCAAATTAATTGCAAATCAAGATTACCATCAATAAGGGTTAAATGGGTTACTCGAACTAGTTTATAGAAAATCAAATCAGACCAAACTAGGTTGAATAGGATCGGTCAATCCGGATTTAATAATACTACTTAAGTGACCTATTCTTAAGATCTTTTGCACAAAATTCAAAGTAAAAAATGATCTCAAGAGGATTATCTCTTTCCTAAAATAGATCGATTAATATATCTATAAATATAAGATCATCACTACTAGTAAAGGATTCCAATCTCTCGCCTTTTACATACATTTTACACTTTCTCTCATTTATTCTCTAAATTAAACATAAGTGTAGACACCTAATTTTTGCCCTTCCTTTTATTTTTCAAATTAGGTTATAGGGTTGTAAATTAGAAAAAGTTCAAAAAAAAAAGAAAATTAAATAAAGCAAAAAAAAATGATGAAAGTTAGAAAAAATAGGAATTCTAGAAAAATATAAAAAAAATAGGAAAATCGGAAAAAACAAAAAAAAAGAAATTTAGAAAAAAAATACAAAAAAATAAATTTGAAAAGTCATAAAATAAAATAGGGAATTTAGAAATTAATAAATTTTTAGGTTGTTTAAATAGAATATAATTTTAATTTAAATAGTTTTGAATAAAAAGCTGTTGAGTCTACGCTTAGATTTAAATCTAGCTCAGGCTAACTTGGTCCATTTATACAATTAATTATATATATGAATAAGGAAAAACCAATAACTCAGCTGGATAAGCATCTGGACTTGATATTGCATATGACTTGGAGATTTAATCCATGGAAGGTGCAAAATGTATCTTTTATTTTCTTTTCTTACTTTATCGACATGTCATCGCCACATCATGGGCCACGTCATCGCCATGTCATTTGCCAACTCACTTATAAGTGTGGTAGATACACTCTAACACACTCCGACACATTCATATACACACAACTATATATTTGGCACGACATATTGTCCAGGTTCGTCCAATCCAAAAATAGAAGAAAATCATATTGCGTTTAATTTTTTCCATCTTTAACTCAACCGTAACACCTATAAATAGGGGTCTATTCTTCATTTTCAAAACATAACAAAAACTTTGAAACACTTTAGAAAAGCAAAAATCGAAGTTTCCTCTCTCTAGCACAATTCCTCTCTCTCTAGGATAGCATTCCCTATGGTGTTTTTACAAAAACCACCACCATCGGATTTCTCGAGCCGACTAAGCCAACTCTAAGCCGATCCAAGCCAAAGTAAGCTGACTCAAGCCAAAGTAAGCTGATTGAGCCTATCCAAGCCGAAGTGAGCCGACCAAGCTGATCTAAGCTGAAGTGAGCCAACTCAAGCCAAAGTAAGTTGATTGAGCCGATCCAAGTCGAAGTAAGCCTATTCGAGCCATTCGAGCCAATGCGGGCCAACTTAGTTTTTCTTTTTTATTTATTTATTTATTTATTCATTCATTTGTTTATTTGTAGATGTTATAAATGAGAAAAAGAAAAAAGAAAAAGAAAAAGAAAAAGAAAAAGAAAAAAAAGAGAGAAAAGAAGTAGTCTATTTATTTATAGAAATAGATAGAATAAGTATAAAAAAATAATAAAAATAAATAAATAAGTTAATAAAAAAATCGTTTTGACACTTAGAAAAATTGAGTTTTCTAAAAATAAATGAAAATAAATAAATCAATTTTCAAATTAGAATCATTTAGAATTTTTAAAAATAAAATCCAACTTAGAACCTCTTATAATCTTTTCTCAAATCAACTCAAAAAGGGTAGAAACGTAAACCCGACAATTTTTCCAAAGTTAAAATTAATCAACCCGCTATATTTTCATTAAAAGAACTACGTGCGTTTGATCCTGAATAGTGTGTACAGAGGCACCTTTACACAAGTATGGGGCGACTTAAAATATGAAAAATTTTATTTATTCCATTTTTAGATATTTATGTAAATTAATCAATTTAGTCGCACATATCATAATTAGATGTTTTTAGAAATTAAAAATGGTATATTTAAAAAGCAAAGTTAAATTCGGAAAGTTAAAAGTGGTACCCATTTAGGGTTTAATAAATTAGCCCCCGGATCCAGATCTCTAATTTTTAAAAAACCGTATTTATAACTTGGTTTTTTAATCAATAGATCGGTAGCTAAGTTATAATCAATCCACCCAATTAGTTATAACTTAACCCCTTTTCCTGACTTCAATCGGGTGGCGACTCCAAATCTTTTTAAATTTGAAAAAATAATCTTATTTAAACCCTAGTCGAGGGTCAATATTAAACGGGTAGGGTTTAGTATTGATCGGTTTAGAGAAGACCTAATTTTATAAAAAGAACAGGAAGGGTGAAAAACCAGGCTCAACAATAAGAGTAGCTACATTAGAACCACCTCGAACACTCTTGAAATTTATGTTTGCCATATTGTATGGATGACCTATAACCCAATGAAATCAACCATCAATACCACCTGTTGTATACTACCCATTCTATGAAAGAATAATATCCATGCTATACGAGCTCTTAAAGCCTAGATGAAATTATTAAATAAAATAACAATATATAAAAAATAAACAAAAGGTTTAAAGAGAAGGGTTTAGCCTAGGTACTTGGCATTACAACATAAACATAAATCTAAAATTAAAAAGTATTTCACTTCTAGTGATAATATATTGAGTTTAAATTTATGATCATCTTATTTAAAAGTTTAAGTATGTAAATATCCTATTTTTGATCATTTTTTGTGTCAAATTAATATATATATATATATATATATAGTAATGATGATCGAAATAAGTTCTGTTATTTTCCTTAAAAATAATCCATTTTTGGTTGTGTAATTTTGAATCAAATTCATAGTTTTAGAATAGTTACAACAAAGTAGCTTTTGATAGCTATGAGTTCACTAAATGTACATTCCTCGCTAAATTAACATGTCTTGGATTACCTTGCCCTATATTGCATACATTTGTCCCACATTTCACTATTTTGATAAGTCTTATTACTTTTTTCTTATTCCTGTCATGTTGGGTCCTTGTTATTTTACTTGTCTTCTAGGATTTTTTATTTGTCTTTCTATAGTTGTCTTTTTAGTCGATTATTTTCAAATCTTGAAATTCTTTAGTTAGTTAACATATATGTTTCAATCTTTTCTTGTTCTTACAA
The DNA here is from genome assembly GCA_024138005.1 of Lumnitzera racemosa. Classification (NCBI taxonomy): domain Eukaryota; kingdom Viridiplantae; phylum Streptophyta; class Magnoliopsida; order Myrtales; family Combretaceae; genus Lumnitzera; species Lumnitzera racemosa. Next base: position 82,384,615 of record JAMXBC010000008.1, on the reverse strand, counting down.
TCTTGTTCTAAATTCCTGTTAGCGATTCGTCTTTGTTCTTGTGCTTTTGTTCCATTTTTGGTTCTAATTATCAACCTTATGTATTAAAGTGTTATTTTAAACCTCTTTGATGATGGTGGATGAAACAGCTCTACCTTGTGACGATGGTTTGCTGCTGGATTTACATGAACTGGAAATTGGGTCTAATGCTCAAACATGTTGGGTAGTTGGGAAAGTAATTGCCAATAAAACTCTCCCTTGTATGGCTATAGTGAATATTCTTAATCGTGTGTATCAACATTTTGGAGAGGTTAAGGTGTCTCATCTCTTTGATAATTTATTCCTTATGGAATCTCATGATGAAGTAATAGTCTCATTGTTTCTGGATTCTCAACCATAGACTATCATGGGCTTCCCAATGATTGTATGTCAGCGGGATTTGAGTAAAAAATTAAAGGAGTTAGATTTTGAAGAAATCTCCCATTGGTTATAGATCCATGGTCTCCCTTTGCATATGCTTCTTAAAGAAATGAATCTATTATTGGGAGTAAGATAGGTGGAGTCGTACAATTAGAGCAACAATCATCAATTTTTAGGGATTTTCTGTGTATGAAGATTGCTTTTCCCATTACTAAGCCCCTTATGAGTGGTGTTTAGTTGCCTTCGCATAAAGGTAATCGAACTTAGATAAGGTTTAAATATGAGCATCTTGATGATTTTTGTTGCGCTTGTGGTCTAATTGGACATTTAGAGATGAATCATACTCAAAGAGCTCTAGCAAATTTTATACACAAAAAATTAGATGATTCTCTTAAAGCAAGAGCTCTAAGGGCCAATATTAGAAAACTTCAATCGAATAAGGTAGTGGTGACAAAACCATTGCGGTTACAAATGCAAGCTATGCGACCAGAAACTACCTCCAATACACCAAATGTATCAGGACATATTGTAGAGAATTAGAATCTTGATCGAAAATTTATTAACATGTGTACTAAATTTGAAAAGAACTATAGCGAAAAAAAAATGATGAGGTAGCTTTATGGAAAAGGAAAGGAAAGAAAGATTTCGAAATTAAATATTTCAACTTTGGATGACATATTTAGGACTTCAATAGGCATTGGCCATAACCCAATATCCTAAACTATGCCCCAACCTACTATTTTACCACAAATTGCTTCACCAAAATATCTCCTTAGCCAAAATTATTTTCTTCTCTCGACATCCTTAACTTTAATAGACCCAAACCCTAATTCATTGATTGTCCACTCATTACCTTCAAGTAAGACCAAACAATCATTACCTCAATCATCAACCTCTCACACCAAAATTTATCTATTGCAACTAAACCCTACTTCCTCTCTAAGCCAAATGAGTACTCTTTCAATGGTGCCTATTTCCCCAATTGAGAAAGCTCTACACTCTCTTTCACTTAAATGCCATCATCCCCATTCGTATGAGTTGAAATGTCTTATTAGTCTTTCGCAAAAAAGCAAGAAAGTGGTCAAGAGAAAGATGTCATTCCAGGAGAAATATGTTAAGCGTAAGTCTAAATTCTCTTTTACTCAAAGTTATAATGAAGTTACCTACTGCAATGCGGTGGAACTAGAGAATAATTTAGTGGAAATAGAAATTCTATAAGCCTCTAATGTTGCTAAAGAAGGTTCTTGTAGCTGTCCTTCAACAACCACAAAGACACCATGATTTACTTATCCTGGAACTGTCGAAGTCTAGGCCGTACTTGGACAGTTGAAGAGCGTCAATGCCTTATGCGAAAGTTTATGCCCAACTTAGTTTTCCTTATGGAAACTCAAAATCAATAGTGTGTTCTAGAGTAATTGATACGAAAATTTCATTTTGACTTTAAAGTGTATGTTGATCCTATAGGCCTTTCCAGCAATATAACTTCATGGTGGTATGGAGATGTGTTAATAAATGTTGTTTTTGCAGACAAGAATCTAATTAATGTGCAGTTGTTTAAGCAGATGAGTAATATGGATGCATCTATTTCATTATGTTATGCAAATCTGATTTATTGAGATAGGTTAAAACTTTAGGATAGATTGTGTAGTATGGCTTCCAATATGACCTTACCTTTGTTGTTGATTAGGGATCTAAATGAGATTAAAGAAGCATCAAAGGAGAGTGGTGGACCTCCAAAGCCAACCAGGCAAAATGTTAATTTTAATCAAATAATCTCAGATCATGGATTACTTTATGTTGGGCATCATAGTCAGACTTTTACATGGTTAAATAAGAGGTTTGATGGTGTATGGGTTAAGGAATGTCTTGATAAAGGCCTTGTTAATAGTGCTTAGATACAATTATTTCCACGAATGAAGATTTCAACTCAACTGGCGCATAGTTTTGACCATTCACCTTTGGTAGTAAACCTGCTTTATAGTGAACAATATGGTCCTTAAATGTTCCGATATGAACATGGTTGGCTCAATGCATACGGGTGTACAAAAGTGATACAAAGTGCTTAGTACAATGGTTACTCACCTCCTTATCTTTGGGGGTTGATGCAAAAGTTGATTGCTTGTAGAAGAACTCTCCAACAGTGGAGTAAGACTTCTATATACAATAATTCCAATGGGGTTGATATCTTGCATCAACAACTAGCAAATATTCAAGATAAAGATGTTTCAAAGGCACTATTTGAAGAAGAATTAATGCTCTATTAGTAACTTAAGTGTGCTCAACAACAAGAAGAATTGGATTAGTATCAGATAGCTAAGGTTAATTAGTTGCAATGAGGTGATAGGAATACTAAGTTTTTCCTTCAAACCACCATAAATCAAAGAGTTTAAAGTAAGGTATATAAAATTAAAGATAACTAGAATATCGTTGCTGCATCTTTCTTGAATTATTTCAAATCCTTATGTACCTCTGATAATTCAAAACATGTTAATGAGGTCTTAGTTCACATTGACTCTGTTATCAGTGCTGATCAAAATTCTTGGTTAACTTGGCCCTTAAACAAAGAGTAGGTGAAGGAAGTGGTTTTCCAACTTAGTAGTTTCAAGTCTCCTGGTCCAAACAAATTTAGTGGCATTTTCTACCTATCACAATGGCAAATTGTTGGTTTGTACATCTTCAAAGTGGTTCAAAGTTTCCTACAACGAGGTATTTTCCTTTCCCTTTTTAATGAAACTGATATTGTCATTATACCAAAAGTATCTTGTCTAGAAGAAATTAACCAGTTTTGTCCTATTAGTTTCCGTAATTTTTCATATAAAATCATTTCCAAAGTTTTAGCTAATAGGTTACAACATCTTTTAGATACTATAGTCTCCTTTTTTCAAAGTACGTTTGTTCCTAGGCAGTTAATTCAAGATAATATTACCATAGCTTAGGAGATGTTTCATTATCTTAATCTTAGTAATGGAAAACGAAAGAATTTTTGCGCTATCAAGATTGATGTGGAAAAGGCATATGATAGGGTTGAATGGGCTTTTTTAGAGGCTGTTTTACTGAAAATGGGTTTTTTGAAGTTTGGGTTAGATAGGTCATGACATGTATGAAATCAGTTTCTTTCAATCTTTTAGTTAATGGAAAGAGAGTTGGGAAATTTGTACCTTCAAAGGGTATCAAGCAAGGGGACCTCATTTCACCTTATCTGTTTATTTTAATTGTGGATTGTTTGTCTTTGATGGTTAAAAAAGCTAAAGAGATTGGCTTTCTAAAAGGAATAAAGATTCACAATACAAGCCCAATACTAACACATTTGTTTTTTCTTAATGATTCTTTATTCGTTTTAGAAGTTAACCAATTTAACATCCAAACTTTAAAGAATTTATTGCATGAGTATTGTAAAGCTTCAGGGCAAAAGGTGAATTTTTGTAAGAGCTCCATGGTTTTTATCTAAATCTTGCCTTGAAGCTTTAATATGTGGGAATGCAAATGTGATTGGTATTGTTGTTAATAATAGTCATAGTAAATTTTACGTCTACCTACATCTTGAGATTGGTTTAAATCTCAAGCTATAAATTTTTGAAAGAACATATAGTAGCTAAGCTACAAGGTTAGAAAAAGCACCTTTGTCAATAGGAGGAAGAGAAGTTCTCATTAAATCTATGGCCTTTGTGATACCTACATATTCAATGAGTATTTTTTCTTTCCCTAAAAGGTGGTGTAAGGAAGTTAATTGTTTGATAGCTAGTTACTAGTAGGGAGAGAATGACCATAATAGGAAGATACATTAGAAGAGATAAAAGAATTAAGCTAAATCCAAGGATTTGGGAAGGCTCGGCTTTAGGGACGTAGAATCATTTAATCAAGCTTTGTTAAGTAAACTAGCTTGGCAAATTTTGCAATTTTTAGATGCTTTATGGGTGCAGTTGTTTAAAAATATTTATTTTCCTAATTGATGTTTCTTGGAGGCTTCTAAAGGTAGTAAATCTTCTCAAGGGTAGCAAAGCATCTTGTAAGGTCATGAGACTATTAGGAATAACTTCATTTAAAGGGTAGGTGATGTTACATCTATTAATGTATGGAAAGATCCTTGGATTCCAGGTTTGCTAAGATTTAAAATTAGTTCTGAAAATCATGATGCTGAATTGGTTGACTTAAAGGTATGTGACCTAGTAGATAGAGAACACTTTTGCTGGAATCTTTCTACCATACTACATAGGTTATCTTTTGTTGAAGTGGATGCAATTCTCAAGGTCCTTATACTTGTTTGGCCTAATAGTGATAGGTTGGTGTAGATTGGAGAGAAATCAAGGGTTTACATTGTTAAAAGTGGTTACCATGAATAGCTTCTTCTAAGGAGCAACCTAGAATGAATTAGGCTCATCTTCACATGATAAAAGGAGGGTTGTTTCAAAAATCATTTGGCAATTGAAGTATCGACCAAAACATAAACACCATTTTTGGCATTTATGTTTATTGCTTTATCTACTAACTGTAATTTGTTTTGCAAGAAAATCATTACAGATCCAGCTTGTTCTTTTTGTGTAGAAGATGAAACTCTAAAACACTTGTCTTTCCATTACGCTTGGGTTAGATATGTTTGGTTTGTTGTTCTACAATTGAAGATTGAAGAGTTCAACATAACAAAAATAGATGGCTAGCTAAAGGCAATTATGCAACTACCAAATACAGCCAACACTTAACGACTACAATTCCTATCTAAGGTGGGTATAATCCTATGGCATATTTGGTTGCACCACAATTATTGTGTTTTCTATAAAGAGGCTCCCATTCTCCATAAAGTTATTTCTTCAATCATTAGAGAATTAGAACTTATGAACCTTATTGCTATACATCAAACCATGCCATCTTCTACTCCAATGCCACATTTCTCATTATGCACAGTAAGTCGGCACTATTATAATAGACAAGCTACTAAGTGGATTCTACCCTCATCGTCACATTTCAAGATAAATTGCAATACTTCCCTTAATATCAATATTGGAACAAGTGGCATTAGATACATATGCAAGGATCATACAAGTACTGTCTTCTATGTAAAAGAAAAGTCTATAAATTCCTCAAATGTCAATGTTAGCAAAGCCTATGCAATACGTGAAGCTTTGTCTACAGCACATGCAATGGGGTGGAGCAATATTTAAGTTGAATCAAATTTTGTAGTAGTAGTATCAACTATCAACAAGCCTTCTTTAGCATCTTAGAAAGTGGCCGGTGTTGTTAATGATATCATTTATTTAAAGTTTTTTTCTGAGTCATGTATAATTTCTTTTGTTTATCATGAAGCAAATAGGTATGCTCATGGGGTTGTAACCTAAGTTAAAAATGGGATGAGCTATTGTTTTTATGTGTTTAGGCCTTCATCCCGTTTGTCTTTTTTATTGTCAGTAAACTGCAGCTCTAAGCCACAAAATGTGTAATATCTTTTACTTAATTAATCTTTCTGTTGGTGGAAAAAAAAAAAAAACCAATATAGTTCAACTGTATTGTATATAAACATTTCAACATAATTTGAAATTTCTTAAGAAAATAAGAATATTTATAATAAGGAAAATATCAAAAATTAATTTTAATAGTTTATTCAGCAACAAAGATTTTCATCTTGATTTCTTGAAATTTTATTAATACATTGTGAATTTAATCCTATTTACAAATTAAAAAGAAAAAATAAAATAGAAAATTAGGGGTTATCCAATCAAACTTGATCAAAAGGTGATGGAGAGCGCCCCATGCGGATTGATGGCCATTCCTGTCGATTGACCCAACATGTGTGATCATGCCACTATAACGTGCCGGCAAAGCTGCATAGATTTTGTGGGCATGTAATACGTACGTGCCAGAAAAGTAAAGAATCACGACTGTTTATTGATATTGGTATGTTAATCTCACGGCCTTCGAATGTCGCAATTTTATTCCATACTATACTCGATTCGCTCCGTGTTTGGATAATTTCTGCAAATTTGCATAGATTTTCTCTAAAAAATTCTTCTAGTTTCTTTTCTATTAAGACTTATTAGCAAGTTTTTCCTTAATAAATATATATATATATATCATAGAATGAAATAATCTTTTTCTTTTTCTTTTTCTTTAATTCATTGGTATAAGTACAAATAACCCTTTAAATTTCGATCTTGATGAAGATATATCTCATAAATTTCAAATATTAGTAATAACTTTTCTAAATTTTGATAAATTGATAAACAATCATCTAAAATTTTGACCTCCATGCAGAAGTTTACACTCAAACTTAAGAAAATATGCTTTAACACCCTTTGGATTGTGAATAAGGTGCGTTTTTTTTAACTCATAATCAAATGTCACTTATATTATCAATGTCTAAAGAAATTATATGCCATATTTAAAAATTCAAGGATATATTCAAGTGGAAGCCTAGAGGAGGTTTTTGCAATTTCCTCTAATCTATAAGTAATAAAACACAAAACCTTTATAAAAAGTAAAAAAGAAAATGATAAAACTATAAAAAAAGAAGAAATTTCTTTTAATGATAAGATAATAATATGCATCATGGAAGAAATAATATGTATAATGGGAGGGTATATTCCTTATAGAGCATAAGTTTGTTGAGAATAAAATAGAAATTGATGAGAACAATGGAAAATAGCCGTTACTGAAAAAGTGGTCAAGATGACTTGAACAAATGATTTGGACAATTTGTGTATTAAAAAACTTGTGTGCAAAGCATTGGTAGGTATTATTTCTATATATTATGTAGAAAACTTGTGTGCAAACCATCAGTAGGTATCATTTCTATATATTATGTATATTGATAGTCGAAATTCAACTTGGACCAAGGTGCCTAAACTAAGCCAAACAACCTACTAAGATGGACGAAACGCAATGCACCAAAAGAAGCGCTCTAAACGATTAAGGGACGTACTTAATCCTTGAGCATCCTACTTTTTATAGAATGTCCCATTTCTTGTGGGCCAATAACTAAGAAGGTACTCGACTCTCAAGCACCATACTCCTCTTGGTGCCTCAAATTTTGATAAGGTCTAAGAGCCAAAATAAATTTAATGTGATAAGATGACTTGTAGGTGAGACACAAGCAAGCCTATAATTGGGCCATTAAGTTAAGACCTATACCTTATTGATGAGACTTACTAGGCTTTAGCTTAATCACCCAAGCTAGATACAATTCTACTAACCTATAATTATAAATAAGGCTCCCATTTAGGTACTTACAAGAGGACCTTTTTTTGAGAGAGCTTAAAAGATGAGTTATATACATACTTTATCATACTTATTAAGTTACTCTTATCAGTTAGAGACTGACTTAATCATCAAAGCGGCCATAGTAGAAGAAACTCTAACAACCATTCAACAGCTTTTACTGTTTTGCAGGCTTGAGTGAGCCTAATAACAAGTTAAACGAAAAATTACTACCAACAATGTACTTGTGTTGTTTCAACTTACATTACTTCAAATGGTTGGTTTTATTCCAAAAACATTGTTTTGTGTCTACAACAAGTTAGATTGGTTTCATCTAATGGTCGTCAATTAGGAGATATGTTAGCAATTAAATGGTGACTTATTATATTTGTTTAATAATTATGTTTTTCCTAATCTCTTATAAATGATTTGGCTTATGTTTGCAATTCATAATGGAGTAAAAGGTCAATAAAAATCAATACATTTACCGGAAAATAAGTAAGGGACCTAAATGGATTTTAATTTAACACACTTTCTTGTTATTATTTTGCTATTATGGCAACCAATGGATTCAATTATTATCAATTTTATATTTTCGAATCGATTGTATTGAATTTTCTGAGTTGATGAAGGGTTAAAGAATCTTTGATCAACTTATTTTGGGGACATGATTCTTATCAATTTGAGTCGGTCTTGTGAATTATTGCAAATTAATCAAATTGTTTATGTTTGCCTTGATAAATTGTGTCAAAGGACTTTTCCTTTCGTTTATTTATTCATAAACTCATAGTAAATACAATTCCTTTTACATGCGTCGCATGATTCAAGGTCTCTTTACTTAACTTAGGTTGATCTCATTTGTAGAGTAAGTGGCTTCAGGTCAACATATTGTTAGTTACGCAAATGAGGTATTTTGTTTGGAAGAGGATGGTTAGGATCAAATAATTTTTGCTTATAGATAGTCTTGGTATAACTACCTTCCATCTTATTCATTATAGTTGTCAAAACTGTAATTCAACTCACACAATTCTTTAAGTTTACGACTATAAAATGCTTATTTAAGTTAAATTAGGTATAAAATTGTTTTTATGTAAACTCATATAGAATTGCAAGTTTGTGCGTAAACTTAGTAGATTCATATATTTTAATCGAGTCTATTAATCCTATCCATTTGAGTCAAATAGATGACAATTAGGCTTCTACGACATATAGATATTATTGGTACTTTAGAGGACTTGGAATTAGAAGATATGGATATAATTAACAGTCATACCAATAATAATGTTGACATTAATGATCAACATCATGATGATGATGATGATGATGATGATAATGATAGGAGAGTTCGAGATAGTTTTTATGATAAAAAGGTGGCTCATGATTTGTTTTAGTTTTGTATCTTATTATAATAATTTATGTTGCCATGCATTTCACATTGATACTACTATTCTAATTGTAAATTTATGCATTGGCATGATAACTTATGATAGATTATTTGTACTATAAGTTTATAAAATTTGGTGTGAGTAAAATTTTTTCCAAATTTATTTATTTTCATTTTGTATTGTAAGTTTATTATAAGTACTATCATAGTAATCAAACTCATAATTCTACGAAGAATTGAAACCTATAGAATCATAAAATTATGCAAAATTGGTAAAATTACAAGATTATAAAATTATATACTTAAAGTCATAATTTTATCAAGATTCTACACTAAAAAGACTTTTCATCCATATTAAATAGGAAAAAATCATAAAATTTTTACAACTATAATTACTATAAGCTTATGTACAGTTTTTGAAATTTACTTTACATATGTGGAAGAAACTTATATTTTTATATTTAGATTTTACAAACTCTTCAGAGATTTTAAGTGAAATCTTGAATTTGACAACCTAGATTATCTCATCTTATATAGTTGCACTCAATAAGGATATTTTCTTTAATTACATTAGGCCCTATTAGAAGTAGATTATGACAATAATGTAACAAGACATGTTAAATTTTTTATGAAACGAGATAACTTTAATTTTTAATCCTATTTTCAACCTATGCTTAGAGAGAGAAGTACTATCATCTCAAGGCCTTGTACAAATTAAAGTTATGGAGAAAAAAATCACTTTAACAATTTCCAAAACCAAGTGATGGCAATAAAAGGCAAGGCTTGATGTTATTATATCATTTAATCAATTAATTACTATTGGTATTGAGAGCACTTTGATTAAACTAATTTCAACTATGTATTATTATATCATTTGATCATTTAATTAATACGTAGTTTCAAGTTGCACCTTGATTAAATTATTTTACCTTCAAAATTATAATCAAGATTCAAATATATTAATTTAGTTAATTATAGTTTTAATTTTAATCAATTCCAAATGGCTCAATCTTAAAACATTGAAAGCCTTAGTTACTTCAAGATATATTGTCTATTATGCCATCGTATACAATCTCCTAACCTCCCATTACAACAAAGTGTAGAACTACTAAAGTATAGTTGAGAGAACTTTTATCATCTTATTAGTTAAACATTTGGCTAGATGGTATGATTTATTGTGCAATCTAGTGACATAGAGCTCAATATTGCTTAAGTGTCTTCATGGTGAGTAATGTTAAGATAAATGACCTCTTATGAAACAGTTGCACTAAAGGATAAAATCATGGGTATGTTACTATAATAGCAGCTAATACTTATATATGGGGAGTTATGGCTATCACAATATGGTACTAAATTAGTCAATTAATCAATGGGCAAGGGAAAAGCCATGCAAAATAAAGAATCATACTATAAGAGTTGTTGCTTAACCTTGTTTAAAGTAAATTTCTTAAGCCCATCAAGCCTAGCTTTAGGGTCCTTTTGCCTAGGTGGTCTTAGAATATTTAGTGATTTTAGTAAGAAAAATAGTTATATAAGTATGATAAACTTTCAATCATTAAGGTACATTTTAGTTTAATTTTTTAGACTTTATTATAATTTTAAGGTTAAGCATATTCAAAAAATAAATGATCTTACAATATGTATCCTCAAAGTAAATAAGCACTTTAAAAGATAAAATTGTAAGGCATACAATAGAGAAGTAAACAACACTTTTGGTGTGAGGAATTTTTGTTGTTGTTAACAATACTATTACTACTAAGCACATACTTATCCAAACTATTTAGCTATGGTCATGGTCATTAATCCACTCAACAGTTTAGAAATGATAAAAAAAATCATGAATAGAAACTACAAACTATACTTGAGTAGTGTTATAACTTTGTTTCAAATCCCAAATAAATGCTTTTATATCATCATCATTCGTTTTGTCCTTTTATTTGATTATTGATACAACTTAGATCCAAATAAAACTTAAAGTGGCCTTTGACTTGTAAGTAATTCTTATCAAACTAAGTTAGATAAGGATATATGCTCTCATGTTATAATAGAAACTGATTCCATCTCAACTTATTAATACTCCTTTTAAATATTTAAGATCATACCAATAACTAAATTTAGAAGAAATTATGTATTAAGAATGTATCTATCAGCATTAAAGCATAACAATCCATATATAGAATGCATGACAACCTTAAGATCAATTGCACTCTACTAAGGGAGCAGAGTTTCTTTTGTGTATCTTTCTTAGATTAAGTGTTTCAATTAGTTAAAATAATCTATAATCAATAGACGTAATGGTTATTTTCCTGTGTTTCCTATAATCACTCGTACAAATATAGATAGTTTTTTATAATGGCATAATCGATGAATGCTCTTATGTAACCTTTTACTCATAGACCTAACATCATATGTCAATTTTTAAGGAAGAAATTACATATCAAAGGATGAATTTTTTATTCAAGTGCAATTAAATGATAAAAGATGTTTAGCAATACGAAGAGGTTTTGAAAATGATGTAAATAAAGGATATAGTTACATCATTGTTATAACTTCATTAGATATTATTTTACATTAACATTGAATTTGACATTTAACAATCCACATCAACATTTAACAACCTACATGAATAACATATAATATATATATATATATATATTGCATCACTTTTAATAAGATTCATTCCTTCTAATGTAATTTCCCTTTATTGTAAAGCTTGTTGTAAATTAAGCTAGTTGAGAAGAAATTAATGAGTAACTAATGTACCTTTACTTGTATTGGGTGTGAAATAGTATTCGAGCCTATGTAACAGAAACATGATTGTTTTTTTATCTATCATTAATATAGATATTTTTTCAATTATACCAATTTACCTTCTAAATTTAATTAAATATGTTTTTTCTATATTATTGGTATTACCAAAACCACCATTATGTTACTACTATGCATTATCATCATCACGATCCCTATAACAATCTCAACCATGACAATCATCGCAACCTAACGTCATCATTATATAGGGTAGGTAAAATATGATCTTGCTTACTATTATGTTTTGAACTAACTTACTTTAAGTGATTCACGACCTTAAGTTAAATGCTTTAAAATGATTGTGTTTAAGCTCATTTCTTTTCTTTCTTCCTTTATTATATCTTTTATGGTTTTATTTTCATATATTTTATCATTATTTGCATTTAACTTAAATTTTTACTCCTTGATCATTCTCTATACTACATAAATGCAAGTATCATTTTAACCATTTATTCAAAAAAAGAACTTATATAATAAGAGTATAAATATTAAAGTTTGGATAAAATAGTTTAGATTCAATAATAATAAATTAGATGAAAGGTCTAATAATACCAAGGATATACAAAGTAAATTAACAACTCTCCAACCTAATTTATTTTTATAATAATTTTGTTTGGATTAAGTACCAAAACATATTGATAATAGAACCATATTATAAAAGAACCTTTTTTATAATTTAATTCTAATTTGCCATTACTATTACTAATTATTGTTGCCTACCATTAGTGGTAGAAAAAAGAGGACCTTAAGGGGCTTAAGCCCGTCAATTTAAGAAATTTTAAAAAATGATGTGCTATATAAATATTTCAAAGAGCAAATAAATTTCATTATACCATCAATTAGGTTAAGGGTTCAAATCATTACATTTTCTCACATTGGATTTGTTTCTATTAGAAAGTATATTATTGTTATCATTATTTTTCCTTTAGATTGGATTGAAATAACTTTTTTTTAAAAGAAAAAAAAAATGAAAAAAAAGTATTATTAATTTAAGTGGACTAACTTTTTAAAAGTTAAGGAGTCCAATGGGTCGAACTAGTAAATAAGTTCTCATTTTTTTTCTTTATATAATTCTTTGTATCTCTTTTTTTTTTTCTTTTTCTCTTTTCCTTTTTGTTATTTTTTTCCTCTATCCGCTTCTCAATAACCTGTTTCTCTTTCTATGTTTTCTCCTTTTTCCTCTTTATTTTTTCATAATTGTAGTATTCTTAAGTCTTAACCAATTTGAACATTTTCTACATATGTAGATAGGTCTTAATAGCAATTGTAAACAAGGATTTCAAGGCGAAATTATAAAATTAAATTCCATCCACTAAAAAATAGTAGTTAACTATATAAGATTATCTTGAGATGCTATTTTTGAATCTATAGGTATTAGTATAAATTACAATCATAAGTACCCAAGTCATTATTTCGTTTGACAATTTTAAAGCCAATTTCTATTATGCATTAGAAAATGTTATGAATGCATTTCTTAACAAAATTCTTAGGTATGTATAAGATGCACTATATTTATACATGGATAATTTTAACATTGGCATAAAGAAGCTTGTGTACATCCCTAACTATTCCTTTTATCTCTTGTTACAATTTTCATTAAAAACTATTAATAATCATAACCATTTTTATCTTGGGGCCAATATGTTTTACATGAGATAATGTTGGCAATTGAGCTATTTATCTTGATCTATTTCATGAGCATCTCTAAATTTTTGCAAATAATAACTTAAGGATGTAATCGAGAGAGGGTTTGGGATGAGTTTCATGAAGCCCAAATTCGCTCTTATAAGGCTTAGTATTTTTTAAAACTTGATAAAAACCCTATAAGGTTTTCACTCCTATTATAAAACCCCAATCTTATAGAGTTTCAAGTTCTTCAAAACCCTATAGAGTTATTTTTCCTATTACTAAAATCCATCCCTAAAGTTATTATGGACTTATATGCGAATCACTCAATGATGATTACATAAAATATTTATTTTGCTTTTGATATTTTAAGCTACTATTAATATATTCCTAAAGGGTTTTTACAAACAATATATTTATTATTTTTCTTAACAAAGAAACATAAGATAAAGTTAATCAATAATTTATTATTTCTTATCAAGTTGGATTTCCCATTGGTTTTTTTTTTTTTAATCATAAAACCCCAATCTTAGACCTTATAAGGCTTTTAATCATGTTCTAAAACCTAATACTAAACCATATAGGGTCTTACCTTATAGGTCTTTTATTAGGTTGGATAAATTAGGTACTATGTAACTACTCGCTCGATTGCATCCTTAGTTTAGTTTTTTTTTTTCTCCATCTAAGAGATATGCTTTTGTTTTTTTTTTTCTTTACAAATTTGAGGATCTAAGTTTTAAAAAATAATTAAATTAGGGATTTTATTACTCATCATTGGAAGTGCCATTAGGGTATGTTTATAAAGGTTCGTAGCACAAATTCCAATTTCTCAGAACCCCTATTTCCTTTATAATAAGAGCATATTTATAAAGAAATACTTAGCATAAATATCCAGACTAAACACCCCTCTCTTTCTAATTTGTACCTGCAAATATGTGCTTAACTTAAAGGAAGTGATTTGTAAAGAACCAGTTCTCTAACTTAATTTTCTACGCCATAATAAATTAATTACTTCTAATTTGTTTTTTAATTCGTTTGTTCTATTTATTTAGTATATTAAATAGTTATTTAATTAGTTTCTTAGTTAGCTTTTTTTTTTAATTTTACGGACCCACAAAATAATTAATTAGAGATGAAGAATCTTTGCTTAAAACACCCCTTTATAAAGACGAAAAGGTGCTTAGAACATTGACGTAGAACTTGAAACATCGGTTCTTCATAAAGCACCTCTTCGTCTAAGTATCCTTTTACTTTATAAATAGGTGTTTTAAGTAAAGGTTCTTGATTTTCATTTAATTATTTTGTGGGTCCCATGAAATTAAAAAAAAAACTAAAATACTATTTAATATATATTTTTTTAGTAACTTACTATTTAACATATTAAATAAAAAGAACAAACCAATTTAAAAAATAATTAAATGTAACTAATTAATTATAGCATGAAAAAATAAAGTAGAGAACCAATTTTTTATGGAGCATCTCCCTTAAGTTAAGCATATGTTCATAGGTGCAAATTATAAAGGAAGATGGATGCTTGGTATGGGTATTTATACTAAGCACCCCTTTATAAATATGCTCTAAGGGGTACTCATAAATAATAAGGTGCTTAGTGTTATGGTCCTTGTTTTGGATGGAAGTAAGGTACGTTCAAGTTGGAGCTTAATGTAAAGCGAGTTGCGTTAAAAGGTGATTTGTTCGTAGGGGTAGGGCAGTTTCTTATGATAGAGTTGGCTTCCTGTAAACAAACTAGTTGAGAGTTGATGTCGCTTTCTTGATGATGGCTATGGCAGGTCAAAACTAGTTAGGAAGTTAGACGTTCTTTATCTTATGTAAATAGTGACAATGTCGGATGACAATCCTAAAGTTAAAAGGACTTGGAACAGTCATTGGAAAATAGCAAAGATATATAACTTGTTCACTTAATGATATAGAATGAGACGGAATGAAATTGAATTCCTAGTAAGAGTGTAATACATATTACTTTACTTAGTTGGACTTATAAGCAATTTGAGAATAGACATGTAATATAACTTTAATAACTAAATTATCCTTAGTTCTTTTTCTTTCTTAACTAATCCTAAAATAATAGGTATTGATTGACGGCGATGGTAGGTAATGGTGATGGTAGTTGGTGTTGGTAATAATAGTGGTAGCTACGGTAGTTAGTGGTAACGGCAACCGCGATGGTAGTATTGGAGATGACAGTGACGGTTGGTAGTGGTGATGATAGTGGTAGCAATGGTGGTGGCTATAATGATTGGTGGCTACGACAGTGGTAACGATGGTAGTAGTAGTAACTGTAGTGGTGGTAAAAGCAGCGACTATGGTGATTGGCGATGGCGGTGGTAACAGTGGTGGTGGTGGCGATAACAATAGTGGTGGCTGCAACGATGATTAGTGGTGATGATATAGTGGTGGCGGTGGCTATAGTAGTTGATGGCGGTGGTTGTGGCTGTGGTTATGGCTGTAGCTGTAGCGATGGTGATAACTATAGCGATGGTGGTGGCTATGGAGGTTGGTGAGGATAGTGTCGGTGGCAACAACAACAGCTATAATAGTGATAGTCATTGTTAGTGGTGGTGGTTATAGTGGCAATGACAGTGGTGATGGTGGTGGCAACAATAGTGGTGGCAACAATAGTAGTAATCATTGTTAAATTTTGATAAGATTGTTTTTGGAAAAAAAATTGAAATTTTGTGAAAAATTGTGATTTTTTTGTTAAATTAAGTAATCTTAAGTAATAGGGTTTCATATGAAATTGCGATTAAAAAAAAAACAAGTGAACATTGTAATAAGAAATAAGAAAGGAATAAAATTTCAATTTCTCTTAAGTGAATGGGCCAATAGAATAGCTCACCCTTCGTAATATGATAAAATATATGAGGCCAAGAAGGGTCCAGTGCTGTATGGGTACATAAGGAAGGGATAAACTTCTTATCTCGTGATAAGATTCCTTTTAACTCATTGTACTTAATGAAAAGGGATAGCTTTTGTTGACAATTGGACTCATATGTATAAAGCTTGAGAGGAGTAGCGGTCATTAGCTAAAAGGAATCTTTGTTAGAGGGTGCAACAGTCTCATGAGTAGCATTGTAACAAAATTCTACTTGAATTTTAAAAAAATGAAAAGAGCTTAAAGGGTAGACTCTGCATTTGGGTCACTTAACAAGAGGTGATCTCAAAGGACGAGAGGAAAAGGTGAGGGGATGCTTATAGAAACCTTGAAGTTTTGACTAAGATGGTCTTGGTGCGACGTTGAGTAATAGAGGAATAAGGTTGGTGATCTTATGCGGAGGAGCACTGGCAAAGTGCTAGCCCCATAATGAGGGTGTCATGAGGAGTGTTCAACTTGGGGCTTAATACAGAGTGACTGCAATTAGTAGATGGCTTGTTCGTGAGGTGGGATAGTTTCTCAAGGTAGGGTTGTCCTCCCGTGAGCAAATTGGTTGGGAGCTAATGCTGCTTTCTTGATGATGGGCTTGGCAAGTTGAAATCAGTTAGGAAGTTGGATGTCCCCTTTTTTATGGAGAATAGTGATAATGTTAGATGATATTCTTTAAACTAGAGAAGCTTGAAACAGTTTTGGGAAAATAGAAAGGATCCTTTGTAATATGATAAAATATATGAGACAAAAGAGTGTTGAGCATTGCACGGGTACATCAAGAAAAGGTGAACCTCCTATCCCGTCACACTTACTACCTTTTCTTTCTCTTAATTCAATTTAACAAAGTCAAACATTTAAGCTTCAAGGCTAATCTAGCCTTGGATTTTGATGGTACAATGCCTTTTTTTCTTTTTAATTTCCTTTTTATATTTTTTATTAAATAATAAATAAAGTATTATTGATATAATATATAGCAATAAAAAAATTATATTTTAAAGATTGGTTTGAAAAGTAATACTAATACAAGATTCATAAAAACTTTAAAGATTTGTTTTGGTGAAGTATTTTTTTTCCTAAAAAGGAGAGATGCTTAAAAAAGAGAGGTGTTTAAGATATTAATGTAGCATTTCAAGTACCTATTTAAGGAACCTACTTACATACATACTTATAGAAGTTAAATGCTGAAGTTAAAAAAGAAAAAGAAAAACATAAGTCGGAAAATGAAAGAAATAAAAATGTCTAGATTTTGAAAAAAAAAAATACAAAACACTTAAATTAGTCTACTTATTTATTTTGCTATTTTCTTTTTGTTTTTTATTTCCTCATTTGGATTTATATATATGTTTTTTATTTTAACTTTATCATGTTTGTTATGGAATTCCCTTTTAAAAACTTAAGTTATGGAATTAAAAGATTTAAAAATACAAATTCATAAACAAAAGAAAAAGTGAAAATTTAAGATTTAGATCCTTTTAATTTTTCTTTTTTAGTTTTTTTTAATTTAAAAATCAGTAATTGAGATTATTTTAATGTTTTAAATACTTTTTGATATTATTATGATATTAATCTTCAGTGTAAATGATATGTGATAAAAATTTAATGAGCTAAATAAAAGAAAAAATTGAAAGAAAATAAATTAAAAGAGGATTTCCAAGCTATGCAAATTTCCGCTAAATTTATATTGTCACAGCGTTCATAAATTGAAGCCACGTAAAAAACCCAACATTCCGAAACTACCCTTATTTTGTCGACGTGGCAGAACATCATTCGTGGGATGATCATGTGATCTTAATCGTCCGTTGGGAGGAGCAACTGGCAGATCCCCGACTTGAGGTAAAAGACAAAATAGATAACGGAAGCGATGACAAAATCATATTGCTGGACACATGTCGAGCTCTCATTGATCGTTGGACTTTTAAATTTGTCAATTTCTTAAATGTGTGGGCTGCGGTCAGTATCCCATGCCATCTACTTCCAAATTTCACAAGGTTGTCCTCTTATATTTTTTTTGTATTTTTCACTATCTTGTTGACCCCACGTGTTGAATATTAAAATTGAAATCACACCCATATATATAAGCTTCTGGTCTGCTCTATCTTCCGTGTGCCGTCTAGTGTTTCAAAGCATTTTCTGGGTTTCATTTAGCAAGAGATAAGAGAGATACACAAACTATTGAGGAAGAAGAGATACGAAGAAAAAGAAAAGTCGAAAGCTTGAAGATGGTGAAGAGTGAAGTAGCTTTGTCAATGCCAGCAGGATTTAGATTCCACCCTACTGACGATGAACTGGTTAAGGATTATTTGATTCGGAAATGTGCTTCTCAATCGATTCCTGCTCCTATTATTGCTGAGATTGATCTTTACAAGTTTGATCCTTGGCAGCTCCCTGGTAATTTTCCTTCCTTTTTAGGGTTTTTCTTTAGACTTTATTTTATTTTATTTTTGGTTTAGTTTTTGGGATTTTAATGTGAAAAATTGTTCCTTTGGTCTAAAATCAGAAAAAAATTTTTATTTTAATTTTTGGACTATGCTGTAAAATTTTTAAATATTTTATTTAACACTATAGAAGAGATTTTCTGTATTTTTGTTAGACACTTTTTTCCTTTTTTTTTTTAATTCTTGATTAATTGGAAACATTTAAAAAATTTCCATTTACCTTACTACGATTACTGGATTATCAAATTTTCATTTCGTTTTAAAAAAGGAAGACGTGAAATTTAAAGGGCATTTTTGTCTTTTCATTAAAGTTTATCTTGTTGAAGAATATTGAAAAAAATAAAAAAAGAAGTAATTTAGACACGCTGCTGTTGAAATTTAGATCTTGGTCTGTGCTAACTGGTTTTCCAATTTTGGTTTAATTATGCAGAGATGGCTCTTTATGGTGAGAAAGAATGGTATTTCTTTTCTCCAAGAGACCGCAAATATCCAAATGGATCGCGGCCTAATCGGGCTGCAGGAACCGGGTATTGGAAGGCAACTGGAGCAGACAAGCCAATTGGCCGGCCCAAGCCGCTTGGTATCAAGAAGGCACTTGTGTTTTACGCGGGGAAAGCTCCTAAAGGTGTGAAAACCAATTGGATCATGCATGAATATCGTCTTGCAAATGTAGATAGATCTGCTGGAAAGAAGAAGAACTTGAGGGTACTAATTCCTTACCTTGCCCTCAATCTTACTAGCTGCATCTATACGATGGAAAATTGCATATATGTTATGTGATCCAGGAATAACATTAGTTAGACGGGCGGTTTGAAACTTTAATTGCGGATTCTAATCCAAAATGCCTGGGGAAGTGATCTGATAGTCAAATTGTTGAAAGATGGTTGCTTCAGTTAAGGGATTAGGCTATGTGGTTTTCAGACCGTGTAGTGGCACCCTTCAATTTGTGCATATGAGGAAAAATTTTAGGATTCAATTGCAGGATCACTTGTTTGGTATTTAATTGAAACTGCTACATGGTTCATGTGCCTTTTGATGAAATAGTTTCAAATAGTCGTGAAAATAAATTCGAGAATTATTTCGGATTCTATTGACAAATCGCTTGTTTGGCATTTTGATTAACATCGATTTGTTCTTCTATCGCAGCTCGATGATTATGTATTGTGCCGAATATACAACAAGAAAGGCACCGTTGAAAGGTACTCCGTTACGGACTCAAAGCCTGTGAATTGCACAGAATCGGAGGAAGATATGAAGCCGGAGATTTTCATGCCTGGCCAGAACCACCGTCCTACCGTGCAGCATTTACAATCGCCAGTGATGAATGACCATCACTTCATGGACTCATCGGATTCGATGCCAAGATTTCACACGGAATCGAGCTGCTCAGAGCATGTCCTGTCTCCAGAATTCACCTGCGAAAAAGAGGTTCAAAGCGATCCCAAGTATAATGATTTGGAGAATGCATTGGATTTTCAGTTCAATTCCCTCGACAATTTCTTGGATGAACCTTTTGGATCTCAGTTCCAGTTCCAGATGGAGCAGTTATCGCCTTTGCAGGACGTGTTCACGTTCTTGCAGAAGCCATTTTGAATAGGTCTTGAGAATGAGAATGTTACATTTGTATAGATGAGCATCTTCTTATTCCAGATCTGCTGGACTTAGTCGTAGGGATATAAGAGTAAAAGACTCTGAGGGCTTGTGCCTGGTTTCCGATCGGATTACCGATCCTGGGATCAATGGACCGGGCAGAGTTGCTATTAAGTAAGGGTGTTATCTGCAATCTGATTGATCATCTGCAAGATGCAGCTGTAGCGTCATGATCATGCCGTCATGACTGCCGTGATCGGTAGCATTTTGGTGGATGCTGTGCTGGTGCCCGTTTCTGCTAGTATTAGAAGATTGTTATAGTAGAGGGAATTGTTAATCAGCCAGATTGTAGTCAAATTTTTTCATTAATGGTATATATAGTTTGGTATCTGTTTGAAACCATCCATTGTAAGACCACAAATGGTCAATTTATCATATGAATTGAGTAGAAGGTTTCAAAATCATGTGTTAACTATGGTTAACCTGAGAAATGAAAAAAATGAGCCTTAAAATGTCAACCAATGCAATAAACATTTTGAATATGACTTTTTTTACTAATTGATTTCTGTTCCTTGTCTGCTGCCACATATGAGATTTGACGAGGCAAACAAAAATTGACATGGAAGTTATAATCAATGTCTGACTAGTTCTACTCTCTTGTTTCTTATGGGCACGGATTGGTTCCGGCTACTCTAGCGTGCTGCGAATGTTAGTAATAAAATATGGAACATATGCTTAAACTTTCATGGTACTTGATTGTTAAGTAGACACTAAATTATAAGTTCAGGCCAAAAATGCTAATGTCGAGCCCTTAAACTTTTTTGTTTTTTCCTTAATTTTCTGTATTCTTCTATGTTTTCAAAACCTTAAAAAAATTAAACTTCTACTAAATTCATTAAATTATCTATCAATTAATGACAAATGTCAATTTCGAACTAGTTCGTGGTAATTAATTTAATAAAATGATAATATTAAATTATATAATATGATAAAATTAATAAAAAATTACATAAAAATAATTAAATGTAAAAAAAAAAAAAATAGGTTGGAAAAGATTTATATAAATCTCAATCAAATTGACCAACTATCCCATGATCAATGAAAAGCTCACACACGCCTCCGATGTGCAAAAAAATTAATAAAAATTTTATTATCATAAGATTTTGAAAACGTTGACCACTCAAATAGAGATAAAAAAAAAAATGGATGAGCATTCAAATAAAAAAATACGTAAACATTAAGAACAAAAAGTATAGTTCTTCTTAAATCCAAAATTTTAAATAATGATATGATTACAAAAGTCATGTTGAAAGGAGATGACTTCACTAGATTGATGATTTAATTATGGTTGAAACTTTTAAGGATTAATTACAAATACATGATTCGTATCATTGTAGTTTTGTAACTAAGTAATCTAAAGTTTTCAATTTGATAAATATATAACATGAGTTTTTATATTTTTTGTTAAATATTAGTAAGGATACATGGTATGTTTTTACTGGCTAATAATTAATTATTAAATAATAAAATATATAAAATTAATAAATTTTAATAAAAATGAAAAATTAAAATAAATGAAAAGATAAAAAGAAAAAGAGAAGTAACTAGTACTAAGGTGGTTATCAGTTATCCTTAAATCTCAAGCTAATTAAAATAACCCATTAAATTAAAATAGGTTACAACCCACTTCTTAAAATTAAATAAGTCATAGAACTTACGGGTAGTTATGGATGCTCCCCTACCACCTAAGGGCAATAGTGTAACTCTTAGTCCTCTTGGTGGTAGGCTACAACCATGATTGTCAAATTTAAAAAAAGGGAAACAAGGTGAAAAATGATATTTTTTTTTTTAGTCATGAAGCTGTTGCTACCTCAGGTGTAGGGAGGGAGACTTTATGTAAACACCCTTAGGAGGTGGCGGTTGCCAAAGGGTTGTATAACTTATTTTCATTTAATAGGCTGATTCGGCCACCCAAAAATCAAGGATGGAGTAGACACTTACCATTGTTGACCTTGAAGTGGTCGAAAAGTACATTTTTTTCCTTGTTCTTGTTAAATTTTGCTTAATTTTCATTTTTTTTAAATTTTTTTATTAAAATTTATTGATGTTATATATTTATATTATTTAGTAATTAATTATCGGCCAATGATACCTCTCCTTATAAATAATTCAATAAAAAACTCAGAACATTTATTTACAAAGGTAAAATAACATTGGTGATGTATTTTAATTTACGGAACATTTGGATGAAGATCGGTCAAAACCACCTTTGCATATGTTGTTTTAAAAAATTTCGTAGCCCGCATTAATGACCATATGGAGTAAGTTCATCAAGGGAAGACCTAAACAGGAAATGTTGAATATTGCCATTGTCATTTGCACCATATTGATATTTTAGAACATGTGGTCAAGCATTACACCAACCCCCCACCTACTTTTGTTTTTATGCGGGACATTTGAACCACCAATTTTGAGTTCTAGAAGTTAAAAGGTCAAATCGATAGTGGAAATTTGCAGTTCCACTTTGAGATTTTCATTTTACATTGGCCTATTTTGGTGTTTAACTGGCTTCTTTCCCCCACATAAGTTTCTTGCATGGATGTAGATTGGATTTACGAGGGAGGGAGGGAGGGAGGGAAAAAAAGAATAAAAGAAGAACAAGAAGAAAAAAGAAAAAGAAAAAGAAAAGAAAAGGCCCCTAACAAGGCTACAATGGCAAGCCTATCTCTCTTGATTTATAGGAAATGACGTGATGGTCGGTGAATAGTACATAAATAAGTTAGAGATGGAAAAGCCATTAAACCGTACTGTACGGACACACACACATAGATATATATATATATATATATCTTTTATAATATATTATTATAATTCCCTTCCCATCTCTAATAAATGGTGAATTATTATATTTTTTGAATTCGAAAAGTATGATAAGGTTTTCGTAATAAGTAATATGAATATTGAATTTGTTAACGAATTTGATTTTTACTTCCCCTATAATTACAAGAATAGTATATGATAAAAAAAATAACAAAAAAATTGGAACGTTTTTACTATTTTTATGGTCTCTTGGATATAAGCACAATACATTCATGATATTCTATGGAAAATGCAAATATATTTTTATAAGGTAGGTAATTAATGAGGAAGATTTAAATTCCTATTACTATAATTTTCCATGGCTTCAATTTTCAGAATCTCCGATACCAATTCGAAGATAATCTCTTCATTTATGTTGAAGGTATTAGCCTTAAGTCGTAAAAGCAAGTGCATATTTCTACTTAACATGTAAACGTGGCTTCATTGAAAAGAAAAAAAAAAGGAAAAGAATAAAAATAGAAGGAAATCTATAATTTAAAGCACCATATCAGCTTACCGATTTTCAAAAAATTAATTTATCATATACGGTAGAATAAAAATAGACAAGGCTGCAGTGATAATATAGAACGGGAACATGTAAGAAACATCCTCGAACTTTCCCGTAGAATGATTAAAATCGTTACACCGCATCTTCAGCACCATTTATTTAATTTAAGATCAGCTGCTAAAAATCTGAGCTTTAAATTACTTAGTATTTACTGCCTAGTAAGCTTCACTCTTTCTGTTATATAAGAACAAAAATTTGCTTTTACTTCCCAAATTCTCACCATAAAAGTATGTATTGAAGTGAAAGCTCCATAGAAAATGTCACGTCATTTTACCTTATTAAATATTAATAGATTCATGACAGAATTTTTCTTTATTTGAATAGAATAGGGTTGTAATGGCGTATTACATTCTCGCGTTTAAAAAGGAGGCAATTGAATGATCATTTATGCGTGAAATGTTTGTATTATACTAAAATTTCAATATGTTGTCTACACTCCACGCATTTAATTTTTATGTCAAAAGCCGCTTTTAATTTCAATTATGTGAAGAAGTAAACTGTGTTTTTGCTTGTTTAAGAACTTTGGGAGATTTCTCGGTAATCTTTTTTGGTGTATGATGTTATGGTCCGAGACTTTCTCTAGCACACAAATAGACCTTGCAGCATTTAATATCTTACCTCTGCAGTAGCAAATAAACCTAACTCGCACGCAACACTAGCCAATAAGGTCTAAACCTGTAAGTAACACAACCAAGGACGAAAGTCAACAGATTATAAGGGATACAGGCACAAATGAAAAAAGGAATAACACACTTTTATTAATTCCGATTGTAATATAAGGCTACAATATGTATGCATGGAGGTACAGTATACGTAACAGGTATCGCCAGTCGTGACAAATTAACGTGGTGAGTAAGAGCTTCAATCAAGAAGAATACTCACACCCCTGTAAAGAGTTTTACGGATATTATTGGGCTTGGAAGGAGAAAACATTAAAACTGGTGAAATGGCACCACTTTCTAAAAGTGGAAATTTCTAATAAAAGTAAAGCCCTACCTATACAAAAATAAAATCCCCCTCCCCCCATGTTACAATATGTACAAAAGAATGGCCCCTTATTAGTATAAGTATCTTACAAAAAAGGACCCTAATATCTTCCTCCAATTAATTCTATTGACGTCTTCGGCAATATGTATTAGAGCTTGGATTTGGTGGCGGAGATCTTTTGGCTGGCAAGGTTAACTTTCTCTCAAATAAGAGCTTTAGATCTTCTTCAGTTTTCCAGCTAGTAGTTTCTTCTCTTCGATTTCTTCACTTGACCAAATATTCTTTTTGTTCTTCTCCAGTAGAGGGATCTCCAACTTTTCGCTTTGTAAGGATGTCTTTCACGGCTTGACTTAGGTTGAACTCGATCTTGACGTGTGAACGCTTGGACACATTGCAAGATAGGTCTTTCATGTCTCGATAATATGTCTTTAAGATGCTGACATGAAAAACTGGATGAACCTTCAACCACATAGGAGGCTCGACCTTGTAGGTTGCTCTTCTAATCTTCGATATGATAAGAACTAGACCAATGTATCTTTAAATCAATCTTCTATCCTTGTTCCTTAATGATTTGACCTGTTCTGGAAGAAGCTTTATGAGGACCTGATCTCCAACATTGAACTCTCTAGGTCGGCGATTTTGATCTGCCCATTTCTTCATTCTCTTAGAAGCCTTTTCAAGGTACGCTTTTGCTACTTTTAAACTTTGCTTCCGATCCCTAGTGAACTGATAAGTTCTTGGGCATCTCTCGGTGTATGGTGCTGCCACTGTGTCGGGTAACAGCGGTTGTTGACCCGTAATGATCTCTATAAGGATTTTGTTAGAGGAAGAGCTTCACTAGATGTTGAAACAGAATTGGGCGATATCTAGTAAGTCAACCCAATTCTTCTGGTTGGCACTGACAAAGTGCCGAAAGTATTCCTCCAGCAACCCATTGAATCTCTCTGTTTGTCTGTCACTCTGCGGATGGTAGCTGGAGGTCATGCTTAGCTTGAAGCCTAGGAGTTGAAACAACTCTGTCCAGAACTTCCCTGTAAACCTGACATCCTTATCACTAACAATATTTTGGGGCATACCCCAAAATTTAATCACATGCTTGAAGAAAAGCTGGGCTGTCTATTCTGCACTTGAACTCTTCGTGGTAGGAATGAAGGTGGCATACTTAGAAAACCTGTCAACAACAACAAAAATGGATGAGTGGTCCCTCACTTTTAGTAGGGAAGTGATAAAGTCCATGGAGACGCCTTCCCATGGGCGAGAGGGCACAGGAAATGGCTCCAAGAGGCTTACCACCTTCTGCTTCTCCACTTTTTCCTGCTGGCAGGTTAAGCAAGTCTTCGTATAAGTCATCACATCCTCCTTCATATCCGGCCAGTAATAGCCTTACTTCAACAAGCTCTATGTCCTCTACCAGCCTGGATGTCCAGCCCACAAAGTATCATGGCAGTCTCTCATGAGTGCCCTTATCAAGTTGCTCGCCTTTGGGACATACAATCGGCGCCCCTTTGTGTAAATGAGGTCGCCTTCTACCCAAAATCTGTGTGTCTTCCCTTCTTCAACCAATTACTTGAGATTTTTCGCCAACAAGTCTTGACCTATGTGTTGCTTGATTTGCTCTTGAATTGAAGTCGAGATTTGACTCGCCGACTGGTGTGCAATCTGTGCTAAGGATGCTAAATCAGCTCGCCTACATAAAGCATCTATCACCTAATTAGTTCATCCATTGCGGTACTCAATCTCCATATCAAACTCTATAAGAAACTCTTGCCATTTGTCTTATTTAGTTGAAAGCTTCAATTGAGTCAATATATGGCTAGCAATAGAATTGTCTGTCTTCACCAGAAACTTAGATCCTAGTAAATAATATTTCTAAGTCCTTAGACAGTGAACAATTGCAAGTAACTCCTTCTCTTGGGTTGAGTACCTACGCTCTATTTGATTCAGTTTCCTACTCTCATATGCTACTAGATCACCCTCTTGCAACAACATTCCACCCAATGCAATATCTGAGGTATCCGTGTAGACTTCAAAAGGCTTAGAAATGTCAGGAAGTGCGAGGACTGGCTCCTCCGTCACTATACGCTTCAACTCCTCGAAGGCACTCTAACATATCCCATCCCATGACCATGCTTGGTCCTTCTTTAATAGATCTGTGTGGGGCGTAACTCGATGGGAATATTCCTCAATGAATCTTCCATAGTAATTTGCGAGTCTAAGGAAGGATCACACCTCTGTTATACTCTTAGGCACTAGCCATTGCCTAATTGCTTCCACCTTTGCCATATCCATTTGGATCCCCCCTTCTTCAATAATATAACCTAGGAAGTTGATGCACTTCTGGGCAAAGACACATTTCTCACGCTTCACGTACAACATTTCAAGATATTCACGAAATACATTATTTATTAAGGTACAAAATGTTGTAGGAGCATTAGTGAGACTAAAGGGCATCACCAAAAACTCATAAGCGCCATGTCGGGTTAAACACGTCATTTTAGGCTCATCCCCCTCAGTAATGCGAACCTGATGATAGCCCAAGCGAAGATCTAATTTTGTAAAATACTTAGCCCCATTCAGTTGATCAAACAGATTAGCAATTAGAGGAATTGAGTAATGATTCTTCACTGTAAACTTATTTAGAGCCCAATACTCAATACATAATCTCAAACTCCCATCCTACTTCTTTTGAAATAGAACAGGAGCCCTGTATGGTGCTTTTTAAGGTCAAATGAAGCCTGCCTCTAATAATTCATCTAATTGCTTCTTTAATTCGATAAGTTTGGGAGGTGACATTCTGTAAGGAGCTTTGGCGGGTGGTTTGGCACCAGGAATCAACTCAATCTCGTGGTCTACTTACCTTTTAGGAGGTAATTCCTTAGGGAGCTTGTTAGGCATCACATAATCTTATTCCTTTAGGACTCTCTCCATTTCTTCTAGTATCTCTGTCTTCTTGCTTCCTCTTTCTTTGTAAGGAAAGCCAAGAAAGTTGGCTCTTGATGTTTGAGCCCTCTCTTGAATTGGAGCACTGATAACATCATAGCCCTAATATTCTTCCCTTCCTTACCATTGTTGTTTGCCATGTTCCTCTAAACTGTCATACGGCAAGGCTTTTCACCCATGAATAACAAAAAATCCGTTGCAGGTATGGGAGTAACTCTGGTTTGTCTCAAGAAATCTATTCTAAGGACTATGCTGAAGTCATCCAATGGAATAGCTGTGAAGTTGAGATTTCCACTCTAATCTCTAACCCTCACTTTCATTCCTGTTGCAACTCCTCAGACAGGGTGGGCATTGGAGTTAACAACTTTGATTTGGCTAATGCCCTCAGCAAGCACTAACCCCAACCTTTTTGCCTTAGGTACATCAATGAAGTTGTGTGTGGCACTGGAGTCTACCATTGTACTGGCATTCTTGCCATTGATGTTGGACATACATCAACTCATTATTGTTCTTGGTCTTACGTCGCACTGAGGAACTTTTTCCAACAACTGACAACATATGTAATGCGCTCATTCAGGGTTGATCCTCTTTATTACTCCCCGACTTATCCTCTTTGTGTAGGCCATTACACAAGAAACATGAGAATGAGGGCTTCTTACCTCCATTGGTTGCCCCACTCTTTTCGGACTGGTGAGAGTTATAGGATTTCCTTTGACTCCCTCTAGTATTGCTACTGCTGCTACTTGAACTTGGGGCTCCCTTAGTCATGGGTTTGCCCAACTTGACCGACTTTCTACTCTCGCGTCTTATCGACACATTCTTCCCTTTATTGTCACGAGTATAGTTAGTCAAGTGCTCAGCTGTTACCTGTGCTGTAGCTAAGTTAGTAACTTGTTGCCTTTGCAACTCATTCCTAGCATAAGGCTTCAGTGCTTCAGTCCTTCTATGAAATAGAATAACTTGTCATCTTGAGCCATACTCTTGATGTCCAACATCAATGTTGAGAACTCATAGACATACTTTCTAATGTTGTCACCCTATCGAAGTTCCCTTAACTTCTTTCGGGCATTGTACTCAATATTCTCAAGGAAAAAACTGAGTTCGTAACTCAGCCTTTAACTCAACTCATGTATCTACATGAGCATTGCCATTTTGGATATCCTCATAGTTGGCGTGCCACCAAAGTTTGGCATCACCGGTTAAGTACATTATAGCCATGGTGACCTTTGATCTCCCATCATTTGTCCCCACAGCAACGAAGTACTGCTCTATATCAAATAAAAAATTCTCCAACAACTTGGCATCCCTCACGCCAGTAAATGCCTTGGGCTCAGGTATCTTTAGATGTCTCGCATGAGCAGGAACATGAACAGGGGCAGGGCTAAGAGCATTTCGCATAGCCAGAGTTAAAATAACTACTTGTTCTTGTAACTCTTCAACAGTCTCGATTGAGGCACGAATAGTAACTTGTCTTCTCACGTCTTCTACTTGAGTCTCCGAGTGTTGTCTTACTTCACCGGTCATTACATGCAATTCCTCTCTGAGGGTTTGCACTGTAATATCGAAATTCTCAACCATTTCGGTCATCTTAGCATCCATCTCCAGACGATTGGCCTCAACTTCAGCTACTCTTCCCGATAATGCGACCAAATCATCTATCCGCTTAGATAATCCCTTAAGGATTTCCTCAAGGCTATCTAACCTCTTGCTCACTTCCTCTTGTCGTGTCATAGTCGTTCCTGCTGGAATAACCTAGGGCTCTGATATCAACTGTCACGGTCCAAAGCTTTCTTTAGGATGCAAATAGACCGTGTGACGCTTACTATCCTGCCTCTGCAGTAGTAAGTAAGCCTAATTCGCATACAACGCTAGCCAACAAGGCCTAAACCTGTAAGCGATATAACCAAGGAAGAAAGCCAATAGATTATAAGGGATACATGCACGAATGGAAAAAGGAATAGCACACTTTTATTAATTCCGACAGTAATACAAGGCTACAATGTGTGTGCATGGGGGTACAGTGTACGTAACAGGTATCGTTGGTTATGATCAACCAATGTGGTGAGTAAGAAATTCAATTCAGAAGAGTAATCACACCCTCGTAAAGAGCTTTACAGACATTATTGGGCCTGACAGGAGGAGACATTAAAACTGATGAAATGGCACTACTTTCTAAAAGTGGAAGTTTCTAATAATACTAAGGCCCTATCTACACAAAAATAAAGTCCCCTTCTTATGTTATAATATGTACAAAAGAATAGTCCTTTGTTAGTATAAGTATTTTACAAAAAAGGGACCCTGACACGTGGCGTAGGTTTGTTGCGCAGTTTAGTGGCTGTGGCATGGTAGATTGTCGAGATGTGGCGTTAGACTTGACAAGTGATTGGGTGTAGCAATGGTCAATGGATGATGGGTGATCTGAGAAGGAAGAGGAGGAGGAGGAAGAGAAGCACAATTGAGAAATATATAAACCAACAAAACAGAATTGTACAATTATCTATAATGTCTAACATACGAAAAATTATTTTTATTTTGCAGGGTTTTCAACTTGTCAAATAGTTAAACCTGCTAGATAATCACTATAAACATGGTAAGATCTTTATAATTTAGTAACACTAATACTAATTTTTTGCAAGAATAACCCAAGTTTGATTCCTTATCTTAATAGCTGTAACAATAGTTAGAAAAAAAAATCATATAAACACACATTTTATGGAACAAAAGGAAAATAGTAATTTCATTTCAACTTTATTTAGTGAAGTGAATGAATTGCAAGTATAATAGTCACAGTTTAGAAAATTATGCATGTTTTGGTTTAACTTTAAAATCCAAAATTTGTAGGAGAATTGATAGAGTAACAAATATAAGTAACACAATTGCAAATTAGCTTAAGCTTTCAAAACGATTTCTTTCCTTTCCTTTTCTTTTTTCTTTTTTTTTTTTCTTTTTTAGATTTAATCATTAAAGGAGGTCTAAGTGTATTCCATAAGTCTCATTAACCCTTTATTAATTAATATATCTACTTTATGAGGTTAAATGAAAGACTAGATATAAAATGTCGGGATCTATATTTAATACTTTGATGTAGGTAGGTTCTCCTCATTAAAAAAAAAAAAAATTGCAATTGCTTCTAGTGCTATGCTTTCATATTTTCTAATGTTTGTGTTATGATTTTAAATATCAGTTAAGCAACTTAATAAATAGTTATAATTACTATAATTAATTAGTTAAGGAAGATAGTAAATAGTTGTGATTAGTAAAGTTTGTTAGGAAATTGGTTACTACATAAAATATTACAAATAGCAATTGAAAAAGCGAAAAGATTATCATTTTCATTTATAATCAAATTTAAGAACTATTATTCTAAAGTTTTCTTTTTCTTTTGTCTTGAATTTCTAAGAGTTTGTTTTTAACTTAAACTGAGGATGATTACATTTTTTTCATTCATTTAAGTAGCTATACAAGATTCTAACAATGGTGTTCTCGTTACTCATATCCCTTGATCCATTCTCGTTTATTTGATCCCATTTGTTTCTTTTCTTTTCTTTTATTTCACTATTGTTACTGTTTTGTTTCTCATTTAATTTTATTCTTTAATTCTACTTACGATCAATTTACAAGATCCTATTACATTGGTGCAAATACAAAGTTCATTAGACCAAATAATGGTGCAAATAAAAGCATTAAGATAGAAAATGATAACATTATTTAACAAAGTGTAAGAAGCTTGAAGTAAACTCGTATCAAGTAATAAGTACCTAAAAAAATTAATTGTTGAATATATTAAAAAAAGAAATTGATGAGACGATATGATAGAGACATTACTTTAACTGTAGAAGTTATGAATGAAAACAAATTTCAAGAAATTGTTTAAAATAACGATCAAGAAAATGTTATTGTTGTAAAACAAGAAGATTTCAAGATTTATATTAAAGATAATTTCTAGTATAATCAAGAAATTTTGGCAATTTAACTTTTTGAATTCTAAAGAATCAAAATATGAAAATGGTTGATGATAATCTCTTTATTGTTGACTCTAGTACAATGGAAGGAGTGTTTGAAGTCGTTGTTTGCGTTTCTCATGAGTAATATGCTTTTTCTAAAGAAGTTGTATTTAATGTTGAAAATAATATTCAAGAGTGTTAAAGAGATAAGTCTTAAAGAAAGAAGGTTATTCTATAAAGACAAATATACAATAAATGCTTCAAGTTGAGTACTATTAATAAATTTTTACTTTTATTAAATATTGTTTGCTTATCTTACTTATTTTGTTTTCTGAAACCTTGATAACAAGATTTTTGTTATTGATGCGAGTAGATGGTGGTAGGTTAGGGTTTATTTTTGTTTATAATTCTATTCTTTGAAATATAGTTTTTCTTGAAATTAGGTTGCTTTTGACGTTAAAAAAGTTGATGATGTGGATGTGGACGTGAAATACAAAGCTTGAGATGGAAAATAATTATTGACAAATAATTCATGTGCCGTATATTCATTAGTTCATAACTCTGATTGGATTAATGTGGTTAGTGGTAGATAACCCCGATGCATACTAAGATAAGTATATATTCAATTGAGTCTAACTCAATTAGGCTAAGTAAAAAGTTTAAATGTAAAATTAAAAAGAGAGATAAAATATAGATATAATCCACAATAATATTCTGAATGACCATTGTATCAAAGGGCTGCCAAGGACAGCCCCCTAACTTATTGCAGGAACGCTGGAAGGCCTGTTCCTTATTTATCAATGTAAAAAATGATAAACTGATATGTAATTTGGTAAATCAAACTAATATTTTTAAGATACATTTTTGCAGATTATTGGCTAAACATAAATGTTATAGCTATGAACCGACATTGAAGTTAATTACTAATATAAAAAAAACTCCATGCTTTTGTGGATACTTGTTAAGGTGGGAAAATAAAATTTCTTTTACTTTTCTAAAATATATATTATAATCATATATAGTGCAAATGGGTTGACCCTATAAACCGATCCTTTTCTTTCTTTTTTTTTTTTTTATTTATAACTATAAACCAATCCCTCAACTTACTAAAAATCACTTCGCGTCATTGACAGTACTAACTCGTCTAATAAACTGGTATTTTGGCCTGACCAATTAAAATCACAAATTGGAGCACATTTACTTATCACGGGTCCATTGATTGAATTAACTTACTATTTTTATTTTTGTCAATAGATCACATACCAATCCAAAGGTCAGCCCGTTTAATTCATCAATTCTTATTTTCTAATAGGTTCAAGTGGATTGGCTTGTTGCAAATTAATTGATCCACTTAAGCCACTAATTCTTGTGAGTATACCCAAAAACGAAACCTATTTTTCTTTTAAAGCCATCTCCGTAATATACAACTGACAGAAGAGAGAGGATTTAGACCCATTCTATCTTTAAGAAAAGAAGTTTTCGTACCAAATTAATTACAAGATCTCAACTAAAGTCATCCTACTTAAATCACTAATCATTTAACTCTCTTAATCTATCATTTCTTATTCTTTAAGAAGTAAGAACAAGCTGGTGCATAGGTCAATCTAGACCTAAGAAAGGGTTGGGTCCGACTTATGAATCGGACCAAAACTAGCTTGATGGTTCACTAAATCGGTCCTGAACCTATGAGTCATGGGCTTAAACCATAACTTGACCCATTAGGCTTAGCGAGTTGGTGTGGTTCAATGTATTGGACCTGTTAAACCGGTGGATCTAAACCCGGATTGAAGGAACCGGCGGTTCAACTTATTGGTTTCGACCTAAAAATTTAATAAAAGAAAAGTTTTTTATAAATTAAATTTAAATATTTTCTCTAATTAAAATATAAAGTAAAATTGAATATATATTAATACTTATATTCAGAAATTGATATGAGATTGAATAATATATATGGATTTAAAAAAAAATTATTTAAACCCATATAATTTAATGTTGGTAACGGTAGATAATTATGGTATATAATATATTACTTTAATTACTAAAAGAGTTTTTTTTTTTTTATAAAAAAAACCACTAAAAGAGTTTGGGGCATAAAATATCATAAGTTTCATACATCTTGTTTAATTTTTGAAAAAGCAACTACTTTTATAAATAATATATTTTAATGATTTATAAAAATATAAGTATATTTATAATTTAATACTATTAAAAGTCATAAGGAATATATTTATGTCATATGTAAAATGCTGAGTGTATTATAAATATTAGATAAATACTATTTTCTTTACAATATCAGTCTAACTCCTATATAAATTATATTATTTTTTGAAGTTTTCTCTAAAGTAATAAAATAGCATAGTGAGCATTATTTATTACAAATCAAGTCCTACGTTGATTATATTAGTAAGTTTTCCTTAAGATGTTACCTATAAAAAAAGGTTTACTTACTTAATTTACTAATTGTAGGTATAAAATAATAATTATATATTATTGAAAATACAAATTATTAATATCGTACCTAACAATTAATAGGATACAAATTATTAATCTTAATATTTAATAATTAATAAAGTAAAATAGTTAAAATTTTAAATTTTTTTGATTTATTATTGATTTGTTTTTTCAAATAAAAAATAAAGATAAGAGAATATTTTTTCTCAATTAAAAAAAAAAATTAGATTATTCACAAGTCAAAAACCAACCCATTAAACTGTTAAGATGAGTAAACCGACTTAAAATTAACCTAAGCTGGGCCAATCCTGGTTCAAGGAGGACCAGGCCGGTCCGAATTGAATTCGACTCCACTCCAAGTCTAGGTCCATCTACTTGACCAATTATGCTGGCCATCGGTTCTATTGAGCATTTCAATCTTTGTCTCTTCATATTATTCTAGAATAATATAAAATAGCTACATACTTGAATATTGCCCGAAAAATATATATATATATATAGTTAGTCATCTATAATGTTGAGTTATTTGAAAAAGAAAAAATTATATTAGTGTGTTAACAGATTGGTTTGTTCAACTCATTAATCTGATTCAGAGTAGAGCCGAACTAAAAAAATCCTGCCCTGCGTGTCAAACATTCACTAATTGATTTATTCATATTGAGCCTCAATATTAAAATTATAAACAATTTTCCAATAAGTGGCCGGAAAAATGATTATCGGATTCCGTAAAATAATATCAAACAACCAAGGTCGTTCATATTTGCCGATATGATTATCGTTTTTAAATCGAACTGTTTTACTTACATGGGACAATTAGTACTCGTCTTGTATAGTTCGTAGCGTAGACAAGAAAAGTACCATGTCAGCCCAACCAAGCATTAGATAGAACTATAGAAGGAAAGTCTTTCAAAAAATTTACATAAATATAAATTAGATGAAAAAATCTATCAAAATATAAATTCTAAATTGTATATCTGAAATGGGACAGTCAATTTAGCAAAAAACTTACATATTCAATATACGATTTCATGTTTCTTATATCATTATTATATCATATTTAATGGATGTAATTTTATTTATTTATTTATTATTTGTATTACATATATGACAAATACAATGTTATTATCTAGTGGATGAGCTGCATGAAAGGGACTTGTAGATTGAAAGTTCACATCTCAGTGGAAGAATTGTTTTAGTTTTTTCTATGTGCTAACTTAGCTACGTTAATACAAACTAAAATCTCATTTAATACAATACATGTGATATTGCTAAGCTATTTATGTAATTAATTAAGTATAATTAGTATTTATATAATATTTATTTATTTTAATAGTAAACATCTAAATTTCTCTATCCAAAAGAGCTATAAAAATAAAAAGTAATTCGTAATCTTTACTGAGTTTTTGGCTTTTTTGTTTGGGCATCCTTTTCTTTAAAAAAAAGTACTCTTAATATGCATTGGGAACCGCTTTGTGATTGTGTATTTGCAAAATAAGATATTTAAAAGACGTGAGTATAATCAAAGTTTCATCGTCTAATTTGTATGAAATTTTTATCCTCTTGTAGTGAAGGTATAAGTTTGAATTTTTCTTTTTCATCGTACTCATCCAAGTTGAAGATGAAAATAAAAATATATATATAACCCTCTTACAAATTTCATACTTAACAAATACTATAAACTTAGACTAATTTACCGTCTACTCCATTTATTTATCTTTTTTTTTTTTAAAATCCCATTAATAAAGTTTTGTTGATAAATAACATATATTTCTTAAAATTATTTTAAATACATGAATTTTTATTTTCCCATTCAGAAACTTAGACTAATTTACCGTCTACTCCAATTTTTATTTTCCAATTTTCATTCATCAGATACTGTTTATGTAAGATATATGATATGGGCCCTAGGTCAATTCAGTCAAAATCTCTTTGTGTTTGGGCCCAGGTATAGTGGCCAGCTATGGCAGGTTTTTACAAGATATAAAAATGCACTCTATTCAAAAATTAGATTTTGATCAAATAAAAGCTAGACAGCTTTCTAAACGCAGAATTTAAACAGAAATAGAGTAGATATAAAACATACATAGATAAGATTAAGTTAAAGGTAAATATAAAACTAAATGCAATTCAAAAAGAGAATAATGACTTATTTATTTGGAGGTAATAAAGAGGAAATAAAATAATTATTTTCAATTACTTTTTACCTTATTTGCTTACAAATTAGTTCAGAAATTTTTATTCAATGTAACTTTTTCATTCTCAATCTATGTGGAGTTATTATATTTTATAAGATAGTATTTTTATTTTCTTTCTAGATAATAAAATGATTAAGTAATGTGATAATGATACCTAAAATGAATAGGGTAAATTATATGGACATCCGTTGAAATATTTCAAAATTGTATTAACCTCCTTATTTTTTAAAAATTAGCACCTAGACCCTCCCGAAATGATTATAAGGCCTACTTTTATAGTGTAGAGGCCATTTACACGTATCATGATGCTGACATGGACAAAAATTTATAAAACAACAAATACAACATCATTTTGTCACGTTGACGTAGAGGATTTAACTTATTTTTAAAAAATAATTCAGATGTTCGCTTCAAAAACCAACCTATCTTCAATTTTATATGAAAAAAAAAAAGATTTACA
The DNA here is from genome assembly GCA_024138005.1 of Lumnitzera racemosa. Classification (NCBI taxonomy): domain Eukaryota; kingdom Viridiplantae; phylum Streptophyta; class Magnoliopsida; order Myrtales; family Combretaceae; genus Lumnitzera; species Lumnitzera racemosa. The sequence goes on along the minus strand of JAMXBC010000008.1, from coordinate 82,347,900 downwards.
ACATAGCAAATCATGTAAAATGAACCTAGGACATGCATGATGAAAATGAAACTATAAGCAAACTTTTGAAAACCTTAACCTTATCCAAGCAAACAAAAACCTTAACCCTACCTAGCACACCAAAAATCTAACTATCATTCCATTGTGCAATATCATAAATAGAAATACTAATGCGATGAAATTAAAGCGACTTTGATAAGAGATTTGAGAAGCATTATTGAAAACTAGCAAAATACATACGTTTTGTGTTCTATATGAAGGAAACACGTAAATGGTTAAAGATGTTGATCCACAAGAGTACTGTTTTCTTGATATGATGAAGGAAAACAGTTGGACATGTACCAGTGTTGATGGAGAATTGCATAGGTATAGCAATTCATTTAGGGTTTCCAGGTTCAAATGAAAAGACGAAGGTGGATTCTAACCAAGCTATGATCAATATGTTTATAATGCATGCCGAAATCAAGGTGATTGACGTGTAATCATCACAAGCCACTCGAATTTCGTAAGAGCTGGCAATTGTTGGAGCATCTTTAACCCCCAAGGATAGTTGTAATTCGTTAAATGTTCTCGAGCCCGATCCCTTTTCAATCATGGAATAGGTAACATATGATCTTATGGAAGATGAAATATTTACTTTTAGTACTGATGAGGAGATTGAGTTTCATGAATGTAAAGATGAAAATAGCAGTAGTGATGAGGAGTTTCAATGCAGTAAAAGCAAGAACAATGTTGACAATGTTAGTAGTAGTAGTTGATCACATGATTCTGATAATGTAAGTGAAGAGGTTAACGATGCTTGGTCATATTATGAAAGGGATATTGTAGTTAAGAGTGGTGTCTTTGAAGAAGATGATAAGAATAAGGATAGTGATTATGGGAAGAGTAGTATTGGAATTAAAATAAGAGGGATTAAGGGTTAAAAGAGATGGTTTCTTTATTCTAATGGAAACATTGTTATGGAAAAAGGTTGTATATTTGTAGATGTCAATGAGTTTAGAGAAGTTTTAAGGGAATATATAATTTAAGAAGGCTTTGAGATGCTTAGACCAAAAAAATAATAAGAGTTGTTTTACTACTATTTATGCATATGAGAATTATCCATGGAGAATTCATGCATCCATTGTGCCCAAGCAATGTCACTTTGTAATCAAGATGCTAAACCCATAACATTCATGCATTATAAGAGGAAATAGATTATATTCCACTTCTAATTAGATTGCTTGTCAATTATCAGATGAGTTATTTGTCGATTTCGGCATGCACTATGATCTCATATATCAATGGATGATTACAATATTTGGCATAGACCCTTCTAAACATAGGCTATATAGGTTAAGGGTTAAGGCAAAGAAGATCATTGAGGGGAGTCATGAAGAAGGGTATTTGTCAAATCTCTATTTAGCACAAAATGCATCATCATACATGAATACTTATTAAAAACTTAACTTAACCTGCTCATTCATCAAAATAAAACTTTATTTATGTAACAATGGAGTTCAGCTAGATCTTTGGTTTATAGCTTATATGTATAGCTCACTATTTACATCAAAACATGGACCATTTTTTTTTTCATCTTAAAAATAGTAGGACTTTTGACTTAGTATAGGTTTCATCTAAAAGTTACTGACTTTGACTAATGCTTTCAGAATATATCCCCCTTAGTGTTGGGCCCTTTAAGATATTGCTAACCTAAAGATAAAACACTTTATTCCCTTAACTACTGAAGTTAGGTGAAAGTGGATAATAAATAAGATAATATCACAACTTAAACAATTCATTCATAAATAACATATTCAACTTCACACATATATTAACTAGGTTAAGTATTTATTGCTAGTAATGTAGTATGCTATGCTCATGTACGTGGTATGCATTGATATCGATATTTTATGCTCTTTCAACTCACTCATCTGATTAGTTAACATACTTGGGCATTTAGATACAACATCCAGAAACCAAGACGCAACAAGGAGCTGCTTGAGAGTATAATCCCCAACTTTGTTTCTACCAAATTAAACTACAAAGAGTGGTCAGGTTGCTCAAGTAATGTAAATCTATATGCTTTCAAAACTAAGTTCTTAAAACCATTATTTTCTTGATTATTGGAAATCTTATTTTGAAAAATTTGACCCGTAGATCTCTTTTGTGCCCTGCCCTACCATGCTATGCAACAACTTAAGTATATCATTCAGCACAACCAGCCTTTAAGTTTTATTCAATATAGATATCTGAATTTAGTTTTTGATCTCTCCCTAATGGAAATCTATTATCTTACTTAGGGTTTACTTAGGTTAACACCTACAAGATTAGGTTAGCAATCACTCTTTTCTCTAAGTTAGTACAACCATTCATGAGTATCATAACAATGTCCAACATAGCAACATAATAGTTCAACCAAGACATAGCTACAATCATTCAAAAACACTACGTCATCATCTAATAAAGTAGCATAACAATTCAACTAAGATATAGCCATATTCAATTAACACAACATTAAATAGTACATAATCTTATGAGTAGCAATATACTTACTCTAAGGATAGGTTAGATCCATTTACTTAGTATCAGTGGTGATCTCAAGTCTACGTATTGAGACCATGATCCTCTTTAGCTATATCACCTAAAAGATATGTACATAATGCTACTATCAACTGTAGACCAGATAGGAACTTATTTATAGCTAAGATTTATAGTTTAAAGTGTGTGTTCAAGTTAACATTTGTCCTTATTAGTTTTTTATTTAGCCTCTAAGTCCGTCTCTAAATTAGCCCCTGAATTACCCTTTGATTTGAGCTAATTCTAAAACTCCTAAACAAATGTTGTCTACTTACAGCTCGGGTCCCTTTCAGTCCAAAAACTTATCTACACCTCTAGATTTCATGTTAAACCCTAATGTTATAAGTGCAACTAATTGCAATCCTTGATTTCAGATCTGATTTAGTCTCTGATTATGCTAAACAATCAAGTCACTTTAAGATTTACTTCTTTATATCACTCACACTATATTAAGACTATTAAATAGGTTTATATCAAATTAAAGCTACCCAGTGTTACTTCACTATAACACCCTTATTACAAATTACCTAATTTTTACCATATTATCCTAATTATAGGTAAATATGAGTAAATAACTTGATGATTTGTATACATGGCCAGTTAATCTCATGAAAAATACCTTAGACTTACAAAATTATATATTGTAAGTTCTAACCATAAAAAGTAACAAATTGCCATATTATGTAAATTTTTCGAAAATACTATTTTTAGCCCAATTTCACTAAAAATCAACATAAAATAGGTATATACCAATGTTTAACTTTATGGACAAAATATAATGATTATACTATCATCATGATTTACCAAAAATCACTTTATATAGGTTTTTATTAAAAAATTTGCTTGAAAATCCCTTATTTCTATAAATCAGAAAGTAAGATTAAATCATAATAAATAGTAAACATGGAGATTTTCGAAAATTCTTATCACTATAATTTAACACATAATATAAGTGTATTATACAAAAGTTTTTAGGTTGAAACAACATTATTTAGTATTTTGAAAATTAATTAAAAAATCATAATAAAAGGGCCATTTTTTAAATAAGTACCATAAATCCTTAATATTTTAAGGAAATAAACTTACTACATTAAAGTAGGTGCAAAACAACTCTAGGAAACAAATTTTCATAATTTTATGATCTATTTTGCTATTTTTAAGAATTTATTAAAAATGAGGCACAAAAAGAACACTCTCCAGCGAATGGTGCTCTAGCCACCTGCTATCAGATAAGTGCACCTATCAGTTTTAATATAGCGGATGTGAGTCCGAGTCGATCCCTCAGAGACTTCAAGTACTAATATTAACCTTAGCTTTATTATCTAACCAAAAAATTGTGATGAGTTGAATGAATTAAAAATACTAAAATTGATAAACTAAACTAATTATGAGACTTGATTAAGCAATTTAGAAAGCAATAAAACTAAGAACAACTTCAAGAAGGTAATAACGTATTTAGGAATTATTTCTCCTAGTATTTAACATGTGACCGTTTAAAATATATCCAATTCAATTTCTATTATTCTTGACCGGAGGGATTCACAATTAAAGTTAACACCTTTCTCAAGCATATTAACCTTAATCCTAAATTATTTACCGGAATCTTTTCACTTAGTAATATAATTTAGAATCGCATTAATGTATAATAAATTTCCACACAAAAGAATAACTTTCTAGAAGAAAGATATATCTTATCTCTAAATATATATGTAATTCTCTCCAATTATATCAAGATCTTATTATACATGTGATTTCTCAATCATTATGCATAATATCATAGATTGATATTCTAAAAATATCATAGATTGATATTCTAGAAATATCAATTAACAATTAAATAACATAATTGAATCAAGAAAAGATAGAAGCTTTATTGAAAATTATAAATCAATCTAATAGTCTCATGAAACCCTAGGTTCTATAATTCTAAATACACGAATCTTAAGCTATCATAATGAAACTAAAAATGAATTCCAACAAAACCAATAAATAAAACATGAAAACCCCCTTTTGTTGATGATCAATCTCTTCAATCTTGAAGTTGAATGTTGCTTTCGCCCTTTCTCCTCTCCTTCTCCTCAAGTTTTTTCTCTTTTGAATATCCAATCCTATATGCGAAACCCTAGTATGTCCTTTTATAATGTATTGAAAGGTTTTCGTTTTCGTCACCAGACACGGCCTAGGATACAGTCGTGTCCCCAGGTTGAGTAACTTTTTGACCTCAGCGTATTTTCCTGGATGGATACAGCTTGGGGATACAGCTGTGTCCTAGACTGTGTAACTTCAAAACTTCACAACTCATTCATTTGAACTCCGAATTGAGTGAAACTTGATTCATTTTCTTCGTCTTCGATCCAAAAACGTGTTCAAACCTTGAAATCAAAATTTTACTCAATTAAGTATCAATTTCTTTAAAGAAAACCAAAGATGTAAGGGAAATACTATAAAATCACCATGTAAAATGTATTTAAAATAAGAGTTATCAAACTTCCCTACACTTGAGCATTTGCTAGTCCTCAAGCAAATAAATTAAAACAAAAATTTCGGGACAAGAAACGCTAAACAAAATTTATCATTATTTAGGAAACCGGTAAACAAATGCACTTAACCCTAAGAAAGTGAGAAAATCATTTTCAATTAACTTGCAATAATAAAGTTAAGCAATTTCAACCGTAACAATGTCATAATTTCACCTGACCATATTCGAATGCTCCAACAATACTTAATACTAAAGTTTAGTAGTTAATTTATGGAAATCAAAGTTTACCCAAGTCATTTAATTAAGGATTCCTAAACTAGAAATTAGATTTAACATTTTGCTCACTGAGAAAGAGTGATAAAAATTTTATCCATTTGACTAAAGTGTATATAATTCTCTCTTTCATCTCACTAAGCACCATAATCTAAAACAAACACATTTTACATTCACTCATCCTCTGATCATCCCCCTAGTTCATGCTTCTGTTGGGAGGTCTTTTAAGTTTACTTTATTTAAGCACAATTATGTTGGTAGAGGAAAAGAATCTTGCTCTTTTGATGGACCAAGGCCGATCCATACCAACTTATTTCTTATATTGATAGTGGGAAAGAACCTTGCTCTTTTGATGGACCAAGGCCGATCCATACCAATTTTTTTCATTAGTATTGGCATTGGGACTCAATTTTGCTCTTCTGACGGACCAAGACGAATCCTCACCAATTTTTTCTATTCATACACTTGTTATTACTTTTGAGCTCTAATCATTGTGATTTTTCAAGGGTTTCTCAAAAGAAGAATCTCATTTGTTTATTTGCTAAAAATTATAGGGCTCTAAAAATTTCTAAGAGAATGGTATACATAAAAGTAAATTTAAAAATAACCATGACTAACTCTCAACTAGTAATGTTGCTCCAATCTCAAGTTTTAGAGTCCTAAGCTAAATAACTCGTAACTTTGCCCTCCACAGATTTGATTAATCAATTCTAGTAAAGTATAATAAGATCAATAATGATCAAGATGACACAGTTGATTTAGCTCAACACTTGTTAATCACCTATTGCAAGTTAATTCAAAAATTGATTAGGTCAAATGTGAATAATTGGTCTCCTATACAATAACAAATTCATATATATCCCTTCCTCACACTTAATAACGTACAGTGTCTTCAATGTACGACTAAGAAAGCATGGCAGCAAGAATTGAAATAAGAAAAATTACCATAGGGAAAAAGGAAATATATGTACTGAAAAAGAAACTAATACTTCCCTGCCAGTCGAAAATAAGGTGAAGAAGTTCAAAACGAGGAAGCATCATCATTACGTGTCTGATTTCACATGCCTTGGCTAACGAAAAAAAAAAATAGGAACTAAGAAGAGGGATTAGAATTCGTCTCTTCATCATCCTTATTAGATGGTGCCTCCGCCATGGTTGCATCATCGTCATCGTCACTACCTTCAACACCCTCTTCACTTCCCCTAACCGCTTCTTCCTCACCACCCTCATCATCCTCTTCCTCACCACCCCCATCATCCTCTTCTTCACTCTCACTATCCTCATCATGTGCATCCAACTCTTTTATCTTGAGAAATTTTTCCATTTTGTCTTGGCGGATATGAAGTTTATCTACACTTTCTAGGATATAATGAACCTCAGACATCAACATATCAAATTTGTCTTCAAAGCTTGCCGAAGACGTCTGGCCTTGAGATGTGCTGTGTGAGTGTCGACCTTAACATCTTGTTGGTAAAAGGTTCATGAGTTAGAATGAATTAAGTTGCATAGGAGTGACTTGATTGACTAAGGTAAGTGAAGGCCAAACGACAACCTTAGTCCGCATAGTCTGCACGAGTAAGGTGATGTAAGGGCCACAACAAATATGCCTTTTCTTCCGTGTAGTGGTAGCTGAAAAGTTCAGCTAGCTCGATAGCGAGATTAATGGGATGTTTATGAATAACACTGTACAAATAGAGGCAATCCTTGTTGGAAACCACATTGGTGCTGAGGCCTCTGCCAGTCAATGTATGGGAAAAGAGCCAATGAAGAACAAGGTATTCTGGTTTGACCAACTGAGAAGCTTTACTCTTGGTTGGGTCATACGTGTGACCAACAGTAATTTCGTTCCAAAACGTCCCTAGTGTTACTCCACAGGGAAAACGACATGAGAGACATTGGAACTCTTATCTCCGTGTATATCTATCTTTATAGAGATCGAGATATCTGCCCAATTGAGCTATGGTCATGTGGAAAGGGTGGCCACTCAAAGTGAAATGGAGTTTGCGTTTGGGGCCCATGCCAGTAGCACTCTCTTTATTGAGTTTATAAGTACATAAAAACTCCAATGTCACCTTTTTATAAATGGGAGTGTCAAGAAATAAAAATCGCTCCCAAATGGTTCCATCCAAGAGCTCCTTCATTTCTGTTGAGACCTCTAATTGAGCGAGAGCATTCGAATCCAGACGAAGGGTGTCGCTGAAAGGCTTATTCTTAAGTAAACTATAGCGTTGTGACTGGTAGTCTTCCTTGAATTGAAGCATTGGGTGCTCCATCGGACGGAGAGTGGCTAATGGTTCTACAATTGCACCTTCTTGCGATGAAGAGGATGCTGCATATTTGGATTTCCGTTAAACAGTAAGCTTTGCGCGATTTGCCATTGAATACCTGAAAAGAAACACCAAACCAAATCAAAAACGCGCATCCTTGCCATACGTAGTTTAAACGAAGACAGAGGGAGAAAGGATTAACAGTGAAAAATATTGATAAAATTCTCATTGGGACATTTAAACAAACATGTAGAGTGCATCCACAAAACTAGTTGGGGTAAAAAAAATAACTAGCAAATGCGTCTAACTAATTATAAAATAGACCCACTACATTACAATCAGTTTGAAAAGCAAGCGTCCCAACACATCAAAGACGCTAAATGACCTAAAATTACTCTCACAATGCTTAACCCTAACTGGCGTAATTGAATAATGATTAGCAAATTAGCAAACAACATTCAGAATTAAGAGATCATACATGAATATCTAACCAGAAGAGGCATCATAAAGGCATTAAAATCAACCAACACAAGGCAATGGTGTATGTCGTTTATGAAAGAACGAAATAAATTCACAGACCAAATGCAAGTACCAATTCACACAAGACCGAAATGTCTACTAGCTGAACCTACCTAAACCATGAGGAAGATAAAGCAAAAGCAATGAGGAGAACTTACTTGGATCAGGAATCGTGATGTTAGGAATTGTGATGTGAAGATGGAGAGAAGAGTGAATATGAAATGAATATGTGTTGAGGTTTGTAAGTGTTTGAGAGAGTGTGTGTATGTGTTAATAAATTGTGCAGGTCATGTGGTGAGTTGTGTGGGTGCTAGGCGGACACGGGCTGGGACACGACTGTGTCCCACGCCCATGTAACTTCCTGTGCGGCAGTGTCTTACATAGGCGAACACGGGCTGAAACACAACCGTATCCCACGTCCGTGTAACTTCCTATGTTCGAGCGTGAATTCTGGACGCATACAGGCTGGGACACAATCGTGTCCCATGCCCGTGTAACTTTCTGTTTGCGGTCGAGAATATTGGGTGCACACGAGCTGGGACACAACCATGTCCCATACTCGTGTAACTTTCTGTTTGCGCGGCATATGGCTGGGCAGATACGGGTTGGGACACAATCGTGTCCCATGCCCGTATAACTTTCTGTTCTGTTTTTTTTTTTTTCAATTAATGAATTTAAAAATACAAGAAACTTAAAAAATAAAAGTACTTAAACTAGAAAAATAAGACAAAGAAAACTAAAAAATGAAACTAAAAGGGAAAAGCCTATGACTAAAATTGAAACAAATAAAAGAAGCAAAGCAAAGTTAGATAAAAGAAAAATAAAATGGAATCAACTTAAAGAACTAAAGTGTAAACAAAGTTAGACATGGGTTGCCTTCCAAGAAGCGCTATAATTAATGTCGATAGCTCGACAGGATACGTCTTCTCATGATAGTTCTGTCGGGTGGAGATAAAACTCCTCTTGTCCAACATGCTCCAAGTTTCCACTCAAGTATAACTTCAACCGTTGCCCATTTACCTTAAATGTGCCTTTCTTCGGGTGTATAACTTCGACAGTCCCATACGGGAAAACTTGTGTAATTGTAAATAGTCCAGACTACTTAGATTTCAACTTACCTAGGAATAAATGAAGGTGAAAATTATACAAAAGAACATGATCGCCTTCTTTAAATTGTCGACCTTGTTTGATTCGCTGATCGTAGTACTTTTTGGCCCTTTCTTTGTATAATTTAAAGTTCTCATATACATTCGCTCACGATTCCTTTAGCTCATTCAATTGAAGTTTTCTGTAAGAACCTGTACGCTCAAAATCAACATTAGCACTTTGATAACTCGAATTTTAAACATATTTCATAGGGTGATTTTATAGTATTTTCCGCACATTTTTGGTTTTCTTTAAAGAAATTGATACTTAATTGAGTAAAATGTTGATTTCAGGGTTTAAACGCGTTCTAGGCTCGAAAACGAAGAAAAGGAATCAAGTTTCACTCAATTCCGAGTTCAAACGAAGAAGTTATGAATTTTTGAAGTTGTGCAGAAAATTTGCCTAAGTGCAGAAAGTTACACGACCTGGGGACACGGTCATGTCCCAGGCCATGTCGGGTGACGAAAACAGAATCTTTGAGATACACTATAAAAAGACATCTTAGGGTTTCAAAAAGGAGAAGAGACATGACAGAAACAAGAGACACAAGAGACGAGAGGAGATTGGAGAAGAACATTAATCAAGAAGTAAGAGCGACATCGATTTCAAGATTAGAGAGATTGTTCATCAAATCAAGAGGGGTTTTTATGCTTTATTTTACGTTTTTGATGAAACTCGTTTTTAGATTCGTTATGATAGCTTAGAATTAGAGTATTTAGGATTATGGAACCTAGGGTTTCATATAACCCTTGGATTGAATTATAATTTCAATAAAGTTTCCACCTTTTCTTGATTCAATTATGTCATTAATTATGGATTGATAATTCTAGAGTGTCAATATATGATATTATGCATGTTAGTTGAGAAATTGCATGTGTAATTAGATCTAGACATAATTGAAGAGAATTACATGTATACTTAGAGATAAGATACATGTTTCTTTCGGAAAGTTGATTGTTTGCATGGGAATTCATTACACGTTAATACGATTCTAAATTATATTACTAAGTGAAGAGATTCCGGTAAATAATTTAGGATTAGGGTTAATATGCTTGAAAAAGATATTAGCTTTAATTGTGAATCCCTCCGGTCAAGAATAATAGAAATTGAATTGGATATATTTTAAAAAAAGGTTACATGTTAAACACTAGGGGAAATAATTCCTAAATACATTATTGCATACTTGAAGTTGTTCATAGTTTATTGCTTTCTAATTTGCGTAATTAAGTCTCATAAGTAGTTTAGTTGTTAATTTTAGTATTTTAATTAATTTAAACTTTCACAATTTTTCGGTTAGATAATAAAGCTAAAGTTAATATTAGTACTCAAAATCTCTGAGGGATTGACTCGGACTCACATCCGCTATATTAAAACTGATAGGTGCGCTTGCCTCATATCAAGTTTTTGGCGCCGCTGCTGGGGATTTTCGATATTAAGAATACTAGTTGCTTTATTACTTTAACCATTTTTTTTCTTTTGTTTTTATTATTTATTTTCATTAGCTAGAGCTGCAATTGATTCTATATTTCTTATCCTTGCAGTGCATGACTCGAAGTAACTCGGAAGATTTGGTAGAACTTGATCCTGAAATTGAGAGAACTGCCCTTCAAAATTTGAAATCACGACCTAGACAAAGTGTGACGACCATTGACGACAGGTCCATCGTTGAAATCAAGGAAGAAGGTGAAGAGACCAACAATCAATTCATCGAGCAGGAAGATCCACCACACATGGCGAACAACGGGAATGAAGCAAATCGGACCATGTCCGATTATTCAAGGCCTACACTTATTGGAGCTGACTCTAGCATCGCAAGGCCAACCGTCGCAGCTAACAACTTCCAGATTGCACCTAACATCATACAAATGGTACAACAATATGTTCAGTTTGACGGTCTCCAAGATGAAGATCCCAATGCCCACATCTCTAGGTTTTTTGAGATTTGTGATACTTTTAAAATCAATAGAGCCACGGATGATGCCATCCGACTGCGGCTATTCCCTTTCTCCTTGAGGGGTAGAGCAAAACAATGGTTGAACTCTCTACCATGAAATTCAATCACAACTTGGAATGAATTGGTAGAGAAATTTTTGGAGAAGTATTTCCCACCTGCAAAGACCGCTAAACTTCGGAATGATATTTCTTGTTTTGCTCAATTGGAAGCGGAGACTCTATATGATACTTGGGAGCGATTCAAGGACTTGCTCAGGAGGTGCCCACATCATGGCCTTCCATTATGGATGTAGATTCAAACCTTCTATAATGGTCTCAATTTATCTACGAGACAGATGATTGATGCATCCGCCGGAGGTACTTTGAACACAAAGACACCTGAGCAAGCACAAAACCTGATTGAAGGAATAGCGATGAACAATTACCAGTGGGAAAGCACTAGAGCCAAACAAAAGGCCATGGGAATTTATGATGTGGACTTGACCACTGCTTTGGCAGCCAAGGTGGACTTATTAAGTAAAAAGATTGATGCACTCTCAGTTGGCCCTCAACAAGTGCAATCTGATGTAAGTGATTTTGGTACGCAGGGGTATGGAGCACAAGAACCACTGGAATAGGTGGATTATCTAGGAAATCCACCTAAGCAACAAAATAACCCCTACAGTAACACTTACAATCCAGGATGGAGGAATCACCCCAATTTCTCCTGGGGAAACCAAAACCAAGGCCAGCAGAAGACCAACTTTGGCTCACCTGGGTTTCAAAGACCATTCCCACCTCCTCTCCCTCAAGAAAAGAAATACAGTGTGGAAGAACTTCTTACAAAATATATTTAAGCTAATGAGGCTTACTTATCCAACATTGAATCCTCGCTGAGGAATCAAGAGGCTTCAAATCGCAATCTTGAGAACCAAATTGGTCAACTTGCGAAGCTAATCTCTGAAAGACCGCAGGGATCGTTACCAGGAAATACAGAAACCAATCCAAAGGAACATGCTAAGGCAGTGACACTTCGTAATGGGAAGGAGTTGCATGCTGAGAGAAAAGGTAGCGAGGAAATTAACAAGAGCAAGGAGGGGACGAAAGAAACGGAAGATGTAAAGCCATCAAAGGTGAAGGAATATCAACCACCTATCCCATACCCCTAAAGACTCCAGAAAGATCGAAATGATCAACAATTCAGTAAGTTCCTTAACCTCTTTAAACAACTGCATATTAACTTACCTCTTGTTGATGCCCTATCACAGATGCCGAAGTACGCTAAGTTCTTGAAAGATTTGTTATCTAACAAGAGGAAGCTTGAGGAGCTTTCTACAATCATCTTGGATGAAAAGTGTTTAGCGATCGTGCAAAACAAGCTGCCCAAGAAACTAAAAGACCCAGGAAGTTTTACAATTCCTTGTCATATTGGTAATCTGTTAATTAACAAAGCCTTAGCTGATTTGGGTGCTAGCATCAATTTAATGCCTTATAAATTTTTTAAGAAACTAGGATTAGGGGAACCTAAGCCCACATGCATGAGCTTGCAATTAGCTGATAGATCTGTGACGTACCCTAGAGGTATATTTGAGGATGTATTAGTTCAAGTGGGTAAATTTATTTTTCCAGTTGATTTTGTGATATTGGATATGGATGAAGATTTTGAATTGCCTCTCATCCTAGGTAGACCATTCTTAGCTACCGCTAGGGCTATCATTGATGTTAGTGATGGCAGGCTCATTCTTCGAGTCGGAGACGAAGAGATTATGTTTAAAATTTCGGAGGCTATGAAAAAGTCTATCGATCAGGATGATACTTGCTACCTTCTTGATGTTACTGACACTTTTGTTTCAAGTTATATGTAGGAAGTTCTTCTTAAGGATCCATTGGAGAGTTGCTTGCAATTAGGCATGGAGGAAGCTTCGGAAGATCCTGTCAAATCTGAGGTGATAGCCCAACTGGAGGCAAATAAACCTATCTCTGTGGAGAAAGGATTTGAAGAGATTGAAAAGAGGAAGGAAGCACAATTAAAACCTTCGATTGAGGAGCCACCAGTATTGGAGCTAAAACAATTACCTAACTATTTGGAATATGCCTTCTTAGACAAGGACTCCAAATTACCGGTGATTATAGCATCCAATTTGGAAAAAGAATAGAAAGAAAGGTTGCTGAAAGTACTCAAGGAGCATAAGAGGGCCATTGCTTGGAAAATATCCGATATTCGAGGTATTAACCCCTCCTTTTGCACTCATAAGATTTTAATGGAAGAAAACTATAAGCCAGTTGTGCAGCCCCAGAGACGTTTGAATCCAAACATGAAAGAGGTAGTAAAAAAGGAAGTTATCAAACTCCTTGATGCAGGTATGATATATCCTATCTCTGATAGTTCATGGGTAAGTCCAGTGCAAGTAGTTCCAAAAAAGAGAGGGATGACAGTAGTCCCCAATGAAAAGAATGAATTGATCCCAATGAGAACGGTAACAGGTTGGCGTATATGTATTGATTATCGAAAGTTAAATGATGCTACACGAAAAGACCATTTTCCTTTACCTTTTATTAATCAAATGATAGAATGATTAGCTGGACATATGTTTTATTGTTTTCTGGATGGCTTATCTGGTTATTTTCAGATACCTATTGCACCGGAAGATCAAGAAAAGACCACTTTCACTTGTTCTTATGACACTTTTGCTTATCGCAGAATGCCTTTTGGTCTTTGCAATGCACCGGCTACATTCCAGCGATGCATGTTAGCTATTTTTGATGATTTGATTGAGGACATAATGGAGGTATTTATGGATGATTTTTCAGTTTTTGGCAATTCGTTTGACCTTTGTTTGGATAATTTGGACAGGGTACTTACCAGGTGTGAAGAGACCAACCTTGTCCTCAACTGGGAAAAGTGCCATTTCATGGTACAAGAAGGTATTGTGCTGGGGCCATAAGATCTCCTATCGAGGAATTGAGGTGGATACTGCCAAAGTGGATGCGATTGCAAGACTCCCATCTCCAACTTCGGTTAAGGCCATAAGAAGTTTTCTAGGACATGCAGGGTTTTACAGGCGATTTATCAAGGATTTCTTGAAAATTGCCCGCCCTTTGACTAAGCTTTTAGAGAAGGATGTGCCTTATGTTTTCTCTCAGGAGTGTTTGAAAGCTTTCAATATCCTTAAAGAGAAACTTACTAATGCTCCAATCATGGTAGTACCTTATTGGGCTCTCCCCTTTGAGCTTATGTGTGATCAAGTGATCACGCAGTCGGGGCAGTGTTGGGGCAAAGGCGAGACAAGCACTTTCAACCAATTCACTATGCTAGCAAAACTCTTACGAATGCTCAGGAGAACTACACTACTACAGAAAAAGAGTTGCTAGCCGTTGTTTTTGCCTTTGATAAATTTCGCTCTTATTTGCTTCTATCTAAGGTGATTGTTTATACTGATCATTCTGCCCTTAGGTACTTGTTAGTAAAGCCGGATGCAAAACCAAGATTGATTAGGTGGATCTTGTTGCTGCAAGAGTTTGATGTGGAGATCAAAGATAAAAAAGGAGCTGAGAATTTAGCAGCAGATCACCTATCCTGATTGGAGAATCCAAACTTGGAATCGCTCGACGAGAACGAGATCAAGGATGAATTCCCTGAGGAGCGACTCTATGCCATTGCCCAGGTAAGTGATATGGAAAATCCTTGGTTTGCAGATATTGCTAATTTTTTAGCTACTAGGATCATACCGAAGGGACTTCAACACCAACAAAAGAAGAAATTCTTTTCTGATGTGAAATATTATTTTTGAGATGATCCTTACCTTTTTAAAGTATGTACAGATCATGTCATTCGAAGGTGTGTACCACACCTCGAGGGTTGGCGAATTTTGAGCCACTGTCATTCGGGGCCCACGGGTGGGCATCATAGTGCCAATAGGACGGCTCATAAGGTTCTAGAGGCAGGATTTTATTGGCCTACCCTATTCAAAGATGCCCAGAGATATGTCGAGAGTTGTGATCGTTGCCAACGAGTGGGAAATATATCCCGTAGGGATGAAATGCTACAAAACCCCATCATCGAGGTTGAGGTATTCGATGTGTGGGGAATCGATTTCATGTGCTCTTTTTCCGAATTCAAATGGAAACAAATATATCCTAGTAGCCATAGACTATGTCTCTAAGTGGGTGGAAGCTAAAGCCCTAATTACTAATGATGCTAGGGTAGTAAAAAAATTTTTGAAAGGCCTATTTTCTCGATTTGGCACCCCTAGAACAATTATAAGTGATAGGGGAACACACTTTTGCAATGCTTAACTCGACCAAGTATTGAAACGTTATGGCGTTACACATAGGATAGCCACCCCATACCACCCCCAAAGTAGTGGCCAAGTGGAAGTTGCCAATCGCGATCTTAAGCGAATTCTTGAAAAAACTGTAGAGTATCATAGGAAAGATTGGTCAGAAAAGTTGGATGATGCTCTATGGGCTTATAGAACCGCTTACAAAACACCACTCGATACCACACCTTACCGACTTGTATATGGCAAAGCTTGTCATTTGCCAGTAAAGATAGAGCTTAAGGCTTATTGGGCGATTAAGCATGCTAATGTTGATCTTGAGCACGCAGGTTCTCATAGGAAGCTTCAATTGAACGAGCTAGAAGAATGGCGAGCAAATGCATATGAGAACTCCAAATTATACAAAGAAAGGGCCAAAAAGTATCATGATCAGCACATCAAACAAGGTCGACAATTTAAAGAAGGTGATCATGTTCTTTTGTATAATTCCCGCCTTCATCTATTCCCAGGTAAGTTAAAATCCAGGTGGTCTGGACCATTCACAATTACCCGAGTTTTCCCGTATGGGACTGTTGAAGTTACATACCCGGAGAAGGGCACATTTAAGGCAAACGGACAACGATTGAAATTATACTTGAGTCGAAACTTGGAGCAAGTTGGCTGGGAGGAGTTTTATCTCCATCCGACGGAACTAACGTGAGAAGACGTATCCCGTCGAGCTATCGACGTTAACTAAAGCGCTTCTTGGGAGGCAACCCATGTCTAACTCTATTTATGCTTTAGTTCTTTAAGTTTTCTTTATTTTATTTTTCGTTCAATCTAACTTTGCGTTCCTTCTTTTCTTTTGCACTCATTTTCTTCGTCATAATTCTTTCCTCTCTTAGCTTTAATTTTTCAATCTCTCTTTAATTTTACTATTTCTAAGTTTCCTTTATCTTTTTTTTTTTAAAAAAAATAGTTACACGGTCGTGTCCCAGCCCGTGTGCACCCAGACAGCAATACCACCCGGGCACAGAGAGTTATATGAGCAAGGGACACGGTCATGTCCCCAGCTCGTGTGCGCCCAGTGAAATCACCCGCCCACAGAGAGTTACACGGGCATGGGACACGGTCGTGTCCCCAGCCCGTGTGTGCCCAGTGAAATCACCCACCCATAGAGAGTTACACGGGCGTGAGACACGGTCGTGTCCCCAGCCCGTGTGCACCCAGTGAAATCACCCGCCCACAGAGAGTTACACGGGAGTGGGACACGGTAGTATCCCCAGCCTGTGTGCACCCAAAAACACCACCCGCATATAGTAAGTTACACGGTCATGTCCCAGCCCGTGTCCGAGCAGATTCCACACAATTCGCACAGTAAGTTACACGGGCATGGGACATGGTCGTGTCCCAGCCCGTGTTGACCCAAATAACACGGTTTTCCCACACGACCGGTTTATTTAAATCACACACCCTCTTACACTCTCCTAATCACACATTTCTCTCTTACACTCTATATCATTCTCCCTCTTCTCTCCAAAATCCTTGCATTGCGCATTTTGATCCAAGTAAGTGTTGCTCCTTAATTTTCCTATCTTTTCCTTATGATTTAGCAATTGAATTATGTACATTCTTCCTCTTGTGCATTTTTTTTTTGTTTGTTTCCATTTGGCCTGCCCATTTCTTTTGATTATTTATACATGCCATGCATCATTGCGTTGAGTTTGTTAATTTTCTACGCTATACTGTTGCTTCATCTTGTTCGGTTTCATTGTGTTCTCTCAATTCCACATATTATTGGCTCATTTGCTTGTCATTATTCATTCATGCTAGTTAGGGTTAGCAATGGGAGATAAAATGTTTGGGTCATTTAGCGTTTTTTTTTTTTATGTATGGACGCCTGTTTTTCTTCGTTAATTGTTGTGTAGTGGAATTCGTTGGACGTGTTTGTCATGCATTTCTTTTCCACCACCTCGTTTTCTAGCTGCACTCCATATGTTTGATGAAATGCCCCAATGAGCATTCCTTTCACAATTTTCCCATTGTTATTCCTATTTTTCTGTTTGCCTCAGACTATGTACGATATGGATGTCCGTGTTTGATTTGGCTTATTGCCTCTTTTTAGGTATCCAAATGGCTAATCGATCTAAGCTTTCCATTCACCGAAAATCCAAATTTGCGGCATCCTCTTCGTCACAATCCGGCGGAATTATTGAACCACTAGCGACTCTTCCCCCTTTGGAGCACCCAATGCTCCAATTCAAGGAGGACTACCAAGTCCAACGCCACCAATTGCTTCAGTCTAAGCCCTTTAGCGAGACCCTTCGGTTGGATTGGGATGTTCTCGCTCAACTAGAGCTCACCACCGAAATGAAGGAGCTCTTGGATGGTATCGTTTGGGAGCGCCTATTATCCTTTGAAGCTCCAGTTTATGAAGAGCTGACACTGAAATTTTTGTACACTTATAAGTTGGATAAAGACAGTGCTACTCACATTGGCCCAAACCGCAAATTACACTTCACCTTGAGTGGCCATCCATTCCACATGTCCATCGCTCAACTGGGCCAATATCTTGGTTTATATGCAAAAAGATATATACGGACGGAGGAATTCCAAAGTCTCTCATGTCGTTTTCCTCGTGGCATCACGGCAGGGTCTTTTTGGAATGAGATCACAGTTGCCGATGCCTATGATCCAGCCAGGAGTAAGGCCTCTCAATTAGTCCGGCCTGAATATCGGGTTCTTCACTGGCTATTTTCACATACCTTAATTGGCCGAGGCCTTAGCACCGGGGTGGTGTCTAACAAGGATTGCCTCTATCTCTACAGTGTCATCCATAAGCACCCCATCAATCTAGCTATTGAAATTGCTAAACTCATTAACCATCAAGCCACTATTACTCGAAAGAAAGGGCATATTTGTTGTGGCCCTTATATTACACTATTAGTGCAGGCTATGAGGACTAAGGTTGTTGCTTGGCCCTCGCTTACTTTCATTAGCCAAGTCACTCCTATGAGTCTAAATTCCTTCCGCCTCATGAACCTCATACCATCAAGACGTCAAGGTCGACACTCTCGCAGCAGCTCATCTCGAGGCCAAACGTCTTCAGCCAGCTTAGACGATAAATTTGATTTGTTGCTGTCTGAGGTTCGTTATATACGAGAGAGTATGGATAAACTTCATCTTCGACAGGACCGAATGGAAGAATTTCTTAAAATGAAAGCGTTGGCTACTAATGAAGAGGAAAGTGAGGAAAAGGACGAGGAGGATGAGAGTAGTGATGAAGAGGAGGATGAGGAGGGTAATGAGGAGGAGGCTGGAGAGAGTGATGAGGATGAGGATGAGGAGGATGACGAGGAGGGTGATGACGATGATGATGCTACTATGGCTGAGGCATCATCTGATGAGGAGGCTGAGGAAACGGATTCTGATCACTCTTCTTAGTTCCAAATTTTCTGTGTTATCTTTTGTTGATCAAGACTTGTGAACTCCAGTTTAAATAATGATGATGCCTTTTCATTTTGCACTTCTTTTCAACTGTCAGGGAAGTATTAGTTTCTTTTCATTACATATGTTTCCTTTTTCCTATGCTGCTTTTTCGTGCTACTATTTTTTTTTTTGTTTTTGTCGTACATTGGGGACAATGTCCATTACTAAGTGTGGGGAAGAGATATATATGAATTTGTTACTGTTTAGGAAACCAATTATTCATATTTGACCCAATTACTTTTTAAGCTAACTTGCAATGGGTGATTGATTGGTATTAAGCCAAATTAACTGTTTCATCTTGATTATTATTGATCTTATTATATTTTACTAGAATTGATTAGTTAAATTTTTGGAAGGCAAAGTTACGAGTTATTTAGCTTCGGACTTTAGGACTTGAGATTGGAGCAACATCACTAGTTGAGAGTTAGTCATGGTTATTTTTAAATTTACTTTTATGTATACTTTTCCCTTAGAAATTTTTAAGAGTCCTATAATTTTTAGCAAACAAACAAATGAAATTCTTCTTTTGAGAAACCCCTGAAAAATCACAATGATTGGAGGTCAAAAGTAATAACAAGTGTAAGAATAGAAAAAATTGGTAAGGATTCGTCTTGGTCCGTCAGAAGAGCGAGATTGAGTTCCAATGCCAATTTAAATGAAAAAAAAAGAAAAAAATTGATATGGATCGGCCTTGGTCCGTCAGAAGAGCAAGGTTCTTTCCCGCTATCAATATAAGGAATAAGTTGGTATGGATTGGTCTTGGTCCGTCAGAAGAGCGAGATTCTTTCCCGCTACCAACACAATTGTGCTTAAATAAGGTAAATTTAAAAAGACCTCTCAACAAAAGCATGAACTAGGGGGATGATCAGAGGAAGAGTGGATGTAAAATGAGTTTGTTTTAGATTATGGTGCTTGGTGAGATGGAAGAGAGAATTGTATACACTTTAGTCAAATTGACAAAATTTTTATGACTCTTTCTCGGTTGGCGAGATGTTAAATCTAATTTTTAGTTTAAGAATCCTTGGTTAAATGATTCGGGGTAAACTTTGATTTTCATAAATTAACTAGTGAACTCTAGTATTAAGTATTGTTGGAGCATTTGAATATGGTCAGATGAAATTGGTTGACTTTATTATTGCAAGTTAGTTGAGAATGATTTTCTTACTTTTCTTTGGGTCAAGTGTATTTGTTCACAGTTTCCTAAATGGTGATAAATTTTAATTAAGTGTTTCTTGTCCCGAAAGTTTTGTTTTGATTTATTTGCTTGAGGACAAGCAAATGCTCAAGTGTGGGGAATTTTGATAACTTTAATTTTAAACATATTTCATAGGGTGATTTTATAGTATTTTCCGCACATTTTTGGTTTTCTTTAAAGAAATTGATACTTAATTGAATAAAATGTTGATTTCAGGGTTTAAACGCGTTTTAGGCTCAAAAACGAAGAAAAGGAATTAAGTTTCACTCAATTCCGAGTTCAAATGAAGAAGTTATGAATTTTTGAAGTTGTGCAGAAAATTTGCCTAAGTACAGAAAGTTACACAACCTGGGGACACGGTCATGTCCCAGGCCCTGTCGGGTGACGAAAACAGAATCTTTGAGATACATTATAAAAAGACATCTTAGGGTTTCAAAAAGGAGAAGAGACATGACAGAAACAAGAGACACAAGAGACGAGAGGAGATTAGAGAAGAACATTAATCAAGAAGCAAGAGCGACATCGATTTCAAGATTAGAGAAATTGTTCATCAAATCAAGAGGGGTTTTTATGCTTTATTTTACGTTTTTGATGAAACTCGTTTTTAGATTCGTTATGATAGCTTAGAATTAGAGTATTTAGGATTATGGAACCTAGGGTTTCATGTAACCCTTGGATTGAATTATAATTTCAATAAAGTTTCTACCTTTTCTTGATTCAATTATGTCATTAATTATGGATTGATAATTCTAGAGTGTCAATATATGATATTATGCATGTTAATTGAGAAATTGCATGTGTAATTAGATCTAGGCATAATTGAAGAGAATTACATGTATACTTAGAGATAAGATACATGTTTCTTCCAGAAAGTTGATTGTTTGCATGAGAATTCATTACACGTTAATACGATTCTAAATTATATTACTAAGTGAAGAGATTCCGGTAAATAATTTAGGATTAGGGTTAATATGCTTGAAAAAGATATTAGCTTTAATTGTGAATCCCTCCGGTCAAGAATAATAGAAATTGAATTGGATATATTTTAAAAAAAGGTTACATGTTAACCACTAGGGGAAATAATTCCTAAATACATTAATGCATACTTGAAGTCGTTCATAGTTTATTGCTTTCTAATTTGCGTAATTAAGTCTCATAAGTAGTTTAGTTGTTAATTTTAGTATTTTTAATTAATTCAAACTTTCACAATTTTTCGGTTAGATAATAAAGCTAAAGTTAATATTAGTACTCAAAATCTCTAAGGGATCGACTCGGACTCACATCCGCTATATTAAAACTGATAGGTGCGCTTGCCTCATATCATACTCTTAATTGCCCAATAAGCCTTATGTTCAATCTTTACCGGTAAATGACAAGCCTTCCCATATACAAGTCGGTAGGGTGTGGCCCTTAGTGGTATTTTATAAGCGATTCTGTATGCCCATAGAGCATCATCTAACTTTTTTGACCAATTTCTCCTATGATACTCTACGGTTTTTTCAAGAATTCGCTTAAGATCGCGATTGGCAACTTCTACTTGGCCACTATTTTGGGGGTGGTATGGGGTGGCTATTCTATGTGTAATGCCATAACGTTTCAATACTTGGTTGACTTGGGCATTACAAAAGTGTGTTCCCTTATTACTTATAATTGTCCTAGGGGTGCCAAATTGAGAAAATAGGCCTTTTAAGAATTTTTTTACTACCCTAGCATCATTAGTAGGTAAGGCTTTAGCTTTTACCCACTTAGAGACATAGTCAATAGCTAATAGGATATATTTATTTCCATTAGAGTTCGAGAAAGGGCCTATGAAATCGATCCCCCACACATCGAATACCTCGACCTCGATGATGGGGTTTTGTGGCATTTCATCCCTACGGGATATATTCCCCACTCGTTGGCAATGATCACAAATCTCAACGTATTTCTAGGCATCTTTGAATAAGGTAGGCTAATAAAATCCTGCCTCTAGGACCTTATGAGCTGTCCTATTGGCATTATGATGCTCACCTGTAAGCCCCCAATGACAATGGCTCAAAATTCTCCATCCTTCGAGGTATGGTACACCCCTTCAAATAACATGATCTCTACATACTTTAAACAGGTAAGGATTATCCCAAAAATAATGTTTCACATCAGAAAAAAATTTCTTCTTTTGCTAGTGTGGAAGTCCCTTCGGTATAATCCTTGCAGCAAAAAAAATTAGCGATATCTGCGAACCAAGGAATTTCCATATCACTTACCTGGGCGATGGCATAGAATCGCTTCTCAGGGAATTCATCTTTGATCTCATTCTCGTTGAGCATTTCCAAGTTTGGATTCTCCAATCGAGATAGGTGGTCTACTGCTAAATTCTCAGCGCCTTTTTTATCTTTGATCTCCACATCAAACTCTTGTAGCAACAAGATTCACCTAATCAGTCTTGGCTTTGCATTTGGTTTTGCTAACAAGTACCTAAGGGCAGAATGATCAGTGTAAACAATCACTTTAGATAGAAGCAAATAAGAGTGAAACTTATCAAAGGCAAAAACAATTGCTAGCAACTCTTTTTCTGTAGTAGTATAGTTCTCCTGAGCATTAGTAAGAATTTTGCTAGCATAGTGAATTGGTTGAAAGTGCTTGTCCTGCCTTTGCCCTAGCACTGCCCCGACTGTGTGATCACTAGCGTCACACATAAGTTCAAAGGGAAGTGCCCAATCAGGTACTACCATGATTGGAGCATTGGTAAGTTTCTCTTTAAGGATATTGAAAGTTTTCAAACACTCTTAAGAGAAAACATAAGGCACATCCTTCTCTAATAACTTAGTCAAAGGGCCGGCAATTTTCGAGAAGTCCTTGATAAATCGCCTCTAAAAACTTGCATTTCCTAAAAAGGTTCTTATGGCCTTAACTGAAGTTGGGGATGGGAGTCTTGCAATCGCATCCACTTTGGCAGTATCCACCTCAATTCCTCGATATGAAATCTTATGGCTCAGCACAATACCCTCTTGTACCATGAAGTGGCACTTTTCCCAATTGAGGACAAGATTGGTCTCTTCGCACTTGGTAAGTACCCTATCCAAATTATTCAAACAAAGGTCAAATGAGTTGCCAAAAACTGAAAAATCATCGATAAATACCTCCATTATGTTCTCAATCAAATCATTAAAAAATGGCTAACATGCATCGCTGGAATGTAGCAGGTACATTGCAAAGACCAAAAGGCATTCTGCGGTAAGCAAAGGTGCCATAAGGATAAGTGAAATTGGTCTTCTCTTAATCTTCCGGTGCAATAGGTATCTGAAAATAACTAGACAAGCCATCTAGAAAACAATAAAACATATGTCCAGCTAATCGTTCTATAATTTGATCAATAAAAGGTAAGGGGAAATGGTCCTTACGTGTAGCATCATTTAACTTCGATAATCGATACATATACGCCAACCTGTTACCGTTCTCATTAGGATTAATTCATTCTTTTCATTAGGAACTACAGTCATCCCACTTTTTTTTGGAACTACTTGCACTGGACTTACCCATGAACTATTAGAGATAGGATATATCATACCTGCATCAAGGAGTTTGATAACTTCCTTTTTGATGACCTCTTTCATGTTTGGATTCAAGTGTCTCTGGGGCTGCACAACCGGCTTATGGTCTTCTTCCATTAAAATCTTATGAGTACAAAAGAAGGGATTGATACCTCGAATATCGGATATTTTCCAAGCAATGGCCTTCTTATGCTCCTTAAGTATTTTCAGCAACCTTTCTCTCTGTTCTTCTTCCAAATTGGATGCTATAATTACCGGTAATTTGGAGTCCTTGTCTAAGAAGGCATATTCCAAGTAGCCAGGTAATTGCTTTAGCTCCAATGCTGGTGGCTCCTTAATCGAAGGTTTTAACTGTGCTTCCTTCCTCTTTTCAAACTCTTCAAACCCTTTCTCAATAGAGGTAGGTTTATTTGCCTCCAGTTGGGCTACCACCTCGGATTTGATAGGATCTTCTGAAGCTTCTTTCATACCTAATTGCAAGCAACTCTCCAACGGATCCTTAAGAAGAACTTCCTGCATATAACTTGAAACAAAAGTGTCAGTACTATCCAAAAGGTAGCAAGTACCATCCTGATCAACAGACTTTTTCATAGCCTCCGAAATTTTAAACATGATCTCTTCATCTCCTACTCGAAGAATGAACTTGCCATCACTAACATCAATGATAGCCCTAGCAGTAGCTAAGAATGGTCTACCTAGGATAAGGGGCAACTCAAAATCTTCATCC
Source organism: Lumnitzera racemosa (assembly GCA_024138005.1). Taxonomy (NCBI): domain Eukaryota; kingdom Viridiplantae; phylum Streptophyta; class Magnoliopsida; order Myrtales; family Combretaceae; genus Lumnitzera; species Lumnitzera racemosa. The sequence continues at coordinate 82,323,525 of JAMXBC010000008.1, read as the reverse complement.
ATATCCAATATCACAAAGTCAACTGGAAAGGTAAATTTACCCACTTGGATTAATACATCCTCAATAATGCCTTTAAGATACGTTACAAATCTATTGGCTAATTGCAAGCTCATGCGTGTGGGCTTAGGTTCCCCTAATCTTAGTTTCTTAAAAAATTTATAAGGCATTAAATTGATATTAGCACCCAAATCAGCTAAGGCTTTTGCCAATTAACAAGTTACCAATATGATAAGGAATTGTAAAACTTCTTGGGTCTTTTAACTTCTTGGGCAACTTGTTTTGTACGATCTCTGAATACTCTTTACCCAAGATGACTATGGAAAGCTCCTCAAGCTTCCTCTTGTTGGATAACAAATCTTTCAAGAACTTAGTGTAGTTCGACATCTGTGACAGGGCATCAACGAGAGGTAAGTTAATATGTAGTTGTTTAAAGAGGTCAAGGAACTTACTGAATTGTTGGTCATTGCGATCTTGCTTGAGTCTTTGGGGATATGGGATAGGTGGTTGATATTCCTTCGCCTTTGATGACTCTACGTCTTCCGTTGCTTTCATCCCCTCCTTGCTTTTACTAGTCTCCTCGCTAAACTTCCTCTCAACATGCAACTCCTTCCCACTTTGAAGTGTCACTGCCTTGACATGTTCCTTTGGATTGGGTTTTGTATTCCCCAGTAGCGTTCCCTGTGGTCTTTCAGAGATTAGCTTCGCAAGTTGACCAATTTGGTTCTCAAGGTTGCGATTGGAAGCCTCTTGAATCCTCAATGATGATTCAATGTTAGATAAGCGATCCTCATTGCCTTGAATATATTTAGTGAGAAGTTCTTCCACACTAAACTTCTTTTCTTAAGAAAGAGGAGGTGGGAATGGTCTTTGAAATCCAGGTGGGACAAAGTTGCTCTTCTGCTGGCCTTGGTTTTGATTTCCCCATCAAAAATTGGGATGATTCCTCCATCCGGGATTATAAGTGTTGCTGTAGGGGTTATTTTGTTGCTGGGGTAGATTTCCTAGCTAATCTACCTGTTCTAGTTGTTCTTGTGATCAGTAACCCTGCATACCAAAGTCACTTACATCCGGTTGGACTTGTTAAGGGCCAACAGAGAGTGCATCAATCTTCTTACTTAGTAGACCACCTTGGCGATCAGAGCAGGGGTCAAGTCCTCGACAGCGGCACCAAAAACTTGATATCAGGCAAGTGCACCTATCATTTTTAATATAGCGAATGTGAGTCCGAGTCGATCCCTTAGAGACTTCGAGTATTAATATTAACCTTAGCTTTATTATCTAACCGGAAAATTGAGATGAGTTGAATGAATAAAAAATACTAAAATTGACAAACTAAACTAATTATGAGACTTGATTAAGCAATTTAGAAAGCGATAAAACTAAGAACAACTTTAAGAAGGTAATAACGTATTTAGGAATTATTTCCCCTAGTATTTAACATGTGACCGTTTAAAATATATCCGATTCAATTTCTATTATTTTTGACCGGAGGGATTCACAATTAAAGTTAACACCTTTCTCAAGCATATTAACCCTAATCTTAAATTATTTACCGGAATCTCTTCACTTAGTAATATAATTTAGAATCGCATTAATGTATAATGAATTCCCACAAAATAGAATAACTTTCTGGAAGAAAGATATGTCTTATCTCTAATAATATATGTAATTCTCTCCAATTATGTCAAGATCTCATTACACATGTGATTTCTCAATCATCATGCATAATATCATAGATTGATATTCTAGAAATATCAATTAACAATTAAATAACATAATTGAATTAAGAAAAGATAGAAACTTTATTGAAAATTATAAATCAATCTAATAGTCACATGAAACCCTAGGTTCCATAATCCTAAATACACGAATCTTAAGCTATCATAATGGAACTAAAAACGAATTCCAACAAAACAAATAAATGAAACATGAAAGCCCCCTTTTGTTAATGATCAATCTCTTCAATCTTGAAGTTGAATTTTGCTTTCGCCCTTTCTCCTGTCCTTCTCCTCAAGTTTTTTCTCTTTTGAATATCCAATCTTGTATGCGAAACCCTAGTATGTCCTTTTATAATGTATTGAAAGGTTTCCATTTTCGTCACCAGACACGGCCTGGGACACAGTCGTGTCCCAGGTCGTGTAACTTTCTGACCTCAGCATATTTTCTTGGACGGACACAGCCTGGGGATACAGCTGTGTCCCAGACTGTGTAACTTCAAAACTTCATAACTCATTCATTTAAACTCCGAATTGAGTGAAACTTGATTCCTTTTCTTCATTTTCGATCCAAGAACGCGTTCAAATCTTGAAATAAAAAATTTACTCAATTAAGTATCAATTTCTTTAAAGAAAACCAAAGATGTAAGGGAAATACTATAAAATCACCATGTAAAATGTATTTAAAATAAGAGTTATCACCACCCTCGAGCCACCACTGCTCTTGCTCTACCAAGTGCTTAAGTCTCAAGTGGCATGTTGTCAGGTTATGTGGAACTATTGGAAACCCATTTTACACTAATTTCCCTATTTTGTCTATTTTTTGTAAAAATATGAAATTAAGTATTTGAGAGGTTTTCTTATTTTTTTTATGTTCTAAAATGATCAAAGTGAAGTGATGTAACTCTATTTATAATACTCTAGGCAGTAAGGAAGTTGATGGAACTTTACAAGTGCAAGTTGGTTAAGCAATTAGGTATATTGTGTAATTTAGATAGTATAAAATATTGACATCTCACCCTACACTCACCCATAAGTCCAAAGCATTGCCACGTCAATTCCCAATTGATCCAAATGGTTTCCTTATTTTTAAAAAATTTTTCTTTAATTTATTCCAATTTTAAGCCTATTTTTGTTTGTTATATTAATATATTTATATAACGGGTACATATAATGAGTATAACACTATTATATAATTATACTACATGCTATTCTCCCAAAATTGTTTATATAAGTTAAATAATTTACTTATAAAGTTTCGTATTCATTTGAAACTCAAATTTTAAGTTTCTGACAAATATTGAGTATACTTGGAAAGATGCATTATTTTGAAATTAAATTTTATATAAGCTTTATTTTGAGATATTGGCCTTACTAACATTTTTTTTTGAACTTTTTTGAACTTACATTAGAATTTAACTTAATTCGGATAAAATTATCTGAAAGCCTTAAATCGTTTTGAACGTCTCAGTTCATGTTGCTATTAAGTAATCAGGGTCTTGCTAAACAACTAGGCTCGTTTCTCAAGCTTTCCCTTAATAGCTATACTTTTTAGATCCTTTGTATAGTAGTTCAATGCTCCGGATTTAGGGTAGTAGGCTGAAGACCAGGTTTCATAGTATTCACTTTTACTTAGATATACTAACCTTGTTAGAAAATGCAATATGAATGGTATATTTAAGATATAATATTAGGATAGGTCTGAAGGGTAAAGATCACTTCCTAAGTTTAAATAGACTCATGTAAGGGTCGGTTTTGAATTGTAAATTAGCTCAAAGGGTTGGCCTAAACTGGTTTATGAATCGCCAGGCCTTAAGGGCTTAAGTAATATAACCATCTAAACCTATCGAATAGGTAGATTAGCTCCACTAGTTAGGGCTTGTCTGGACCTTTTAATTAAAAAAAAAAAAGGAAACAAAATCAGCTTTTGTCATCCTTTCCACTTTCCCAATTTCCACTTCCTCTTTCTCCTTTCCACTTTCTAGTTATCATTTCTGCTTTTTCATTCTCTAATTCTCCTTTCCAATTTCTCTTTTTCTTTTTCAAAACCACTAAGTCACTAACATACACAACACCACATGCACAATGCATAATGTCAAAATGTGGATTTTCACTTTTACAATGCGACAATCAGTTTTGAAATAAAAGAAATGAGGTATGCGTATGTGATTGTGAATGAAACAATTGATAGTTGATGCTTAGGCTAAAGTTCAGTATATTTTATGTTGAAAATTTTTTTAGTTTATAGGCCTAATTCAAACATTGAGCTCCATTATAGAACAGAGCAATTTTGAAACATTAAAAATTTAAGCACATTATGTGCATAACAAGAGTTTCATATAAATTGGCATGCAAACTTAGAAACGCTCATTTACAAAATATTCTAACTTCATTCATATAACATTATACATGCTTTCTGGCTACATTCAATGCTTCCTGTCCACACTTTGCTATCATTTTGAAGCCATATTTTAATTGTTTTAGTCTTCTCATTTTTTATATTCTAAATCATTTGAGTAACTATAATTCCGTTGTTTACAAAATAATTCTGATTTTTGGTGTAACTACCTTACATAGCGTGTGCAACCTTTATATTTCACTCGATTTTTTTTTCATTCTTTTTTTTTTTTTGCGTTTGGTAGGAATTTTTTCGCACGTAAATTTTTCTCCTATTAAGCGAGAAAAATCAAAATATTTACATCGATTGTTTCTTCCAACATTCTTTTTTTGGAAAAAAGCAAGCTTTCTCATTAAGTGGGAAAGGTAAGGCGAATGCTATGAGCATAAGTATGTCATTTGCATTGCAACAATTCAAGGACGTACTGACATACCTGAAATAAGACTAAACCTAGGAGAGAGTAAAGGATATCATGACAAACATTGACTGTAGACCTACACCACCACCTAAATTTGAACCTCCATGTATGAGTTGCTTCACAACCATCTTTGAAGATGAGGAGGATGACATCGAAATAATTTCGAAGATGGAGGAGCAATAGATGGGTCGATCATTTAGTGGATTGAGACCTTCAGATTCACATTAGCCCTTTAGACCTAGTAAATCTAATATTTTCACTAAACATTTTTGTAAAGGTACAGATAAATAAAGAAACTTGTAAGCATACTACAACTATTGCAACGTAATACGTAGAAGACTAATGAGGGTTATAGTACTCTCAATAGATACTTGAGATTGAAGCATCTTAGAGAGGTTGGGATATATAAGACATAATAACAAATTGTATGGGGCAATGGTTTGTCCAAACCGATGTTAATGCAATACAATTAGGAGATGCATAAGTACAATCTTGTGTAGTACCTTGCAAATATGCACCTATCCTTCAACATAGGTGCATTACTATGGCAAAGTAGGTATAAGCAGGAGACATTTAACTCCAACGCATGCTAAGTAAGCTGCTATATGTTGAGTAGAGCCACCCAAGAGCTGTATGATAAACGTAAGAGGGAGTTCGCTCATAAGTTCGCTTCACTAGATACATCAGTGTCTATATGTGCAGACATATGGATTGATATTTTTTGTAATAATTCATATATCTGCACAACTTGTCAATGGATTGAAGATAATTGGAAACTATGTAAAAGATTGTTTGAATTAAAAGCATTTAATGACTACCACATGACACAAAACATATATAAAATTATTAGTATAATTCTAAATAAGTATGGGTTAGCTAAGAAAAATTTTTCAATTAGATTAATAATGTAAGTGCGAACATCGCTTCCATAGTGGATCTAAAAAACCATTGTCAATCAATGCTAGGGGAGGTTCTTTTTTCATATTAGATGTGCATGTCATATTTTAAACTTGTGTGTCAATGATGGTATTGCAGCTTTACAGGACAAGATATCCCCAATAAAATATATGGTGAAACTAATAGCGAAGAGGCCATTCCTATATAAGAAGTAGAGAAAATATTGCATCAAACATGCGAAGAGACCCAAGAGATTTAAGATAGATGTACAACACTGTTGAAACTCAATGTATGAGTTGTTGCATAGTATTATTCTTTACAACGAATTGCTATGTGACTTTGTGATGTACCACATACGGGTGGTTGAAATTCACCCCAACAATTGGGATATATATATATATATATATCTAGTTGCTGAAGGTTCTTAAGATTTTTCATGATTCAACTAAAACCTTTTCTTAAGTATATAGGCTTAGTGTCCATCTATTTGTGATGTCAGCTGTCGACATTCTTGGTGTATTACTTTAGGTGTGCAAGAACCCAAACCTATACGATTGTGTGGTTGCTATGGTGTGCAAGTGGTTATTGTAATATAGGGAAATTCCCCATATTCATCTTATAAGTACTATTTTTGACCTTTGTAGTAAAACTAAAGTACTACAAATGTAATTGAAAACTTATTATGATTATATTGATTCTCTAATGGATTCCCAAGAAATGTACAGCCCAGAAGCATAGCAGGAGGTTTTAGTAGCCACAACTAACCTTGAAGAGCTTTTCACGCACTACTAATGTCAATATGGTGGCTAGTCATCAGTTCCTCCCCCGCCATCCCCTACCAAACATTATTACGCATTTGCAGGTGACCAATTATTAGCATAAAAATTGAAGCGACAACAGTTGAAGGGGCCATTGACCAAGCTGCAATACTACATAAGTATGAACTTTGAGTTCTCTGAAAGTGTCACTAGTAGGGATTTTGACATCTTGGAATAGTAATAGAGGTACGCGAGGAGCTACCCCATCCTATCTTGTATCACCTGTCAAGTTGTCACTACTCCCTATTGAGTCCTATTTTGGTTTTACGTAATTTATCCTATATTAAACTTAGTTCACTTAATATAAATTACTTGATATTAAATTAAATAAAAACATTTTTCTTTGAAATATATTTAAAAAATAACTTGAAGTTGCTAACCAACAAAATTGGTAAAAAGGGGAAATTAGGGTTTTTAGGTGGAAAAACCCTAATTTAACCACCAGTTTATGAATTTTCTTAAAAAAATTTAGAAATTTTTTAATTGGAAAACTAAGCTCGGAGGCTAACCTATTAAAACAAAAGTCACCATGTAAGAATTAAAAAAAAATTGATGGACTTAAATTTTAATAATTTTTCTAAAAATGAAAAAAATATGAGAAAATGATTTTTTAATTATTTTTATTACGAATTTTCTAAAAAAACAAAACAAAAGGATTTTCATGTTTTTATTGTTACTTTAAAGTTGTCTATATATTCGTTAGTCAAGATTAAACTAACGTAATTTTATTTTTTAGAAAGCTTTAGTAGATTAACAAATTTTATCTATAAAAATAGGTCAAGTTTATTTTTTTATAATAATTTTATTTTTATTAATAAAAATACCTAGAAAAAAACTTAAGTTTTATTCCCAATTTTTGAAAAATCCTAAAAGAACCTAATTTTCAAAAAACATAAAGTAAATATTTTTTTAATTTTAGGAAAAACCAACTAAGTGATAAAAAAAATTCCTAAAAAATCCCTAAAATGCGTTAAAATACAAATTTAATAAAAACACATGCAATCTTATCCAAATCTTCTAATATACAATCTACATGAAAAAGATGTAAATTTTAACTGAGGATATGAATCTTGATAAAAAGGATCTAATTGTGCTTAAAATATCCAAAAATGCAATTTTTTGAATTAAAATGAAAATTTTCTAAAAAGGAAACGTGCAATTTTCTATAAATATACGATAATACAATTAAAAAAAATAAAATTTTTGTAAAAATATGTAAGTAGCCTAAAAAATGCGATTTTAATCATGAATATGCGAATATGCAATTTTTTATCCTAAGCATGCAAAAAATAACCAATCCATTGAAATTGGTATATAAACTTGAAAAAGGACTCAAGTTAGTGACACTTTATATATAAAAAAAAATGATATATCATTCAATTTAGTGGAAATGTTAGTATAACATATTAACAAAAAAACCAACAAATGAATAGCTTAAAATAGAAAAAGCTTAAGCCAAAACTAAGAACCTACATAAAAAGTGAACAAAGTTAGTATAAGTTTTTTACTAACTTTATTTACACATTAAATAAAATAGCAAAAGCTACTAAAATAAAGAAACAATAAAAAAAAACCTCATAACTTACCTTAATCAACACATGAGTTGGATCTACAGGAAGAGGGCACTAGTAGATTTTGGTTGCGCGAGTCAGGTCTGGTTGCATGGGTTTGGTCGCTGGTCGCAAGGTTGAGTAGTAACCAATCCAACTTTGCATAGACAACTTCAGTGATCCCTTCAAGTAGGAACTTTGATTTTCGTGACTTTCTTATTGATAAAAGAGGGTCTAAACATGATGCCTTAGCTTGAAGTGGTGGTTTTAGAAGAGATCGTTGGTGGCAAATGGTGGTGGTATTTAGGTAGTGGCGAACAAGGATGTTTGAAATGGGTAGAAGGAATGACTGGGTTTTTGTTGATGAGGATTGTTTTAATGTGAGAGGTTTAGTGCTAGCAAGTGGTAGTAGTGGTATTTGATGGTGGTGGTTGACAGTAAGTTTTTGTATTGGTCCAAGAGTGGAGTACGGTCATGGATTGTGTTGCTGTGGTTGTAGGTTCGTATAGTTTGTGATCACTTGATGTTGAGTGGTTGTTTGCGTGTGTATATTGTGTAAGAGAGAGTAGGTGGGTTGCGAATGGTGTTTGACAGTCGTAGATGAAAGGGAATGGCTGGGTTTGTGTTTTTCTACTTAGATTTCCCCTTGATTTGATTTTGTGTGTTCAATTATATACAAAAACACATTTAGATTAGGCTTATCTATTCTTGATCAAATTACAACCAACATCTTCCTAAGCTAAACCCTAATTTTTTTTAATCCTAATTTGATCTTATAAATTTAAATCATTTAAGAGAAAATGTATCTTGATGAAGAAACAAATATATTTACATTAACATTTTATAATGATTTATCGATATCAAATCAAATTTGATAAAAAAGAAAATCAGATCTTGATGCATATGGGATTTACCGCGGGTTGGACGAACATAATGGCTATTCGTGGATTTGAGTCGGTATGAAGAACGAGAAGTAAAATAAGGGTTTCGAGTGTCAATTGTGTATGGATATCATGCACCAAGACACAAACACAATCAAGGGTTTAAGCTCGAAATTAGTTTAATATGACTTACGAATACTAAATGTTTCTTAGGATTCAAATAAGGATCAGATGCAACTTACTAACTGGCTCAAATGAGGGTTCACCACAAAATTAGGGTCAAGATTCATAAGAATGCGGGAAAGATTAAGGAGTTTAATCAACACTCAATAATCCGGCAATATTAGCTCAAGAGTAGCCTTGCTCAAAAAGGGGAAAGATTCCAAAATGCAGGAATATACTTTTCTGTCTATTGATGTCTATCTCCTTTTGATGTTTATAGATGTTGCTATTTATAGCAAGTCCTAAACCTTAGTGGCAAAACTATAAATAATGTACAAGGCCTTAAACCCTAAATAATTGGGCCCATAAATAAAATAAAGGAAAATAAATACAAGAATACAAAACTGTGCGTTTTACAAGAGAAGTCGGCATGCAATCATTTTGCATGTCCTGGAAAGAGTAGTATCCGAACCGGATGGGGTTGGCAGTTAGATGTACAGGTTTAGAAAGAAGTCCCTGAAGTCTTGTAGTGTTTGGTTGAGACACCAAAAAGGTCGACTCATAGTTGCTGAATCCTAGAATCAGTCGGCATAAGTTTTTTGGTGCTATGCCGAGTGGTTCTTTAGTCTTGAATACTTGGCCTTGTGATTTCTCAGCACCTTGGCTGACGATAGACTTGATGCCAAGTGTTTATTTTCCCACCTCTCGTCCTTTTGGTTGTAGCTCGGCTTCAATAAGTATTGATGGGCTTCGGCTTCGGATAGGTCTACCCCGACTTGGATATGGTCGGAGGTAGGGATGTTGGGGCTAGTCCGATACAACCACTTCGATACCTAAGTAAGTGAATGTTTAGATAAGACTGTAAGTGAGTAAGCTAGAATTATTAAAGCAAGTTAAAGAGTTTTTATAGTTCTTTCTTTTCCTTATTTATAGGCATATATTGGATACCTATTGTAATAAGTGATCATTGGTCATAAATCATGTGATAGCTCCTTAATTAAGCATATGCCTAAAAAACATGAGCAATGAGCGCTTATGTAATGAAGTCATGTGGAGCTACAATCGTCCGCACCACTTTTCAAATTCAAAGTAAGTAAATGGGTAGGTCAAGCCTTTAGGCCCATCGAATGAGCTAAGCCCAATGCAGTAATTTTTCAAATGGAGTTAAATTGAAGGCCTTAGTTAAGAATAGCACAACTTGATGGTTGATGTGTCAAGCATGCTTGTTGGGCAAAATTCTGCTATCAACATTTGTCCCCTAACTCCTATAGTCTACTATGGGAGTTAATAATAAGAATGACATTCAACTTGATCAATCAGTAGTTAGGAGGTTTAAGCCTATGATTTCCTAGAAGTTATAAAATTCCTTTTAGAGCTAATTTGCCATATTGTTATTAGCATCCTTATTTTTGACATTCAAAATGCATCGTATTTAGTTTTTGGTGAAAGGTCATAACCTTTTGGTATTCCTGTTCGTTCATTTTCTATGCAGGTATATGGGATAACTATTATGTCTACCATCATTGCATCATAAGGTTTATCAATTGCCGGTGATACGATGTCCCTTGGATATCTAGCCCTAAATATGTATCAACCATCCATACTAAGTCATCTAATCAATATTCATATCTTAATTAGCCATGCTTTAGACTTTTTAGGGGGAGAATTATTAGTATGCATGTGTAAAAGCCTTTTTTGATTCTGATTATCATTTTCTAGTTTTTACTCTTTGCATTTCTCTCTTTCGGAACTTTCTCCTGCAAATTCTTATCCAACCCTTAAGCAGCTTCCTTGTACAGTTGATTTTCAATAGTTAAATAAGTATGGTTTGAAGCGTCATTCATTCTCTTATTTCTATAGATTCTAAAGCAACTCTCTATGAGGCTACTTCTTTACCCAAAGAAGAACTAGTTTGGCCTTCTCATCTAGTAGTTCGATGGATAGTATAATAGAAAGGTGGGAAAAACTTTCCCGCATTGAAGCTTTACCTATGGACAGTTATCTTAATGATATGGAGGATAGATTAGCTGTCAGGTACTTATATAACAACGTTGTCTACAACATTGAATCTCTAGATAAAGTTGTGAGCAATACTATTAGGTCATTTGTATCGAAATATAACAAATATTGGCAAGATCTTCTTAATAAGTAGCACTTGCATAGGCTAAGAGAGGATGAAAGAGTTTGTTTTCCTATTGATCATAAGTTCCACTTATATTTGAAATACCTTGATTTTAAGTTGTGTCTTCTATTTTCTTTTTTTTTTCAAAAACGATTCTTCAACTATTTTCGTGTTGCTCAAAGTATGTTCTCTCCAAACACTTATAGCCTCCTTGACGCGTTGGAGATAATATGTGAGGAACTTGAGGTTAGAGCCATACCTCAATTGTTTAGGTATTTTTTCTTAATATAGAGGTAGCCGTACAATTGGTTTTATGGAGCAGCTTGGCATGGCTGCAAGTTTATTGATGGGTTGGAGTACAATCATAAATGGCATGATAAATACGTTTCCATTAGATCGAATAAGGAGTTGGATTTTTAGAATAAATGGACCGAGTCCATTTGAACTGAGGACATTAAGTTATTGCCAAATGATGCTGCTGTTACCAAGAAGATTAAAAATAGGTGAGGAAATAAAATGTTTTTTTTTTTTTTTTGGAATTCTGAGAGGATCATCTTTAGATATCAAAAGGGGGAGCCCATATTTTCTGATGACAAATGTACGCTTAACCTGCTATGTCAAGTTGAGCTATGGGCAAAAAGTCAATCTTCATAAATTATAGGGGTAGACTTGTTCCATTATTTCCCTCTTTTTACAACACTTTCTTTCCTATGTAGACATTAGTGTTAGAGATATAGACCCAAGATGTTTTTGGCCCAATTGGCCCAAGTTAAGGCCAAAAAACAAAAATTGGATAAGCAAGCTAACAAGGTTGTTGGTACCTAACCAACGATGTTGAAGAAGGTATCTAAGGAGCTGCTCATCAAGGAACCTATTGTCTAGAGGAAGGAAAAGGAAACTACTCGTCCGGGTGAAGGATGACTAGCAAAATAGATGGAGGCTATTGGAACTACTTAGCTTGAGGTACTTCTTATGTGATGGACAACATTTGGAAGGAGCTATCGAGGGAGCCCAGCTAGGTTATCACAGTTGATGATAATGTTAAGGCTATCTTATGGGAAGCTGTAGACTAGTCGATAGATTAGCTGACGTCGGTGTCGAGCCTTAAGAAAAGGTAGGGAAAAGAGCATGTCAACTAACCTCCATCTAAAAGAAGCAAAGGGATGGACGAGAGTACCAAAGAGGCTTTGAGGAATAAGGCTCCCGGCATCAAGTCTATTGAGTTTGTTTCTAACCGTGAGGTGGGTGAATATTTTGTACCGTATTGGAAGTATATAATCTTAGATATCGATTCTACTTTGAGCGATAGGACAAAGTCCTTAGCCTTAATGGAGGGTATTGTTTTGCCAAAGGATAAGGAGAATGTTAGGATGGACATAGATAGAGTTGGTGGTTGTAACAAAGGCTACATTGCTACCAAGTTGTATGATGTAAGTTCTATTGCAATTGCAATTTTCTTTGGTTCACAATATTGATTTTGTTGTTAACTCTTTATTGCTATATAGATTAATAGTCACATTTTAATGGCCTTAGATAAGGCCAAAGAGGAGATGAAGAAGGTATGTTCAGCTTTGCATTCATTATGATTTTGGGGTTGATTAATTCATTTAGTTTTGCATTCATTGTAGAAAGTGGAGGAAGGTAACAACTCCTTTAAGACAAACTATCGAGGCTAAAAATGCTAAAATGAAGGTTGAGATGGAGGACGAAAAGTTGAAGGAAGAGCTCTTAGCCAAAAACTTGGTACATTTACTAGTAGCTGATGAAGTCATGAGCCTAAAGGCCAAGATTGATGGGCATTTTAAGGAGGCTAAAGATCTAAAGGAGCAGCTTCGAGAGATAAGGGAGGAGTATTAAGGGGCTAGGAAAGATGCTTTCCACCATGAGCGAGAAGGAGGACAAGTTGAGGGTCCAAATTAAGAACTTAGAGATCAAGAACTCTAAACAAGAAACATGCATTACTGAACTAGAGGAGGTTGCGTAAAGGAAGCCTTTTGTTGAGGAAGCTTTATCAATAGTAACCCCTAGTCAGCAAATAAAAAGCTACTTCAAAAAATGTTCTTACAAAGCATCCAACTGGCCAGGGTGGAAATTTTGAAGTTTTACCCTGATTACAAACTATCATGTTTTGACTTCATCGATGTTGATAAAGAAGATGCTAACAGTGGTGATGATGAAGAGGTTCGCAAAGGAGAAGAGCGTGATGGTCAAGAGCAGGGTGACAATGAATAGGCTAGTATGGAGGCCCTTATGGATGCTAAAGAGCTTTCTATGAAGAGGACCCCTTATGTATGTAAAGAAACCTCCAGCTGCTTGAATAAAGCCTCTAGTGCTGATAAAGAAATCAGCTCCAACAAGGTCCCCTCAAGCTCCATCAATCAAGATCACAATTATGTGTAGTTTGAAAGAAAGAATATCCTAGACTCTTAAGGAGTCAATTGATTTATGTTCATTGTTTGTTATGATAAATTTTCCTAAAATTTAATTGAGGTCGGGATGCTGACCTTCCTGTTGTAATTAATCTTTACTTTGACATTTTTAGTTTATGGCATGTTTTATTTCACATACAATTAGTACTTCTCTCTTTTCATTGACATAACTAAAGGTAGTTTGTTGGTTGTGTAGGACTTGAACTTAAAACATTAAGGTTCATTTTCTAAAGTGCGTAGTTGCCTATTGGAGGCCATTTTGAGTTTACTAGCCTTGGTAGGTCGAAACTCCTTTTAAGGAAAGTTTAGCATCATTTGCCAAATAATATTAAGCTTGTTATCCAATGTTTGTAAGAACTTTTTAAGAATTAGTTCGTTTGTTGTGTAGCTAGAACTATATTAGTTTGTTAAATGTGTTAAGATCAAGAATAAAAATAATAACGAAGAGAGATGCTCATAAACTTAGAACAAATACTTCATATTGAACATAGCATAGTCCATTGCCTTATATTGTTTGGGAAGAAAAAGCAAATGCAAATATAAAACAGTATTGACAATACAGGATAATTATTTGAAATATAACTTGAGGTTTTCTGCATTCTATACAAAAGGTATGACCTTTCCATCCAGCCTTTCTAGTTAGTAGGCCTGGTCGCCTACAACTTCACAAACTCCTATTGAGTCCTCCCAATTTGCACTAAGCTTCCATTGACTAGCTTATATGCCAATTGCCTCCAATTTCCTACAATCCAGGTTTCTAGGTTGAAATACTTTTTGCTTCACTTTTTGATTATAGTACCTTGCCACCTTATGTTAATAGGCAGTAACTCTTGCTCTTGTGATGTTTCTTATTTTCTCAATTGTGTCCAAATTGGCCATTAGGTTGACCTAATTTGCCATGGTGTCAAACTTTTGCGTCCACAAATTAGGCAACTTTAACTCAATTGACAGAATAACTTCCAATCCAAAAGTAAACCTAAAATCGTCTCTCCTATCAAAGTCTTGTAGGGGTTCCTATACCTACATAAAATATTAGGCAATTCATCGATCCATCTACCTTTGGCTTGATCAACTCTTCTGTTCAAACTGTATAGGATAGTCTTGTTAATCGCTTCCACTTGTCCATTATTTTGGGGATAAGCCATTGAGGTATAGTTTAGCTAGATGCCGTGTTTTTCATAGAAAGCTTGGAACTCATCGTTGTTAAACCGTGGCCCATTGTTAGTTATTATCATGAAGGGAACCCTAAACCTTCATATGATAGAGTTGAAAACAAACGACTCAATCTGCTATTTTGTAATCTTTGCTGCTATTTTGTAATCTTTGCTACTATCTCGGCCTCTACCCATTTAGTGAAATAATCTACTACAACTATTATAAATTACTGTTGAGTAGTAGCCCTCGAGAAAGGCTCGAGTATATCTAGCTCCCATTGAGTGAAAGGCTAAAGGCTAGTTAGACAATGTAATTCAATAGAAGGTTTATGGCTCAAGGCCTCATGTTTAAACATTGCTGACATTGTTGTACAACAACCTTAGCATCTTCTTTCATAGTTGGCCAATAATAGCAGAGTCTTAGTGTACGGGTATACAGAGTCTGGGCTTTTACATGGTTGTTGCAAACTCCTCTGTACAATTTATAAAGAACTTAATGAGCATATTTCGATAAAAGACATCATAGGTAAGGTTGTGAGAGGTTGTGCTTATATAACTAATCATAAATCAGTATGTAATTTATGACTTGATATATCAACCTCTAAGCTTCTTTCTTATCTTAAGGTAAGACACCATCCTTCAAATGGTCAATACTTAGATCTATCCAAGACCTTTCTCTTGGGTAAGGAGTTAGTTTATAACTCTACCTGATCGTTTCCAAACTTTTACTAAAGAGGTATTCGATAAAGAGTTTGTCATTCAAGTCAGGAAGTATTGTATTGGCCAATTATGCAAGTTTGTTAGCAGCAATGTTCCTAATTCTTGGTATCTTCTCAATTATAAAGGATTGAAATTCTTCCACGAGCATTCATACTATTATGAAGTACTTGTTCATCACATCTTCCTTTGCTACATAGCTCCCTTTCACTTGATTCATAATCAGCTGCAAATCAGAGAAAACTTTGACTTTTTTGGCTCCAACTTCCCTTACTAATTTAAGGCCAACAATCAAGGCTTTATATTCAGCCTTATTATTACTGGCCATAAATTTGAATTTCGATACTTATTGAATTTTCACATTATGGGGTCCTTGTAAGATAAGGCCTACACCATAACCTTCCTTAGTGGAGGAACTGTCCATATATAAATTTCATGTGGGTTTCTTGATAATTTCTATGCTCTCCTCTTCTCCAGTGAACTTTGCCAAGAAATTTACCAAAACCTTAACATTTAGTACCGTTCTGGGCTTGTATTGTATACTATAGGAACTTAGCTCCATAGTATATTTCATCATTCTCCCTGAGGAATCTGGTCATTATAAGGCTTAGCGTAGAGGTTGATCGGTAACAATTATGATCTGATGAGCTTCAAAGTATAGTTTCAATTTTCTTGCTAAGATTACCATAGCTAAGAAAAAATTCTCAATCTTTGTGTAATTATGTTTTAGACCCTACAAGGCATGACTTACATAATGAATCGGCCCATGCTCCTTCCTTTCTATCCCAACAAGGACAAATGAAAAAGTTTGGCTACTAACTAATAAGTATAAAAATAGATCCTCCTTAGGTATAGGTGTTGAAAGGATTAGCAGTGATGCTAGAAACTCTTTTAACTCCTTAAATGTTGCCCTGCATTCATCAGTCCATGGGAACTCCTTTGGATTCTTCAAAACTTTGAAAAATTCTATGCACCTATCTACGCTCTTAGACATAAATCTATTTAGGGCTACTACCCACCCAATTAATTCTTGAACTTCTTTTATAGTGCTATGAGACTTTATGTTTCGTATTGCATCAATCTTCTTAGGATTCGCTTCGATGCTACGTTGAGTTACCGTATATCCCAAAAACTTGCCTGAGGTAGCCCCAAAAATGCATTTTTGTAGTTTAAGTTTCATGTTATACCTCCTCAAAGTATCAAACATCTGTTTAAGGTCGACAAGGTGCTAATCTTCCGCTTTACTTTTAACTATCGTGTCATTGATATAGACTTCAACATTGCGATGAATTTAGGGCTTAAATATTTTGATCACGAGCCTCTGATAGGTTATGTTGGAATTCTTTAGCCTAAAGGGCATCACTATATAGTAATAAGCCCCGAAATTCGTGCCGAACAACATGCGAACTTCAACATCATTTCCATCTTTATTTGATTGTAGCCAAAAGATACCTCCATGAAAGAGAGTAAGGCATTGCTCGATAGTCAAGTTAACCATCTACTTAATCCTTGGCAAAAGGAAATAATCTTTAGGATAGGCTTTGTTCAAGTCCGTGAAGTCTATATATATGCACCACTCACCATTCGACTTCTTGACTAGCATATAATTAGCTAGCTAAGTTAGATAAGGCTCTTTTCTTATGAATCTTACCTCCAATAACTTTTGAACCTCTTCTTCTATGGCTGTCAACCGTTCGGGGGTAAAGTGCCTTTGCTTTTACTAAACTATCTTTGCATTCATAGCAATCTGTAGTTTGTACGTCTTTACTTCTTTAAGGATGCCCGGCATATTCGAGGGAGTCCAAATAAAGACATTGGTGTTATCATAGAGAAACTTGATTAAGTCTCGATGGATGTTTGTTGGCAATGGTCTCCTTATCTTTGTTATATTTTTAGGTTATTCCCAAGTTGGACTTCCTTTACTTCTTCTTCAGCATTCTTAATGGTATCGAATTTCTTCTCCTAGTCAATCTCAATTTGAAAAACTTCTTCACACTGCAACACTATCAAATATAAGGATTTAGCTAGTTGCTAGTCTCCCTTCAATACTCTAACTTTGATGGGAGTAGGAAAATTTGCCTTGAGATTTGCAATTGAAGGGACCATTCCGAACAGATGCTAGCAAGGTTGGCCCATAATCATAATATAAGTGGACCAGCTCTTTACAACAAGGAAATCCACCTTG
The DNA here is from genome assembly GCA_024138005.1 of Lumnitzera racemosa. Taxonomy (NCBI): domain Eukaryota; kingdom Viridiplantae; phylum Streptophyta; class Magnoliopsida; order Myrtales; family Combretaceae; genus Lumnitzera; species Lumnitzera racemosa. The sequence goes on along the minus strand of JAMXBC010000008.1, from coordinate 82,306,079 downwards.
TCCTCCATAGTATTCTCATATTTAGTGAGCTTTATAGGTTAATAACTAAAAGCATATAGATTATAGTCATAAGATCTCAGTAGTGCCTAAATCTTTGGCTTCATTTCTTTCGAAGGCATGTTAGAAAATAATGCTCACCAAACTTCTAGTGTCAACTTAGATCTTTTTGACGTCAAAGTAGGTGATTCTTGCATTGATCACCTATGCATCATTGTAAGGCCTTTATACCACTTCAAAATCATCTTCTATAAAGTATATGGAATTGTCGATCTTAACTTTCTTTCCCTGTACATTGCAAGCATTATCACAATGTTAGCCAAGCTCAAAGAGCTAGACCGACCTAAGGTGGAAGATTACTAACAATGGTGTTTATTACACCATTTGGGGCTCTATTGTTACCTCCATGCTTCACCTCCCTCCTAGGTTGAAGAGGGTGCTCTGCATTTTCCTGCTTGTCTCTTTGTCTCTAAGCAAGCTACTCAATATTCTCGGCATCATGAGCAAGGAACTTGCCTAAATACCCTCATTAGATTGCATCCTTAATTGCATTTTTGAGTTGAATACACTCATCAGTATTATGGCCTCTTTCGTGATGAAAATCGTAATACTTGTTCGAATTTCTATGTGATGGATTTCCTCTCATCCGTTCTAGTTACTATAGTACTCCCTCTTGGTTAAGCGCTTCCATTAAAATATTGGAGATTGGACGATTGAGCGGGGTATGAACTAAATAGGTTTGGATGCGCGGCCTATTCTATTTGTTGCTACTTCCTTTTGAGAATTGATCATCACGTACAACAAATTGATCTCTTATGTTTTTCCTTTTATCATTCTTTCAATCTCCTTCATTTTGATTGGCATTACGCTAAGCTTTAATGTTATCTTCCCATTGACTATAGGATTTGGCTTAGCCTTAAATTCAACAAATGTCTTCAATTTGTTTTTTGCTAGAGATTTAAAGAAATGTCTATACATTTTGACTCCACCTATCACCGCGTTGAGAGCAACGCTCATGTCCAATTCTAAAATTTGAATCATCTTAACCATGAATCGAGCTAAATAGTCTTGAATGGACTCATTGGATCTTTACTTTATAGTATTAAGGATGGATGAGTCCTTGATAAGGAGTTTGCTTATAAGGAAGTGTTGCAAGAACACTTCTTCTAAATCCTCAAAACATGAAATCGTGTTTAGTTTCAAATGTTTGAACCAAGTACTCATAGCATTCTTTAACGTCGAAGGGAATTCTTGACAAGTCAAGGCATCACTTAAGTTAACTTAGCCTATGTGTGGTAGTACTCATGGTGATCCTCTGAGTCTCTTGTCCTACCATACATCTCGAATTATGGCAACTTAACATGCGGTGGTATTACTTCTTCAAAAATTTCAAGGATGAAAGGACTTCTCTTTATCTAGAATTGTCTATTGGTCGAAGCAGCAACGCTAACATGTGATGGTTCAATATGGTACGCTTTGTTGACTTTCTTGAGAGTAAGGGTCGAAGGTCTAAGTGTTACTCTAACCTGCTTTTTTGGTAATTTAGGTGAATGAATTGAATTATTAGAGTTAATGGCACTATACCTTTGTGCCCTTGATCCTGGATGGGTGAATTATTCTTACGGATAAAGTCTAGAATTTTATCATTTTTCCTATTGAGTTCTTGATTCTCCTTTGCTACGTTGGCGCAAAGTTGCTCTAACCTAGACAAACGTTGTTTGCTGGTATACTTACTTCCCCCTAAACACATTGAGGAGAAATGCTAGCACTTGTACTTTTAGTCATGTGTGTTTTTTCCATGTAGCAATTAGGTTTAAAATTAATGTTGCCAAATGTTGTTGGTTAATTTCAGTGTAAAAATCTAGTCTTACAAAAGTAAGAAGAAAAAGGTAAAGGGGGTACTGAGGCCAATTTAGCGTAACCACTTTGATGCCTAAGTAAGTGAGTATTTAGATAAGGCTATAAGTGAGTGAGTAAGCTAAAAGCATTAAAGAGTGTAAGAGAGTTCTTACGATACTTTCTTTCCCTTATTTATAGGCATGTATTGGATAGCTGTTGTAACAGGTGATCATATGATGGGGATCAAGGATCGATCATACGGTCCTAAGCTCGAAGGCTTTCTCAGGTGGTTCATCAAGTTGTCTGGAGAGAGTTAAGCGACGATAAGCAATGTATACCCCAGTCCGATTTGTTAAGCTACTTTGCTCTCCATACCATCCAAGAGACTACCGAGGTGATTAGCCGATGTGTTGAGCCAACCCCTCTGCAATACACCGGTCTAAATAGTAAATTTGGATACAACCATCTCTATAGTGATGAGGCTAAGCTAACAACTATCAAGAGTTGACCATTTGAGGTCGATCCCGAGTTTAAGTCATACCTGAGCCAACCCTTGTCTAGTCCTCGCATTCAAAGCTGCTAACCCATCGACGCTAACCAAACCTAACTAAGGCCTATTCTTGCATAGCTTGCAGCATTATTAGGACCATAGAATGAGTAGAATTATGCGCATGCTGTCCTTTTCTGACAATCATACTGTCTTTTTTAACAAAGGATATTCTTTTTGCACGATTTCATGTTTCTCCTATAAATTATTCTCCTTTTTCTTAGCAAGTATGGATCCATTTTTGTAATTTTCTATAATTTAGGACTTACCTTAACTAGGTACTATAAAGACTCGCATAACGTAATAGCTGCAACATCATCATATAGAGAATACACTGAACTTTTACTCCCTCTTAAGCTAAGTGTTCTTCTGCTTACTCTTAAGCTACTCTTATCTAGCTCATTGAGTGTAGATTGGTGGCGAGTGACCTTCGGCCATACTTGTATGTCATATCAAGTATGACTCGAGCTCGTGTGGGGCATTGGTGCATCATATCCATCATCAATGCACGAGAAACTTTGCTCACCTTTGACTATCATTCACTCTTCAAGCCATCTCGTTAGCCAAACCCACCCTATTGGTTACGCATGATATCAGGCCTATGTGTTCATTTATGAAATCCGTATCATCTTGGCATCAAAGCTTAACAACGTTTGAAGCTGGATTTTGCTACTATGTTCTTTAAGTGGTTTGTTACTACCCTCGTATGTTAACGGTTCCATTGTTAATCTTAGAGTTTAATAGTTGAGAAGTACTTTGTGCTTTGTCTTCCCCTGTTTTTTGATACACAAAATAAAGTGTGGTTGACTATTCGTTTGTTGTGTAATTGTCATGGTAATTGGAGTATCGATTATTGATTTTCAAGTTACATTATTAGACATTAGTTTTTGTAAAGTAACCATCAATGTCAAACTCAAGCATTTAAGGAACTTTAGGAAACCAAGAAAGTGGTACTAGACATGGCTAAGGGCAAGAAGGAAGCTTCACACCTCAGTCAGTAGGTAACTACTTGGATAGGCTTACAGACTTGGTAGCTAGTTTTGTGACTGTTATCCAAGAAGATAGACAACAAGCTAGAAATAGCTCCACTAAAGAACATGAGCAGCAAGAGTGAAGCAAGAGTCAGTTTGGCAAAGTTAATGCCCCTACTCGACCGCTTCGAGCTGAAGGAGTTGGTAGGGATGCTAGACGAAGCCTAGTGCTTAAATAGATTGAGGAAGAAGATGATGAAGTAGAAGAGTACTAAGAGCTTAAAGAAAGAAATGTACAAGCCCCTAGAGTCGAGGGATTAAGGATGCGTATCCCAAGTTTTTCTAGAAGTGGTGATACTGAAGACTACTTAGATTGGGTAGATGGGATTGAAAAGTAGTTTGAATGCCACGGCATACCCAATAATGCAAAGGTTAAACTTGTTGTATTGGAGTTCATTGGTTATACCGCCTTATGGTGGAAGAACTTGCTAGCCACCTGAAGAAAGGAAGGAGAATGAGAAATTAGGAGTTGGGATGAAATGAAAAGGGTTATGTAGAGAAGGTTTGTGCTAAGCTATTATTTTCAAGATACCTTCAAAAGTTTGCAAAAGTCTACGAGAGCTTAGATAAGGAGGGTTAAGTGTGGACACTTATGTTGAGGAGTTCCAAATGTTGATGAGTCGATGTAAGCCGTAAAGCTAGAGGACTGAACTATATCTCGATTCATCGGTAGATTGAAATATGAGATTGGGAATGTCCTAGAAACCCTAGATATTGGAACGATTGATGACGTGATCCAAACCACCCAGAGGATAGAAAGGCACTGAACAAGAAGGTTCTGACAAGCTGTCAACCGACTAGGTAGCAGTCAAACTATTCTGAGTAGACTAGTGTAAATGGAACCAAGTAAGGTTGTTGAGACTTAACCCATTCCAACTACCTGAGCTGGGGAGAAGGAACCTCTAAGGAAGTTCAAGAAGGCCTAAAGTTCAGGAAGGAAGATGAGTGAGATCAAGTGTTTTCAAATGCCAAGGATTTAGACACAGGGCTGCTTAATGTCTAAACAGGCGAATAATGGTAATTCGAGGTGAGGTGCCAACTGTTGAGGGTGACAGTACTGACGAAAAAATAAAGGAGCTGAAAGAGGAGGGATAGACTGAGCTGTTTGAGGAGGAAGTTATCTACAGTAAGGAAGACAACTTTATGCCTACCATTTTAGTGTTAAGGAGGACAATAAGTGTCAATTTTATACTTGAAGATGAATAGAGATAAAATCTCTTCCATATTAGATGTAAGACGAATAAATGATTATATAAGTTGATAGTTGATAGTAGGAGCTACACCATTGTTACCTCCACATTTATGGTCCAGCAGTTGAAATTGCTAACCATGCCCCACCTGAGGTCGTACTAACTTCATTGGCTTAGTGATAAGGTAGCCTTATAGATGAACAAACAGGTGTCTGTGCTAATATGCATTGGCAAATATCGAGACAAAGTGCTCTGTGATGTGTTGCCCATAAGTGTATCCTACATTCTACTTGGATGATCATGGATGTTTGATCAAGCAGTTATGTATGATGGAAGGAAGAATACATGTTCTATGGAGCATGAAGGCAGGAGGATGAAATTGAGTCCTATGACTACCGAGTAAGTAAAGGTCATGTAGTCCTAACTTAGCTAAACCTTGAAGAAAGAGGCTTTAGTATTGACTCAAGCTGAACTGGAGAGAGAGATGGAGCTCGAAGGACCAACTTATCTACTAATCTGAAGAATTTTGGAGTTGAGACTCGAGGAGAAGGAACTGCCTGTCAAAGTAAAAATCTTACTAGAAGAGTTTGTCGACCTGTTCCTAGATGAGCTATTGAAAGGTTTACCTCCCATCTAAGGCATCGAGCATGTGATCGACTTGTAGCCAGGAGCCACACTACTGAATAAGCTTGCCAATAGGATGAATCTTGAACAGGCCACTGAGTTACAGAAGTAAGTAGATGAGCTATTGAAGAAGGGGTATATATGCGAGTCCCTAAGCCCCTGTATTGTATCGACCTTGTTAATACCAAAGAAAGATGGTTCTTGGAGGATGTGTGTGGATAGCCAAGCAATCAATCAAATCACCATCAAGTATAGCTATCTCATACCTAGGCTTGATGACATGTTAGACGAATTAAGTGGAGTAAGAGTGTTCTCTAAGATCGACCTTAAATCTGGGTACCATCAGATTTGAATGTACAAGGGTAATGAGTGGAAGATCGCATTTAAGACCTGACATGGTTTATATGAATGGCTTGCAATGCCATTTGGACTGTCTAATGCATCAAGCACATTTATGCGCCTAATGAGTCATGTGCTCTAAGAATTACTAGGAAGGTTTGTCGTAGTATACTTTGATGACATTTTGGTATATAGCCTCGACCTAGAGACTTATGAAGAGCATCTCCAAAAAGTCTTTACAAAACTCCGAGCTGAACAGCTCTACGCCAATTTCAAGAAGTGTAGCTTTTTTCGATCTGAGGTGATCTTCTTGGGGTTTGTTGTGAGCGAAGGTGGCATCCGATTCAATGATGGGAAGACATAAATGATCATAGAATGGCCTGAGCTGACTTGTTCTATAGATGTAAGAAGTTTCTATGGCCTGGCATCGTTCTATTGCAGATTTATAAAGAATTTCAATACGGTTGTGGCCTTGCTTATTGAACTTTCTAAGAAGAGCATTGAATTTAGATGGGGAGAGAAAGAGGGGAGGAGTTTTAAGGAGGTAAAAGAGAGGCTAACTACAGCCCCCATCTTAGCTCTGCGAAGCTTTTACAAGGTATTCAAAATAGAGTGTGATGCATCTGGATTAGGCATAGGTGCTATGCTAATGCGAAAAGACCGACCTATTGCCTATTTTAGTGAGAAACTTTAAGGAGCTACACTCACTATTCTATTTATGATAAGGGGTTCTACTCCTTAATTCAAGCCCTAACAGTATAGCAACACTACCTGCTGTCCAAGGAGTTTGTGATCTACATCGATCACGAGTCCTTGAGGTATTTGAATAGCCAACCTAAACTATCTTGGAGACAAGCTAAGTAGATAGAGTTCAAGAAGGGTTTTTCTTATGTCATAAAATATAAGAATGGAAGAAACAATGTAGTGGTCGATGCCCTATCAAGACGACATATGATATGGATTCCATGGATAAACACACAGGCCCGATATCATGCGTAACCAAAAGGGTAGGTCCGGGCTGCGAGATGGCTTAAAGAGTAAATGATAGTCTAAGGTGAGCAAGGTTTCCTATACACCGACGATGGATATGATGCACCAATGTCTCATACGAGCTCAGGTCACACTTGATATGACATATAAGTAAGGCCAGGGGCTATGTGCCACTAGTCCATGCTCAATAGGTTAGATAAAAGTAGCTCAAGAGTAAGTAGAAGAACACTTAGCTTAAAAGGGAGTAAAAGTTCAGTGTATTCTCTATATGATAATGTTGTGGCTATTACATTATGAGAGCATTTATAGTACTTAGTTAGGATAAGTTTTAAATTATAGAAAATTACAGAAATGGATCCCTACTTGCTAAGAAAAAAGGAGACTAATTTACAAAGGAAATATGAAATCGTGTTGCTCATTCTATAGTCCCAATAACGCTGCGAGTCGTCCAAAGGTAAGCCTTGATTAGGTTTGGTCGGTGTCAATAGCTTTGATTGCACGGACTAGATAGGGGTTGGCTCAAGGTTAACTTAAACTTGGGATTGGCCTTAGATGGTTGGCTCCTGACAGTTGATAGCCTAGCCTCGGTATTATAGAGATGGTTGTATCCAGATTTGGTGTTTGGATTGGTATGTTGCTGAGGGTTTGGCTCGACATGTCGGATGATCACCTCAGTAATCTCTTAGATGGTGTGGAGAGCAAAGGAGCTTGGTAGATCGGACTAAGGTATACATTAGTCCTCGGCGCTTAACTCACCTCAGACAACTCGGCGAACCATTTGAGAAAGCCCTCAGGCTCAGGAGCACGTAATCGATCCTTGATTCCTTTCATCCCCTTTAGGTTGTTTAAGAATTGGGATCAAATCTGGTTCGGCTCTAAGTTGCTCCTCCTCAGGAGTGTGAGGTTAGAGATTGGCAATATTGAAGGAGTCTAAGACTCCATACCCTTTATGATAGGGATCAAGGATTGATTACGCACTCTTGAAGCCAAAGGCTTTCTCAGATGGTTTACCGAGTTGTCCAAGGTGAGTTAAGCGTCGAAAAGTAGTGTATACCCCAATTCGATCTGCTGAGCTACTTTGCTCTTTACACTATCCAAGAGACAACCAAGGTGATTAGCTGACATGTCGAGCTGACTCCTCTGTAACACACCAGTCCAAGCACCAAATTTGGATACAACCATCTCCATAATGCCGAGGATGAGCTAACAATTATCAGGAGTCAACCATTAGAGGCAATTCTCAAGTTTAAGTCATCCTTGAGCCAAACCCTGTCTAGTCTCTACAATCAGAGCTACCGACGCTAACTAGACCTAATTATGGCTTACCCCTGCGTGGCTGGCAGCATTATTAGGACCATAGAATGAGTAGAATTATGTGCATACTATCCTTTTTTTACAACCATACTATCCATTTTGACAAAGGATATTCTTTTTGCATGATTTTATGTTCCCCTTGTAAATTATTCTCCTTTTTATTAGCAAGTAGGGATCCATTTTTGTAATTTTCTATAATTTAGGACTTACCCTAATTAGGTATTATAAATATTAGCATAATGTAATAGCCGCAACATCATTATACAGAGAATACACTGAACTTTTACTCTCTTTTGAGCTAAGTGTTCTTTTGCTTAATCTTGAGCTACTCTTATTTGGCCCAGTGAACGTAGACCAGTAGCAAGTGACCTCTAGCTACACTTGTATATTATATCAAGTGTGACTAAAGCTCGTATGAGGCGTTGGTGCGTCATATCCATCTTCAGTGCACGGGAAACCCTGCTTACCTTTGACTATCAATCACTCTTAGAGCTATCTTATGGCTTGAACTCACCCTTTTGGTTACGTGTGATATCGGGCCTATGTGTTCATCCACGGAATCCGTATCACCATAGGTGATGGACTACGAGGCAGTTCCTTAATTAAGTACATAACTAAAGAATAGGAGTAGTAAGTGGTTATGTAATGAAGTTATGTAGAGCCACAACTATCTGCGCCACTTTTCAAATTCAAAGCAAGTAAATGGGTAGGCCATGCCCTTAGGCCATTAGATGAGCTAAGCCCAGTGCAGTAATTTGTCAAATGGAGCTAAATTGAAGGCCTCAGTTGAGAATAGTACAATTTGCAATGTTAAGGTTTTAAACAAGATTGCTAGGCAAAATTTTGCTATCTATAGATCCAAGTTTCTCTCTCTTTCCCTCTTCTTTCTCACACATTTTCTGAAGGGGTGAAGAAGAAGGTCATGTGCATAGTACGTGGTCATGGACCTAATGCAAAAAATGTCATGCGAGTGAGATTCAAACCTACGACTGATAAGGACCCATGTACACTTCTTACTAGCTAAGTTAGCTTTTTTCTTAAATATAATTGCAACCTATCTTTATTTATGCTCTACATCCCTGGGCTAGATTTATATTGGACCTTCAAACTCTAAACCCAATTCAATCTAATTTATTCTTGAAATAACCCGTACCCATAAGACAATTAAATAGTCAAAATATACAGGTTAATAGAATTTTTCAACTTAAGTTTAATTTAATAAATTCCAAGTCTTATTTCAATTAGCCTAATTAAAATTATTTTAAATTTCAAATTTCAAATTGAATAAAATGCCAATTTCATGGACTCAAATATTTTATCAGACTTTTCCTAAAATATTTTCTAATGAAGCCTAACTTCATGAAGACTCACAATTTATCAATTGCATATATATTTTTGAACTTTACTTGATCTAACCCTTGACTTAGACATTTTGTATTTTTATTTTTATTTTTATTTTTCTATATTTTTTTTATTTTTTTTTAAACAAATGGGATAGGGTGTTAGTACATTTGATACGTAATCTAAATGGGAAATTTTGTCCTCTAAAAAAGGAAATAGTGAATGAAGTGATTGTAAATTATGGAATTTTTCTATTTCTTTCTTTTTTAAGTCTAAGTAAGGTACTAATTACTAAGAAAATGGAATTTCCATTATAATTGCAAAAACCGTTGATAAAATTTTTGAATATTGTGCCACAAATTACTTTGGGCCTTGTTGATTTACTATGTGATGATTTTATTGAAAAAGATCGAGGCTATGGTATTTATTTCACTCAAGATTGGGTATCTTTACCAGGTTTTGTGCCATGACTTTTAGAGGTATTCATGTGTTGGCCTCTGCTTGCTCTAACTAAAATCTTTGGAGATGATTCTGTACTATAATTTGGCATAGGAACTTTAGGACACCTTTAGGGAAATGCACCGGGTGCCGTAGCTAAACGAGTGACTTTAGAAGCATGTGTACAAGTTTGTAATGAGGGACGTAATCTTGCTTTACCAACGGACCTAAAATGTAACTTACATGCAAACTTAAATCTTTGGGAAGTAAACTAGCCTTCAAATAATTACTCTCTATAAACAAAATGCCCTTGTAACCCACCTTACATTAATGGTAGCCATTGAGTAAGCGTTTAGTATAGTAGGCCTTAGTAACGATGATCGATAAGCCTTCCTTATTGTCCTTAATGTTGGAGCAAGCACCTACATTGAAGATTTGTACAAGGCAGTCTATAGAGAACAAGGGTAATATGGTTCATCAACTGAAGAGAATAAGTACTTCAACAATTGGAACAGGTTGTATAGAAGCCCAAGCTCAATCGTGACTTCTACTCTTAAGCATGCACCAATGTAAGGTGAGACTGAGTAACCATTATTTTTTTCTTTTCTCATTCAAAAATGTTTAGTCACCTAGTAAAATTATTTTTGTAATTATAAAAAAAAAAATGAAATGGTATGGTTTTTTTGAAAATTAGCGATTTACTCTTAGGCTTTTCAAAGTAACACTAATGAAAATTGTTTTTCTTGAAAAAAAAAATATAAATGGATAATCACATATACTCGGTGTTTTTTACCTAATTTAAAATGGACCAATACATTGAATATTTTCTAAAAAAAATACTGAATTATGGTTGTTTGATTTTTACTAGTGAATACGTAAGTGCCTTCGGGATAACCTTAAAAGTAACAAATTTTTTTCCCCCACTACCCTAATTTCTTTATGTGTGAATTGTGAAGTAACCTTTTTGTATCATTATAGATTGCACTATAATTTATATTTTTGTTTAGTATCTATACTCTGATCTGAGAAATAATACTTTATAATATATAATAAAAAAATTACAATTTACAGTTACCTTGTAATTTATTTCTTTGCATATTGACAATATATTTCGAGATTCTGATAAGAAGTCTTCCTACTTTACAAATTCTATCCTTTGGCTAATCTTAATTCTTACTCAATATTGTATATAACATCAAACTTACGGGTCCAAATCAATTATTTCGGAATGGGAAAAAATTGAACTGAGAATAAAAGTGAATCATTCATGCATTAACGGCATCACTACATGTCAACATAAAGATTTAGAATTATTTGGAAAAAAAAAAGAAATATGTGAGTAGACAACAAATTATCTATAGTAATTGATGGAAATGTGAGGAAAAAAGAAAAAAAAATAGAAAATAGAAAAAACAAAGCACACTGCCGGTTTGGTTGAATCGGCCTAAGCCTTTAGTCCTAAGGGCTAGACCTAGTTCACTCAATCGTAAGCTTGTGAATTAGTGGTTCAGGGCCATTTGCGGCACGTGCCTTTAGGTTTAAACATACATTTGTATGCCATAAGGCTTGTAATATTGGTTTTATCAAAGGATGTAGACCATTTCTTAGGTTGGATTGTTGTTATTTTAAAGGCCAATATGGTGGTGTAGTTGAAAAGGAGTTTAAAGATAGTTAGGAGTGGTTTTTGCAAGGACTTCAAGAGGTTTTAGGTTTGAATTATAAAGGATTTGCGCTTTACTTCATGAGTGACAAACAAAAGATATAACCCAATCAGTGTATTCTTATTGTTATAATAAACTTGTAATATTTAATTTTTTTTTTCTAATGACTACTTTGACAATTTATACTAAGTAGGGCTTATCTGATGCAATCATGACTACTTTTCCATTGGCTCAATACAGGGACTACTATTGACATATCTATAAGAACATCAAGGCTAAGCGTTCTAACTTAGTTCTTAAAGTTGATTTTTGAAACACTACTAAAACATATACTAAGTGGGATCATAATTCATAAGGTTGCCATAGGGCAATTGTAGATCCATGATAAGGACACTTATGAATGGTTCTCAAAAATAGGAGTTGGACAGCAGGTAGGGCTTACATTCAACCCAATGTGCAAGGTGGATCATGTTACAAATAACATGATAGAGAGTTTCAACAATTAGGTCGGTAAGATATGCAATAAGCCAATTATTCAACTATTTGAGGCAATCAGATTAAAGGTTGCATGAAGACTTCAACATTGATACCAGCAAGGGTATACTTATTAAACATAAGTATGTGAACATGTTAGAATGCAACTAGATATAATTTTAGTTGAAGCTCCATCTTGTAGGATTACACTAGCTGGTAAGGGAGAATTTCAAGTTTATGAAGGAAGTAAAAACTTTGTGGTGAATTTAGGAACTTGGTTTTGTGATTGCCTTAACTAGGAACACACTGGACTTTCATGCTAACTTGCTAGGACAAGTTTGATATGAAGGCAAACATCGAAGACTACTGCTATGCATGCCTCCTCAAAGAGAGATATTTAAATTTATACGACTATAATTCATCCATTGCTAGACATTAGCACCATTGAGCTAACTATGAAAGTACTCCCCTGGTATCTATACTACCTTCTAGGAAGACTAAGAAAAGATAGGAGGAAAGAGCTAAATGAGGTTGGAGTTAGGAGCTCAAGTTAAAAGAAGAGAATACCGAGATGTACTAATTGTCATTGATTAGGTCACTATTTGCGTGCATGTCAACGTGCACTAGTAAGAGATAAGGAGGTGAAGAAGGTATATCTATCTTGTCCACTGACTTCAATTTAACATTTTGATGATTGCTGGATTCATAATTTGTAACTTTAATTTATTACATCATTGAGTATTAATAGGAAATATTTAGTTAGGTTGATTTTATTCTTGAATTAATGTTGTTTTCAATACTGAATGCATATGTAGTAGAGAAAATGCATGTATTTAGGTTTGTAGATTAGTTGTGATATGCTCTAAGCATAGTTGTTACCAAGGGAGGAACGAAACTAACAAAGGAAATTAATTACTTTTAATTTGCAATGAACATTATTGGAGTTTAGATTTATACTAGAAGGATATTTAATGTATGCTAATGTAATAATAGTGTTGTTCCTTTGAAAGTTTAAAGTTTTCTATGACCATTCTTATTCCATACTTGTGTAGAGGCAAAGAGGGAATGGTGCCCCACAATTATCTGGTGCGTCTACTTTCACCCAATGAAGGTACTTTAACGGAGATTGAAATGGTATTGAAAAAAAAAGGTATAATCCATTGTTAACATGTACTATCTTCTTATTTTGTTCACTAAAAGTGTTAATATTTTGTTATTTATCCTTTCCATTTCTATTTAAAAGAAAAAATAGAGAAGTAAACAATACGAATAAGCTACTCACCATAGCGTAGATGTTACTTAAGCAAGTCAAAGTAATCCCTCCTAGAAGCCCCATGGGCTAGGCTTCTTTTGCTCATGTAAGGCCTAATGAGCCCTCTCCTCCTTTTGTTTCAATAAGGTCAATTCTTTCCTAGGGGAATTCTACACTTAGCATAAGTGGCACCTTTCAATGTAGGGTGGCTCCATAAAGCACAAGCAGTAGAGTATGTCTAAGGTGTTTACCTTTCAATGCACCAAGATAGATTAATTTAAGACCAATAGTTCATTGTTCTGGCACGTAATATGCTACCAATGTTGTTGGAAAGTGTGGAATACGTTGTTAAAAGGAACTCAGAGCATGTATTAAGATATGATAACTTAGATATCGAGATGGTTGGCTTAAAGGGACTAACCACTTCGTATTATGTTACTAAGAGAGGGTGTTTCATTATCAAGAGCCCCGTAAAATGAAGATTTGAATTGTGCAATCACTTCGTCTTTTTTTTTGTGTAGTGAATGTTGTTAGGGTCTCATTTTATGTAATGAAATAGTTAGGAAACATTTTTCTTATAATAGTAGTGAACTTGCTTTTTTTTTTAGTAGTAATGTAATTAATTGCATAGTTATCAAATGGGTATGGCATGAATAGTGGCAATAGTAGGATACTTGCATGAGTATGTATATAGAAGTGCAATTTGTTTATGTTCGGCATCTAAGCATCTTGTTGTAGTTTCCTTATAGTGAGATGATCTACTTTGGTTATTCTTCGATGTTTTATTTTATGTTCTATCAATGCTATCATGAATCCTTAGTTCGGTTTAGAGCAACATAAGTAGTAATTGCTAGTGCTAGGTAACCCATGATTGCTTCGAAATATCTGATTTTACAGACTTTATATACAGTCCCCTTAATGAGTATCTTAATTGACATTTTTAATTGGAAGAACATGTAACCTGTTGTTTTTCACAACAAGAAGGATTATTTTGGTGATATTAGATATAATAAATTTAGCAATCCCTCCCTTTCATATGAACTACAAAGACATACTAGTTGCCAAATATAAATAGCTACCAAGAACATTTTCAAGGTAAATGTTATGTTTTTGTCCTAAATGCTCTTTGACACCAATTCTAAGTATTTACCTTTTGTCTATTTTTTTTATCTCCATGCAATAGCATGCAATTGACAATGACGAACCATATCACAAAGCTTGAATAACAAAAGCACAACCTAGTAGGATCTAGTTCTAGTAAGGATAGAAGATTGTATGAATATCAAGTAACATATTTTCAAGCTTTGATTATTTAGTGGTTTGCCTTAGACTTTTATTTGGTTTTGTGTTCTTTTAGAATGTTGATTATATATTATTATATTAAATGTAGCTCATTTTGCTACTTTTGGCTTTGATTTTTCAAATACAAGCATTTGGTTGATGCCATTAGATGATAATTGTTGGGGATTATAGACCTCTCATGTTCGTATGTTCATGTCTTACACAAGTTACTGACTAGAGATGTCCACTTTTTTGGATTATTTCAATTATATTCAGTTTTAGATTTAATCCAATATAATTCTATGTTTATGATAGTTATATTTGCTATAACATAAATTTACTCTTTTTTTCTATTTACCAACACATTTTGATAGGAATCAACCTTTGACCCTCCTAAAGAATTTGTTGACCATATTCAAACCCAAGTTGACCTATTCAACATAAGGCTGAGTTGTTGGCAGAAGGCCGAGAAGAGGAAGGAAAATAGATTGACAATAGCACTACTAACTTATCAAAGGATAAGAGATAGATCAGCCAAGGTCCTATAACTAGAGACCAACTCGGCACAAAGCCGAGAACCCTTTGTTAAGCAACCTTTATGTTTGGTAATTGTAAATCAACCTCACTGGTAGCTCAGCTAAGCATTATAGGATTTCAACGACCCCACCTCAAGCTTGGACATCCAATTATTGACCTCACCTGATTCAGATTTGACCCATTTCGGGACAACTTAGACAATTTGTACGTCGACTTTCTTATTAAACATACAGTTTTGTATAGTTTGTAAATTATTTTCTTGTTTTAGTTTGTAGGCTTACTTTAAGGTTTAAGGCCTATATTTTTTACGATTTTGCCACTAAGGTTTTAGGATTTACTATAAATAGAAATATTTTGTAAGTAGCAGTAGCTTTTGTCACCTTATCTTCAATATCAAGAATACATATTTAGAGAATTGTCTCTTGTATACTTATTAAGCTTGTGCTTGATTTTTTAGTGTTGTTTGCACTTTAATCTTTCTTGCATTATTATTAATTTTCAAAAGATGGTAGTGAACCTTTCATTTGAGCGAGTTTGTGATGAAGAATACTAGGCTAAACTCAAGAGGGGGTGAGTTGAGTTTATAGACAAATTGCAATTCTTTTCTGATATAAACAACTAAATGCAATAATAAGAGTAATCAAAGAAACAATAGAACAATAATAAGAGTAATCAAAGTAACAATAGAACAATAATAAGAGTAATCAAAGTAACAATAAAACAATAATAAGTGCAGAAATTAACAAAAATAGGGATAAATAAGATCAAGCCCGGATATAACGTGAAGTTCGGACTGCCCCCTAGTCTCTACGGACACACAATGCCTCCAACCAAGGACTTTATACCACTTTATTGATTTCCCAATCCAAGCTCCAAGAGCTACACAAACACAAACTTAATTACACAAGTTGTACACTTACAACTCTCAACACAAATCACAATCACAATTCTCAACACAAAACTCAATCTCAAGAATTATTGGTGTAGTGCTTTTAACTCTCAATACTTGCAACTAATAGCTTACAAGCACTACACTTCAAATCTCTCTAAATATTAGTAATTTATGGTATAAGAGGCGATAAGCATTATAGACAACAAGAATACAAGAGAATGTTGAAATATTGCAGCAAAAGATCAGTTTTCTACTATCCTTGGTCGGGTTATTGAGCATTTATATCATCCCATTCAATTCTTCTCATTACAATGCATTAAATGCTCTAACGGCTAGTTGTATCAGACTTACTAGCATGCCAGTACTTTGATCTATTGGCAAGGCGATAAAATTTACTCTACCGGTAAGTGAACCGGCAAGCCGGTTCTTCTAGGTCAGTAAGCTTTTCTTTGTGTTTTCCAAGGCTTTATACCATCAACCTGGTTCTTCCTTGAGCCGTCAACCCAGTAGGCCAAATATTACCTGAAAATTCTTTTAACACACAACAAACGAATACTCTTTGCAATATAACTTTAAGATTATTTGATCACCACTTTAAAAGATTAAATTTTTTATAGAGATAATTGATATATTTAATCATTAAGCAAGCTAATTCAACTTATTCAATTATCTAAAAAATAATCAAATAATACTTAGTTTAATCATCCACTTGTTTTGTTTTTTTCAAAAACAATAAGTTTAATTATATACTTTTTATTTTGTTCTCATCAAAATCAAATAATGAACCCTTGGTTCAGCAATCTCCCCCTTTTTGATGAGGAAAAAACTCTCATACTTTAAATGCTCTCCCTTAATCTAATACTCCCCTTCAATCTAATGCTCCCCTCAATTTAGCACTCGATTTTAAGATATTTGATAATTGAATAAGATCAAGTGAGTGCTTGCAAAATGAGAGTATATTGATGTGCCAAAGAACCAAGTCTCACTTCTTAATAACTTCACATAGAGAATGTATCAAACTTTCAAAGAATCAAGATATGCCAAAGTTATAGGATCAACATTATCTTTTGAGTAACTATTATCAATTCAATGTAATACACATTTTAACATTCTAAAAACTTGAATATTTCTCCCCCTTAGCCTTATCAAAAAGAGGAAGATCTAAGTGGTGAAGAAGGAAGAGGATTCAAGTTGAAATTTCGGCATAATCCCAGCTTAAGCCTTAGGATATGCTCCCTACAAAAGTGAAATCAAAGAAACTAAAAAACCATGCCAAATAAAATCTCCAAAACAAATTCATTAAGATTATCCCATACTACATCAAATATTCAAATATGCATGAAATTCAAATCAAGCTAGTTTGACCACTACAACATCATTTAGGGATGAAAATAAACATGTGAGACCTAGTTTTGGGCATGGAAACCAATGCATAATTCATTTGTGCATATATCAATTTAGTTGCTTATGAAGGACTTCAAGTGTACCCAAATCATGCTAAACACTATTTTTATGTATGAAATCTATATGAGCATGTTTCTTAGGTCTACTTGAGTGTGAAAAGCTGATATCTCAACAACATTGTAAGATTTAACAAGAATTAAGTCATTAGTTGCTAGAAAGTTCACTATTAAGCCATGTAAATGTATGAATGACTAATTTTGAGCAACGAGGCTTAGTTATCACAAATCAATACTTCAAGTAAGTTTCATCATCATGTTCAAGCATGTTGGAAGGAAAATATTACAAGAAGGATTTGGAAATTCTAAAATCACCACTTGAAATCATCAAAATCAATCATTAAAGACAAATTGAGCTTAATGTCACACATACATACTAAGTCAAGTTCATGATAATTTGGCATTCTAAACAAGTTTCAATGGTATCTATAGATATGAGGGTAGCATGATTAAGACATATAGCTTACAAATAGACAACATGATCATATGACTTCCTAAACAACAATAAGAGCCTAATTTGAGTCTAAAAGAGTCAAATTTGCACAAAAACAAAAGTTAGCCAACTTAATCATTTAACCACAATCTATGGACAAAATTAAACATGTGGGAATTGGATTTAAACACGGAAATTGAAACATGGCAAAATTGTGTGCACATGATTCTAAGTATTCATGAGAAACTTTAAATGTGCACAAAAAGTATGATATTTGCAATTATCTATTCTAAGCAAGATTTATTTGTACATTATGACATGATGAGAGTTTAAGCATAGCTTGTAAAGCTAGTAATTGCAAAAACACTAGTTAAATCCCTAAATACTTATTTGAGCTTAAATATGGTTGAGGATATATCAATTATGCATAGCTTCATAATCAAATCAAGCCAACCATTCAACCATAAAATATTAGTATATTTAAACATGTGGGAGCTAACATTTGACATTAAAATCAAGAGATGGTAGATATGTGCACAAGGAAGCCTTAAGCAAATGAAGAGAACTTTAAGTGTATACAAAATATGTTAGTTATTATATGAAGACTACTTGAATGAATTTCTTGAATCAAATACCATATTGGAGGCACTTCGAATTTTCTTTGAGCATTCTCCATTCAAGTTTCTTAAGTTGCTCCCACTTGAAGTTCATACAAAAACATGTGATTGCTTTTTTAGTACCCATGTGAGTTTGGGTCCTTTATGGTTAGTTATAATAATATATCCTTATCCTTTTGGAACCTAAGCTATTTTATCTTTATGATTCATATCGGTATTACGACGTATTGTATACGTATATGTAATATTGCCATATCTACCACAATAGTTACAAGTTTTAGTTATTATTTTTACAAAGTGACTTTTGTAAGACTTATAAATATATTCCTTACTATAGCCTATTCCAGTTTTGTTCAATCCTTGCCTTTGAGAGCCAAGGAGTTTATCTAAATTCTTTTCTCCATTCACAAACTTGGCTATAATTTGTTTTGAATCATCTAGGCTAGACTTCAAGGTAGCATTTTGAATTTGAAGCTCTCCTAGCCTATTAACCATATTATCCTCATTTTTCATACTATCAACTTTTGTTTCAAGAGAGTTGCACTTTTCTTTCAATTGATCATTTTCCTTAGCCAACTCCTCATTCCTAAGATTTAAGGCTTCATTGTTTCTATTTAATTTATCAACTTCTAATCTTAAGTGTTCATTATCCTCCTCTAAACTTTCTTTGACATCATTCACTTTATTATATTCATTTCTAAATAAATCAAATTCACTTCCTATTTCAATCATCATTTGTTTCATCATTTTGTTCTTATTTGGAGCCTTAATAAATTCCTTAAATAACTCATCATACATATTTTTTAGCTAATCAAATGAAGAATTACTAGAAGTAGAACATACTTCATTGTCCATTATCATAAAGCACATTTCTCCTTTTGAATCACTTAAATCACTCCAAGTTACCATCATAGCCATTTTCCTTGCTCTTTTCTTGGCCTTCTTAAGATCCGGATAATATTGTTGAATGTAACCCAGTTTTTGGCAATTATAGCACTTGATTACTTCCTTCTTCTCCTTCCTTGACCGAGATATGTTTTTATCCTTATCTTTTGCCAATTTCCTATTGAACTTCATAAATTTCTTAAAATTTCTTGTGATCATTCCCACATCATCATCATCATCATCACTACTAGAGCTATCTTTGGTTGCTTTTAAAGCAATTGCTTTCTTCTTAGATTCCTCTTCTTGTTTTTTAACCATCTCATGAGTTTTAAGAGTTCCAAGAAGTTTCTATTTTGGCATTGTGTTAAGATCATGAGCTTCCTCAATCACGATTCTCTTAGCTTCCCAATATCTTGGCAAAGACCTAAGAATTTTAGAATTTATTTCAATATTAGTAAATGTCTTTCCAAGAACACTCAAAGGATTGATGATATTGATGAATCTATTATGCATTTCATCAATAGTTTCATTTGGATCCATTCTAAAGTTTTCAAATTGTCCACATAATAAGCTTATCTTTGTATCCCTTACTCGGTTAGTTCCTTCATATGTACCTTTTAATTCTTCCCAAATTTCCTTAGCACTCGCACATATACAAACTCTATTAAAGTTCTTTTCATTAATAGCACAATGCAAGATATTCATAGCTATTTCATTTAAGTCTAACAACTTCCAATCATTATCGGTATAATTATCTTCTTCCTTGCCTTCTATCTTGAATGGTCCCTTATCCACTACTTACCATAATAGTCTATTTTGTGCTTTTAAGAATATACTCATTCTACATTTTCAATAAGGATCTCGATTAAGAATGGTAGTCTATTTATAGCTTACCCTTCCATAAAGCTTAGTATATTAAATGCCATGACCTTTACTCTAATGAGTGGTTAAGCAAGTGATTAGAGACTAACTCTGATACCAATTAAATAACACTAGGCTAAACTCAAGAGGAGGAGGGGGGTAAATTGAGTTTACGGACAAATTGCAATTCTTTTCCAATATAAACAACTAAATGCAATAATAAGAGTAATCAAAGCAATAATAGAACAATAATAAGTGAGAAAATTAAAAGAGATAGGGATAAAAAAGATCAAGCCCGGATATAACATAGAGTTCGGACTGCTCCTAAGTCTCCATAGACATATAATGCCTCCAACCAAGGACTTCACACCACTTTATTAATTTCTCAATTCAAGCTCCAAGAGCTACACAAACACAAACTTGATTACACAAGTTTCACACTCACAACTCTCAACACAAATCACAATCTCAACTCTTAACACAAAACTCAATCTCAAGAATTATTGGTGTAGTGCTTTTAACTCTCAATACTTGCAACTAATAGCTCATAAGCAATATACTTCAAATCTCTCTAAATATTAGCAATTTATGGTACAAGAGACAATAAGAATTATAGACAACAAGAATACAAGAGAATGTTGAAATATTGCAGCAAAAGATCAATTTTTTACTGTCCTTGGTTGGGTTGTTGAGAATTTATATCATCCCATTCAATTCTTCTCGTTACAATGCATTAAATGCTCTAACGACTATTTGTATCAGACTTACCCGCATGCCGATACTCTGATGTATTGGCAAGTAGGTAAAATTTACTCTACCAGCAAGTAAACCAACAAGCTAGTTCTTCCAGGTCAGTGAGCTTTTCTTTGTGTTTTCTTGGGCTTTATACTATTAACCTGGTTCTCCCTTGAGCCGTCAACCCAGTAGGCCAAATATCACCTGAAAATTCTTTTAACACACAACAAACGAATACTCTTTGCAATATAACTTCAAGATCATTTGATCACCACTTTAAAAGATTAAATTTCTTATAGAGATAATTGATATATTTAATCATTAAGTAAGCTAATTGAACTTATTTAATTATCTAAAAAATAATGAAATAATACTTAGTTTAATCATCCACTTGCTTTGTTTTCTTCAAAAACAATAAGTTTAATTATATACTTTTTGTTTTGTTCTCATCAAAATCAAATAATGAACCCTAGATTCAACACATGAGTTACATCTAACCCTCATTTGAACCCAAGTGCTGATTTAGTGTTCATGAGTCATATCGAACCCTATTTCAAGCTCAACCTCTTATTTATGTTTGTGTTTGTGTTTGTGTTTTGGTGTATGATATCCATTCAAATTCACATTCAAAAACCCTTATTCACTAACCTAAACCACATCATTTAACTCCTACATACCCACCCATGGAATTTGTATCTGTTGCATTTTATGCTTACTCTATTAATTTTTAGTCTTTAGGTGTTGTTCCTTATCATCTTGGAAGTAGAGCATTTTATGAGACACGTATACTAGTTTTCATCAAGTTCAATCTGATGGGCTTGTTATTTCCTATTGATTTTTGTTGTTCTATAGTATAGTTCTTGTTCATGGTTGTAGTCTTGGTGTTATGTTGTTTGTGTTGGGTTGTTAGGTCGTATAGTAGTAATTTTAGTAGTTTCTTCTGGTTATAGTATATTCTTAGTAGTATTGCAATAGCTATCGTAGTGTCTATCAATCGTGGGTAGTTGTAGAAATTGTAGGTATAGGGGTTCTAGTTTGAGCTGAGTTGAGTGTTCTTAGTGTTTGCTAAAATTCTCTAGTAAAAACTTTGTGTGAACAAGAATGTTGGAAGATAGTGTCAACATTACTAGTAATAGTCTTCGTGGTAGCTTGACAAGACGTGTTGATAACTTAGAATATCATATTCAAAATCTCACAGACTCTATTTAAGAACTTAATGGATAAGTGAGAGGCCACAGACGTGCTTGCTAAGATGAAATATGAGATCGAGTTTCAACTAGTGAGAGTGACTCAAATGAGCTTGAGAATGATTTGCAATAGCCTAAACAAGCTGTCAAGTCACACAGAAAAGAAAACTGACCTAAACCAAGGCGAAGCAATGATGAGAATAGTTTCTCTGAGGAGAATCAACGTGCTCGAAGAAGAGAGCAAGAGCCAAGAAGAGATCTGATCGAGCAAAACTCCAATGATAGTAGCAAATTCGAGGTTAATTGACCAGATCAAAATAGGAAGGATGAGCTTCAAATTAATAGCATAAGACTTAAGAACATCATGCTTAAACTATTGACCTTCAATGGTAGTAGCTATCCTAAAGAGTTCCTCGACTGGGTTTCTTAAGTTGAGAAACTACTTGAATGCTATGAGTGTCATGATAGAACTAAGGTCAAGTTGGCTTCATTATCCCTTTTTGAGTACGCAAGTTTATGGTGGATAAGTTGATTGCTAAGCAAGATGTCGAAGGAGAAGAGCCGATATGAAATTAGAGGCTCCTAAGGCATTTGATGAATAAGCGATTTGTATTAACCTATTTCAAGTAAGAAATGCTTCATGACTTCCAACACCTAAGACAAGGTCAAAACATTATAAAGGAATACTTGCAAGAATTCGAGGTCTTGATGTTTAGATGTGAGATTATTGAGCCTCAAGATCAAACTATTGCTAAGTTCTCAAGCAAACTTCGATATGACATTGCCAATGTGGTCGAGTTGTAGTTGTTAAATTGATTAGATGAGCTAATTAACCTGTTCTTGAGAGTCGAATGTCAGAGGAGAAGAAGGTACCAAAGGTCAACTACCCGACCTCAACATGGTTGCCTTGAGCCAGAAAGGTATGTTGAGAAGAAAAGGCTAGAGAAGAAGATGGAGAAAGGAGAGTTTAGCCAAACTAACTTAGTAGAGATGAGGAAAGTAGAGAGGGAAAAAGTGCCCGATACCAAGATTTAAGGAGTTAAATGCTTCAAGTGCTTAAGGTGTGAACATATTGCCTCCTAATGTCCAAACAAAAGAGTTGTGGTCTTGAAAGGCGAGGGACCTAATACTCAAGTAGAAAGCTAGAGTGGCAAGAGCTCAAAAGACGAAAAGGCAACAATAAACATCTATCTTGAGATGGGAGAATTCTTAGCCATGATGAGTTGATGCACCAGCCTAAAAGAAGACCCTGGCTAGAGAGAGAACTTGTTCCAGATCGGATGTTTGGTGAATGTGAAGACTTATTCCTTAGCAGTTGATAGAGGAAGCTGCATTAACATCATTTCTGCCGAACTAGTCGCAAGAATGAAATTGTTAACCTTCCCTCATCCTTGACCTTATGGATTGAAGTGGTTCAATAATAAGGGAATGGTCTACGTATAATAAAAAGCTTGGATACCCTTCAACACAAGGCAATATGAGGATGAGATGGATGTTAATGTAGTTCCAATGAGTGTTGCTCATCTCATATAAGGCCAACCTTAGGAATATGATCAAAGAGTGATCCATTATGGCTTCCACAACACTTATGCTATTTAAAAGGATGGGAAGAGCTATTGTTTGACCCCTATAAGTGTTGACGAAATCCAGAACAGCTCGATGCCTATGGTGAAGAAGAAGGGAAAGAAGAGCTCGTTTGGCATCTAAGCCTATGCTTATAATCTACAACTAAGGACGTCTTCTTTTTGAGTCGGCAATGACGATAGGAATCGGCCTTTAACATTCCTAAGGACTTCGTTGACTTGTTTTAGGCCCAGACCAACCTATTCAAAATATGGCTAAGTTGTTGCCATAAGGCCAAGAAGAGGAAGGAAAATAGATTGACAATAACACTATTGACCTATCAAAGGACATGAGACCGATTAGTTGAGGTCTTGCAACTAGAGACCAACTTGAGATAAAGCTAAAAACCCCTTACCAAGCAACCTTTATGTTTGACAACTATGGGCCAACCACACTGGTAGCTCAGCTAAACCTTCTAGGATTTCAACGACCCCACCCTGTTCAGATCCAACCCATTTAAAAACAACTTGGATAACTAACATTCTTATTAAACGCACAATTTTGTATAGTTTGTAATCTATCTTCTTGTTTTAGTTTGTGGGCCTACTTTAGTGACACGGATTATATGGCTCAATGTGTGTACGCAGTAGACTAGAACCAAGATGGGTATTCGGGGTTCACTTGGGAATGAGGAGTAGTAAGTAAAATGAAGGCTTTGAATGTGAATGTAGATAGATGTTATGCACCAAGACACAAATACAATTAGGGGTTGAGCTTAAAATAGGGTTTGATATAACTCACAAACACTAAATGTCACTTAAGGTGTCAAATGGGGTTTAGTTACAACTCACTAACTTGCTCAAATGAGGAGTTCACTACAATCTTGAGGTCAAGATTGATAAGAACATAAGAAAAATTAAAGAGTTAATTGACACTCAATAATTTGGTAAAGGCAAGCTCAAAGAGCTTAAGGATATCCTTACTCGAAAGAGGAAAGTTCAAGTATCTCTATATATTTCTCTTCGATCTATCTTTAGCTTATTACAAATGTTGCTATTTATAACAAGTGATAAAACTCTAGTGGGAAAAATGTAAATGATATACAAGGCCTTAAACCCTAAAGAATGGGCCCATAAATAAAATAAAGAAAATATTCGCAAGAATGCAAAAACTGTGCATTTAATAAAAGAAGTCATCATGTAGTCATTCGGGTTGTCTTAGAAGGAGCTGGATCTGAATTCGAATCCGAATTAGGCGAGGTTGGCAATTGGATGTCTAGGTCGAGGTATGAACCCCCGAAGTCTGGCAATACTTGGCTGAGATACCTAAAAGGTTAGCCTACTGTTGCCAAGTTCTATGATTAGTCGACACTAATCTCTCCATGCCATACTATGTGGATCTATGACCTTGAGGCTTAGGTTACATAGTCTCTTTACTTATTGGTAGACAAAACACTTGATGCCGAGTGGCTTCTTCTCTTTCTCTCGACCTTCTAGTATCGGCTTGGTTTTGGTAAGAGTTGATTAACCTCAACTTTGAATAGGTCGGTCTCTAGTTAGAGCAGATTGACCTTAGTTTCTGACAGGTCAGTATTGGCTTGGGATAAGTTAGCCTCATCTTGAAGATAATCATAGGATGATACCTATCATTTAAAGTTTAAGACTTTGTATATTATTTATGGTTTTACCATTAAAGTTTCAAGATTTATTATAAATAGTAATATTTTGTAAGTAGTAGTAGTAGCTTTTATTACCTTATCTTCAATATCAAGAATGCATTTTTAGAGAATTGTCTCTTATGAGCTTGTTAAGTTTGTGCTTAATTTTTTAATGTTGTTTGCTCTTTAATTTTTCTTGCTTTCTTATCAATCTTCAAAAGATTATAGTGAACCTTTTATTTGAGCAAGTTAGTGAGTTACATCTAACCTTTATTTAAACTCAAGCATTGATTTAGTGTTTGTGACCCATATCAAACCTTATTTCAAGCTCAACCTCTTATTTGTGTTTTAGTGTGTGACATCCATTCACATTTACATTCACATTCAAAACCCCTTATTCACTAACCTTAACCTCATAATTCGACTCCTAAATACCAACCCGTAGTGATATGGATCATTAGGAAGGTTGATAGATGGCTACTGATATCACATGAACCAAGGGTGGGTTTGAATCTTCAGATGGTCTAGAAGCTCAATGGAAGTCGAAGGTTGAGTAGGAGTTCTCATGCATCGACGATGGAAATAACACGCCAATGCCTTATAGAGCTCAAGTCGTACTAGATATTACGCACAAGTGTAGTCGAAGGGCACTTGCCACTAATCCATGCTCAAAATGGACTAGATAAGAGTAAACGAAAGTAGGCAAGGAATACTTAACTCACAAGAGAAAATATGTCTGAAATTTAGTAGTTATTGATTGATGTAGCTATTATATGTTACAAGTATTTATATGGACCATTTAAGGAAAGTCCTAGGTTAATGTAAATACAAAAAAAGGACTCTTACTAGAAAAGGAAAAGGGAATGAATTACAAGAGTAAAGTTATAAAGAACAAAAAGAATATTCAAGTACAAAAAGAATAGTATGGATGTAAAAAAATGGGATGTGTGTCAACTGTTCATTCTATTGTTCAGATAATACTATTTGCTAAGCAAAGCTTATCCAAATAGGGCATGTCAAGTTGGAAGCTCAACAACTTGATGGCTTAGTAGTTTAGAGTTTAGGGTTTGGGGAGGGTTAGGCCAATTGGGGGTCATTCTTCTGATTGGCCTCGGTTGGTCAGTTTGGAAGTAGGGCAGCTTAGCCTTGGTTGTTTCTTAACTTAGCAACATTGGTGGCTTTGTCCACTTCTATTTGGTTGAGGGAGTATGGTTCGAAAGAGCTTGGGAGAAGTCCAAAATTTGCTTAAGTGAAGTGCTTGCTATCTAGGGTCAAGTTCTGGTCGATGGCTCGGTATACTAAGCAAACAAGGCCACGTGTCCTTAATCACGTGATAGGTGTTTAATTCCTACTATGTGGGATTTGTGTCCACTGCTTTTAATGCTTTCTCTGACAACCTCCGATCTTTGGGTGGCATTTCGTATCACATTTGTTAATTACCTCATGAGATTATATATTTTTAGGATATTTTTCTTTGCACTTATAAATTGTAGCACTTCAAACATGCCATTATGGTTTATTTAATTTTAGTACTTATTGGTGTTTATAGATGTTTAGTTTTGTAATGCCCTTGTAGATCACCACATGTCCCTAGTCCTCTATTAACATGTTAGGCTACAATAAATACAATTAAAACCTCCAATTAGCTGCAGAACTGCATTCTCCATAATTGTAATGATAATCTTAATAATAAAAGTTAGCAACTCCAACTGAGTCTTTACAATTCCTACAAGAATAAATTCAGTATCGATTGTGAATTTTCTAATAAAACATGCCTAATAATAATCTAAAATATATTTTAGTCTCTAAATTAACCAACACTAGCTTTTTGAAACTTAGTAATTTTGATCTTCATCATAATAATAGAAATATTCTCCACTCTTTACATCTTGGTAATAGTAATGCGTATCACCATAATCATCATATCTAGCATATTCATCTAACTGACTTGCAGTTGTAAGGAAAATAAAGGGGTAAACCAAAGCTTAGTACACAACATGCAAGCACATGTGCATGAACAAGCAATGTAATACACATGTGGAATATGCAACAACAATAAACACACAATAAATTATTATCTTCCATCTTAGCCAGTTAAACTGCACTCAAGGCTAAGGGTATTCATGACCTTGTCCACATAATGGCAATAACTTACATAAATAAAATACTTAACATCATACCTAGGAATTGCTACCTCCGTCCCAAGATTCTTAATTTACCTTGAATCGTTTCAATGGGCAACTTCACTAGGGACATTGCCACTCATTGATCATCAAGGTGCCTATTAGGTTTCACCTACTTCTAGCCCCTAGGTTAAGCTACCCACAAACAACAAATAATAGTTAAGAGTCCAATATTGATTAGCCCATTTACAATTGACTATCCTAACAAAGAGAATTTGATTCAAATTGAGTAGTGCTATCAATAATAAGAGAACATGTAATAACAAGGAATACTAAACTTAGAGCCTACATAACTCTTTCTTAATTCCTCAAATTGGTTAATATTAAATTATTAGGTTGATTAGAACTAACTTAAAGTGTAATCTTTGAAGGAAAATATACTTGTGGTCTACACCTAAGATCACGGCCATGGTCCTTGGCGATGTTCCTTACTAAACTCTATCTATGATGACCACTAGCAGGTTCATGCTTATGGTCTTGGACTGTAGTCCTTATGGAAATCCAACTCCAATGATCATGGTTAGGATTATGCTCATGATCCTCTCGTCCTCTAAATCTCTTCTCACAAAACACAATCAACACAAAAATTCTAAATTACAAGTGGTCCATAATCAGAACTACAGTCGTGTTTTCTAACTTTGTTCCTTGTAATCGCTAAAAACCCTTCTCTTTTCATTCCACAACTTTTCGACTCCAAATTTCTAAAGTAAAAAATCATAATCCATATTATGATAAAACCCATTCCTTTCATGTTTTCAACAAATAAATGTTAATTAGGCATAAATCTTTTCATACTTACTTGGGTTATTCAAGAGATCTTGCAAACCCTTGATTCTTATGACTTCCACAACTGTGAATAATCAATCTATGCAAATAATATTATTAGATTTCAACAAAAAATGAGATTCCTTTTATCATAATGCTCATCTTACCTTTTAATTCATTATTCCCACAACAAAACCCTTGCTCCCCAAGGGAAATTGACAACGCACCACATATCTACAACACAATGATATTAGCCTCTTGTCTGATTTGATGAAAATCACAGAAAAACAAAAAGGATTGTGGTTCTTATTCCGGAGAATTGTGTAGGGTTGCTCAGTCGCTTAGAGAATACCTCTTTCTCTTTGTTATTAGTGAAACTGTGGCCAATAATAAAGATTAGTTTTATAGTTAGGTTAAGTCTTGCAACCCTAGACCTTAGTAATTCCCTTTATACCCTTACTTTAATTTATAACTTTACAATACTACCCGTTTTTTTATTTTATAAGCATTCTTATTTTATTTTATAATTATCATGAATTTTTCTGGGTGTTACAACTTTATTGTGAGTTTTTGCTTATTATTGTCATTAGAATAGCTTCATGTTTGGTTTACAACCATGCTTTTTTATTTATTTATTTTTTTGTGTATGCAGCTTTTCATTTTGAAGTTGGCATTGGTGATTGACTATATATGTTGATTTGTTGTCGTTAAAATGGGTTCCAATATTTGGGATTATCTTCTTGTTATGCTACTTTGATGTATGAGTTTTTTCTAAATTTGTATTTTGATATGTGATTTTTTTTTTCCTTTGTCCTTTTTTTAGTAGTTGTTTGTGATTTTAGTTATGTTCTGGTGCTGGCTGCATACATACCTGCACAATTCTTGCATTGAAGATACATGTTTATCTACTACTTAAATTATTTTGCTCCTGAACTTACTCTAAGTAACTTGGTTTATATAAGACAAAGTAACAATGCTGAAAGTAATTCGGTTCATTACCAATAGAAAAAGTAACTTAGCTCCTAATAGATAGAAAAAGTATCAGTACAAACAGAAATAAGTATCGCTTTCTTGAAACTTTTTATTATATTATATAGTTGAAATGATATGCTTTTGGCTGAAAAAGGATCTTGGTTCATTGCAATATGAACATTGACAATATTACAAGAGCTATGCAAACCACTCTGACACTATTTCATCATTGTTACAATAAGGACTACTGTAAGAAGGAAACTAACGCAAACATGTAATTCACCAGTCAAAGCATGCACTCTTTTAGTACTCTTGAGCGATGTGAACTTTCTTCATCGAAGCCGTTATCTTTTGTAATTCACTGGTCATACCGGAACAAACAAAACTTAGTAAAAATGAAGAGACAAATTACCTCCATGTTATTCCATCTGGTCCTTCCATTTAGCTGCATTGCCAATGCTTAAATCGGTCAGACTACTCGAATTGGAACATCAAGATGTAATGAGAGATGATGGTTCCAAGATATTGAGATTGGAGAATAGCGTGATGGAGGGTTTCAATTTGTGTTTTTTCACAACGGATTGAGGGTTAAGGTTTTGATGCTCTAAGGTTAGGGCTCTTCGGATGTTATTATAGACAGCTTAAAAAGAATTTCATGGTCTGTGCTTGCATGATCCGTTATTTTGTGGTAAGTCGTTCGTTTACCACACTAGAGAAGTGGGTCCCACAATCATTTTAGGGGGCTTAGGTGCCGAGTTTTAAAAAACAAGAAGGTTCATGTGATTTTGAAATATTTCAAGGGATGTTTGTATAATTTACCAAAACAAATAACTATTAATTCCATTTCATAAGGTATATTAGTATTTTTGTTACCTTTTCAAGTTAATGATACAACTAAAAGAGTGAAGTAAATATTGAAATTCTGGTAAAAAAAAAAAAAGAATTAAATATTGAAATAAATATTTTCTATAATAAAAGTCTAATGCTACTTATTAAGAGAATGTCGATTATTTGACTCCACCATCTATTAACTGTCCTTTTAATATTTTTATTTTCTTTTACCATGCTTTTAATATCCTTCCCCCAGTACTACATTATGAAAATATCGGTTAATTAACTCCACATCTATACACTATTCTTTTAATATTTTTTACTATGTTTTCAAATATTTTTTATTATACTTTTAGTATTTCCCCCCTCAAGCAAGTTTCAACAATACCATTGTGACTGTTACAGCCCGACATGCATAATTTTTATACTTTCCAATAATTGTTGTCATTTCCTTCTTTTTCTATCCTTACATCTGCTATTAACACATCTCTCTACCCTTTTATTCCATGAACCATGTGACATGCACCATTAACGCCTCTATTATTATTCATTTTTTGGGTAAGTTTATGCTCTTGCTTAGCCACATCTTCTCGTGCCTTAGATTTGATTACTTTCATTTTCATTCCGAAGGCTTAAATAAATTTGCAATTGTTTAATTTGTTAGTTTCTTTAAGTTCCCTGACCATCGTGTTCGTACTTTCAAGCGAGCGTTGAACAATTTGAATTAGTACCTAAAACTTTAAGGCTCATGAGTTTGGTTTTCCATCAGCAAGTTTCTTTCGAGTTTTTTCCAATAAGAAAGCGAAATCTGAGAGTTTAAGTTGACCGCCTTCCTTGACTGGTAAGCCTAGGTATTTACCCAATGATGCATCGGTGTTGATACCAAACATATCACTTATCTGAGATTTCATAGCTGGGCTTATATTATCCGAAAAGATAATATTAATATTAACCTTTTGTCCTGACATATCCCAAACACTCTCATCGTTCCTTGCATGATTGCTGCATTTTCAGGTGTCGCCTCTCCTATTAAAACTAAGTCATCCACAAAGAACATGTGTGATAGCTCCAAGTTCAATCCCCTAAAACGAATTAGTCTCCATACACCAGCCTGAATAAGCTCCTTTATGCTTCTAATCAGAATTTCCATGGCGATGATAAAAATATATGGTGACATCAAATCACCTTGTCGTATTCCACGTGAGGCATGAAATTCTTTCATCATTGATCCATTGAGAATGAAGAAGATGCCAGACATGATCTGATAATCTTGATCCATTTTTTAGGGAAGTTAAAACTCATCAGGGAATGTCGGATAAAGTCCCACTCTAATCGATCATAAGCCTTTTCTAGATCCAATTTCACCATCATCCATGCTTTACCACCCCTAATGATTTCTGATAAACAATAACATTGTCACTTGTAAATCTCCCAGGAACAAAACTTGATTGCTTGGGAAGTGATTCGACAATATTTTTCCCATCGTTTCGTACAAGGTTGTATACAGACTGATGGGCCAGAAGTCATTAAGACAATTGGCCAGGGATGAGGACAATAAGGGTTTGGTTTATGTCCTATGGGATAGTCTCTTTATACCAGATATCATTTATGATTTCACAAATGGATCTACTAACTGTATGCCAGCAAGTCTCGTAGAAGAGGGCGTGGAGACCATCTATCTCCGGGGTTTTTGTGTTTTCAATTCTCCACATTGCCCTTTTCAAATCATCTCTTGTAACTTCTCATGAACCAGTCCGGAGGCTTTGGTTTAGCAAGTAATCTTTCCGTACAGAACAACTTCTCAAAGTGCTTATTGATCATAGATTCTAGTTCAATTTGGTCAACTACCCAATTGCCTGCTTGATCAAATAATCCAATAATCCATCATTTCGCTTTTCTATCAAGGGTTGAGGCATGGAAGAATCTTGTATTTTGTTCCCTCTCAATTAACTATGTTGATCTGGCTTTAGTTGCCCATAGTTTCTCTTCCTGGCTCAGAACCTCTTTTAGGGCTTCTTGGTGGAATAGCTCTCGGTTAATCAAATGTTTGTTGGGATCACTTCTGATTCTATCTCTCAATTCTTT
Organism: Lumnitzera racemosa; assembly: GCA_024138005.1. Classification (NCBI taxonomy): domain Eukaryota; kingdom Viridiplantae; phylum Streptophyta; class Magnoliopsida; order Myrtales; family Combretaceae; genus Lumnitzera; species Lumnitzera racemosa. The sequence continues at coordinate 82,274,098 of JAMXBC010000008.1, read as the reverse complement.
AATCTTCTTCTGGATATGTATCTTCTTAATATGTAACAACCCAAAAATATCCCTATTCCATTCTTGTAATTTCTTTGTAAAGCCCTTCAATTCTTCTTTGATATTATTTAATGATAATTGCCAATGTGAGCCTACAAACTCTTTAAAAGACGGGTGATTAGCCCAACTGGGGTTGAAATCAAAAAGGTCTTTGCTGCTGGCTAACCATATTAATTGCAGGTAGGGTATTTAGTGGTATAGGACAATGATCTGAACACGATGTTGACAGTGGATTCCGGGTAAAGCGCTCACCATTGATAGGTCACCCAGGCTCTATCAATTCGCGATTGTATTAGACCTGCTAACTTTTTGGAGTGCTTTAACCAAGTGAATCTTTTCCCCACATATCCTAAGTCTGACATCCCACAGGCATCCATACATTCTTGATAAGCTCTAGCTCCAGATTGACATATTGCTCTTCCACCCCACTTCTCATCGTTTGAAAGCACCTCACTAAAATCCCCCATCATGATCTACGGTGCATTTATATTACAAGAAATATCTTTAAGTTCTTGCCATAACATATATCGATTGAAAACAAAGGGATGTGTACAAACACCAGATATGTACCAGGTAAGATTGAAGGGAAATACCTCAATCTGGGTCAGAATTTGTTGCTGAGATATCCTGTGGCTTCTCATTCTTACAATACTCGGCTGCCAGAGCATTATGATCCCTCCACTGTGGCCACTTGATTCCACGCAATGCATATCACCATATCCCAGGAATTGCCGCAGTTCATCTGCCCCACCATGGTTGAGCTTTGTCTTGGTGATTGTGGTGACTTACGGATCATATTTCCCAATTAACTCCCGTATGACTTGTTGACTAGCACGTGAGGATGCTCCACGGGCATTCTAAGCAAAAATTTTAAGAGGGTGTGGACGCATATTGGATGATAGGGTGTCCATAAGATCCGAACTAGATAACTTACATCGAAGCTCACACCATAAACTCGCTGGTGGCAAGTTTCCTTCATGGTGAATTCGTACGCTTCATTTGCAGGGTCGTACAACCGCTTTCATAATTACCGTGGCAATTTTCATCCCCGGCAATAGCGAAGTATTCCTGATGTCCTCCATTGCTGGCATCACAAAGGGCACTCTCTGGATTTCTTGTCTCTCTCCTCTCAACTCCATGAGATACTCCCCCATCAATTTGCATAAGCTAGTGCTTCCAAATTGGAAATTTGCGGATTCTGTACCTGCATGCGAGTAAGGATTGTTGCTTCCTTCCGTCCTGCCGCCAGTCCCCGCTCGCTTATATATATATATACCGGGTGATTTTGGAATGTCGGTATGTAAGTGGCTTCCGGCGCCCTGCTACTTCTCCATAGAAGCCGACTTATTTCGACTCGGATGATTTCCGCGTATATTATGATTAGTCTGTTTGCAATCTGGATTTGCCAAACCCTCGTATCCACATGCGTTATCGGCAGAGGAGCACGTTAGCGGAGTCATAGCAGCACTAGCTCGACGTCCGCTACTGCCTCCATATTGTCTTGTGAGTTTTTTCAAGGATTTTGGTTTTGCGGTGTTTTTCAACTGTCCAAAAGAGAAGACCCGAGATGAAGAGGTGTTTTGATAACCCCACCTTATTTGTGATATCTTCTAGGGGGAGTTTCTGATCGGGTTGGAAAAGATACACTAGGAGATAACGTATTCGGATGCATATTTTCCTTTCCTTTAAATTTATTATTTCCTTTTATCACCAGCCGAAGTAGGATTTTCATCGTTTAATTCCACCGATACGTAGTTATCTTTTTCAACTGTACTGTTTCCTTCTCACCATTATTCTTTGAACAGGGATTATTTTCAATAGCTTTGCCTCGGTTTCCTCACAGTGCACTAAGCTTTATTTTTCCCCTGTTTTTTTTTTTACTTTTAACTTGTGTTTAGCCTGAATCATCTGTCCCATTCTCTCGATAATCCCTCACTTCCTCATTTAAAACAGCCGTTGAGCTTTTAATTCCCTCACTATTCCTAGCATTATCTTCGACTGGGTTGTTAGGCAATTTCTCACTCATCTCTATTCTCGTGTTTAGATGAACCGCTTGGTCAATTTGTGAATCCTTTGATTCGACATTTGTCTTCCCCATCAGATATTGTGCCTTAAGAGTGGTTTATACATCTACAAATTTCAGAGACTCACGGTAGACCTTCATACTCCACTTTGTAGGGTATCTGGTTCACAATAATAGTATGCTTTAGGGGCTTATTTGTTTCAACATGGACACAAATATGCGCAAATCTTCCCCTATCCATATTAATGGTTACCACATCAAAACGCAGACCGGTCCTATTTTTGCTCCGATTCTTGGTATAGCTAAAGATGAATATAATTTGATAAGCAATCGAGAGATCCTCATCTATACTATCATGGAGTTAAATTCTGATATATTTTTTTTGCTTAAAATCTGGCTCTCATTATTTTAATATCAGATAATACCTAGTAACAAATTATGTATCGTTATGAATTATTCATTGATAGTCCTTAATACATTTCAAGGTTAAGATATATTATCTCGATCCCCAATAAATCAATTCAAAGTTTCAAATTGATGTCCATATTTTTAATAATCTACTATAAAGATTTTTGAACCCAGAGTTCGGTCACATTTGCAATTAGGGTATTTTTTTCATCGTGCATATATAATGTCCCTTTCTATTTTAAAAAAATTAACGCAGCACAACCCCCCCCCCCCCCCCCCCCCCCCCCCCCCCCCCCCCCCCCGGTTTCCGCATTTTGATTTAGCCTGTCTTCTTCACACTTTGTATTTTCAACATCCCCATCATGTTCCATTTGTGCATTAGTCTTTATTGTATGAAAACAAAATTTCTCGCATGCCATGGGAATATTGTTGAGGAGAGTGTCCTTAAACGACAATCGCCCTAGGTTTAATACTCCATTAGATGCCGGTGGATCATCCTTCCAGCCTTCTTCTTATTGTTTAGGGCCAATTTCGGTGGCCAATCTCTTGCGGCTTCGTCTTGCTTGGTCGCTCTCAACGTCTTTGTCGTTCCCTATGTATTTTGCCATAGCAATGTGATTCAGCTCCAATTGATTTGCCAGAAAGTGTTGTCTCACGAGTAAATTAAGAGTTTCCAATTTTACGAATTAAGAGTGAAATTAAGGTCCGTGAATTTTGAGAGTATGAAACCAAATTACAGTTTTATTTCCTTTCCTTAGCTCAAAATTTTTAATTTCTTTGTATTTTGTTGTTGACATGATAAATCATGAAAAGTAAATTTTAAGAGATGTAGGTAACTACCAGCAAATGATTTCTTATTGGAGAAAATTATGGCAAGGAGACTAGGACTTATTTATAGCGTAGAACAGGATTTATGTGGGACTTATTCTTTTAGTTTTATATCCATTAATTGTGATATTAATTTTTATGTTAAGCATATTAACATGGTTCTATATGTAGATAATTATAATTCATCAAGTGCTACCGTCTTAATGTAAGTACTTTGGATATGTCTGATGATACTAGTAATTATCTTATTTTGTACTTATTTATCTATTTAAATTTCTTTGATTAACTTTTTTTTTTCTATTTTTATGTTACATATATCCTAAGTGTAAATATTATTAGTGTTACTTATTGTTACAATTAGTATTATCACTATTCATATTAACGTTATTGCTTCATCATTTTTATTCATTAAATTATCATTTATTTTATTATCAACATTTATGTTAGTTTTATAAAACTAATATCTCATATAACTTAATATGTTTGTTCTTATAAGTAGGATGGCGAACCCAACACTTTACTGACTAAACATGATAGTGACACAGTATAAATCAAATTAATACACATAACACCACATGATAGAAAAACTGACAACAATTGACATGGATCGATAGGGACTGACACGGACAGACACAACTGAAGACTAGGAATTCGCTAGTCCCATTTCCTTTGTGTACATGCTGAGATTTATATAAAGTTTATTATTTCTTTTTTCTTTGAACCTGAATCTTACTTAGATATTTTATTTCTTATTTAATATATATATATATTATGTTTTATTTATTATTATTTTATGTTATAATTGCATCTAAATTTATAAACTATTATCACATTTGCTTTCATTAAGGCATTACTTCTCACTACAACAATTTTGTGAGATAGTTTCATCTTGTCAAGTATTTTCTTTTATACTTACAATTTAATATTTGATGTACCATTTTTTTAATTTAAATTCTTTATCATGTCAGTATTGGTTTTAGGAGTGGTTATGATGGATTCTTATTCTTTTTTTTTTTCTGTGTTTACAAAAAGTTTTGTTATTTTAGGTTTAAGTTTTTATTTGCATATGAATAAGCTTATACATTTATTTTTATATATACTTATACATATTTGGATTAAAGTTCCCGTAATAGGTTTATATCTATGTGTATATAGGTTATATGCGTTTTTATTCTACTAGGATTAGTTAACATTGTTATGTTGTATCTATTTGTGGAAGTGTTTCTATTAAAATATGGAGTTAAATTTTATTTGATGAGTATATAAGTTGTCATTTCTCATTCTTAAACAACTAAGGATCAACTTCCTTTACAACATATGTTATATAGATAAAAAAATTTTAATACCTTCATTTATAAAATTCTTAAAGAGATCTCAATAAATTCTCAAAGAGATCCATAACCAATTCATATCATCATATATAATAATACACTAGCAATCTTTTCCTAGTTGTAAACTAAAATTACAACATAAAATATTTATGAAACCTAGTCACATAATTTACAAAGAAAATCACTAAGCCAATAGTACGGTAATATACATATAATATGCAATTAATAAGGGATAAACATATATATTTACGGATATATTTGTGCATAACATACAAACGGGGAAAAAGGAAGACGCAATTGAAATAATTATCCATGCTCATTCCTTTTTATTTTAATTTTATCCATTCTCTTATGTAGTATTCTAGATTTACTATGCTGTTCTACTTCAATTCATAGGTTACTTATCTTTTCTTTAAGCAGCTTCAATTATTTGATTGGATTAGATCCAAACAATTCAAATAGAATTATAATATTTTAAGTTAGCATGTCTTCAATCACTTATTAGTTTGAAAGAAAATTTATAGAAATAAATATATAAGTACATATATGATATATAGGCATTTATATATACACTAAGACTTAATTCTTTCAATTATTGTATGCAACTTATCTACCCAAGTACAACCCCATCTCACCATTTGGCAAGTTGGTTCTATCTCTAATAACTTAAAGCTTTGATACCATTCTTATCACTCCTCAAATTCAAGGTCATGCTACGCATTCTGGATGTTGCTTAGTTCAAGACACAATAATTGTTTTGTTTGCTTTAATCATAAAGGTTCTAGGTTAATACCCAATATATTAGATGTTTTACAGGAATGAAATATTAAAACATGTATTTATAGAAATATTACGAGGAATTACTCTATTCTAACACAAACCATTAGTGATATGCCACGCCGAAAATAAATAAAGGTGACAATATCAGGATAGATCTAAGCTTATAGAAAGCTTGAAGACAAGAATGGGAAGTATGTGAACAATAATGAAAGTAAACAAGCAAACCCTCAATTTGCTCCAAGGATATAATACACCATGGAACTATCAAGGATTCATAACTCAACTCGATATGAGACATAAGATGATCCAATGAGAGTACTCGCTACTTAACATTTCTTGAGGGTTAAGATAAGAATGAAGTAAACAAGCAATAGAGAGTGATGCTCAAAAAGGAAAAATTCCTCCAATATTAGATGTAAGATGATTGTTGTGGCTATATATTATAGAGGGTTATTTATACCTGAAACTTAGTGATATGGTTCGGCGTAGATTAACATACGAATTAATGGGGTAGGTTCGAATCGCAAGATGGTTCGAAAGATAAATAATAGTTGAAGGTTAAGTAGAGGGTCTTCATGTACCGACGATTGATATGATGCACCAATACCTTACACAAGCTTAAGTCACACTTGATATAACACACAAGTATGGCTAGAGGTCATTTACCACTAGATCATGCTCAATAAGCTAGATAAGAGTAACTCGAAAGTAAGCAATAGAACTCATAAATCAAGAGAATATGTCTAGAAATTTCAATGTATTCTCTCTTGCAGCCATTATAATACATAAGTATTTATAGTACCCAATTAGGATAAATCCTAGGTTACAGTAAATTATAGAAATTGATTCCTACTCGTTAAGGAAAAGGCTGATAATTTACAAGGGTATCATTGTAATCATGCAAAAAGAACAATTACTAGCAAAAAGGATAGTAAGAATATCAGAAAAAGAACAGTGTGCTCATAGTTTGCTCATTCTGTGGTCCCAATAACACCACTGGTAGAGCAGGGGTAGGGTCCCGATCAAGTCTGGTTAGTATCGATAGTTCAACAGCTCGAACAGTTGGGACTGGATAGGGGTTGGTTTAAGGGTGACTCATTTTTGGGTCGACCTTAAGTGATCAGCTCTTGGCAACTGTCAGCTTGGCTTTAACATTGGTGAAGTCAGTTGTATCTTGATTTAATGCTTAGACTAGTATGTGGCGGAGGGGTCAGCTTAGTATGCTAGCTGGTTACCTTGGCAACTTTCTAGATGATGTGGAGAGTGAAGTAAGTTGGTAAGTCAGACTTAGGTATGTGATATGAGGCAAGTGCACCTATCAGTTTTAATATAGCAGATGTGAGTCCGAGTTGATCCCTCAGAGATTTTGAGTACTAATATTAACTTTAGCTTTATTATCTAACCGAAAAATTGTGAAAGTTTGAATTAATTAAAAATACTGAAATTAACAACTAAACTACTTATGAGACTTAATTACGCAAATTAGAAAGCAATAAATTACAAACGACTTCAAGTATGCAATAATGTATTTAGGAATTATTTCCCCTAGTGTTTAACATGTAACCTTTTTAAAATATATCCAATTTAATTTCTATTATTCTTGACCGGAAGGATTCACAATTAAAGCTAATATCTTTCTCAAGCATATTAACCCTAATCTTAAATTATTTACCGGAATCTCTTCACTTAGTAATATAATTTAGAATTGCATTAGCGTGTAATGAATTCCCATGCAAACAATCAACTTTCCGAAAGAAACATGTATCTTATCTCTAAGTATACATGTAATTCTCTTCAATTATGCCTAGATCTAATTACACATGCAATTTCTCAATTAACATGCATAATATCATATATTGACACTCTAGAATTATCAATCCATAATTAACGACATAATTGAATCAAGAAAAGGTAGAAACTTTATTGAAATTATAATTCAATCAAAGGGTTACATGAAACCCTAGGTTCCATAATCCTAAATACTCTAATTCTAAGCTATCATAATGAATCTAAAAACGAGTTTCATAAAAAACGTAAAATAAAGCATAAAAACCCCTCTTGATTTGATGAACAATCTCTCTAATCTTGAAATCGATGTTGTTCTTGCTTCTTGATTAATGTTCTTCTCCAATCTCCTCTCGTCTCTTGTGTCTCTTGTTTCTGTAATGTCTCTTCTTTTTCTTTTGAAACCCTAATATGTCTTTTTATAGTGTATCAAAAAGATTTTGTTTTCGTCACCCGACATGGCCTGGGACACGACTGTGTCCCCAGGTCGTGTAACTTTCTGCACTTAGGCAAATTTTCTACACAACGTTAAAAATTCATAACTTCTTCGTTTGAACTCGAAATTGAGTGAAACTTGATTCCTTTTCTTCGTTTTCGAGCCTAGAATGCGTTTAAACCCTGAAATCAACAGTTTACTCAATTAAGTATCAATTTCTTTAAATAAAACCAAAAATGTGCGGAAAATACTATAAAATCACCCTATGAAATATGTTTAAAATTAGAGTTATCAGTATGCATTGCTCCTTAACACTCAATTCACCTTAAATAGCTTAGCAAGCTACCTGAGCAATCCCATGAGCTCAGGAGCACGTGATAGGTTTATGATCCCTATCATCACCTCCGAACTATTTGAGATATGGGATCAAATCTAGCTCAGCTCTATGTTGCTCGCCCTCAGGAGTGTGCGGGTGGTGATTAGCAATGTTAAAGGAGTCTAAGATGTCGTATTCCTCTAGTAGTTCAATCTTATAAGCATTAAGATTAATTTTTTCAAGCACTTTGTAAGGTCCGTTAGCTTTAGGAGATAACTTTCTCTTCGTTAGGTTCAAAAATCATTCCTTTTGAGGTGGATCCAAACCAGATCACCGAGTCAAAATTCTCTCTTCTTCTGTTCTTGGCCTCGCCTCTTAAGCTTAGCAGTAGCTCGGCTTAATTTATCTACCATGTTTTGGTGCATGGCTTTGATGGCCTTGACTCTCTTTGTAACAGGTAGGTCATCATTAGGCCTCGGTATAGGTGCTTGGTCCATCGGAAGCTCAGGGTTAAACCTACAAGTGACCTTAAAGGGGGACATGTTCATCACGCTATAGGCAATCTTGTTATAAGCAAACTTAATGATAAGCAAACATAGATCCCAATTAGCTATGTTTTGTCTAACAATAACTCATAGTAAAGTTCTTACTATTTTATTAACAACCTCAGTCTATCCATTAATCTATAGATGGCAGGACGTGCTGTACAATAGCTTAGTTCCCATTCACCTCCATAGTGTCCTTTAAAAGTAACTCATGAACTTTAGGTCTCTGTCGAAACAATGGTTTTGAGTACTTCGTGAAGCTTGATTATTTCCTACAAGAAAAGAAAAGAGATAGCCGAAATGTCGTTAGTTTTGAAACAAGGAACAAAATGTGCCTTCTTGCTAAATCGATCCACAATTACCATGATGAAGTCCTTCCCTCGAGACAACCTCAATAATCCTAACATGAAGTCTATACTTAGCTTGGACTGTGGTTTGGTCGGGATTAGAAAGGGTAGATAATGTCCTTGCTTGGCTTGACTCTTCACTTTTTGACAAGTTACACACTTTTTAAACATAGACTACACATCTCTCATCATTCTTGGTCAAAAGAATCTCACATATAGCACCTCATGGGTTTGGTACTAGCTAAAGTGTCATGTCAATCCTCCTCCATCCACCTCGTGCACTGACAATTCTCTCATGGAACAAGTCAAGATACATAGCCTCCTTTTCCTGAATAAGTATCCGTCCTCCCCGTGATAGTCATCTGGTGTTTGTCCTTCCTCACATTTGGCATAGATGGGACCAAAGAACGGATCCTCAGCATATAAATTCTTTATTATTAACAAGCCAAGCAAGCTAGTCTATAGCTCATTCAGGAGAGAATGTCGTCTTAATAGGGCATCAACTACTATATTGTTTTCTTTTCATTCTTATATTTTATGACATAAGAAAAATCCTCCATGAACTCAACCCATTTGGCTTACCTCCGGGACAATTTGTTTGCTCTTCAAATATCTTAAGGATTCATGATCGATGTAAATCACAAATTCCTTAGGTAATAAATAGTGCTACTACACCGTTAAGGCTCGAATTAAGGAGTAAAACTCTTTATCATAAACAAAGTAATTAAGTGTAGCTCCTTGAAGTTTCTTACTAAAGTAAGCAATAGGTCGTCTTTCTTACATTAGCATGGTACCTATGCCTAGTTCGGACACATTACACTCTACTTTAAACACTTTGTTAAAGCTCAGTAGAGTTAAGACAGGAATTGTAGTCAGCCTCTCTTTCACTTCTTTAAAACTCCTCTACTCCTTCATTCCCCATCTAAATTCAACATTCTTCTTTGAAAGTTCAATGAATAAGTCCACAATTGTACTAAAATTCCTTATAAACCTACAATAGAATGATGTCAGGCTATGAAAACTCCTTATGTCAACCGAAGTGGTTGGCACTGGCTACTCAATGATCACTCTAATCTTCTCTTCATCAACTCATATGCTACCACAACTTACAACAAATCCTAAGAATATCACATTGGATCAACAAAAGTAGCACTTCTTTAGAATGGTGTAGAGCTATTTAGCTTGGATTTTTGCAAAGACGCTTTAGAGATGCTATTGGTAAGCCTCTAGGTTGGGGCCATACAGTAAGATGTCATTAAAATAAACCACAACAAACTTCCCTATCAATTCTTGGAGCACATGATTCACACATAAATGTGATCGGCGGGTTACATAATCCAAACAGCATTACAAGCCATTCATATAATCTATGGCATGTTTTGAATATGATCTTCTACTTGTCACCCTTGTACATTTAGATCTGATGGTATCTAGATTTGAGGTCAATTTTGGAGAACACTCTTGCTCTGCTTAACACATTTATCATGTCATCAAGTCTTGGTATGGGATACTTGTACTCGATGGTGATTCGATTGATTTCTCAACTATCTACATACATTCTCTAAGACTTATCTTTCTTTCGTACCAACAAGGTCGGTATAGTACAGGAGCTAAGGGACTCCTCCACAAACCCCTTCTTCATCAACTCATCTACTGGCTTCTACAACTCAGCGGCCTATTTAGGATTCAGCCTGTAGGTTAGCTTATTCGGTAATACAGTTCCTGACTGCAAATCAATTGCATGCTCGACACCTCGGATGAGAGGCAGACCTTTCGGTAGTTCATTTAGAAATAGATCGGCAAACTCTTCCAATAATATTTTCACCTTGACGGGTTATACCCTTTCTTCAATCCTCATCTTTAGTATTCTTTGAACTAGTACATAGGCCAATCCTTCGAGCTCCATCTTTCTTTTTAGCTCAACTTAGGTTATTACCAAAGCCTCTTTCTTTAGGGTTCAATTCTATTAGGACTGCATGACCTTTACTTGCTCGATAGTCATAAGACTCAATTTCACCCTACTGCCTTCATGCTTCAGGGAACATGTATTCCCCCTTCCATCATATACCACTGCTTGATCAAATATCCACGGTCATCCAAGTAGAATGTGGGACGTACTCATGGGCAATACATCACAGAGTACTTCATCTCAATAATTGCCAATGCAAATCGATATGGACACCTGTTTTTCACCTATAGGACTCCTTTATCACTAAGCTAATGTAGCTTATAAGGTTTTGGGTGGGGCTTAGTTAGCAATTTGAATTGTTAGACCATAAATGTAGAGGCTGCATTGGTACAGTTCCTATTGTCAACGATCAAGGCATACAATGACTCGTTTACCTTATATTCAATATGGAAGAGATTTTCCCTCTATTCATCTTGGGGTACAAGATTGACAATCATTGTCCTTCTCAACACTAGAATGGCCGGCATAAAGTTGCCTTCCTCATTATAGATGACTTCCACCTCGGACATCTTACTCCATCCATCCTTCTTCAGCTACTTTACTTCCTTATCAGTACTGTCTACTTCAACTATTGGCACTTTGCCTCGGATCACCATAATTCTTCTACTCGGACACTGAGCGATCATATGTTCAAATCCTTGGTATTTGAAATACTTGATCTCACTTGTATTCCTGTTCAAACTCTGGCCTTTCTTAAACTTCCTTCTCCTCTACTCGAGTAGTCTGAGTAGGTCGAGTCTCAGTAACCTTACTTGGTTCCATTTGCACAAGTCTACTTAGAAGAGATTAGCTATTGCCAAGTCGGTTGATTGGTAGTCCAAACCTTCCTGTTCAGTACCTTTCTATCATTGGGGCAGCTCAGATTACATCGTCAAGTAACCTAACATCCATGGTTTCTAGAATATTTCCGATCTTGTACTTTAGCCTACCAATGAATTGAGATACAAGTTAGTCTTCTGGTTTGCTAACTTCGCATTGGATCATTAACATCTAGAATTCCTTGACATAAGCTTCAATAGTTAATCCTCCTTACCTCAATTCCTGTAATCTTTTGAAAGCATCCTGTAAATAGTAACTCAATACAAATCTCTTCCTCATGACCTTCTTCATCTCATCCTAACTCTTAACTTTACATTCTCCTTCTCTTCTTTAAGTAGCCTACAGTTCTTCTACCATAAGGCAGCATATCTAGTAAACTCAAACATAGCAAGTCTAACCTTTGCATTATTAGGTACTTCATGGTATTGAAATTGTTTGTCAATCTTATTTACCCAATCTAGGTAGTCCTCGACATCATCACTTCCAAAAATGCTTGGATTATGCAACCTCAACACTTCAACTCTAAGGGCTCATACATTCATTTCTTTAAGCTCATAGTACTCCTTAGCTTCGTCGTCTACTTTCTCTTCTTCCTTAATTCAAGTGCTAACCTTCGCTTAGCATCCCTACCCATTCCTTCAGCTTAGGGTGGTTGAGCCAGAGCATTAACTCGGCCAAATTGACCATTGCCTTACTCTTGCTACTTATACCTCTAGTTGGGCAATTTCTAGCTCATTGTCTATCTTCTTAGATAATAGTCACCAAACTAGCTACTAAGTTGGTAAGCCTATCTAATCGATCACCTACTGATTGAGGTGTGAAGCTTCCTTCTTGCCCTTAGCCATTTCGAGCACCACTTTCTTGATTTTCCAAAGCTCCTTAAACACTAGAATCTAACATTGTTGGTTACCTTACAAAATTGATGTCTAAAATACCACTCAAATTTATTTCCATGAATAACAACAACAGATCAATAACTAATACTCCTACCACCAAGACAACTACATAACAAATAAACAAACACTACACTTTATTTTGCGTAAGAGAAACAAGGGAAAACAGAGCATCGAATTTTCCTCAACACCTTTTTACTACCCAAACTCTAATGTTAATAATAGAACTTCTGACACCCAAAAACAATAACAAACCACTCAAAAAACAAATTAATAGAATTTTGGCTTCAAATGTAGCCAAGCTCTAATACTAGGATGATATGGTATGGTGTGGATGAGCACATGACATTTGGTATCATATGAACCAATAGGGTAGGTTCGAACTGTGAGATAGTCTAAAAGATAAATAATAGTCAAAGGTTAAGTAGGGGGTCCTTGTATATCGACGATGGATATGATGCACTGATACCTTATACAAGCTCAAGTCACACTTGATATGACGTACAAATGTGGTTAGAGATCACTCGCTACTAATCCATGCTCAATAGGCTAGATAATAATAGCTTAAGAGTAAGTAGTAAAACACATAGCTCAAGAGAATATGTTTGGAAATTTCAATGTATTCTCTTTTGCAGCCATTATAATACATAAGTATTTATAGTACCCAATTAGGGTAAATCCTAGGTTACGGTAAATTACAAAAATGGATTCTCACTTATTAAGGAAAAGGGAGATCACTTACAAGGATATCAATGTAATAGTGCAAAAAGAATATGCATTGGTAGAAAGGACATAAGGATGTCAGAAAAAGGATAGCATGTATGTAGTTTGCTCATTCTATGGTTCCAATGACATTACTAGCTGAGCAAGGGTAGGGTCTTAATCAAGTCTGGTCAGTGTCAGCAATTTGGCAACTTGGATAGTTAAGATTAGACAAGGGTTGGTTCAAAGGTGACTCATTTTTGGCTTGGCTTCAGGTGATTAGCTCCTGACAACTATCAACTCGGCTTCGATACTGGTGAGGTCAGCTGTATCCTAATTCAATGCTTGGACAGGTATGTAGTGGAAGGGTTGGCTCAACATGTTAGCTAGTCGCTTCAATAGCTTCTTGGATGATGTAGAGAGCGAAGTAACTCAGTAGGTCAAATTAGGGTACAGACTGCTCCTTGGCACTTAATTCACTTCGGGCAGCTCGGCCAGCCACTTGAGCCAGTTTAGACCAATTAGTCTATGCAACTTTCTTTATAAAATAATTTGAAAAATGATGGAAAATCATTTGAAACCTTTTCTTTGTGAGCTTATTTCGTAAGAACAAAGTGCCTTTATTTCAGGAAGAATGACATATGATAATATTTGGTAGCACATGAAGCTTTTCATTGTTTAAGGATAAAAAAGAGAGGAAAGGAGTGTCTTTTGCTTTAAAAGTAGACATGAGTAAGGCTTATGATAGAATTAAGTAACCATTCCTTAAGAATATCCTCCTAAAATACAATCTTGATGGGAAATGGGTTAACTATTTGATGAAATGTTGATTTGAATCTTATGATTAATGGAAAGAAAGTGTGCTATGTAATACTTAGTAGAGACTTAAGGAAGGGGATCCTTTAACACCATACTTTTTCATCCTAGTGGCTAACATTCTATCTAAAGGCATTAAGAGGCATGTGTGTAGTAAGCACACATAAGGGCAATTTATCCAAAATACTTGTCCTATTTTGTCTTATCTTTTTTTAGAAAATGACTCCTTGTTTTTCATAAGAGCAAAGGAGGAGGAAGTGGCTATGCTTCACTCGATTACTAACTCCTATTGTAAGCTTCTAGTTAGATGGTAAATTTCAACAAATTTGGAGTTTTTTTTTTCCGCCCTCAACAACAACACTCCATTGGAGGTCAAGACAAGGGTCAGTAGGAGGCTAGGTGAAAGGGTAAGGATGATTTTAGACCACATCTAGGTCTCCCTACTTTATAGGGTAAATCTAAGTGTGAGACCCTAAGTTTTGTAAAAGAAAAAGTTGTGAAGAAATTGAATGGATGGAAACAAAGGTTGCTGAGCGAAGTAGGAAGAGAGCTATTGATCAAGTCAATAGTTTGAGCAATCTTAACCTATTCAATGTCTTGTTTTTCTTAGCCAGAAAAATGGTGCAATGCAATAAATTCTATGATTGCAAAATTTTAGTAGGGTTGATGGAAAGGACATGAGGGCTATACACTAGATTAGTTAGGAAAAACTGACATTTGCTAAGGAAGAAGGTTCTAAGAAGGCAGTGAAAGGAGGAAACGCTTCTTAAGGCTGGAGTAGTATCATTGAAGGAAAGAAAATCCTATTTGACCGAGCTTTGTCGCAAGTGGCGACAGGGGAAAGGATTGAAGTTTGGTTGGATAATTAGGTTTTTGTGATTAAGGGGTAGAAACTATTACTAAAATGAGGAAGCTTTATGAATATGAAAGTTATTAAACTCTGTGATCAGGACAAACATTAGTGGGACATGAACAAAATTTGACAAATGCTAAATGAAAAAGAAGAAGTAACATACAAAATTTCAAGTAAGGGATTCAACTCCATTGTATAGCCTTTTGCATGAAATGGTATACATTTTGAAAAATTGAAATATCGTTACATTAAAGATTAAAACTTGAAACCAAGTGACAATTTTCCTTTAAGTTTAAGAGTAGTATCAACATACTATTGGAAACAAGTATGGAAAATTAAAGTCTTACCTAAAATCTAACACATTATGTGGAAGGTTTTCTCTAACACAATTCCTAACATGGATCAACTTTTTAAAAGGAGAGCTCCTGACTCACCACATGGTCCTCTTTATAGTAATGTGGGGATTAGAACATCTCCTCCTTAGTTGCTGTAGAGTCTCTAAATTTAACCTTCTAAACATGGTATCAAACTCGAGTATCGTAAATATTTTCCTAAGTTGATAAGACCATATAAAATGAAAACCGACTAAAATTTTAAACTTGAAACTTAAAACAAACTTAAAAGACCTTATTATACGATTTAAAAACCCTAATCATGCATGAAAACCCTAATCATGCATGAAAACCCTAATCATGCATGAAAACCCTAATCATGCAAGAAAACCCCAATCCCCACATACGTGTACTTTTAAAAATGTAAACCTAAACTTAACAGGAACCATAAATATCAAATCATAAAAAAAGATTTTAAACTCTGTAAAATTATCTTAATGCTTGAAAGGCCATAAATCAATAAAATTATCAATAATTTTGTGAAATCATATAAAACTGATAACAAACGAATCAAGGATTATTTCAAGTAATAATAAACAAAAAAACTAAGCTAATTAAAGGAATAAATTAATAAATTTACAAAAATTATTTTACTTATATATATAAGTAGCCCTACAATATGTATATATATATATATTATTAAGCAATTTCCTTCTCTTTTCTTAATCTATCATATGATATATATATATATATGTTGCATAATAAAGCGGTATTCCTAAATAATTAAGCCAATTGAACCTTAAGTTCCTAAATATAAGTTAATTATTCCCAAGTTGGTGAAAAATCTTAAAACATACATAATCTCACTCAAAACCTAAAACCTAGGATGATCAAAGACTTACGATTCTAAATAAATAATTAAAAATATAATTCGAATAAATTTAATTCAACTCTAAGTTAGGCTTTCATTAAAATTTTGACCAACACTTTAAAATATTACGAAAGGTTGTTTTGAAGCCCAAAAGAAGTCTACCTAAGACTCCATAAGCCTAACAAAGTTACTAACTTTGATTTGAACAAAAAAAACAAGCCCATTTTATAACTTAAGCCTACATAAAAGCCCAAGGAGTTGCTGTTGGCACTAAGAGTGTAAACGAAAGTTGGAAATATGACCTTAAGGAGTATTTTAAGTTTGGAATAAAGTCCTAAGCCCAAGCCTAAGCCCAAATAATTTCCCAAGTTACCAAAAAGCCTATTAACAAAACAAAGCCCAAAAGCACTTTAAATCATGAGGATCGTTACTGTTCTAATCTATAGGTAGTTTTGTATACCTCATCACAAAAATCTAACCTCACCACATTAAAGTACACTCGAAAACGATGAAGATTGACTATAAGATCATAAAAATCGAATTTAAAACGAGAAAGTTATATACAATTGAACTTTTAAGTAGAATCGGGAAAAATTATGAAACCAAGTCAAAAGTATAACTTAAAGGATTTTAGCTTAGTTTTCTAGGTTTTATTTCAAATCCTTATAGTATCATATTTGCGATGTCCAGGGGACCCGGCTTTTGGGAGATGACCTATCCCGGATTATTTTAATTGATCTGCATAGCTAAGTGAGTAAATTTCTGATGACTCTTTACTTAATTTTGCTTGTAGAATAGATGTACCTAAACTTAAATATATAAATTTGGATGCTTATGGGATATGGGAAATGCATATGTATGAATTTGTTAACTGAATGCTATGGCTTGTTAATTATATAATAATGGGAATTGTTGTGATAAATTTATATGTGAGATTATATGAAATGAAATTGTCTGATCACCTTAAAAAATCAGATTAACTATCTATACGATTAAGAAATAAGATGAATCATGCATTCCCCATAATCGCATTTGGATAACACCGACTGCTGCTTCATGCAGAAGATGGGAAGGGACTCATAAGAGGACGAAACTCCTACAGGATTGGGCACTAGGTATGTCATCATTTTTATTGAGTCTCGGTCTTAAGCTGATGGACTTACTAGGAGCCAGGAGATACCAACCGTCGATGAGGGGCCAAGTCTTGTAGCTTCTGCTTAGGGCGTGTGTTTGTAGATTGTGGAGGCCACCACACCGCTAGACTTAGGATTTTAAAAATATGATTTGGCATTCAATAAAGGAAGTATATATATATATATATATATATATATATTTGTTTTGGATTAAGCACAATAGTGCAAATGAAATAAAACTCAAGGTCTAGAACTTGGATTTTGGTTTGGGTTGGTTAATTATCTCTAAACCTCGACTACAGGGGGCGTAATTTTGAGTAGTATGCAATTCCTAGGCCACTGCATGCGTTGTTTAGCATACTAATTGTTCATGCATTTATATGATTGTACATTTAATAAATTTCTATCATGCGGTATTGATGAGGGTAAATTTCTCACTAAGCATAAGCTTACACCCCAATAGTTCTTTTCCTTACAGGTCGATCAATAGTTGAGACAGGGATAGGAATTGAGTGTAGAGTGCTACCATTGAATCAGTATGATGAAAAGCTTATGTAGTTACTTCAAAATGCTCTGGAAAACGACTAATATTTCAATTAAGTTTAGTATCTTTAGTAAGTTTAAAATTTTTTTGGAATTGTTTATCTTATTTCACTATTTTAGTAGGGGATATTAATTCTCTACGGTCCTGAGGAATTGTAGAAAAATGGATATCCATAATTATTTATATTATATAATCAGTCAATGAACTAAAATTGAAAACCCTAGCGAATAACTATTTAGAGTCTTGCAATCTCTGACTTGTAAAGCGATTTTCTTATCATAGGTGCACACGTAATATGGAAATTCTAGGCAATACTACTAAGCCCCTCCTAAGGTCGCTACAGTTATAAATAGGTAGAAGTGGTTTGATTTGGAGTAATAGGCTTAAGAGTGGAAGAAGGGTACATTAGCGTTTTCTACAAATGGTTTGATGAACAAACCCCGAATCATTTGTTACCATCACATGAGAATGAGCTTTGGAAAAAAGGATTGTTGTTGTTGTATGGTAGATCTGGAAGATAAGACGTGAAGTAGTCCTTTACAATGTGGAGATTAACCCATGGATGACTATTTGGAGGGTAAGAAGTTTGTTGGATGAAGAAAAAAGAGGAAGGGAAGAGGATAGTAGTGTCAATAGTAACATGATTAGGCAATCGAATTCAAGACTAGATTTTTGGAAGAAACCTAACAAAGGCTAGTAGAAGATAAATGTTGATACGTCGTAGGTCTTGAAATTTATCTGAGCGGCCATCGTAGGTCTAGTAAGAGATAGTGAAAGATAAGTAGTGTTTGATTTTACTAGTTATATTCTATCTTGTTCTACTGAAGAGATAAAGGCCCATGCAGTCAAGGTAACTTAAGAAAAAAGTTAGACTAAGGTTTTGTTTGAGTCTAATTGTTAGCCTTTAATAAATGCAATTAATGGGTCCATGGACAGTATGCACTGGGCATTTAATCCTTATGTGCATGAGATTAGATTTTTAACCCAATCCATGAACCATTTGTCTTTTAATTAGATTAGTAGAGAAGAAAATTACATTATTGATTGGGTAGCTTTAAGTATTAGAAGATGGATGTGTTCATTGGATTGATGGTTAAACTCCCTATCTTGCCTTCTGAAGCTTATTCGTGATGATTGTATAAATTCTCTATATACCTAGAATAAGAATGGGTAATTATTAATGAATAAATTCTTGTTTGGCCAAAAAAAAATATCTGAGGTATAAACCAAGTTAAAGGAATTATTGTGTTATTCAAAGAATCCAAACCTTATTGTAGTGGATAAACCCAACAATGTCATTTATATAAAAGTTAATCTACAAACAAATTACTTAGCTGAATTGGCAAGAATTATGCAATCAAGTTTTGTTATTATGAATCTCTTTGGATTATATAGTTTTTGCAAATATAAACCCCGACCACTAGATTTGAGCTGTGATCATTTTGGCTTTTCCCTAAGTTAGTATGATAACTCTTATTTTAAATATATTTCACATAGTGATTTTATAATATTTCCTTTTCATCTTTGTTTTTTTAAAAAAAAAATTGATACTTAATTGAGCAAAATTTTGATTTCAAGGTTTGAACATGTTCTCAGATTAAAAACGAAGAAAAGGAATCAAGTTTTACTTAATTTGGAGTTCAAATAAATGAGTCATGAAGTTTTGAAGTTACATAAACAATAAGAGAAAGTGGCAAATTTTGGTCAGGAAGTTACACAGTCTAAAACATAAGTGTATCCCCAGGCTATGTCCATGGAGGATAATTTTTGTGCTAAGGTTAGTAAGTTACACAACCTAGAGACATAACTATGTCCCAAGCTGTGTCTAGTTACGAAAAAAAAAAAACTTCATAATATATTATATAAGGACTTGTGAGAGTTTGACACATAACTTTGAACATTCAAAAAGAGAAGAGACATGAAGAGAAGGAGGAGAAAAAGGTGGAAGCAATACCCAACTTTAAGAATGAAGAGATTTTTCATAAACAAAAGGGGTTTTTCATGTTTTATTTCTTGATTTGGTTGCAATTTGTTTTTAATTTCATCATGATAGCTTAAGATTATGGTATTTAGGATTGTGGAACCTAGGTTTTCATGCGACTATTAGATTTGTTGATAATTTTCAATAAAATTTCTATCTTTCTTGATTCAATTATATTTTTTAATTGTTAATTGATATTTTTAGGGTATTAATCTATGATATTATACATGATAATTGAGAAATGACATGAATAATGAGATCTTAACATAATTGGGGAGAATTGCATGTGTACTTAGAGATAAGATACATAATTCTTCTGGAAAGTTGTTCTTTTGTGTAGGAATTCTTTTGTAGGAATTCATTGTATATTAATGCAATTCTAAATTATATTACTAAGTGAAGAGATTCCGGTAAATAATTTAATATTAGGGTTAATATGCTTGAGAAATGTGTTAACTTTAGTTATGAATCCCTTTGGTAAAAAATAACAGAGATGGAATTGGATATATTTTTAATGATCATATGTTAAACATTAGGGGAAACAATTCCTAAATACGTTATTTATCTTCTTAAAGTCGTTCTTAACTTTATCGCTTCTTAAATTGCTTAGTCAAGTCTCATAATTAGATTAGTTTGTTAATTTTAATATTTTTAATTCATTCAACCTATCACAATTTTTTAGTTAGATAATAGAGCTAAGATTAGTGTTAATACTCGAAGTCTCTGAGGGATTTACTCAAACTCACATCTGCTATATTAAAATTGATAGGTGTACTTGCCTTGTATTAGAGTAAAAGGGGCTAACTTGTATTGTTTTCTTTTGAAAATGAGAAGTGATTGGATTCACTTTTCCTGGGCTATATCGAATTATGGATCACCGTATCAAAGTGACAATTGTAATCTAACCCTCATTTAAAACATCAAATTGTTAATAACAGAAAAAATTTGTTAGTCATAATTTATGCACATGATATACCTACATTAATCAATTAATAAAAGCTTTTCTCTTTATTGATAAAAAGAAAAATCTAAGGTTATAGGTGCTAACACAAGACAAGGAAGTGTTTGCCGAGTCTACTATTGAAGTACATCAAGAGTTACTTTATTCTAACAGTACCCTTGAGTGGGGGTATAAATGTGTCAAACTACTAGTAAGCTACTTGAATTTAGCTTATTATTTACTTAAACTCAACTTAAGAAAAGTCGAGTTGAGCTTGAACATCACAATGCTTGATTCAATTAGCTTGTAAGCCTATTTGAGCTTAAGTCAAGTATAGATATTAAGACTAATATTTTTTTTAGATAATTGAGTTTAAATAAGCTTAATTAGATTGAGATATTGAGTATCGATTCAATTTAAGCTTGAACTCAAAATTATAAGGTCGACAAAGCTCAAGTTTCAAAAATTTCAAATCAAGTTGAGCTCAAAGTGCTGTAGCATCTCTACTATACTCATTTACAGTTGTAGCCTTGAGGTGTTTACATGAAGTGCCATAGAAGGGGTTTGATAATGCATCAAGGCTACTTAACCCCAACGATCCTTCATGCCATTAGAGTAAAGTGACCCTTTTTATTCAAGTAAGTTAGGTTTTGCCTCACTTCATTCAAACGCTTCCTCAAGTTGTTCGCACAGAATCCCCATATAACATAAGTTTAGAACTATCATCTGGCTTTGTTTGCATGCCAAATAAAGATGTTGAGATAAATCCCCTTAAGTGCAAAATCCTGAAGCTTCAATTTAAGTTCATGAAAATGCCAAATCTTCCCATTTGATGGTACTTTATGCCATTTGGACATATCAACTAATTATTCAAATGAAGTTTGATTTTTCAGCAACTTTATATTTTTATACTTTATTTCAGTTACCATTATGCCTTTAATGACCAAATTATCATAAAATAGGGTTTATTCTTGTATTGTGAGCATCGTTAGGCTTTTGAAATAAAACCTTAATTGAGTCTTACTCTTTTAAATCCTTGTTCTTATCATGGCAAGCAATCTTGATTTGTATGTCATACCAAATTCAATGTGGTTTAGTTTAATTCTCTGAATACATTATATCCTAAAGAGTTACTCAATATATTCCTTTCTATCAACAAAGAATGGACCAAATTGTTAATTCTATTTGTCGATTGAGTGTGCTTAGTATTACATCCCTATCCTATGAGCATGGGGTCTTTCCTTCTATTCAGTGAAGTGAACATACAATGAGGATTGGGCCAAGGGTTAAGGTTTTGATATGGGGATTTATGGTTTCAATTTTATGGTGATGGTTTAGATTCTAATGAGTTGGTAGCAAGAGGTAAAGCTATAAGTGAGTGATTAGGGATGATCTAGTGTTGAGCTCAAGTTTGAGTTTGACATAAAATTTTAAAGCTCGAGCTCGGTTAAGTTTAAAATATTAAGCTCGAGCTTAACTCAAAGCAGCAATCAGTAAGTTTATCCTCAACTCAATTAAGCTTGTTGAAGCATGATCTAAAAATATATATTTTTTAATTATGTATTATTAATGTCCAAATTCAACTAAAATTTATATTCGACTCGAGCTCAATTTTGAGCCACATATTATAAAGCTTTAGCTTGACTTGATTAGCTATTCAAGTAGCTTTGGTGAGTAGTTCAAGCATAAGTGCGACTTTACTTTCTCAAGTTGAACTTAAGTAGTCTAGAATAATTTGACTTGTTTACACCCCTAATAGTGTTAGTTTTATAGATCAAATGTACATAGTGGAATAAAATTTTTTACAAAACTTATTTTTTAGATTCATGTGTGACATGTAAAATAAAATTAAATTCAATAAACTAAAAGAAAAATGACCTTTTTCCTTATAATAAAAACCGTCTCTTGTTAGGGATAGAGTTTTAGTACAATCCATATCTGGATTTTGTTCCTATAAAATTATATTCACCATAAGGACTCTAATTAAAGTCCCTTTAGCGATATCCATACAGACAATAATAAGAAATAATTCTAATCCTTAGATTGCTAGATCATTTATGTTAGAATAAAACTAAGAAGCATTTATGTATGTATGCATGTATGTATGTATGTATATATATATATATATATATTCCTTTTATCGATTTTTTATTGTTATGTATAAGAACAAAAATCATAGAGCTCTTTATATCTACCCTCGTCCCTTTTAAAATACTGTGTTATATTAAGTAAAATTGATGAAAGAAACTTTTCATTCCAAGAACCTTTCAATTGCCATAACTTTTCGATTATGTAAAAACTGAATGTGAAATTAGTAAATTCCATATACTTTTACGCACAAAAAAGTAATAATAATAATAATAATAAAAAGAATAGCCTTTAAAATGTACTTGATTGTAAATATATTCTATGTAAGGAAAAATAATTGTTAATATAAATAGCTTCCAGCTTATTATTTCGAACCAATTAATTCTAGCTCCAAAACATTGACATAATTTCAGTATCTACTGAAATTACTAGTCAATTATTTCTTTCCGTTAATTGTGTTATGATGTGCAATCCTCTAGGTTTTTATACACAAAGGTAGTGACTATTTTAGAACAAACTAGGGTAACCGTCTAACAATAATTATTAGTTATCCAATATAATAGAAAAATTGTGAATGAGAAAACCATTATAAACTGATTACTGCATAATTAAATCTTTTTATCAAATAATATCATAATTGAATCATTGCATATTATGTTATCAATATTTAATCTTTTCACTCGGTTTTTAAGATAAATTAAACTTAATAAAACTTGTCGTAGCCATAGGCTTGTAAGTTTCTATTATCTTAATCAGGTGGTCTTAGATATCGACTCTCTGATTTAAGAGAGTAATGCATTTTATCTTACTTATCATTATCCTTTTTATATTTCATGTACTATCCAGTAACAGTATTATTTACAAACTAAATCGAGACTACATTTAATAACATTTCATATATAGGATACATAAAAATTTTAAGTTTAAGGATCATTTATACTTATTCATATAAAGGAGGGGCCACTGACATTAAGCATTGGTTAACTCTATTAATGGGTCATGTCTAGTATAACAACTTAACTTTGACACTTCACTTATGTAAGTTGGATATCTTTCTCTTAATTCAGTGAGAATGACTTTAATTATACGATGTGTTGCTTTAAATATCTATATTTTCTCTAGATAGATATTTATTCGATCAATAAAAATATTAAATAATACGAATTCCTCCATTGAAATCAATAAAATTCCATTGCATTCTCTAATAAAATACACTTAAAAGTTGTATTAGTGGGAAAAAGAAATGGTTTTTAGTGCTTGCCTGCTAATATTTTCCTTCAAACTTTCAATGCCCTAAGTTTACCCACCTCTCTGTCACTTCTTGGGATTTCCACTTTGATAGGAGCTCAACTTATATCCTCAATTGTGATTCAGTAGTTTCATATGAGAATGCGGAACATTGCTTGTGAGAATTTGACGGTACCGTTATCAGTGATCACATGGAATCGCAACTACATGCCTGCTGCTGCTTTTGTGGCAAAATAAGCAACGAGAAGTCTTTAGTACAAAAGTAGACATTTTTCATCATAACCCTCGTCTTTTTCCTTTGGATGCGAATATTGTGCAACAAAGTTCACAGGAAGTAGGCATCAAGCCCAGTGCCAATTTTACTTCAAAGAAGTCCGATAAACGGATTCCGTGGCATACCAAAGAGATGCTGTTTGCTATCTCTCTGTGCTTGACCGAATGTATATTGATGCAAAGTGTCTTACGTACTATGGAGCTAATGAGTGGACACGGGCAGAGTCAAGTGAAGGTTGATAAGAAACATGTTCGTGACCTATTGTTAAAAGTGACACACTCAATTCTAGAGTTGAAATTGCAGTACTTTAATTTTTATTCTAGCCTTTGGAATGGCGAGAAGAAAAGGATAGCTTATATATCTAGATTATTGTTGGATCGTGCTATTTATCATTTATGGTATATTTGCTTCACAGGAGACATGTGCTTATTGTATTTAAATACTCTTATAACAATTTTAAGAGAGATGTATATTGGCATTAAGTTTTAGCGAGAAGCGATAACTTTTTATAAGACAATTGTACCCTTATGCGGGTTTGATTTTTCTTCATCTTTTTTTGTGTATCTCATTTTTCATTTATCTTCTCAAGACTTTTTTTCATTTGCTTTCGGGGACTATTTTATATTTTATATGGGATAATGAACAACGTCTCGAATGCGTCTTGTACAACAAACTGGTAAGCAAGAGCAGTATCATATATGCATTTCAGCATTGTTAAGCATTACTGTTGTATTTCTTCTTATCATTGCTGGCACCATGGCTTCATGATGGTCATCATTTTCCTATTTTGTATGTTTCGCTTTTTTAGATTTTACATCCAGAAGCTATCATGCTTGTATTTTTATATAATGTTGTCGTTTTCTAAATAAAAGTTAATCTGAGAATGAGAATGAGAAAGGGTTGAAGAATGAAGAGGTTCAAACTAGGGTTAATAAAAATATTAAACTACTATTCATATACATTGTAAAGCAATGAAATTGTCCACCTTGAGATATAAAAATGAGAGCTTTTTATTTTTTACTTTTTTTTTTAATAAATTGGTGCATTTATTTAGCAATTTTTTTTTTAAAAAAAAGGAAAGTAATTATTGATTCCAATCCAAAAAAAAAAAACAAATTGGTCTTATGGGAATACTGGGCCTCTTCTTGATTTCCTATCAAGATAGGCCAAAAGGTGACCCAACCAATTTCATAATCGGATATTAACTTAGATCTAATAATACTTATTTTTATATGTTTAATTTGAGTATAACAATAAGCATAATACTTCAAAATGTAGGAGTAGTAACATAATGGTATTTGTTAATAGTAATATTACGACGTTGGATATTTCATGTATTCATCAACTAATTATTATAATGTAAACAATGTTTTATGATATATGAATGTTTCCTACATAAAACTAAGGAAAAGATTGGATGGTAAATAAAGCAACTGGTATATATATATATTTTTTTTATCTATTTTGCATCACGTTTTATGGGAGTGGGGAATAATGTTGGAGAGTATGATTTATATACTAAAAAATGTTGATAAAGAAATCTATAAGGTTATCCTAAAGCTTAGCTTTAGCATTACAGATGCTGCAATGTGTATCATTTAGTGGCTATATGACCAACGAGGATCTCGTCACTGGAAACTAGTAGATACACAGAAACTAGTAAATAAACGTGTTTCAATGCGTATTCTGCAGAAATAATTTCTTTTGGATTGATATAATGGAATTTCTGCGATGTCAATACAAAAATAGTTCAAAAAAAAATAAAAAATTAAAGAGTCAAAATTATACGAACAACTAAAAAATTGGAGCGATTTAACTTAAATCTGGAAGATCAACTCTAACAGAGTCCAACTGAGAAAATTGCTCGGCGTTTTTCTATAAATAGCTTCACGAAATGAATCTCAATAAAAGCATAAGAGGTTAAAACTAGAATACTAGTTTAATTCACAAAATGAATCTCAAAAAAGGGTAAAAGATTAAAACTATAGTCTAATTTTGCAAATAGTGCTATAAAATGAATCTCAATAAAGCACAATAAGTTAAAACTATAATACTAATCTAATTCACAATAATAAGAGTCACTACCATGCCTCAGTACTATTCACAAAAATCGTCTATCCGCCCAGCTAAACTAGTTTAATCAATGTTTGCTCATAAAATCAGCAACGAGATTATCGCACAAGACTATTTGTGACCTAGTTTTCCTAACAGTAAGAGATTTGATATTATTGTGAAGAATAGGATTAAATCTGAAAACCGGTATTGTTGTTAAATTTATGGATAGTTGATTTAGAAGAAGAATTTTTTAGGAATTTTGTTTCTCTCTCTAGGGTTCAACAACGTAACGTACTGTCTTCTTTCTCTCTCAATCTTAATCTTTTGTAAATTTATGATTTCGAGAAGTTGTGGAGGCAAAAATTTCTATTTTGGAGTAGTAATTGGTGACATTGTGAGTGGTGAATATTTTTGGAGGTTGAATCAAGGGTTGGAGAGTGTTATTCTTCGAGAAAGGAGAGCAAAAGAATCATAGGACACAAACATGGCCAGGACAATGGGCTTGGTCCAAAATCATGTTCCTCTCATAAATTCTTACAACACGAGAATTTTGAGAAGTTCTACATGACAGTCCAGGTACATGGTCGTGGAGTTTTAAGGAAGAACGCGGCTGTAGTAAAGGGCATGATTTAGACTGTTGGTTCTTGTTTAGGTTCACAAGCATGAACCCCCACCGTAGTCTTTTTTGTTGTCCTATTTCGTCATCCTAACCTAATTTTAGTCTAATTCAACCTATGGTTTTAGTTTAAAACCTTTTGGAAGCCTATAATTAGTTGTAAATTACTACTAAAACAACTTTTATTTGTCTTTTCGTTATAGATTACTCTTATAAGCTAGAATTAGTCAAGTTCTTCCCTTAGACTTTAGGGACATAATACTTTGCTTATGCTTGCTAGGCTAATTTATATATTGGTACATAATCTCAAAAGGACTAATACTTATCCGTCTTAAACATTGCTTATTGCTTGTGTATGGCTTGGTTTAGGAGCCGGAAGTGGCAGATCGTTAGGGAGCAACTTCAATGATACTTGTGATGCATTTTCCCTTATGGAGTCTTGCTTGAAAATGATTTAAAATAGATCTAGGTTGTTTACACGAGGCCTACAGTAGCACACCTAATGTTAGGTTGCTGTAGATAAGGATTGAAGCTATAGAATTAGAGGGGTTTGAAGAGGCACGCCTACTGTAAAATTTTAAAGGGACCTAAAAAGGCATGCCCACAACTAGGATGTTGAATCAGTTCACATTATGATGGGTATAACAAGGACTAATATGTGTGCTTAGTTTATTTAAAGATAATTAAATAATGTGTATGCTTTACTTTTTCCACATTTATATGCATGTGTTTATGTTGTAAATAATTGCTCACATGCATGTGGTTGTATGCTATATACTAAGCTTCAGCTTACTCTTCTTCTTTTTTCATAGTTACAGGTTATGAGGTTAGTTATGGAGAACTCATTAGTTACACTTATGTAGTTGATTATGAAAACTATTCTAGAGATGAGCATTAGGAGATAGTTATTATCAAGAAGATTCATATAATAAGAGTTATTATTATCATGATGATTGTTATCAATCTTAGGTGTTAGTGAACAAAGGTTGATTTTATGTTTGATTTTGAGAGGATGTTGAATTTCATCTTCATGTTATTATGAGAAGACTCTCAGATCTTGATTTGTTTTTAATTACTTTTATAAGTACTTATTTTGGAGACATGATGTATTTGTAATGGACTTGTTAATTAATAAATTCAGTGGTTATTATTTGAATGTATTTCAAAGCTTTTATATTCTAAAACATAGCCTGACATGTCATTAAAGGAATAGGGATACGTGGCAGTATGTGGTATCTTAAGTTTGGACTATTACAAAAATTAATTTGTAAAAATTACAAGTATAATAAGAAAATTTAAAATGCAACATAAACAACTAAAATGACGAAGTAAAAGTTATTGCCGCATTTAATTTACGTTGAGAAGGCTAACACTAACGGTATCTAACATCAGAAATTGTTGGACAAAATCCTGCAAACCTTGCCAAAAAATAATCTTCATAAAATAAAAAACATTTCAAATAGAGTAATGGTCTAGTTTATAATAATATAGGTTAAATTACCAATTCCACTCAATATCTAGAGAGGTTATTATTCCACACAAGTAAGGTGGACACTTTAGGCCATGTTTCCTCCATAAGAGCACCCCTTTTGGTGGGATATATCAAACAAAAAAATTTAGAGACGATTAAAATTATGTTTATTCTTTTGAAATCTTATGATATGAAAATATTGAAAAGAACAACCTAAACGAAAATATAGTGTTTTTTTTTTTATTTCTTTGATATAACAAGTTAGTCAATACAAAGAAATTACTTAACTTTTTTTATGCTTATTTCTTAAGCATTTCTATTGAATAGGATAATATCTCAAAAAAAAAAAAACATAGTTATTTACCATCCTTTAGTTACAAGATTTAAATACTAGAAAGTGAGTCTAATTAATATGTTAAAAAAAAAAGTGGTAGTTTTTGTATGTAATTTTATCATGTACAGTTCTATGCAACAAAATGTTATTTTAGTAGGAAAGAAACAATTTAGTAACTAACTTGTTGCATTAAAAAAATTGCTACAAAAAGACTTTTGCTGTAAACACTATTAGTTCAATAAGTTAAAATTGTGACTTGGGAAATGCACGGCATATAAGGGATTTAATAAAATGATCTTTAGCTATATCGCACATATGTTCTATGATAAGTCGATGTTAGCTCTAAACTCAACATATCTCTAGCCGATATTAATCCACATTCTTATCTAAAATATTTTAGTTTCAAATGCTAACCTTTAGAAGTTATCACCAAATTTTCTTGCTTTATATATCAATCAATGATAACCCAAGAGTCCTAATAGGAGAGAGGAGAGGAGATCAAGTGGAAACCTCTATGCAAATTTGAAACAATCTTTATTTCAAATAAGAAGCGTAAAGCTAAGCAACACATTAACAATTTCATGTGTACCTTTAATGTCATGGACAAACACTCCATGACAATATAAAGGAATCCATCATAAACGGTAGCACATTCCATCCTGATAAATATAATAAATTAGATGTAAAATGATATCTTTTCATAAATCTATTAAGTCATAATTAACTTAATGTGACAAACATACATAACTTACTTACAGTTGTTTAAGTGTAAACCATATCAACAATGAACCTTACATCCTTATAAATGCTACTGAAATCAAAGTTTACCTACTAATTTCCATGTCATGAAACTACTTATAATATTTAAGAATTCAATCTTAAAAATTTACCAAGTATTGAGCTCTCTAACAATTAGAGGTATTGTTGACCTGACAATATTTTCATTGTTGAAATCAAGCATAATCGTTGCACCTTCCCAAAAAGCAAAAGCAAATATCTCTAGTTTTCAATTCTAATTTTTTTAATTGCCACTTTTCTATTATCATTAGCTATAAAAACATATGTACAAGATCCACTTCCAAGAAGTACATGAATATGATACTATAAAAACGAATTACATTGCAAGATCAGAACCCTAGACAAAAGAAAACATATATATGATGAAGACAGAAGATGTCGCGTACTTAATCCATAATATCATTGCTTAAAGATCTTGTAAAGTTTATTGTTGGGTGATTTTGGTGTAGAGCTTTGATCCTGCAAAAAGTACGAATAAAAGGCTAAGTGGTGTTGGGGCTAGTCCAACATAACCATTGTGATGCCTAAGTAAGTGATTGTTTAGGTGAAAGAGTAAGGGAATAAGTTTAGCATTATCAAGCGTAAGAGAGTTCTTGTAATGCTTTCCTTTCCTTATTTATAGGCGAATGTCAGGTGTCTATAATAGCAATTAATCATTGGTTGTGGACCATGTGGCAATTCTGTAATTAAACATACGCCTAAAATATAGGAGTAGTAGAAAGTTGTATAATGAGATCGTACTAGATCATAATTGTTCATGCCACTTTCCCGAGTTCAAACCAAATATATGAATAGGTCAAGCTTCAAGGCTCAATCACATGGATTGAGCCCTTGTTAGCCTGAGTCATCCTCTAGGTAGCCAACTATGGTTGAGTAACATATTAGGGCAAAATCCGACTATTAACATTTATCCCCCAACTCCCATGGTCAAGGATTTAACTATGGGAGTGAACAAGATTCATTACTCAATATAAGCATCAGATGGTTAAGACCAAAATTAATTTTCTAGATGCCTAATGACATGCAAAAGTTTGGTTTGTCTCTCATGTGTTTTCTAAAACGCATTGTATCGAATCCTAAGTGAAAGATCACAACCTTTTAACTTTCCCGCTCATTCACTTTTTTTGCGATAGCCTGCATAACAGCTATTATACTAGCCATCATTGCATTACAAGGGCTATTAACCTTCAGTGATATAATATCCCTTAGATGTCTAACATTTGACACGCGTCATCCATCCACATCTGACCATTTAATCAAAGCCCACATCCTTACCAAAAGTATGTTAGGATTTTGAGTAGGGATCATCCATATATAAAGGACTTTTTCATACTGATTAACATTTCTTGCTCCTCTCTTACTCATATCCACTTTTAGAATTTCCCTTTGCTTTCAATATTTCTCTCTGTGAGTTCTTATGCTGCTGAATAATCTTCAACAACTCAAACTCCAACAATCTATGACAACTTAAATTCCAACAAGTATGGTTCGAAGCGTTATTCATCAACTTATATCTTTAGACTCTAAAGTGATTATATCTAAGGTTGCTTCTTCCCCTTAAAGAAAGAATGATTTAGCATCCTCTCCTAATAGTTTGGCTGATAGCATAATGAAGCGATAGGAAAAACTCGCTCACATTAATGCTCTTCCTATAGATAATTACCCGGATGATAGGGAAGGAAGGTTGGTTGCTAGGTATTTGTACAATAATGTAGTATATAACATTGACTTTTTGGATGGAGTTATGAGCGGCACTGTTAGGACACTCGTTTTGAAGTATAATAAGTACTGGTAAGATCTTCCTAATTCATGGCATCTGCATAGGCCAAGAGACTATGAGAGGGTATGTTTTCTTATAGATCGTAAATTCCATTTATATTGGAAATATCTCGATTTTGAGTTATGTTTCCTAATCTCTAGTTTTTTGAAATGGTTTTTTAATTACTTCTGGGTTGCACCGAGTTTGTTTTCTCCTAATACTTATAGTTTGATGATCAATACTTCATGATGGCTTGGCATAGGCATTAATTCATAAATGGGTTAGAGTCTAAAATTCATACATGGATGAAAAATACATCTCAATTAGGTTGGATGAAGATTTAGATTTTTGAACTCAATGGACAAGCCCATCCATACAAAAGACATTGAATTGTTGTCGAATGATGCCAGTACTACTAAGAAGATTTAAGAGCAGTGAGGCAATAAGATGTTTTTCTAGGATGCCAAGAGGATTATAAAACAATATGAGAAGGGGGAGCTAATCTTTTATGATAATGAAGGTAGGTGTTAGTCTACCTACCATGCCAATTATAGCTATAGGAGGAAAATCGTTCTTGGAACTTGAGGGGATAATAGTTGCCTTTAAGCTTTGCTTGGCACTAACTTGTAAGTTTTAAATTTTTCCTTTCTCCTACTTATAGTACTCTTATTTATTTCATGTAGACGTGTGTAGGGGATGAAGATCTCATGAAACTATTGGCTCAAGCAAAGGCCAAGAAGCAAAAAGGCTTGGTAAGCACATGACCGCTAAAGTTCATGTTAATTGGCCACCTATACCAAAAAAGACTATTTAGGAAAAGCTGGTGAAGGAGGCTGCTACTTCAAAGAAGAAAAAAGAAACCCCTCCTGTTGATAAGGTTAAGGGTACTAAGCAAATAGAAACTATTGGGATTACACAGCTTGAGGTGATCCCTTCTACGATAAATGTCCTTTGGGAGGCAGTGCTAGGAGAAGCCACTTGAGATATTGTTAGTAACAACGACACCGAGGTTCTGCCTCAAGAGATGGTGGACAACCTGTCAAACTAAATAAATGCTGAGTTAAGTCCTTAGAAGAGAAGTGGAAAAGAGCTTACTAACCAACCTCCATCCAAGAAAAGTAAGGGTTTAGACGAGAAGACAAAGGAGGCTTTAAGAAATAAAGCTCTTGACATCAGTGTTGCCAAATTTTGTCACCAACTATGAAGTAGGTGAATACTTTATGCCATGCTAAAGCCGGAATATCCTACACATTGATTTGGCTTTGGGTGATAGGATATAGTCCTTAGCCTTAATAAAGGGGGTCATTCTTCTTAAGGATAGAGAGATTGCTAAGAAGGACATAAGCAGTGTAGGTGATTGCAATAAAGGCCATATTGCTGTCGAACTATATGTTATAAGTTTAATAATCATAACCTTTTTCATTTAAGGCTTATGCCTTGTTGATAACCAAATTTTGTCTACGTATAGATTAGCAGCCATGTTTTAACAACCTTAGACAAGGCCGAGAAGGAAATGAAGAAGGTATTATTCAAAATTTTGTTGCTTTCTAAAGAAGTGATTAACTTATTCAGCTTTGTTAATTTATTGCAGAAAGTTGAGGACACTTATAGCTTTTCAAAAGCTTAAACTATTGCAACTGAGAGTGTGAAGATTAAGGCTAAGAAGCTGCAAGGAGAGCTTTCTGCTAAGAAGTTAGCACATTCTTTGGCCGACCGATGAAGTCTTAGGCCTTAAGTCTAAGAATGAAGAACTCACATCGAAGACCTAAAGGAGTAGCTTTGTAAGAAATGAGAAGAATACTGGGGATTAGGATGAACAATAACCTTAATGAGTGACGAAAAGGATAAGCTAAGAGTCTAAATAAAGAACTTGGAGATAAACAACTCTAATCTAGAAGCTTATGTTATCAAATTAGAAGAGGTAGCAAAAAGGAAGCCCTCCGTAAAGGAAGCACTAGAAATTGTAATTCCCAATCGAAAATACGAAAGATTTCTCCAAAAGAAGTTCTTGTAAGGTGTCTAGCTAGCTAAGAAAGAAATTTTAAAGGCTTACCTTGATTATGAGCTATCATGCCTCAACTTTACCGATGTTGATGATGGTAGTGTTAGCAGTGGCAATGAAGAAGTTGGCAAAGAAGTAGAGATAGAGGTTTAAGGGTAAGGTGACAATATTCAAGCCAACGTAGAAGTTCCTAATGATGACGAAGAACGGTCATCAAAAGAGACCCCCTATGTCTACAAAGAGACCTTCAACTCCTCTAAGACCCCCAATATCGATAGAGAAGTAAGCTCTAAGAAGGTCCTAAGCTCTACTCATAAAGATGATAATTTTATCCAATCTTAAAGGAAGGACATTTCAAACTCTAGTCAATTAATTTTTACTTTGCTTCCATAATAATTTTATGGACTTTATGCGGTCAGGATACCAACCTTTTGGTTGTAAGTAACCTATGTTTTGCATTTTAATGCTTTTGATTCTCGACATGTTTTATTCCATATGCATTTTATACTCATCTTTTCGTAGACATAACGTTCATTAACCATATATAACGTAAACTTAAATGTCTAATTTCTTTAGCTGTGAGATTGCCTACTGAATGTAGCTTAAAGTTTGTTAGCTCTAATTTCTCAGCATACTTTTTCAAAGAACATTTGACGTCATTCATCCATCAATACTAAGCTCGTTAACCATCATAGGTCAGAACTTATTAGGTATTAATTTGTTCATTGTATAGCTAGAACTTCATTAATCCGTTAATCATGTATCAATTAGAAATAAAAGTGAAGAAAAGTAGAAGTACTTGTAAACGTAGAATGAACATTTCATACTTGAACGAGGTGTAAGCCATTGCCTTACAAAGTTCAAAAAGGGAAAATAGACACAAACATTACTTGAAAAGAAACTATTTAAAGTAAATTTTCAAATTCTTAGCATTTCATGCCTAAGGTATGATTGTTTTATCTAGCTTTTCTAGTTGATAGGCCTCATCACCTACGACTTCCCAAATTTTAATAAGATTCTCCCAATTTGTGTCGAGCTTCCCTTGATTCTCTCGTATGCCAGTTACTTCTTATTTTTTTGCAAACTAAACCTCTAAGTCAAAATACATTGTCTTTTACCTTCTAATTGTAGTACTTGGCTACTTTATACTGATATGCAGCAACTCTTACCCTTGCAATATCCCTAATCTCCTTAAGTATATCCAAATTGGCTATAAGGCCAACCTGATTTGCCATAATATCAAAGTTCAGTATCTGAAGATTGAGTAGATCCAACTCAATCGGCAGAACTACTTTTAATCCATACGTAATCTTGAACGGTGTTTCACTAGTCGAAGTCCTATAGGAGGTCCTATACCCTTATAAAATATTCAACAATTCATCATCCCATCTACCCTTTACCTAATCAACTCTCCTTTTCAAACTGTATAGGATAGTCTTATTAACAGCTTCTCCTTTAGAAACTATATGTATGCCTTGAGTAGGCTTATGTCTACTCCTAACTTTGCATGCTTTGTGATGTTTAGCTTGGCTCAACTTAGTTGCAAGTTTGATATGCTACTTGGTGAGTTATGTTTCTTTTTATAACTATTATATGACGTTCTAAACATAGGCTTGGTAGTTGTAATTGTGTTAACAAGCACTTATGTGACAATTGCTTAGGTTTATACTAACTTTAAGAAGAATTTAGGGACTAACCCTACCTACCAAGCTGTTCACTTAAGTAAACCCGATACTAAGGTCTTAGAAATGATAATGAAACAAAAAAAAAGGGTTGAGCTAATAAGTAATGAGTAAGCTAGCTTAGACTTGCTGGGTATTGCTTGGTATAGGACTTCGTGCATTCATTACATGGTACAAAAAGGACCTAGTCAAGTTTTTATAAAAATGATACTTTGCTAAGCTGAGTTTTCAATGAGAGTAGGTCTAGGTTTTATTAAACAAAGGATTTGACATTTGAAAGATGGGTTTACTAAGTAAACCATTTAATTTATGAAGGCTAGGTTTTCGAGCATATAGAATTGCATCTAAACCACTAGGTATGGTTTATATTCAATTGGTTTCTAAGGGTACTACTCCTAGGTGGGTCCTTGTTACCACTTGGTTCTTAGACTTTATATTCAAATACTCGGGTATATTGACTAAGCGGATGAGTTGCTAAGTTAACCTAAGATATCAATACTCATGTATATTACGTGCATTAGCATGGCATACCATATCTACATTGATTGTTTGTCTAGGAAGTGATAAGATACTATATTTTGACTAACAAGCTATTGATATGCCTATGATGTTAGTTATGCTTATTGGTGTGTGTTTATCCAATCTCACTTAATTCACAGTAACTGAGAAGATAAGTTGTTTTATTCTCAGGTTAAGGTTGAACAAGACAAAGCAATACATCATAAAGGCAAGGAGACTTGAAAGTACTAGTTGAAGATGAGCTCTTGGAAAAAGACATTGGCTTTAGGATAAGAATTGGATACATGAAGGTAACTCTTCAAGGAAGAAGTTCATGTTACTTTACAAAAGATTTAGTTTAGTGGTTGTAGACAAAAATGCGTACTTATAAAGGATTTTTGTATTACATGGAAGTATATGACTATGAAATTCTAAGTACAGCTCACTTTTGCAAAACCTTCTATTGTTGTTTGAAGTTAAATAAGACATTATATGGAATCAAGTGTTATATTAAGTGGAATAGCAAGTAGGACGCAAATTTTTACCTTATCCTTAACTCAAGAATGGTAGTAACAAACCATTTTCAAGTTCCAAAAGTTTGAGATAAATTTTTAAGTATACGCCTAGATGGCGAGACTTTATAATAAAAAGTTGTCATAATTTATTTGTTAATAACTTTATATTTGAAATGTTATGTGAGCACAATGATCTAATTATTTATTAAATTCTAGTTGTTCATGAATGAAAAGCTTAAAGAAGGATTGTATATCTAAGCAATAAGTTATTTAGAAATTAACATAGGTATTAATATAACATATACATAATTAGTCGTAGAAAATACATACAAAATTTTGATTGAAAATAAGTTTTCTTTACTTTTTATTCTAGAAAAAAGCTATAGTTCGAATACCTTATATTAGGTTTTAATAGTAAAGAGATTTCTTTATCTACACAAATAAACTAATTTCTTAAAGTTAAAATAAATATTTCTACTTGCCTTTAAAATTAATGCATAGAAGATGTTGATGGCATACTTTTTATATAATTGCTTCATGTCATTAAAATTGTAGTCAAGTTTGTTCCCAAATACACGTAATGTCATTAATTTTAAAGCAATTTATAACCAAGGGATATAGCAGTTAATGCTTAAGAGCATTGATTACAAATCATTCAAACTAATATTACAGGTGAAATTATAGAATAGTAAAATTCTCTTCTTCTTTTTTTTTTTTTAAAAAAAAGCTCTTTGATAATTTCCAACGACTTAAAAAATATTAATAAAAGTAGTTCAAGTGGAAGCAAAATAAAAAGAAAATAAAAATGGTGTAGATAAAATTTATTTGATTATTATTATTTAAAAGCATTTTCTTTTGATTTCATTGAAAGGTCACAATTAAAAAATTTATTATATTTATGGATATAAAAAGATATAAAGGCTATAATAGCTACTACTTTACAAAGTGTAAAAGGTGTATTGTAATGACGCATAAATGATAAAAGCTTAAGTATAGAAAAAGGAATTTAAAGGCCATTAAAAAAAATAAGAAAAAAAATTTATATTAAATGTGAAACGATACAATGTAATAAGCTTCATCTATGTTATTAAGGGAATTGATATTAGTAAAATATAATGTATTTTAAATTCCCAAATGTTATCAGTAACAACAATATACAAATGGAAAAAAAGTTTCTAAATATTTACATAAATGATATATGATATTTAAAAAATCTAATATTCAACGATTTTACTCATCAACAACATAAAAAAAGTAAAACTTTTGCATAAAGATGTGGCAAATAAAACCTAGACAGTGTTACTATATGAATAAGTTATGATAGATTATGGAATTGGAAACCTCATACAAATAATTACTTATTACATTTCTACTTATGCATATTATACACTCATAGATAGTATGTCAAAATTCATTATATATACCAACAATTGAAAAGCTATCGTTTATATGTGGTTTTTGTAAATTTATATAATTTGGATATAACTTAATGCAAAAGTAAGTATATAACGATGGACATAAATATCATCACATCGGTAGTTGTAAATATAATGGCATAAAGGAAGCATATGAGTAAACATAATCCAGACATCATGAAAGAAAACAAACCTTTGTCATTAGGATTGAACATAGAAGATCTACAAAAGCAAATATGCAAATATAATATAAAAGTACTGAGGAAAAGAGTAATGGAAAAGATACAGATGTTTACAAGGAAAGAGCAAAAAAATTAGTTTTAAGATAAAAGAAACAAAAGCAACAAAAAAGAGAGTAAAATAAATGGTTTTATTGAAAAATTAGTGGTTAAGAGTAATATAAGAGAAATTTATAACGTATCATTAAAAAAGTTTAATATTAAAAAGTGTCATTTTAAATAGGTTAAATAGAAATGATATCATAAACTGAAAGGACCCAGGTTATATTGAAATAATATGGTAAATTAAGCGGATGTGACTATTGAAAAAGTTTCTGAAATTATATATTATAATATAATTTAGACATGCAATCTATAAGTGTATAATATGAATCAATAGAAATTTGATAAGTAATTTATATTTGTATAAGGTTTCTAGTTCTTCGTTTATTATAACTTATTCATATAGTAACACCATCTAAGTTTTATTAGGCATATCTCTATGCAAAACTAGTACTTTTTATGTCATTGATGAGTAAAATTATTAAATATTAAATTTTTTAGATATCTTTTATATAAATATTCAAAAACCATTTCCATTTTTATATTGTTATTAGTAATAATATTTAGAATTTTAAAATACATTGTTTTTTACTAATATCTATTTACTTAATAACAATAGGCAAATCTTATTACAATATGTCCTTTCACATTTATTATGAAAAGGGTTTTTCTTTTATTTTTAAATTTTATTAATGACCTTTAAATTCCTTCTTCTTAACTTGAGCTTCTATCACTTATGCATCATTACAATGTACCTTTTTATATTGTACAAAGTAGTGGGTATTGTGGCATTTATATTCTTGTATATCCATAAATTTAGTAAACTTTTTAATTGTGACCTTTTGATGAAATCAACAAGAAAAGTCCTTGCAAATAAATTATATCTCTACGGATTGCATCATTTTCATTTTCTTTTTATTTCTCTTCCATTTGAACTATTTTTATTAATTTTTTTAAGTGGTTGGAAATGATCAAAGAGCTTTTTAATAAAAAAGAGAATTTTACTATTCTATAATTTCATCTGTAATTGATGCTCTTAAGCATTAACCAATATATCCCTTAAGTATATATTGCTTTAAAATTTAATGATATTATGTATATTTGGGAACAAACTTGATTTTAGTTTCCTCCTTAAAATTTTAATGACATGAAGCAATTATATGAAAGGTACATCATCAACATCTTATATGCAATAATTTAAAAAGTAAATAGAAATATTTACTTTTACTTCATAAAATTAGTTTATTAGTATGGACAAGAGAATCCCTTTACAGCTAAAACGTAACATAAGGTAATTTAGCAATAACTTTTTTTTGAATAAAAAGTAAAGAAAACTTATTTTCTATCATAATTTTGCATGTAGTTTCTAAGGCTTATTATGTATATGTTATTTTAATATTTATGTTTTCCCTATTTGATTTCTAAATAACTTATCGCTTGGATGTACAATCCTTCCTTAAACTTTCTATTCATGAGTAGTTAGAAATTAATAAATAATTAAATCATTGATCTCATACATTCTTTTAAATATAAGGTTACTAACAGATAAATTATGATAATTCTTTTACATAAATTATTATTTTCATAAAATGAATCCCGCGGATTGTATAACGCTTTAACTAGTAGACACAATTTCAATATCTATTGAAATTACCAGTCAATTATTTTGTTTTGTTAATGGTACTATAATGTGTAACCTTTTATATCTACTAACAGTAATTTGTCATCCAATGTAATAGGATAGTTGTGAATGAGAAACCAATATGAACTTTTATTATATAATTAAATCTCTTGATAAAATGATATACTAATTAAATCATTGCAGGTCATGTTATCAATGTTTAATTATTTTACTAGATTTTTGAGATAAATTAAATTCAATAAAACTTATAATGACTATAGACTTATTGGTCATTATTATCTAAACCAAGCGACTCTAGATATCAACTCTCTAATTCAATAGAATAATGAATTCTATTTTAACTCATTATTATCTTCTCTATACTTCATGTGTTACCCAATAATAATATTATTTACAATCTAAATTAAGACATCATTTAACAATTTCAAAGCACAATGTTCTATATATAAAATAGATGAAGGTCTCAAGTTTAAAGATTATTTATACAAATTTATATAAAGAAGAGATTAATGACATTAAATATATAGTATCCTCTATTAGTGAGTTAGTGTATCCACTTAACTTGAAGCTCTCCACTTATATAACTTATATATACTCTCATGGATCCAATGAGAATAACCTTAATTATACAATACATTAGTCTAAATATCTATATCCCCTCTAAATATTTATCTAATCAATGACAACTTTTAGATAATATAATATTATGAAATCCAACTAATAATACTTCTTTATTATAATTTCATACATACTCTAATTATCTATAAGACTTTATTGTAAAATATATACAAATAAAAAAATATATAAATATAATGAATACTTACCTTTTATAAATAATATTCATAAATACATTATACACACCTATTACAATAAATAGAAGGTAGAGAGTGAAGGCCACCAAGTCACCATATTGAAGGCTTTTTTTCTTTTTTTCTTTTTTCCCTTCTAATTCTTAATTTAATTATTGGAAAGTATGTGGCTTTCCTTTTCGACTTGGTTCATTTTTCAAACCGAGAAATTGACACAGCAAGACATAATAGGAGTTTTAGTTTTATTTTATGAGAAAAATTCGGACGCTATCATCTGACTTCGTTTGCATGCACAATGGAGCTGTTCAGACGAATCTCCTTGGAGCAAAAGCCTGAAGCTTAAGTTCGTGCAAAAATGGCAACTCTTCCCATTAATATGTACTTCGATGCCATTTGGACGTCTCAAGTCATCATTGAGACGAAGTTTAATTTTCGCCGGAAAATTTATGTTTTTGTTATTTATTTCGATTATAATATATGCCTTTCATGACCAAATTATCGTAAAATATGGTTTATTTTTGTATTCCGAGCATCTTATTGCACTTTTGAAATATTCTTTTCATTGGATGGGAATCAGCAAGGAAATATTAAGTTGTCCCCCATATTAAATATGAAACTCTAGTACTATCGTTCTTTTCAAAATTTATACTATTTTTTAACACATATAAAATTAAACCATAGACTTCTTTTCAATTTTCACAGATATAAAAATTTCAGTGAAAATAAAAACATCAATAAAAAGAAAATGGAACCTTGATTGAGTTTTTATTCTTTCAATACATTTTCTTATTATGGTGTGCCATATTGATCCGTATTCATATCCTATAAATTATTCAATATATTCCTTTCTGTCTCGAGAATTATAAAAATAAACCTAACTCCATTTGTTGATTGATTTCGTTTAGTATTGGATCTCCATCCTAAAAAAATTGGGTTTCCTCCTTCTACTTAGTAAAATGAACACACAATGGGGACTGGGCTAGGGTTAAGATTTTGATTTGGGGATCATGGCTTCATTTATATGGCGATAGTTTAGATTCTAATGAGTTGGTGGTAGGAGGTAGAGAGATGATGCTATGCACCAAGTAACTTTATCAAATGATTCTTTCTTTTTTCTCTCTTTCTTTTTGCTTTTTTTTTTTTTTTTTTGCTTTTTATTTCTTTAATTTAATTATTGAAAAGTATGTGGCTTTTCTTTTCAACTTGTCTCATTTTTTAAACCGAAAAATTGATTTGGCAAGACTGGAGTTTAGTTTTCATTTTAATAAGAGAAAACACCTATCTTAAGTTTATCATCTGAAGATGCCACCTTGCCAAATGACATGTAGTAATTTTAGTGAATTAAAATTCAATTAATTATTGAAATCGGTACTAAAGAAGCTCATGCAGGTAAATTGGGGAAAAGAAAAAAGAAAAAAGGAAACAAATAATTAGTTAGGAATGTGCCACCGAATAAAAAGGGAAAGAGTATACTAAAAATCTACTACCAAGTCTTAAAAAAAAAAAAAGTAATTAGTTAGGAATTTCTGCTAAAAAATATGAACAAAATAATAATAAAGAACATGATTATTTGACTTTATCTTCTGAATTCTACCGGTCAACTCTAAAACCACGCAAATGCCTCCGCACCTGCGAAACCTAAAACCCGAAACAGAACGCAAGCATCATTACTGAAAGCGAAGGGGGAGTCCAACCTACAAGCATGCAAATGCAGTCCACTAGTGTTAGTGTGGACGAACAAACTTCCCACGACAACGTAAACTCTTCTCTTTCTTCCTTCTTTCTTTTTGTTTGTTAATTCTCTATACACATTGTTTTCCGATCATTTCATGTTCCTTTGTCTTCCTGAGTTATGAATGATAGGTCGAATGTAGTTTTAGTTTCTTTAATGTAGAATACTAACGCTATTTATGGGTTTAAAAAAAAAAAATTCTTGGCTAAAGAATGATCTCTTTTTATATGATATATACAAATTCACTTGTTTTCTTTACAAGAACGTAAACACAATAATCATATGGGAACAGCCTTTTCAGAAAATTTTACGAAAAAATCAAAAGAAAAACTTACCCCCCTTGTCATGTTAAGCACAAGAAAAGAAAGTAAAAATGAAACGCCTGACAGGGTAATTAGTTTCAATATCCGTTAGTTTCTGTGTATTTGAGTCTCTTACATGTTTATGTGTATGTATTTCTTGTTATTTGTTGTGACAAGTGATGAATGTGGGTACCTTTGAAAGCAGATGTTAATGGGAAAGCTCCTAGATGCCGTGATGATGAGCGTTAAAAGATCATATCCTGCAGCAAAACCTGTTGATGATCTCCGTGGCCGCATCAAGAAACAGCTGGACGAGCTTCTCCCAACTTTCAAAACTCCTGATCACCCTCCTTACGCATTGGTTTGTATAATACTTTCCTTTTTAATGTTGGTTTTCTTTTCCAATCTATGAGGAATGCATAGAGTTAGATGTGTAAGATGCACAAGTCTATGATACATGCCTCTCCTGTTGTGCTTTTCTTCAAATCTATAAACAAAAATAACCCCACGAGTTTAAGATGTCATCATCTTCTCCTGAAATTTTTCACCAAATATTTTCTTACTTTCTGTGGTTGAGGTTTATGGCTATTGCTAATAGGAAAAACCCACAGCTTGGTTTATTTGGTTGAGAGTTGTTATACTACCCTCCAAGAAAAACTTGGATAAGTGGCGCTAGACTCTCTCAAGGAAAAAGTTTCACCATTTAGAAAGTTTTACCATTTATGATTTCTAGCCATCAAGTTGCATAAATTCTCCAGTATTGCTTACCCTCTAAGCATATATGCAATTTAGAGAAAAGGATGGCAATACGTAGATAAACCCATGCATGAGTACAAAGTTCAGTTCCTTGTATAACAAATATCTTCAGAAGAACTGTAATAAAACATTGCTATATTTTTTTCATGTTAGATGATTCGCCAGGCAATTGACGAGTTGAA
Source organism: Lumnitzera racemosa (assembly GCA_024138005.1). Classification (NCBI taxonomy): domain Eukaryota; kingdom Viridiplantae; phylum Streptophyta; class Magnoliopsida; order Myrtales; family Combretaceae; genus Lumnitzera; species Lumnitzera racemosa. Next base: position 82,230,948 of record JAMXBC010000008.1, on the reverse strand, counting down.
TGAAGAAGGGGGTTCGAGTGAGGAATCAATATCAAAATTCATCAAATCTGCATACAAGGATTTACCATGGGGACATTCTAGCCTGCTGAAGCATCATCTAAAGAAACTCAATCAACTGAAGGAGATTGTGTGTGTGTCTGGCAATCGTTATGTACTCCCATCTCCTGATGTGCCAGCTGATGGCAAATGCAGTAGTCCAGCTACGCCAGAACCAAAGCAGAACCGCAAGAAGCAGCGTTGCCAAATGGAAGGAAGGAAGAGAAATCATGAATCTTGTAGAAGAGACGAGTTTCTGCCCCTGTCTAAAATGATTGAGGAAATAAAAATACAGAACTTGAAGGAAAGACGAGAGGAAAATCTTCCAGCAATCAGGAAAGGGAGAAATCAAGAGGATCAACTAGTCCAAATAGCAGAGGAAGCTCAATCAGGTAATCATAATGGAGGAAAGGAGCCGGAAGTGAACAGATTAGTCTGTGAAGAGAAAGTTTCTGCATCTGGACTGTCTGAAGGAGCATCTCAAGAAGTTCCAAAGCAGTCGCCTGCATATGGAGCAGAAGAGGAGCTACAAGGCATAATTGTGGAAAAGCAGACTCAGGAAAGTCACCGGAAATGTAAATTGGATGATGTTTCAAACCAATTAGGGGAGAACATTGAGTTTATTGAAAATCATAATAAACTGCAGGAGCAACAGCCCATGGTTATTATTCATAAAGAAGGATCCCAAGAAAGGCAACAAGTCGAAATGGTGGAACAAACAGGGTGCTCACAGCATTTTAGTATGGTGGAGCAGTCAAAATCATCAGAAGAGCAAGGAAATCAGGTAAGTTGTGGGAACGATCAAGCTCTTGTGCAGCCAAGCCAGGCTGTGAAGCTTGCAACTGATGGGCTGTGGCTTGATGAGGGAAATCTAGGAGATGTGACAAGGCAAACTGATATAATGGGGGAAGAATCCAAAGGTGAAAAACAAGAGTACAGGGTGGTGGTAGAGCAACACCATAGCAAGCAGCAGGTAGTGATATTTGGCCAGCAAACCGAAAGGGAAAAGCAATTGGCTGAAGCCATTAGCAGGATAATGCAGCATAATGACTTCTTGAGACAACAGGTACAGGGACAAGAACATCAACTAAAAGCAATAAATGAGAGATTGTATCTACTTGAGAAACAGGGGGTACAAGAGATTATATCTAGCAGCTCAAACCCTCTATTTGCAAGTCATGATCTAGGGAACTTGGGATCATCGCCTCATGGAAAGGTAAAATACATGCAGTCTACCTTTAGAGAGTTTGTTATTAGTTGTATCCTGAGGCATATTTATCAGATATGTTATTCTTTTTCCATTTCATTACCTACAAAATCTTTACTTAATTCCCTCCACATGTTGATTATCAGAACTGTAACGAACTTCTGAAGAGGTCGATAAGGCTTCAGGAAGAGTTCAGCAAGAGGACAATACGACTTCAGGAAGAGTACAACAGGAGGACTATAAGATTCCAGGAAGAGCTTTTGACTCAAATGACAATGAGGGACTCATCAGCACATCCAACAATTTGTGATAATTCGGACTGTGCACAGAATGCAGTTTCGAGAGGACACACAGCTGGGCTCCACCAACAACTGGAAGATGGTCTTCAAATGAAGGCACCTGTTGTCCAGATGATAGAAAGCTCAGCTGATGGTGAACCACCCTCTCATCAAACGTCTGAGCTCCAACAAGGATCGGTTCCTAATTTGAAACGGCTGCCAGAGGTGGACCTGACTGCATTGGAGAATCTGGCTCAAAGAGGGGGAAAACAAATAAGGGTTTCGGAGCATGAAAATCCAACTGGGCAAGAGTTGAATTCACTAGGTTTTCCTAATGTGGTAAAAACATGGCTGGAACAGTTTGAGAAGAAGATTATTGATGCATTGAGATCGTCTGAACCTAAATCGGGAAGATTAGGAAACTGTCAGCAGATGCAGCCAGAACCTCAGTCTAGTTCCCTTCCTGAGATGGTAATAGACAGAATGCAACCAACTTTATGCCAGGTAAGTTTATAATCAAATCCCTTGTATATGTAGAGTATTTCTACAGAATTACTTTGCTCAATGCTCGATCTAAATGCTCAAGCCCGATAGAAATGGTGAAGTTGTATTTATTGATCAGCACGCCCTCTTACTTGTAGGAGAAAAGACCCATAGGTATTTATGCACCACATGTACGGCAAGTAATAAAAAAATACTAATGATATTTGAAGACAAGGTAGACAGTCGATTGTTTCTAAAAATTACAATTCTTGTTTTGCAAAAACTACTACGTGCAAAAACAATGCTACTACTTGCCTGTTATTAATCGATTTATGTGGCGTGTAAATACCATTAAACCTTTTCCATGAGCTATAATTTTGATTCAATCCGGTCGAGTGGATCATTGAACTGAATTGGTAAGAAATGAGTGTCTAGGGTTTGAACTCACGGCCTCCGCACCATCTCTATGTTACGACTGAATTTAGCTCCACAAATAAAGGAACGAAAATGATGAAGTCTGATTTCATTTCTATAGTTTAAATGTAACCGATTATAATGCAATTACTACCTCGATATGCAGATTGGGGAGGAGCCATCACCCGGGTTCTCCACCCAAATCCATCCGGTCAATGCAGTGCCAGAAAGATCAGAGCAATGTCGTGTTTTACTCCAACAACAAGGACAGCAGCTTCACGGAGAGACACCCCGTCGAAGCCGAAGACAAGAATCTGAATCGATGCATCAACAGTTACAAGGGCAACACCTCAGTGGAACGGAACTGCGCTCTCAAGTCACTACCCCTATTGGTACCTTGGATGGAATTGGGAATGGAAACGATACTCTACCTTCGCTGGATAACTCTTTTACTGTCCCCTCAGGGAATGCTCTGTATCAGCTGCCAAAAGTGCCAGGCCGTGGCCAGGTTCGTGGTCGAGGACGAGGCCGAGCCCGAGGCCAAGGTCGTGGCCTTGCTGCACAAACATTGGATGTTAACGGAATAATGGGGCAGACTTTGCATGAGGATCATACTAACGATCATCAGCAGTGGCAGGAATCACTTGGTGAAAGACGTGGTCGAGGGCGAAGGCGAGGTCGAGGTCGAGGACGTGGTAATGCTACAGAAACCTCAGATCCTGTGACTTCTGAACAATCAGCATTGCCTCCTCAAAGCACGCCAAGGCGCGGAAGACCTCCTAAAACTAGAAATGATACGACAGATGCTGTTGCATCCGCGTAAAAGTTTCTTAGCATGATATAGCGGTGATCTGTAGGCAATAATTATCCTTTTATTTTATGCGAAAGATGAGCATTTGGTGGATCTATCTAGCGATGCAATTCAATCAATAAATGTTTTACCCTACCCTGCTGCCTTTGCTTTGATCTGTTTCTCCTTCACGATTTTCTTAAAATCCAAAACAAATGTACATACATACATTATGTATGTACACATGTATAGAGATATTTTATATGCCCTATATGTATAAATTAGATCTTTTACTATTATAATCTTATTTTTTAAGGAAACAGTCCAACCCGCTATTCCACTTTTAATATACATTTCATTATATCTAAACTATTAAATTAATTGTAAATTTAATGGTCTAAATTAAAAAAAAAAAATGTGACTCAATAGTTAGATAAAAGGTTGAATTAATCCCATTAAAATAGAATTAGTCCATATATTATTATTGTTGTCTTTGTTACAAGCAACAATAGATTATTGTTTCTTCTCAAGGGAAACATTTATTGTATATCATCCCATGAGTATGTATTAAATTTGTCCATAATATGCAATTAGTCCTAAAAGCAATCAAATCCTTTATATTTTAATTGGATTATTTAAGTTTTGCCTACTTGTGAAGTTGCACAGAATCACTTTTCAGTAATTTTTATGATACGTCGAACTTACGTAGTATAATAACATAAATATAAAAAATTTAAATGACTCTCTCGAAATATAAATGGTTAAATTGAATTTTAGTATAATTATATAGGACTTAAAGACTTATTGAAGAAATATAAATGGCTAAATTGAATTTTAGTATAATCAATATAACATTTAAGACTTACAGAAAACATGAAAGATTTAATTGACTTTTGATATAGCTGTTGAGGATTTTTAATGTGCCTCTCCCTCCCTCCCTCCCTCTCCGCCAAAATATAGCTTTTCTAGGGATAAAACATGAAAGATTTAGTTGACTTTTGATATAGTTGTTGAGGATTTTTAATGTGCCTCTCTCCCCCTCTCTCCCTCCCTCCCTCCCTCCCCACCAAAATATAGCTTTTCTAAGTATAACATAAATACAAGTTGTAGAGTCAGAAGGTCTAGTTACATGGTCAACATACAGTTATATATTTTTATTCATTTTTAACATCATTTAATTGTATTTTTTAAATTGCTTCAATAATCATCTTCCATCCATGTAATTTGATTTAATAAATTTTTCATGTTTAAATTATATCATTTCAGTACAATTAACTTTTGCATACATAGCGTGAGTGTGTGCTTACTACTATATACATACATACATACATACATACATATATATATGATATATGCACGTGTCTGTTTTGTTATAATGTAATATGACAAATATACATTATATAGCATATAACATCACATATATGTTGCTAATATATGTTTTGTGATATTACAATATAATATAGATATATAAGTTGTATAGTATATAACATCAAATAAATATTGTTCTATATGGTCTGTTATAATATAATATATCAATACATATAACATATTATTTAGATACCTATATGTAATAAATAATATAATATTACCGTATATATTCAATTACAAAAATACAATGCATTTGTCATATATATATATATATATATTTATATCATAACATATAGTAAACATATTGAGATATATATGTATCCTGGTAAATATTATACTGTGTGTGTGTACGTCCTTATGTCACAAGACTTCTACTTCAGGATGCTCCTGTGCAGCACTTTGCTCATGAAGCAACAATACAAGAAGGCAATAAGCCTCCATTTTGGACCGCAAGGGACTGGTGCATCCTAATTGGCCCCCTATTAGATCATAAGTTAGGACATTAAACAAATTATCCATGACATTCTTTCCCATCCAACCCAATGATGTCCTTGTCGAGTTTTTCTAGTTGTACCTTCAATAGCTTTATGCTTTTATACTCATACCCCACCCTTCTTGCCGATGATGTCCTTGTTTTTCTTATAACGGTAACATTCCTTAATAATTCACCATCTCTAAAAATGTATTGCCTTAATCATTCCCAACATGTCCTTCTCTATTACGACTTCAACATGCTCTGACATGTCTTTTGGCCCTGATCTTTACAAGGTCCTGACATCCACTTCCCCTAAAATCTCCCCCACCAAAGACAAACTTTCCTCTTCCTTAGGTGATCCAATCTATAATTTGTACTTCTATGATGAACTTTGTGGCTATATTAGTTTTCCTTGTTATTGGAACCATATATTGTGACTTCCTAATGAGAAAGAACATACCGTTAGAGGGGAGGGACAATAATGGCATCAATCATATCTTAAACATCCATTTCGATGATAAACTCAAAGTCATCTATGGCCATAAGTATTACTACCCATATTCTCCTTTTTGCACTAGCTACTATTTCTAAATCTACATTTTTTTTTAGCAACCCCTAACGTTAAGACTATCTAATTTACAATCTTAAGTTCAACTTTACTTCTCTCGACCTTAAGCCTGTCCTTTGAAACAAACAAATGATAGGCTCTTACTATCATATTCATTTCTTTTCCCAAACATCTTAACTTCAGTCATACATGAATCCTTCCAGCTCCTTGGTGGCTTGAGACGTAATGTGTCTAAGAAGAATAATTCCTTAAGGCTTATGATGATAAGGAAGGTTTGATATGTCATTGCCAGAGAAGATAAGGATCAGTAATATTGGAGGAATGGGTCGAGACCAACTAAGGCTCAAAGGTGAATGATGACAGAAGGCGATTAAGATAAACTCATGCACAAGCATATAGATATGACACACCATAACCACTTTCACATTGCTAAATATAACGGACTCACCAAGCTAATTAAGTCACTCAGCAACTAATTCTAGTGCAAGGGAACCATATAAGAGCTAAATTATGTAAAATGAACTTGTAAAATACAAGAACAATCTACAAAGAAACAATGTATAGGGATAGACACGGTTTAGTTCAATACAATCCACCCTAATTTACTAAACTATTTACCAAACTAAACCTAATATAATAATTTATTTTTTTTAAAAAAAAATATTGAACCTAACCATATAGTTTCTTTTATAAATTTTTCAAACCTAATTAAAACCAATTCAGTCCGATCTAATTCATAGTTCGAACTATTTATGTCCAATTTGTTAAACATTTTTATTCCAACAAAAATTTTTTTTCTATTAAACGTTTATATATTTCTATTTAATTTATTATATATTTATTGCATGTAACGATGCTTAGCAAAAAATTGCACAAGATCTTAATAAACCCAATTTGATTAGACAAGAATAAAAGACTCTATTCCAATGAACAATAACAAGAAGGGAGAAGCAGAGTTACTCATTCAAAAGTTATATGAAGAAAACAAAAGAGATATATCAAAAACTAGAAAAGAGATGAAAAACACGTAAAAAGCACCAAAATCAAACCTTAACTTGAAAACATATATAAAAAGGACAATTTAGAAAAATAAAATTTCTAAATAAGAAATTTCATACAGAACTCACTAAAATTAATTTTAATTATTGAATTAAAATTAAAATAAAGAATAACAAGATATGAAAAATTTGATAAAATCCATGAAGATTGATGGAAAAAAGAATAAAAAGGTACAAAATAATTACATTAATTTTTCTGTTTAGCCAAATGTTTAATTCGATTCAAAACAATTTAGTTCTATTTGTTTCCCCCAATTGATTCACGAATAGAATGGTTTACCAAAAAAAAAAACCATTTTTTAGGTTGAATTCAGTTTCATTCCATTTACAGTTCAATCCACAGTTTGAGGATTTTTTTTTTTTACCCAACCCTAGTAAAGCATATCTATTATTCAATTATATAGATCATTCTTACAGCTAATTGAGAAAAGGGTATATATACCTGCCTCTTTAGGAAAATTACAATTAAGATAAATTACTAAAAAGGGGTTATTGTCTTAAAAAAGTAAGATATTGAAACTAATGTACATAAAAGGGAAAATTCATAAGAAGATACAAAAGAGTATCCTTAACAGATAGTAATCATACGAGTGTTAAAGACAGGTGTCACTAATTGTGTAAAATTAGCTTAGGCATAAGACGAAGCTACCTTTACATAAACTAGAGTCAAGTCGACTACTATTTTGTATGGGCTTCTATCTTGAGCAACTTAATCTAGGGGTTGGCAAGTGCTTAAATTGGTTAACTTCTAAAGAAGGTAGCTCGAAAATAGCTTAGACAAGTTGGCAGTCGAGTTGGCCAAGCTACTTAGGAGCTCAAACATGGTCTAGAATGGAGACAGAGCCATAAGTGATAGGTTGCAAGTCAATTAGTAGGATAGATTAAGTCAGCATAACAAAGTTGACTTTTCAGGAATTAGGTAAAGAGAGATAATCCAGCATAACATGCTTGCTAGTCCTTCAGCTTGAGCACATGTGGAGGGGTCTATAAAGTTAAATCCTATCATCCGTTGAGAGTTAGTTAAGGGTCAAATAGCTATCTTGCTAGGTTTCTTCTTCCTTAGGCACGTATGGGCTCCAATCGACAATGTTAAATGTGTCAAAAACTCCATACTCTTTAGGTAACTTTAACCAATAAGCATTGTCATTGATCATCTAAAATACTCTGAATGGTCCTTTAACTCAAGCAAATAGCTTACTCTTTCTTCTGTTCAAAAATATCTCTTTGCTCAATTGTAGCCAAACAAGGTTACTTGGCTAGAATCGCCTTTCCTTTCTCCTTTAAGTCCTTCATTTTAGCTTCTCAACAGCTAAGTAGAGTTAGCTAGTCACTTTTGATATATGTGTTGCAATGCTTAAGCTCAACCCTTGGCATTAGGGTCTCCATTGTGCTTAGGTAAGGGCATTCAATCAAGAGGTGGGTGATGATTAAGACCACAAACTATTTCAAAAGGTGTCTTACTTATGGTGCGATGTACAGCTTAGTTATAGGCAAAATTTACTACTAGCAAGCACATCTCTTAGTTGACCAGGTGCCTTACTACAATAGTTCGAAGTAGAAAACTCAAAGTTCTATTAATAACCTCTATATGTCCATTTGTCTGTAGATGGTAGATGTTCTAAATAGTAACCCAATTCTTAGTTAACACTACAAGGTTTTCTAGAAATAACTTAGGAATTTAAGGTCTTTGTTTGAGACAATACTCCTTAGTACGTCGTATAGCCTAATGACCTCCCATACGAAAAGGAAAGTGATAGCCCAAGCATCATAAGTCTTGTTGTAAGGTATGAAGTATGTTATCTTGCTAAATCTATCCACAATAATCATAACTAAGTCTTTAGTTCGGAAAGTTCTTGGTAAGTCGATGACAAAATCCATACTCAACATACCTCATTCTCTTTGGTGATGAGTTTGATAAGGAAACTAAGTGCATATATGGGTTCTCAAGGCTCCAAGTTGAGTCGTTGCACTATGGGGGAGCTTCTCGTGGGCATTTCCAACCTTACCCATAATTTGGCAAGTTAGAGCCTTAAGATCTTATACATACACTAAGTCTCCTTGTCAAACTCATCACCAAAATGACTAGGGGAGTAAGTGTCAATAAGCTTTTTCAAGTATTGGGCCCCAAGTTGAAACCAACCAACTCAGGGTTTAGGCTAAGCTTAGTCTAAAGAATAACTAAGCCTCATCTCTCTTTCAATTAAGGGTTTCTATTCCCTCATCACCTCTACCGACTTAAGTATCAAAATGGCTATCAATAATGATTTCTACTCCTCAATCTATAAATAAGAGATAAGGCTCCTAGGTAAAGGACTTTATAGGTTTTCTCTCCCTTTCTCTTTCAATTAGGGGTTCTATTGCCTTCTCACCTCCATTGACTTACATATCAACTAACCATAACGAAGTAAACTCCGGCATCCCATGAAGCATATTTTGTCTTATAGGTGACCATACAATAGAGCAAAGATTACTTGTCAACATTGTGTTATATATGTTTTTTCATAAGAAAGTATTATTAAGATATGTTAATTCCAACTAGCATATTCTTGGAAAAATAAAATCAATTTCACCAATACTTAATGGTCACTACATGCATATCGTCTTTACTATACAAAGTAACAACATTGTTCAACTTATACCCACTTATAACAAACTTATCATACTTTATTTTCATATGACACAAAATACTTCCCTAATACCACCAATTACCCCAGAAAATAAGAAAAAAGAAAACTCAATGCTTCCAAAAGTAATTTAATGGGTAATACATATTATATATTATGTGTATGTAGTGTATAATTACTAATAAGGTATTGACATATATACTATATGAAATTTACACGTATTAATTGATTTATAAACTATTCTTTTCATTAATATTTTATGGATATTTTGTTTAACACATGATGTATAATACTTATTGAACCCTTTTTCACTCCTAACATCAAACCTTTCTCTCTCCACTTTCTTCATTAAATTGCCTTTTTATTCTATATTTTTTCCTCAAAATAAATAGTTTTCACATGCGCATTAGGTCCCTAATCTAACCATTATATATTGGATAGTGCACTTTAAACTTTCTTGTATACATGCTTATCAAATAAAGATATAACATTTTTAACATACGCCATAATTTAATATAATATATACGATACAATAAATTATATTTAATTATAAAATATACATAGCATCTATAGTATATTTTATAAATATTATACATCAAATAGCACATATAACATATGTTAAATATCCATTTCATATATTATTATTATTATTATTTATAGCATATACATATTGAAAAGACGTGCATAAATAACGAATTTAGTTCATTTTTGGATGAGCATCTCTAGCTAAAAAGTGATAAAATGATATAATCAATATACTTTATAATATATTTATTTCGGCATAAATGTACTTATATATATATATATATCAGCAATATTATAGTTTACACCTTAACTTTATCATTTTTTTGCAATTATATATTTAAAATTTTAACTTGTCTAATTATATATCTAATTAAAGATTTAGTTATCATAATTTATACTTTAATTAACTCCAATCCATATCATTAGTCTAGTCATACGATTTAGCAAAAGGATAGCTGCCTACAACTTTAGGGGGTTCATGCAACCTTCGTAGGGTTATAAACGACCACAAACAACTACTGATAGATTGCACAAACTACATTTTTAAAATGAGTCGTGACTCATATTTTCGCAGGAGATGGCTAGCGACCACTCATGAGAGGTCAGGTAAGCCCTTTAAAGTTGTGAGTAGCTATTTTGCCGATTAATCGTGCCAAATGGACTAACGATATAAATCAGAGTTAATCAAAATATAAATCATAATAATTAAATCTTTAATTGAGTATATAATTAAATAAATTGAAACTTGAGGTGTATAACTACAAAAAGTGATAAAGTTGAAATATAAATCGTGACATTGATTATATATATATATATATATATATATATTAGATGAAGACTGGTGCATATGCACATAAAGCAATATATATGATCATTATTATGTATAAGATTGTCTATTATAAAATAAAACCACATAAACAAAAATATATTATCCCCAAAATTTATGGATATTGAGAGATGGAAATAGAACCTCTCTAGTTTCTTTTAATTCCCTTTAGTTTACCCCTTTTTTATATTGTTATATGTAATTAATGATTGAAATTAGAAAAAAGAAGACGATATTATGAAGACATCACATATATATTCTAAAAAATCTTAACTATTGATATTGATTTAGAAATTGATTGAAATTAAGGATAAATAAATAGAAAGCATCCAAGTCCAAAATAGACTCTTCTAAAACATGCGAACATGTATAGATATAATCATGTATATAGCTATAATCATTTAGTTAAAATTATTTAGAACACCCATGTCATCCATGATTTTAAGTAAATAGTCAAATTATTTACTTATTACATTTATAAATGACAAGCGTTTCCTATAATAGAACTGGTAAAGAAATAAAGTACACATGATATATTAGATTAGACATGCAAAAAATACTAACACATAAAAATAGATATATGTATATCTTACGCAAGATTAGCCCACTCCTAATATATATACAACTTAGAAAAAATAGCGCGAATTGGCTAAACGCTGGGAGCGCGTTCTCGCTTTTCGACCGTTGGGATATCGTGGGAAACTTATTGTTAAACTGAGACTAACCTAAGCTTACTTTCCCAAATTACCACAACAAAACCTAGTATTCAAATGATTTATTTATCAGATTTATTAATGACTAGTTTCTCCTAAACTGGAACTGATATTATATGGAGATAAAGTGCACATTTTATATTATATTAGATTAGATATTACCACAACAAAACCTAGCATTCAAATTATTTAATTATTACATTTATTAATGGCAAGTATTACCTTAACAGAAGCCGATATTATATGATGATAAAGTGCACATTTTATATTAGATTAGATATTACGAATAATAATAATAATAATAATAATACATATATACATTAAACAAGTTTGGCGAATATACAACTTGAAAAAACCGCGCCAATTAGTTAAAAGCTGGAAAGCTTTCTCACTTTCCGACCGTTGGGGATAATACAGGAATTATGTTAAACTGAGACTAAACCTAAGGTTTTGCTTTCCTAAATTACCGCAATAAAATCTATTCGAAAACACAGAGATTTTTAAGGTTGTTGCATATCTTTTAAAAGTTGCTGCATATCTTTTTGCAAGCGCACTGTATGTCTCTGTTCTGTTCTTGATCTCTTCATACAGGAAGAAAGCTTTCGGACGCTCGTTCACGTTCTTTCCCATCTAGTCTAGTCTCAGAAAATTAGTCGCTCATATTCGTTATCGTACTTCTCCTTCATCTTCCCAACAAGATTATGGCAGACGACGACAGTCACGTTCGTTTCGCCAACCTGCATTTACTGGCCCGTGTTGCCTCTCTTCTTTCCTGCATGGAAAACCCGGGTCGTTCACAGAGAAAGGAAACTCCTTTCAGTAGGAGACCCAGAAAAAACCTGTCCGAGTCATGGTTTGTCATCTCTCCTAAGGCTAAACGGTGCGGTAAAAGGAAGATTACACGTGTGGAGGAAGATAAGGATACTGATTGTAGCGGAAAACGTAGGAAAAAGAACAGTAACGCCACCGCCAAGGTTGACGACTCCAACTCGGAGACACTCCCTACACCTTCTCCATCCGAAGACGTGCTTGCTTTGGTCCGTGCGAAGGCAGGTTCCGATCTCAACTTCTTAATCCGTAAGCAGATTTATAAAAGCGACCTCAACCCCCATCTTGGAAGATTATCTGTACCGTGTCGTCAAGTTACGGCACGTGGCTTTCTAACTAAAGAAGAAGAAGAAGAGATGGTTACGGGTAAAGAAAATAAAGGAATTACGGTTTCCTTGATCAGCCCTTCCCTGGATACCCCACAAGACGTGAGTTTTCGACGGTGGGTCATGAACAATTCATCCGTTTACGTTCTTTGTGGTAAATGGTCTAACGTCATCAAGAAAAAGATCCTCAACGAAGGAGACCATATACAGTTGTGGTCTTTTAGGGATGATAATGGAAAGTTGTGTTTGGCCCTGATAAAGGAAAACCAGAACGAAGATACTGCGATAAGCTCCCAGTACCAAAGTGACATCACCACAGAGACATCAGCATGAAGATCGTCGCTCCAGTTCTCTCCACAAGGATGATAGTGTGTCCCAGCAAGTTGGGGGTGGGGGGTCTTTGTTTTTTTTCTTCCCCCCTTTTGAAATTGGTTACTGATTATTGATCAGTTAAATGATACGTATAGGGTAATTCTTCGGTACTATTTCACATTGTACAGAGTTTTGAATTTAATCATCGTTCCAAATTTTATTAATTGATAATTATTTTTCTTTTTTTTCTAAATATATATATATATATTATTCTAATTTATAAATTTTCCTGTTATCTTTAATTACATTCTACCTTGATATGGAAGAATGGAATAGAATGAAATTACAGTTTTCAATTAAACTATATTTATTATATTCCAAAACGGTCATGATTCCTAATGGATTTGGTGTTGGATTAATCAGAAAGATTTGGATGGACACCTCCGGCAACAGCTCCTTCCGAATCTGCATGTCGTGAAATATAAAAGGTGTTTAGTGTTAGTGACTTAAGAGATAGGACGAAGTTTTAACTTTTGTACTTATTTTACAATTTCTAAGGTTAATTTTAGATAATTTTGAGGCCACTGTTGGGTAGAGCAGAAGCATAAGGAAAAATTATGTGGATACTTCTCATATATTTGGAAGATTTTAAATATAATATAACCTCACCTGCCATGAAGTCTTCCGTTCTCCAGTCCATTGCACCGCGATTCATAGGGGCGCTGCCGGAAATTATGAGCTTCAATGAATTATCCATGCTGATAATTTATTAGTCCGTTAAATGATTATCTAGATCTAATACAACGGGTCAATGATTATACCTTTTTTGTGATTTTTGCGTCACAGTCGATTAATGGATACGGATAGCCGGTTTTTTTTTTTTTTTTTATGGGAAAAGAATTGCAAAGTCTGTACGGCTTCAATTGTTAATTTTTATGGAATTCTGATTTACGTGCTGCAATTCTTCCCCTTTGACATGCACTTTTACGTTTTTCTACTTGGAATTTTTGTTCATCTTTGTGTGGAAAGGGGGATCTAATTATAGACGTATATACGTTATACTAAATCCTGTATGTTGGATAGTAATCCTTTTGAGAGTTTACGCATGTGCAAGGACTCAACTTCGCATGAAGCACTTTCTCCACCGTACCATAGATTAAAAGTGGACCTCTTAGTGTCATTTACAAATGTTGTACGTACCAAAGCCAAAGGCCGGTTTTGCAAATTATTTCATTGAGGCAAAACACGACCAATGACAATATAATGACACGAATCACCATTCATACTTGTAATACAAGATGATTAAACATTTAAGTGCAAATACTCCGTGACAGACCACAAACTGGCTTGCAAGCAGCTTTTACAGATGAAAATGACTCCACAACCCCACTCTCTAATTTTACAATACCCATAAGATTTTTGTCACAGAACAGACTCAAGCATCAGATGAATAAACTCTTGTGTAGCATGAGTCATTGAAAAACTAAAACAGAGGATTTCATTGGTCCAATCAACAAACTCAGGCATCAGATGGATTTCCTAGCTACAATGTCTATCAGATGTACCAGATTAGAGCAAAACTAACAGAAATATAGTTTTAACGGCTATACAACAATGTTTATCAGCTACTATCGATGGAAGATATGAACTTGTTATCAAAAGTCAGCGGAATCCATCATGTTGTAAAAACAAAATATATATGCTGACTAATTGTCAAACATAACGATCTCATGGCTATACAAATACAATCTGTCAGCTCAGTCAGAACTATACAAATTAACAGCTAAAGGTAAAATCAATTTTCATCCTTTTCCAATCTTGTCTGGAGGATCTTAGCTTGGGTAAACGGAACCGATTATTGGAATGCAGCCTCTCACCATGGTCTCCATATATGTGCAAATACAGTACATACTAAAATCAGATAGATGGGATAAAAGAGATAAATAGTTAAATACTCGTATCTTTTCAAATGAATTATACAGAAATACCTTTTCAACAAATTTATCTTTCACTAGTGCCCATTGACATCTACAGGCATTTTGCATTGATTTTGTTATTTTTACGGTTTATATTTGGGTTTTTCCAAGCTTTTTCATTATGGTTTTTGCAAAAGATCTAGGCATTGTGGTTGGGATTGATGATGAGTTTGCGTTTTCCCAAAGGAGATGCATTTTGCTGATTGTTGTCTACCGACGGAGCTTTTACTTACGTATGTTATACGTGATGGTAGCTACCAGATCAGCTAATGTCTTATTACTGTACACAGCTACTACCCAGAAAAGTCGCCAAATGCATTCCGTACACAGTCGATATTTGTTTAAAAAGTATCCTAACTCAAAAATAAGGAAAATATAAAAAAATAATAATAATTGATAAATGATGAAAATATAAAATAATGAGAAAAGAAAAAATTATAAAAATCTTTTATATTTTTAGGAAATAAATTATTTTAAAATCAACAGTTTTAATTTTAGTTTAATTTAAATAGTTATTTTATAGAATCGCGTGTTTTGAATATAATTTAATCATATTAAAAATCAAAATATAAGCTTATAATAACGGATAAATAATGAAATATTTAATATAAAGTTAATTTGAATTCATTGGTTCGAGACTTGCTAAGCACAGAAAGTGAATTGAATCTACGGAATCATATGGGGAATTTTTTTTTTTTAAGACACCCATACTCACCGCAACAACAGCAATAGTACAACGAAACTTCAGATATCCCACGTCCACACCATCCTCGCTGAACCCAAACTCATAAACCAATTCACCAACGCCAGATCCACATGCGCCACGCACTTCCCCGCTGCACTTCATACGCCCACAACCAGACACGACCCACGCGTGACACAGCCCTTCACCACATTTTCACTCACATTGCACTCTGCATCAGTTCAAGTCGCAGCCCATACAATCGAGCAAACAGCAGCGCCGATAACTAAACCACGCAACTGCAGCCACACAACTGTACGACAACAGCTCCATCCATCGTCCTCGCCCATTGATCAACAAGACCGAACGCTGCACCTTGCACAGCAGAACACGGCCTACACTCCCACACTCGTATCCCCTACCCGCAACACTCAATGGCCAAACACGTTTGAAGACAGTACAACGCGCGCTGCCACACTCATGCCCACGTCCTGATTGCATGCCCGAACCGCACATGCAATCACTTGGCACCAACACAGATACACATCCTCCCAAAAGAAGGGAAATTCTTTTTCTTCGTCCCTCACATTCACGATTGGCCATCCACCGTGATTCATCAGCCACTCCACACTTCAGCACTTCACAACCCCTCCCCTTTAAACACAACACAACAAAGTGTATTCTCCTTGACAGAACGCAAGCAATCACCCTTACATGTTTTACAAAAACTGCAAGAAACTGACCGTGATGGTCGAAGATCGCGCCATTGGAGACACGATTTGCTCTGAACGTGGACTCGTACTGGAATCTTTTTTCATCGATGACTTAATCGACGAGACCTTCGAGTGGAGAACCTTTGCGATCAAGTCCGATCTCGATCGTGATTGTAGATCGTTGAATCCTTTACTAACGGACATGTGGATCATCGACGGTGGTTACGAAGACGCACGGAAAACCCAGTGATTTCTTGAACTCTTCGTCAGGGGATTGGCAAGGACAAAGTGCGAATCCTGATTGCAACTTGATTCAAGATTTTAAGTCTATAGTTACAATCTCCGGTATCAACCCCGTTCGTGTCGATGGACCATTGACTCCTTTACTAACAGACAGTGGATTCTTGAAGGTCATTACGAAGCCGAATGGAAAGCCCAGCGAGTTCTTGGACTCTTCATTGGGGGAATGGCAAGGATGCAGCGCTTAGGACCAATCGATATTCAGTGGTTGATATGATAACGTGTAGGGTTACGCCGCGCGAGCCAAGGATCAATTATAACCTCGCTAAAATTACACGCTTGCAAAAGGAAACCGATTTTCTATTTAACCCAACTCGATGAGCCAACCTTCCACGGCAGCAGCTCATCTTCGAATCAGCCTCGATCCATAGCACCAAGGACAACAGCAAGTCCACCTCCAGATTCGCATGGCCATTGTCCAAGCTTCACCGTACTACCGAACAGCAAACTTACTTTCTTCGATTTCTTTAATTTCAATTTTATTTTATTTTTATTATTTATTATTATATTATATTATATTATTATTTTATTAGATCTTTAGTGATTTAGGATAGTTTATTTATTGTTTAGAATATTTCTTTTAGTATTAGTTTTATAAATATTGATTTAAGTAAATATTTATTTAATAATAGTAATATGGATAAATATATATATATATGTATGTATTGTTAGGATTGGGTTTTTTTAAAGATTAGGCTTTGTTTAAAGATTCATTATATAGAAAGTCTTTTTTTTAAATAAAAATAATGAAAAAACCCGTTTGAAAAACATAAAACTTTTGAAGAGTTTTTTTTTAATAATAAAATCACTCGCGAATTAGGAGATCTTTATGTTTCATTTAAATGAATCGAATCAATTAAAACGTAAACTCAGTCAGTTTTTAAAAATTAAAATCAATTAATACACTAAAGTTTTTCGAAAAAAATTACGATCATCTGATCTAGTTAACAAGTACGTATTCAAGGTAACAATAAAATCTATAGAAATCTATGTTTTTTTTTCGTTTTCATTTTTTTCCTTAAAAATATAAAAAAGATAATTTAAAAAATAAACCTAATTTCGATAAATAGATAGTAGTACTCGTTAAAGTTTAATAAATTAGTCTCTAGATTTAGAACCTTCTAGTATTTCATTTAAATTAAAATCGAAAATTAATAGTCAAATCATAATTAATCTACCCAATTGATTATGATTTCTATTTTTCTCGATTTTAGTTGAGTGGTAATTTCAAAAAATTTTCTAAATAAAAAAACAAAATTTCATAATTTCCTTAATCGAGAATTAATATTAAATAGGCTTAGAATTAGTATTAATAAAAAAGTGGAAAATCAATTTAAAATAAGGAAAACAAGAGGATATTATCCAGAAAAAAGCAGGGGATAGCTTAAGATCTGTTCCTCTCGATTTAATTGGCTTCTACATAAACAGATTCATATAGTAATGTACGGCTCTTCTTTGCATCTCCATCACTAGGATGAAGAGATAAGGGATGTCGGGTCTCTCTGCTGAATTCGGAAATCCGGTAGAGAAGCCCCATCTAATAGCACTTCAAAGTTGACCGAAGCAAAGCTAGGGAAAACTCACTACTCGGATAACAAAGTTTAACTCAAGATGGTCATAAGCTTTCTGTAGATCGAAATCGACCGTCATCCAGCATTTTGATCCTCTTTTCTTACCAATATTGTAAAATCTCTTGGAAAACAATGAAATTATCCAACGCAGCTTACCAAAAATAAAACTGAATTGTTCTGCTCTAATAGGATCGTTAGCAAAGGTCGTAGTGTTAACTATAATTTTTGTCACCACCTTATAATATTTGTATGTAGACTGATGGGATAAGGTTGAATAGAGCTTGTCACAGCCTAAGGAAAGAAGACTACATGGAGGCAGAGGACCTCGGTTATGTGCATAACCATTAAAGATACTTCATCATTTCAATAAAATATAAGCATAAGCAATCTAACTTGTCACAAAAGTAAAATGATCCCTTAAACTTAAGTTTTGACTAAGTTTAGCTCATACATTAACTCAATTTGGCTTTTGAATTGTGTGACTGGCTAATTAAGAACCAATGTGGAAGAAAGCCTAAAATGGTCCAAACTTTGTTAGCCAAATTCAACTAAATACCAATCAGCACCATACTAGAATATTTTTCATGTACAATAGCTTAATTAAACATCAATAGGATTTTGGGATCAGATAGAATTGCAACTCAATTAAGAGCCAAATAGCACTTTCATAATAGCACAGAGGGCATATTCATGGCTTTGGCCTTCTCTTTTGCCAAGTAGTCTCACTTATACAACAATACTAATCAATGTTTAAAATTATATGAAGTCTAGAATGAACAAATTTGACAGGAATCATATACAAGATTCAGTCCTTTAACCAGGTGACAGAATTCAACTTTCCATAGAGAGCATTTCCAAGTCAAAATAAAGAGCACTGCAGTTGAAAATCAACTTAAAAGCTGCTCTAAGAAAGTAGCGGTATAAAATCATTTTTGAGTTTTGAATGGTTTAACTGCAAGGCTATACTGAACCTTGGCTAAACAAGTACTTCACCACAGTTTGAATAAAAGTAATACAAGCACAATCTTATAAGTACAGTCCCACAAGATTTTAAAAATCACAAACCCACTCCAAGTTTTTTAGATGGACATCTAGCCCCTTTCAGACCTGTAAAATCCCACTAATTTCCCACACGTGCATTAAAAAAAAAGTAAAAGCTTATCTATAAGCAGCAAAATTAACCTAATCCAAGTTATAAAAAAAATAATCAAGCTAACCTTATTTAAGGTATCCTGACAAATAAAAGTCTCCCTAACTTCTAAATTCCAACCCAGACAATAAGTTAATCCCAAGTGTCTAATGAGCTATCACTGGAAATGCATGCAAAATTAGTATACTAGCGGCCAAAGGGATCCCGGTGTACAATAACAAAAATTTGGAATGGTCCAAGAAATTCAAAAGTTACCTTTGAACCAATGGCTGTGATACTGAAGCCAGAACTTCTGGGAAGTTATTTGAAGTCAAAATCCTAGTTACGAAATCTTACGCTCCTGCTAGGGTGAACAAGAGTCAAGAATGCTGCTAATAAAAAATTTGAAGTGTTTTCCTAAAAAGAACAGACCATTCCTCACTCAACGTAGAGATAACCACCTCTTAAATGAGTCTTGGTTCAGTGTTTCCATCATGTTTATAGAACTCCACTCAGCGTTCTGCATTATAAATAAGAACTTTTACAACTGAAACCACAGTATACCTCATCAAATATTCCCAGCAGAGAAAGTTTTGATCCTTTAGGTAACATTTCTTCATAAATTCGAAGCCCCTCTTTTCTGTCTCCTCTTTTCACATAACTTTCAATCAGCATTTCATACAGCCTCTCTTTGTCAGGCAGCAAAGGATCATTATCTATCGTTCTTAATAACTTCTCAGCTTCTCTCAGTTTTCCACATAGGCAGAGGCTCCTGACTATTGATGACAAAATCAAAGACCCACAAGGCAATTTTTTGTACACCATTTCATAATAAAGCTTCAATACTTCTTCACCTTCAAGTTTGCTTCCATAACCAGATATAAGCACAGAATATGTGACCTCATTTGGTGAAAAACCATTCTCAACTGAAAGAGTTAACATCTCATTGGCCTGCTTGACGTCCCCAATCTCACAAAGCTTTTCCACCAATTTGTTGAATGCTGAACAGGCTGGAACAAGCCCCTGGTCCATCATTTTCTTGCAAGTACTCAAACTCTCCTGAAGTCTTCCTACTTTAGCCCAACTCTCAATAAGAAGATTGAAAGTCTCATCATAAGGCTTTAGACCCATGTTCTCCATCTCTTGCATCAACAGATTAGCTTCTTCAACTCTTCCATCTGTACAATATCCTTGTATGAGGGCAGTGTACACAAAAGAGTTTGCATTATAGCCTCTCTTGACCATTTCTTCATGAATATAACATGCTGACTCAACATCCCCAGACATAACCTTGCATTGAACAATCATAGAATAAGCAATATTATCAAGAATCATATTTCTTTGAAGCATCCTCTTCAACAATGCCATACCAACATCAATTCTTTTTTCCTCTATGATTCTATAAATTAAGCTGGCATGAACAACCATTGAAGGAGAGCATCTTTTCCCACTAATCCTGTGTAATATGTCCATAAAGGTTTGTAGTTTTCCCTCCTTGCAAAGTGCATTGATCAAAATTCTGACAGACGTCTGACTGGGAAATATTCTCTTCTGGATCATATGTTCATAAATCCTCCAGACAAGAGGATACTGCTCAGATTTCTGAGCCACACTAAGTAATGTGTTGAAAGTTGTTAAACTTGGAGAAAATCCATGCTTTTCCAGGTAGCAGCAAATGTCAAAGCCAGTTTCAGGTATCCTCAGCTTAGCATAAGCTTGTATTAGCAAATCAAACACCAATGTGCTTGTGGATGTTGTCTTGTAGCAGTGAAGCAGGGAATCTACAACTGCAAGATTTAGAGATTTTCCAGCATCACGCTTCAAAATAGATTCAAGCAGCGCTTTGGCATCCTTCAGAAGTTGTGCCCTAACTAAAACACTAATCATGATGCAATATGACTGGATTTTATGCTCAAACTTTTTTTCTTTGGCTGACCAATGGAAAAATCCTAGAGCACATTTTGCATCAGATGGCTCCTTCAACTGGAGCAACACATTCTCCACAAATGAATCATTTAACACCAGAAAATCAAATTTTCGGTTAAGGGCATTCCAATTTAGGCCACGTCTGAGTGAATAGCACATGGTACTGATCACCGCATTGCACTTTTCTTGTGAATTAGCATAAATTGATGCGGCACTTGCAAATTTCTGATTGAGAACATACAGATGTCCGGAAATTTTGATGGACAAAAAATTGCGTGGGATGACCAACCACAGCATAACTACAAACTTGCATCCAAAGAGAATTTTCTAGATCTGCACAATCATCTGCATTGATACCTAGAAATTTTTTTCAAAAGAATCAGAGCATCACTGGAGTCGAACTATCGTAAATGATGAAGTGATCATGTCCAAATCAAAGCAACTTGTGATCTAAAACAGTGTTTGGCCCCAGTCAGGGAAAACCAGAATGACAATACTGTAGTCTCAAAGTGATATCACCATAGAGACATCAACATGAAGATCTTCACTCTAGTCCTCCCCACGGGGATGATAATGTGTCACTACAAGTTTTTCTATTATTATCTTTTCCCTTTGTCAAATTGATTACAATGACACAAATCGCCATTTATACTTCGTAATACAAGATGAAGATATGAACCTGTTATCAAAAGTCAGACGAATCCATCATGTTATATAAACACAAAATAAATGCTGACATTATCAAACACAACAGTTGAACGGCTATACAAGTACAATCCATCAGTCCATTCAATAACCGTGCAAATTAACAGCTAAGGAAAGATCACCTTTTCGCTCTTTAACATTCTTGTTGGAAGGATCTTAGCTTTGCGTAAAGTTTCATGGAACCGAACCAATGACTGGGATGCAGCCTCTCGCTCTCGTCACCGTATTTTTGTCCGAATACAGAATCAGATAGATGGGTTAAAAGAGATAAAATGCTCCTAGCTGTTCAAACCAACTATATACACAAACCTTCTAAAAGCTCACATTTCACGTACGGGCATTGTGTACCGATTTTGTGATTTTTAGGGTTTGTATTTGGCATTTTCCAGCTTTTCCATTACGGACATGGTGAAGAATTGCAGCGATTTGGGTTGTGGGTTTGGGATTGACGATTCAGGGTTTATGCTTTCACGATGGAGAGGTTTCAGAAAAAGGATGTGGAAAATAATTTTTCAATTGAGGTTTACGTTAATGTTATGTAAGTGCAGGATGCATCTTGAGGGAGAATATGTATAATTTTGAACATTATTTCTATTTAATATTTAAAATTCGGTCCAAATAATTTATCCTATATTTTTTAATTTATTTTAGTTGCAAAAAGCGTAAAAATTATAAATATGTCATAACTTGATATAAGTGTGTGTGATTTTTATGATTTGGATTAGGAATATTTTTAATTGGAGATAGTAATTTAAAATTTTTGCAGAAAATATAAACAATGACACCGTTAGACTTTATGGCATATAAAACGCCATGAAATGGTAGGGTTACGTTCTCTTTTCAATTGCTACTTCAGGTTTCAGCTAAGAGTTAGAGTTGCTGTCAAAAAAATAAAAAAGAAAAAAGAAAAAAGAAAAAAGAGTTAGAGTTAAAATAAATCAATAAATAAAAGAGTTAGAGCGTTATATATATATTTTTTGTGTTTCACTCATTCCATATTTTAAAAGCCTCTAGATTATATCGCGCTTTTACTTTACTATTTTAAGATTCAATTATGTTTGCTTTAAAATGAAAAAGATAGTTAATAGAGTTTAGTAGATAACTTTTTTTATACACTCTAGACAAATTTTGGTTATAAATTTTTTAAAACCTACTCTTACAAAGTTAGGTAATATTGGGTATTTTTAGTATTGTCAAATCTAAGTTGACTTATACATTTCAACTTAACCTCTTCATAAAGCCAGGTTAAACCATCATTTTAACCTTTATTGACGATAATCCTACTTCAGTTCATTAGTCTCAACCTATTCAATTCGGTTTCTATAAAAACTTATTCAGTTTTTTTAGATTAAAATATATTATTTTTTCACCAATTTGCTTGAAAAATAAATATAGATTAAAGAAAAATAAAAAATAAAAAGCTCTCAACATGTAATTTCTAAGAATGTATGTAATTTTATTAATTTATCAATAAATATAATTATATTCTAATATTTTTATTAATTCCCATTCAACTCTAATTTGAACCTCTCCACTCTTGGCCTCTTCTCATTTTGGATCAATATTCCAATCGAATTTTACAACATTAGGTATTCTTGCCATATAATCACCTTAGAACATGTATCCTAAGGAATTAAGGGTATAGGCTCAGATATCCAATATCCCCCCGATAAAAGATTATTAAATAATATTAATAAATGATATTATTATTTTTTTTTACTAATAAACATTTTAATAAAAGAAACTGAAGCTTATTATTACCTCTCTTATTTTATGTTTTCCATTCTTTCCTTTATTCTTCCTAATTTTCTTCTTTAACTTTATACTATTCACTATTTTCCTTCTTTTTTTCTCGTTTACTAAGTAGTAAAATTACATAAAGTTGAAATAACAAAGGTAAGAAAAATTACTTTTTTTATTTCACAAATTTTGTTATAGATTCCATAAGTTTTACAAATAAAGAACCTATAATATCAAATATAGATTACCTTTTCTATTACCTAAATATGAAATTTATAGGTAGAAAAGTAAAATTGATAGGTTTCTTAGGGTATCATGCACCTTGTAGATTTTATAGAGTACAAGTTTCATAGTGGCCTTAAGACACTATAAGATAAATTTGTTTCAAAATTTAGGAATCTTTATCTTATAGGGTAAGGTAAGTAGGGCTTTATATCCTACTCATAATAGTTAATGTGTTTTAGATTTAAAATATACCAACTAATATAGAGAAGATAAATTTATTAAGTATATATTACTACTTGATTTAAATTATATTTTATCAAATAAAACATGCGAGTGTACAGTTTTCTATTATCAATATTTTTTAATTATTATGTCAAAAACATTTTTTATACAGGTTTCGTTAGTAGTGAATTTTGGGATGGGGAAATAGTTTTGCAAAATAAAGTAAAATACTTGGTACCAGGGCCAGTCCGATATAATTACCTTAATGCTTAAGTTAGAATAGTAATTTATTATAATAATTATGTGAATAAGAAGTATCAGAGAGCTCCTACAGAGTTTCTTTTTGATATTTATAGATGGTTATTGTGTCTAAAGCAATTGTTAAGGTAACTATTAAGACACATGAAGACTTCTTAACTTGACATCTCCTCTAATATGTAGGGATAGCAAGTGGTTATAAAATATAACCATACTTATGATAACTGGTAGTGCCATAGATTTGAATTCAAATTAAGAGCATTTCTTATATACGGTATTAGTACCATGGGTTTTCTAAAGAGAGCGAATGCTGAGAGAGTTGATTACCCGGCATCTCGGCCGACAAAAGGATAACTGTAAGTTAAGTGAAAACTGATTATCAACATTTACCCCCTAACTCCCGTGTTCGAATAGTCAATAAAGGGAATTATATATATATTGTAGCAGAAGCTGAGTAGGGAGAGTCTGGATTCATGCCTGGTGACATCGGACATAGGACGGATCACATCCTAGCCAAAACGTCGCCATTTCAAAACTCTTACCCATTTAGGAAACCAAAAAGTTGTAAGCACGACATTTGTCACCTAAGATATCATTTTGTTACAAGCTTACCAACTGTCAGAAAGTTTTTAGCCATTAGATTATTGCCATAAGACACACGTCCATAATCCATGGGACTATCATATCAGCGCATCAACATTGTTAAAAGTAGATTTGTAGTTACGAGAATGGATCGTCCATATATAAGGTACTGTTCATACTTAAATTTCACTTCTCTAGTTGCACTTAAAATTTTCGTTCATTTTCCAATCTTTAAAATCTTACTCTTTGACTTTTGTTATTTCATTTTATACAATTGTCTAGGTATAGTTCATAAAGTTGCTCGTTGACTTGTTTTATCTGATTCTAAGGCAACAGAAACTAAGGCCACTCTTCTCCCCTAAAATAGGAGTGAGGCGGAGTATTCTTCGGGTGATTCGGCCGATAGTATGGAGGCAAGGTAGGATAAATTTGCTCGGATTAACAAGCTTCCTATAGATAATTATCCTGAGGATAAGGAAGGGAGGTCCTCAGCAAAATATCTGTACAACACAATAGCCTACTTTCATGATTCTATTAATGGAACCGCTAGTTCTGTCAATAAAGTTCTCATCACAAAGTACAATCAGTACTGGCGAGATCTTCCTGGAACATGGAACTTGAGGAGGTTGAGAGACGGAGAGAGGGTATGCTTTCTACGAGAGTGCGAGTTCCATATATACCTGAAGTATCTGGATTTTAGGTTGTGCTTCCCTTTCTCGGCTTTTGTTTTAGGCTTCTTCAACTACTTCAAAGTCACACTAAGTATGTTTTCACCTAACACATATCGGCTTCTGGCGGCTTTTGAGATAGTATGTGAAGAGCTTAAGATCAGGGCTACGCCTCAGTTGTTCATATTTTTCTTCACTATCTGTAGGCAGCCTAACGGATAGTACTTTGCTGCTGTAAGGCATAAGCCTAAGTTCATGGATGGGTTAGAATCCAAGATTCACAAGTGGCATGATAAGTTTGTATCAATAGTATCTGATGAGGACTTAGACTTTTTGACCCAATAGACTAAGTCGATACATACAAAGGATGTAGATTTAATGCTGAATAATAGAGTAACAGTGAAGAAGTTCAGGAGAGAAAGAGAAACAAAATGTTCTTTTAGGACACCGAGAGAATTATACGGCGTTACAAAAATGGTGAACCAATATTTTCTGAAAAAGAAGGTATGCTAATGTGTTGCCACCGTGCTGAGTATAGCTACAAGGAAAGCTGTTCTCGAGACTTTAGGTGAAAATAGTGACCTTTGAGCCTTGCTTGATACGGAAAATGTAAGTTCATATTTTTTCTCTATTTATATTAATTAATTTACTCATCCTGTAGATATGGGTACCGGAGAGGTGGATCATGTAAAGCTACTTGCTCAGGCCAAGGCTAAGAAGTCTAAGGTTGGTAGGAGGGGGACCACCTCAATAACTACCATACGGCTTGTTGCTGCAAAGAGACTAGCAAAGCAAGCTACAACAAAGCATACAGCTACACAAATCTCTCATCTTGTCAAGAGAGTGAAGGAGAATGAGAATATGCAACTGACCGAAGTTCATTCTAAGGAGCTTCCAATTGTGATTATTCAAACTTCTGTTGAGTCGAGAAATACAAGTGTCGAGAGACATACCTCAATGAGCAGGATGAAAATGCCATTATCATAGAAGGCTCATCATAGGTGATTGTAGTGGCTTTAAGTAGTGAAAAAACTCTAGGGAAAAAACTTGTCGGCCAACCACCTATCAAGAAGTCTCAAGGCCTGGATGAAAGGGTGAAGGAGGCAATGTGTTCTAAATCTCTCGGCATCACTAGCACCGAATTCTTACCAAACAAAAAGGTCGGCGAATACTTCATCCCTTGCTGGAGCCATTAGATTTTGGACACTGACTCGACCTTGGGAGATAGGACGAAATCTTTGGCTTTAATGGAAGGGGTTATTCTTCCGAAAGATAAAGATATTGCTAAGAAAGATGTCGACAAGGTTGGCGGTTGCAATAAGGCCCATGTCGCGGCCAAATTGTATGATGTAAGTATCCATAAACATTTTCTTTCTCCAACTCCTTCGGATAATTAACATGTTTTCTTTTTCCAAATAAGCAGCCACATCCTTACAACTTTGGACAAGGCTGATAAAGAAGCAAAGAAGATAATATCCTCTGCTATATCTATGTAATATCTGATTGTTCTTAATTATAATAACTAAATTCGCTGTAAAAAGTTGAGGATGCGTACAATGCATCAAAGGCCCAAATTGCTGCGATCAAGAATACGAAGATTAAGGTTGAGATGGAGGCAAGAAAGCTTAAAGAGGAACTTATTACTGAGAAATTAGCACAAGACCTCACCACTGATGAAATCTTTAGCCTAAAGGCCAAAATGGAACAACAGTACAAAGAGTTCGAAAGTCTGAAAGAGGAACTGTAGAAGAAAAGGGAAGAGTGCTGGGGCTTAGGTAGAACTATTTGGCCAATAAGTGACAATGAAGACAAACTTAAGGTACAGATAAAGGAGTTAGAGACCAACAACTCAAACTTGTTGAGTCGTGCCACCGATTTGGAGGAGATTGTAAGGAAGGGGCCATTTGTTGAAGAGGCTCGTGATATAGTTACTCCAAGTTGGCAATATGAGAAGCTTTTACACAAAAAGTTATTGGAGGGAGTTCAAGCGGCAAGAGAAGAGGTCTTGAAGCTTCATCCCAATTATGATCTCTCGTATCTCGTCTTTACTGATGTCGACAAGAAAGTTAATAATGCCAATGAAGATGAAGGTAACGAGATGGGTGTCGAGAGTATCGATCAAAGTGATAATGAAGCTCAAGTCAAAGAAGTTGCCTACTTCGAGAACCTAGTTGTCGAGGAAGCCCCAGCCAAAGATTTAAGAATCACTTTTGCTGAATTTGAGAATAGGCCATAAGACTTGTTGTGTTGGCATATTGCATCTCCTATAATTAATCATTAGAATATAATCAAGGCAATGCCAAGTGTATGTGACTTTTGTGTAACTGAGCTTTCACGATTTGTATGGTTTATGCATGTTGCTTCGCTCTCTCATTTGTCGACTTGCTTTAATTCACTTCCTTTGTTTCTTGACATGTTTTAATTCGCATGCCTTATTATCTTTCAACCTGTTTCATTTCACAAGCCTATTGTTTCTAGGCATGTTTTATTTCCACGCCATGTATTTCTCGATACGTTTTATTTTACACGCCTATCGTTTCTAGGTACGTTTTATTTCACGCGCCTATCGCTTCTAGGCATGTTTTATTTCACATGTCATATGTTTCTCGACATGTTTTTTTTTCACGCCTATTATTTCTCGATATGTTTTATTTCACATGCTTGTCGTTTATCGGTATGTTTTATTTCACACGCCCTTATTTTATAGTCTGTTAATCATTTGAGATATGGACTAGTTGCATTACTTAACTGTATAATTAATTTGTATAGTTCTTTTACAGCATTGGGTTAGAACTTAGATCAGCTCGTTTGCCATGTTGCCTAGAATTCATTCATTTCGGCAATTATAACCAAAACACAATGAGACTTCAAATATATAACTGTTGTAAATGTCTTACAAGCTTGTTGGCTGCCGCGGAAAGAGTTACAACAAGAGTCATTTGACGTTAATTGAAATAAAATTTCAAATTATCAACATTCTAAGCTTAAGGGATGATAGATCAATCCAACCTTTCTAGTCAATAGGCCCCCTCGCTAACGACTTCCAGGATCTTGACAGGATCCTCCCAATTTACGCCGAGCTTTTCCTGACTTACTTGCATGCCTATTGCTTCCATCTTATGGCAAACTAGATTTTTAGGTTGGAAAACCTTATGCTTAACTTTCTGATTGTAGTATCTTGCTACTCTATGCTGGTATGCCGCGACCCTAGCTTTTACAACATCTCAAATTTCCTCAATAGTGTCCAGATTCACTATCAATCTGACTTGATTAAGCATTACATCAAAATTATGTATGTGCGAATTAGGCAAGTCTAACTTAATCAGCAACATGGCTTTAGTGCCATATGCTAACTTGAATGGTGTCTCTCCCGTTGTGATTCAGTGAGTGGTTCTGTATTCCCATAAGACATTCGGGAGTTCATCAGCCCACTTCCCCTTCACTTAATCTACTCTCCATTTCAGACTGTTCAGTATGATTATTTATAGCTTCGACTTATCCATTTGTCTAAAGGTGCGCTACGAATGTATAGTTGAGTTCAATGTCATGCCTTTCGCAAAAGGTGTAGAACCTATTGTTATCAAACTGCGAGTCGTTATCTATAATTATCATGTAGGGTACTCCAAATCTCGATATGATCGTGTTGAAGACGAAAGCTTGCACTTTCTATTCCATGATTTTTTCTACGGCCTCAACTTCGGCTCATTTGATAAAGTAGTCTACAGCAACAATGACAAATTATCGTTAGGCGGTAGACTTGAGAAAGGGTTTAAGGATATCTAGCCCCCACTGGGTGAAAGACCAAGTATTACTTAGGTTACATAATTCACTTGTGGGTGCTCTACTCAGCCACTCGTGCTTTTAGCATTGAGAACACTACTGGACAACGCCCTTCACATCTTCTTTCATAGTTAGCCAATAATAGTTGAGTCGTAATGCTCGAATATATAGTGTTTGTACTTTCATATGATTGCTGCATATGATACCATGAAGTTAAAATAATACCCTCAGGGAAAGACATCAAAGGTAAGGTTGGGATATGCCACGTTTGTACAGCTAACCATCAATCAGCATATAGTTCACAGCTTGGTAAGCCAATCTTCGTACCTCCATTTTGTCATCAGGGATAGTACCGTCTTTTAGATAATTCACTAGGGAATCCATCCACGATTCTTCTTATGGGTAAGCAGCTAATTCACAGCTCTACAAGAGATTGGACAAGCTTTTATGTGGGAGAAATTCGATGAACAGTTTCTCGTTCAGCTCAAGGAATGCCATACTAGCCAACTTTGATAGCTTGTTAGTAACGATATTCTTACTTCTTGGAATTTTATGAATAAAAAAAGATAGGAATTCTTCTACAAGTGCTTGTGCCACCAATAGATACTTACTCATCTCTTCTTCCCTTGCCGCATAACTTCCGATGACCTAATTTACCACCATTTGGGAATTAGAGAACATTTTGAGTTTCTCGGCACCAATTTCTTTTGCTAGTTTCAGTCCAGCAATTAGAGCTTCATACTCTGCTTCATTGTTACTAGCTAGGAATCCAAATTTCAAAGCGTAATAAACTTTGACATTATGGGGGGCTTGAAGAACTAAGCCTACACCTCTTTCTTCTTGTGTTGAAGAACCATCGACATAGAGAAACTAGATAAGTTTCTCTGCAATCTCTACATAGTTTTTGTCTCTAGTGAATTCAGCTACAAAATCCGCCAGTACTTAGGCCTTTAATGTCGTTCTGGGTTTATATTGTACACCATAGGTACTGAGCTCTAAGGTGTATTTCATCATCTTCCCTAAGGAATTGGGTCGCTACAATGCTTATTGCAGTGGTTGATCAGTAACAATAATAATCTGGCGAGATTCAAAATATGGCTTCAACTTTCTTGTCGAGAGAACTACAACCAATACAAATTTTTCTATCTTTGTTTACCAAAGCTCTGGCCCTTGTAGAACATGACTCACATAATAAATGATTCAATGCTCTTTACCACCAATTCGAACCAATACAGAAGAAAGTGCTTGGCAGTTGACTGATAGATACAAGTATAAATTTTCTCCTAGAATGGGTGTTTAGAGTATTAAGGGTAATGGAAGAAATTCCTTCGACTCGTTTAAAGCTCTTTCGTGATCTTCGATCCAGTTGAATTTCTTTGGATTCTTCAAAATTTTAAAGAATTTTGCATACCTATCTATACTTCTCGACACAAATCTATTGAGGACGACAATTTGTCCGATGAGTTCCTGCACCTCTTTGATCATATGAGGTGATTTCATATTCCTTATGATGAGTTCCTGCACCTCTTTGATCGTATGAGGTGATTTCATATACCTTATGGTGAGTTCCTGTACCTCTTTGATCATACAAGGTGATTTTATATTTCTTATGGCTTCAATCTTTCTCGGATTAGACTCGATGCCGTGTCGTGTGAGCATATGCTCGAGAAATTTCCTTAATGTTGCACCAAAGACGTACTTCTGTAGGTTAAGTTTCATACAATATCTTTACAATGTAGCTAACGTCCCCTCCAGATCTGCGAGATGCTGATCTTCTTTCATGTTCTTCATAATCATATCATCTACATATACTTCAACATTCCTGTGGATCTAAGATTTGAGCATCTTTGTTACTAATCTCTGGTATGGGCACTGGCGTTCTTCAGCCCAAAGGATATTACTGTATAACAGAATGTTCTAAAATTGGTAATGAAAGATGTGTAGACTTCATTTACCTTATCCATTCTGATTTGATTGTAACTAGAGAAAGCGTTGATCAAAGAAAGCATCGCATGTCCTATGGTTGCATCTACCATTTGATCTATTTTTGGCAGCAGGAAACAATCCTTGGGATAGGCCTTATTGAGATTCGTGAAGTCTATGCACATTCGCTACTTACCGTTAAACTTCTTGACTAGCACACAATTTGCTAGCCAAGTTGGATAAGGCTCTTCTCGGATGAATTCTGCCTTCAATAATTTATGGACCTCTTCTTCTATTGCTGTTTGTCTCTCTGGTGCAAAATGTCTTTTTTTCTGTTTGACTACCTTTACATTTGGGTCAATTTGGAGCTTGTGTATGGTAACGTCTCTTAGAATACTTAACATGTATGATGGTAACCATGCAAACACATCAACATTAGCTTGTGAGAAGTCAATCAAACTTTGCTGGACATCAACTGACATGAGTTTCCCTATCCTTGTTGTCTTCTCGGTATCATCTCCCAAACGAATCTCCTCTGTATCATTCTCGGTGTTTTCTATGCCAATTGACTTACCTTCGGGGCAGGTCTTGACTTGAAACACTTCTTCTCACCTCAAAGCCCTTATATATAAGGTTAATCCCCTCTACACACACCGACCCTTGTGGGAGTGGAAAACTTGGCTTTAGATGTGCCGTTGAAGGGACGTTGTTAAATAAATGTTGGCATGGCTATCCCATTATCATGTTGTAAGGGGACCAACATTTTACAATGAGAAAATCCACTCTATCCTCTGTAACATGCTCGTCATCATCGATTTGTATCGGCAAACAAATAACTCCAACTACTTGGACAAGTTGATTATTGAAAGCATGGAGGTTGTACTTGTAAGATTGTAGTTGTGTTTTGATCTTGGGCTTCATTTGATTGAAGGTATGCTGAAAAATGATGTTGGTTAAACTTTCTGTGTCAATAAGAATCTTCTTGACCTCAAAGTTAGCGACTCTCGCATTGATGACAAGTGCATCATCGTGTAGCCTTTGTATGCCTTCAAAATCCTCTTCCTCAAAATATATTGTATTGTCAATCTTAACCTTCTTTCCATGAATATTGCAAACATAATTCCTAGCGTTAACTAAGTTTGAAGAACTCGATTGGCCTATACTAGGTCCGCCGACAATTGTATTAATTACTTCATTAGGTGCTTTGTTGAGATAAATATCCCTTGCATCTCTCACGGCCATTACTAGCCAAGTATCATCATCATGTTCCTCTCTTCTCCTCTGAGATGGTCTTTCGATACTTTTGGCATCATGTGCTAGAGATTTTCGCAAGCACCCATGTTATATTGCATCTTTAGTTACATTTTTGAGTTGAATGCACTCATCTGTATTGTGACCCTTGTCACAATGGAAGTCACAATACTTGTTTGAATTTCTTCTTGAGGGATTCCCACCCATTCTTTCCGGCCATTGGAGGATACCTCTCTCTCCACGGACCTCCATCAAAATATTTGAGATTAGACGGTTAATAGGCGTGTGGGATGAGCATATCGAGATCTTCGATCTTTTCCTCTCGGTGTCTGGACTGCTGATGTTGTCCGTGCCAAGTCTATCCTTAGCATTTTTCTGTTTGTCTTTCTTTCCATCTCCTCTACTTTGATTAGCCTCTCGTTATGCCTTTATGTTGTCTTCCTATCGGATGTATTAGGTGGCTTTAGCTTTAAACTCAGCGAAAGTTTTTGGCTTGTTCTTTGCGAAAGACCTGAAAAAGTCTCTATAAGGCTTGATACTATCGATTATGGCATTGAGCGCCATACTCATATCTAGTTCCAAGATTTGGACCATCTCAACCATAAATTTGGCCAAATATTCTGATTGACTCATTAGACCTTTGTTTGATGGTGTTCAAGATTAAAGAATCCTTAACAGGAAGTTTGCTAACAAGGAAGTGTTGAAGAAACATTTTTGCTAATTCATCAAAACATGAAATGGTATTTGGTTTCAAGTGTTTAAACCATGTGCTGGCTACATTCCTCAAAGTTAAAGGAAAGGCTTAACAAGCCCCCGTGTCACTTAAATCATGTAACTTGGCCAGTGTTCGACAGTACTTCAAGTGGTCTTCGGAGTCCTTCGTCCCATCATATGTTTCAAATTGAGGTAGCTTGATGTGCCAAGGTATTACTTCTTCCAAAACCTCTAGGACAAAAGGACTTTTCTTAATTTGGAACTGTTTGGTCGCTGATACGGGTGTGCTAACATGCAAAGGTCCCGTATGATGCACGTACTATGGTTGCTTGCCCTAATCAATCTTTTTTAAAGTAGGAGCTGTGGGTCGCACTGGAACCTCAGCTTACTTTTTTGGCAATTCAGGTGAACAAATGGAATCGTCGATATTGTTAGCATCATCATCGCCATGCTCTTTTTCCTGATTCAGGTGAAAACTTTTATAGAGAAGGTCAAGGATTTGTTCGTGTTTTTTGTTTAGCTAAAAATTTTCTTTAGCTAAATCGAGACAAAGTTGCTCAAGTCGAGCCAATCGTTGTTTGTCAGCATGCCAACTCCCTCCGTTAGGGTGTTGGGAGGAAGTACCAGTACCTGCACTTTGTATCATCCTAGTTTTAGCCATGTAGTCATGTTTAAAGGAAAACAAATGGTGCCTAATGTTGGTGGTGAATTTTGGGATGAGAACGTAGTCCTGGAAAAGAGAGTAAAATACTTGGTACCGGGGCTAGTTTGGTGCGGTCACTCTGATGCCTAAGTTAGAGTGGTAATTTATTATAATAAGTATGTGAATAAGAAGTGTCAAAAAGCTCTTACAGAGTTTCTTTTCGGTATTTATAAACGGTTGTTGTGTCTAAGGTAGTTGTGGAGGTAACTATTAAGATACGTGGAGACTTCTTGACTTGACATCTCTCTTAATATGTAGGGATAGCAAGCGGTTGTAAAATATAACCGTACTTATGATAACTGGTCGCACTATAGATTTGAATTCAAACCAGGAGCGTTTTTTGTACACAGCATAAGTGCCGTGTGTTTTCTAAAGAGGGCGAATGCTAGGAGAGTCGATTAACTAGCATCTTGGCTAACGAAAGGACGAGTGTAAGTTGAGCAAAAACTAATTATCAATAGTTTTATTTTTTACTCCTCTACATAATTAATTATGCAAAGATTATGAATTAAAGTTTCACACATTTAATACTCTTAAATTTACACACACACACACATTGCAAGTGCAACATCCATTTGTATATGTTAATATACATATATGTATATTTGTTGCATAATGATATTAAATATAATATCTAAATATTATATTCAACAATATTATAGAGCAAAC
This sequence comes from Lumnitzera racemosa, assembly GCA_024138005.1. Taxonomy (NCBI): domain Eukaryota; kingdom Viridiplantae; phylum Streptophyta; class Magnoliopsida; order Myrtales; family Combretaceae; genus Lumnitzera; species Lumnitzera racemosa. The sequence continues at coordinate 82,196,380 of JAMXBC010000008.1, read as the reverse complement.
TCCTTCATCATTCTCCTTTTGCATTGGTTTGTACTTAATTCATTTATGTAGGGTCGATTTTCCATTGGATTAATGAGGTTGGTTACCTTTTATAACATGATTGTATTTAAAGTAAAGATAGGCATATTTTAGTTTAATAACAATTCGTTCTCTTTTTTTTTTTAATTTAAACCTATTTATATAATTCAATTTATAATTTTTTCGAACCTCAAGAAAAAAAAAATTCAACCAAAATCAATTTAGGATTGAACCAATATTATTTATACATTGAAATACAGTTCTAATTATTTCAAAATCTATACATTTATAAGTATTAATGGTTTAACAATTTATTATTACAATAAGGGATAAAGAGACAATATTTTAGACTAAACTGTACCAAAAGCAAGAGAAAGATACATACATTAAAGAGTGAGGCCAATGTAAGTTGAGTAAAAGTAAGGAAAACCAAATTTCTAAAAGTAAAGCTAACAAAGATACATAATTTGTCTTTAAAAGTATATATTTCTCCTAAAATTCTAAATCACTTTGAGCTCCATCATATATTTGATCAGTATAAGGTATTCCAATGAATAACTATTAGTTAGAGAAGATATTGAAATATAAATTCTTAACTCTGTAAAATGTCTAACTCCCTAACTTTTTATGTTTCCTAATATCATGTTAATGGATATACCATATTCAAAAAGTCCACTAAAGCCTTTTACTTTTGAAATTGTTGAGACATTTATTTAGCCTTAAGATAAACAAACATTAGGCTTAAGAAAAAGATGAGTTTTGTATAGTTTTTTATGCTAATTTTTTTAAAAAGAAATTATTAAAAAAATTAGTCGCTGAAAAGATAGTGTATAAATAGAGTAAGGAAGGCACATGCTTACCTTCACTCAACCCCCAATTTTGAACTGAAGGTGTATAACAGCTATACACCTTCAATTATATAATTTTTATAGCTAAAGGCACATAGCTACCATTTGCCTTCAGTTGAATCCCTACATAAACTAAGTGCACATATCTACCATACGCCTTTAGTTATAACACTTACAACCACATATTAGTAACATATTAGTACCTACATCACAATACTTGTAACATACATAAATAAGTACACTTACAAATCACTATCATACGTATGCCAGTATTTCAAAACATAAGCCCCTATTCCCCAATAACCAATACAAACTCTAATTCCCTAATAACCAATATGAACTCTAAGCCCCAGCACTTACCAACCAAAATTCTAACCCCTTACCCACTCCCTTTCTCCCCTCCCCAAATAACTAATACAAACTCCAACACAACACCAACATGTCAAAACCACAAAATTCTACTCAAGTTCCCATAGAAATTGATGTGAAAGATACGATAGATATGACATCGATATAAAATATGCAAACATGTTAAGATTCATTAAAAAATTCATTAAATTTGTACAAAATTTATGTTTACAACAAATCTCTAAATTTTACAATAAAAATGTATTTATATGTCCATCTTATTTCCTCTTATGTTGCTCTCTTAGTGAAGCCTATGATGACTATATAGGTGTCTCATTGAGCTCCCTAAGAGATATAAGAGTCAATTGTGTAGATGGATAGAGTTGTGTGATACCCTCTCCCATAGATAATAATTGTAATAAGGTTAAACATTGCTTCTAATAAGTTGGCATAGCTAGAGAGGTTCTAAGTAAGGATAGGAATGGGAATCATGTGTAAGTTGGAACTAACTTCTAAGTTGTCTTCCATGTCGCTTAAGTCGATGGAATGGTGCAACATGGATGGCATATCCTCCCTATAGCCATCCCTATAACACATTTGTCGTACTCCACCTCCTCTAACTTCATGTCTACCTTAATTCAAGTGCAAGGAGATGGTATGGGCTCCAAGGGGTCCTCTATTAGCTCTTCTTCATATGGCAACTCGTGATGTTGTGATGGCTTTTAGTGAACCTGAGTGAATAATACCATGCCGTTGTGATCCTCTGCAAACTAAGACCTCCATCTATAAGATGGTGTGTTACCTATCTAGGGATGGTGCATTTCCAATCTTGTGCACCGTAACCTTCCCTTCGAGCTCCTTTGTCAAACCTACTTCCCAACTTATCTTTTACTAAGCTTCTCTCCTTATTGCTTCTTATCTAACATATCTTTGTTAAAGTCTCTTCTTGCTTTTATGTTGTTTTCTTACCTAACGAACTTTTTTACCCTCTGATGAAACTCTTTCATTATAGCTAAACGTTATCTGGCTACTGACTTGAAAAAGTCACCATGGTCTTTGACACCTTGACATATCGCATGCAAAGCTACATTCTTATCTAAATTACTGATCTCGATCCTCACACATTGAACCGAGCTAAATAATCTTGAATTGACCCATCTAGCCTTCGTTAAATTGAGGTCAAAATGGATGAGTTTTTCATAAGTGGTTTGTTAACCAACAAACATTGGTGGAACTGCTCAACAAGCTCATTGAAAGAAGGTATAGGGCCTAGCTCAACGTTATTGAGCCAAGTGCTTACAGCCCTCTTTAAAGTGGCCAAAAATACCTTATAAGAAATTGCGTTGCTATAACCATGTAGGTTCATCAATGTTTTGAAGTATAAAAGATGATTTTTAGGACCTTTGGTTCCATTTTGTCTCAAATTGAGGGAGTTTAGTGATTAGTGGTAACATCTCATCCAAAATTGCTTTGACAAAGGGACTTTTATTCATGGAAAACTCGTTCTCTAAAGTTTTCTTTGAATCCTTTACACTAGAAAGCTTGCAAATATACTCTTCAAGGTTATGAAGACTCATATCTACCACAAATTTATGGGGGGGGGGGGGGGGGGGGGGGGGGGGGAACTAGGCGTTTGAATGCTTCAACTTATCACAATCATAGTTATTAAAATATTGAGTTAAAAATATGATTCTATGATTTTATGATTTTTTTACTATTTTTCTTAGTTAAAATAAATGTAAAATTATTTATGTACAGACTTTTATTAAAATTATGAACTTTTATGTACAATTTTGCAACTTTTATACAATTGTATACGATTCTATACATTCAAATGAATAGTAGAATCGAAATTGTAATAACCATGGTCACAATCACAAAAAGCAATAGCAAGACCTATTGTAGATTTGTGAATCTATTCCACAAAACAATGAGCAAGACATGCTTAGAAGGAACATGATTGGAATGTGCTTACTAATGATCATTATTCTCTAAGGAGCAAATGGAAGCATTAGTCACATCTTCCAATAGAGTTAGAATATCACACTACTCCAATCTTTTCTTTAACTCTTCATTGTATGCTAAAGCTTCTTCATTTTGTTTCACCAATGTTGCACATAATTATTCTAATTGAGCAAATGGACGAGATCGACTTCTTGTTATTGTAAAGGGTTTTTGCTTTGATGTGATTGATGTGAAGTATTTTATGGAGGGAGTTCACTCCAATAAGATTGATGGGAAAGCATCAATTCTAACTTATTTAGACTTATTTACTGTACGGATGTTCGAACACAAACGATGCTAATATGTTGATGTCAAATTTGGATGCTAGATTTGGGTTGAACTTGTGATCTATAAAAGAACAAAAGTAAGCCTAAGGGGTTGCTAGCTTTATCCAATGGCTACTCTGATATTGAAGTTAGTGCAGAAGAGTGTTTAGGAAACAATAAGTGGAAGTAAAAGGTGGCAAAGAGAGCTAAAAGTAAAACCTAGGTGTCTATTTATAGGCGAGGCTTCATAACCTTCCTAAGATGGCAATTGAGTTATTCCAACGTACTCAATTAACTCTAAACCATGTTCTAGAATTCAAGGGAGTAGAGACATTGACGATTACCTTATGTAACAACTATCGGACTATTCGTACTAATTGTTATATTTTGAATATTTAAATAGGTGGGTCAAGTTGACTGGTTTTTCCCTTAAGAGTGAAAGCTCTTGCAATCTTGACTTTGAATCATTCTGAGCTCTTCCCTATCGATCCAAGCTCGTTCTAGGAAGTTCACTCTTTGTTTTGATAGTTTAAAACTTAAATGAAGTACTCATGCTATACTCCTTCATACAACCCTAAGTTTAGTCAAGCTATGGAGGTCAGACTAGGCCATAATAGCTTAGCTTATGCCTTTACAAAGTTGCTAAGCACTTATTAAGCCTTCGACAAAAATTTTCTATCAACAATTACATTATAAGTTTTAAATTTATTTTTTCTCACTCATCCATTATCTGTTATTCTATATTATTTAAGTTAGGGATTGGCAAAAAAATTGACCAAACTAGCTCAATCCATAAATCAGACCAAATTAAACCAAAAGTTTGGTTTTTCCTATAATTTTATTAGAAAATCCCTAATCTTAACCAAACCAAAATATTATGACTGATTTGAAAGGATAAACCGAATCAATCCATAAAACTTTTACAAAAAAAAATATAGTTATATTTTACTTATGATTAAAGAATTTTTTTTATTGTAATATAACACTTAAAAGAATTTTTAAGTATTATTTTTATAAACCATATATATAGTTTAGTTGTATTGAACTTTTAATTACCACAATGTATAAACTATATATATAATTTGATTCAAAGTTTAGATTATATGCTATTTTTATATATATAATTAATTATTAATAAATATTTGAAATTTTTTTGTTTATGAATATTAACTTCATCAACCTCTATTATAATAATAATAATAATTAATATTATTATATAAATTCAATATTTTTCATATAAGATTACATATTATGCATATACACTTTTCAAAAATAGAAGATATCATTCAATCTATGAATCTAATCAAGCTAAATTGAAATTTAATGGTTTAGAAAAGTTTATAATCTAGACTGTACAATTTAATTAAAAGCTATGAAAAATGTAACTGCATTTTTATGGTTTGGTTTAGTTTGGATTGAAGGGAAAATCAAATCAAATTGAACCGTATGTATCCGTAATTTAAGCTACCATTTTTTTCATTGAACTTTACAATAATAATATAAGCATTAATTCTATTTTTTCTCTCTGAGCTATCATCTATTATCTATCTATACTATTTAAGATACTTTTTTTTTTCCATTCAACTCTACAATCATAAATAAGCTTTAATTCTATTTTTTCTCCCTCTCATCTATTATCTATTACCCATATATATATATATATATATATATATATATATATATATAAACCACTAATGTTTTTCATTCAATTCTACAATCATAATATAAGCTTTAATTCTGTTCTTTTTCTTAGTAATCTATTATTTATATCTATTTTTTCTATACTACTTTTAAGCCACTATTTTTTCGTTCTACTCCGTAATCATAAAGCTTTTAATTCTACTTTATTTTTTCCATATCTATCATTTAATGTATATTTCTATATTTTTTAAGCCACTTACTCAACTTCACAACAGTAATAGGTGTTTTATGTAGAGACTCACTTCAACTTGTAAAAATCAATTATGTTACTTGAAAGACGATTTGTTATGCCATACTTAAGATAAGGATAAGTTAGACTCACAAAAAATTTTCAACTAGTTCTTGCTTTCTCGACCATAATCAAACCAAACCTTAAGAGAGCTACTTCTAGTATTTAATCAATATATTGTTAAGTCAATAACACTTTGATATAGATTAAGAAAAAGTAGACATGATACTATTAATAACTTTTATTATAAGATTTGGATAGATTGGTATTTTTTTTTTATTCAAGATATGAAATATTTTATTTTTTATATTTGTTAAGATTTAGTTTCTTAAAATATTAGGTCATATTATAGGTATAAATAGGTAAAGCTTGTAATTAATTAAGGGGAGAATGATTAGATATTGAATAACATTACTTTTCTGAATTAGTGTAATGCCTTTTTTTTTTTCACTGATGGTATAAGACCATTCTTTTTCTTATCGATGATATAAGACCATCAAAATCTTAATGTAGTGGTGTGAGACTACTAAATATATCTTTCTAGGTTTTATTTTCTTTCATAGTAATTTTGTTTAGATGGATATAAGGTGTTGCTATATAACTCTCAATGGAAGTTGTTTCTTAGTAAATTGCAATCTTGATGGTCAGGACCATTTGAGGTGACTAAAGTTTTTCCTTTTGTAGTTGTTGAGATTAAGAGAGATATAGTAGCTTCTTTTCAAGTCAATGGGTACTTGTTGAAACATTATTATGAGGGAGAGAATTTTAGTGAGCAACAGTTAGCGGTAGGGCTAAGTGACCCAGCTTGAGTAGGAAAGAAAGTCAAGCTGAAGACTTTAAAACAAGTACTTGGCGGGAGGCAGCTGCAAGCCCTAAAGTTCAGCTAAGTAACCGTAGGATTGAACTTAGAACTCAAAGTTTAGGGCGATCGGTTAAAAGATCCGATCAAACCCAAATTATAAACTATTGAGAAGAATATTAGTAAAAAATGACCCCATAAACTTAAATTTAAGAAAATAAGTAGTAAAATAGGAAACTATAAAATTTTCAAATTTTAAGCATAATAACTGCTAATTACCATAAAGGCAAAAAGTGTAATATAATAACTAATAAATTATTAGAGATAGATTATATGTATACTAAAAATTTTAGAATGACCAAAATAATATTTAGGAATGTTCACGTGTACCCCACATGTATTTACGTGTAGATAAAAATACGCGTAATTACTAAAATTGGCCGAAAACTAAGCAAATAATTAAAGAAAATTATAAAATAATTATGGAAAAATCAGAAAAAATCAGAAGAGGATAAGCTAATGCAAGATAAGGTCGTGGCAGGTCCAAAGCTGCAAAATAAAAATTAACCAATAAGAATTTGACAAACTAAAGGCCTAAAATCAAGGAAATGGGGCAAAATCCCATCAAATTGATGCATAATAATTACAAAATTCGTCTATAAATAGCAAGAAAAATTCAGAAGCACATTTGGACAGATACAAATCAGAGAAAATTAGAGAGAGTTGAAAATTCGAGAGAAAATCTAGAAAATAAAAAAATAAGAAAAACTGTGCAGTTAGGGGTTTTAAAGGGAACCCATACCAAACGGGAGCCGGGAGTGGACGGCCACCACCACCACACGGTGGTGGCAGCGCCTAGGCCGGACGACAACCCCAAGGCGGCCCGCGGTGGCCGGAGCGACCCAAACCGGTGAGTCCAATTTCCAGCCCGAATCTTGTAAAATTTTGTAAAATTAGTTATTTTACCCAGAAAATTATGAAACTTGTTATTCTGAGGTTTTATTGTATGTAGATTTAGGAAAAAATATTGATTTAGTTTAATTATGTCTGGAAATATAAGATCCTTAACAAATTGTTCAAAACCGAGCATGATTAAACCGGAAATTAAATAGGCTTAGGGATGTATTTTGGGGCTCAAAATTTTTCTGTAGGATGCTCATGTGACATAGAACAGTGCTATGAAGCCCTTTTTCAAAAATTAATTTTTGAAATTTTTAGATAATTTTTAGGCTCTAAAAAGAGGCATAAAATGGGTAATTTAGGGTTAATTATGTAATTAAATGATTAATTTCTGATTTAGTGAATAATTACATGTTTTAGGATGTTAAGATCTGATGGAGTATGATCCTTATAGCATTTAGGGTGTTAGATGTAATTATTAGGTTAATTATGTAATAAATGAGTAATAGGAAATAAACAATTAATTTTGTAATTAGGGAAATTTGGAGTAAAATCTTATTTAGGATGGATTTAGACATTTTGAAATAATAATTGGTGTTTAGAAATGGTAATTAGGGTAATAGAAATATTAGAAATGCATTATGTGCATAATATGCAATAATGCATAATGTGTAATTATTGAAAATATAATAAATAGAAAATATTATAATAAAAATTGATATTTTGAGAATAATAAAAATGCACAATAAATCTGATAGGAAACTTGAATTTATGGAATTATATGAAAAATGTAAAAATTTATCACATTAGGAGTGAATTCGGTACACTGATATGGATTTAAGTGTACCGAGTAAAATAAACACTGACAAAGGATAGTGATGGTATTTAGGTTATCGGGAAATAATGTGATTAATTTCACATTATGGGTTGAAACTAATTTCTAGGGTTGGAATATAAAACGCTACTTAAAAATCGAACTAAAAACCTGGTTTAGAAATCGATACGAAAACCAAACCTGAACCTAACCCCAAACCTAGAATAATTGTAAAAGACTTAATACCTAGATAATTGGGCATATTAAACCTTAAACAAAACCTAACAAGAAGCATTATAGGATAAAACGAACCTATAACAATTATATGAAAAGCTGAAACCACGTTCGTGTTATAGGGATAACCGGCGATGGCCTGAGCAAATCGGACCTCGAGTGAACGAGCGAGGAGTCGAGGTAAGTTAGGATTAATACGATGCTGTATTTTGGGAGGCTTAAGATTATGCTTGGTTGTGCTTGTTAGATAGTTGAATGTATGCATGTGCTTGATTATGGGTGATGCCATGATTCTGTTTATTGCTCTGGTACATACTGTATGAATTGTATGTAATGATTGATCACCCTAAACTGGACCTAATCAAATATACGACCAGTAATCATAATCGAGCATGCATGGCAACCCGTTAGGGGATTTAGGACTCTCCGGCCAAATACCGACCCCTTCGGAAGGGATAGCGCAGGATTGCAAAATGGTCCCTTCTTCATCCTCAGTCGAACTAAGTGACAGGAGAGGAGGTCGCGGCGGGGGTGAAGACAGTGGTTCGAAGGTAGTCGCGGGAGGAGCAAGGTCTCCATTACACAAGCCTGGGTTTGGTCGTGAGCTGTTGCATTAACGGTAACTCCTCAACCCGGATTAGAGCGGGCGCAATTTCTCTAATCTCACGACGGGCCAGACAACGTCGTGCGATGGCATTTGCTTGCACATGCATTGCACCTAATAAGTGATTGAAAACCTTGTTGCGTGTATGGTATAGTTTTAAGTCCTCCGTCCGAACTTACTGAGCTGTGGTTGCTCACATCCCTATAGACATCGTGCAGGTGCTAGCTAAGAAGCGGCAACAACTACTCTGAAGCTAGCAACTGCTGGATCCTGGGGAGTGAGGAAAAAATTGAAGAATCAAAACATGTTTTACTTTTCATTTCTGATTAATGTAATAACTGAATTATAGTGACTATATATAAATTTTCTCACTTTCTTAAATGATTTGTTTAAATTACAAATTGTCTACTTCAAAGCGGGTTAGTCGTGGACGCCTTGTGTAGATCAGGTCTAAGATAGCGGTTGTAAGGCCAACTTCTATCTTAGGGCGGTTTACACGGCGGGGGCTGTTACGACTCTACCGCTTCGGGGCGTGACAGCAGCCCACTATCTTTTTATTTTTCCTGCTTATTTTGCATTTTCTACTTATTTTATTTGATGTCTTTGATTTCTTTGTTAAGTGTACAAGCTATAGGATTTTGTTTGGTTGAAGATAGCAAGGTCATGTTTACTATGGATAAGGCAATTTAACCAATGAATTGCTCATCACCTAAGGGGAGTCTCGTTTCTTACCTTTCTTTATGCTTCTATTTTGTTTAACAATGAGGACATTGTTTGTCCCAAAGTTAGGAGGTAAGATATTTGTTCTGAAGATGATATTGTAAACTCCGTAAATTTAGCATTTTAGGTAACGAATTGATTTAAATATTATAAGTAATTATTCTAACTCAATGGAGTCGATAAATTTAAAACTAATTAAAATGTTAAATTTTAACATAATACGAAAGATAAAAATCCTAAAATTTTGCTCGAAAATTAAATTGTATACAAAAACCCTAAAATCAATGTACATGTAAATACTTGAAATCGAACCCAAACTTGACTAAAACCCTAAAACTATAACTTTAAGTTTATAAAATGAATAAATATAATTTAATAGTAATATAACCATAGTCAATCACAATTATAGACTAAATCGTGTAATCACGTATAAGCCTTAACAAAAATGTTAAAATAACTTATAAATATTATTAACGTAACGGGTACCAATTAAATTAATAAATTTTTATAAAATTCCAAAATTTATTTATAAATACTAATTTTATGATTTTTATGTTTGGAAAAATTAAATATAATTATTTTTATTTTCCTTTTTCTTCCCTTTTTCTCTCTTTTTCTTCCTAATTTTTTTCACCCACAAGTGTTTATTCATGTACATAAAATCAAAAGCTATGATTACATGGTCTTGTCTACATTAATGCTTAGATTTAGTTGTTTGTTTTTATTTCTTGTTTTCTCCTACTACATTCTATACCTCTGGAAATTCTGAAGGCTTAAAACTGAAAACAAAAAGAGAGGAAAACCAAAGTAACACACACACAAATTACTAAACACTAAGAAGAAGAAAGAGAATAAGAAGAAATTAAGGGGAGTTCAATCAAATATTTTACTATAGAATTGAGGTAAATTATTTAATTATTTATATATATATGTATATATACTCTATGACATGTACATATATATTTAGTATTATTTATTTATTCATTACAATATGTATACGTAAATATATGTGTATTATACATAGTATATACATGTATGTGTATATGTATGTGTATATAGTATATATATACTATGTATTTCCTTATGTATGTACATGTATACATAACTAAGTATATATATGTATATGTACATATTATTTTCTTGAATATAATATGCCTGTATAAATGGGTATATATATGTGTATGTATACAGTCTTTATTTTACTATATGATGTACACATGTAGTATGTATTTTTGTATTTATGTACGTATTTCGTATTTCCTTTATGTATATATATATGTGAGTGTGATTATGTATATGCATACATAGTATTTTATATTATATGATATATATATATGTACGTGTATAATAGTAGGTATATGTATGTATATTTATACTTAGTATTTTCAATTTATAAAATTTTTTGTATATTTTGTATGTATATATGGGTTGGACGTGATATGAATGCATTGTATTATTAATTGTATTTTGTATTTTTGTAAATATATACATATATATAATACAATCGTAGATGTACATATGTATATAAAGTACAAAAATGTGTATATTATATTCATATATATAGTATATAATATATAATTAAGGTTAAGATAATTTAATACATAAAGTATAGTATATGTATAAATATATGTATATGAATAGTATTGTATATGTAGAAATACGAGTATATTTAAATAATACATATATAATGTGCTATAATATTAATTTAATAAATATATATGTACCACAATATTAGGAGAAAGTAGAATAAATAAGTAATTTAGAAAACTTAATAAAATATAGTAATAAGTATTAATATATAATTATACGATAAAATACAAAGAAATAGGAAAATAATAGAAAATATGAAAAAATTCATAAGGGTGACACATGATACTTCCATATGTTGCCACGTCATCACTTAAGTATAATTAAGTAATTTTCGTAAATTAATAATAATAATAAAATAATTAAGTAATTAGAAAAATAATAAAGTAGAAAAATTTAAATAAATAGATCTTAAACCCCAAAAATAAGTAAAAATGAGTAATTATAGTAAAATAAGCTTAAAATAAAAAAAATTACAAAAATATACAATTCAAACAATTATTAAATCGTAATTATACTAGGAAAAGCTTAAATCGATATTTTACAACTTTTTATATCAAAATAATGAAGTTTGCAATATTTTTATATCACAGTCAAAACTACAAGTTATAATGTCTAAAACGAATCCTACTACGAGAAAGTATGCTTGAAAACGATCAAAATGAACTATAAATTCATAAGAATCGGATCTAAATTGAAAAAGTTATACATGATTGAAAATTTAAGATAATTTGAGTAAAATATTTAAGTTAAACTATATTTATATCATAATTGAGTTATAGTGAAAAAGCAAGCAAATAATGATAGATATTTAATTAACAGGGAAGCCTAGTTTTTCAGAACACTTATAAAGCTTTCTTATCTTTTAGGTATTCAATTATTGAGTTTTGGAATTTCAAAGGCCAAGAAAGTGAGCATAACCTAGGTGAGTGAGTTCTTATGATCTACTATGTACTTACTATTTATTACTTGTATGTTACTTATTAGTTGATATTGATTATTTGATTGAATGACTAATTGCTTTGTGTGCTATCATCCATGTGATCACTCTCCTAAACTGATAAATATAACTATTCAACTAAGATAACTAGTTATATCTATCTCATGTCTGTAATTTCAATTGGTATATTGATGGAGTATGCTAGATTTGCAAATTTTTGAGAAAATTATTTTTGATAAACATTTTTCTAATCTTAAATATATATATTTTTTATGATTTATGTGTCATAGTGCCTGTGAATAATATTTTTAACCTTCAGGTGAAGTTAGCATAATATCTCCAATTGATTGCGAGAGGACTCGCATATTTGTACCCTAGGACCTTGGATTTTTGTTGATAATGAGATGGACTCGCTATTTGTACTCAAGGGGCTTTTGATGTGTTTGGTGGGAAACCCTAATTAGGGTTCACCTATATTGATTGTTACTAAGGTAATAATCGAGTAACGTTTGGTGGGACATTGCTTCCAAGTAGCTTCATGTGATTAAGGTGAGATGCTCCATACGGGTAAATATGAAGGGAAAATCAATATATAGACAACGCAAATCTATACCTTTCATAGTTTCGGACTCTTATAGATGTGTTGCTTGCATTCATTTCGTATGTAGATAGCTTGTATGTGTACTAATAATGTTTAATAACTTGCTTGACTGTAGTGGTGAGGAATAAACTTTCTGAGCCGTGGTTTGCTCATTCCCCTATAGTTTGTTTTGCAGTTTTCTTGTAAACAGGAATTAAGATAGGCTTAAGAGTAGAGTACAAACTGGAGATAGGTTTGGCAATGTTAAGGTTAATTGAAAAGCGTATAATGATATAGAAACAATTTATGTAGAGCATATTCACATGATAAGATTATGTAGTATTTCTTGTAAATTAGTAAGTTGTTTTACCTTATCTTAGCATTTGGTAAGAGCTATTGATTCTCTATGGTTTTGATGTACTGTGGAATATCAGATATTAATAGTTACTTATATATTATAATAAGTTAATTAAATTAAAAATCGAAAATTTTAGTGACTAATTGTTTAGAGTCTTGCAATCTCTGGCTTGCAAGACGGTTTTTATATTATGGTTGTATACATAATATGAAAATTTTAGGCAATTCTATTACGTCGCTCTTATGGTCATGACAAAGGTGATAGAGATGAACTAAAGTATGATATATTTTGGTGCCAGTTATTGGAAAATCTTGCACGTTAATTTATATTGTTATATGAAATACTATGTAATTGCACATATATATCTTAAAATCCATCTGCATTTCTAATGGAAAAGCAACTTCTTGGTTAATTTTTTTTTTTTTTTGCTACTTAATTCTATTTGATCACTTATGATCTTTTAATACTTGACTGGAGTTGAATTGTGAAATCTGTGTTAAGTTTAGTTACGTATTACTTAAACTTTGATTTGAAACTTGGAATTAGGGCAATGTCACTGATTAGGAGTTAGATACTTATAATTTTAAGCTTATTTTAATGTGCACTTATTCCTTCGAAATCTTTAGTGCCTTATAGTTTATAGTAAATGAACAAATGAAACTTGTTTCTTGAAAATCCCTTAAAAAATCAAATTAATTAAAGGTGTAAAAATTAAAAAAAAAAGAAGTGGTAAATAAATTGGATACGTTGGTAAGGATCGACCTCAGTCCCTCATAAAAGCAAGATTCTTTTCCGCTACCTACATAAGGAGAAGTTGGTATGAATTTGCCTTGATCCCTCAAAAGAGTGAGCTTTGAACTCTACTGCCAATGGACTTTATTATAATAATTGTGCTTAAATAAATAATAGAGTAAGTGGATAGTTTGAAGGAGAGTCTTAATACCTAGTAGCCTAAAGTTGTTTGGCTTGGAACTTATTGACAAATGAAACTGCTTCAACCCAACTAAAAAAAAAAAAAAAAACCTCCAATGAAAATCAATACTAAAGGGATGATTAGGGGATAGGTAGATGTAATATGCATTTATTTTGAATTATGATGCTTAGAGAGATGGAAGAGGGGAGTGTATACATTTTAGTAAAGTGTACAAAGTGTAGGTGACTTTCCCTTAATTAGTTGACATTATATCTGATTTCAACTTTCTAAATCTTTGTTTAAATAAAATGGGAGAACTTTATGTCATATAGATTAACTACTAAACTCTAGTATTTTAATGTTCTTAGTGCAGTTAGAATGTGATCGAATGAATGCATGCAATTAAAAGTTGCAAGAACCTGAATTTGATTAAATTGAATGCAAATTGATAAAGAGCCATATCTTTTAAAGCATTGAATATAATTGATGTGCAATCTATAGTTAGTTTTCATGTAATATTGTAATTAGTGTGGTACTTGTCCTTAATTGTTTTTATTGATATGTACTTAGCTCGTGGATAAGCAAACCTCAAGAGTAAATTTTATCTCAGCTTTATACTATACTAATGTGTATATTTTTATATTTTTTATAGGGAATTTTATAAATTTAGAAAATATACACACAAGCTAATTCAAATGTAATATTCTACGAAAAAATGGATCGTAAACAATTTTCAAAGCATTCTGTTCGAGGAGATCAAGCCTAGCATGTTTAAAGCCCACGTTTATTCTCCACGAGAATTTTAAATTGAAGCCCATCCAGCGCTATGCAATTTGTAGAGCCAACGATGTATTTTGGTTGAATTTACACAAAGGATTTTCACGTGCCAAAAGGGCTTCTTTCATAAAAAGAAATTAAAGTAAGTCGGCCAATTTTCCGCAGCCATATGGGCGAGAATCTTTTCATATTGGAAAGAACAACAAAGCATATATATATTTTCCGATTCGTGGCCGCAAAAAGGACGAGATTTAGAGTTGCAAACAAATCTAATATCCGTGGTCGAAGAGGGAGAATTCAATAATCATTAATTTATTTTAGTTTTCCGAAGCTGTGGGGGTTCCATACTTTTGGTTTTTCCAACTTCCGTAGCTGTAGGACTAAAGACGAAGAAGAATTTTTAGGGTTTATTATAAGAACACAAAAGATTCAAGACTGGATTGGAAATCGGAGTTGCACTCCAAGAATTATAATGGGGTTTTCTAGTCATTTACTTTTAAGATCTATAATGTTTCTCGAATTCTTTTGTGTGACTTTTATTTTAATCATGAACTAAATTAGATTTAATAGAATTTTAATATGGCTTAATGATTTAATTGATATATGATTTTATTATATATTATTATTTAATTGATTGGATTCTTAGTTAATTGATTTCATGATTCGTACTTCTATTGCATAGTTAATAGTATTTGTATGAATAAAGGCTGAAAAACTTGAAAGGGAATAAATAGTTTATATGAAATTGGAATAGAATTGATTTAATTATTGGTATAAAAACATGCAATTGGAATTAGTTTTAGCATTAAGTTCGTAATGCGATTAGTATTAATTTTTATGACATAGAAATATGTATGAATCTTGATATTAATTAAGGTAATAAACTTTGTGAGAGAAAATTTACTATATAATAAGGGATTATAGATAAATTACACGAAAGGGATGCTTTTGCTATAATTAGGGCAATATCAACTCAAAAGGAAAGCAAGCTCTTGTGAATCTAATGAAAGATCAATTAATTAATTCTATCATATTTTACGAATATCTGTTGATCCGTGGCTTTGTTGAGATCTCATATTATTATTAGTGAATTCTTTCTTCATAATGTTAGTATTTTACTTTTAGTTCATTCTTAGTCGCAGTCAATTAATTTCCTTTTATTTTAATTCGTTTCATCATTCCGTTTTGATCGCCTAGCTAAGAAAAGAATTGAAATAGTTTAATACTTAGTTTCCGGTCTCTAAGAACAACTTGGTTTCATTAGTTAATTTTACTATAGTGTACAACTTGGTTCACTTGCTAGAATGTTTTTATTAAAAAATTATTTTAAAAAGAAATCTTGCACATTAAGTTTTCAATGATGCAAATTAAGAAAAAATAAGTATGATATTATTAATATCTTTTATTTTAGGATTTAGTTAAATATGTATCTTTTATTTAAGATATGAAATCTTTTATTTTTTAAATTTATTAAGATTTTGTTTCTTAAAATATTAGGTTTTATTATGCCTATAAATAGGCAAAGCATATAATTAATTAAGAGGAGAGTGATTAAATATTGACTAAAATTATTTTTTTTGAATTGGTATGTCTTTTCATCGATGGTGTGAGGCCAACAAAATTTCATCATGTGGTATGAGGCTATACAATTCACATATGGTGTGAAACCATCATCTTAATCTAATGGTATAAGACTGTTAGATATATCTTTCCAAATTTTATTTTCTTTCATAGTCAATTGTGCTTCCCTAATTTTTCCTTCGTTTATAATTTTTACATCTACTGTTCTATATCAAATTTGGTATTAAAGTTGAATAATAGGTTTATTCTTATAGCTTACTATCTTGTTCTTTTAGAACTAGACTTTAATGTACTTTCTTAGGACATAGAAAAAAATTTTACTTTCATTATACACTAAAATATCAATAACATAGAATCCACTTAGCAATTTATGTTAAAAATATGACTATATTAAGTACAATGAGTTGTCAACTCACACATTGATTGGTTTTAATGCCTTAGGAATTCCTAAATGATAGACATGTCATAACCTAAGTCTCACATATTGTCTAAGAAAACAACATAGTGGACAATACTTTTGAAATTGAATCATATCATAAAAGGATTCGGATAGTACATCTAAGGAAATACAGTAAGTTTGTGAATATGTTAGCGAGATTGCACTAGTTCCACCTATAACTGAATTAATAATTTGTCAAAATGATAATAATTTCATAGAGATTGAAAAGAAAATCATAGGTGATGAGTTAGATCAAAAAATATGTGAGTCATTTGATCTTATTTCTAAGAAAGTTAGTGAGACTATACAAAATGTTCCTACATCGCAATCTTTAGGTTATGTCGAATTAGTTCCCATTCAAACTCATATGTGAATGGAAATTGATAAGAAAATTAATCTAAACAATGAATTATGAGAGTTTGCTGGAGAAGTTCATTTTAGGAAATTGAAATATTCGAAGGAAGATATGATGGTTTGTATTGTCAAAAATTGGAACAACAACATAAGAGTAAGTAGACATTGTACTTATAATTATTTATTGAAGTTGAAAATATTTGTGCCAAGAAAAGATTATGAGAAGCACGAACAATTGTTCGATCAAGAATTCAAGATTGGCTTCTACAGATTATTTTTTAATCTAGGAGGATTCAAACAAAATTATACGGATTCGAGGACGAATCTTTTTAAAAGAGAAGGAATGATGCAAATCAAGAAATAGTAGATATGATATTAATATCTTTTATTTTAGAATTTAGCTAGATAGGTATCTTTTATTCAAGATATGAAATCTTTTATTTTCTAGATTTAAGATTTAGTTTCTTAAAATATTAGGTTTTATTATACTTATAAATAACTAAAGCCTGTAATTAATTAAGAGGATAGTGATTAGATATTGACTAAAATTATTTTTTTGAATTGGTATGATACCTTTTCTTCTCATTGATACTGTGAGGCCAATAAAATCTCATCGTGTGGTGTAAGGCCATCATCTTAATTTAATGGTGTAAAGCCATCATCTTAATCTAGTGGTGTGAGGTTACTAGATATATCTTTTTAGGTTTTATTTTCTTTCATAGTAAATTTTGTTTAGATTAATCTTTTCATTGATTTTCATTCTTTCCTAATTTTTTATTCATTTATAATTTTTTTCTTCAGTTGTCCTACATCAAATTTTGGTATCAAAGCTGAATAATAGGTTTTTTCTTAGAGCTTACTATCTCATTCTTTTAGAACTAGATTTTAATGTTCTTTCCTAGGACCTAAAAAAAAATTTTACTTTCATTATACACTAAAATATCAATAACATAGAATCCACTTTCAATTATTTTTTTGAGCAATTTATGTCAAAGAGTGATAAAGTTATGACTATGTTATGTACAATGAGTCACTAACTCGAACACATTGATTGTTGTTTTAATGCATTAGGAATTCTTAAATTGCTTGTTAAGTAGGATAGACATGTCATAACCTTAATCTTGCATATTGTCCAAGACAATAGTACAATGGACAATTCTTCCGAAATTAAATCGCATCATGAAAACATCTAGGATAGTACATCTAAGGAAATACAGGAAGTTTATGAATATGTTAGTGAGGTTGTGCTAGTTCCACTTATAACTGAATCAATCATTTTTCAAAATGATAATAATTTCGTAGAGATTGAAAAGAAAATCATAGGTGATGAGCTAAAAAAACAAATATGTAAGTCATTTGATCTTATTCCTAAGAAAGTCAACGAGATTACACTAAATGCTACTACATCACAATCTTCAAGTCATGTCAAATCAATTCCTATTCAAACTTATATATGTATAGAAATTGACTAGAAAATTAATCTAAATAATGAATTATATGAGTTTATTAGAGAAATTCATTGGAGGAATTTGAACTATTTGGAGGAAGACATGATGGTTGGCGTTGTTAAAGATTGGAACAATAACATAAGAGTAAGCAGATATTGTACCGACAATTATTTATTAAAGTTGAAAATGTTTGTGCTAAGAAAAGATTATGAGAAGCATGAAGAATTGTTCGATTAAGAATTCAAGATTGGCTTCCATAAATTATTGTTTAATCTAGAAGAATTCAAACGAGATCTTACAGATTCAAGAATGAATCTTTTTAAAAGAGAATGAATGATGCGAATTGAGTAGATATGATATTATTAATACCTTTTATTATAAGATTCGGATAGAGAGGTATTTTTTTATTCAAGATATGAGATCTTTTATTTTTTTAGATATGTTAAGATTTGGTTTCTTAAAATATTAGGTCATATTATGCCTATAAATACGTAAAGTTTGTAATTAATTAAGAGAAGAGTGATTAGATATTGAACAAAATTATTTTTTCTGAATTAGTATGATGCCTTTTTTTTTTCACTAATGGTATGAAGTCATCCTTTTTCTTATCAATAGCATGAGACCATTAAAATCTTAATCTAGTGGTATGAAACTATTAGAAATATCTTTCCAAGTTTTATTTTCTTTCATAGTAATTTTGTTTAGATTAAAATTTTCATTGATTTCCGTACTTCCTTAATTTTTCTTTCTTTTATAATTTTTACTTCCATTGTCCTACATCACGCTTTATTCATTTTCACTTTTTTAATTATATGTTTTTTTCATTTATATCAATATTATTAAGGCAATAAAGTTTTATTTGTTTGTACATCTCTCTTTAGGTAGTTTTAACATAATTTTTCATATATATAGTTTTTATTTTTTCTCTTTCTTTCACATTCTCTCTCTACATATATATATCTATGTTTATATCTATATATATTTATATATCTCTATCTTATTTATTATTAAGTCAATGACATTGTGTTTGTCTCTATATCTCTAATTATATAGTTTTGATATAATTTTGCACACTCCTATTTCTCCTATATTTTCTCTCTTGGTATTGGTACTCTCCACATCTCAATCTATCTATATCTATTTTAATAATAATATGTATAAATATATATTAAGCAAAAAGGACTTGTGTTCATTTCCATATCTCTAATAATATATTTACATCTAATTATATAATATTAAGCCATCTATCTATATATATATTTCTTTTCATTTTATGTATATATTAAGCTAATAAAGTTACATTTGTCTCCATATCTCTAATTATATAGTTTTCACACCGCATTTATCTTTTCCTTTCTCTTATGTTTTCTCTCTCTATTTTAATTTTCTCCACATCTATATCTATTCTACATCTATATTATTCTTAAGCTAATAACACTTTCTATATTCTTAAGCTCATAAGACTTTAAATATATATATATATATCTTTAATAAAATAGTTTTGATATAATTTTTCATCTCCCATTTATCTTTTCTCTTTGTCCGACATGTTCTCTCTTCATATTAATACTCTCAAAACCTATATCTATTTAAATCTTTCTATATTATTAAAAACTTTACTCATTTTTATATCTCTAATTATATATTTATATTTTGTTATATGAAATTAGGCCAATGAACATTTTATAAAATTTTAGGGTTTCTTATAGTTATAGCAATTTATATATTAGCTTCTTTAAATATTTACATGTATTTTCTCTTTTTTTTTGCATCCTTATATCAAGACATTAAGTAATATATTTACGGTTCATATTTTATTGTTGTTCTACTAAATATATCGTTTTTGGCACGTAGAATACATACATATATATAAATATATGTGTGTGTATAATCATTAAGAGACAAATGATAATTACATAGCCAAAAGTAGTACTCATAAACTAAAAACGCATACAAGAAAACACAATATTCCATTATCCCCTATATTTATGATGCTGAGCGAATTTCTTTATATCTATTTGTTCCATTAATTAACATAGAAATAGGAAAGGAATACAAAAAATGAAATGCACCATATTAAGATATGTAATACTTAAAATTCCTACCAGCATGCCTAAATATATAGAATTAAAAAAAAAAAGAAGAGAAAAAAAATCAACCATACTCCACGAATTTATCTAAAAATTCAAATTATTTAATTATTACATTTATTAATGATAAGTGTTTCTTAAACTGGAGCTGATATAGAGATAAAGTGCACATTTTATATTAGATTAGATATTACAAATAATACTAATACGTACATATATATATATATATATATATATATATATATTACACAAGTTTAGCCTATATAGAACTTCAGAAAACGGCGCCAATTAGTTAAAAGCTGTCGTGGGTATCTCGTTAAACTGAGACAACATAAGTTTACTTTCCCAAATTACCACAACAAAAACTAGTATTCAAAAAACACAAAGATTTTTAAATATCTTTTTGCAATCGCTCTATTTATCTCTGCTCTATTCTTGATCTCTTCATATAAGAAGAATATTTTCAGACTCTTTGATGCCGACAGTTTTTTTTTTTTTTTTCCATTCACGCTCTTCCCCATCTAGTCCAGTCTCAAAAGAAGTAGTCGCTCATAGTCGTTAAAATACGTTTTCCTTCATCTTCCTAACAATATGATATATGGCGGACGATAGTTATGTTCGTTTCCCCGACCTGCATGTACTGGCTCGTACTGCCTCTTTTATTTCCTCCATATAAAACTTGGGTTGTTTTCAGAGAAAGATAACTCCTTCCATTAGGAGACCCAGAAATAACCTTTCCGAGTCATGGTTTGTCATGATTCCCAAGGCTAAACAATGCAGTAAAAGGAAGATCACACGTGTGGAGGAGTATAAGGATACCGATACTAGCCGAAAGCGTAGGAAGAAGAACAGTAACACCACCGCCAAGGTTGACGACTCCAACTCGGAGACACTCCCTACAGCACCTTCTCCACCTCAAGACATGCTTGCTTTGGTTCACGCGAATGCGGGTTCCGATCTCAACTTTTTAATCCGTAAGAAAATTTATAAAAGCGATCTTAATCCCCATCTTGGAAGATTATCTATACCGTGTCGTCAAGTTAAGAAACGTGGCTTTCTAACTAAAGACGAAGAAAAAATGGCGACGGATAAAGAAAACGAACCGATTATGCTTTCTTTGATCAGACCATGCCTGGATAGCATACAAGATGCGAGTTTACTTCAGTGGGATATGAACAGTTCTACCGTTTACGTTGTTCGTGGTAAATGGTCCAACGCCATCGAGAAAAAGATCCTAACATGCACAAATGCAAAGAAAAGTCAGTGTGAGTCTTATTTTTATTCAATATTTTTTTTTTAAATAATAAAACAACTAAAACTATTAAAAAGAAAACAAAGTGAAAGATGAAAAAAGAAAACAAAAGGAAAGGTAGGACAAAACCCACCAAAAACATGCAAATCAAATTGCCAAAGGTTGTTCATGTAGGTTGATGATGGATTCTATGCGGGGTTGCACGAGAGTATGGCTTGGTCACAGTGGGACATGCGGTTTATTGCAGAGAGAGGAGTGGGTTTGGTTGTTGTTTGGTCATTGATTTGGTGTTGTATTTGAGAGAGAGAGAGAGAGAAGGTTGGCATATTATTGCAATGAATTGTAGCAACGGTGATTGATGATTGTGCATCTCAAATTGTATGTGTGGAAGAGAGATTGGGGATTGAGAGATTGGCGAAGAGCGGTGATTGTGTTTAGTGTTTTTTTTATCCTCTCCCTTTCGCTACTCGATCCCTATTTATACAACTCAAAAATGAATCTCTTAGATCACTTCAAATCTAAACTGATAAAGACCAATCTAGATTTGAATCTATCCAAATCTTTATTTTAATAGATTTAATATTATCGTTTTAGATTTATGTTTTTCAATAATTATTTATTCACGATTCTATTAAATCCATTTAGAACAATAATTATAACTCAATCTGATTAATTTTTTTGAATTTTTTTCTATTTTAGTTTTTTTCTTCTTCTAAAAGTTTTCTATTATTTTTAATCTTTTTATCATTTTTCAATTTTTGTTATTTTTTGAATTAAGACCTTTTAAAAACAAAAGTTAAAACTACGAGAGAACAAGTTTAAGTAAAACTTTATTGCAAAGACAAAAGAGATATCATTTTTGCCTTAAAGTTAACTCTATCCTAAGAAGCACCGTAACTAGTTAGCTATCCTAAGCCTAGTTCGTTGGGGATTTAATGATAAAAAACTTGAAAAGAAACGTGGTGAGGGTAATACCTCTATGAGCTAGTAGAAACCCTAAAATGAAAAATATGAATCGAGACAACGCTCTATAAGTTGGCAAAAACCCTAAAAGATACTAAAAGAAGCGTAGCACCCTGTGAGCTAGCTAACCTTAGTGAATGGGAAAAACACTCTTTGAACTAGCTAAGACCTTAAAATATACTAAAAGGAAGGTAGTGCTCTATGAACTGGCTAAGCTTAAAAGATACTAAAAGGAAGGTAATACCTTGTGAGTTGGTTAACTTAGGTTAATGGGCAAAGCGTTGGTTAAGTTAGCTAAGATCCTAAAAAATACTAAAAAGATTATAGCAACTGTAAGCTAGCTAACTTAAATGATTGGGCAAAACACTCCTTAAGTTAGTTAAGACCTTAAAAGATACTAAAAGGAAGGTAACGCCCCGTGAGCTGGCTAACCTTAAAAGAGAACCTAATCGCGCCCTTTTAAGCTGACTAACCTAGGTGAACAGGTAAAGCACTTCTTAAGTTGGCTAAGACCCTAAATGAAAACCTAGTTGTATCCTTCTGAGCTAACTAACCTAAGCGAACGGGCAAAGCACTTCTTAAGTTAGCTAAGACCCTATATGAAAACCTAGTTGTGCTCCTCTAAGTTAACTAACCTAAGTGAACGGGTAAAGCGTTCCTTAAGCTAGTTAAGGCAGTAAATAAAAACCTAGTCATGTTCTTCTAAGTTGACTGATATAGGTGAGAGCATCTCTAAGGGACTGGTAATACTAACTAAAAAGTCGATATGGAACATAACTGTGCTCTTTTGAGTTGACTGACATTGGCAGGAGTATCTTTAAGGAACCAGTAACCCTAACTAAAAAGTTGACATGAAACCTAATCGTGCTCCTCTGAGCTGATTGACATAGGTAGGAGGGTCTCCAAGGGACTAACAACCCTAATTGAAAAAGTCGACATGAAACCTAGTCATACTCTTCTGAGCTGACTAACATAGGTAGGGGCGTCTCTAAAGTACTAGCAACCCTAATTGAAAAGTCGACATGAAACCTAGTTGGACTCCTTTGAGCTGACTGATATAGGTGGGAGCGTCTTTAAGAGACTAGCAACTCTAACTAAAAGGTCAACATGAAACCTACTCGTATTGATTTAAGCTAACTAGCATAAGCGATCAGGCAAAGCGCTGCTTAAGCTAGCTAAAGCCCTAAATGACAACCTAGCCATGCTATTTTGAGCTAACTAACCTAAGCAAATGAGAAAAGCACTTATTAAGCTAACTAAAGCCCTAAATGAGAATTGAGTTAGATCAGCACTCTATGAGATAGCTAAAATCTAAAAGCAGAGTTATCAAAATCGTGATTTTACCCATGTGATTCTACGAGTTTGCGATTTTAGGTGACTTTTCTAAGTTAACTCGAGTGTAGAATTTTTTTCTATATAGAAACTTATGTTTTGAACTG
This sequence comes from Lumnitzera racemosa, assembly GCA_024138005.1. Classification (NCBI taxonomy): domain Eukaryota; kingdom Viridiplantae; phylum Streptophyta; class Magnoliopsida; order Myrtales; family Combretaceae; genus Lumnitzera; species Lumnitzera racemosa. The sequence continues at coordinate 82,172,174 of JAMXBC010000008.1, read as the reverse complement.
ACTTTACATATAAACTAAGTAGAAAATTACTTTTTTGATCGAGTTTACTGATTTTATATATTTAAGTTAAATGGACTAAAAAATTAAAGAAAAAAAAAATACAAATAGCCTTTTACAAGCCATTAACTATTAAGGCATTATAACATTTGTCTTATTCTATTTTAATTTTTCACCTCTTTCTTTCCCTCCCAATCTCTTAGTTTATGTTTATAACTTTTATCCAAAGTTCAATTTCAATAACAAAGTTTACAAGGAAAACTATATACTTTATTTTATATAGTTAATAACTTAAAATGAGTTGAAATGTTTGGTTCTCTTTAATTTATAACTTTTTTTTTTCAAAAGGAAAAAGTTTATTTTCAGCTCTATTTATCTTTTTTCTATATATATTAGATTATATATTAAAAATTTTTATTGAAAAAAAAAACTTAATTTCTTCATTTTTTTTTGAATTTTCATCATGTATTTCAAAATTTGAATAACTACTATAAGTATATCCATAATTTTTTAAAGTTACATTATATAAATTGTAGAAATTTATTTTTTGATTTTATGTTCCGTATTTACAAACCCTCTAGCAATTCTAGATAGAATCATGAGTTTAACAACCTTACCTAAAAGAAAATATAGATTGGGAGAATGCTCTATGAGCTGATTAGACCCCTAAAAAAATGTAGATCGGGATAGTGCTCTATGAGCTAGCTAAAACCTTAACGAAATAACAGTAAGGGTAAGCAACCTACAAGCTAGCTAAGAATCCTAAGAAGCAAAATTGGGGGATATAACCTTTTGAAAAACCTCTTGACTTGAGAAATTTACAAACAGAGAATTTTAGAGAAGATCATTTATAATAAAAAAGGCATTAGGGATAAGGCTCCTTGACTTGAAAAATAATTAACAGACATCAAAAACTAAATCAAAGGGAATGACTTAGAAGTAAATGACATGAATTGAGGATTTGGCCACTTGGGTCGACATGGATTTGAAAATGAACGGAAAAACTTATGACAAGTCTTTACTTTTTTTCTCTCTCTTTTTTCTTTCTTTCTTTCTTCTTCTTCTTTTTTTCTTTTAAAGTTTGTTAACAGATACAAATTTTTATTTAAGAAACAAGTGTTATAACCATCCTCTTATATGGTAACCATACAGGGCATTTCGTATCCTTCTTAGTTTCTGAAAATGTCTCCTAACCTTGATATTGAGCTTCTTGCTAGGGTCTTGTAACTCACGATTAGTTTAGTTGAAGAGGATTTCTTTGTGCACTCTCTGTTTAGATTGTACTCTTAGTTACTATTCCAAAAAATTACAGTTTGATTTGTAAGTGATATGCTTTGGTTAATCTGTTAGGTCATTTTAGGTTTAATAATTAGGTCTTTGGTTAAATGGTTTCAAAAGGAATTAATGAGAGGGCCTATTTTGAAAGGAATACTTTTTATCTAACCCAAGTGTACAAGTCAAGATAAATTATTCTTTAAGATTAGATGTGTGTTTGCCTCAGTTTCAAAAATAATTTTTATTAAAGATAAATTATTCTTTAAGATTAGAAGAGCTTTGAGTAGGGAGGTATTGTGGGTAGAGAGGTCACGTGTCATTCAAGATGGACATGAAGGTTTTGCGTTTGTGATTTGGAGTATGATTTTAAAATGAATATGGGGTTTTGTGTTAGGACCTTATGTTTTTAAAGCAACTTGGGCTTCTTGGCCTTCTTTGGTTGGAGCTTTTCTCAAGCCTAATGTTCTGACCTTTTTTCCTTTTTCTTTCTTATGTTTTTTCTTTTTTCTTTGTTTTCTTTGTTTTTTCTCTTTTTTCTTTTCCTTTCTTCGTCTTTTTTTTTTGCCCCATTATTTCTTGTTTTTCTCTCCTCAAAAGTAATTATCTTTTTTTGTCGAAATCCATGGATTCTAAGTGTATGTGCTTAGGTAAGGTATGTGTAGTCTTGAGGTATTTGAAAAAGTATTGGCTCTTCTTCAAAGGGAATAATTTATGGAAAACAAAAATTATTCTTGAATTGTTATTACTAAGGTAAACACAAATCAGTTTTATCATTTTCTCTTAATCAATGACCCTAATCTCTAAATTGCCCCACCGTAGGGTAGTTCTTGACAAGGTTCAGATTTTAAAGCACTTTAAATTGGTTCAACGGAGTTAACAAAGGATAATTGTGTTTGGGATTTGAAAATAATTGTCTAACTTTATTTTAATCTACGTATCACATTCAAAATAGACCTTCTTTAAGTAACGAGTCTAAAAATCCCTTACCATAATATCTCTCATCTCTCAAAGTGTTTACAAGTTAGTATGTGGGATGCAGTTTGCCTCTTTGTGTTGTAAACTTTTTCTTAAAATGAGTTACCAATTCCCTACATAGGGATTGATTTGCCCTAAGGTGAAGATTGACCTTGCCCCCACTTCTTCGAAACATGCCTCAATTGTGAAACGATATCTTTCATTTAATTTGAGTCCAAAATGAGATTTTAAAGACCAAATGCCCCGCACCTTTCGTGTTCTTGCTTCAATTGCCCCAAATCTATAAGTCTTAATGCCCCTTAGCTCCCATATGTGATTTCGGGCCTAGTTTTTTAAAGTCAAATGGGCCAGTATTAACATCTTTTGAGGTGAAAGGAATTGTAGACTGCCCCCCACACTGCACCCCCCCTTTTTTAATGTATTGGGTATCAAGCTTAAGATGGTGTTTCATGGCTTCATGTTTTGACTTGGTTCATGGCTGGACTTAATAGCTTAAGGGTTTTGAGTCTGTTTGGCTACCTTGATGGCTAGGGGTTCTTGTTTGTTCTAAGTTTCATAAGGATTTGTAACTGTTAGCAACTTTTTCTTTTTCTTTTTTATTTTTTGAGAGAGAGAGAGAGAGAGAGAGAGAGATGGGGCTTTATGTCATAGAGACCAAGTGATCAAATTATAAATGGGGGATTGCTTTCTTGGGGTTCTATATATAAGCCTATAGAATTTATTTACATACAGAACAACATTACTGAGAATCTATGTACAAAAGAGGAATACTAAAGAATATGCTAAAAGGAAACTTTTGTTATTATGGAAAAAAGAAACAAAGAAAAGGGAGCCTAACATTGTGCTTGATTATTGTTCAATGGAACCAAATGTCACTTCTAAATCCTATTTATTCTGAATGAGGAAGCCTATTTACAAGGTGCTAATCTATTCAAAAGAATAAATACTTTTGGCTGGCAAAATACTTGGTAAAATGGAAACTACCTAAAATTATTTTACAGGATTGATTCTTTTTGTCTTTTTCCTTTCACTTTTGATCACTTAAGAACAAGCTTTCAAAGAAGTGTAGTGCTTTACAGGGTAGCAAAACGAGATTATTTGTAAACCTAACTTTTAGAAATTAGAACATAATTATCAAACATGAATATTTATAAGTAAACAATGAAAAGGACAAAAAATGAAAAATAAAGATACGTAGATGTAAGGAATCAGTGATCAAACATGTGGCAATAGTAGGTGTTTAGGGTTGTTATTATATCAGAATTCCATTATTATTTACAAGGAAAATGTTACATAGAAATAGAATTTACATGGAATTTTTACATTTACAAAATAAGGTATAGGGAAACAATGAACAAGTCCTATACAAAGAACTAATATACATGGAAAATTACATGAATAATATGGGAATTCCGACATAATATCAATCCTCGGTTAACATGCCCCATTATTAATTATTCATTAATCAGGGTTCGTGTATGCAATTATAGTAGGGTATAAAGGTCCTTAAGTTCTGTGGCCAGTTGTGTTTTTCGAAGTAACGGTTCTTTGGTTAGATCAAAACTTGAATGGGGTAGCCTAATCAGCCCTAGAAGGTGGTTACATCATAACATCCGAAACCTACACAATAGCTCTCCTCCTAAGGTCCTAAGATAGCCCAGTTTTGATCGTATCTACCATACATTTATGATACACTAAACCCTCCCAATATGCCCCATAGGTAAGCTGCAATAAAAAAGGTTAGTACAATAATTTATATCTTACAACAAAAAGTAAAGTAAATTTTCATAGACAATTTACAAGTTAGGTATTTTTTGAAAAATAATCCCAATTTCGGAAAATTTAAGTGGCTAGCCTTCTTAATGTTCCCAATAGAGTCGTTAAGCTGTTGAGTTTAATTTTTCAATTTCTTATGTTAATTTCATTTCCCTTAACTTGATATAAACTAAACTCTATGCCTATTTAGTTTAAACCCTCGACTAAAGTTAAAGGAAACTTGATTTTTTCTATTTTGAAAATTTTTGGAGTCACCACTCGATAAAACTGAGAAAGATGATTAAATTATAACCGATTAGGTAGATCGATTCTAATTTAGTCACTAGTCTACGTTTTGAAAATTTTTTGAAAAAAATTTGAGAAACCAGATTTCTTAACTTCGGGCACTACTTTATTAAACCCTTACAAGTACCACTGTTAATTTTTTAAAATTAGATTTAATTTTCAAAATCACCCTTTTTAAAAATAAAGCAAAATCTAATCACCAATAAATAAATTAAACTGGATTTATTTTACAAAAATAGATAATTCAAGTTATAATTTACAAAAAATGGAAAACTAAAGTTTTTACAAATTTTACATTACCTTACAGGTGCTTATGTATCTACTAGTTAGGATTAGACGTTTGTAGTTCATTTTTAAAAAAAAAAAAATTAATAGATTGGTCCTTTTTACGAAAAACAATTTTCTTAGATTTATGTTTTTGTTAACCATTTTATTTTTATTAAAAAAATCCCTAAAGCTTAATTTTTATTTTCAATTAAAAAACCCTGAAAACCTAATTTTTTGAAAAGTTCGAAATTAATATTTTTATTTTAAAAAAAATTAAGTGATAAAATTTTTTATTTTCAAGAAAAACCCTAAAGATATAAAAATGCGATTTTTATGAAATATGCAATTTTTATGATGAAATTTTTTTATGGAAAAGATGCCTAAATTAAGGAAAAGAAAACTAACTATACAAAAGATATCTAAACCATGGGAAAAAAAAACCTAATTATAGAAAAGATACTTAAAAAATAGAAAAGATATCTAACAATAGAAAAGAAGCATATATTATGGAAAAGATGTCTAAGCATAGAAAAGATATCAATTAAAGATTTTTTAATTTTATAATAAACTAAATAAGTAACAAAATGATTTTTTTTTTTCTAGAGAACCTTAATATGCCTAATACAATTTTTCTAAAAACAAGTAACCCTCAAAAAGTATGTAATTTTTCCAAAAATGAAATTTTCTTAAAAAATACAATTTTTAAAGAATGCAAATTTGAATAAAACATAATTTCTTATAAAGTACGCAACTCAAACCCTAAATATGCAACCTATAATAAGACAACGCTAAAACATACAATTCTAATAAACACAAAAAAAAAAAAACTAAAATATCGACTACTAACACAAAAACCTATAAAGAGATATTTATTAGCACGTATTTTATTTGAATTTAAGCAAAACCAATACTATAGTAAAAAAAAAAATCCACAATGTAAAACTAAATATATATATATATATATATATAAGATTGCAACTAATGTCCTACACAAAGGCAAAGAAAAGTTAGTATGGGTCCCATTTTTATTCAATATTTGTTTTTAAATAATAAAACAACTAAAACTATCAAAAAGAAGACAAAGTAAAACCAAGAAAAAAAAAGGAAGGTAGGATAAAACCTACCAAAAATGTCACGAACTGAGGATAGCCCAGTCGTAGCAGACGCCGTATACTGTATAAAGAACCCCTTATACTTATGTACATATACCTTATACATATACCTAGACTTATACCGTATTTATACATGTATACATACTCATATATCTATACGGTTAGATATATATTTTTGTACAAAATTTTGTATGCCTAATCTTTCCCTTAAGAAAAGCTTCCTAATTCCTTTTTTTTTTTTGTGTTTTTAAGTATGTAATTAGTATAGTATAAGTATGTATGGTTAGGTTTTGTCTTAATTTAGGTTATGTACATGGTAAATACCCATGTACAAAGATTCTCATGCTTCTCTTCTTTTAGGATTACCTTATGTACACATTCTTATGCGCACATGTTCATGTTTTTCTTTCTTCTTCTTCATGATTCCTAAATTTCTATACTTAAAGATGGGAACTTTGTGCCCTCTTCTTCAAGATCATACTTAACACATGCCTACTTGTCTAATCTACCTAATTAGCTAACTAATGAATAATATAAAGCAACATAAAGTAACTTAAGTACATACCTTTGTTTGTGTTGGAATTATGGAGATAAAAAGAAAAGTGTTGAAAGTGAAAAGGGAAGAAGAAGCTCACGACAATGGAGGGAGGTTTTTGTTTTGTTTTCATAATGGAAGAAAGCAAATGATGGGGTCTAGAAGGAGAATAAGTGGATGGCAATTGAGGAGAAAAAAAGAAGAGAAAAATCAAAAGAAAAGAAAAGAAAATCCATCATTAAGTGTTAAGATATTTTCTTTCTCTTAGTGTCTTTTGTTGACTTTTCAAATTGTTGACTTTAGTCAACATATGTTGACTTGGTCAACTCTTTGACCTTGGTCAATATGTGTTGACTTGGTTAACTTTCCTTAAGCATATGTAATTTTGTGCACATAATGTAGTAATTAAGGGAAATTAAGGGAGAAATTAAGGAAATGAGGTATTTGGTGAATTGATTAGTAAACATAGTTGATGAGGTCTTACTTTAAGTTTTTATAGCCTATATATATATTATTTGATAAACTACTTTGGATAGCAAGTATAAACAGTACTAACTAGAGTATTAAAAATTTACTACATTTAACCTAACCTTTAACTATACCCCTAACTCTATATAAGACTATCTTAATCGTATACTTAAGAAATAAATGTAAGCTATGATTCATTATCTTAGTTTCTAAAGGACTACTTGAGGATTCAAAACATATATGCATGATTGAAAGTCATCTCTAACCTTTTACTAATGATTTGGCAAAATATGAGGGTTATATGAGCAATTAGGGTTTTAGGGTATATTATGATGAATTAGTGTACATATATCTTTAAAGTGATCATTTTAGGGTTTTTATCACTTTTGTATGGAATCTTTAGCATTTAGATGCATTTAGGGTAGTAAAGTTTCTTACGCGATCAATGAATTCTAGTAGGGTTTTCTCTTTCATTAGCCTTGTCGACTCTTACATTGTCTAACATAATTAAGTCTATTTCAAAAGCTAGATCGAAAATTTTAGGGGTTTACAAAAAACATACGAATTAGATCACTAAAGGGTGTTCATGTGGGTTGATGATGGATGCTGTGCAAGGTTGCACGAGAGTATGGCTTGGTTACAATGGGACATGCAATTTATTGTAGAGAGAGGAGTGGGTTTGTTTGTTGTTAGGTGTTGTTTGGTCATCGATTTGGTGTTGTATTCGAGTAGCGAAAGAGAGAGAGAGTGGGCTGGCATGTTATTGTAATGAATTGCAACAATAGTGATTAGCGATTGTGTATCTCAAATCATATGTGTGGAAGAGAGATTGGGGATTGGGAGATTAGCAAAAAGTGGCAATCATGTTTAGTGTTTTTTTTATCCTCTCCCTTTCACTACTCGATCCTTATTTATACAACTCGAAAATGAATCTCTTAAATCACTCTAAATCTAAACTGATAAAGAACAATCTAGATTTGAATCTGTCCAAATCTTTATCTAAATAGATTTAATATTATCGTTTTAGATTTGTGTTTTTCAACAATTATTTAGTCGCCATTCTATTAAATCCATTTAGAACAATAATATAACTCAATTCAATTAATCTTTTTGAATTTTTTTTCTTTTTTAGTCTTTTTTTTTCTTCTTTTAAAAATTATCTATTTTTTAAAAATATTTTTATCATTTTTTTATTTTTGTTATTTTCTAAATTATGACCCTTTAAAGACAAAAGTTAAAACCACGAGGGAGCAAAAATAGGGTATCTACACCAGCTTCTTGTATCGAAATGATAACAAAGGTACCTCCTTCAATCAAAGTCTAATATGCTTGACTCTGGTCATCTAGCAATGACAATGAGCACAAACAACCAAGTTATCTTGCGAGGCCTTAAGATCAAGAGGTTCAAGAAACACTACAATCCTAAATAGAGAGAAGCATTAAACTACTCTAATACCAAACATTACACTTCTTTTGCTTAAGAGCAAGAACTGGAGATAAACGTGGACTGGTTGAAGGTATAGCATTAACAACTACTAAGCCAAAGAGGAATGAATCCGTTTTGCCAAAGAAATAGTAGCAAAACTATACATAAATATTCACAAAAAAAAAAAAATCAAGTCGAGTTATTGAGTAGGAGCGACCTTCATTAAGCATGTAAGTTGCTCTCTTGTTTTCCTTGTCATTTATTTCTTTTTCTCTTTTTTTTGTTCTCAATTCTTTTCTTGTTCAAATAGATTTTCCGCAATTGAAACAAGAATGGTGGCGCAACCATGCGGTTTGATGACAACGACTCCTAAAACAGCAATCTTCATGTGATCTACACATACTACTCTTCCCTTAATTTTCTCCTTATGGCTTCAATCCTCACATTTATTATTTTCAAATTGGTCTTTTATAGGTGAAACAATTCTAGTGTGCCTAGAATACACCATGACTCCTACCCATTTACAAAGAATCCTTACGCATCTTATTTGCAAATGTACATATACTTTTCTTCTTTTCAATTGAAGTGACAATGGAGATATTAAGTCATGGTAAGCAATTGTTTGGCATAATGCCAAAAAAAAAAAAACTTGTAAATCCTCTAAATTTCAAGATGAAACACTAAGTTGGCCCTTTCTTCCATAAATAAGCATGTGAGGACAAATACATCAATCTCGTGATTTTTGATCTAGTTTTGCTAATTCTTGATGCCTTTAGTTCACTTTTAAAATATATTGTACATGTATTTCAAAATCTAGGTCACACCATCAGTGTATCCAATGGTTCCATCAATTCCTTTTTGCTATTAAGATGGTGACATATTTCTGAATTTGTTAGTACTTTAAAAGTTAGTTGATTGGCACTTTTATATTATACCACTTGTTCTAGATAATGAATTCGTAAAACCATCAAGATGGCAACTCAAAGAAATCGTCTTCTTTGATAAACCGATTCCGTTGCTTCGATGTTGTACTTATAAGTATCTAAATTCCCTTACCCTTAATTTACCACATTCAATATAAATTCTAGCTATTATAATGCATTTCCTCTATCCTTGTAAGGACTCTTATATAGTGGCCTCTTATTTCAAGGATTCTTACTTAATGTCCCATACTTGAAAGGAAGTCTCTCTTTTTTTTTCCTTTTAAATAACTTGCTTGAATTTTCATGTTTCTTGACTTAGAGAAATTATTGATGTTGTGTTCTAGCATAAAAAAAAGATGAAGACCAATCTAAGTTGAAGCATAGAAGCATTAAAGCCGAAGGATAGAAGTAGTAACGCAGAAGGACTTATTGGTGTATCCAAATAAATGTCTACCACCAGTCCTATGTCCACAAGACAAGTGGCCAAACAAGACTATTTTTAAAGATACGTCCTGGGACAAAACCAAGTGCCAAGAAGCTTGAACAGCACCTCTTACTGATGATGATCTCTAGTTTATCAAATGCAAGCATCGTACTGATTGTAGAGATACCATCATGGGAGATTTAATGCTATGCTTTTGAACAAGAGGAAAGAGTTACCTCTCTCTAATACTCAGTTTGCATTCCTAAAGGAGCCACCCTCTAGATGGGATGACTAGGCAGCTTACATTACAGAGAAGCTAATATATGTGACTCTTCTAAAGAAGACTATAGTCCTTCATCATATTGCCAGTTTTACTCGATTGTGGTTTCTACATACGAGTGGAATAGAATTATGGTAAGCCATCATTTTGTGATAGATTATCTAAAGTTTCTAGAGATATTGTGAAAAAATATTCAATATTTAATATTTAACACCATTACAAGTATGCTGGGCCTTCTCCCACTACCTAGATTTCCACTCCAATTATTCTTCTTTCATTTTTTCTTTTCTCTCTCTCTCTCTCTCTCTCTCTCTCTCTCTCTCTCTCTCTCTCTCTCTCTTTTTTTTACTTCGAATGCCATGTATGTCTTATCTTACTAACTTCTTTCATTATTCTTATAGGTACAGTATTATAATTAATTACCCCTGATCAACCTCAATATCTACTTTAAGAATTAACGTAGGTTATCTAGTTCCTTTGGTAAGGAATTACCTTTTATAGGTAAGCTTTGAGTGCATTAGGCCCTAATAGGCTTCAAGCTAGTAGGCATCGAATGAGCAAGCCTTAAGAACATCAAACTTTACATGGAGGAGCCTTGAGCAAGAAAGCCTCAAGCGTAGTAGGCCCTAGTAAGCCTTAAGTATAGTGAACATCTTGCCCAGTAAGCCTTGAATGAAGCAAGACCTGGTAGGCCTTAAGCACAATAAGACTTACACATAGCAAGCCCAAAAAGTTTTTATGTACAGCAAGCTCAACGGTGAATCTTGGTAAGACTATACAATCAATATCATTATGTTAGGGTTCTAATTCAAAATCAAGAGGAGAGATCTGCCCTTCCCTCATTTCTTGTTTGCCTCCCTCAAGAACGTACAACTTGGATGGGTGCACAAGTAAATCATATCACCATAAAGTTAAAACATATGATTTCTCGTGAAGAAGACTAAGATCCTTTCTGCCATCACTACTTTCACTCAACCAAGGTTCCCGTGTAAGTGAGATGGAAGCATGGTAAGCTAGGATCGACCATTCTGTCACTACTTCAATTAAACAACAGTTTATATACAAGTGATAACAAAGCATTGCTAGGGCTTAAGGCGTGATGGCCAAGATGTCAAGGCTTTGCCTAAGCTTAAGGTGTAAGAGCCAAGATGTTAAGGCATTATTTAGGCTTGATACGTGAGAGCCAAGATGCCAGGGCATTGCTTAAGCTTGAGGTATGAGAGCCAAGATGCTAAACCAATGTGTAGGCTTAAGGCATGGAAGCTAAGATGTTAAGGTGTTGCCTGGACTTAAGATTTGAGAGCTAAGATGCCAAGGCATTTCTTAGTCTTAAAGTATGGAAGCTAAGATGCTAGGGCATTACCTAGGTTTTAATGTGAGAGTTAAGATGCTAGGGTATAGCCTGGGCTTGAGATATGAGAATTGAGATGCTAGGGTATCACCTAGGCTTGAAGCGTAGAAGTCAAGATGTTAGGGCATTACCTAGGCTTAAAGCGTAGAAGTCGAGATGCTAGGTTGTTGTTTGGGCTTAAAACATGGAAGGCAAGATGTTAGCACATTGCATGGGCTTTAGGCACGAGAGTCAAGATGCCAGAGCGTTGCTTGGGCTTTAGGCATGGAAGCTAAGATACCAAGGTATTGCCTGGGATGGAGATGTGAAAGCTGAGATGCTAGAGCATTACTTGGGCTTAACGTGTGAGAACCGACATACTAGGGCATTGCCTGGCAAGGTTGTCAAACTTGGGATTTTACTTAGAATCTCTAGGGGGTTAATGGAATCAAAATATAGAAATGTAAGTTTCTACAACCTATTTAAAATAACTTAAAAAAACTATGGATATACTTATAATAATTATTTAAAACTTGAAATATATGATAGAAATTAAAAAAGAATGAAGAAATTATATTCCTTTTCATGAAAAAATTCCTAATAATATATAATTTAACATGTATAGAAAAAGGACAAATTAAGTCAAAACTAAATTTTTTCGTTTTGGAAAAAATGAATGAACTAAAGAGAACAAAATATTTCAATTCATTTAAATTATTGATGATATAAAGTGAATATATAATCTTCCTTATAATCTTTACTATAGGAGCTGAAACCTATATACAAGTTATGAACATAAAATGAGGGATTAAGAGAGAGAGAAAGATGAAAAAAAAAATAGTAAAATAGGATAAGGATGATGATATAATTTCCTAATAGTTGATGGCTTGTAAAAGCTTAGTTGTATTTTTTCATTTTTTAGCCCATTCAACTCAAACATGTAGAATCGATAAACTTCGTCAAAAACGTAAATTTCTACCAAGTTTACATGTAAACTCGGTTAAAAGCATAAGTTTCTACATGAAAATGCTTTTATGCACAAGTTAACTAGAAAAAACCTTCTAAAATTATAAACTCATATAATCTTGATTTTAACAACTATATTACTTAGGCTTAAGGCATGAGAGCTACAATGCTAGGGCATTGCCTGGGCTTAAGGCATAAAAGCCAAGATGTTAGGGCATTGCCTAGGCTTCGGGAGAGTAAAATATAAAATACAGAGATGAGTAAGATAATAAAAGTTTTATTATTGAGTAGCAAAATTCGTTCTTTACCTAGAAAAGCAATTTCATAACTTAAATCTATTTTTTTCATGCTTAACAAATCACTAGTCACTTTTAGAACACTCATGTGCTATTTCATGGGTATCATGACTTTGGAGTAGGTTGTTGTGAATATCATTATCTTCAATAACAAGCTCTCCATTTTGAATTCTTTTACAGAATATCTTTCTTAAACTTCAGTAATCCCTAGTAAGGTGATTTACCATTCTATGAAACTAACAATATTTGGGATTTCTTCTTTCATTCTCCATAGGTTGGCGCTTAACTCTTGATAACTTGATAGCTTCATCCTACAACCAATAGTCAAGGGTCATTGGTCATGGAAACAAAGGAGCTTCTACATCTTTCTTATGTCTTTTATTGGCATTAAAGTCTTTAGTCCAAGTTGAGGACACAAATGTTGCTCGTTTGTTGAGGTTGCTACTTTCCTCCCTCGTAACAGAGTTATTTGTCCCTCATACATTCTCAACGAGTGTAGCAAAAGAGCACAAGGAGAGGTTCTCCAAGTGTACATCATACTCAAAGAACATCCCTTAGATACAAATCTTCACTAATTTTCTTTCATTACAAATATCTTGAATGTCTATGGTGCATTCTCTAAAGCATTCTATATAATCCATCAGATCTTCCTTCAGGTTTTGTCATGTTCTTCCCATGTTTGTAATCATGACTCGATCCTGAGTGGAGAAGAATTTCTCTAAGAAAAGTTTCTATATAGTTCCCTATGAATAAACTAATCTCAAGGGAAGACTGACATACCGAGTGTATGCTTTCTCTATTAATGATTTGGAGAACTCTTTAGGCTTCATGTCATCATTAAGCATATGAGACTTTAAGGTTTCAATAAATTTCAATAGGTGTTCCTTAGTACTTCCTTTCTTGCCATTGAATAGCATGAATTCAGAGCTTACATAGTCCTTAAGGTATGGCTTTGCTGTAATGATTTAATGATATCATAGTGTCAATTCTGGTACTCCTATATATGACTTAGCTTATATTTCCTTCATATAAATGTTTAAGTCTTCCCTTATTATAAAGGAAGTCCTTCAAGCGAAAGTTGTGGATGCAAGTGGTGGAACAGGAGTAGCATTGGGGTAAGAAGCAAATCCACCTAAGGCTAGGATGGTGGGACTGGAAAGAAGAGCAAACATGTACGATGATGAAAAGCCACCTAGTTGGATTCTTAAATTCCCTATTGTAGGGGTCAATTGTTGTGTAGGTTCTAGTGGAGTAGTTTTATTACCCCTTCATTAATGAAAATCTTCCTCAACAACTGGTAGGTTAGCTAGTATTCAAAAACCACAAAGATTTATAAATATCTTTTTGTAATTGCACTATTTATCTTTGCTCTATTCTTGATCTCTTCATATAAGAAGAATACTTTCAAACACTTTAATGCCAAAATTTTTTTTCCATTCACGCAAAAGAATAATTTATGTTTAATAAAAACTATTTTTGAAACTGGTGCAAGCATACATCTAGTTTGTTCCTAAGGGTTCTTAACTTGTACACTTAGGTTAGATAAAAAGTATTCCTTTCACAATAGGCCCTCTCTTTAATTCCTTTTGAGACCATTTGATTAAAAACCTAATTACTAAACCAAAAAAGACCTAACAGATTGACTAAAAACCTAATCACCTATGGTAGTAGCACCTGGTTGAGTAGCAACTGTAGGATTTGGGAAAGCCACATATTGTTACATAACAATTGTAGCAGCCACCCTAGTAAGAATAGGTTAGAACCTAACTATGAACTGGTTTAAAGCCCTCATGGCTTCCTGCATTACCCGCATGGTTTGTGTGGGATCTAGAGGAGCCTTAGGTATTGAATGATCCTAGCCAGTATTCTTAGGTAGTGGGAGTGGATTTTGCTCGGTAAGTTTAACATTAATGTTAAGCTCTTGTGATGTAGTATCGGATGTGTCAATTGTTCTCTTCTTAGGACGTACCATGTCGCAGCAATCACTCTTCCCCAGTGCAGTTGCTAAAAAGTAGATATAGGGGTCTGACTAGAGTAGTCATGTGCTTGCTACATGAGTTACGCACTATACATGGCTTTAAAGAAGCGAAATAAGAATGTTACTTAAATGGATGATTAGGAAAGAATGAGATGGGGAGGAGGGATGGCAATCCCAGTGTTTCAAATGCAAAAATGATAGATAAGGCAATCTTAGGAGACCTCAAAGCATTCACCTTGTAACTTGAGTGAGTAAGATCAAATTTTTGGTTAAATTGCTTGTTTGATCTTAAAGAGCTGAGTACTTGTAGAGAAATAAGAGTTGTAAATGAGAAGGAATGGCTAGGTATTTACAGGCTCTTAGGCATGATGATATTCGTTGGATCATTTAGGTGATCAACGAATGAGATGAAGCTCACTCAATTCATAGTTATCTTGAATGAGCTAGTTGATGGGTCTAAGGCCACTAGCCAATTAATATTGCAATTTTCAACCCTCTACCAAGACAACTATTAAATTTATTTTGATGAAATTTAGTTCACCATCCAAGGAGACTTTAAAAGCTCTAGTTTTTTATTTGATTTTATTTTATGCATTTGATTATGATTATGATAATGATATTTATTTATTTACCATTATCAAACTCTCCATCCATTTTCTATACATAAATTTATTGCTTAAAACTTCAAAAAATGTGTTTACAAACTTATTAATTTTATGAACAGGGTAAATATCATCACTTCAACCAAAAAATAAAAACCCTTAGAACTATACGTGCATTACATTTTTTTCATGTAGTTACCTGACGCACAATTTGTAACCTTTATGGGTGATATTACTTCTTAGATAAAGAGAAAGAGAACTTGATAAAGATCATAGACAACAGTTTTTGGTTCAAAATATAATAAAAGTATAAATGTAATGATTAGTAGATAATTGTATAAGCATGTAGAAACTAGTTTTTAGTAGTTATAATGGTAGTTTCTAGTAACTGTTATAGTGATTGTATTAAGAGGAAAAATTGGTTATTCGCAACAAACTAATTGATGGGGTGTATTTCTATAAACAAGAAAATATAATAGAGAAGTTTCAATCAAGATGATAACTGTTGTGCCTTTGAAGACCAAAACAAATTCCATTTTCATCATTTTTTACCTTTTGTCTTTTTCATTGATTCCCTATTACAACATTTCACACTTATATGCACACTATAAGTCACAACAGGATACGGGTGTTAATATTTTATGCTTTCGGTCTTCTTTACTATGGTTAATAGAACTCAAGCCATAAAACCAACAATGATGAAGAAATTGAAAGCATTGATATATTCGATATTAGAAATTGCGAAATCTATGAAAAGATTACAATAATATATGTAAGCTAAAACAATTAAAGCATCTCCAATTAATGGCTTCAATTGTAAGAGCAATCCTGATTTGGAAAATTCACTTGTATCTAAATTGGATGTCTCAATGATTGGACAAAAAGAAGCGGAAGAAGATAAAGTGATTGGAGAAGAAGATGATGTAGAGGTATGTCAAGAGTGACTAGTGGAAATTAAAGATAAGAATCCGAGAAAATTCATCTATTTTTTCTATGCTGCACTAAATGCAAGTGATCGAATTAATAGTGCATTGAAGGACGTGGCAATTGTCATGAAGCAACTCAATAGATTTAATGATGCAACTAAAAACATCAAACCTTCATCCTACCTTTGCCTTCATGATTCTTAGGATTCATTTGATAATGTGTTAGTTAAGCTTT
Source organism: Lumnitzera racemosa (assembly GCA_024138005.1). Taxonomy (NCBI): domain Eukaryota; kingdom Viridiplantae; phylum Streptophyta; class Magnoliopsida; order Myrtales; family Combretaceae; genus Lumnitzera; species Lumnitzera racemosa. The sequence goes on along the minus strand of JAMXBC010000008.1, from coordinate 82,156,098 downwards.
ATAAGAGGTTTGGAAGGATTCAAGAAGAGATTGAAATGCTATAGTGAAAATTGAGGCAAGTTGAGGAAGGAAAGAATTTTGGTGAGAAAAGGATAAAGTCGGTGAGATCACAGCATTGCAACCTAGATAAGATGCAACGAAACAAGGTCGGCAAGATGAAAAGAATGTAGACCTATAATCCTTAGATAAAATGTAATAGAGATAGGACATGGCATACAAGACCGCCATATTTTGCAATTAGGTATTTTTAGATCAAGTCTCTTTCTACTTCAACCTTGAGGACAAGGTTGATTTCGGGTCAGCAAGAAATTGTCGCAGTTCAAAATATAATAGTAATATAAATGTAATGATTAGTAGATAATTCTACAAATTTGTAGAAATTAGTTTTAAGTAGTTATAATAGAAGTTTCTAGTAATTATAATAATAGTTGTATTACGTAGAAAAATTAGTTACCTACAACAAACTAATATATTAAATGTATTTTTATAAATAGGAAAGTATAAAAGAGAGTAATAAGGAAGTTTTAATCAAGAAAATGGTTCTTGTGCTTTTGGAAAGTGGGTCTTTGGAAACAACAAAAACAAATTCCATTTTCATCATTTTTTACATTTTATCTTTTTCATTGATTCCCTATTACCACATTTCACACATGTATAACAACAACCCTAATTGATATTTTGAGATAACTTTTATAATTGAAATTGTAATGTCACACTAACATAACTTCTTTTTTACATATCATCATTTTAGATTTTTAAGCTTTACGTTAAAATAATAGTCTTGTCAAAGTTTATAGATAGGTGATCATCTTTGACCTAAAAGATAAGACTTGTATAAGTGAACTAAACAAGCCAACTTATTCTAACCTACTTTAACTCGCAAATTAAATGTATTAGTCTATAATGAGCCACTCAATAAGCAATCAAGAATTTTAGGCATAAGCTGTTTCATTATAGGTTGGTGGTTTAAGTGAACCAATCCATCAATCCACAGTATTTATTCAATCATATATTTTAATTGGTCAAGCGGGTCAATCTACTACAATACCTCTACTTTCGAAGTGGAGTAGGATGTTGAGAATGGATTAATTGGAATATAAGATTAATACTTGTAAAATTTTGCTAAGTATAAGCTTATAAGCTTATGAGCTATTATTTGGTTTTGGAAAGGGGAATAATTTTCTAAAAGGGTAAGTTAATGAGTTGTTTAAGGGTTACATCACATTTGATTGACAAGGCACATATATAAGCTTAAGGATTTAGAATGTTTTTGCTAAAGCTAATAACGTAACCATGGCATTTGCGTTGCATATGCATAGTTGGTGCTTATGTAGAGTAATTATGTTTATCATTTTACTCTTCTTTTATTATGTTTTCATGCACTCGCTTAACTCAATGAAAAGCTAATATATTGGTGTTTTGTTGACCTTATGTGCATGAAAGAATCATCAAAGTTGATAGCTTGGGAACTTGAGAAGAACTTCCAGAGTGCTAGACACTTATGATGAAAACTTATGGATTTAGTTGTGACATATGTATAAATATTACACTATTTGTAGTTTAAAGTGTAATTTTATAAGATTTATGTAATTATCTTTAAATAGGTGCCAAAGATTCATGAAATTAGCTAACTAAGTTTGGCATAATAGTTTTAGATTATTTAAAGTGGATTGTAGAGATTGCTTTGCACCTTTGATGTATTTTTCTAGTAAAAATGTAAGTAAACAAAATAATTGTTACTTTTTATGATTAGTAGTGATGATCTTAAACTCTTAAAAATAGGTTAATCATGTTACAACTCAAGTATTATGGAGGTAAGTAGGTTTAATTTAATCTTTCTGTGTAGTTAGCAGCAAAGTTAAAATAAATAAGAGAAAAAAGATAAGATTACAATTCCATGTGAGTTAGAAGGAAAGTTAGAAGCATCAAAATAAGGGCAGAAAGTTCATCTCTATATTTCTGATAACTTGTAAGTATATTGTTGCCATAAAGGTACTGTTACTTGAGGGATCATGCATTTATACTTTAATGACTATTTATGGATCTAGTTTTTTCTTTCTTTTTTTTTTTAAAGTTTTTCTGTTATTAGCTGGCTAACTTTTTAATTATGATTATTGCCACATGAGATTGCCAAATTCTCCTAAATTTATTAGTAGAGGTATTTAACATCTCAATTCTAATTCAATTTACATTTTATATAGTTGTACAAATAATAAGAATTTAATGAAAAATTTTAGCAAAATTTATACATTTAGTAAGGTATTTTTTTTTTAAATATAGAAATCTTACACTTCTGCAAACTCTATTGATGCCTGCTTAGATAATTCAAAGACTTCTACCATATGTCTATAATGATCCTCCTATACCATAAATCTTTTTCTTTTTGTATATATTCTTCTTTTATAAGCCTTAATGGATAAAATAAGTATCTAGTTTCACAAATGATTCATTTTTTTTTCTCTTATAGAGAAATTACCTAAGGATCTAAAAATTAGATTGAGATAGTCAGTAGTGTTGCTAAACAAACCTTCATTAAGATGATGAGTGATTGTAAAGATTAAAAAAACATAAGTATTATTTACTATTATACAAAAAAAAAATGAATTATCATTTATCTTATAATTTTTCTTATCTCGCATGTTATGCTCTAAAGCCACAAAGTCGCAATAGTCTCATCATGTAAACCAACTTATGATAGTAATCGACCTTGCAATTCTTACTATAAATTAAATTTATACAAGCCATCCATGACTTCTTGCTTTAAAGTAAACAATTCGATTAAGATTTAAACTCAAATTTACATAAAAGTTAGAACTATCATATTTATATAATTACATTCATATTATCATAGAGTTCCTAAGAAATTCTACATATTATAATAGTATGCTAAATTACATATCAAACATCAGTTCATATACCCAAAGTACTATTAAGACATTAAAAAGACTTGATCATATAGCCAATTGATCCTCACTTCCTATGGCTTCAAAAGAGAACTGACCTCAAGATAGTTATAACGTGGCATATTAGTCAGAAGTCAAAACCTGTAAAAGAATCTAAATGAGTATGAGCAACTACAACTCAATAAGTTGAATTAGAGACTTATGAATATATACAAATACAATTAGGGTTATTAAGCAATTATTTACATGAAATGCAGCAAGTAAGTGTCATAACACAATGTAACCCAGTTTGTTGTAAAATTAGAGTAATTTCGGCTGCTCCAATCCAGGTTGAAGAGTTTTCGTTAATACAACAGCGCATAACCAAACCCAGGTTTGTGCAATAGAGATTCTATTCTCCCTAAGATTATCCTTTGAACTAATGCCCTCATCCTCACTGCGACTTCTTCTCCTGTCACTTAGTTCGACTAAGGATGAGGAAAAGACCCTTATACTTTCCAGTATTATCTTTTTCAAAGTTGTCGGTGTTTGGTTGTAGAATCCTAATGATCTCCTAAAAGGTTGTAATGCATGTTAAATTAGGGTATTTAGGCTGGTTATGGTTAGGTACGATTTAGGGTGATCAAACAATTTCACACTAGTCCATATGCATTAATCACCAAACATAACATAAGATTCAGTACGAAATCAAATACTCAAGTACATGCAAACATAACTACTTACAAACACAATCAATACAATCCTAAGTCTTTGAGTACTCTAAAATAGTATTCTAAAATACGATAAAGTATTAAACCCAACTTACTTGAAATCCTTGGTTGCTCACTTAACCAATCGTAGGTTGACTCATTAATCAAAAGCATTAATCACCTACATTTTGTAGATACCTCATTTTTGCCATTTTTCATTTTTATTTTAGTTGAGCCAAGTTAATAAAAAATAATAATAAATAAATAGAATAAGAAATAAGAAAATTAAAATTAAAAGAAAAATAAAAAATAAAAAAGAGGTCGAGTAATAGCGAGTTTAGTTAAGTCAAGTTAAGTTGTATTGAGTTAAGTCGAATTGAGTTGGATCATTTACAATCGAGTCGGATAACGGTATATGATCAATTTAATAAATCATTAAGTCATTAACAAATTAGGTTTTGTTAAAATGATTTTGGCCATGTCTGATCTAAAATAGAATTTTATTTAATTTATATTGGGCCAGAATAAATTTAAGAGTTGTTGGGCTAAATCAGATTGGATCAAATTGAGTTATGCCGTGGAAAATAGAAAGCTCGAGTAGGGTTTCTAGAAGCTAAGACAAATCTTTAAAGAATTAAAATTGTATTTTCTGTATCTTAGTTTAATTGGAATCAAATCTATATTTAAAATGATATAGATGATTCAATTTTGGGGTTTATATATTAGAAGGTGACGTTGATGAGGTTTTCATTATGCATTCCACAATTACATAACACATGAACACAAGCAACCACGTCCCATTGCCTGATCAAATTCCATAGACATTGCCAAACACAATCTAACGTTTGACCCAAACATCTAAGCCCCAACACCCTGCCCACAATATAACAGCAATCATACATAACCCTTGATATACCTTGCTGTACAATACGTCAGTAATCACTCATATCCCTTAACAGCATGCTGTTATACCCTATAGTATGCTAGATCACATCCACACAAGCCAACGAAACATGTCACAATGACTAAACACAATACCGCACCATGTCTCCCCTCAATTGCTCGAAGATCTACAATCTGACTAACCAAACATAAGCTCCTAGATAGCAACTGACACAATGCCTGACCAAAAGCCCCACACACGTTGACAAATTCTACATTAACATACCAATACATACCACATAGCCGTCTGGATCTCACTGCCTGCCCCTGACAAAACTGCAACACGCCACAACCAATACGCATACACTTCTACATTCCCCCCTCAATTGCCACATGTTGTATACAAATGTATGACACACGCTCTAACTCACACGTCGTACACAAACACAAACATACAATTACAATAGTCAACGCCCTCCATTACGCCCATGATCAATGGAAACAATAACCAATTCCCTCCATTATGCCCGTGATAAGTGGAAACAGAAGCTAACAAGCCTTCAATCAGGTCTGTGATAAGTGGAAATAGAAACCAACACGCCTTCAATCACGCCCGAGATAAGTGCAAACAACAACCAACATTCCTATAACCATCTAACAATAGTATTCGACGCGCGACTCGACTCGTAGGTAAAATTTCTTATTTTGTTATTTTTATTTTATTAGTTAAATTAATTATTTTGACTAACTTATTTATTTATTTTTTAGTGCAGGTTTTTATTGTTTCATATTGCGTGATTTTTTTAGATAATCTCGATTTTTAATAAATTTAGCTCAATTATATTTTTAGCAAGATCGTGTTTTTTATTGGAAAATAAATATATCTAGATCATATTTTATCGTTAAGATTTAGGAATGATATTTTTTGACACATAGAGGTTTTGAAAAATAAAAAAAAAGAAGATTTAAATTGAATTTTATTTTTTCCAAAAAGATTTAGTTAGTTAGGGTTCTTTTATTTAATTCAGAAAAATTAGATTTCTTAGGGTTTTTTTCTTAAAATAATAAATTGATAAAAAATATAAATTTGGTTCGGTTTTTGAAGTAAAAATAACTCACTTACTAAAAATTTTATAATAGAAAACTACAGCCAATTTGATCCTGTATAGTGGATATGTAGATATCTTTGGGATAACCATCTAAAAAAAAATTCCCCTTTTTCTAAAAAAATTTCGTAATTAAAATAATAAAAAATCATTTTTGGTTACATTTTGTGAATTTAGGTATATTTTTAATATTTTTAGAAAAATTAAAAAAATAAAGGCTATTAGTTTTTCTTTTTTAATTTTCACATAGTAACATAGTCTTAATAGGTTAGCTCCTAAACTCAGTTTTTTAGTTCAATTTTTTAAAAATTAATTTTTTTAGAATATCCACAAGCTAGTGACCAAATGGGAAAACCTTAATTTCATTTTTTACCAATTGAACTGGTTCGCAACTCTAATTATTAAATTTTTTGGAAAAATATGTTCTTAATTTAATGTTGAGTAATTTATATTAAGTAGACTAGGCTTAATATAAGTTAAATTAAGAAAATCGAAATAGGGCTCGATAGAATTGGCGACTCCACTTGGGACGCTTAGTGTTTTAGCCATGTGAAAGTTAAAAAATTTTTTAATGGGCTTTTGTATTATCGTTTTCTTTTGCATTTATTATAGTTGTATTAATTGTTTTTTAGTGATGTAGGATTTAAAAAAAAAAAAGGGCCTAGCGCAATGGGCCTTTATGGGGATAAAGGTTTTTTTTTTTTATTAACCACTTGTGTGTTTAGATGTGATCGGACTTGGGCCACCTTAGGAACCTAGGATGGGCCACCATTGTGTAACCCTCAAGTCAGTAGGGTCTTTACCCCCGCTTGGCGGTGATAGGCAAGCCCACTTAAGCTTTGATGTAGCCCACTAAGTTTTTCTTCAGAAAGCCTTGAAGCTACAAAGCTTGGGACCCGTAAACCCCACCCTCTTGCATTATCTTTTTCAAAAAAGGTGGGAGTTATTTTTTAAATTATAGGAAAAGCTCGATTAATCTATGGTTAATTTGATTTTTTTAAAGAGAAGTTAATTTAAAAAAAAAAAACTAGTAACCCTTATATATAAGTATTCGCGAGCTTCATTTTTTTTTAAAAAAAAAATCATATTTCGAACCTACTTATATATAAGGGCGATCCTTGACCGCGGATCCATCATACTTCCTATAATTTATTAATTATCAACCCTACTGCATTGTATCTGTATGTAACATATCACATTTTTTTTATATGCTCGTTTCTCTGTGAATATTTTATTTCCTTATGTTATATGTGTATTATTTTTTTTATTGCTCCTTAGTTAGTGAAAGGCTATGTAATTTCTAAGAAAATTTTTGAAAAAGCTACAAAATTATTAGCATCATATCTAACTTTATTCTAAATTTAGTAGTCTCGTTGTAAATAATTACTACATTTCATTTTATTTATTATTTTCTATAATATAGATATAGAAAGTTAAGGTAGTGTTAGTCTGAAGCTTGTCCATGAAGTCCAATTGGATAACTAATCCTTCCTCAAGGCCATCCTGAATGATTGGTTGATCCAGCTTTCGCCTACCGAGCAAGACCACATTCACAAGAAAATCGGGCCAATCATATCCCTTATGTGGGTTCGACTCTACTAGCCTCTAATTCAAGTCCTTATCCATTACTAGGATCTAGAATTGGTAGCTTTCAATTTTGGCCTACACATGTTGACGTTCACTATGGAAGAATACTCGCAGCTACTTAGTATTATGCCTCTCAAAGTAGGCATAACTATCCTAGAGTCCAGCCCGAGAAAGCTTTCATGACTTTGCTAGGAGTCAAAAAGTCAATCCTGAAGCCATTCTTATCTTCAGGAGGCAAGAAATGTCTTAGTATCCTAAGATTAGTGAAGTGGTTTTCAAGCCTAGATGCTTATCAAAAGTATTGTCAGATCTTTTGTGGAGGATATAAATCATTTGCCGATAAGAGAATAAATGCTTTTATCGTAGTAGTATTCGGGACAGTGTTCTTTCTTGTCAGGTTCAATCAAGTTCATTATAGAGTGGCTGAGCTAGTGACTCAATTCCTAGCCGATAAATCCTATATACCAGCGTTACTGGTAGAACAATTCAGGACACTCACCTACTTGAAGAAGTAGGGGCACGGTTATTTCATGGCCAACCCTACAATCCTTACTGTGTGGTTTCTTAGTCACACACAGAGGTATGGAGGGAATCTTCTCAAAGAGTCCCTGATTGAAAATATGAATCTAATTGACGACTTTGCCTACCACCTTGAGGTGCCAAATGAAGCTCAGTTTAGTAGTTAGGTGTCAGTTATCGGCAAAATGCAACTAGTAGACTTTATGTGGACAACTAGATGGAGCCACTGCACTCAAGCCATCTTAAGGTGCCCCGACTATGTAGGAGCCCCCCTTATCAGTATTACTGGCTGTACAAGATACTTCCCAACTTGTATCACCAGACAGTTGGGTGCACTTTAAGAGATAGCCTATAGAGACTCCTTGGACGTCATCACGATAAATTATCAAGATCCTTATCTACCCACAACTAATTTGATTCAATGACTAGCAGAAGTCATAAAGTTGTGGAAACGGAGAGAAGTAAAAAAGATAGTCGATGTGGGAACTTTGAGGGGTAAAGTCGGAGAATATCAGGCCACCAAGCGGTTCATTTATGATTAGTTGGAGAAGATTGGAAAGATACAGTATGAAGCTCCAGACGTAATCAGACACGAGCCAAAACTAGCACATCTTTCACCTACTGAGCAAGCCTATTGAGACACCATATAAGCCAAGGTTGAAGCTCAATTTCAAGAATGTAAGAGAATCGTTGAAGAGTTAAAGCTGGAAAATGAGAGATTGGCAAAAGGAAAATCAATTCTTAAGGAATAAGATCTGAGAAAGGGACGTTACGGTACGAAGACTTATGAGGGAAGTTAATGAAGTTCGTCCCAGTTAAATCCATTAGCTCTTATAGATATAGGATTCAAGTTTTTAGGAAGATTATTTAGGAGTTTTTTTTTTTCTCTTTTCTTTTAATCCGTTGTATAAGTTGGATCTTATGATTAATAAATTTACAGCTCTAGTGAATGAAATTTTCATTAATTGCACAGTGTCTTACTTGTTATTATTTGTTTAGTTGACTTTTCAAAAGAAAAAAAAAAAAGAGAAAATTTGAAAAAAAAAACACAAAAAAGAGGCAAACAATAGATTAACAAAAATCACAACAAAAAAGCTAAAAAAAAATCTTTAATTCACTAAAAAGTTTAAAACTTGAGTTTTCACGTAGGATTTCAAAAATAGCATCCAAACAAGCAAACTCAATTAGAAGCTCGATATTTACTCGTTCTAAAGCCAGAATATCAACTTACGGTACTGGAAATGTCAGTCAAACTGAGCTCGACTTGAGAGTAGCAAATCTGAAAGAAAACATGAACAAGATGGCTAAATAGATTTAAGCTCTCACTTAGGCTATTGGGATTCTTAATGACAGACAAGGATCTCAAGTCAACCTAAATCGAAATGCAGAAATGACCCCTCCCCTTGAACTAGAAATGAAGAATTGGTCCCTAATGCTAAAGTATGGAGAAAAGAAATTGAAGAGAAACACCGGGAGATGGAAAGAAAGTTCATGCAGGAGTTGATCGAGAAAATGAAAACTCTGGAAATGGTTAATGGGTTTGAACAGATGGGGATGATTAATTTGCTGACATATGAGGATGATGACTTCCTGGAAAGATTTAAAGTATCGAAATTTGAGAAATACGATAGGACTGGCTACTTGAAACTCTACACTCGGTTGTACATCAGGAAAATGGGGAAATATATGAAGTATGACAAGGCTATGGTCCAGACATTTCAAGGCAGTTTGACTGGGGCTACCATAACCTAGTATGCCCAACTGAATTTGAATGAGATCGATACTTGGGATAAGTTAGCACGGGTTTTCTACAACTAGTATAAATTCAACATTGAAGTGACCCTATCCATGTGGGATCTAAATAATCTATGAAAGAAGGCCAATGAGAACTTTAAAAAATATGTTCAGAGATAGAGAGGCATGGCAGTTAAGGTGACTTCACCCTTGACAGAAAAGGATTTGACTTTCGCCTTCATCAACACTCTTAGAAGCCCATATTACCAACATTTTGTCGAACACCTTGCCTCTAACTTTGTAGAAATTATAGCCTTAGGGTGCCAAATTAAGGAAGTTATTGCCACTGGAAGACTTCTTAATCTTGAAGCAGTTGAGAAGAAGATGATAACTCTGATTTTAAACATATTTCATATGGTGATTCTCCTCACATTTTTTGGTTTTCTTTAAAGAAATTGATACTTAATTGAGTAAAACTTTGATTCTAGGTTTGAACGCATTCTAGGATTGAAAATGAAGAAAAGGAATCAAATTTTACTCAATTCGGAGTTCAAACGAACAAGTTATGAAGATTTGAAGTTACATAGTCCATGTAGAAAAAATTAGCTAGGGACAGAAAGTTACACGGGCAAGGGACATGGTCATGTCCCAGGTCGTGTCTGCTAAAGAAAACGAAAACCTTTTGATACACTATAAAAGGACAAATTAGGTTTTCACAAGACATAAGAGACATTAGAGAAGACAGGAGACTTGAGGAGAAGGAGAAGGAGAGGGCGAGAACAACACCGACTTTAAGATTAGAGAGATTGTTCATCAATTAAAGGGGTTTTCCATGTTTTATTTTACGTTTTTGACAAAACTCATTTTTAGATTCAGTATGATAGCTTAGAATTTGTGTATTTAGGATTATGGAACCTAAGGTTTCATGTGATTCTTGGATTGATTTAGAATTTTTAATAAAATTTCTATCTTTGCTTGATTCAATTATGTCGTTTAATTGTTAATTAATATTTCTAGAATATCAATATATGATATTATGCATGTTGATTGAGAAATTACATGTATAATTAGATCTTTACATAATTGGAGAGAATTACATGTATACTTAGAGATAAGATACATGTTTCTTCTGGATTGTTAATTAATTATGAGGGAATTCGTTATACATTAATGCAATTCTAAGTTATATTACTAAGTGAAGAGATTCCGGTAAATAATTTAGGATTAGGGTTAATATGCTTGAGAAAAATATTAACTTTAGTTGTGAAACCTTCCGGTCAAGAATAATAGAAACCGAATTGAATATATTTTAAGCGATCACATGATTAACTCTAGAGGAAATAATTCCTAAATACGTTATTAGTTTCTTGAAGTTGTTCTTAATTTTATCGCTTTTTCAATTGCTTAATCAAGTCTTATAAATAAGTTAGTTTGTTAATTTTAGTATTTTTAATTAATTCAAACTTTCATAATTTTCCGGTTAGATAATAAAGTTAAGGTTAATATCAGTACTCGCAGTCTCTGAGGGATCGACTCGAACTCACATCCGCTATATTAAAACCGATAGTACACTTGCCTAATATCAAGTTTTTGGCACCGTTGCCGGGGACTTTCGATATTAAGAACAATAGTTACTTTATTACTTTAACCATTTTTTTCCTTTTGTTTTCATTGTTTATTTTCATTAGCTAGAGCTGCAATTGATTCTATATTTCTTACCCTTGCAGTGCATGACTCGAAGTAACCCGGAAGATTTGGTAGAACTTGATCCCGAAATTGAGAGAACTACCCTTCAAAATTTGAGATCGCGACTTAGAAAAATTGTGGTAACCATTGACGACGAGTCAATCGTTGAAATCAAGGAAGAAGGTGAAGAGCCCAACACTCAATTCATCGAGCAGGAAGATCCACCACACATGGCTAACAACGGGAATGAAGCAAATCGGACCATGTCCTATTATTCAAGGCCTACACTTATTGGAGCTGACTCTAGTATTGTAAGGCCAACCGTCGCGGCTAATAACTTCCAAATTGCACCTACCATAATACAAATGGTGCAATAATATGTTCAGTTTGATGGTCTCCAAGATGAAGATCCTAATGCCCACATCTCTAGCTTTCTAGAGATTTGTGATACATTTAAATTCAACGGAGCCACGGATGATGCCATCCGACTACGGTTATTCCCTTTCTCCTTGAGGGGTAGAGCAAAACAGTGGTTGAACTCCCTACCAAGAAATTCAATCACAACTTGGAATGAATTGGTAGAGAAATTTTTGGAGAAGTATTTCCCACCTGCAAAGACCACTAAACTTCAAAATGATATTTCTTGTTTTGCTCAATTGGAAGCAGAGATGCTATATGATACTTGGGAGCAGTTTATGGACTTGCTTAGGAGGTTCCCACATCATGGCCTCCCACTATGGATGCAGATTCAGACCTTCTACAATGGTCTCAATTTATCTACTAGATAGATGATTGATGCATTCGCAAGAGGTACTTTGAACACAAAGACACCTAAGCAATACAAAATCTGATTGAAGGAATAGCAATGAACAATTATCAGTGAGAAACCACTAGAGCCAAGCAAAAGGCCATGGGAGTTTATGAGGTGGACTTGAACACTGCTTTGGCAGCCAAGGTGGACCTATTGAGTAAGAAGATTGATGCACTCTCAGTTGGCCCTCAACAAGTGCAATCGGATGTAAGTGATTTTGGTATGCAGGGGTATGGAGCACCTGAACAATTGGAACAGGTTGATTATCTAGGAAATCCACCCAAGCAACAAAATAACCCCTACAGCAATACTTATAATCCAGGATGGAGGAATCAACCCAATTTCTCATGGGGAAATCAAAACCAAGGCCAGTAGAAGACCAACTTTAGCCCACCTGGATTTCAAAGGCCATTCCCACCTCCTCTCCCTCAAGAAAAGAAGTCCAGTGCGGAAGAACTTCTCACAAAATATATTCAAGGAAATGAGGCTCGTTTATCCAACATTGAGTCCTCACTGAGGAATCAAGAGGCTTCAAATCGCAACCTTGAGAACCAAATTGGTCAACTTGCGAAGCTAATCTCTAAAAGACGACAGGGAACACTCCCAAGGAATACCGAGGTCAATCCCAGGGAACATGTTAATGCAGTAACCTTGAGAAGTGGTAGAAAACTGCAAGTGGAGAAGAAAGATGGTAAGGAAGTTATAAAGAAAGATGTGGAAATCAACCGTAAGGAAGATGCAAAGCTACTAAAATCAAAAGAAAGTATAGAATCACTGAAAGTGAAGGAGTACAAGCCTCCCATCCCTTACCCACAGCGCTTTAAGCGAAGTTACACTGATCAGAATAAGGAATTCGGTAAATTACTTGATGTTTTCAAACAATTACATATTAACTTACCTCTTGTTGATGTCATCTTGCAGATGCCAAAGTATGCGAAATTTCTAAAAGATCTTCTATTGAACAAGAGAAAGTTGGAGGAGCTTACAACCGTCACATTGAACGAGGAAAGCTCGGCACTTCTCCAAAAAAAGTTGCCACAAAAATTAAAAGATCCAAGGAGTTTCACTATTCCTTGTATGCTTGGCAATTTGTTGGTAGATAATGCTTTGGCAGACTTAGGAGCTAGTATAAATTTGATGCCATATAAATTCTTCAAAAAGCTAGGGTTAGGAGAACCTAAATTAACGTGCATGAGCCTTCAATTAGCCAATAGGTCTATCACATACCCTAGAGGCATCATAAAGGATGTTTTAGTGCAAGTAGACAAATTCATCTTTACCGTGGATTTTGTTATACTTGATATAGATGAAGATATTGAGGTGCCAATCATTTTAGGTCGACCCTTCTTAACCACTACTAGGGCTATTTTTTATGTTAGTGAGCATAAGTTGATATTACGGGTCGGGGATGATGAAATAGTTTTTAAAACTCCAGAGGCAACGAACAAATTTCTTGACTTAAAAGACATATGTCACAATGTTAATGACACTAATGTTGTTATATGTAGATGTGTGCAGGAAACGCTTGTCAAAGATTCCTCAAGCTATTGCTTGCAAAAGGGAGATGAAAATTTAGCGATTAAGCCCAATCGTGCAGAAGTGGCAACTCAAATAGAAGTTCATGAATCCATTGTGGACAAGAAGGGGATTGATCCACTCCACAAGCCAAAGGATCGTAGGTTAAAATCTTTCAAAGAGAAGCCACCACTTTTGGATCCAATACTGTCAAGAAATCATTTAGAATATGTCTTTGCGGTGAAAAGTTCAAAACTTCCAATGACAACTGAATCTAAGATAAAAGCGGATAAAATAAAGAAGTTTAGCCTACATGAATTTGATAAGTGGCATGATAAGGAGAGAAACTATGGAAGTTATGCATCAATGAAATGGAACTGGCAAGGTCGATAGCCGAAAGGTAAATTTACACTTGTATGGAGAGTTTGAAAGCAAGATATAGGAAGAGTCCTATCTCCACCTGGATGAAGAATCATGAATTACAAGACATATCCCGTCGACCTATCGACGTTAACTATAGCGCTTCTTGGGAGGCAACCCATGTCTAACTTTGCTTACACTTTAGTTCTTTAAGTTTATTTCATTTTATTTTTCTTTTATCTAACTTTGCTTTGCTTCTTTTGTTTGTTTTAATTTTAGTCATAGGCTTTTCCCTTTTAATTTCATTTTTATTCTTCTCTTTAGTTTTCTTTTTCTTATTTTTCTAGTTTAATTACGTTTATTTCTTTAAGTTTCTTTTATTTTTTTAATTAAATTCGTGAATTAAAAAAAAAACTGAAAGTTACACAGGCATGGGACACAGTCGTGTCCCAGCCCGTGTCCATCCAGGCCCCTTTAATCTGCCATGCTCACAGAAAGTTACACGGGCATGGGACATGGTCGTGTCCCAACCCGTGTTCGCCCATATTTTACTTCGTAGGCACAAGAAGTTACATGGGCGAGGGATACTGTCGTGTCCCAGCCCGTGTGTGCCCAGTATTCCCGATTGCCTACAGAAAGTTACATGGGTGTGGGATACGGTCGTGTCTCAGCCCGTATTCGTCCAGTTTTAATGCACGGCAACAGAAAGTTACACGGGCATGGGACATGATCGTGTCCTAGCCCGTGCGCGTCCAAAATTCACGCACGATCACAGAGAGTTACATAGGCATGGGACACGGTCGTGTCCCAACCCGTGTTCACCCAGGATAGCCACCTTGCAATCAGAGAGTTACACGGGCGTAGGACACGGTCATGTCCCAGCCCGTGTCTGCCCAAACCCTACACGACTCAGCACACGCCCTATTTATTTCAACATACACACTCTCTCACATACTTCCACACATCAATACATATTTCTTTTCTCTTCTCTTCTTCTTCTCCTCACAATTTACTTTTCATCAACACATTTCTATATCAAATCCAACCCGATCCAATGTTTCTTCTCAGGTCGTCAATGGAAAATCGTGAAAAGAAGATCGTTTGAAGGAGGTCCACATCTATTACATCATGTTCTAATCATGAGGGTACTATTGTCGAGCTATTAGCCACTCTTTCTCCACTAGAGTATCTTATGCTTCAAGGTAGGGAAGTATTAGTTTCTTTTTCAATACATGTTTTCCTTTTTCCCTATGATGTTTTTTTCTTGTTCGATATCTTGATATTGTGCTTTCTTAGTCGTACATTGAGGACAATGTATGTTATTAAGTGTGGGGAAGGGATATATATGAATTTGTTACTGTTTAGGAGACCAATTATTCACATTTGACCCAATTAATTTTTAAGTTAACTTGTAATAGGTGATTAACAAGTGTTGAGCCAAATTAACTATATCATCTTGATTATTATTGATCTTATTATACTTTACTAAAATTGATTAGTCAAATTTGTGGAGGGCAAAGTTACGAGTTATTTAGCTTAGGACTTTAAGACTTGAAATTGGAGCAACATCACTAGTTGAGAGTTAGTCATGGTTATTTTTAAATTTACTTTTATGTATACCTTTCTCTTAGAAATTTTTAAGGGTCCTATAATTTTTAGCAAACAAACAAATGAAGCTCTTCTTTTGAGAAACCTTTGAAAAATCATAATAAATGGAGGTCAAAAGTAATAACAAGTGTATGAATAAAAAAAATTGGTAAGGATTCGTCTTGGTCCGTCGAAAGAGCGAGATTGAGTCCCAATGCCAATTCTAATAATAAAAAAAATTGATATGGATCGGCCTTGGTCCGTCAGAAGAGCAAGGTTCTTTCCCGCTATCAATATAAGGAATAAGTTGGTATGAATCGGTCTTGGTCCGTCAGAAGAGCGAGATTCTTTCTCGCCACCAACACATTTGTACTTAAATAAGATAAATTTAAAAGACCTCTCAACGAAAGCATGAACTAGGGGGATGATCAGAGGATGAGTAGGTGTAAAATGTGTTTTTTTTTTTAGATTATAGTGCTTGGTGAGATGGAAGAGAGAATTGTATACACTTTAGTCAAATGGACAAAATTTTTATGACTCTTTCTCGGTTGGCGAGATGTTAAATCCAATTTTTAGTTTGAGAATCCTTAGTTAAATGACTTGGGTAAACTTTGATTTTCATAAATTAACTAGTGAACTCTAGTATTAAGTATTGTTGGGGCATTCAAATATGGTCAGATGAAATTGGTTGACTTTATTATTGCAAGTTAATTGAGAATGATTTTCTTACTTTTCTACAAGTCAAGTGTATTCATTCACTGGTTTCCTAAAATAGTGATAAATTTTGTTTAGCGTTTTTTATCCCAAAAGTTTTGTTTTGATTTATTTGCTTAAGGACAAGCAAATGCTCAAGTGTAGGGAAATTTGATAACTCTAATTTTAAACATATTTCATATGGTGATTTTATAGTATTTTCCTCACATTTTTTTGTTTTCTTTAAAGAAATTGATACTTAATTGAGTAAAATTTTGATTTCTAGGTTTGAATGCATTCTAGGATTGAAAACGAAGAAAAGGAATCAAATTTTATTCAATTCGGAGTTCAAACGAAGAAGTTATGAAAATTTGAAGTTACACAGTCCATGTAGAAAAAATTGGCCAGGGGCAGAAAATTACACGGGCAAGGGACACGGTTATGTCCTAGGTCGTATCTAGTAAAGAAAACGAAAACCTTTTGATACACTATAAAAGGATAGATTAGGTTTTCACAAGACATAAGAGACATTAGAGAAGACAAGAGACTTGAGGAGAAGGAGAAGGAGAGGGCGAGAACACCACCGACTTCAAGATTAGAGAGATTGTTCATCAATTAAAGGGGTTTTCCATGTTTTATTTTACATTTTTTATGGAACTTGTTTTTAGATTCAATATGATATCTTAGAATTCGTGTATTTAGGATTATGGAACCTAGGGTTTCATGTGATTCTTGAATTGATTTAGAATTTTCAATAAAGTTTCTATCTTTGCTTGATTCAATTATGTCGTTTAATTGTTAATTAATATTTCTAGAATATCAATATATGATATTATGCATGTTGATTGAGAAATTACATGTATAATTAGATCTTTACATAATTGGAGAGAATTACATGTATACTTAGAGATAAGATACATGTTTCTTCCGGATTGTTAATTAATTGTGAGGGAATTTGTTATACATTAATGCAATTCTAAGTTATATTACTAAGTGAAGAGATTCCAGTAAATAATTTAGAATTAGGGTTAATATGCTTGAGAAAAATATTAACTTTAGTTGTGAATCCCTCTTGTCAAGAATAATAGAAACCGAATTGAATATATTTTAAGCGATCACATGATTAACTCTAGGGGAAATAATTCCTAAATACGTTATTACTTTCTTGAAGTTGTTCTTAATTTTATCGCTTTTTCAATTGCTTAATCAAGTCTTATAAATAAGTTAGTTTGTTAATTTTAGTATTTTTAATTAATTCAAATTTTCATAATTTTCCGGTTAGATAATAAAGCTAATGTTAATATTAGTACTCGAAGTCTCTGAGGGATCGACTCGGACTCATATCCGCTATATTAAAACTGATAGGTATACTTGCTTGATATCAGAATACATCTCCCGTGAGGTTTTCTAGCAAATCTAAAGAAGTCACCGTAAGCGTTGTTAATACCGGTAACCTTATTAGACCCACAACCCTATTAGCCATGACGGGAAGATCTAATCCCCCGCCAAATCTGAATCAAAACGACAGCCCACAAAGAAGAAAGTTTACCCATATTCCCATTCCTTTAAGCCAAGTTCTTGTACGACTAAGAAAATAAAACCTTCTAACATTTGAAATACCGAGGGAAGGACAAAAACCAAGGGATTATGACTCGGAGCTTCGTTGTGATTATCATTTAGGGCAAGTGGGCATTCTATGGACTACTGTTGGAGACTTAGACATAAGATCCAAGATCTTATTGACGTAAAATTGGTTCAATTGGATTTCATTCAAACTCCCACTCCCAACGTGGGTAACAACCCTTTGCCGGATCATGAAATTTAATCAATATGATCATTGCTGAAGTTTCTAAACCAAAGATTGATCTAGACAGTCTCCCCATTACTATTGAAGAGATAGCATGGAATCTGAGACAAGCCGGGTACTTATAGAACATGAATCTCAGGGATAGAACTCGAACTAGACTGGTAATATGTCAACTACTAAAGGATGGGAAAATAAAGAAAGTTGATATTATGGCTATGACGATTCCAAAACCACGAAAGAGAAGTACTTAGAAGGAGCTTAGAAAAAAGATATGAAGCCAGTGATCCAACGGTTGACACTTTAGGAGAACCGTTAGGGAAGTTTGAGTATTTGGTAGATTATGTCGGTTCACTTATTGTATATGCTGACGTACCACCCATTGGATGGGGTCCAGAATTTAAGGAAGAAGACAAACTTATTACAGAAGCCAAGAAGATTGCTGAAATGGTTAGAATGATTGGAGATAGGACTAAGCCGTTAGTTTTTTAGTATGATGAGAAGACTAAGAAGGTTGAGGAATTAGGAAAGCCCAAGAAGATTACTTTCAATGTCTCAATAGCCCCAGAGAATTACAAAGTAGCACCTCTGGATTACCAAGCAATGAATCAGACAGCCTAGGCCTCATCACCCATGGTCGGTGGGCTTGTGCACTCTGGACGAGTTTATGATCAAATCAAGGAAGCCAAGAGGAAGTCTACCGTAGAAGAGGCTTCTCGAAAGATCTTTGAAGATATGGATGATAAAGATCAAAATATTGTCAAGAAAATAGTAAAAGCCAGCGAGTATAAGATAATGGATCAATTAGCCAAAGTACCAGCCTAGATGTCCCTAATGGGCCTACTACTGTCATTAGATACTTACTAGGAAGCTTTAATCAAAATTCTGAAAGATGTCAAAGTACCTGAAGGGATTTCTACTGAGAAGCTGGGATTGATAGTGAACTCGATATTTACGATGGATCAGATTTCATTCTTGCCAGATGAGTTAGGTAAAGAAGGAGACCAGCACATAAAGCCCTTATTCATTATGATTAAGTATACAGGGAAAGTGGTTGCTCGAGTTCTAACAGATAATGGGTCTTCATTGAATATGTATCCCTTGGTGATATTAAATTTACTTGGAGTCGATGCAACTGAGGTAAAGCCCAGCTCGATTTCAATAAGAGCTTTTAACGGGTAAAAAAGGGAGATAATTGGGGAAATTGGGTTGCAAGTCGAGATCGGTCCACAAATGTTTACTATTCCTTTTCAAGTTCTGAATATACTGCAAACTTTTAACCTTTTGCTAGGAAGATCGTAAATTCATTCAATAAGGGTAATTCCATCCAGTCTACATCAGAAAGTGAAATTCATAGCTAACAGGCAGTTGGTTACTATTCTTAGGGATCAAGACTACGAGATTTATAAAGAAACGACTATTTCCTATGTCGGGGATGAAGAATTAGAAGAGTTAGGGTTACAGAATTTCGACGAAGTTAGTGTGATCAAAGAAGCAAGACAAGGGGGCATGGGGTCATTTGAAACAGCTTAAGCAACAAGTTGGAACATTTAGGCTTGGGTATGAGCCGATTGAAGAGGAGATTCAAGAAATGAAGACTAAAACCAGAAGCAAAAGAGGAGATCGGTTGTACCATGCTTACATGGACTTTCCAGACATCCGCCAAATGTTCCCAATACCCATTAGCGTTCAAGAACCAAAAGTAACCAGTTTATCTAAGGCCTTGACCTAGCAATGCAGCATCAATCTAGACGAGAAGGAAGATATTAGCATAACAGTTTCCTTATGCAACTGTTTTTCTGTTCCCGTTAATAGGTCTCTTTACAAACGCAAAATTTGATTAATTAGGAACATTCTATTTTGATAATTAGTTCGATTAGTTAGGCCCTTTTTCTTTTAAACAATTTGAATTCACTCATTCAATAAAATTCATTCCTTTATTTCCATCAATTCTTCTTTATTATTTATTTGTTGTCCTTTTTCTTTTCTCCTTTACTATTTAGATCCGATAAAAATGATGAACTAATGGATATCTCGTGCATGTAAATGATGAAAATACCAATATTACCTTCAGCCCTACTGGGTTGGACGTCGGAGATGATATTGAGACTTCAAACTAAATTTAGGAGAGTTGGCGTCAACATGAACAAGGTAGAGTGATTATTGACGAACTAATGGATGAGAATAATTGGGGGACAGAAGAGAATCTACGAAACTTGAAAATTGGTGGTAATCTAACAGATAATCAAAAATAAGAGTTGTTGCAATTATTATTTGAATACTTGGACATATTCGCTTAGTCTTATGAAGATATGCCCAGTTTAGATTCATCTAGTGTAGTTCATAAATTGCCAACTAGGGAGGAAATTAAACCGAAAAGACAAAAGTTTAGGTGATTTAGGCTGGACATACTCCTCAAAATAAAAGAAGAAGTGAAGAAGTTGTTAGAAGTTAGATTCATAGAAGTGTCAGATTACCTCGAATGGGTAGCTAATGTAGTGCCAGTGTTGAAGAAAAATGGGAAGGTTAGGGTCTACGTAGATTTCCGTAATTTAAACTAGGCAACACCAAAAGATAACTTTCCTTTGCCACATATTGACGTACTAGTGGATAACATAGTCGGGAACCATCTTTTCTCGTTTATGGATGGTTTCTCAAGGTATAATAAAATTAAAATGGTAAAAGAAGGTAAAATCAAAACAACTTTCGTCACTACTTAGGGAACATTTTGTTATCGTGTAATGCCTCTCGAGTTGAAGAACGCTGGGGCAACTTATCAGCGTGCTATGGTTGCTTTGTTTCATGATATGATGTACTAGGAGATTGAGGTTTATGTGGATGATATGATTGCCAAATCTAAGGAAAATGAAAATCATGTGGATATTTTGCATAAGCTGTTCGAATAGTTAAGAAAGTTCCAACTAAAGCTGAACCCTGAAAAGTGCACCTTTGGAGTAACTTTGGGCAAGTTATTGGGTTTTGTAGTTAATAAAAAAGGAATCAAAGTAGACCCAAATAAAGTCAAGGCAATTGTAAACATGCTAGCACCTAAGACTATAAAAGAAGTTCAAGGACTGCTGGGAAGGTTGAATTACATCGCTTGGTTTGTATCGCAGTTAACTAATAGATACAAGCCATTATTTAAAATTTTAAGCAAGAATGCAACTATTAAATGGGATGAAGAGTGTGAGCGAGCATTTGCTAAAATCAATGAGTATCTCATGAATCCTCCTGTACTGGTTACTCCTACACCAGGACGGCCATTGATCCTTTACTTGACGATTCTTCCAGAATCGATGCGATGCATGTTGGGACAAAAAGATGAAATGGGAAGAAAAGAGTATCCTATATATTACTTAAGTAAGAAGTTCACAAAAGGCGAGAAAAAATACTCAAAAGTGGAAAGAACGTATTGTACCTTAGTATGGGTGATGCATAGGCTCAGGTAGTACACTCTCTATTATTCAATAGAGTTGTTGACAAAACATGACCCGTAGAGGTATTTAGCAGAAAAACCAACGTTGATTGGGAGAATATCGAAGTGGCAGATGCTACTCTCTAAATTTGATATTAGGTACATAAGTCAGAGTTTCGTCAAAGGGTAGGCAGTGTCTAATCAATTGGCAAAATACCCATTAGAAGATGGAGACGATGGTTCAGAAGCACAATTTCTCGATGAAAATTTGATGATGGCGAATGAATTGAGTAGTAAAAAATTAGCATGGAAAATGTATTTTGATGGAGCAGCTAACGTGTTTGGATAAGGGATAGGACAAGTATTAGTATCATCTGAAGGTAACCATTTCCTTATGGTAGTAAGATTAACCTTTCCATATACCAACAACATAGTAGAATATGAAGCTTGCATTTTGGGGCTTAAAATGGTGCTAGATATGGGAATACAAGAGTTGGAAGTATACAGAGATTCTTCCCTTATAATTTTCCAAATCTTAGGAGTATAAGATAAAGGATGAGAAATTAGTACCTTACCATGAATATGTAGAAAGGCTAATTGAAAAATTCCAGAAGATTTTCCTTCACTTACATTCCAAAAATCCAAAATCAGTTTGCCGATGCATTAGCAACATTAGCGTCAATGCTGAAAGTCATAGATGGGACGGAAATTCAACCTTTGAAGATTAAGATGGAAGAAAAACCAACTTTTTGCCTTGCAGTTGAAGAGAAGGGAACAAAAGAACCTTGGTATCATGATATCAAAAGGTTACTTCAAACGGGGGAATTCCCTGAAGATGCTGATGAAAAGATAGAAAAACTTTTAAAAGGTTAGCTACCTATTTCCTATTAAGTGGAGCCATGTTATACAAGAGATCACCAGATGCAATACTATTAAGGTATGTGGATGAAGAAGTCGATAAATTGATGGAAGAAGTGCATGAAGGAGTTTGTGGTCCTCACTTGAATGGGTATATGTTAGCCAGAAAGATCATAAGAATGGGTTATTTTTGGATGAAGATAGAATTTGATTGTATCAAGTACGTAAGGCACTATTACCTATGTTAAGTATACACTAACAAAATCAACGCTCCTCCCCAAGAATTGCATGTATTATTAGCTTCTTAGCCTTTCTCAATGTCGGGAATTGACATGATCAGACCAATCTCACCAACAGCTTCAAACGGGCACAGATTCATTTTAGTTGCAATCGATTATTTTACCAAATGGATAAAGGCAACATCGTATGCCACGGTAACTAAAGGAGTAATGGTCAGATTCCTGAAAAGAGATATTATTACAAGATACGAAGTACCCGAGTCTATTATTACAAACAACGGGATGAATTTGAATAACAAGTTAATGGATGAAGTGTATAACCAATTCAAGATCAATGATAGAAACTCAACTCCATATCAACCTCAGATGAATAGAGCAATTGAAGTCGCTAATTTGAACATCAAAAGAATTATTGAGAAGATGGCGATCACTTATAAGGATTGGCATGAGATGCTTCCCTTTGCTCTCATGGCCTACAAAACCTCAGTTAGAACTTTTACTGGTGCAACTCTGTATTCATTGGTGTATAGAACTGAAGCGATACTACCAATGGAAGTAGAAATACCTTTATTCTGAGTATTAGTAGAAACTCAACTCGATGAAGTGGGTGAAGAAGTAAATGGAGCATTTGAATCTCCTGGATGAAAGAAGGCTTGCAGCGATATGTCATGGTCAGTGCTACTAACAGTGGATGATCCGAGCTTTTAACAAGAAAGTACGTCCGAGGTACTTCAAAGAAAGAGACTTGGTATTAAAGAAAGTATTACCAAATGCGAAAGACCCTAGGGGCAAGTTTGCTCCGAATTATGAAAGCCCTTATGTGATGAAAAAGGTATTATCAGGAGGTACATTAGTGTTGATAGAGATGGATGGCTCGGAATTAAGGGGACTGGTGAATTCAGAAGCAGTCGGATTGTATTATCCATGAAAACTAAGTTCAATAAAGATTTCAATTTTTCTTGAATAAGTTTGTGGTTAATCTTTCATTGTTTACAAGTAAAGTTAATATCCATAAATGTTTTTGAATTTGGATGGTCATTGACCAATAAACAGTTCACAAATAAAACCTTGAGTACCATGTTCCTTAGCCTCATACACTTAAACACTAGATCCTTACCAATGATTCTGAATGACTAAATTAATTGAAATCAAATGTTCTTAATAATTTAATTTTGTTTCTTTCAAAAAGAAATTTATCATTAAGAAGTTATGAAGAGTGGAAACTGAAATTTGGTGTCAAAAAAAGCAAATTCAAGGCATAAGCATGGTCCAGTTACAAAACTCAAAAGTTTGGGAGATTTCAGAGAAAGAGAAAGAAAAAAAAAAGAAAAGGAAGAAAAGAGGGAAAAAGAAAGAAGAAGCAATCACAGTCCCTTGGTGAAATTTTGTTGATTGAATGAGCGAATATTGGGAGTTGATGCGGGCATGCTAATCAGTTGCTATCAAAGAAATTCTTCAGTCCTAGGAAAAATAATCTTAAAAGTCTTTGGAAAGAGATATTTAGAAGAATTAAGCTAGCTTTTGAAACTAAGTCCAGTCTCGAAGATATCTATCTTCCTTGAAGAGATCTATCTTTTTCGAATAAGCCAAAATTAATCTTGAAGAGATCTATCCTCTTCAGATTAACCAAAACCAACCTTGAAGAGATCTATCCCATTAGGATTAACCAAATCGAATCTCGAAGAGATCTATCTTCACAGGATTAACCAAATCAAATTTTGAAGAGATTTATCCTCTTTAGATTAGTCATTAAAGTCAAAAGGAATCTCAAAGAGATCTATACTCTTCGAGTCATCAACTAACCAAAACAAAGCAAAAATCTCGAAGAGATCTATCTTTTCTGGGTCACCAAAGTGAAATAAGTTTTGAAGAGATATATTCTCTTCAGATCAACCAAAATAAGTCTCGAAGAGATCTATCCTCTTTGGATCACAAGTCAAAACAAATCTCAAAGAGATATATCTTCTTCAAATCATGCACCTAAGAGAAATCTTGAAGAGATCTATCATATTTGGATTCTCCACGACAATAAAGTTTTAATCTTCAAGAGATCTATCTTCTTCGAATTATCCAAGTTGGGTCTAGTAAAAATGGGTATCTCTTTTGTCTTTGTAGTGAAATTCTAATCGAACTTTACTATAAAGAGGGACAGCTGTAGACACCTCATCTTTGCCATTTTTTATTTTTATTTTAGTTGAATTAGGTTAATAAAAATAAATAAATAAAATAAAACTAATTTTAAAAAATGAAAATTAAAAGAAAAACAAAAAATAAAAAAGAGTTCAAGTCGTAACGAGTCTAGTTGAGTCAAGTCAAGTCATATCGAGTTAAGTCAAATCGAATCAGATCGTTTATAATCGAGTCAGATAATGATATATGATTAATTTAATAAATCATTAAGTCATTAACGAATCAGGCTTTGTTAAAATGATTTTGGCCTAGTCCAATCTAAAATAGAATTTGATCTAATTTATATTGGGCCAGAATAAATTTAAGAGTTGCTGGGCTAAATCAAATTGGATCAAATCAGGTCGTACCATGGAAAATAGAAAGCTTGAGTAGGGTTTATAGAAGCTAAGACAAATTTTTAAAGGATTAAAATTGTATCTTTCATATCTTGGTTTAATTGGAATCAAATCTATATTTAAAATGATATAAAAGATTCAATTTTGAGGTTTATAAATTAACAGGTGATGTTGATAAGGTTTTGATTATGCATTCCACAATTACATAACCCATGAACACAAGCAACCACATCCCATTGCCTGACCAAATTCTATAAATGTTGCCAAACATAATCTAACGTTTGACCCAACACCCTGCCACATAATACAACAACAATCATACATAACCCTTGACACATCCTGCTGCATAATACAACAGCAATCACGTACAGCCCTTGACTGCACGCTGTCATACCCTACAACAAGCTAGATCACATCTGCACAAGCCAACAAAATACGTCCCAACAACTAAACATAATACCGCACCACGTCTCCCCTCAATTGCTCGAAGACCCACAATCTGACTAACCAAACATAAGCTCCTGGACAGCAATTGACACAACACCTGACAAAAGCCCCATACACGTTGACAAATTTGACGTTAACATACCAATATACACCACATAGCCGTCTGGATCTTACTACCTTCCCCCTAACAAAACTGCAACACGCCACAACCAACACGCATACACTTCTACGTTCCCCCCTCAATTGCTACATGTTGTATACAAACGCATGACATACGCTCCAACTCACACGTTGTACACAAACACAAACATACAATCACAGCAGCCGATGCCCTCCATCACGCCCATGATCAGTGGAGACAACTGTCGATGCCTTCCATCATGCCCGTGATCAATGGAAACAGAAGCTAACATACCCTTAATTACATCATGATAAGTGGAAACAGAAACCAATACGCCCTCGATTACGCCCATGATAAGTGCAAACAGTAACCAATACGCCTATGACCATCCGATAATAATGTTCGATGCGTAACTCGACTCGTAGGTAAAATTTCTTATTTTTTTATTTTTATTTTATTAGTTAAATTAATTATTTTTACTAACTTATTTATTTATTTTTTAGTGCATTTTTTTATTGTTTTCACATTGTGTGATTTTTTTAGATAATCTCGATTTATAATAAAATTAGCTCAATTACATTTTTAACAAGATTGTGTTTTTTATTGGAAAATAAACGTATCTAGATCATATTTTATTATTAGGATTTAGAAAAGATATTTTTTGATAGATAGAGGATTTGAAAAAAAAAAGATTTAAATTGAATTTTTTTCCAAAAAGATTTAGTTAGTTAGGTTTTTTTATTTAATTCAGAAAAATTAGATTTCTTAGGTTTTTTTATTAAAATAATAAATTAATAAAAAATATAAATCTGGCTTGGTTTTCGAAGTAAAAATAACCTACTCACAAAAAATTTTATAAAAGAGAATTATGACCGGTTTGATCCTGAATAACGGGTATGTAGACATCCTTTATCTAAAAAAATTAGTAATAAAAATAATAAAAAATCATTTTTAGTTACATTTTTTGAATTTATGTATATTTTTAATATTTTTAGAAAAATTACAAAAATAAAGCCTATTTTTTTTTTTAAATTTTCATATGGTGACTTAGCCTTAATAGTTTAGCCTCCGAACCGGGTTTTTTTTATTCAATTTTCTAAAAATTATTTTTTTTTAGAATATCCGCAAGTTAGTAGCCTGGAAATCCTAATTTTATTTTTTAGTAGTTAAATTAGTTAGCAACTCCAATTTTTAAATTTTTTTTAGAAAAATATCTTCTTAATTTAATGTTAAGTAATTTATATTAAACGAGCTAGACTTAATATAAGTTAAATTAAGGAAATCAAAATAGGGTTTGACACTTTTACTAACCTAGAAGTTAGAAAAGCCATGGATACTGCTTCATCACTGCTGTTGCTTTTGGCTCCCACGTAACTCCAAATCTAAACCTTCATTCCATTGGACCTTTTCGTACTTCATATCTCAATTCCTTAACTTTTGAACCTGATTATCTAGCATTTTTATGGGCTGCTTCACCACTTGAAAATTCCTTACTAACACCATATACTCTATTTTAATGATTGCATTCAGGCTCTTAACAAACTTCCTTAGCATAAAAACATGGAATACATCATGGTAACCTGACAAGCTTGGAGGTAGTGCTACTTTATAGGATACATTATCGACCTTCTCCAGTACTTCAAAGGGACCGATATATCATAGGTTCAACTTTCCCTTTGAGCTAAACCTTCTAAGTCCTTTGAATGGGCTTATCTTAACATAGACATGATCACTAACTTCAAACTCCAATGGTCTTCTTTTCCAATCTACCCAAATCTTATAACGGTCATGAGCTTCCTTCATTCGTTGTCGAACAATCTTAGTTTTCTCACTTATTTGATTAATCCTGTTAGGTCTAATCATTACATACTCTTCATGATCCCAATACAGTAGCAATCTACATTTTCTCCGATATAATGCCATTTATATAGTTGCATGATAACTATTATTGTAGCTAAACTCTATCAACGGCAAATATTTATCTTAGTCATCTTCAAAATCCACACACAAACCAGTAACATATCTTCTAGAGTTTGAATCATTTGCTCGGATTGTCTATCCATTTAGGGGTGATAAGCTGTACCAAATTATAACTTTATACCCAAAACTCTATATAAACTCTACTAAAATTTGAATACAAACTGACTATCCCGATCAGAAACAATATCCCCTGGCATACCATGTATCGAGCCTGATTTTTCAATTTCTTTTATTTAAAATTTGATTTCTCATTTCCTGATTAATATTAAACCCTAACTCATTTAATATTAATCCTCGACTAAAGAAATTGAGAAATTCTGATTTTTTTATTGAAAATAATTTTTGGAGTCGCCATCCGACCAAAGTCAGAAAAGAAAAAGAAAAAGAAAAAGAAACTATAACTAATTGGATGGATTGATTACGATTTGGCTACCAATCTTTGATTTCAATTTTAAATGAAGAACTAGAGGGTTCCAAGTTTGGGAGCTAACCTATTAAACCCTTAACAGGTACCACTATTTATTTACCGAAATTAGGATTAATCTTCTAATTATAATATTTTAAAAATAAATAAATAAAATCAAAAGAGAGAAAAAAAAAAAGAGAGACCTAAGTTTCTACATATTTTATCGTCGCCCTGAAGGTGTCTACGTACCCCCTAGCCGGAATTAGATAATCGTAGTTCTTTCTGAAAACTTTAATGTGTTGGTTCTTTTTATAAAAAATGATTGGTTGAATTTACGTTTTTATTAACCATTTTATTTTTATTAAGAAAAATCCCTAGAAGCCTAATTTTTATTCCTAATTATAAAAAAAAAAACCTAATTTTTGAAAAGTCCCAAGTTAAAATTTTTATTTAAAAACAACTAAGTGATAATTTTTTTTATTTTCAAGAAAAACCCTAAAGATTTTATGAAATAAACAATTTTTATGAAATATGCAATGTTCTATATGATGAATATTTTATATAGAAAAGATGCTTAAAAAATAAAAAAAAAGAGAAATATTTCCTAACCATAGAAAAGATACTTAAACCATAGAAAAGATGTCTAAACCATAGAATAAAAGAATCTAAATTATAGAAAAGATGTTTGAATCATGGAAAAAAAAACCTAAACAATGAAAAAGATACATAAACTATAGAAAATAAGCCTAAATTATGGAAAAGATGTTTAACCATAAACAAAATGTCTAAACACAGAAAAGATGCTTAACCACAGAAAAGATACCTAAACCATTGAAAAAAATTTAAACCATAAAAAAGATGTTTAAACCATAGAAAAAAAAATGTAAATTATAAAAAAGATATTTGAATCATAGAAAAAAATGTCTAAACCATTAAAAAAAATGTTCAAACCAAAAGATGTCTAAATTATAAAAAAAAAAACCTAAACTATGGAAAAGACATCTAAACTATGGAAAACAAGCCTAAACTATGGAAAAGATGTTTTGTCGTAAAAAAGAAGTTAATTAAATTTTTTATTTTATTTTATGAACAACAAAATAATTTTTTTTTCTAGAAAACCCTAACACGCCTAATGCAATTTTTCTAAATTAATACAATATGTAAAGAACAAGATTTTGTAAAATATGAGATTTTATAAAAATATCATTTTGAAAATATGAAATCTAAAAAAAATAATAAAAAATAAATAAACTAAAACTTAACTTAACATATGTTCATTAGGCACTAATGCTATAACTAATTATTAGCAATTAAAGACATGATAAAAAAAATTAGTACAAGTCTTAAAAATAATTGCGCATTTACTAAGTGAGATAAAAATAAATAAATAAGACGAGTTATAGACAATAATTAAAAACCACTATTATGTACCTACAAGGTAAAGCATACAAAGTTGATAAAAGGGAACTGATTGGATCCCCGGTCCTATCACTCGCACAACTATAGAATTAGTCTGAGGAGTGGGTTCGAGCATGTTTTTAACAAATGTGTAATTGTTCGTTTTTTGCTCGCACCGTAGAACCCCTATTTATAAAACTCAAAAACAAATCTTTTGAATTGAATTAAATCAAATAGAATCTAAATTGATAAAGATCTAAAATAAATTTAAATCTTACAAATCTTGATTTTATTAGATTTAACGTTATTGTATCAGATTTGCTTTTTTTCGACAACAATTTAGTCAAGATTGCATCGAATTAATTTTTTTGAATTTTTTTCTTTTTTAGTTTTTTTTTCTTTTTTTTCTAACAATTTTCTTTTTTTTTTGTCTTTTTATCATTTTTCAATTTATTTATTATTTTCTAAATTACGACCTTAGAAAGAAAAATTATAACTACTATGGACAAAAATCGAGTGTCTACACCATGTAATCGTACTATCTCTCAAATATACAACTTAACCAACTTGTCCATTAAATCGCTCATCCGATAAGGTAAGAAGTGTGCACTCTTTATTAATCTATCTACAAGTACTCAAATTAAATCATAACCAACTTGAGTTCTTGGTAATGCTACTACAAAGTCCATAGTAATATGATCCCACTTCCATCTTAGTACTTCCAAAGGTTGTAATGGTCCACTTGGTCTCTAGTGTTTTGCTTTAACTTGTTTGCATGTAATGCATTATGCCACATACTGTACTACGTCTCTTTTCATTCAATTCCACCAAAACATGAGTTTTAAATCTTAATACATCTTATTTCCTCTCAAGTGCATAGTATAACCTATAATGTATGCTTCATCCAAAATTTCCTTCCTTATGTCAGGATCTTATGGTACACATATCCGTCTTCTAAACTTTATTATACCTCTTCTATCTACTTTGAAATTAGAATCATTTCCTTTGTTCAATTTCTCCTTTATCTCCATCAAATCTTTATCTTTGTCTTACCTCTATTTAATTCTCTCCAAGAAAGTAGGCTGCAATTCCAAATTCATTATTTGACTATTTGGCTCACACCAGTCAAACCCAATTCTTAACCTTTCAAATTCATACACTAATTCACGTTGGGAAGTTGAAAGTAATGCAACCTGTTCATAATTTTTTTTACTCAAAGCAATTGCCATAAGATTAGCCTTTCTAGGATGATAATTTATATTTAGATCATAATCCTTAATCAACTCTATCCATCTCCTTTGTCTTAAGTTTAATTTCTTCTAAGTAAAGAAATACTTCAAACTCTTGTAATTAGTGTATATCTCACACCATTGTTCATATAAATAATATCTCTAAATCTTTAAAGCAAACACTATGGCTGTTAATTCCAAGTCATGGGTTAGATAATTCCTTTCATGTGGCCTCAATTGTCTTGATGCATATGCAACAACTTTTCCATCCTACATTAGTACACAACTCAATCCATTTCAAGAAGCATCACTATATACACTATAAAGCTTATTTGGATCAGGTAATGTTACTACTAGTGCTGTAACCAGTCGTTTCTTCAACTCTTGAAAACTCAATTCATAATCTTCACTCCGTTCAAATTTTACATCTTTCTGAGTCAATCAAGTCAATGGCCAAGAAATTTTAGAAAAATCCTTACGAATCGTCGATAATATCTAGCCATACCTAGAAAACTCCTCATCTCTGTAACTGTGGTTGGCTACTTCCAATCCATTACTGCATTCACCTTATCAAGGTCTATAGAGATTTCTTCATAAGATATAATGTGACCTAGAAAAGAAATTATATCAAACCAAAAATCATACTTACTTAACTTAGCATACAGTTTATTTTCTCTTAACTTCTGTAACGCCAATCGTAAATGCTTTGTATACTCCTCCTTGGTTTTTGAATAGATCAAAATATCATCAATAAATACTATAACAAACTTATCCAAACATGGTTGATATATGTGATTCATCAAGTTCACAAATACAGCTAGGGCATTACCAAATGGCATCACTAAAAATTCATAATGACCATATCGAGTTCTAAATGCAGTCTTATGCACATTCTTCGGCTTAACTCATAATTGATGATATCTTAATTTCAGTCAATTCTAGAAAACACAGTTGCACCTTGCAGTTGATCGAACAAATCATCAATGTGGGATAACAGATATCTATTCTTAATGATAACCTTATTTAGTTTCTGGTAGTCTATGTACAATCTCATGGTACCTTCTTTTATCTTCACAAACAATACTGGTGCTCCCTATGGTGAAACACTTGGACAAATAGATCTCTTATCCATTAGTTCATGAAGTTGCTTCTTTAGTTCTTGAAGTTCCATAGGTGACATCTGATGTGGAGCTTTAGAAATAAGCTCAGTTCTAGGAACTAACTTTATAGTGGGGAGTCTAACTCTCAATGTGGGGCTAAACCTGGTAAATCTTCTGGAAATACATCTGAAAATTCATACACTACTGATATGTTTGCTACCTTGGGTGCCCCTTCCTTTACTTCCATGGCAAACACCCAACAAAATCTCCAATAATTCTCTCTTACCTTTGTCTCATACAATCCATCACATATCTCCATCACAGCTAATTCAATTTGTTTCCACCAGCCTTTCCTTGTAATATCATTTCTCCATCATTAAGAGTAATAGTTTTTCTTCTACATTCCACAATTGCTCTATTTTTAGTCAACCAATCTATTCCTACTATTACATCATAAACCTGTAAAGGTAATATTCTAAGACTTATAGGGTATTCCTTCTCCTGAATCTTAATTCTACCATTAGTTACCACTTCTTGGGTCGTTACCTTCTCCTTAGTAAGAGTTCTAACTCTATAAGTTGTATTAATCTTAACCATACTAATCTCTTGTTCATTTACAAATTTCTGATTTGCAAAGGAATGATATGCACTGGTATCAAATAACATAAAAGTAGGTTCTCCATTTATCAACACATTTCCCGGAATATGCTAATACTACGATTACTAACCAAACTTACATTCATAAATCTTAAAATACAAACACTTCAATTTAATTCACACTTAAATATCTTCAAATAAATAGTCTGAGTACGTACCTATCATAAGTCCTTCATTGTTTTCCTCTTCAACTCCCATAATCTCCTCAACATTGTCATGGTAGTACTCCTCTATCCAATCTGAGAAATCTTTATCTTCCTCAGCTCCCATATCCTTTAGGGCAAAAACTTGAGCAAGTGTGGTTGTGTTATTAGAAGCTTCCATCCTCTTAGTTCCTTGTCCAAATTGTAGACAATATCTAGAGAAATATCCCTTTCTACCACATTTGTTACACTTCACAAGTTTCATTCCAGTGCATGTCCACAACATATGGTTCTGATCTCCACATATAAAACATTTCCTTTGAGCTGAGCACAGTTTCTCGAAAAATGATTTGCGCCACACTTCTAACACTTAAGATTACTATCCTTATCATAAAAACTCAAACCGGGCATCGATTGTGCTGGGCTATTAGTTAGGGTTGCTAGTTTCCTTCTCTTTTACCTAAAACTGCTAATGGTACCAAAATATGATCTCTTAAATGATGGACTAGGTCAATAACTTTTATTGATCTTTTGACTCTACATTTCTTTCATCCTTACACAATTATCTTTCAATTGCCTCACCTTATCTACCATTTCATTATAAGTGGTAAAACCATAATCTAACAACTTGCAACACATTGTAGGCTCAAATCCAGTAAGGAGCAAATCCTTCTTTAATTCAATATTATCTTGATACAAATCAAGTGTATATTGTAACAGTTTATTAAATTCAGTTTCATATTGAGTTACAGTCATACCTTTCTTCAACTCAAAAAAATATTGCACCATCCTGTTTTGAACACTATGGGGAAAATACTCTTTCTTGAGTTCATCTTTAAACCTTTGTCAAGTAATATTATTCCCTAATTGTCTTGCTTTCAAGTCCTACCATACTCAAGTAGCTAACTTAAGTATGAATGTGCCATAAGATAACTTTTGGGATTTAGGAACTCTAAAAGCATCAAAACTCCGTTCAATCTGAGCTAGCCAATCGTCAACTAATGCTGACTTACCCTTTCCTCCCTTAAAATAACAGTTGGCTTTTATAAACTCAGGAAGTTTATTTACCTCTTGTGGTAACTCCATCCTTTGTTTAGCCTCTTGGGGTCTCCTGTTTCCCATATTACCACCAGTCATAAGATGCTGAATCAACATTCCTCACTGCCTCATCATTGTATGCATACTAGCAAGTATTTGTCCAATAGGTATATTCTCTTGTAAAGGCTATAGGGGTAAATCATGTCTATTTTGTTCTCTTGAGGGTGATGGTGCTCGTGGTAGAGGGTTTTGATTTCCTTCAGTTTGTCCATTACGACTCCCATTTCCAGCTTCAGCCAAAGTCACTTAATATTTTATAACTTATAACCCTGCATACATATCTATTTATAAGTTATCATATTTCTTAATTTTATCAACTTTTCAGAAATTAGTAAACTCTAATTTGTGCTTATATAAAATAGTAATAACAATATCATTTTAATTAAAGTACATAATAGATTCAACTTCTATTATTAACTTGATTCATCCTTTACATCATTGTGATAGATTACAACTTCAGGAGCAAAAAGTACAACTAGATAAACTTAGGAATACATACATAAATTTTACAACTTGATTACATCGTTACTTACATACTCAATCTTAACAACTATACAATACAAAAGATTACATCAGACTTGATTACATCAAACTCTTTTACATCATATATCTAACTTGATTCAGGAGCTACAAAATACATCAAAAGATCCAAATTACACCAGTTTCCACCAAAATTGCTACTGGATCATACCTAAAATCTAACTAAACAAAGTCAGTCACCTAACTAAAGCTAGTCTTCATCTGAATAGTTTGTGGTACTTACCTCATTAAAGGAATCATAATCCATATGACCTCCTACCAAGTGATCTTTATCTTCACCATCTGATTCATAACTTATAGGTATTATCTCTGGAGTCTTAGGAATCACAATTACTTTCTACACCTCATTATCATCCAACTCAACCACATTTCCATTTCCTACTCCAGCTATCCCAATGTTTGTTATTACCTACATAACCAAAGCATGAATGTCTACACCAGGTTCATTCTCACTTCCCATCTCTTGTTCCTCTTCAAGATCTTCTTTTGGATCTTCTTCCTCGGGGTCTTCTTCCTCAAGTTCCTCCTCAACATTAGCTTCACTCTCATGATCATTACTCTAGGCATCTGAGTGGGCTACCTCTTGGGATTCTATAGGAGGTGGGTTTTCTAGTGGTGGTTCTTATATATCAAGTTCTATATTTGGTTTAGGAGTAGAGTCTAAAGGTATCTCTATACCTACCTCAGTGGGTTTTGGAAACCAAGGAAACCAATCAATGATCCCTAATGAGTATTGTTTAGGAATGTATGGAATGTCAGTAGGGATATGAGTGATATTAGCAAGGTATGGTCTCCCCTCCTCTAACCTAGCAGGAAAATATCTTAAGGGCATCATCAAGGATATAATCCCCTCTCTCTCTAACCATCGCTACTCAAAAGCTGCTATAGTAATATTCCTATCATGTTGAGGCCCTAAACTCAACTCCATCGATTCCCATTGATCCTTCCAGCTATAACACATCTCATCATGAAATTTATCAATAATCTCATCGACTATCTTAAATATATCCCAATTAGCTAACTCTAGAAGTAACCATTGTAACTTAACCCTATAGTCGATAGAGGACTCCTCTACATTCCAATCGAACTATATCTAACTCAGTATTAACTCTCCCCTTTGACTGTATAATTACAACTAGAATCAATTAACATTCACTACACTAAACATTACACTTAATTCTGTTTGAACATGCTTAATATAGTCTTTTATCGCTGATAACTCTGATTTTAAACATATTTCACATGGTGATTTTATAGTATTTCCCTTACATTTTTTATTTTCTTTAAAGAAATTGATACTTAATTGAGTAAAATTTTGATTTCAAGGTTTGAACGCATTCTTGGATCGAAAACGAAGAAAAGGAATCAAGTTTTACTCAATTTGGAGTTCAAATAAAGAAGTTATGAAGTTTTGAAGTTACACAGTCTAGGACATGACCATGTCCCCAGGCTGTGTTCATGTAGGGAAATTGGCCAGGGGCAGAAAGTTACACGACCTGGGGACACGGTCATGTCCCAGGTCGTGTCTGGTAAAGAAAACGAAAACCTTATAATACAGTATAAAAAGACATATTAGGTTTTCACAAGAGAGAGGAGACATTAGAGAAGAGAAGAGACTTGAGGAGAAGGAGAAGAAAAAGGCAAGAGCAACACCGATTTCAAGATCGGAGAGATTTTTCATCAATCAAAGGGGTTTTTCATGTTTTATTTTATGTTTTTGATGGAACTCGTTTTTAGTTTCATTATGATAGTTTAGAATTCGTGTATTTAGGATTATGGAACCTAGGGTTTCATGTGACTCTTGGGTTAATTTATAATTCTCAATAAAGTTTCTATCTTTGCTTGATTCAATTATGTCGTTTAATTATTAATTGATATTTCTAGGATATCAATATGTGATATTATGCATGTTGATTGAGAAATTACATGTATAATTAGATCTTTACATAATTGGAGAGAATTACATGTATACTTAGAGATAAGATACATGTTTCTTCTGGAAAGTTAATTATTTGTGTGGGAATTAATTATACATTAATGCAATTCTAAATTATATTACTAAGTGAAGAGATTCCGGTAAATAATTTAGGATTAGGGTTAATATGCTTGAAAAATGTATTAACTTTAATTGTGAATCCCTCCGGTTAAGAATAATAGAAGTTGAATTGAATATATTTTAAGCGGTCACATGTTAAACATTAGGAGAAATAATTCCTAAATACGTTATTGCATACTTGAAGTCGTTCTTAGTTTTATTGATTTCTAATTTGCTTAATCAAGTCCCATAATTAGTTTAGTTTGTTAATTTCAATATTTTTTATTTATTCAACTCATCATAATTTTCCGGTTAGATAATAAAGCTAAGGTTAATATTAATACTCGAAGTCTCTGAGGGATCGACTCAGACTCACACCTGCTATATTAAAACTGATAGGTGCACTTGCCTGATATCAATCGTCTACTTAATACTACTTACTCTCAATCTTCCTATGATATTTATTTGTTTTAAATTATGATGCTTCAAAGCGAGTTCACTAAAACTATGTTCTAATACTAACTTGGGACTATTGCAATTCTACGGCTTCAGGGCACCCCAAAGTTGTAAAGTCGTAATAGTCCCATTATGTAAACCAACCTATGATAGTAACTAACCTTACAATCCTTACCGTAAATTAAATTTACACAAGGCATCTACAACTTCTTGCTTTGAAGTAAACGGTTTAATTAAGATTAAAACTAAAATTTACATAAAAGGATAGAACTATCATATATATATATATATATAATTACATTCATATTATCGTAGAATTCTCAAGAGATTCTACATATTACAATAGTCCGCTAAATTATATGTCATACATCAGTTCATATACCTAAAGTACTATTAAGACATTAGAAAGACTTGATCATATAGGCAATTGATTCTTACTCCCCATGGCTTCAAAAGAAAACTGACCTTAGGATAGTTGTAACGCAGCAAATTAATCAAAAGTCAAAACCTATAAAAGAATCTATATGGCTATAAGCAACTACAGCTCAGTAATTTAAATTAGAGACTTATGAATGTATACAAGCACAATTAGGGTTATTAAGCAATTATTTACGTGAAATGCAACAAATAAGTGTCATCACACAACGTAGTCTGATCCGTTGTGAAATCAAAATAATTTCAACCGCTCCAATCCAAGTTGAGGAGTTTTCGTTAATGCAACAGCTCATAATTAAACCCAGATTTGTGTAATGGAGACACTGCTCCCCTCAATGCCCTCCTTCGAATTAATGCCCTCATCCTCACCACGACTTCCTCTTCTATCACTTAGTTTTGCTAAGGATGAAGAAAAGACCCTTATGCTTTCCATTGCTATCTTTTTTAAAGGTGTCGGTATTTAGTTAGACAATCCTAATGATCTCTTAAAGGGTTGTAATGCATATCAAATTGGGGTATTTAGGCCAGTTATGGTTAGGTATGGTTTAGGGTAATCAAACGATTTTACACAAGTCCATACACATCAATCGCCAAATACAACATAGGATTCAACACAAAATTGGATACTCAAGCACATGCGTACATAACTACTTACAAACATAATCAATACAATCTTAAGTCTTTGAGTACCTCTAAAATAGTACTCCAAAATGTGACGAAGTATTAAACCTAACTTACTTGAAATCCTCGGTTGTTCACTTAACCAATCATAAGTCGACTCGTCTCCGTGTGTCATATAATATAAATACACTCTTTAGTATTTATATCTTGATGATATATGTATATTCTAGGTTATGATTTAACTCAATTCTTCCTATATACATATTATTTACTATTGATTCATTTTAAGTTAATTTTGGGTTCAGTTTCTGAATTAGATTCCAGTTCAGGTTCTAAATCGGTTCCAACTATGAGTATATCCTAAGTATACATTCCAAATCTTAATGTGAAATTAATTACATTAAGCTCGAGTACTCTAAATATCACTTTTGGTCCTAAATTAGTATTTTAGCCAACTTGGTATACTCTAATCCTCATTAGTATACTAAATTTAGTCTTGATGTGAGGAAATTTTACATTTTTTTTATAATTACATAAAATTAAGTTTTGTAGTAGATTTAATACGTACTAATATTATTATTATATTATCTAATTTAACCTAATATTTTATATTTACCATAATTCCAACTTCGCATATTCTTATAATTACATATATGTACTACATAATTCCTACAATAACTACATTTCATACTCTAAGTGCTATGATTATGTTACCACATCAAAGATTAACATCCCTAAATATCTAATTACACATTAAATTAGTAATTAGTAATTTAATTACTTAATTAGTCCAAATTACTCATTTTATTAATCAATTTAGGGCTTAAAAACTACTTAAAAATTTTGAAAATTAATTTTAAAATAATAGCTTCATAGTACTATTTTATATCACTTAGGCAGTCTATAGAAAAAATTTGAGCTCAAAACTATACTTCTAAGCCTATTTATTTCTAATTTGATACATGTTCAGTTTTGCATGGTTTCTTAAATATCCTATATTTACAGATATAATAAACCCTTATCAATATTTTTTCCTAAATCTACATATAATAAAACATCGAAATAATAAAATTCATAATTTTAATAATTTATACAAAATCAGTTGAAAATTTAGACTCACTTATCTCTTGGGCTTCTAGCCACCAACAGTACTTTAAGGTGTATCGGCTGGTCCAAGCGGATGGTTTGGAGTGTAGTGGTGGTAGTGGTTCAGTTCTAGGTAGTAGTAGTTTGTGGGTTTAGCCTAATTGCTCTTACTATATAAAATTTTTTCAATTTTTTATAAAACCCTAATTTTCTCTCAATTTTGATGCTCTCCAATTTTCTAATGTTGCAAACTAACCAAATGGACTTCTGTAAAAATTTGGCTATTTATAGGGCTCTTGGGATTTTTTGTTACATTAATTAGACTAGACATTTGCTTTATCTTTTCCAATTTGCCTTTTCAAGTGTATGAATTTAATTAGTCAAATGTTTTTTTCTTTCTTCCCCTAGCTGCCACGACTCAAATCTTGATAATTCCCACTTCTTTGATTTTTTTTATTTTATTTTTCATTTTTTTATAATTTTATTTAATTATTTAGCAATATTCATATATTTTATGTAATTTCGCGTATTTTTACCTACGCGTAAATACATATGGAGTATAAGTAGATACTCCTAAATATTATTTATGTTATTTTAGTATACATATAATTTATCTCTAGCGATTTGTTAGTTATCGAAATTCAATTTATGCATTTTTGATAAATAACAAATAATATACTTAAAATTTGATATTATAATATTCTATAATTTTATTACTTATTTTCTTAAATTTAAAATTACGGAATTACTTTCACTAATATTTCTAGCTTTGTTTTATAATTTAGACTCAATCATATTCATTAGCCAATTGCCTTAAACTTTATGTACTAAGTTTGATCCGATAATTATAGGGCTCACATTTTAAGACTTACATAGCATTAGTACTTGATTTAAATTATAACTTGATGAGTACTATATGGTTAATTACCGTCAAAGATGAATATGAATTCGATTGCTAATTAGGATCCATATGTAGATGGCTAAATCTGACTCATTAGATTCAAGTCCAATAACAAAATGGATTTGTTTCTTTGGGCTAAGGTGACAGGGCTCGAAAAGTCAAGCCTATAAGAACTCGAGATAATTAAGGGAGATTTAGTATAGTGGGCTTAGACTATGGCTCATTAGATCGACCTATTCGATCCAACTTTTCTTGGTTTAGCTTACATTAAAAAAATAATAAAACCCTTTATTTAGGCCTAAACTCATGAAAAGAACCTAGTTGAGAATCATTTATAAAAGACTTCATTCCTAGTTATTGATCAGCAACATGATCCAACAAATCGAATCTACCTATCATCTCCTATAAATAAGCCTTTTATTTCCTCATTTGGACAGGAGACAAATTCCCACTAACGCCGTTACTCTGTTGGAATCTTGTCTT
This sequence comes from Lumnitzera racemosa, assembly GCA_024138005.1. Lineage (NCBI taxonomy): Eukaryota > Viridiplantae > Streptophyta > Magnoliopsida > Myrtales > Combretaceae > Lumnitzera > Lumnitzera racemosa. The sequence continues at coordinate 82,116,049 of JAMXBC010000008.1, read as the reverse complement.
AAAGATCAAACACTCGAACATCCTAAGAACAATTCCTCGTTCTTCATCCATTGTGGAGATTGATGCCATTGCGCTCCTCCACTTGTCACCTAACATGTTAGAGCCTATTAAGACTGCCTACTCCTCCTCCCTATCATACTTCACTTGATCATCTCATATGTGTAAGTTAAGTCATTTCGTAAGTTATGTATAGCGCAATTAATCATGCAGCATGCACATGACCTTTTTCACTTTGAATCCACCCATACATTTCTTAGTGACTCTACTGGGGAGGAAAGATTTGACATTTATGTCATGGTACCTCTTCGAAGAAGGCTTGCTGATCCTACAAATAGTAACAATCAAGAACAAGATGGTACTATTGTTACCAACAATCAAAATCCACCTTCAATGGGAAGTACAAATCGAGGCGATGGTATTCAAGAGATTATTCCCGATAATGCGTAACCAGCGCCAGAGCTGCAATAAACCAATCAAAGTCTGAATGAGCTCAAAGTAATGTTTACCCAGTGTGTACCTGTGTTAGTTGCTTTCACTGTTGCACAGTAAAGGACAACTACTATAAGTCTCTCCAATGTGATGCAATAATATGTCACATAAGCTTCTCAACCACTTAATCCCTTAATTGCTGGTAAGCAAGATGCTCCTTAACCTAAGGAGCAGCCTCCTACAGTGGAACCTACACCTACACAACATACCTTGCTTGAACTAATAAATCAGATAATTAAGATAGGAGGCTCGTCATCTTCACATATCACTCCACATATTATAGTTGTTGAGTCTGTACACCCTCCCTCTATGAATTCGACTTTGGCGAATTATGTTCTTATGAACTTCACCAACCTTACTCTTACGATACCAGTAAGGATAGAAGCTTCTACTCAAAAGGCTTTATTTATGACTAAAGAGGATTTGGATGTGTACATGAGAGAAATACAAGCAAAATCCATTTATGTATTACTATCAAGCCATATCCAAAGGACTATGTGAATCCGAAGTTTATGTTGTTTAATGGGAAGAAGAGGAGCGCTAAGGAACACTAATTGAAATTTATTAAGACTTTAGAAGTCTATAGCTTAGATGATGATCTAAAGTTGAAGGAATTCTCAAAATTCCTTACGAAAAAAGCTTATACTTGGTATGTTAATATTCCGTTAGGATCAGTCGATTCATGGGGTAGAATGTGCAGGATGTTTCTGGAAAAATTCTTCTTTACTGAAAAAAGGGTAACTTTCACTGACATGGGATGAATTTGTCAAAGGTCTAAGGAAGATCTTATGGACTATATCAAGTGCTTCAGAGAACACTCTTTAGATATACAAGACATATGTGATAAAAGGGAGTTCGTTAAGATTTGTGATCAAGGAATGTTTCTTGAGTATGTAGTCTATCTTGGAAATCTTTCATTGGTTTCCTTTGTAGCATTAGTAGAAAATGCATAAAGGACCAACAACTTGGTGGCACAACAAAGAAATGAACTTACAAGATTTAACAGCTCATACCTTCTATGAATTTAACTTAAGAGGAAAATCCTAAAGGAGTAAAAAAATCTAGAAGTGAGAAGCTTATAGATACTAAATCATCTTTGGTATACCCATGCTTAATGAGAAAAGTGCACACGCTACTTGACCAATGGCTACTAAATGGAAATATCAAACTTCCTAGAGTTAAATACTTGCCAATGGATGAGGAAAAAAATGACCCCAAGTTTCACAACTTTCATAGAAATGTAGGCTACCCTACAAAAGATTGTTGGATACTAAAGAAAATATTTAATGAATGTTTCTAAAATGAAGAATTGATCATTGAAAATAGTGATGTTTGGAATAATCTACTTTAAGCTCACAACACTCGATGTGGTATTGTGAATGTTATCACTCACAACCCCATAAAGAGGGAAAGTATGGATGTACAGCTAATTGAGGCATACGAAATTAAGCATAGAGGATATGAGGCCAAGATAAGTAGATATGGCAGTGCCATCTTCGCATTGTTAAAAACTGCTAATGTTTGGAATTTCTTTGATCTCATTAGCTTTGACGAGGATGCTTGGTTTGAGGTAAGGACCATGCTCATGAGGATTGTGCAAGGTCAATACAAGCAACATACTATAGGAAATCTTATAGAACAAATGGTTTTGATGAATGAAAATGCAATTATGTTTACTAAAGTTGACATGTGTACAAGGAATCCTAATCATAATCGCCCTTTATATGTGGAAAGCATATTCAATGGCTATCCTATTAAGACGACTTTCATCAATAATAGTTCTTCACTTAATGTTATGCTAATGTTTACTTTTAGGGCTGCAAGGATAGACATATAACACTTAGTAAAACAACTTATCCTATTGAATAACTTCTATGAATCTTCTATGAAGACGATAGGGTGCATTAAAGTAGACTTCAATGTTGAACTAATCTACAGCTCCAAATGGTTCCACGTGATTAATGCACCTACATCATACCATCTCCTTATGGAAAGGACAAGGCTGCATGATCATAATATAATACCATCAACATGGCATCAATGCATGAAGGGTCATTGGGATGAGGGGGATGTCTCTATTCCTGCAACAAAAGACCCATTTATGTACGATGAACTACACCTTGTAGAAGCAGCTTTCTTCAATGGACATGAAAAGGCAACATCGCAAAATGTAAAAGAGCCTCCTTACTCATCACTACCGATAGTGGAAGAAGCTCATGTTCGAGTATCTAATAAGAAAAGAATGTGTAGTTGTCATGGAGGTATAAAGAAATGTAAGTAAACAAATAATATTATGGAAACTGAATGTGCTTCATAGAAAAAGGTATGAAAACTACTAACAATAGAGGATAACCTTATTGGTTTTCTCTCTTCTCTTTTCTTATAACATACAAGTGAAGTGATAGTCAGTTCTTATCAATGAAAAAAGCTTCTTTCTTTATCACAAATATTATCTTATGAAATACAATTTTGTTTGTTTGTATCTCCTTATTGCTGTTGTCACTGCTAAGTAAGAGACTTATCTCCTAAGCGCGTAAAGCTAATCCCATAGAACGATTTACATCTCATTATGGAGCATTTGGACCCTGTTGATTATTTAAAAGAAAAATCGATAGCGAACATGACATCTAGTATACACATTGTTGCTGCTTAGTAAAGAACTTTGACTCCCAAGCGCATGATGATGAACTTAACTTGTTTGTGTGGACTGGTAAGAGCATTGCCTCCCAGGCGCAAACAAGCTGTACCAATCTTGCATATTTATTTTGTTGTCTAAGTGATTCAAATGTTTCTTGCCATTAAGTAGTGGAAACAATCTCGGTGATGAGCAAACCAAAATAATGACACTTCAACCTAAGTAATACAAGAGTAAGCCGTATTACACAATAAAGTAATAGGGAATACTACCTTAAATAATGAAGAAGAATTATTGATCCCAAGCAGTCAGTGTTACTATCGCTGCATATGTACGATTGAATACTTCTTGAAAAGGATTTTCTATATGTATTATCATTAGCAAGCAAAAAGTCTTGCCTCGATACAAAATGATGTGTGAGATCCCTTAGATCACTGAGTTTAAGCAATCTCACAACTATGGCTATCCTACAAGAAGCCCCTTAGATCAAAGAGTCTAAGTAGTCTCGAAGTTATGTTAATAAATATTTTGAAGTTCATGACATTTAACACCAACGTGACTAGGTAGAGCCTTTGCTCCCTACTACATAATGTCATTTTTATGATAACGTTGCTTAGTTGAGGCACTACACCTAAGGGCGTGAAGCTTTTAAGCACAAAATATGCTCCGACTAAAAAGAATGTCTTTTCTAGCAACTCATCTAATGGGGGAATATTTATTTACAGTTATGTCGAAAAGGTGTATGATTCAACTACGCGCATTCAACTCACATTTCAAGTGCCATACCTAACTTATGATGCTAAGACTTATGTTATGTTTAGGCCTCACATCACGCTTAGAACTTGCATTGCACTTAAGCCTTGCATCGCGTTCAGATTCAATATTGTGTTCAAGCCTCATGTCATATCATGATCAAGACTAGTGACGTGTTCAAGACTTATTTCATATTGATTCTCCGTATTAAATCACAATTCGAGCTTACAAGAACATGGAGTTAAAATTGTATGATCAAGAAATTTACAATGGAGAGCTTAAGATAGCATGAATTACTATAAGTGGTCAACTATGAGTGTACGTAATTGCTCCTATAGAAGTAATATGTTGCCATAAAGTTGAATTAATGTGATCGATTGAAGTTATCATTGCTTATCAAGATTAAGGCACTATAGTACAATACTGGATTTCTAATGATGTCGTAGAGGAATGAAGAATGCTAAGACGTATTGACCTGCCCCATCGCTATGCATTAACAATTGGAGAAGAAAAATTATATATGGATATGATATTTGAGGAGGCTATTCTTGTGTAATTATTGTCTCTCGTGTCACTTGCTTCATATAACAATCTTTGTGTGTAATGCTCAATTTGCATGCGCATATGATGTTCTTTTTATAAGTAACACTTAACGCATACATGTATGTGAAACTTGTGACACACATACTTTCTATGCTTAATGCATGTGTATATGTGATGCTTAGTATGTGTGCACATGTTTGGAAAGCTCGCTATGCTTGATGCATGCATACTTGGATGCTCAATGTGTATACGTGTGCTCATATTGCTCAATGTGCTGAATTTGTATGCAATACTCTCTTATGTAATATAAAGGACATCATTATGTATGCAATACTCTCTTATGTAATATAAAGGACATCATTATTACAGCCTTAAGACAACTCCTTTACTAAGACCATACCACCTTCATGTATAAAATTTAGCACCTTGACATGGTATAGCAATTACTTCACATAATGTTATCAAACGGTTTTGCATCACAATACTCAATTTAAAAGTTAAAAAAACTTGACTTCAACATAATGCCTACAATGATGAAGTGAGCATTACATTTGTTTATCATGGTTCAAGCAACTATTGGTTTTGAAAAGTGGTAGTAGCAATGAAATTTTGCTCCTATCACTTAGGAGGAGAATGAAACGATTACCTACAAAAACACGAGGAAATAAGGCACGCCATCCATGAGAAGGAATAACATGCAAAATTAACATGTATGCTCGTAAGGTATCTTGTCAGGGTAAAATGGAAATTAGCAGCATGTATATGGAATCAACCGATCAAGCGCACAAATACCAAGGGAAGCAAAATTATGCTTAACCAAGGCATGATCATGATATTATACTACGAGAGAAAGCCCGAGACATAATATTTTCCATTTCCAACTGGGTATTTTCGATGATGGAGTGTATGCCGTAGAGAGATTAAATCGATCCATTCTCGATATTATGTGGGCAAGATGTGTGAATTATTCACCGCTTTGTTTGGAAAGAACACATCTTCATTGGTTTAAAATGTATATATATATATATATATATACATAAATAAAAGGACAACAAATTCTCGAGAGAAAATTGCACTCAATGCAAAATCCTTCAACCATATTGTATCCTATAATGCAATCCTATGATCCCATGGTGAAATAAAAGGGATAAGGATTAAAATGCAATAGGTTGCCAAAGTCTAAGATGTCATGCGAATAACAAGGCTTAAAATTGTCCAGCTGAGTGAGAGTGCAGCTATTAACATGCATGAATTCATTTTTTATTTTTTTTTAAAGCTCATTCATTTTCTTTTTTTTTTTTTTCTTTTTTTCCCATCAACCCTTAGTCGGCAAATTTACCTTAGGAAACTACATAGACAAGGAGACATAAATACACATATGGACTTACAATAAAACATACACAATTTTTCTCTTGACCTTGAGAAATGCGCCTATCACCCTGTACAATTTTTATTTATTTATTTATTTATTTTTACTTCTTATACTCTACCCTCGATCGGTCCACCCTACCCCTTCTAAACAAGCGTAGTTTCCCTCGTCTCAAACCTCGAAACCTCAAGCCCCTACTTCTCTCTCTCTGTCTCTCTCCCTTGCCTATTGCAAAGGGGTCCATTGAGCAAGGACTATTGAGGGCCTGCCCAACCAGACCTTGAAAAGATCAGAGATCTAGCTGTCGGTTATGAGTTAAAATTATAATTCATCGGTGCTGACAACTAAGGGTTGCATATTGATGTTTAGCCTATGACGAAAGAAACGTGAGTTAGGTTACGAGTCACAAACATGGAAAAAGCCCAGTAGCAATCCTAGCTTAAGAGTTCAATAGCACAGATCTAAGACATGGAAGGTGTCATCTATTCTTTCAATGACAGCAGTAACATCTACTGAGGACAGTAGTCACGGTATTCCAAAGCAATAAAACGTCTACAACACTATAGCAAATTCATAAGAAACTTGGAGCCAAGCAATTCAACAACTTGCCAATCCGAGCTTTGGATTACATAAGCCAAGCAACTCAAACGCCAAGTTCGAAATAGAGCAAAGCCGAGCATCCCCTTGGAGGAAGTTCGACAAAGAACCGAGCAACTTCACTTCATTAGGAACTGAGCATACAACACGCATGAGCTTCAATTTGGAGAATATGTAAAGAATGACTAGAAGTTGTGGTAAAAAAAGAAAAAAAAAAAATTGGATGAATGAAAATAAATAAAGTAACGACAGAGGAAGTGTTGTTGAGCACTGTAATGTGTAAGAATGAAAAGACGAAGGGAGGAAGGAGAATTGAATACCGAGTGATAGATATGAACGAAAGAAAGACAGATGTTGAAGGATTTATAAATGAGAAGTGCTATGAGAAAAAAAAAAAAAATATGAAAGGGAAGAAGGAAGATTGTTTGGGCGAATAAAGGAAAAAATTCAGAATGTTAAATGTGTTTAGATAGTTGAATGTGTGTGGGATAGATAAAAAAAAAAAAAAAAGAATTGAAGTATTAATGGAGTGCAAATGCGAGGAAGTGTCTGAGAAGGAAGAACCAGAATCAAACAATAATAATAATATAAGAAAGAGGAACAAATGAAATGATGAATGAAGGTTTGAGAGTGTCTGTCTTAGCTATATATGTTGTCTATGTTTTCTCAAAATGAAATGAATGTGTAATGATGGAGGTGGCTATTGGAATATATAGTGGGAGCTGCTAAGGTGTGTGGAAGGGTGATGCTGCATTTTGTAGTAAAAAATAATAGAAAATATTCCTAGATGTACTTTGCACAAGTAAATTGTGACACCTGTTTTTTGTACAACTTAAGATATACCTTGGCTGTGCATTGAGTTCACCAAAATTTGACACCTCATCACGAACATTGTGTGCATAAAATTTGCACATTTGTAGTACTTATCTATGTGCATAAAAATTACACAATTACAATACTTATCCATAAACAAATGGCTTATGTATATAAAACAAAAAGAAGAAAGAAAATAAGGGATAGAGGACGATTGGTATATGGATTGCCAGTTGGAAGAATCATGGGCTAGCACAAGAAAATATTTTGATAACTGTAGAATTTAGTTGCAAAGAGAAGGGAATCAGAAAGCTATGTCATGTACACACAATTTTATGAAAGAAATGAGTTGATTTAAGCAACGTAGTCATTGAAGAGATCACCTTTAGCATATATTCATTTTCTTGGGGGCATTTCAATTTTCAACATTGGGAAATGGATTCATCGTTTTTCTTGAAAGGCTTAAACCTCTCAATCTAAAACTGAGCTATTTACTATTTATGGTGCCAAGTGACTACCAAGCAATGGAAAGCCAAAATGTTGTTACAAGCATACCATATCATCTTTCTATTAGAAAGTCTAAGGTGATGCGCACGAGTAGGTTATAGTACATGTTTGCACAATGAAACATTCATATACAATGATCATGCAATGTTGGTAATCAATTTTTCCTTTATACACTATCGAGAAGATGAAATGACATAAGAAACAATGTTTCAACATAGAATGATTATTCTTCAAATAAAAGAAGGAATGTTAGACTATGATTGGAAAGTGGTTCAACAAGCTACTTGTCAAGCCAATCAATGCAATGGGAATCAATCCCATAAGAACAACAACTTATACAAGCTATGTTGTGAAAGTTCAAGAATGTTGAGCAAGAATTATTAGTATGAGAACAACATGACTACAAGTTGAAGTAATACTAACTCATAACTAAATTGTTTACTATCATAGTGTGATGTTACCACCAAAGAAAGATTAGAGCTTTAGTTTAGCCCTCATCAGATATCGCTTTAAAAGACAGCATATCTTTTTTATCAACTAACATGATATGTGCAATCAATTGGCCTTATGACTCAATAATGCTAGATATCTATCTTGTGAATCATTCAGGGAAATTATAGCATTACTTTGATTGTCCTTGAAAAGCTACTTGGGGAGGATGTCATCTTAGCAAATTTAAAGTAATATACAAGAAAATGGTGCCATGAGCTTATGCGGTTATACATTTCTACACAGTAAGCTTGGAACATTGATAGTTGACCTTTATATTTTAGATTACCTAGAAAGACGAATTGATGCGTAGTGTCAACCTAATGAGATCACTAATGCAAACTTAGCAAATAAATTCAACTCTACAAAATTAATAACCCATGAAGATCAACTTGAAGAAACGAATTAGCTTAGAAATGGACAACTCAAAGCAAATTTATTTCAGTATTTCCAAAGTGTAACATACAATTAAGAGATGCGGAAAATTCATACACTAAGCTATTTCTTGAATAAAATTGGCGACAGCACAGTTGTTCAATAGTGTGCATGTGCCAGAGATAATTGAAAGACTAATTTGATGCCTAAACCCCTTCAACATCGTTCGAAGTGCTTTGGTCAAGGGGCAAAATGTAGATGGCTAAATCTATCTCATGGGATTCGAGCCCAATAACAAAATGGATTTGATTCTTTAGGCTAAGGTGATAGAGTCCAAAAAGTTAAGCCTATAAGAGCTTGAGATTATCAAGGGAAATTTGGCATAGTGGGCTTAGAGTATGGCCCGTTGGATCAGTCCGCCCAATCCTACTTTTCTTAGTTTAGCTCACACTAAAAAAATAATAAAACTCTTTATTTGGGCCTAAACTCATGAAAAGAGCCTAATTGAGACTCATTTATAAAAGGCTTCAATCCTAACTATTGATTAGCATTATGATCCAATGAACTGAATCCACATATCATCTCCTATAAATACCCCATTCATTTCCTCATTGGACAGAAGACAAATTCTCACTAACGTTGTTACTCTACTAGAATCTTATCTCAAAGATCAAACACTTAAACATCCTAAAAAAAATACCCCGTTCTTCATTCATTATGAAGTTTGATACCATTGTGTTTCTCCACCTGTCACTTAACATGTTAGAGTCTATTACAACTGCCTACTCCTCCGCCCTATCTTACCTCAATTAATCATCCCATAAGTGTAAGTCAAGTAATTTCCTTACTCACATGTAGCGCAATCAATCAAACAGTATACACATGACCTCTTTCGCTTTGAATCCACCCATACACCATACAACATAAGTTTAACTAAAGAAGGAAGATGAATCTAATTATCTTTTGTATTATTAATAATCTACCTAATTATTGGACTCTACATCTTTCTTTTCCAATGATTCCCTTAAATTTATTTAAAGAAAAGCTATCAAACCATGTATCACAGTCTTCCGATTTGAAAATATGCAAGGTAAAATAGTAAATTTAACCCAATCTCTTTTTTTCTCTCTCATATTATGGTAAATGAGTGGTTGCCTAAATAAAAACAGTTCCCTTTCTAAAACAAAGCTTATGGACTTTTGTATTCTTTGTAAAGAAGAACATCATTTCCAATGTAATTCTATTCTCTCCTAATTGTTCTTAACACAAAATTGTAAGTGATCTCCCTTTATGTTTCCCTTTTCTATAGTAAGAGTAGTACCTTTTCTCTTATATTTTTAAGGTTTTTTTTTTTTTTTTTGGTCATGGCAAGGTCATTAATATATGCTTTAATCAAAGTTTCTTTTTGGTACTTATCATGAATGATGAAAAACCATCACACTTAATCAAAGTTTCTCCCTTCAATTGAATCATGAGTTTGGCTTGAATTCTTCTTTCCTTTTTGAATTGATAAGTTAATTTTATGTTGCTATGCTATTTTTCGTTTTGTTTGATTTTTCTTTTTGTTTTTTAAATGAAAAACAAATTCCTCCTAGTTCACTAAAAAATCTAAGGTGTTATTAGTGTTCTCTTATTTTCTTTTTTTAAGTAAAATTCCTTTAAAACATTTATGTTGGTGCTTTTTTTTGGGGGGGGGGGGGGGGGGGGGGGGAGGGGGGAGGCGGGTGCACAAAGACATGGTGTGGTTTAATTATGTGTTGTTTGCATTTTATTATTTTTTAGTATGATCTTTTTTTATAGAATTTCTCTAATAACACTAATTTTTTGGTACATGATGCAAATTTTCTTTAAGCCAATGACATTGTATGGTTTAATTAGTCTTTGCATTTTATTATTTATTTATTATTTTTGCAGAATTTTTCTAATAATACTTATGTTTTGGTATAGGATGAAGATGGCATAGATCAATATCACTTTTAAAATAAGATTATTTTATCAATGACACTAAGGAGAAGATGTAAACCTTGCAATTTTTGCGTTCTAGAGTTAAGGATGGAACCAAATATTAGTAAATATTCCCTAAACTTAACAAGAATAAGAAATTAAAATTGATAAAATTTTAACTTGAATCCTTAAAACAAATTAAGAAACCCCAAAACATAGTTTGAAAACTTCAAATAAGTAGAAAGCCCTAATTGAAATCCTAATATGCAAGAAATCTAAAATTGACCCAAAAACCCTAAATAAACATATAAAACCCTGATTTAGTGTCAAAGACCCTAATTCAATTATAAAACCTCAATTATATAGTTAAACTATTCACTAATTGCTAACAATTTTTCCAATCGCTATAAAGCACTAATTTACCTTCTGAATTGTAATTGAATCACAGTAATTGTTTCCAAACCCTAAGAACCCTAAATTAATTAGATAAATGGTCTAATGGGATTAATTAACTTCCTTAATCTCTTAAATACATTCTCGCATCATCATTAGCTAGAGGATAAATTTCATTAGTGATAAAAGACAAAGAAATTAGTTATTCCGAGACATGATTAAGTGATGAATCTACTTTTGGGAGACAAATCATTGCCATATTTGGTAAAAAAAATTAAGAAAATAGGTCCCCACTTAATCATGTAGTAGGTAATTATTTGATGAAAAGATAGTGTTCCCTCCCCTCTAAAATCATTCCCAACTGGTCATTAATATCCCCTAAACCTTCACTCCCATTTCCTTCTTCTTCATCTAAGAACTCTCAAAAAATTTCTTCAATAGACTTAATTAAAACACACAAAAAATAAAAAAGGAAGAAAGGTAACTGCTAGCCACCCTTGTATACCATATTGTTTGATGCTCCAACTAATCACCACCACCATACAACCATTCACCCTTACTTACTCACATCCCCTTCTGGCTTTTGTATTGTTAACAATGCCAACCCTTCCTTAGAGCCTCTAAACCTTAGATTCAAGAGGAAAAAGGGAAAACTTCCACACTCTACTTTAAGGTTAGTGTATTCAACTTGAGTTTTATTTTATTATTAGTTTATAATCATGGTACCTAAAGATTAAGGACTAAAAAGAACGTCAAAATGCATATACATGCCAAATAGGTCCTCATAATACATTTTAAGAACATTTACATACAATATATATATATATATATATATAAAGTGAACATTACATAATGTTTCAACGTTAAACTAAGATAATAGCTCAATAAAATGATGAGAAACTATCACAAAACCCTACTATATCCAAGATGCGAAACATATAGGTGCATTTCTCAATCATAATTTCACTCTTACATGTTTATTTTAGTATGACTTAGCTTAGAACACATTGTAATGATGATTTAAGCATGTTACAACAAGTAAAGTAAGAAGGTAAGTTGAAATCCCCTAAAAACCACTAGAACTGCTCCTAATAGATGATGAATATGGCCGTAACTTGTGGTTTAGTATGTTAATTACATGATTACTTAGTGTTAATTTGGATTTAAGGCTTAGTCTTTTAACTTAAGTGGCTAAAGATGTCTTAAGATGCATAATATGGCTTAAATGACATTTGGGCTCATAGAGATTGATTTGTAGCCCTAAAATTAATTGTGACTAGATTTGGAATATATAGTAAAATGGGTCATTTAATGGATCTAATGAGTTATTTAGCCTTAAATGACATTTAGGCTCATAGAGATTAATTTGTAGCCCAAAAATTAATTGTGACTAGATTTGGAATATATAGTAAAATGGGCCATTTATTGGATCCAATGAGTTATTTAGCCTATTAGAATAAATTGGGATCAAGTTAGGGCCATAGGATGCAATTTAGACTTAAACCAAGCTAACAAGGCTAAAAAACAAGCATTAAGCCCACTTAGAATTGTGAGACAAGAACTATACATATTTATTTAAGTATTATATGAGATGCCCACAAAGCCCAACAAGTATTCTAGGAAGCCCATGATAGGCCTTGATTGGAATTAAAGCTTGTAACTAATTAAGAAGGCTTCCTTATGCATTTAATTCATAAAATTTAGACACGATCCTAGACTATAACTAGATTACTTGAAATAATGACATTAAAATAATGTAATAAAGACCCAATATGAATAAGATAGGCCCATTATCTTAAAATAGACTTACACAACGAGAAGGCCTAAAACCCTTAAGGAAGGACTTAAAGAGACTAAGCAAATAAGTAAGGAGCCTATAAACTAAGACCCAAGTAAAACTTATATACTTTAAGCGCAATAACAAAATAAAAGCCCAATTAATAATAATAAATAACTATAAATAAGCCTTACATACTTAAACTTGCAATTAAACTAAAAAATCAACTAAGTTAAGAAGATTAAATATTGAATTTGAATCTAACCCCTAGCTAACCTTATGGTTGTAGGTCATAACTACTAAAATGGAAACTACCCCCTAACACCAACACCACCAACCAACCCCCCACCCCCAAAAAAAAATGCAAAATTATGTCAAAAACCATATAAAATTGACTATAAGAATGCAAGGAACATATTTAAAATGAAAAAGTTATCCACAATTGAAAATTTAATCAAAACTAGGGATTTATAATGGGTTTAGGTAACTAGGGAGACTCTTAGGTTTTTGAAGAAGCCATATTCCAATTACTTACATAGATTTTATTATTATATTTCAAATAACTTAATTTCTAAGTCAAGAACCTCGAAGACCAAGACAAGTAAACAAGTATACCTAGGAAAGGGAGTTTTAATGATATATGATTTGCTTGTACTTGCTATTTTTGTATTGTTTTGTTATTTGCTAGTGGTTGTCTAATTAAATGATTGCTTGAACTGTATACTATCATCCATATGATTACCTCATTAAAATGGTATATTTAAATATTTGGCTAAAATAATCAAATATACCTACCACATGTTTGTGATCCATTAGATATAAATTCAGATGTCTATAGCTTTACTAAGTTCTTTGAAAAAAAATTGAGAAATGCATTTTTTATTGTTTTATAATCAAGAAATATTTTATTAGACTTGGCGAATGCCTGTACAAGCTGCCGATGACATTTTATTTGTTAAACAAAGCTAGTAGACCTCCTCCAATTGATTTATGGTAAGTAGCTTAATTCAGGACTTACGTAGTTTAGCCGTTGGGCATTGTATTAATTTGTTGATAATGAGGCCATTAGCCATTTATATCGATTGTTGTTAGTGTATGGCCTTAATTAGGATCTACTTGATTTGATTGCCATTATTTTAATAATATTTTATTGTATTAATCGACCAATTTAAAGATTTATCAACAATCTCATAATAACTATAAATCAATGGCTTATGAATTGATCCAAATTTTAATTAATAACCTTAAATTAAATTTATTTTACATTTCTTGCATCCATGATGAATTTAAAAATTTTTTGTGCTCTATAATTCTTTTTTAGTGTTTATAATAGAGAACGAGGATTTATACGTAATCCATCTCATTAGGAAACTAGTGTCAATACCATTAAGTTACAAGGGTCTTGTTTATTGTTCTATAGTAGTAAAAATTAAAAAAAAAATGTTTTCCTTTTTGCACAATTTATAAGTAGAGATGAGCCAATAACCTTATTGTACAGAATACCCACTTGGGCCCTAGCCAACCAAGTAGGTTTCAAGTAAGTAATCAAGATCATAAGTAAAGTTTCGAGTATTAATTTTTTGGAACCTATACCTATTAGGTAAGAAACAGGTATGAGGTTAATGTACTACATACCTAATTTGAAATCTATATTGTGAAGTATATAGGGAACAGTTTCCAAAGTACCTTATGGTTACCCTATAATAATAATTAAATAAAATTAATAAATAAAGAAGAGTACCATTTCATTTATATGGGCTTAAAAAAATAACAAAATGAAATCCATGAGAAATCATAGACTAAACCCGATATCCTTATGTTAGTCTTTTTCTCCTTAGTTTTTTCTTTATTTCATTTTCTTTTCGCTCTATCTTTCTCATTTATTAAGTCCAACTCTACTAAGATTGAAAAAAAAAAAAGAATCTGCATGAAGCCCCTAACAAGGCATGTTATTAATTTATTTCTTTTGATGCAATAATTTCTTTGTATTAAGTTTGAAAAATATCTCATAATAAATTTATATAACGTCCTTCAAGTCAAGATTAGTATTTATAACTTTTTCTCTTGTCTTATATTAGTGTTTATATTAGGTTTAAAAAAAATTTAGTCAATAGGTTAGGATTTAGTAATTCAGATGCATGGAGGATCATTATAGATCTTGATTATGAATTGAGATATTGTAATTTTTAATTTATGAATATTTTTATTGACAAAATAAGTCATCCCTTAAATGGTTCAATTTACAATTATTTATTTAGTATTTAAAGTCGAGACAAATATTTCACTAAAACGGATATGCTTGCGTAATAATGATCGGTGAAGAAAATGATCAAAAAAGAAAAATAATGAAAGAAATTGAAAGGAAAGAAAATAAATAGAAACTAAGCTATATTGAAATTTATATTTAAAAAAATTTACAAATTCTACATGATATAGTACCATATGGTAAGGATCGGGTAATAAAGTTTGTGAACATATACTTATAAGGTAAAGTATGAGTAGAGCCTCATACCTTACTTATCTCCCCCTCGCCCACCAACACCCCCACCGTACCCCCAACCCACGCCCCCTCCCCTCCCCCCCCCCAAAAAAAAAAAAACATTAACTCATGTACCCCTAGTTATAAGTGATTTTAATCACTATGAAAATGTCTTCTTCTTCTTCTTTTTTTTTTTTCCTAAAGCAAGAATAATTTACAATGCATCGAGAAATTGTTTACAAATTTCAAGTTTCTAAAAATAAAGACATCACTCATAATATCCCATTAATTAACTATTCTTTATTATGATTTATAAATGAAAAATAGGTAAATTATATTGACCACCCCTATAAACTTTGTAAATGATATGGACATCTCACTTTTTCAAAATACTACACTTACCCCCTACTTTTTTCTTATTAAGTGGCTAACATGGCATAAATGATTATGTGTCATTGTTACGTCATCATCTTATTAGTATTATTAAATCTAAAATTATTAATAATTTTATTTAAATATTATATGTATTAAATAACTAAAATTAATAAAAAAATTGAAATGAATTCAAAAAAATATAAAATAGGAAAAAAATATGTTGAAATATTTCTTTGAAAATAGATCCACTTTACATATATATAATATGATCTATATAATAATTAAATAAATTAAATAAAAATTTAGAAAATTTCAAGAAAAATAAAAATGATGTAAAATAATAAAAAAAATTCTGACCATTTATTTAATAAAATTATTAATATATTTTTTGTAACATTAAATCAAATTTTACCTTACACGTAATTAGTTATTAGATTATTGATCACAATATTACTTTAATCACGTATGATTTTTGTTTATATGTTGCATAAAAAAGTCTATAATTTTATCTCAACTGCTTTATATGGAGATCCATAACCGGTACCAAAAGTTAATTGCTATTGTGTAATATTAGCTTCTTGTCTGTCTCACAATGGACGACTAATTTTGAGTCATTTACCATACAAATTTACAATTAAAATTTCATAATTAGGCTTTCTTGGTTTATGAATCTATACTTGCCACATCACGTATATATTATTATGTATTCTCTATATTGTTCAGATATTTTACATTATTCAAAATAGATTTATTTTTAGAAGAAAATTTTGAGTATATTTTTTCTTCTTCTTACATTTTTTTGAATTTATTTTAATTTATTTTACTATTTTAGATATTTAATATTTATATTATTTAAATAAAATTATTAATAATTTCATATTTAATAATGCTAATAAGGCGATGACAGGACATTGACATATCATCACCTATGCCATGTCAACAACCTAATAAGCAAAAGTAGAGGCGTAAGTGCAATATTTTGAAAAAGTGGAGTGTCTATATTATTTGTAAAGTTTATAGAGGTAGTTAATATAATTTACCCATGAAAAAATGAATGCATTTAAAAAGTTTAAAATGGAGCGAGTTCCATAAAAATGATAAATTGCATTAAGGAATTATTTAAAAGTCTCAAAAATGAATTAGTCATTATCATTATGGTTTATAAATGATAAAATTACTCTAATATGCTTAAAATATAGATAATAGAGATAATCATGACAATAAGGATTTGCTTTTGATTTAAATTTTGAATTATTTATAGGATTTCAGATATATTATTTATGAACATTAAGAAATTATTTAAACAATTTAAGTTCTAAAAAATGAATGATTGATAATATCTCATTTATTAACTATTTGTTCCCATGATCTATAAGTAGTAAATGACTTTACATTTAAATAAACAAAATGAAAAGGTTTTACCAAGGGTATAAGATGCATTAAGAAATTACTAAAGCAATTTAATGTCTTTAATGTAAATGTCCCATTATCATGTCTTATAAATGGAAAGTTTATTCTAATATACTTAAAATATATACAATCAGCATTTATATCATAAAGAATTTACCTTTAATTTAAATTTTGAATTATTTATGAGAATGAGAACTTATTATTAACGACAAATGCAATAACAAAATAAGCAGATATAATTTATATGAAAAAGTAAGAGTTTATAAACTATATTTTTATAATTACATATAATATTTGATGTTATAATATCTTGAATTACTATATCTTCGCTATTAGTTGTGGTAATTATGCATGCATTTGGATATTTGATTGATACATATGGCTATGCTTGTGCTTAAGATAGTTGTAACATGGTATGTTAAAAATGTAAATTACTATAAAGATTATAAATCCTCTTTGATTGCACAACCTAATCTCCTGAAATTTAGTCTATTATCTAAAGTGACCAATATACTTAATCCCCTTGCGTGCCACCACTCAAAAAGAGTTGGCTAAAATAATACAAAGAAAAGTAAAGATTGTTATGTTAAAAAAGAATGTACCAATTTACTAGAATTAATCTCCAATTGTGTGTGAAATAAGTGACATATAATTTGACGATATTATTAAAGGAATCTATTAATTGAAAGTTAATTTTTAAAGATATGATACTAATACTAACCTTTATACTTTAATATTATAGGGGATAAAGCCAGTATAAGTATCTGAACTTTTATTTTTTTCATTTTAGTACCTAAACTTTAAACTTATTTATTTTAGTACTTTAACCTTTTAAATGAAATAAATTGGCATCTTTATTATAACGACCGTTATTATAAAATGGTAAAATAATAATATAAGTTCATTAACTTTTATTTTATTTTCATTACAATGCTCAAACTTTATTTTTTATTTTATTTTGATACATTAACCTTTTAAAGTGAAACAAATAAGTATACTTTATAACAGTTGTTATAACAAAGATTCGATATCTCATTTAAAAAGTTAGGGTACTAAAATGAATAAGTTTAAAGCCTAGATACTAAAATGAAAAAATATAAAAGTTTTGGAACCTCTAGTGGCTTTATCGCAATATTATAGATTACTAATAAGTTATGTCTTAAAAAGAGGATATATTTTAACAATTAAGGGATAAAATGAAATGAAATATGCTAAATGAAATTATTGTATTGTTTTTTCTTTCAAATTATTATTATTGGTATATGCATTGCAGATGCATAGTTTGCTAGCCTATGAATTAGGAGAAAACTAGATGATAAAAACTCACTAGAATAAATAAAGATAACATTCTCCATCATTTATGAATTAAGAGAAATCCATCTCTCTAAATTCACACATACAAAGAGGTATAACAATACTCAAATTCATTAGTATAATTTTTACATAAAAGACTTATTTATAGGTTTTAAAAAAAAACCCTAACTATTTGTGAAAGTAAACTACTTAAAAAGAAACATAACTTACCTAGAAAATACATAATAGTTGAAGCTAATAAATAGAAAAAGATCCCTAATAACTTTAACAGAAAATGAATACCATTAAAAGGAAATAACATTAAAACAATGAAAAATAATAAAATAAATATAATATTTTTAGAAATAAACAAAAGATGAAAGATGCCAATGAAAGCCAATGAGATTAGCTAAAGGTTATCTTTATTGATCCAGTTGTTAAACTTAGTCAACCTAGAGATGATTGATTACCCTTAAGTCAATCGCTTGTAACTTACCTCCTTAAGTTATATCTAGTGAACTTCTTGGTCCCCAATGTGAGTATCATAAGCTCATTCACTTTACATTTTTTTTTAGTCAGCTATTAGTTATCAATTTTCGGTACTTTTCTCAATAATGTATCGATTAAATGTCTTAAATGAAGTATAATTTCAAAAACTCAAGGCAGAAATTAAAATGAAAAAGAAAAAGAAAAAAATAAACAACTTGTTGAAAATGCGAAAAATAAGAAAAAGAATCGTCACTACCCCTTCTCAATTTTATATAGTTGCAAAGAAGAAGAAAAAGAAAGAAAAGAAGATGAGGAAACATAAGCAACAACGACAAAAGAAGATTGGGCGACTAAATTAATAGTATTATATCAAGGGATAAAAAGATAGAGACATAAACCTATATTTCAACTTAATCAAAACACCTGAGTCTCTTAACACCTCATCACCTTTCTCTTTAATACAATCAAAACTTAAGTAATCGTAGCCACTTTCCAAAATCATGGCCTTAATCCCTTTTCCCATATAGTTTTCCAAATAGATCTTATAAGACCTCAAACCAAAACTCGATGCAACCTCAAACTTTAGGAGTATCTTGATTGGCTTAGCATTAACACTAGTGTATTAATTACAACCCAGGTTTTAAGAGGTTGAAGCCTTTTCTATTGCTTGTTAAAGGTGTTAAGACACTAGACATGCAATTAGGATGTAAATTAAGTCTATGGTTAAAGAATTGTAACAAGTTTATTTCATTGAATGTAATAAGATGTAATGAAATCTACACTCATTATCAATAGAACTAATAAGTAATGGGTTATTATTGTATTTACATGAACTAAAATGTACAATATTGAATAAACAAAGTATAAAATTAAGATTATAAAGTTAGGCATATCTTTTCAAATATAAAAGCACCAAACATTAGCTATTAACCTTGACTTCAAAACATAGCTATTAGTTACCAATAAACAAACACCAACCACTACCATGAATTAATTGAACCAACTATCATAATTGGCATTAAGTTCATGAACAACTATGGATGAGCTACACATTAGAGACAACGTACCAATGAGCTAGTAACTTTAGACTCTATGATTATTATCCATTTTGAGCAGAATTATAAGCCATGCATCTGACATAACTTAGATGGACAAATGACCCAACATAAACAATCATGGCTTAAACAAATTAATGACTGCAATGAAGCAGCAAAGGAACAACTCGGTGGTGGATACTATACTTTGATGGTAACAAATAAATACTAGGATAATAATAGGTATTGAATCCCAATGGTGGTAATTAGTACGGAGATCAATTATACCGATGTCTATGTTGGAATTTGTATTTGAGGCCCATGGAGGGGCATAAATATTAAAGGTAGTTGAGAAAGAGTATAAAGGAATAGAGGATGAATAACCATTCGTAGGGTCTTGGTCATGCATAATTATTGAATATTTGGTGTAATTCTCCTACTAGCTGGATTAATATTCATTCAAGTAAATAAAGTAAATGACATTGTTTAATAAATAAAAGCAAAATTGAATAATTGTTGATGGGAATTAAGGATGTACCAAGCCTAATACAAGAGCAGAAGCTCAAAGATTAGCCAATTTGGTTGAGAGGATATTGTTTAACTCCATGATGAAGAAAGACTAAGCTAATTTCAATGAATTAATAAGCATGATGAAGAATATATTCAAGTCTTTAAAGAGAGGGTATAGAGAAATGGAGAATGGGATGCTAGTTCAATCCCCAAAACCCTATGTCATTAAACTTCCATTTAAAATTTCACCACAAATTTAGAAACTATATGTCAAAATCTCGATTCTACTGTTATTTTAAATGTGCACGATATAATCGTACAACATCACTAAAACTATAAACTTAGAGAATTGTACATTAAAATTCATAATTCTACAAAATTTCTTTACCTAAATGATTTTACATATGTTTTAATTAACAAAAATGTTATAAAATCATAAACTTGTAAAATTGCATATTTAACTCATGATTTTGATAATTATGTGTGAGATCATGCCGTTATTGTGACCTTTTAGGAAACCTATTCCACCATTTACCACTTTTGAAGACTTTATAATTCTAATGCACTTCAATGATTGAGAGTATGATAAGCATACGTATTATACATGGAAGATGGCATTCCATATTTATGTAGGAGCTATTATATTTTGTTTCTTCTTAAATTTGCAATTCTTTATTCGATCCAAGTGGATTACACTCGTAAGATTCGAAACAAATATTTTCAAAGGCTAAGGTGATAATAAAAATTAGAACTCATGCATTCACTAACTAAGCTTTTGACTCAAATTCTTCTGTTCATGCATTGCCATTAAATCTAGCTTGCATGCTTTTGACTATGTTTTGTTCCACTCATGTTCAATTCGAGATTCTGATTCTTTTGGTAGCATTGCCATTAGCAAGATTATGATAAGTCAAGATTATGGTCCAAATATCTATAGAACATTTGATTTTAATTGCTACAAGCTTCTACTTCAAAGTCTACTTTTGATTATAGTTTCTTATTAAAAACAACTTTTGCTATGGCTTATTCATTCTACTTTGTATAATATTAGATAAAATTTTAGTTTCCTTTGTAATTGCAAAAATTAGTCTTAATAAGGTCTATATATATTGACTAATGTTTAGTTAAGTCTTAACCTTTTGAAGGTCCAATTCATTCTTATAGCTTCTAAAGATTGTATAATTAAGCCCTAAATTTTCTGGGTAAGGTCAAATTTGGCCTAAAACTTTTTAAAAGCTTGTAATTCATTCTACTTCATTAGTGATTAGTAGATTACCCCCTTTTAAGTTAATTCATCAAAGGCATAATCATAAAGGAAAGAAGACGTAGCTTCTATTGTTGCTATCATGCTGTTATTTTGTGTTGTTGTCAAGATTTTGTTTTCATGTGTATATCGTGTTTAAATATGTGCTTATGTGTATGTATCAGTGTTGTTACTATATGTAATAAGGTCACATGGAGACTTAATCTGGTGCTGTTGTGGATAGGTTTGTGCAGTTATGTATCAGTTGTGTATGGGGAGAAATTAAGGGCAATTAGGTGGTAACCACCACTCTTTGTAATAAAATCAATAAAAGAGACCAGCATATTTTCTCAATATTTTTCTAACTTTATGTGATCCTCATGTTCTCTCTAACGAGCTTGAGCTTCACAAAAATCATAGGCAAATAGGGAATAAAACCTAAACAAACCCGATCTTAGATGGAAATCGTCCGAATCAATCTAAAAATAGGTGATGGCATTTAGAGTAATAAACAACTTTAAATAAATTTTATGGATTGAGTTCTTCTAAGTTATCTCCCTTCATATTAATTAGTTTCACGCATACTTATCATTCTCTTGCAAGATTGTGGTATAAATTTGCTACTAAAGATTCATGCATCATACCGTATCCTCTTTATCAACCAAATTAATTGTAAGAAACTTTGACATATCAATTCCTATATTTTAATCAAGACCCAATTTATCTCTTAAGTTGATGTATTATATCTAATCCCAAGATTCATCATATCCTTTTAATTTCTTTTATAAAATCATAAAAAAAAAATAGAAAATATTCTTATGACTTTTTTTTTACCAAGTATGTTACAACTTAGGGGAAAAGGGATTGGAACATTAGTCCATCCTAATGGAAGTGATGCCACTGAACTATAATAGCCTTAGCCTTTTTATGATTATTAAGCTCAATTATTATTACAGTAAGATCAAATCTCAATCACTTTTTTTTATGCTTTCATAATTTATTTTATTCTAACAAAATTATTATTTTCTCTTATAGAGGCAAGGCTTACACTTCCATCAATTTTTTTATTAAGATTTCAAATTATTGTTATTCATTTTTTAAATTCTATAAGTATAAACTACTAATAAAATTTTCCACTTCATTTTTATATGCAAGTCTTTAGTATAGTTTCACCACTGAAGTGATGAAGAAGGAGATTAATAACTTAGCGACAATGTATTATCATTTATATGATGATGCTTTATGCTATGTACCAAATTCCTTAATTAATGCCCATTTCATTAGTTTAGAGGGAAATGACAATTTCTTTGATCTTAATTGTGAATAATATAGTTTTATTACTTTAATTAAAACATTTGTAATATTACTGTTGTTATTTTCTTTCTTCATCTATTCATCACAGATTTTTAATGTATCATTATTGTTACTTTCTTTCTTATTTAATTTTTCATAGATTCTGAGACTATTTATGCATTATTTAATCCTATATCACTTAATTTAATTTTTGTACATGCAATATAGTTACATGGCTACTAATATTAGTAGTAATAGTTAAAGGCAAAGATCAAAGCCCATGACTAGTGGTAATAGTTAACCATTACAGAAAATGTCAATACAAAATGTCGAATATAATTTCCATTTCTAAGAATAGAAAGTTGTTCTCCATATTTTTTACTAGTATTTTTAGTAGATATTAATTAGTATAGCTGACTGCAAATGTTGATATCTTTTATTTCCATCATCATTTTCAACCTCTTTACACTATTAGATAATAAATAATAGTAAAATCTCCATTATAGTATATATAAAAAAAGATTATTATAAATGTTGATAAAAATCTAAAGAACATGTTTCATGAAGCAAACTTACCCTTAGTTATCAAGTCTTTTACTTCATGCCAAACTATATCTACTATAGAAAAGACTTTATAGATGGTTAAATCCAGGCTTTAAGCCTATTAATTAATTAAGTTTAGCTCTTTGGCTTAATGTAATGGGGTCTAAGGAGTCAGGCTCATGTATACTTGGAATGATCAAGAAAACTTTTATATGATGATTTTGAAATAAGGTTCACTAGATTGATTTGTCTAATACCAACCTGTTTCAATTTGGCTTACGCATCAAATAAAGCCTTTATTGGGCTTAAACTTATAAAGAGAATCCAATTAAAAGCCATGAAGGGAAGTGATCAATCTTGTATGTTAATCATCATTACGATCCAATTAAGATAAATAGTCATCTCTTATTAATACCCCTTTTCCTCCCTATAATTGAGAATTTTGGCACAAATATCGTTACTCTACTAGATTTTGACCTTAAAGGCTTAAACATTCAAATATTTGAACAATACAACCCTATTCTTCATCAATTGTGGAGTTTAATGCTATTGAACTCATTTACTTATCACCATATGTATTAAAGCTTCATTGAGATACTCTTCTTCTCTACACTTATCTCCTAATCATCCCATGTATATAACTTAAGTCATTTTCTTGTTCACCCATAGCACGATTGTCATGGAGTATGCATATGACCTTTACATCCACTACCTCATACCTATAAACTCTTAATACTTTTTTTTTTTGTTTTGTTTTTGCAATTATATATTCTCATATGTAATTATCACTAATTAGTAAAGAATTTGATTCATGCTTTCAAGTCTATAGGGAAGTACATTTAAATAGCTAGAAAAATCTATTTTCTTTTTAAATAAGTAAAATTCAAAAAATAATGATTTTAACTACAAAAAACTATAAAAAGTTTCTCTATTTTCATCTAGTAATAGTTGTAAAGGATAAATAATAAGAGCGCATTGAATATTTATGTAGTATATACTTGAAGTAGAAAGGAAATTATATAATACATTATTATTGCAACTAAAACTAAACGTCGAATCAAGAGTATTAAACCTATCTTACAAATAAGTGTATCATTTATTGGTTAATTATTCAAGTTTTAAGTGTTTCATGGTTTTCTATGTGAATTTTGACCTTGCTTAACCTTGCAACTTTGAGATTGTTTCCTATTTCTTAAATTTTACTTAACATCTTGTGTTAATATCTATATTTCTTTTTTAATATGTTGTGATTTTATAATTCAATATATATATATATATATATATATGGCTCCGTTTGGTTCATTTGTTTTCCGTCTTATTGGTATTTTATTGTTATCTACTCGAATATTTATATTTGGCAAGAATAAGATACCAAAAAGATGGAAATATATTTTTTAAAAAATATCAATTAAAATAATAATTTCTAATGCATAAAATATATTTTTTCAAAACTTCTCTCTTAAAAGTATGTGAATTTTCATTTCTCAATTCTAACACTCTAATCACTATTTTCATCGTAATTATAAAACAAAAACAAATAACATAAAAATAAGACAGTTTTTCAAGCACTAAATTTTAAACATATATAGATCAGATACAGATTATATATAGATAAGATATTAATAAAAAAAAAAAGACAACCTAAACAAACCATATATATATAATATGAAATTATAAAAGTGAGCAAAGCTAATGGAGATGGAGTAATAATGTTTAAATAGAAGTTTAACTGAGCATAATATTTAGTAATATTAATGTTGATGTAATGGAATCGAAAATATACCTAAAGAATAGGTTGTGAATCCTACATTCTCAAAAAAATAATATAGTAAGGCTCAATGAAAGGAAGGTAAAAGGGAAAAGGAAAAAAATTAGAAAAAAAAAATCTTAAAATACTACTCTTGGGAAAATAATCCCAAGAGTACAACACTAGGCAAAATCTAATAATAAAATAGCTTGTAGATTGAAGTTAAAATCCCCTTTCTAAGAGGCAATTTTGTCAAGACCTATAACAATGCCAAAGCCCCCTCTTCTTCCTCCTTGTCATTTCAAACCCTTCCTCTGACTAAAAAAACCCTAACACGTATTCCCTCTCTAGAAGATTCGTTTTTGCTTAATTTTTTGTTGAATTGAGACTAGATTTGAGTTCCTAACATGGTTACAAACACTCCCTTTCATCAATTTCTGAAAAAAAAAAAAAAAATCCAGGCATTGTGGTTCTTTCCTCTCTTTAGACACATCAAACAAATTTTTTTTTTCTTACTTGTACATATAGATAATGCTAAGAATTAAGTTTATATGTATATATGTTATGCTAATTGTTGTTTTCATAAATTTCTTCCCTTAAAATATGTTTGCCAAGAATTTTGTGAATGCATGTGTAATACACGTTATGATTACTAGTCCATGAATTAGTATGTATACCGTGAAATTATGTAGTTATAAACTAATTTTTATGTTAGATGTTATACTCTCATCAAAAAGTTGGATTGGTCGATATTATATAATAAAGCTGAGCCAAAGGAAAATTGCCATCTTAGTAGATTAGCATGTATTATGTAATGACATTAGATTATTGTACATGTATATGTTGGTATATTTCAATTGAGCTAGTCTACTTCATAGTGATTTTTATCAGGTTGTTGTGATGAATAAGGTGGGAATGAACAACATAAGAGTAGTTTGCTATATTAAAAAAAAAATACTGTAGTAGGAGAGGATAGGGTATGCTATGATAAGTGCCCAACAATAGTAGTTAAGATTCCAATAGGTATAACTTATGAACAGTTGGTAGGTTTGATTTGTAATCGTCTTCAAGTTAATTTGATGACCTACTAGGTTTAGTTGATCCACAACTGTCCTCTTGTAGGATATACTAAGGATTTGTTTAGTGTCATGCCTGTGAATAATGACTATGAAGACAATGTTAATGGGATCCTCTTAAGGAGGTGATGGAGTTAATAGGTCAATAGAGATATATGTTGAAATTCATGAAATTAACCACTCTATAGTAGCTAAGTACAATTTGTGAGGACATGAAGACAATGTTAGGTTTCAAGTTAAAACCCAAATGTATGAATCTTAACTGATTCCACCTATTGCAGAACCAAGCAGCAATTGTATACCTCATCAAGCTAACATCTTGATCACCACTGAATCCAATAGGAATACATATGTAGAGAATGAATTAGCTTGTGAGGATATAGACGAAGATTCTGATGATACCAATCTTGATTATGGTGTTAGTGTAAGTGAAGCTTAATTTTAGATTATAGAAGATCCTCATGGGCTGAGTAGGAGGGATGATTGGAGACATGGGTTTACTACATATATGGATATGATTGGAAGCTCATAACCTGTACCGTTCTATATGGCTAGTGTAGGCAATGGGTTTGTACCATCTAAAGAAAGTATGAATGATGGTAAGTGAAGCTTCAACAATGAATTTAAGGTGGGCATGAGGTTTCAAAGAAAGATCACTTGATCTAAGTTATAAAGATGCACCATGTCTTGAACCACCATAATTTTATTGTCGTAGAGTTATAAAAGAATCGCTAATCTATTAAATGTGTTGGTTGTGACAAAGATTGTAGGTGGAGGCTTTGAGTATGGCAAGAAAAACACACTACATGTTTCCAAATCATTAGTTTTAAGGGTCCATATACGTATTTAAACCCTACTACTGCTCAAGATCAGCTTCAGTTAGACTCAACCACCTTATCATGCTATATTATCAAGGAAGTATAGGAATAATTGAGTAGGCAAAACATATCTAGGTAACCATTTACAAGTGGTATAGATGTACAGTACATTTAAAGATAGTCAAGGAAGCTAAACTTAAGGCCATTGAATAAGTTTATGAAAAGTAGGATGAGTCCAATCTATTAGCTGCTATGCAAGAGTCCAATCTCGATACGATGGTTGACTGGAAGACCCCAATACAATAGTCAGGGACAAGGATGTAGACAGGGTAGAGGGCGAGGACATCAACGGGCTAAGTTAAGCTTTAGAGATAATCCTTTACCTCAACACCACTTACTCTTAGCATCTCCTCTTGTAGCTCTTAAGTTCCAATTTCATATACCCTTTATTAGATAAAGCTCCAATGGTCAGATCCGTACTCTTGTTGCTCCATTAAGGAGGCTAATTAGAGATCGTGATGAAGACATGGATGAGAGGGTCACATAGGTTTAAGCCTATTCTGATTTCTATGTATGTGATGTACTCTTACACATATACTAAGGATGGCATACAAATCACACAATTAGGTACAGACTAGATGGTGTAGCCTACCCTAATATAGATACTCCACGATCGCATGCCTATATACACTAACGATGTAGATAACCTTAGATTATCACTACTTGTAGCTATTTGAAAGTTTTGATTATAATTGATGTACATTTTGAAAACATTTCATATATACTTGACTAGAGTAATGAAACTTTCGTATTGCTTAATTAGGATTTTCTAACCTTTCATCTATCATTTACTCTGTTGTAGTTGCCAATGATGTTAAAGTTTATGAAATATAGAAATTGTATGGTTTTTTTACTTTACAGTTGCTCATAAGTTTGAATAATAGTACTGTTTTACTTATACAGTTTTAAGGTGTTTGAATCTCGTTGTAAGGAGCTAGTTGTGATTGTAAAGTTTAATTAGAGTATTGTTTTGCCATTGGAATTAAGGTGTTTGCTTAATTTGTGTAAAATTGGGTTTGGGGGTATGGGGGTGGGGAGGAGGTGAGGGGAGCGCTAATATAATCATTTCTTTAAGAAGTGATTTTATGCTTATGTTACAATTGCTTTTTCAAAAGATAATTTTTAACTAGTTGCTTATAACGACCTTTTGAAACAACAATTTTAAGCGTTGTACTCTTGGCATTATTTTCCTAAGAGCACTATTTTAATGAACTTTTTTTTTTGTATTTTTTTCCTTTTCCCATGAAAATAGACACTAAATAAAAGATAAAATACCTTCTTCTATAACTTGTTTTGTGATATGTGTAACCAATCTTCAAAATATAATAGGTAAATTATGTTAAAATCTCTAAAAAGTATTGAAAATAACAAACACACTTTTAATAAAGAAAAAAAATAATAGACCTATACTCATTGAAGTTGTTGGTGATATTAAAATAATATATTAGAAGGTAATTTAAAAGGTAAGTTTAATACCATGGAGAGAACTGAGTCAAGTTTTAGAGATGTTTTAAAAAGATTTAATTTTGGTAGGTTTCAAACTGGGATTGATGAAACGACTTTAGCGTTACTTGATTTTCTTATGCTTGAAACCGTGCTTAGGAGAAGGCCATTTGCTTTATGAGTCCACTTACGCTTGATTTAAAGGCCTTAAGGCTTATATTATAAAGGGCTTAGTATACTTATAAATCTTTTGAAGACATGGACTTAGCTTATTCTAAGCCCAATCTTAGACCTTCGATGCTTCAGACTGGAAGCTAAAATCAACAAAATAAGTGGCTCGTTCTTTATGTTTGTGTCACTGACTATGTCGATAAGCTTTAGAAAAAATATTGAAACTCAGCGAGAAGCAGTCCACAAGAAAATGAGAACATCCAATTCATCAAGACAAACATCTACTTCATTAAGAACAAATAAAAAACGAATCAACATGCCGGCGGCTCCAAACTTCTCCATGTCAGTCATTATACATACCACATGTGAATGTGAATGTGAATGTATGCCTCTGGTAACCCACAGCACATATATTAATTAATTGGTACGCTAATGTATCAAGCTCCAGAACTCTAATAGAACGGTCGTTAGAGTATTTAATCATTTCAATATTTTTCAGGGTATTTTTGTAACTCATCATTATAGTTTTTTTTTTTCCTCAAAATGTGCAAAAACGTCGGATAGATTGTGTGAAATATATATTATATACATAGTTGTTAAAATCATAATTTTACACGTGTAATTCTACGAGTTTCCAATTTTAAAAAACTTTTTCAAATTAACTCATATACAAACTCTTTTTTTTTCATAAGAACTTATGATTTTAACTGATTTTATATATTAAATTCGACAAAAATTTATATTTTTAACTGAGTTTACTGAATCTATATATATTAGGTGAATGGACAAAAAATAAGAAAAAAAATATAACGAAACTTCTATAATCTAATTGATTATTAATGCATTAAATCATTTTTCTTATCCTATTCTAAATTTTTTCTTTTTTTTTCTCTCTCCTAATCTCCTATTTGATATTCATATTCCTCGTATAGATTCCAACTCTAATAAAAAAGTTTATATAAGAAAACTATATATTTAAATTTATACTATTAACAACTTAAAATTAGTCGAAATGTTTGTTTTTTTTTTTCAATTTATTTATTTTTTTGGGACAAAATAATGAAAATAAAAAGATTAGTTTTGACCTTACTTATCCTTATTTCATGAATATTTAATTATAGATTAATTTTTTTTATGAAAAAAGAACCTAATTTCTTTATTGTGTATTTCAAGTTTTTTATAACTATTATAAATAAATTTATAGTTTTTTGAAAATGATTTTACATAAATCGTAAAAATTTATATTTCTATATTTCAATTCTACAAATTTGCTAGTGATTATAAATAAAATCGTGAGTCATCTTTTTTTTTTTTCTTCTAATAATATATCACATATCCTGAAAAGAGAAAAATTCAAACTTGTTCGATCCTTATATTCATACAAACTAAGCAACAATGCCACAATGCATTGGCATATATCTTTCGTTGACGTTCAATTTCATTTCTTGACGTATGAACTCAAAATTCCTATTCATTAATAAATACGAGCAAGCGATTGTACTTTGGACATGAATTTAGAACCATTGCGGCTTAAGGGAAAAATAAAACGGATTTCACCAACTCTAAGTTTTTTATTTTATTTAATTTATAAATTAATAATTGAAACTATTAAAATTCTTAAATAACCTTATAATATCATCATATCTTTTTCTTTTATTTTAATATCAACTTTTAATTAAGTGTGGTGGTACAAGGATAAACAGGAGGAAATTGAATAGGAAAGGTCAATTGAGTGATGATTTCCAAATGAAACCGGTTGCGCGTATCAGCCACATGGTGAGACCCAGACGGTCCCAACTTAAAAATAAAAAAAAGAAGAAGGAAAGTATCGATGCGTTATCTTCTTGCCAAAAAGGTGCTTAGAAAAAGAATAATAAAATATAATAAGGAATAAAACAAAAAAAGAGACGAATGTAACCGTCCCGTCCGGCCTTGGTCTTCCAATGTAAAAAGAAAACCCTATTAAAATACAATTAGAACCCAAGAAGTCGTCAGTGAAAGTGAAAAGGGAGTCCACGGTCCATCCTAACAGAGGGAGCGAGAGAGAGAGAGAGAGAGAGAGAGAGAGAGAGAGAGAGAGAGAGAGTAGAGGGAGAATGATACCAAGAGAGAGAAAAACTAAAACCATGCAGATGCTGCAGTCCATGTACATGTCCTCTCCCCTGGACAACCACAACTCTTCCCTTGTCCATCATACTGAAAACACCGCCCATGATAGCGTAACCTCTCTCTCTCTCTCTCTCTCTCTCTCTCTCTCTCTATTTGTGCATATATTCAAGACCTTTGTGTTTTCACGAGTTGTTAGTTTAGTTATAATTCAAGTGTATTTTGATTTTTCTATTTTCCTGAATACAATGTAGGATTATCATGCCTTTGATGGGTTTTCATATTTTATGTTTTCGTAAAAGTTATGTAATTATATTATGTAAGGGCCCCGTTAACCAGTTGCAGACGCTTGTTAAAGAGGGTAAAAGATACATTCTTTTGAAATTTTAAGGTTTGATTACATAATTGATGAAAAAGGGTGTGTTTGGAAAATGTGAAAAGTTCGGTTTTTTGAGGATTTTTGGTGGAGTCCGGACCAGCCCTCATCTTTTCTTTTTTGGTTATAGTTATCCAAGAGGAAGGTGGTGTCTACATTATATGTTTGCTGGAGAAAGCAAGAAAAGAAAACCCAATTTGTTTAATTTGGTTGAATTTCCCTTAGCTCTATGTATTTGATTATTGTGAAGGTTTATGCATATTTGGTTTTTAACATGTTAAAGTGATAAATTTGCAACCTTTGTAATTTATCAGTCGATACTAGGTTGAATTCTGAGTTTCATGTCTTGAATTCTTGTGTGTATATGGGTTTTCGGTTTTCTTTTTATTGTGTAAAGCGGTGAATTTGCATGCCCTTCTAAAACAGAAGCTAATGGCAAAGCTCCTTGATGCTGTGATGGTGAAAGTTAAAAAGGCATATCCTGCTACAAAATACGATGATAATCTCCGTGACCGCCTCCAGGAACAGCTCAACCAGCTCCTCCCAACATTACAAACTCCTGATCATCCTCCATATGCATTCGTATGTACTACATTCTTTTTCTTTATTCATCTAGTTCTAGTTTTCTTTTTCAAGCTTATGATGTATGGATAATCAGAGGAGTTTTATTACTTTCATGTATGGCTCATATTTCAATGATAAGATGGAAAATAACTGAAATAGATACTTGCATGCATGCGAAAATCGATGTCAAACAAACAGTATGATCACCTTCTATATGCATTTGGTTTGTAATGTATCTTTTCTTTATTTCCAACCTATGAAGTGTTCATATATGTTGCCATTTTCATCCGTATATGAATTTCCTGTATATATGGTAAATAACTGAAAAAAGCACGTGTATGTAGCTTAAGTTACATTTATAATAGACATGGCTAGAAAACTGGAATAACATGCATTATATTATCATCTCAGATGATTCAAAAGGCAATTAAAGAGCTGAATGAGGAAGGGGGATCAAGTGAGGAAGCAATATCAAAATTTATTAAAGCTACGTATAAGGATTTGCCATGGGGGCATTGTAGTCTTCTGAAGCATCACTTAAAGAAAATGAAGGAAGCTGAAGCAATTATTTCTGTCTCTGGCAATAGTTATGTGCTCCCATCTAATTGTAATAGTCCTGGTACACTGGAACAGAAGGAGAACACCAAGAAGCGGCATTGCCAAATAGAAGAAAGGAATAGAAAGCATAAATTGTGTAGAAGAGAGGAGTTCATGAATAGCCAATACATTGCAGTTCATAAACCTGAGCTAGCAAACATAAAAAAGGAGTTCGTGATTAAACAGGAGCAAACTCCGCTCCTATTTAAGGCAACTGAGGAACAAGATCAGTCAGAACAAAACGGGCCAGGAGTAACATCTGGTCTAGGAAAAGGATCCGACAAGGGAGATGGTGGAAAAGTAATTCGATTGGAGGATGATAAAATAAATATTCAAAAGGAGAGGGAAGAGGTTGAAATTTTGTCAATTCCAGAAGGAAATCTCCAGGATTGTCATAAAGCAGAAAGCTTGAAGGAAGGACTAGAGGAAAATCTTCCAGCAACCAGAGAAGGAAATCAAAAAGATCAACCAGTCAGGATAGCAGTGGAATCTTTATCTGGAGAGCTGAACGTTGATTCAAATGGACAAAAGGTGCCTAAAGAGAGCAGATTGGCCTGTTCAGAGAAAGTTCCAGTGCTTCGACACTGTGGAGGAGCATCTCTAGAGATTCTAGAGCAATGTGAACAGATAAATAATCCAGTGAATAAAAGTGAAATGAAGGTGGAGCAACAAGGCGTAATTGTAGAGAAGCAGA
The DNA here is from genome assembly GCA_024138005.1 of Lumnitzera racemosa. Taxonomy (NCBI): domain Eukaryota; kingdom Viridiplantae; phylum Streptophyta; class Magnoliopsida; order Myrtales; family Combretaceae; genus Lumnitzera; species Lumnitzera racemosa. The sequence goes on along the minus strand of JAMXBC010000008.1, from coordinate 82,083,044 downwards.
CTCAGGAAAATTGCAAGAAATATACATCCATTGATGACTTAAATTCACTGGGAAAGCATTTTGGGTTTATTGAAAATGAGAATCAAGCTCAGAAGGAGCAACAACCTGTTGTTATTGTTCAAACAGATCAATCACAGGACAGGCAACAAGTCCATGTTGAAGCATCTCAAGAAATTCTAGAGCAGCGTCAACAGATAAATAATCCAGTGAATGAAAGTGGAACAGAGGTGGAGCAACAAGGTGTAATTGTAGAGAAGCAGACCCAGGAAAGTCATGAGAAATATGCATCCCTTGATGATTCAAAACCATTGGGAAACAATTCTAGGTTTATTGAAAATAAGAATCAAGTTCAGAAGGAGCAACAACCTGTTGTTATTGTTCAGAAAGATCAGTCATGGGACAGGCAACAAGTCCATGGAGGAGTATCTCAACAGATTCTAGAGCAATGTCAACAGGTAAATAATCCAGTGAGTGAAAGCAGAACAGAGGTGGAGCAACAAGGTGTAATTGTAGTGGAGCAGACCCAGGAAAGTCACGAGAAAAATACATCCGTTGATGATTCAAATCCACCAGGAAAGGATATTGAAAATAAGAATCAAGTTCAGAAGGAGCAACAACCTGTTATTATTGTTCAAAAAGATCAATCACAGGACAGGCAACAAGTCCAGATGGTAAAACAAACAGAGTGCTACCGGCATTATGAAATGGTTGAGCAATCAAAACCATTGAAAGAGCAAGGAAATCAAGTAACTTTTCAGAAAGATGCTCTTTTGAGACCAATTGATATTGTTATCATTGAGGAAAATCTAGCAGATCGGAAAAGGCAAACAGATGTGATGGAAGAAGAATTTAGAGGAGGAAAACGAGAGAATGGGTCATCGGCAGAGTTCCGGAGTACAAGTAGTCAGCAGGTAGAGACAATCAGAGAGCAAAATGAAGGGGGTAAGCACTGGGATGATGCTATTGGACTGCATGTTCAACATAAACGAATGGTAGTAGAAGAGATGGAAAATCATGATAACAGCTTAATGCAGCACAATAGCTCTGCAGGGCGAGAAATTTGGGAACAAGAACATCAATTTAAAGCCATAAATGTAGCTACTCTTTCCAGGTTTGTCTTTACCTTTCCTGTAATGGATTTGTTGGGTGGTGAGGAATTTATATATTACTGTTTTTTATTCTTGTCAAAAGTAGAAAATCAGAAGACCACCTACTTGAGAGACAGGGAGGACCAGAAGTTATATCTAGCTGCTCAAAGCCTCTGTTTGCAAGTCGTGATCTCAAGAGTTTTGGTTCCTCGCATCCTGAAAAGGTGAATTTAATTTTTTGACCTTTCCTGAGTTTGTTATGTGTTGTGTATTGAGGCATTTAGATCACATATAATTTTCCTTTTGAGTCTTTACTGAGGGAATTTCTTGCATGTGCTAATTGTCAGGAAAAATGTCTTGAATTTCTGAGGAGGACAATAAAACTACAGGAAGAGTTCAATGAGAGGACAATAAGACTTCAAGAAGAGTACAACAAAAAGATAATAAGTCTCCAGGAACAGCTTCTCATGGAATTGACATTAGGGGAGTCATTGGTACATACAACTGACCATGCTGTATTTGATAGCAGGCAAAATGCAGGTTTGAGAGATTCAGCTGGGCTCTACCAGCAGCCAGAAGTTGGTATTCAAGCAGAGGCACCTGTTTTGCATATGATAGAAAGCTCAGGCCATGCTGATGTACGCATGCATCAGTTGCCTGCAGAGTCCCAACAACTATCGGCTTCTAATTCCAAATGGCTGCCAGAGTTTGACCTGTCTGTCCCAGAGAATGTGCCACAAAGAGGTGAAAAACGACCAAGGGTTTCCGACCACCAAGGGCAGGAGTCAAATTCACATGGATTTTCTAATGTGATGATGATGTGGCTGGTACAATTTGAGAAGAGACTTTTTGATGCTTTGGGAAGGTTGTCTGAACCTAAATTAGATAGATTAGAAAAGTCTTCGCTGAGGGAGCATGATGCTCAGCGGAGTGCCCTTCCTGAGATTATGATGAAAACAATTCAACCATCTTTGTGCCAGGTAGGCTTATACTTTAACTCTTCCTAATATTAAAAGTATGGTTATCTAATTACTTTGCTAGCTAGGTCTTTTATTGCATTGATTCTCTAATTTATTTTATGAAATGTAGATTGGAAAGGAGCTGTTGCGAGTGGGTTCCACAGAAGGCCATTCAAGTGATCCCGTACCACAAACATTAGAGCCGTCTTGTGTTCTACTAGAGGAACAAGGACAACAGCTTCACGAGAAGACACCTTGTCAAGTGCAAAGATCAAAACTTGGATTAATGACCCTGCATCAACAGACACAGGCACAACAACTGTTTTCTCAAGGGCCTAAGCGGGATGAGTCTGTAGCTGCAACACATTCTGTAGATCTCATGTCTCTGGAGCACCCTTCTACTTCTAATGAACACCATCAGCCTTTGTTGGGGCTGGAAGGGCATGTTTTGAGGAACTCTAAAGTGCCCAATTCCATGGAGAAGGAAAACTCTAATGCCTGGTTGCAGGAGCACACAACAGTGCCTCATAAATCACAAGATAATTTTGAGACAATTGCAGGGCAGCCTGGTAGAGCACTGGGCATGGTTGAAATGCATGCTCAACAGCAGCAGCAGTTGGATATGTGGGTGAGTGGAAAGGAATTGCGCTCTCGAGTCATTAGCCCTAGCGTTGCTTCATATGGAGATAGAGGTTATACATTACCTTCGCTGGGCAACTCCTCTACCATCATCCGGAATTCTCCATATTGTCCTCCATTGGGATCAGGTGTTAATGGAAATTTAGTGCAGGCTTTGCCTACATGTCAGAGTCGTTGTCAGCAGTTGCAGGAATCAAGTGCTGGAGGCTATAGTAGAGGCCGTGGTCGGGGTCGTGGTCGTGTTCGTGTTCGAGGCAGTAGTGCTTCACAAATATCAGCTTCTATGACGACTTCTGAACAAGCAATATCACCTTCTCAAAGCACACCAAAGCGCCGGGGGAGACCTCGTAAGACTAATGATGATTTGACAGATGTAGTCTCTGCCTCCTAACCTTCATGACATCCATGGACAACATATAAGTAGAATCATAACATGGAAAGGTTACTGGTGAGCAAAAATCTGTCTTCTGTTTCTATCGCAGGATATGATTCATTTTTATGCCTTTTGAGTGACTTGATATGTTCTCCGGTTCTATTGCCTTAATTTGGTTTTCTGTTATATGTAATAATGTGTTTATATCATTTAATTTTGAAAAACCAATGGCACTCAAGCCTTAATCCTAATAGGTGAGGTCAGTTAAATGAATCCTATTTTACAATTGTGCTAAAAATAGTAAATTATAACCTTCAAAATCCAGAATAAAAAATTAGAAAGATAATAATTAAGACGTCTAATTATGGTTTAAAATGCATATGGTTCTCATACTAAAAATATTCTTGGCCATTTTCTTATACCATATTTAGTGTAGAAAAGCTATTTAAAATCAAACAATCACTGATTATAGAAAGTAGAACTTCATTATTTAGGCTTCAAAGTGAATATCCTTTTTTACCGTTCAGATTGGTTCATACTATTCCTGCTAAACCCCGACAAAAATTATGTTTTTCTATTTTTTATTTATTTATTTTTTGCTGAAACTATGTCTGTTCACGGTAAACTATAACCTTTTTCCCCGAAAATTAATTCAAGGATCATCTTGTAAAGCTGATGCATGGATGACATTTCCCAATCATCACTTTTTACCCTTTCTAGGGAGAGTAAAGTCTTGAAGATTTCTATTCCTCCATGTTGATATAAGATGATTCGTCCATCCATCTAATACACTGGGTGGTAATGCTTAGAACCATGGGTGATGTCTAAGTGCATATACGTATATGTCTGTCATTACACGTGTTTAGTCTCCTGGGATATTTTAGCTGCTTTAATGTGTTTTCCTTATTTCCAAATTGTGCCTTGGACAGATACAGCATGCTATAAATCGCAGTGATAATTTTTGAGGGATGGATCGTAAGTTGATAACTTCAAACCAGGCATTATGGAAGATAATTTTGACGTAGCTACGAGTGGGATGTCTGTGCATCTTTTGTCGATGGATAACGTTCCTGAAGTTTTGTTCTGATGTCTATCATTTGTATTTAAAGTTGTGAGCCCAAATTTACCGCAAACTGCCTGGAAGCTTCACACACAGTCTGCAAATTCATGGAGAGACATAGTTCTTTTTTGGTAAAAATATTTTGAATTATGGAATTACATGGTTAGCGGATAAGTTCTAACGTGTCAATGGGTTGCTGTAATATTATGTGTCCCAGAGAATCTCCTCCTAATTTGCCTTGCATTTTGTCTCTCTAAGTTTGCTTGAGATAGATTATCGTGATGGATTTTGGTTGGCATTTTGATAGCTCATGCTAATTCGGGACATTGGGTGCCCAGTAATGTTATTCCTGGCTATATTATGAAGCAGTCGAATGCTCAGGAAAATAAGGAGCATTGTGGTGGTGTTTACTGTTGATTGTGTCCTCAATATATGCTTCTAGGTGATTAGTGTTCTATATACCCACTATAGAATGCTATAACGTACGGTTAAAGTCTCCATCCTCGAATGGTATTGTCATCCCTGTAACCATGTCCTTGCACAAATGTTACCGCGTATGAAAAAACAATCCGTGTTGGAAAATTCCCAGCATGACTGGTACACTTTTCAGATCTAAACTAAAATAATGTCCATTCCATTGCAATAATGGGGTTAAACTCATACCGTAAGGTTGACCAGGAGTTAAAAGTCGAGACTGTATTGATATCAATAAAAATTATTTATTTTCTTAAGATTTAAAAGTTAGGAATGTTTTTTATAATATATTTTTTGTTTTTCTTTTATCAATATTTATTTTTTTTAGTAAATTGATATATTTTATATAAAATATAAAAAAATGATATATTCTAATTCGAAAACACTTGATGGATTATTATAGGAACCTTGTTTGATCGGTTGAGTCAATTGGTTGCTTTAGGTTTACTATCAATAAGAGTTAAATTAAATGAGTGATTGGGATGAGTTTTATAGAGCAGTCATGTTCAATTGGGTTGGATTGGGAGGGATAATTTGGGTCGGACAATACTACAATATTCCATCCACATACCTCCGTTTACATATTCGCATAAAAAACAAGAGGGATGTACCTATATGTAGATACGATATACAACTCAACTGGCCTAAAGTTAAAGTTCACATAAAATGGGTGAGGGTAAATTTTGGGTGTGCGTATAATATATATTTATGTTTTTTTTTTTTTTATTTACATCTAACCCTTTTATCTTTAAAATTAAATACTTGAAGCCTTAAATCTTTAAGATGCATGCATTTAGGGTTCTCTTTTAATTATTGAACTCTTGAATAAAATAATTTGAAAAATATATTAAAATTAAAAGAAATTACATAAAAATAGAAAAAAAAAATAGAGAACTTTAATCTTTTTTTTTGAAATTTTGTTATACTTAATGTTGATAGACCAAAAAAAAATGTTTATTTTTCAAAAAATTTTGTTGTTTTTTCAAGAATAATGTTATTAAACATTACTTGAACTTCGGTCGAAAATTCAATTTACTACTCAAGTTTTCACTACATCAAATTTATCACTTAATTGAAATTTTTTGTGTTACCATTATCACTTGCTTAATTTAGTCACCAATTAAAATGAGATACATATTGCACATATATATATAGTAATTATAAAATGAAATATTTTAATTAAATATTTAACAAGTTGAAAGTTTAGTTAGTAAATTGAAATTTCAATTATATCTCAAGTAATATTTACAACATTATCTCTTTTTTAAAAGGCAAAATGATGAGGGGATCAGACAGCATTTTATGATGATAAAAGTATGAATACTCGATTTTAAAAATATAAAGTGAATACTAAATGAACATAATATATTTGCAGTTTGCCTAATACTAGAATCCACAGTGTGTTAAGTCCTATTGCTTTTTTGTCCCCCCATCTTTCAGGAGTGCCCCAGTTTTCCCTTTTATTAAATCCACCAACTTCGTCATCCTATCGTACACGTGAATAAATAAAGAAGAGGGCCTTGGACAAAGATACAAACTCGTACGCATAAAATTAAATACCTTTTCGGCCACGAAAGTTAAATAGTTAGTGAATAGATTTCCCGGTTTAGCTTAGCTAGCATTCTTTTAATACACCACCGTAGTCAACGAATTTGGCGGTGATTTATTGCTGGATGCGTTTGGAAGAGACTCAACGCCCAACCTTTAGTTTTATTTTTTTGGACGTGACTTGTGTTTTGGAATTCTTGCAAGTAGTTATTTGTATTTTTATTTATTTATTTTTTGACAAACATATGATGTATATTTTAAAATTAAGAGCTAATAAAAATCAATAACATGTATCGATTTCGAATACTTAATTTTAATAATATTAGATAAATTTAACTTAATTATATATAAAAAAATTTAACAATTTAAAAAAAAAAGTAGAAAACTTATAAAAGGAAAAAACTAAACACTTCCGATTATTTTTCAATCGTCTTAATGTTGGGAGGTAATTGGAGACCACATTAGCCAATTGCCTTAAAGTGTTCGCTAGCAACCCCTTTATAAGGTGGGCGACAATTACCAGATTTCTCATGTGGTCCAGTTTGGTTTTATGGGGTTTAGAATTGTTGAGTCTAATGTTACGAATATAATCTTGATAAAAAAAAAATCTTAATAGAGAAAATAATAAAACACAATGATTTACATGGTCCTATAATTTAGCCAACGTATACGGATGGAGTAGAAAATGCACTAATAAATTAGAAAGGGATACAAAACAAGAGAAAATTCCCTCAAACTCTTAATCCAATTATGCTCAAATGTTCTCACAGGTTAATGATTTTCTCTCAATTCATTTACACCGTCACATACTTCCCTCACTGACATTTCAATTAAGTTACCCCACGTGCCTATTCATAGGCTCCATTAATTTGCATGCATAAAATGCCATGCAAAAATGTAAGAATGCAAAATCAATGTGTGTACTCAAGACTTTAGACATTAAGATGTGGAACTTAGAGCTCCATCCTAGAGGCCTAGCGAGGGTTACGAAGCGATTTTAGATTCCATGCAGAAGTGTTTGATATTAGTCTCGTATGAAAGGCCCTCCATTCATATAGACACAGCGGGCTTGTAGTGAATTAGAGTTGGTGATTTAGAATTTGAAAACAAAAATCGATACGAATCTAAATAGGTTAGACTTATTTAGACACTGTTAAATTTGTGTTTGGATTCATATTTAGGTCTTAAAGTCGTTAACCAATCCTTTTAAATAAACAGGTATAGTAAATAAGTCTGGATTGAACCTCTTGAACTTGTTTAACAGTAAATTTATATTTTCATTATTTAGTTTTTTTTTTTCATTTTCCTCACTGATGTAACAATATAAAACAAAAGAAAAGAAAAAATAAAATATCAAAAAGCAAAAAGTGAAAGATATGAAGTCGTAATTAGGGTTCATTCATTCTTTCCTCTTTATCTCACTTCCATATTTAGGCAGTCACATCCGTACCGGCACCGACACCAATACTCGCACTACATCTTTTTCTCATGTAAGTCTTTTTATTTTAAAAAATTTGTGTATTATATAATTTAGAAGGAATTGCGGAATTGACTCCAATTAGGCTTTTAATTTATTGTTGTTGACTTTATTTAAGACCTCCTATGGAAAATTACATAAACTTGTTGGAAATCTTCTTTTTCTTTTTCTTGTGAATTGTTTATAATACTTAACAAACCAAGTATATTAACTAAATGGATGAGGACTAGATTGTGAAGCCTGCATAAATTTAATGTGCCTAAATCAGAATTAGTATTTAGAGGATTTAGATTGTGAAACTTGCCATCGTAAACTTTTTCGGATAAGGTTTTTTAAGAAAAGTATAATTGTTATGAAACAATAATTAGTATAGCAGTTAAAAATTAGTCCCATTATTAAATTATTTAGATTTTTAGAGAGTTGATAAGTAATTAATAATCAATTATTGCTTACCAAAAAATCAGTAATAATCTATTTGATTCATTATTTTTCTACATTATATTCCAATAATAATGGTATGTGTGACACTTCAAATAGGGAAAGCACTTAATTTATAGGACATCAAAAAAAAATTTTATAAAAAAATTTATCAATAAGCAATCAATATGGAATTGTTAATAAGTTTATCATATTTTTTATAATCATTAAAAAAAGAGAGAGAGAATAAAAAAGGAGAAAATGTTATGTCTCCTAATTTGATTTTAATAATAACGAAAAATCTGTTATGCTCTTATTAAGATGTTTATGAATACAGTGAAGTTAATTAAAAGAAAGATAGTGGAGAAGCTGAAACGTATGAAGTATTTTGATAGACTTGGAATATAGGTCAAAAACTAGATTAGGAAGTACATTAAATAAAATTTGCATCAGTATATATGACAACATTCAAAAAGTGACTCAAAAAATAATGAAAACAAAAGAAAGAAGTTTGTAGACGAACTGTTATAAGTTGTTAATAATCTGAACAAACCGAAAAGAAGACCTAAACTCCACTTTATTGGATGTATTCGAGTAATATGCTTCATTCCATTCCACTGAAATTGGTAAGTTATATTCATGGAGAATTTTAAGAAGGATAGCTTTAATTAAGGTGGAATATTTTGGTAAATAAATTTTGAAAGATTTTTATTAGGTCGAATTTATATTAAAGTGGAATGAAGGAGAATATATATTTTTCAAGTGGTAGTACATTAATTATGTGGGTGTGTTTAACATGGCAGGCTTTAGTAGGAGGAGACAATTTTATTTTATTTTTTTTAAGTCAACATGGCAGAGACAATGCATAAAAAATAATTATTGTTGACAATTTCTTCAATGCGTCAAAGGAATTTTCGAAGTGGAGAATTATTAATAAATGCGGTGAATTATTTCAAGCACACATCGAGTTCAAGCTTCCAACGTGGCAACAAGTCTAGAAAATATTTTCACGTGAAGATGAGCAATTTATATATATGCGCGCCTGCGCGCGCGCGCACTATAAGGTAGTGGATTTTTTTTTTTCAATTATATTCTTGCCATCCAAATTCAAAGCAATAGCATTTGTTTCAAGCTTTGGTCAACGTGACTCCGTCGTCTACAAACTAAATTTCGATGGCTTCGAGACTCGTGGTAAATAAGGGACATAATGAAATATTTCATCGACTTAAACATAGCTCCAGTAGGTATATTTGGAAAGATGCTCAACGGCAATTCTAGAGATTTTCTTAGGTTTGTTAAGTTTCAAATTCAATTAAAAGAAGTAGGATATGGATTTTATTAGTTATTTTGATGGGATATCTTTGGAAAACTACTCAAAGATATTATTTTAAATTTAAAAGAGATAAGATATATGGATAAGGATTTGATGCAGAAATTTTAGAAATATTTTTTCAAAATTCAATTTGTGAAGAATTGGTAATGATTTACATCAGATTACTCTTACAAATGAAATTCGGGAAAATATTTCGAACTTTGTGGTGAAAATTACAAAGAGAAAGAATTGGCTAGATGTTTTGAATGAAATCTACAAGGATTATCTAATTTGAATTTCAAATTATAAAGATATGATGGAGGTATATAATGGATTTCAATTTCAAAACGAGTGAGATACATCTATTTATGGAAATGATGAGCTCTAAGCATATATTTAAGCTTTATGGTGAAATTACAAAGAGAAAAAAGGGGCTGATTTTTTTGGAATAATTTTTAAGATAACAATCACAATGAGAGATCTTTTCTTGATTTGGTAAAAGTTTATCATAGGAGCAACATGAGCTATTATTCAAATTCAAAATTGAACTACATGAGAGATTTTCTCCACTTGGTTAAAAGGTACTTGGTCAAGATTAAAATAGGAAAGTATCTCCATAAATTTCTATGTAAACTAGTTGTTGATTTAAGATTTATTCTATATAAGTCAAGCAGAAAAGTAAAATAGAAGACGGAGAAAGAAATTAGAACTTTTCCAAAAAAAAAAAAAATCTTATAACAAGATTACATTCAGAAACTTACTCAAAAACTGCGTAAAATAGACTCTATATTTATGTTTGGGTGTACGTGAGGTTTAGGGAGCTCTCATAGTATATAGAAGCTAATGAGACAAGGCAAGAAATGATTGTAACCTAATTATATCCTCTATTTCTCATTTAAGTATTCAAATTAGATTAGTAGAACAATATCGATAAGGAAGATCGAGTCCCCAACGGTAGAGTTGAAAGAGAAGAGTAGATATAAGATTGAAACTCTTTAAAGATCTATCTGATTCTCTCTTCCCTTATCTCTATTTATTTTCCTACACTTTATTGTTTGTATTGTTATTTTTGTGCCTACTAGTTGAGATTCAATATATTACTACTCATACTAAACTAAGTTATTAAGAGGGGACATTTTTAATTTAAAAAAGTTTCAATTTTGATAAAGATAGTAATTCATCCCTTCTTTTGATATCTTATACGGGACCTGCAAGATCTAACCTAAACAAGAGATATAATAGGTTATGAGTTAAAGTATTCATATACGACTAATTAATAGGTTATGTGAAGGATTGAGGTTTTTTAAACACAAACCCATTTAAATACAAAAATGAGACACGACACAATAATATGAATTGCCAAACTTAACGTGAATGACCATAATTATTGCATGATTGCATCTAATTGACTATCCGTTGAGCCATCACAATGGCATGGGCTTTAATATCTCTCATTCTAAAGTTACCCCTATAGACTTAACTTAGTTCAAGGGTATCATCACGCTAGATCGAACGATTGAGAACATGGAACATGCATTAATTGGGTCAAGTTTATGTTTTATTTCAATTTAGAGTAACTAGGATTCCAACAAGTAACACCAATCAAGGAATATAAATCTTGATATCTAACTAGTAAACTAGTTAATCTATAACTAAGAGTTAGCATGTTATTCTTTATATCATGTAATTATGCATTATTCGTCTATGCCTAAATTATTCATGCTTAGATCTTTAAGTTAGTTAAAGGTCTATTTAGATTATGAGCTTTAAGGGATTAATGGACCTAATTACTTTGAAAGGATAGTGGGCTTATACTATTAAGTTACTTTAATTAGTCTAATTAAGTAGATTATTATCACCTATTAACCCATTTATTCTTAATCATTTATTATGTTTAGGGATTCAATTAAACTAGGATGCCTTTAGGGTATGAGCTCCATAGAAGGGATATTGGCCAAGGTAAGTTTTAGAAATTGGTCTTAGCTCACTATAAGGTTAAATCCTTTAAATCAATTGAGGTTCAACATACTTCATCAAGGCTTATAAAGATAGTAGGCCATAATTGGCTAAATAAGCCCAATTGATTTTGGAATTGAGACCATTAGGTTCCTATTAATTAATATAGTTAATGGGTCAAACTAATTGATTTAACTAGGTTATTTAGTTAGGTCATCTAAAATCCTTCATTAGGTTCCATAGAGATATTAGGCCATAGTTGAGTAAATGAGCTCTATTAATTTTGGAGTTGAGAACATTGGTTTTCTATTAATTCATTAAATTAATAGGTCAAACTAATTGATGTAATTAGGTCATTTAGTTGGGTTATCTACTTTGGCCCATTAATCAAATCATTTAGGTCCATTTATTTTTATTTAAGCCCATAACTTTAATTATTCTAAATCCATATAGGTTATGAGCCTAATAAGGGAAAATGAGCCTACTATTTTAGAGTCGATTTTACCTATTTAGGGATTTTTAATTAGCTCAACGAAATTAAGTCTCAAGAGGATCTAATCCTATTAAAGGATCACATAAATCAAGCCCATTTAACTAGGCCAATTTGTATAGGTATTTTATGGAATTTAAGAGAACTAATCATGGGGTAATGCAAACTTTGTTCTTATTTTTATTTAAGTTCATAAATTTAATTATTCTAAACTCATATAGGTCATAGGCCTAACAAAGGAAATTGAATCCACTATTTTAGAGTCGAGTTTACCTATTTAGGGATGCCTAATTAGACCAAATAAATTAAGTCTTAAGATGATCTAAGCTTATTAAAGGTTCCATAAATCAAGCTCATTTAATTAGGCCAATTTATATAGATATTTTATGGAATTCAAGAAAACTAATCATGGGGTAATGTAAATCTACTCTTATTGGATTGATTTTGGGCAATGGACCGATCAAAGGGTTTAATAGCTTGGTCCATGTTAGGGTCTAATCAACAATTATTTATTTTAACCAATTTTTGCATTAAGATTACCTTTAGGACCAAGTTAGTGTCAAAGCCATTCAATATGCCTTTTAAGCCTAAGATCATTCTAGATGTGTTATTAAATCCTAAAATCATTCCCATAACATGATAACTTGAGGGAATCAAGCATAATTCAATTCACATGTATTAATGGTAGCACATACAAAAATATTTACATATATATAACTAATCATTTCCAACTATTAAATTACATATTTATGCATTATTCATATGCATATACTTCAGTATTTTCATTATCTAATTGTAGAATTAGTGTATTTAATATCAAGGACTCAATTCAATATAACTATCATATTTTATTTTTACTTTATATATGCTGGAAATTCTTAATAATATCCTTTTAAATGCGTATTAATCAATCAATTCACTAAACGTGCAAGAATTAACACCCTTATCAACATAAATAAATAAATAAATAACTATATATATATATATATATATACTATTTGTCATTTAAATCATTACATAAATGAGATTCATTACACTAATTATTCCATAAATATTTTATCATTTAGAAATCACAAATCAAGATGAAGAAAACAATTAAATCAAACATGGAGGTGGCAACATGGTTAGGATGTTAATAAACTTTTGAAGAGACACCTTAAACCAATTTCTAATTTTCATAATATTTATCTATCATCAAGATTGTTACATTCATCAGATTAACACTTAAATCAACCAAAACATGCCGAACTAGAATATGGAAGTTGTAACTTATGTACTATGGATAATCAAATTGAATAATCAAGCTTATCATGATGGCAACATGGTTAGGATGTTAATAAACCTTTGAAGAGACACCTTAAACCAATTTCTAATTTTCATAATATTTATCTATCATCAAGATTGTTACATTCATCAGATTAACACTTAAATCAACCAAAACATGCCGAACTAGAATATGGAAGTTGTAACTTATCATATAAATTGAAGATCCGTTAATTTAAGCTTCAAAAATCTTGCTATCAAGCACCATCAACTCATCATGATAAGCTCGATTATTCAATTTGATTATCCATAGTACATAAAATCTTCAAGATTAATGTCATTGCCACTAATAGAGTCTTGATAGTTCATTTAGTACATCAAAAGGTCACTTCACTTATCAATCCACTCAAGAAAACCACATAAACTTCTAAACCTTCCAAAGCACACTAAAATACTTGAAGATCCATAACCTTACCTCTTAAAGAACCACCAAACCCTTGGAACCAATGTGTGTTGCTAAACTAAGGAGCAAAGATGGGATTTCCTTCTACTTCTAACTTGAAACCTAAGATTAAAACCACTCATTAGCACTTATTTTGAAAATTTAACCACTAGACTAATCAAAGCATTAAGGAGCTTAAGTATTCTTACCTTCAAACTCCTAGGGATGGCACCACTTGCAAGCCTTACACCAAGTCCTCTTAGTCTTCAAAAGAAAATCATTAAACTTGCTATGTTAATAAAGTCCTTAAAGTGTAGTCTTAGCTTTAAGGTTTTTCCTTTAAGAGAAAACTTGAAAATATAAGAGAGGGCTATGGCTTATGATTATGACATCAAGGGGTATTTGAAGGGACATTAGAAATTTCTTTCAACCCTAAAAGCAAAAAGGGATCACTTGTTATTTGTCATTTTCTCATTCTTCCAGCTTTTACTCTTATGGTTCTTAAAATTTCTATTTAGGGTTTTTGTTGCTTAAGCTTTGTCTATAGCCATAAAATACTCAAAATATTGTTTGCGTTTGCTAAACTCAAATTTTGAAAATTGAGTATAAGGATAAAATGGTCATTTTAAACAAATTTTCCCTAAAACTTGGAACTTCTTCTTTAATTGATTTCTAAATTATTCCTTTTGACTAATAGATTGACCTATTCATTTTTAGGATATTTCATTATCTATTGTGCCAATTTTTCTAGCAATAATATTTCCTTAAGAAATAATATCTCAAATAAAATGGTATTTCACATCAATATGTTTTATCCTTTCATGGAACATCTGATCCTTTATTAAGGAATAACAATCTAATTATCACAATAGATGGTAATCAGTTGCACATCTAAACTAAGTTTATCAAACAAACCTCTTAACCAAATAACTTTTTTCATAGCTTTGTCGACAGCCATGTTATACTGCTTCAATAATGGATAATACAATTGTAGACTATAAAATAGTTTTCCAATAGATAGCATAATTTCCAAGAGTAAGGACATAGCCCGTGATAGATCTTTTTTATTAAGATCACTTGTATAATCTTGATCAACAATTTTCCTTACTTTTCCAAATTCTAAACATACATTAGCATTGTCTTATCTCAAAATCCATTTCATAACCTGTTAATACTCCTTACAAGGATTGGGCATATATATACTAACAACACTAACTGCTTGAGTAGTATTCAAATGAGTGCAAATCATTGTACACATAACAATACCAATAGTAGTAGAGTACGGAACATGTGACGTATCCTTAATATCATTATCAATTTGTGGTGATATAGTCACTAAAAGTCTAAAATGAGTAGTAAGTGGATTACTAATAAATTTAGCCTTTTTCATGCCAAAATGCTCTAAAACTTTCTAGTAAAACTCCTATGAGTTAAAGAAGGTTACTTCCAGCTTTATCTCTCTTAATCTCCATACCGTGAATTTTCTTGACTATTCTCAAATCTTTCATCTTAAATCTACCACTTAACTCTTTTTCAAACAATTAATCATAGAAATATCCTTAACATCAATAAACATGTCATCAACATAAAAAAAAAAAACAAATAGTCAAATAAGTAATTATCAAATTTTAAAGCATACATAGCTACTATATTAGCTTTTGAAATAGTTGTGCCTAATCATATAAGAATCAAATTACTTATACCACTATTGAGGAGATTACTTTAAACCATATAGTGATTTCTACAACAAATAAACATGGTATTCTATAAAGCTATTCAAATGTGTTGAGACCTATAAGCTAATCCATTTAACCTACTTGAAAAATAGGTTAAGGTTAAGTTTTTTCTACCCATTTACAGAGTAGGTTATTTGAATCTAGCCAATTTATTCTATGGATTTAAGCAGGATAACAAACTATAGGTAAGATTAGTCCATTAACTTGTTGAAATTACAAATAAAAACAAAGCAAAACAATAAAAACTAAAAGGCAAACCAAACCCCAATATCAGTTATGGTCTAGTCTAAAAGAAAAGCTCTTAATTGCTAATATTTTAGAGAGTGGTTTTTAATGATTTTTCCTTGAATTTTAAGTTTATTTTGAGAAAATAATATTTAATTGAGTAAAATCTTGTTTTCTATGTTTTGGAATGATTTGCAAAAGAAAATTAGAGAATAAAAACAAGTTTCACTTGAATTGAAATTAAAATTAAAATCAAAATCAAGAAGTTATGAAGTTTTGAAGTTTTGAAGATTGATATGATCAAACAACACGATTGTGTCATTTCTAATGATATTTTTAAGCAAAAATTAGGTGTGATTAGTGGAGGATATGACCAAGAGACATCATGTTATTCCCATATTTGACGAAAATATAAAGTTATCTATAAAGATATAGTATATCAAATTGACATGACTAAGTGACTCAATTATGTCGCTGGCTGTGACTTCTTAATTTTTCCTTTTCTATTTAAGGCTTTTTACTAGAACTTTTGTACGATTTTTTGAAAGAACTTCAAGAGCTAAACACCTACTAGAGCAAAGTGCTTCAAGAATTCAAAATTTTAGACTTTTTCATCGTTTTTATGGATTTTTCTTCTACTTTTCTTTTAAATCTTATTAAAGATTATTATTTTATCATGAATGACAACTGGAACTTTTGCGTCTAGGTCTTATGGAGCCTAAATCTATCATGTGACATTGGTTTTTATTAGATCTAATGAAGATTTTTAATTTTCTTGGTTCAATTAAGTGTGCATGATTGTTTAGATTAATATTTTTGTGGGTATTAGTCTAAAAATCTGATTATGCAGAAGAATCGAGATATTTCTTGTATAATTAAATCTAGACATAATTGATAATGGTTCTTATAAGTTTAAAGATAAATTGCAAAATCTTTTTGAATCTTTAATACTATCTTTATGAGAATTCGTTGTACTTTAATATGATTTTAGGTTATATTATTGAGAAGATATTTTAATAAGGATCTAAAGATTATGGTTAATATACTTGAGAAAGTTATTAGCTTTAATAGAGAATTCTCCAAATTAAGAAAAATAAAGATTAAATTAGATTATCTTTAGTAAAAGTTACATGTGTATGTTTAGGGGAAACAAAGATTTAGGTGCTCCATCGAATCTTAAATTACATTACAAATTGATTGCTTTCTTGTTTGGTTTCTTTAATTGAATCTTGATTAGTTGTTAGATTTATTAGTTGTTGCATATTTGGTTTAAATCTTTAAGTTTCTTGAATTTTATTTTGCTAGTTAGATAATAGAGAATTAGTTAATATTAGTAATCATAATCTCTGTAGGATAACATCTATTTTTTTAATTATATTACTAAAATAATAGGTGTGCTTGCTTAGTTTCAACACATCAGTCACTTGTTACTTTTAGTATCCACCTCTTTTCTTCCTTCCTTATCGTCATTCGAATAGCTATTTAGCTTAATCAAATACTACTAGCACACTTTAACTTATCTGGATTATGAATTCATCAACAAGAAATCTATAAAAAACTTATACATTACCTAATAGTTATTGAGTAAAGACTTCTTGTAATCTTTGTTAGAATTGATTTTGAGTACTCCATTGAAGGAGAACGAACTTATATTGTGATTTTAGACATTGAATTAGTTAGATGGATCTTATTTTGTTAATTGTCAATTTCTTTGTTCAATTGCTTCTTTTATTACTCAATATCATGTCAATTATGTAGTTAGGAACTATTGATTACTATTCAATACAATTTAATTTTTACGTACACCAAAGTTAGGGATACATATGAACATAGTGTAATGTTTTTGGAAATTCTAGTGTTATTTGTTAGATACTATAATTCAATTGGTAGATTATATTATCATGTCTATCATAGCCAAATCTAAGTCCGTTGTGAATATCTTTACACTATGCAACATTCACAAAGGATACACATATCATTAGCACCAAAATTGGCCAATTGATGAAGAAAGTTTTGTTATCTTTTTATCTTGTACAATTTCTGTAATGACTCTATAAGAGCCTAATAGGATTGCTTTAAAATTTTTATAACATGTGTGCATCTATGGTATGAAAATTATCTTATAAGTCAAAGATTGAAAGACTTTAACTAATTATTTGCTATTTACATTTAATTATATTACATATAACTAGTTTACTTAATAAATAGCTACAGATACCCTAATTAGTCCACAATTTATCAGAATCATAGATAATTGGTATCATCTACCAAATAATGAAATAAGATAGACAATTCATGAAATTTCTAGACTTACTAAAGATGCTAAACTAAATGAAGAGATTATTTGTTTCACAGGATGTTCTAAATCAACTATATAACCCTCTTCAAATTCTAATATTTCATTATTCTAGTCAATGATCGCATTCTACACTCGGCTACTATCTCAATCCCAACTATCAATTAACCTATAACGGAAGAATTGTTGAAGAGTAAACTACACGAGCTTAGTAAGATATTCCTTATACTATACTAGCAAACAGGTTATCAAACAGTTAATTGAACAATTATATGAATACATGAATCAAATAATATGCCAACAAATATATGTAGTAGCCTAGGAATTGCATGCAACTCAAAATTACGCCATCTATAATTAGGTTTGGAGATTATTAACCAAAACAAGCCATCAACCAAGTTATAGCACTTAGGTTTTTAGCTGAACTAGTGTACTTATGCACACATTTAAAATTTTCTATACTTAGCAACTTTTTCTTTTTCAAAACCAACACTAATGAAATCCTAAGTCTAGCAGTGTGGTGGCTTTCGTAATTCACATCAAATGCCATATAATAACGTCTCCCGGTGCCTAATAAGGCTGTAGGCTAGGATGCAGACTTCATAAATATGGTACATATTGTGTGATTAAAAGAATCCTTTTAGGAGCTCCTGGTCTTATGAGCCCCTTCCTACTTTCCATGTGAGATAATAGTTGGCATAAGAATAATGCAATGCGATGCTTATGTATGAACCATTTAGTTTAAGCGAGCTATATATGGTTAAGTGAAATTATTAGGCGATCAACAAATAACAACAAACCATCCGATCATGCAGTAGTCAATCTTACAACCAATTATTTATTTACTATATTTAACAATATTTGCATAAAGAACAATCAATGATCAACCACATACATATCCTAAACCCTAAGCATCAATTTGTTAATATATAAAGTTTAGGTACACTAACTACAAACACAAAACGAGCACAGAGTCGCCAGGAGTACTCACCTACTTAGGTCATTCTATGGCCATAATAGTCTAAAGTTAAGTCTGTGTCAAGATTGATACTACCTGATATTAGTGAAGGAGAGTACAAATAAGTATTTGGATAATATACCAATCTAATTACCTAAATTCGCTATATTCCCCGATTACGCTTAATTTTTCAATCGTATATAACTTTTTTCATTTTAAGTTCGATTTTTATGATCTTATAGATTATTTCCATTGGTTTCGAATGTACTTTCATGTGATATGGTCAGTTTCAAGAGTTTGGGCCTCAATTTTTATGTACTAGTTATAACAATGGCGAATTTTCAACATATGCTACTTCTTCTTCTTCTTCTTTTTTGTCAGGTTTTTCGTTTTGTAGATTTAATTAGTTTTGGGTCCTTGATTATTGTTTGGTATTATTTTTATGCATAGGCTGATTCCTTTAAGAGTCATGTTTACTTTGTCCTAAATCCAACTTTTTGTGGTAAAAGTCTTTTAGGGAAACTTTAGTGTTATGGGTGGTCTCGGTTTTCAACATAGGCTTACCAAATGTTTTAACGGGCTTTAGAAAATTCTTAGTGGGCCTCTCTTAAGCCTTTTATCACTCTTACATTTGTTGGTCAAGGGATTTTTCTCTAGCTTAATTGTAGATTTTGGCTTGTTTTAGGTCCTTTAACCCGTTTAAGCTTTATATGGCTTATTATCTTTATTAAACTTGTATGCTTGGGCTCAAAAGTTGACAAATCAAGATTTTATCCATATTTTTTCCTTACTTCCAGATCTATTTAGTTAGGTTTAAGGGCTCCTAGAGTTTACTTCGAAACTTTTTTTCTTAACTTTTAGTCCACATACTAACTCAAGGCCTTGAATCGACTTGTCTTCCAACTAAACACTTATTTATTCCTTGTTTTTACTTCTTCTTTGTTAGTTTATTCTATAAAACATTAATGATTAGTCGGAAATCCTTGTGTCCCTAACTTATGAGGAGTTTCCTAAAGATTTTAATTGTAGTTCCTTTAATAATACTACATACACTTACCATATAAGTACCTAGTTGAATTTTGATGTCTAAACAACTTGTGTTAAGTTAATAAAATATTCTATAAGTATTTTTATAGCATATGTCTAGCAACATATAAGGTCTTATTTATGACATGTCACATGTTCCTTATTTTTCTAACATTTATACTATATTCATTTTTTTCCTTTGTCATATTTACCTTTTTTTGCTTGTACTAGTAATCTTCTTCTTAAATTATCTTTTATGTAATTTTCCATTACTATATTGTTGCCCTAAAGGACTTATTATAAATTATCCTTTTTACTGTAACTGCAATCATCTTACGTTATTGTTAATGAATATTCTTGTTTTTGCGAGACATCATTCTTCGAGTATATCCTCTTTTACACTCTTATTTAATATTACCAAGTAGCTTGAGATTAGTGGTAAGCGAACCTTAATATTAGCTTTGTATCATATCAAGTAAAACACTAAGTCATATTATGTTCTTTGGTGTGTCATATCTTAAGAGTAGCTTTATGGAAGTTATTGTGTTTGCCGACCTATCCATTTCCTCTTTCTTCAAACCTCAAAGGATCCACCTGATTGCTATCTCTTACAGTGAGCTTAGTGATTAGTTGAGCTTCTAGGCATATTATTTATTTCAACAAATGACCTTGATGGGATCTAGAGAAAAGTAGGTAATATCTTATTTAGGTTCCTCTCATAAGTAGCAAATGGCACTAATAAATCTACATATGAGTAAGAAATGGCCTAGATGAGAACTTTTCAAAAGACACAAATAGCCCTTACTTTCTTACTTTTGGAGAGAGAGGATTATGATAAAAGGATAATTTAGTAGCTTTCTAGGGATATGTATGGGACGTATCAAATGCATGGTTAGGATTATCCTTCTACCTATTTCTACCCCTTGGTTACTCTCATTCACTAGACCCTCAAATGCTTATGGTCTTTGTCTTTCTATCTTGTTTGTTGATATAATCTTACATCTTTATTGTTGTGTGGTCCAGTGACTTTTGTTATAATATGTCATTTTAGTCTCTTTTCGTATTATATGAACTCCTAACTACTAAACCTTATCTTGTGCATTTGATCTTTTATTTCTTGTTATTGTTACTAGTTATATGCTTTCTTTTTTGGAAATTATGGCTAGAGCTATGATGATTGGTTGTTTAATTGGTGTAGGTTGTGTTAACTCCTTGATTCCAGTGTAGTGCATTCTTGTAGACCACGCTCTTATGCCTTCATGGAGTTTAAGGGGTAGTCTCGATAATTGTTGCTAGGAATGTGATGAAAGCAACTTTCTAAAGTTAGTTTCCTCTTATTGGTAGAGATAGTTGTGGTTTTGACATAGTTGACTTATCTTGTATTATTTTTGTTGTTTTTCCCTTAAAAATAGGGTACATGTTCTTATGTTTAAGTTGAGTTTATGGTGAATTTTTTACTTAGTTTTCTTTTCTTTCATTTTGTAGCACTGTACTTGTCATTGGAAAATTGGGGGCTGGGGGGTGGGGGGTGGGGGGGGGAGAGAATGAGTTAAAACCCTTACTTTGTATTTGCTTAATTGATGAAACTTTGGCTTTTTACGTAAGAAATTCTAAAATTTTTTATGATGACATATTCAAATCAAGTATTAGATTCTTAAAGGAACTTGGAAAATTATTTTTTAAGATCAAATACTTGGTTAAGAAGAGTGTTGAAATAAGGAGAGCTTCTAATGCAAAGTTTTATCCTTATTGAAAGAGGGAGAGATTGTTGAAATGTAAGATTCTTATTTATCTTTACTGAAACAAAATTTAAAACTGAGTTTTAAAAGTTTAAATAAACAATTTTCGTTAAAAGACTTATGATTGGTAAATATTTTATTTCAATTGTAAAAAAATTGTCTTGAAACTTAATATTGAAAGCCAAAGTTCCATTAAATGCTTTCAATGTTTTATTTGAATATTTTCAATGTTCTATGTTGCAAGTTACGTCAATTAACAAGAAAAAGTTTAAGTTGAAATGCTCTTAGAAGTTTTAAGAATAAGTCTACACCTTTTGTATTTTTTCGAAAGCCTTTTAAGAGTCATTGGAATCCCTTAGGACATCTATGGAGAGAGTTCAAACCATTCCATGTTAAGAGTATGGATGCTTGAGAGTTCAAGGAAAATTCTATAGTATGTATAAAGAGTCTAGACCTTTTGTTTATTAGGAGATGGAAATGCTTCAAAGGATGCAAAAGAGTATGGAGCATCAATAAAGGATAAAGACCTTTTATGAAAAAACGGTTGTTACTGTACAATGTTTTACAAAATTTGAAATACACTCTTTACACAAAGGTCAATAATTTTGAAAAGGCTATGAATATACGTCCATATGCAAAATAAAGGCAATCTTTAGAGCTTAACTTGCAACTTATTAACTTGTATCTACCTTCATTATTAGGGTTGTAAATGAGCTTAACCATTTATGAGCTACTTAAACTTAGCTTGCATAAAAATAAAGCTTGCTTAATAAACAAGCGGAGCTTAAACTTGTGTTTAAGCTCACGAGTAAGCTCATTTGTATTTTTAGTGAGTTGTCTTGCCAATAGGCTTATGAATAGCTCATGAATAAGCTTGTGAACCTATATATTATATAAAAGGGGAAAATGCAAATTACCCCTATAAACCTTCACTTAAGTGCGAATTGATCCTTGACACTTTCAAAGTATGGTTTTTGATCCTCAAACTTTTATAAATTAGCAAATAACCTCAATAAATTGAGAATAATGCTTTTAAACTTTAATTCTCCAAAATCAAACTTTAAAGGGTTATTCTCAACTTATATGGTTATCTGTTAATTTATGAAAGTTTAAGAATAAAAAACCACATCTTGAAAATTTAGAAAGTCAATCTGCACCTAGGTCAAAGTTTAATGAGGTTATTTATAATTCCCCCTATAGAAAAATCATGTTATATGAAAAATATATATAAAATTATAAGAATAAGAATAATATAATTAAAGAATTATAAAAAAAGGTATACTTCGAAAATTTCGAATTAATTTTAATTTATAATTCAATCTTAAACTTGAACTTGAACTAGGGCTTATTTAGGCATATTTCCTTTAGGTAAACAAGCTTAGGTCTAAACGAACCAAGCTTAGGCTTCAAATTCCTTATCGAGCGTAACCTCAAGTCGAGCCTATAATTTTCAGGCTCCATAAAAGCTTGGCTTGGCTTGAACTTAATAATTTTTAAATGAGTCAAATCTGAGACTTAAACAGCTTGACTTAGCTTAGCTTAATTCGACTAATTTGTTACCTTATTCACTATTATATCTACTAATATGCTTGTTGTGTTCAACCTTTTGAGTGAAAAATAATATATTTCTAAGAGAATGCCTTCATTTACAAATTTTGTAATGCATTCACAGGAACTATACTTGTGAGTGTATTATGAACATTATGCAATTGGCTCTTGAGCATTGATTGTGTTGATTAATAAAAGTGACAGAAGGTTTTTGATTGAAGGTGATTGTGTGCCCATATAGATTAAGGGATGATCTTCTTAACCCTTTTGTCTATATCTTGCAACAAGTTTTGTTATATTTTGATAGAAGTTCATAATTTGTTATTAAGCCCATTCACTCCCCCCTTTGAGATCCTAGTCTAGTAATTAGATTTGAGCTCAATTAGTCTAGCAAATTTATCAAGTTAGGTAAGCGCAACCTTGAGTCATGCTCAATAAACTATTCAAGTAACTAGAGCTCAAGTTTATTTCAAACATAAAGGAATACTCGAGTAAATGCTCATTGATGAGGATTTAAAAGGCTGTAATGAGTGACACTCGATTAACTTACACGTTAGCTTGATCTAATTACTTCTCTAATTACCAACCATTGAGTTATGAAAGAAGACAGGGAAAAAAATAAAATAAAATAAAGATTTATAGAAGAGGACTTGATTAAGACCATGAAGGAGACATATACCCAAAGGTTTCGAGACAGTCGTATCCTCTTCAATAATTTGTTTTGTCATACGTTATTGATCCTGTCTATTATATAAATTAGATTCCCAATTTCTTGTTCTTGCTCTACAGTTCCACATACTCTGACTAATTACTACATATATGTCTATTTAAATTGCTTTCCTTCATCTTAGGTTAAGGCAAATGAATTTATTCTCGTTGTACCCAACTTTGAATAATGGGATTTTTGCCCTAATTTCGAAATATTAAAATTCTACCTTTTGGCGGTGTAATTTTCTTTTCTACTATGGTTTAACTTGCAAACTAGAACTTCATAATTTTTCACCTAACCTACGATATATTAATCTTGACCTGGACGCTTAAGAGGAATAATCAAGAAAGATCCATCTTCTAGCTAATGAATTGTTTCATAAGTTAATGGTGGATTATACTATCAGATTTATCTGGTCCTTGTGGCTGGCTTTCCTTTCCCACCCTCTTAGGGATTCCATGGCTACAAGAACTACGTGAAAGTTCCTTAGTTTGGTGTAACTATGACTTCTACGTTAACAAGTTTTGTCGCCTTACAATACAAGCTACGGGAGATGAAAAGTTGGTAATTATGGAATTGTTTATAATACCTGTAGTTCGGTGTCTCGAATACTTGGTAAGAACCATATAATTATTTATTTACAAGTACCCTGAAAATGATAATATAGAAATGAATAGCTTTACAAACGTTTAAAAATTACTTAGAGGCAAATTTTATCATTTCTTTTGAAATATAGCTCATCAATTGTCAAAATTATTGTTTTTGTATTGTACTCAGGGTTTTGTGTGAAGAAAGTAAAACCTCCGGTAATTGAGACACTAGAATTCTTCCCTGCAACTTCTATGAATTGTCATTGTTTTCTACAAAATTAAATTTAGAATATTTGTTTGACGGGAAAATTTTTTAATTTTTATTTATTTATTTTTTTTCTATATTGTTATAACCGAAACGTTATAATTGTCAAGTATTATGTTAATGATCTCAAGAGGCTATGGCTACAAAATTAAATTCATTAACGCTGTTAATGAAAAGCGAAGGTCATCACTGGTGGTGAATAGTGGTGATTAACTATAATGAAAAATATTAATATAAAGGGAGGAAAATGATTTTCATTTTTTAAAAGAAGAGATCATTTTCATCGTTATTCGTTAGGTATTATCATCTTCCACTACCGCTTACCACTAAAAACAACAAGTATTTATAACACGTCGAGATCACTAAGATAGGATTTGACAAGAAAGATTTTTGGAAAAGACCAACTTAAGTTTCGGACAATTCAAAGCAACTAATTATTGGTGGATGGTGTATGCAAATAATAGAAAAAAAATAATGTGTGTTAGAGTGAGCTCTAGACCCTACTTGTCAACTTTTTAATGAAGGGAGCATGACTTCAACTAGAGGGTGGAGAGATAAGCTTTAAAGCTTTTAGTTATAATAAAGTAGGGCAATTATTATTGACCAAAACGTGTTCTACTAATTGCCTTTAGTGATCAAGATGCTTCAATTTGACAAGTTCTAAAAATCAATATATCAAAAATATAATGTATAGAATAAAGGTCAAGTGTGTCTAGTCATTTAAGAAAAGTTGAGCGTCGTTAGAACTATTGGTCAGGAAATAATGAAATCCCTAAACTATTAATATTATGCAAATTTCAAACTGTTATTGGAATTCCAAAATCGTTAAAAAAAAAAAAAAAAACATTGATGATGAATGATATGCAATGTTTTTTATTAGTGGTGGATAGTACTAATAATATTTAAACAAATATTACTAATAGTATGTAGGTTTCTTAAAAAACTATAATTTATATTATCACATGATATATTGTTACTATTGACCCTTTTCTCCAAAATCATCATTTGACGTTCTTAGAAACAGTTTAAGTATATGTGTATATGTTCAGATATATATAAAAAGAACAATGTTTTGGAGTTTAGGGTGTCTAGACCAATAATTCAAGGCGTGCATTTACAATTTGTACTTCAAAAAGAAAAAAAAAATGAAATTGGTATTGATATGTATCGTACTTACTTGAATAAACTTTTGTTCTTGGACTGGAAGTATCGAGCAATTCATACTGATTTACAAAGTGATTTTTCTTTTGAAAAAAAATTAAATGTTGATATGAAGAAGTGTTTGAAAGAGAACTAGGAGAGTGCTTAAAATTCTCTTCACGTCTGACCACTGGAAAAAGTGTTTGAAAGAGAATTGCAGAATGCATCCAAGGAAATCCTTTGTCCCATCGACCGTGTCTTATTATGTTTTAGATAGCATATTATTCAAATAAATTAAGAAAGAAAGAAAAATATTGTAGCAAATAAGGTGGAACGAAGTCAATTTGGAATTGTTGTGTAGTGTAGAGATATATATATATATATATATATCCAAGTTTTTAGTAAATGATAATTACCACATAGAGAAAAATTTAATTTATTTATCACTTTTAAGGTATCGACAATGCGGGTATGGATTCTGCTTCTCAAAAATATAAAAAGTAGATAACTCGATTGAAGATGTAACTAGACACGATACGCAGACTATGTAGATTACAATTTTCAAAAAGGTTCCAGCCACTATATTATATGGAAATTAATAGTGAACAAGAAGAATCACACTAAAATGACGAATCTTTTTTATGGGTGAATTTTTAATGAAATTAATACTGGTGTAATTTTGTAATATAAATACTAATATTTTAATACAATGGATCAGATTTGAATATTTCCTTTTTAAATTATAATATAATTGGTCAAAGAAATAATAATGAAAGAAATAAACCAAATTACATTTGTATAGCCTCATGCACATAAAATCATATTAGCTGTCGGTACATTTGTACCACGTGTATAATTTTTTTTTTTTTTTTTTGCATCTAATAAAAAAAAATATATTTATTTCAAGCTTAGGATAAAATATTTTGTATTAACTATAGTAAATTTTACTTTTGATGTACCTATATAATTTATAATGATTTCTTTTAAAAAATCACATTAATGAAAAAAATTATGGAAATTGTGAAAAAAAGGGGGCTTTATTGAAAATTGTAAAAGAAAAGAGATAAGAAATTGGGAGAGAAAACAAAGGGAGAGAGAAAAAAGTGGAGTGTAATTTTAGAGAATGAGAGAGAGAAATTAGATATAAATGTTGTAAGAAAAGATAATTTTATTCATTATATAAATTATATATAATTTTATAATATTATTTTTTTATTAAATTATATTTAATATTGATCAAAATAAGAAATTTAATTATGATAGTTATTTAAACTTTAAAGGTTTTAATAACATGCACGAAAAGAATAAATATCGCCTTTAGCAGTTTCACGTACAGTTGGTGCATGCTTTGCTCCCCAACGATGTAATGTTTAGTTAATTTGTAGGTAGCCTTTAGGAAGGTCCTGCACTACGCTTCTTGATATTATTTTTATCAATGAGTGCATTCACACGCTTATTAACCATATAATTATTAAAAATAACATTAGAAAAATGAACGGATAATTCCTAATAATGTTAAAAGAGGATTTGAAATGGCTTTATCCCATCATTAGATCACTACTCGTATCATTAGGATACAACAGTTTTGATATTAATAGTTATAAGAACGGAACTCAATAAAAAAAACTAGACATGATAAGTATAGGATTATATAATATAAGTTTTTTATATCATATTTAGTTTGTACATAATGTAAAATTTATATTAAAAAATTAATTATTTATATTATAAAATAAATATTTTTTATAATATTTAATAAAAATAATATCAATTAACTTAATTTTATATTATAAAACGGTATTTTTAAGAATATAATTTTTTTTTATTTCATAAATTTTATTTTTATATCATAGTTGAGATAATATTTAGTTTATCAACTTAATTTCTTATCTAATTACTAAATAAAATTATAAAATAATTTTTTTTAATCCAATATTATAAAAATTATACAACTAAATACTACTAAAAACAAATTTTGAAGCAATGACTTCTAACGCAACGAAAAGGTATTTCTAAATTTATTTACAAGAAAAGGACCTGTATCCAATTAACTCTCCTACGGCGTATTTCATTATCCAATTATATATTATATCTCTCTTCTATAGCCACTTATCTCTCTCTCTCTCTCTCTCTCTCTCTCTCTTTCTTAAGTTTGTTCCAAATCTACCGTACTGATATGATATTTTATGTGGTATAACTTTTCTTTCGGTAATTATAACGGTAAGGAGGATTAGAATTTGCTCTATCTCACTTAAGGGATCGGTAGCATTTTATGTGGTATAATTCCCTTTCTCAATGATTCCTTTCTGTTAATACAAACACACACACACACACATATTTATATATATATAATCCAATTAAAAATTAAATTTCCTTGCCATCTCCGCCGACTCCATTGGTATAAATTACAACCCCAGCTTTGCTTATAACATAGCTCTGGTGTATCATCATCAGCATCTTCTTCTTCTTCTTCTTCAACGATCGATTCTCCTTGTTTCTCTGTTGCTCTAGGGGTTTCAAAATTGTTGCAGGTTTTGCAGAACAAATATGGGGTTGTTTGGAGCTGAAGGGGTCGTGTACAAGGCTGCGAAGGATGTTGATCTGGGTCCTAATAGTGATGAATTCTATCTCCGAGCCAATGTCAAAGGTCCTAAATTTGAACCAACTTTGTGCTTTCTTCTCTATTTCATGTCAATAATGCATTAAAATGGAATTTGAGTTTTCTTTTTTCTTTTGTTTCTTATCCTTAAATTTCTCTTAAGCGTATCGAATCATACTCAATTATCGGCTTGATAAGAACTTACAGAGAAACCGCGCACTACAATAGCGTCACAATTTTCAACACATTTGCGGGTTCGGAAATTATTTTCATTTTGTTAGGAGAGTAATGATGATAATATCGACGTAAAATAATTTTTTTTATGCATTTTTTTACAGTAGTATTCCCTTCGATACGTCCGTTCCATGTGATATATCACAAAAATAAACTATTTTAACGTGCACATATCTATTTTAACGTTTTCATTAAAAAAAAAAAAAAAAAGGTAGACATTGATGGGTCACTATCGTCGCCTGCAATGAACTAGGAAGGTACTGATGAATTCCAGAATATATCCGCACATGCTACATATAATCTTTTTTTTTTTTAATCCATCTATTATATTTTTATATACATAACACAAATTCATGACACTTAATATAACAAAAAAAAAAAAGAAAAAGAAAATAATAAGTAGACGATATGTATTACAGGATTGTTTCGGGACATAGAAACTTAAATATTTAGCAATATTTGAAAAGGACATTACTTGAGTTAGGAAAAAAAACCTTTTTCACTCCTTTTCCTTTGTTGTATGGAAAAAGTTTTTTTTTTTTTTTTTTTCCTTTCTTCGTTCTGTCATATTATGTTCTCCAATGTATCCAATGTCCATCCAATCACATACTACGTTAAAACATGGAAATTGGATACATGTTACGGTGACATAATACAACTGGAAAGGATATTAACGTAATACATATCGTTTTAAGACATCGAAATTTTATCCTAAATTGCTTGCGTGCATTTCTACCTAAAAGACATTATTTGAGATTGGGACCATCCCTTTTTCCTTCCTTTCTTCCAGTCTAATTTCTGTAGGGGACCAAGTTAAAAACGTGAATATGTGAATGAAAAAATACACAGACACACGTGTATATATATATATATATATATTGAATGAATGCTTTAGCACATTACTAGGTAACAACTTGATAAAACAATTACCCATAAGTATTGGTCAATGAAGTAGCAGCATGGTTAGATAGAATGTAGAAGAAATAGGTTTGCCCTATAAAGACACCATTGTATAAATTGATAACTCCTTATATAAAATAAAAACCATAATACTAGCCGGAGAATGCAATGGCATTATGACCATGAAAAATAAAAATAATAATAAACAAATTCAATAACGATATGAAAACTTTCTCTTAATTTTCCATAATAATCCTTTCTATATTTGGATATAGTTTCTTCCCCGATAATCCCCTCTCTCTCTCTCTATATATATATCCCTTTAAGGAAATGCTATCGTATTAAATAGAAAAAAAAAATAATAATAGATACATTTTAAGGTGACTATAGAGGAGCTAAGCTATGAAATATATCAAGTAGGTTAAGCTTGGTTATAAATAGGGCTACCTATTTGGTTCATTGATAGATCCAAATAGTTAGACGTATAATTATAATTATTTAGAGAGTCGAAATATGTCATATCAAGATTAAGCCGATAAATTTTAACTTTCTTAGCAGATTTATGTAATAACACAAATCCTTTTTGATCTACGCGCTTTTCTATAAACAAACCTTCGTAATCCTATCAATTGATCATCACAAAATTCTAATTTCTACTAAACTCTTCTCATGTTGGAAGATTAATTTTCTTGGATTTGCACCATTCCTGACTTCCACCTAGAGACAATTCTCTCACATGTTTTAGTCTTACCACCTGTTACATGAGTAA
Organism: Lumnitzera racemosa; assembly: GCA_024138005.1. Classification (NCBI taxonomy): domain Eukaryota; kingdom Viridiplantae; phylum Streptophyta; class Magnoliopsida; order Myrtales; family Combretaceae; genus Lumnitzera; species Lumnitzera racemosa. The sequence continues at coordinate 82,052,812 of JAMXBC010000008.1, read as the reverse complement.
GTAGGCCAGCTAACATCGCATGCTCCTACTCTTTGATCTCTTTCCGTCTCACCCCTTCTGCTAAACCATTTAAAGCATAACATTTATTTCTAACATGTAAAGTTTGTAATGCAAACTATAATTTTAAAGAACCCAAAAAAAAAAAAAAAGGGAGGGGGATTTAATGGAGGAGGCACCATATTGAAAAACATAAGACGTTATCGTGGAGTGTTTGATTACATTCATCAAGGACATTGATTGAGATGTGGACCTAGAATGTTTAATATCCTTCCTCTTCTATAGGACCAAGATAAAATGCGCACATAGTAAATGGTTAGGTACATTACCTGGCAAAGCAGTTAGCTATAAATAATGGTCAATTGAGTAGTCGCATGGTTGGGATGTAAAAAATTTAGGTTAGCCTTGTAATGGGCATCACCTATATTTTGATAACTCGTATTCTATGGAAGTCATATCTTATTTCTATTTTAAGATGATTCCAAATACATATTAGGTGTGCATAAAAATAATAATAATAATAATAATAATAATAATAATAATAATAATAATAATAATAATAATTGATAGATAATTAGATCAACATGTAGTGTCCTCTATATAAAGGAGAGAGAATATACATTTCCGATAATAACGTATTTAACAATAATGAACATATACCACTATAATATAACTATGTTAACACTTGTTGCCATGCGATTATATCTTTGTTATCAATTTATTTGAACAATGTATATGATAAATCATGTGAATTACCAAAATGAACATGCGCTTAATATCATAATTTAGATAATCTAAATCATTGTTGACAATTCTAGTTAGAATTCATGGAAATGCCTTTTTTTCACAAGACAGAAACATACCTTTATATATGTTTAAAAATATGTTGAAATGATGAAATATAAATATTGACAAGAACACCTTGATGTACATATATTTGAAACATGTTGAAACTGTGAAATATGAATATCGACAAGTATAGGGGGCATCATGAACAAAGTGGATTTTGAATCACTAAATTACATTTCATTCAAATTAGATTGATGGATTCTGCAATCGACATATGTATTATGTGATTAAAATTTGGAATGTTGTTTCAGCACCACGGATGGCTGGATTTATTGTCAAAGTATTTGTATGGTTCCTGGAATTGCGTATATTTGGACCGCTGCTGCTGTACATATTGAAGAAAAACAACCTTATTCATGAGGTAATATAAGCTTTTGAATCTTCCAACAATTTTCAGCATTCTATAACTTATCGTGCGATGTCTCTCTCCAACGATATGACATTTCTTAATAATTATTTGGGGTGGTTTCAACATACATATTATATTATGAAATGTATTCTATATTATGGAAATAATTTAGAAATATGAAAAATTAAGAACCAAAATATATATTATAAGTCAACAAGCTTTTGTAATTATATGGACCCTTTAATGTTTAAAATTTAGCATTTTTCTCTGATTACACGTGTGGGTCTAACAAGCTTTGTTTATAAAGAGAGAGAGAGAGAGAGAGAGAGATTGCGAACAAAGGTGGAGGCAACGGAGTGCTTAATGTATACCCTGCATCCACTTAGTCCATTGTCGTCGGTAGCGATTACCTTGATTTTCCTTTACAATCTTCTTAGATTGGATATTATCAACATGACAAAAGTGATAAACTGCTAAAAAAAAAAAAAAAAAAAAAAAAACCTAATTGATCAGAGAGACTTCCTAAAAAAATTCATATAAACTGTTCTCGGCCATAGCAATTTCACGCTTTACAGATCGCACTATTTCCCAATTAAATCCTTAAATTTAGAAATTTTGAAAGAAGCGTCGAATTACAGCATACGAGTTCAATGTTACGAGTTCGAAATAGAAGAAAAAAGTCATGAAAGCCAGATTCATCACAACCAGAAGAAACGCATGTAATCGAAACGGATCTATCATTTCTAAACCAACTGTGGATATATTTTTCGTAGAGCTGGAAAAGGGGAAGCTCGAGTAATATGTATCGGATGACTCGAGTATTTAGACTCGGTCTTGGTACAGCAACAATTGAGCCTGTTGCAACAACAACTCAAGCCAGGTACACAGTGGCTTGAGCCTGGTGTGGCAATGGCTTGAGTCTAGTACGACAATGATTCGAACAAATGCTGTGTGCTTGTGTGTTTTTGTGTGTGTGTGTGTGTGTGTATGAGAGAGAGAGAGGAAACGGTGGTAGGATGTTGTTCCTAGATGTAGGCGGAGATGGCTGGCATTGGTATCGGCAGTGGTTGGAGTTAGATGCTAAGTGCTTGGATGTTTAATTCTTTTTCTTATTTTCGTTGCATTTTTTTTTTTAATTTTTCTTTCCTCTTTATTTCTTTTTAAATTAAACATCAAATAAATAATGATGAATTATATGGATATATTTTTTAATTAAAAATACAAAAAAAAAGTAACATAATAAAAAAAAATTAATTAACCACTTCAATATTATAAATTTTACATATAATTATTTCATATCTATAGCACAAATATCCTGTCCGCTAGTTTCTTTTTAAGTCAAACTCCATGACTTAGGCAATGTTATCTCAGGTTTTTCGCCGTATGTACAGCCCGATCGGAAAAAACTTGTGGGACCCTCTTGTATCAAAGGAGGGGAAGTACTCAATTTTAAAATTTAATGTCCATATCACTATAAAAATTTAAACAGATAATTTGTTTAATTTAAGCTTATAAGTTTTATCAAACACTCGCCCTCGTAAAATGTAAGAAAATCTTTAGTGGTATTAACATGTGTATGTAAATAAGTAGCATATAAATACTAACAATTTTTTAATACATAAAAATATGGACTTATTATTATAATATATATTTAAATATTATTAAAACTTATCACTCCTTATAAAAACACTCATGTTAAATAAAAAAATCTATTTTTCTAAAACCCAGCCAATGATGCAATACTGTACTGGTTGCGCGATCCGGAACCAATGACCTGAATGAGCTAACCTTACAAATTTACAAATCAGCTAGAAGATTAAACCTTCCTTTTCTACTGGGAAATGGGAACTCTGGCATTACTTGTTTCGATGAAGGAATATTTATGTTGACAATCCCCAAATGAAAATGTTAAAAAAAGGAAAAAGAAAAAAGAACCAAACTAAAGATGTCTTTTATTTGATGGGAAATTTTTCTGGAATCATTTTGGCATTCAATGTAAATAAAGTTTTAGAATGGGTAAATCTCATCATATTAATCTTAAGAGGTTATGATCAATGTTTTCTAAAGACAACTAATGATGAGAAGTATAGATTGTAATTAATAACTAATATTAATAGTTAACAACTATGAAAAATGTCAATAAAAACTGGAAAAAAAAAAAAAAACGATTTTTTTAATTGAAAAAAGAGAGAGATTCATTTTCTTCATAACTTATTAGTATTTTCCATTGTTGCTTTCTAATTATTATTGCTAGTGCCATTGGCTTTCATCATACAAGTCACTAGTATTTATAAAGTTTTAGAAATACTACCAAGACCTTAACCATAACAAATATGGAAGAAGAATATCACAAACCATTTCTGCGAAAAAAAAAAAAATATACTTCAAAGGTATAGTTTGATTTCATGCCAAAATATATCGGTCTAAAGAAAAGAAAATGTTGAAAAAACCACCAAATCAAATTTATGATTCATTTAGTATTTAAGTTTAAAGGGTTCTCTCATTTATCCAGCTAATCTTAGCTTAGGCTCTTCCTTTGGATTTGTTTGTAACATTTAGTTCTGATAAATGGAGTAATGTGATAAAAGAGCAACCTAGTGAAGCAGCTATCCAAAATGAGAACTGCTCAGCATAGGCAGTTCACATAAGGCCAACATGGGCACTGATTTTCAAAGGGGAAATGATTTTATAACCCCACATGGATGGTAATATGATCTAAATGTAATACTGGTTTATTGAGTTGGGCTCTTATCTAGTTGTAACAATGTATCTCTAAATTTCGAAATGTAACGCCTAAAGATGAACGGCTCCAGGCCATTGTCTGATGCACATTAGGGCTCTGAGGTTTTCGCTTTCCACACTTCATTTCTCAAAGACTGACTTTTTCTAGTCCAGAAAGTTCCCTTCCCTAGTGTGTAATTCTGAGTGACTGATAACATTTGCAGGCTGTTTAACTTTCAAAAAATAAATTGCACCAACCTTCAAAGTTTTGAAATTTGTACGAATACAATTATTTATTAGTTTTGATTGTACACTTCTCCGCTTCATATGATATTGGCTCCCTCATAAGTTTCAAGAAAACATAGATGCTCGCTAGGTTTCTTAACAAACGACACCCTGACAAGTTTGCTACTAAACGGAATGGACGCTCTTGACAAGCTCTAAGCGTGCCTTGTCCTTGTTGAAGACTGTAACTGTACAATAATAAAATTTGGTATATCAATGCAATTTCAAATATTTTTCAGGATTGCTCGATATAATCTACTCTTTTTTCATTCCTCTCGTTGTAGGATCACCTTCTTATAGTACAATAATTGCTATGTTCTTACAATTTATTCCATGAATCAGCTGATTACAGATGCTGAGATGGAGGAGTCACCCATTTTTGTGCCATCGCATCCATTTGAAGGTAAAAGAATTTCTGTTTTCCTTGTAAAGACTACATACATCTAATTTTATATTTCCAATACATCCTTGGCTTTGATCAGCATGTAAGTACTTAGCCATTTCAAGATAAGTATAAAAAATATAAGGACAACTTTAGATGGTTGATGCATGTCAAACTTTGAGCACTTATTTGTTTACTTCCATAACCAGCCAATCTAAAATTGAGTTATCGAGGTATTTCGAAGACACTTGCTCTGATACTATGACAAAATTTAGATTCACCGTCGTATGGTCTACAGGTTTAAGCATAGTGATCGGTGTGGACTTATGTTTTACTATCAACAATACAGGTGACTGCAGTATGCTTAATTAATTTCCTCATTGCAGACCTCAATGGGAAAGAAGTAGTTGCAATAGATTCTAATTTATCCCCTCCTCAGCAAGTTCAGCATGCTGTTGACTGCCTCAACGAGAATCTGTTGAATGATCTCAAGCCTTCTCTCCGTCGTTTGACTATCATAGATTATTCAAGAGCCTATAGATCAGGAGAAATAACTCCTCTCAAGGTAATCTAGACATAGCCCATTTCTGCATATACTCACAGCTAGATCATCTCGGATAAACCGTGTTTCAATTTCCTGGCTCAGCACTATCCTTGTAACATATTTGAGGGAGAGGGACTATTAAAAAGTCCAACTGCTTGTAATAGATGACTACACCTCCAATCATCTAACTTTAAATTTTCCCTGTTGCGCAGGTAGCAGAGAGATTTATAGCTGCTGTCAAGGAATCTTCTAATTCTTCATTGCAGATGTCATTTTTCATTAACTATGACACTGAAGATATACTTAGGCAAGCTAAAGAGTCGACTCTTCGTTATGAAAGAGGTACCCTACCACAAATTTAGTTGGTTTAAACTCTAAAATGAATAGATGTTTCTTTGCACGAAATAAAGGCCTAAGGCATATAAATGAGGGCATCAAATGAATCCAATGGTTATGAACTTTTGCATTGTCTATAAATTGAGTAATCATGCTAGGCTAAGTATCTAAATGGTTGGCTTTACTAATCTATAAATATAAAACCATGGACCTATCTTTTTTGATACCAAAATAAACTTTAGATCTACAACCAGCTGATATGAAAGTTTTAACCTTGTAGAAATGTGTGTTAATTTATATTTATAACTTAACAGGCTTACCCTGGACAAATTTTTTTTTTTTTTTTCAATCGTTCTCTCTTTTTTGGTTTTTCGCAGGGCAGCCAATTTCAGTTTTAGATGGTGTTCCCATTGCTATCAAGGATGAAATAGATTGCACTCCTTATCCAACTACGGGTAACTTCAACATGCATAACACTTTATTTTCTCTTACTGTCCATTTACCCAGTTAGTCCTTCAGATTAACCATTTAATGTAGGTGGCACAAAGTGGCTGCACAAGTTTAGATCTTGCACGGAGGATGCATGCTGTGTCAAGCGCCTGAGATCATGTGGAGCTATACTTGTTGGCAAAACCAATATGCATGAGCTCGGTGCTGGAACAAGTGGAATTAACCCCCATTACGGGTATGGAACCTTTTGCCTACTCAATATTCTCTTACTGCATTCGGTATCTTGAAGCTACTATGCATTAAGATCAAGCAACATATAGTTTGTCTGTTAACCAAAACAGCTGAGGAAGCATTAAGAAATCCTAAGCATGCTAGAAATAGATAATAGTGGTTGTTAGTCCTGCAACAGTTATGCCAAAGAAGAGACAGTGATTTACAAAGTCATGATAGTGAATACCAAGCCAGCATCAGTTACAAACTTTTGGGGCAAACAGATAAAAAAAGATCCAATGGTCACTATTGATCTGCCTATTGACTTTTTCCAAGCTATAACCTAACAAGCCTACATGACCTTCCTAGCTATTTTTCCCCTTATGCAGAGCTACTAGAAATCCTTATAATGCTCAAAAGGTCACCGGAGGTTCTTCTAGTGGATCTGCTGCAGTGGTGTCTGCAGGCTTATGTCCTGTTGCCCTCGGTGTTGATGGAGGAGGTAACTTGCTCATATCCATCTGTTTAGTTTTGAGAAATTTCATTAAAAAAAGGTTTAAGAAAAATGAAAATACTTGGTCAGAAATGACACTAGTAGTATCCTACTGTCACAGCAATTTTTTTTTTTTTGGCTTAATCTTGCAGTTCAATATATCCTGTATCAGCTTATAATTCCACTGAAATTACGCAATAGTTTGTTATCTTCATCCTCAAAAAGCAAATCAATGTTCATTAACTACCAATTACATTTCATTTGCTACTTATATTTAGGATCTGTAAGAATGCCTGCAGCTCTCTGTGGGGTGGTTGGTCTCAAACCTACTTTTGGAAGCATTCCTCATGAGGGGTAGGATCCTCTGAATCTTCATATATAGTAAAATAGGTTCTAGATTGTGTAATTTGAATTCATTTTTCCGCTTTGAGAAACAGTGTTCTGATTCCATTTGTTTGTCTCAGAGTTCTTCCTCTGAACTGGACTGTTGGAATGGTTGGTATCCTTGCAGGCACGATCGAGGATGCATTCATTGTGTAAGTCATCTGCTTTTTTAGATGTATGTAGAGTCATATATACTAAGCTTTTACCAGTTAGTGATACATTTTACATAAAATTACTTTTTCAGTTATGCAGCAATTAGTGGCCATCCTATTCCACACACTGAATCAACTTTGTCGGTAATACTAGTTCCCTGCATTACACGTGTATTTATTCTACATTTCTACTTGCAATGAACAAGTTCTAGTTGGTGTGGACTACAGATGCTTCTTTTTCAAACATATTCGCTTGACTTAGTGGTTACCTATTTTAAGAGAATATATAGCCATTTCAATGCTATACAAATTTTACAATAAATGTCTTTTTTCTCCTCATGCAGACCAAACTGTATTATCCCCTTCTAAATTCAGCGGAACCAATATCTGGTATTACACTAGCCAAGTATGGGGAGGTAAGGAAATATGATTTAATCAGCTTTAGTCTTGTTGTGATCTAATTATAGTGCCAAGTGCCATAACGATAACATCCAATGTTTTCTCTAATCACTCCTCTTAATTGACCACTAATTAAACAAATTAGTGGTTCAATGATTGCAGTGATGACATAAAGATATGCTGCAACCTTGCTTTGGACCGGCTGAATAAACATTATGGTTGGAAGGTACAAATAGTGTATACGGGCAAGTTGCCTATGTGCTTTAGTTAGTAACCGTTGTCCTCTTACATATGGATGAAGATTAGATTTTTAAGACTTAAAGTAGGATCCTTTTTCTGTTAAGAGTTAATGTAGCATCCTCACTGATAGAACATTACGTGATGCTCTCATCGTTGCTAACCTGCCAAGATCTTTGTATTTCTAAGACCGTGGAGGTGACTATACCGGAGATAGAAGCTATGCGGTTGGCACATTATGTAACAATTGGCTCCGAATGCAGCACATCACTTACTTCATATCTGCAGAAGCTGTATGTCATCTAGAAATGTGATACTTCTTTCGTATACATCTTACTTAATGAAAGTGCTAATCCTCGCTTTGCAATCCATTGTCATATAGGGATATTTCAGAAGCAGGATGGGATGCTAGGGTTGCGCTTGGAATTTATGGCTCCTTCAGCAGCAAGGAGTACATAAAGGCACAAAAAATGAGGTAACTGATGCTACTTCCGGAATATTGGAACCTGTAACACCTTATCCTGCCTATTAGTGGAAAAGAGAGGCTCTCTAGGGGTTCAATTCTAAGAATGCAAGTCATTGAGAGATACCAAAGGTTCTCCATCTTTTAAGAGCAAGGTCACCTAATGATAGTTGTTAACTCTAGCAATAATTGATCTAAAGAGAGCCAGTGAAATGGTGTGGGCTTTTTCTGCTTTATAAATAAGGCTCCCTTGCATTTGTAGGCTGAAACTTTTGACTAAAGTCTATCACATGGAATACTTAATTGAATAGGGTTGAATGACAATGTAAGGTTATGAACTAAGAACTCCTTGACATGATACGATGTTAAGTTTAGTATCATAAACAGTTCATATAGAAGTTTAAACTTACAGTTCGGTTTGTATATGTTCTACCTTATATTAACAATACTCAATATGATTTAGGTCACATTTGAAACATGTTGACATGCTATTTCAATTGTCTTTCCATATAGAATATGTTCTTCAGAAATTTTGTTGAGAATCGGCTTTCGAAAATGCTTGCAGTTAAAGTACAAATGAAAAAGGTGCTAAAGTTGTGTCTTAAAAGGATGAAGAAGCTTCAAGTTCTGTGTTGGCACAAGCATATTAATGTTTTCACAAGCAACACCAAAATTTTCCATGCTTTGTTACTAATTTTTTTTTTTTTTTTCATGTGCAGGAACCGCCAGATGCAATATCATAGGAGTATATTTGCTAAGGCTGATGTCATCGTTTCACCAACAACAGGGTACTCCTTTGTCCTCCCTGACTATATTGCTGTACTACTACTTATTTGTTAGCATGGACAGGGTCAATCTTCCTGAAGGTTTCCCATCTTCATTGGACCTTTTGTTTTACTAGTTACATTGGATGCTAGGACAGGTTAATTTCATCCGTGTTACACTCTTGTTTATGCATGACAGTGTAACCGCATACTCAATACTGGATGATGCTCGGGAATCTGGTGAACTTGACTACGTTAATGGAGGTACAAAAGCTTGCATTTTCTTTCCTAACTTGATACTGCTCTCTTACTTTCAATCTTCCTAAATTAAACCTACAGGGAATTAACTGTTTGCCATTTTCAGCTGCACTAATTCGATACTCCATAGCAGGAAATTTTCTGGGATTGCCTGCAATCACAGTTCCTGTATGATTCACCAAACAGTCTTTATTTCCCCTTCATGTCAAAGTCATGTTTGCATCACACTCATTAAAATACTTTCCCTTTCCTTGTTTTATAGATCGGATATGACAAATCAAACTTGCCAATTGGTCTCCAGTTTATTGGGAAGCCATGGTCCGAACCGACATTAATCCAACTAGCTGCTGCAGTGCAGGTAATATGCTAGGCTCTTAGAGTCTATTATTGATTTTCATCTTTCTTCTCAAGGTTAGAGTTGCAAATTTACATCAATGTCTTAAAATTTAGTTACCAAAACGAAAGCCACAGAGACATGGAACATATTGAGTCAGTAGGTTGTAGATTTAGTTCATGGAGTCCTGCTAGTCTAATGAATAATAGCAAGTATCTAGAGCGTCTATATCTTGTTATGAGCCTGGGTACAAGATCAAGACACACATGAAATAAAATAAATTTGAGGACTCATCAAAGAGAATCTTGATCTTTAATTTTGAGGGCTCATTAGAGATATAACTCATTTCCTTGGAGAGAATTCTCCAGTCTCATGAATACTGATTACTAAGAATAATACTGCTAATACTTTTTCTGCATGTTTACTAATGTAATGAAATAACTTGTTTATACAAACTTCTTTACCTCCACTTTGCCTGATTGAAAGATAATTCTAAATCGAACAATATCTCCACAAGAACAATGACAAATATAATGCAAATAGTGGTAGCTGTATTAAAAATTTCATTCTCATTGGGATTCTTACTTTCGACTATTCGGTCTAGAATCGCTAAAATTTCCATTCTGGTCCAGGCCCTATGCATAACAGAGTACAGAAAGCCAGAAGTCTTCTGGAATTTGCTGAAGGAGGACTAAATGTTCCATACAGGATGATCCCATAAAAAAGAAAAAAAAAAATCGAAAATAGGTGTTTATCAAGATGTTTTTCCAAAGGCACCAGTCTGAGTGCTGAGATCTCCAATCTTGATTTTTGCCAGAATTTGTCTCTGTCACCTGTTCTTGTATGAGAATAAAACAATGTAACACTGAACTTTTTGTTCAGCTGCGTTGAATGTAAATAAAGACTTGGCTATTTTAGATGGAGTGATTCGAAGATTTCCTGGACATGTAGGAACTCTATTTGACATACCCAAAATCAACGCATGGGCTTTACAGTCATGAAATCAATTATTTACGCTACGCCTTAGGTGTATTTAGTCGAAGTTGCGAGAAGGGACTTAGCTTGGTCTTAATCCATATGGGTCCGCATAAGACACTCCATGTTGAGCTATAACCACATTAATCCCTTACTTGGAACATTTGCTCTTCTATTTTTGTGGAATAAAAACATGGCAGAAGGCTGTTTACTTTCAAAAAGCAGTCCAATGTATCCAGTCTGCAAGTTACTCATAATTTCAACGTAACCCAGATTTGAATGCTGTTCACTTCAAGCAATACACAGGATGCTTTTGTTCGCTGGAAAATGTTTCTATAACCTCCAAATAAGAAATTATAAGATCACAGCTTTTAATTACTTCCTGTTTGATTCTTCTTTTCTATTACTGGAAATTAAGGAATTGGAAGCCATAATTTTGTGTTTTCCATTTCTTGCGTTTATAATGTGACAAAAACTCTCCAACCTTATGCCATCAGTTGCCTAAAAATGACTGATTTTCACGTAGTTAAAACTCATTAGAAAGTTGCAAAAAGTTGCTACAGTTACAGGAACCGTTGTCAGATTCTGTGTTTGTCGTCAATTATAGTTAAAAAGAAAGAAAATTAATAATGGGGTGGTGGCGCAGTTGGCTAGCGCGTAGGTCTCATAGCTTCGAGAGATCCTGAGGTCGAGAGTTCGAGCCTCTCTCACCCCATTAAATTTTCTCTTTGTTTTTTCCACCCCTACCGGATGGAAGTTGCTAAATGCCAATCAAATAATAAAATGCGGCTCCATCCTCAATTCTAGGGTCCACTTCCTTTTTCTTAGATTTTTTTTTTTTTTTTTTAATCTATAGGGTAGATTTGCATTGAAATGAGCAGAAGTAAAAGTTGTAAAAACACGCCTTATACCTGTGTCTATTATAATTTAATAAAATGGTTATATAATCAAATAAAAATTTTTATTTTCTCTTTATAAAACTAAAATATCATTTTATTATTAGAAATCGACAGTTTAAAAAAAAAAGCTGAGCAACACAAGTATAACGAATATATAATAGAACAATCTTATTATGTTGGACAAATATTTTTATAATATCCTTTATGTAATATTCATAAATACTAAAATCATTATTATATTTTTACATTTTTACCCTCAATATTATTTAATATATATTTAATTATATTTTTATATCATTTAAAATTGTTTGAAAAGTATGATTTAAATAGATTATTAAGTTTACATAACTAAATAAAGTATAAAGTGATATGTGCTTTGTGAGATGACCAACCTAAGATTTAAAAACAAAAAAGTATTGTGTTTTTATCTAGCTTGAGTATGCTTTTGTACCGTATTTTAAACGAAACTAATTTTAGATATTTTATTTAGTTCTTGAGACTCTTTTTTGTCTAGTAACCAAACTAATATTACAAACTAAACATTACAAAAAAAAAAAAAAAAATTATCTACTCAAATCTTATAAATTTTACATGATCAAAAGATACATAAGACTAATGAAACGGTAAATGATATATTTCTTTTGATTTTCTTATAATATTGCCGAACAAAAAAAAAAGTACTTCACTCCATTTAAATCTCTCTATATTCACTCATTTTCCATCCATTTTCTTTTAAAAAATATATATTGCCAAACATAAATGAATGAGTGGGAGATTTAACAACAAAAAGGAACCGAATGGCTTGCAATCAATGTAAAACCTCTCATCTGACCTCGAAGACTAGTTTGCATGTTAATCTTTCAAAGTATACTGCCTTCACGCGCAGAAATCAAGATGGATGTGGCTTTTATTTGTATTTCATGAGAGATTGAGGCAATCACACACCATAGATGGCAGCATAATACGCAAAAGGCAGTTTTCTTGTCCATGACAAAAGAAGAACCAAAAAATCATAACAAAGACCCACTAAATCCATCATTTACTTGGTGTATAAAATGACCAAAACTGCAGAGACTCAGCAACAGCACATATCCGCAATCCTATCATCTGGTACATCACATCGCATCTATGAAAATTCATATCGGTCATCAGAAAATCATCTAGTATGCTCTTATCTTCTTCTAAAAGGTGGATCTTCATATTCGATAGTCGACAATATCGACATCGATGACTTCACTGAAACTATAAGCAAACACTACTTGGCATCACATTACAAGGTGGCTGATGCTTCACACGATGAAATTGACGCCAGAGGAGCCGCTACACTTCTCACTGAACGATACAGAGCAATGAAATAACAGACAGAAAGTTACAAGCCCGTTGTCCCTATCTTATGACTGCTTCAACGCCAAGACAATGCTCTCCTACAGATACTTCCTTGCAAGCGCACGAACTTTCGTATCAAAGTGTGAAGAAGCTATGCGGGAACCAGGCAAATATAGTGGATTTAGAAGTGTCTGCAAAAAACAAATACCGTGACAATTATGAGGAGTATGACCAAAAATACAAGCAACAGTTAATAACTCTAATTGGAAACTCGTGGAGATTATCTTCATATCATCTTTCCCTAAAAATAACGCTGCTTATTCCTGTTTATATGTCACGATAAGCAAGTAGAAACTAATTCATATGAAGATTTGAGATTGTAATTCACTGCTTTGACTGCTCTGATGACATGTGATCGTGCAACCAGTTTTCTTGAAGGACATTACAACATGAAAGCACCATCATGAGGACTTATTGAAAAGAACAAAAATGTGTACCAAACAATAAAAAGGAGAAAAGAAAAAAAGATGGTTGATCCTACAGAAAATACATAGCATGAGAACTGTAAGAGACCACTTTGCCAGCACAAAGTATCAAAAACGTTGCAGGTGCCGAGAGTCAAGCATCCTCTTGCTCTATATACATTATGTATATTCATGAAATGAATATATAAACACCGTGATCTCCAAACAATCATAAAGGATTGAGTAATGACACAAACATGCAGCTGTACACACAAAACAGATTTTCAACCTGCTGCAGATTTTAAAGTGCTCCTGTCTATCCTGAAGATTAGACAAGGTCCCATTTAAACATGCAAATACCGGCAGAATATAATAACAAAGCCTTGACATGAAAATGTATCGGAGGTTTAAAGAAGCTCCTCATCATAGCAGCAAGACATTTCTAAAATACATACTCTCAGACAAAGCATTATGAAAACATAAAATTTATCTACTATTCACTTCCTCAGACATTTCACTGGACAAGATTGAAAAGTGCATTACCTTTATGTAAAGCTCATGGACCTCTTGGAAAAAGCTTTTAATTCCATCATCATTGCGTGAGTCATGAAGTAACATCAATCGTGTATGTATGAAAGGCTACGTCAAGAAATCACAGCTTGGAAGAAGTAAGTAAAAACACAAAGGAAGAAAAGGTGAAAAAGGGTGAATCTTCACTTATATGAAGATGATCCCATTAAATTTTGTCAAAACATTGATATGTCAACAGAAGGATACCAAAGGCTATAGGTAAAGCAGAAAGAGTAGTGGATAAAATGCAAATTGCATATTAAAGGATATGACCTGCAGTGACATACACCGAAACCACAAGATCATTGAACCTGTCTATTGCTTTCAGAAACCTGGGATTGCCAATAAATACAGTAATTGACAGCATAGAGGAAATGAAAACCATAAATTCATCAGCATAAATTGAGAACCTGCATATATTCCACATAGGAGAAGATTGACATAAACACTTCGTTTAAGGAGAAACTCACATGGCACTAGTAGTCCAAGCAAGATCCTGAACTATATCCTGTGCTGCATGTAAGATGAACTGATTCAGATGGGCAGCATCTTCTTTCTGCAGGAGATAATGCAGTTGCTATAAAATACATGGCAGTAATAATATCACCAGCACTCCAAAGCTCCTATAAATAATGGTTTATGTTAATTACTTTTTATGGCTATATATCTTGTGATTTGATCTGATCAGTGACTCACATACCAAATCAGTAAAGAAGCCCCCACATAACCGTGATGTTTTAGGAAGTTGGGGTATTAATGTAATTTTGATAGTTCTAAGAGTATTTCTCTATGATTTAAATCGAGCAATATTGTCCATTCCAAAGTAAATAGCCATAACAGGCAGCTAAATTCAATACTACTTCATTGGACTGGTAAGGAGAAAAAGTGACAGGACAATAGGAATGAAGGGTTCAGCACATCATTTTGGAAGTTAAAATAGGTGAATTTTTTTTTGAAGGCCCTAATGTTTATGAATCAAATTTACCCATCTTGTAATCATATGTTGATGCTATGGCAGTGGAGACAACAAAAGGAGGATTGGATCAAGCAGGAGTAACAAATATAACACTGAGCCCTGTTCACACACTAGGATCCTCGGTCAGTGAGTAACACACAGAAAATATGTTGCTATCACCTAATCTAATTATAACATAATTTCCCTATTAAACGAATAGAAACAAAACGAATTCTTACTGGGGAAAAAAATCACAATTAATGAAACTCATCTCCCCAAGTCACCTACAGCCCATATGGCATGTACACTTTTCTTCCGTTGCTATAAAACGAGTTCACCCCTCCCTTCTCCCATAAGTTACATAGTTCACCCGAACAAAAAGGCTTCCTAAAGCTAATCCTAACTTTCCTCTAAAAGTCTAATTCACGAGGATTTCTTTCTTCTACTTAGGAAAGGTACAACATTTGCCATTAGCAAACACTCAAGAGCCGCTCCCCACCTGGCCCGAGGAAACCTTCGCATGTTTCCAATACCTTTACGGCCTATGCCCCCATGGAAACATTCTAGCAGAACCCAGAAATTTCATCATAAATCGTCTTGGTAATAATTGGAAGTAACAGCATCGATTTCATCCATCGGGTTATGGTGGAGTCGAGTGACAGCATCGCAGTAAGGGCATCTATGTTCGACAATAATAATGGAAACCCACATTTCTCCGACAAAGTGGAATTACTAATTTTCCTACATCATACTAGCTTACTTTGATTTCTAAGTCGAAATCGAGAATATCAAACAAGAAAAGAAAGAGAGAGTAAAAGGAATTACCTTAACGGCGGATCCAACTTCAGCTTCGTAAATGGGGATATCGTTTCTGCTCACTATTATAAAACATGCTGTTGTCGCCATTGGGTCTTTCTTCTTCTTCTTCTTCTTCTTCTTCTTCTTCTTCTTCTTCTTCTTCTTCTTCTTCTTCTGCTTCTTTGATCACCGATCGGTCGAAATGTCGAGATTGAAGCTTGGACAACGTGATAAAAACGAATATCTGATGCGCCAAATCTTCCTTCTCCGTACTCGCGGCCTAATTTCTTGTTCTTCCTTTACTTGTATATGCTCCGAATTAGCCCATTAAGGCCTGTATGGCAATTTTCTTTTTTATTTTTATTTTTTCCCTCCAACTACTATATTTATATTAATTACATGAAATCAACTCTCCATAACTATACCAACTTATTACGGAAATTTTAAAAGATCTTTTTATATACGATCACTCTTATTATTGTTGTTTCAAGCATACAAATAAGAAAGTTTGAATTAAAAAGATGTCATTGAAAAATATGACGTGATATTATCTAGTATATCAATAAATTTAGTTTTATAATGTTTACTTATTACGTACATTATACCATATTAGTAGTGGATATTTAATATCCTAGCTTAAAAATTGAATGGAATTCTTTTTGAAATATAATTATTTTGATATTAAAATTAACTGATGAAACTTTTGATCCACGATGATTTTACCTTGGAAGATTTAATAATAAAAATGAAAAACTTCGTATTGGTAATCATAAAATCTCTAAATACTAAACTACAGTATAATTAATGGGACAATTAAATGACAGTAGTATCATTGAGTAATCTTAAGTGCGCAAGCGGGTAATAGATTTATTTAATAGCTAGATTAAGAACATAATTTAAGAATTGGCTTGAGATGTGACAAATTATAATTTCTTGGATAGGAGTTCTGGAATCTCATGAATTTATTGAGTTGTCCATTCCAGTATGTGGATACCTTGTTTTCTATATGTGTTTAATTAGGATAGTACTAAAGGATTTAGAAATGTTAACCTTAATAATGATTAAGTTTGTGTTTGGCTGGGATCAAGAAGCCATAAGTAGCAGTCACCTTGTTGTATCGCTATAATGATTGGTATGTTATTGGTATGTTGCGTTATTTAAAGTAAAGTTGCATACTAAATGGATTTAGGTAGATTTAGGATGGATCTTACAATCATTCTTCTATATTTATATGTATGTAATTTGTTTTTATTGTTTATTGTAATTTGTAAATAAAAAAAAAAGGGAGAAAGAAAAAGAAAAAGAGAACAAACAAAAAAAAAGAAAAAGAAAAAAAAATAGTTTAGTTTTTATTTACTTATTTATTTTAAGCATAATAGAAATAGATAAAGTAATAAATAAATAATAATAAACAAATAAAAAATAATGAATATTGTTTTTATCACTTAGAAAATTGAATTTTCAAAAATAAATAAAAATAAACAAATACTTTCAAAACCAGGACCATTCTAAAGTTTTCAAAATTAAAATCCAATTTAAGACCCTTTAGAAAATTTTATCAAATAAATCAAAATAGGTAAAAACGTAAACTTAGATATTTTTTCAAAAATTAAAATTAATCGACCTATTATATTTTCAATAAACGAACTACGGATGTCTAATCTTGAATAGCAAATACGTAGATACTCATATGTCAATACGGAGCGACTTAAATAATGAAAATTTTTATTTTTTCATTTTTAAATATTTGTGTAAATTAATCGATTTAGTTACGTATATCATAATTAGCTATTTTAGAAATTAAAAATGGTATATTTGAAAAGTGAAATTAAATTCATAAAGTTTTCGAACCTAAATCTCTAGTTTAAAAAAAAAACTTTTTATAAATTAGTTTTTTAATCGATAGATTGGTAGCTAAGTTATAACCAATCCACCAAATTAGTTATAACTTAACTCTTTTTCCCAACTTCGGTCAAGTGGCGACTCTAATACCATTTCAAGTTGAAAAAAAAAAAACGGCTTTCTTTAAACCTTAGTTGAGGATTGGTATTAAATGAGTAAGATTTAATACTGATCAACTTAAAGAAGGTCAATTTAAAAAAAAAAAATGGAAGAGTGAAAATCCAAGCTTGACAGCTTGGCGACTCCACTAGGGAGTTCAAGAAGGTTAACCATTTAAAAACATTTCGAAATTAATATCAATTTTCAAATTACCCATGTTGTTTAGTTATTTGTATATTCATTTATTTATTTATTATTGGCTTCATGTACATTTTTATTTTAATTAGCATATTTATTTTGTAAATAGCATATACTAGGGTATGGGGGTTCACTTATTGCATTAAAGATGCAGGGTAAATGTGGTCAAACCAAGGCCGTCTTAAGATTTTAGGACGGGGAGCTATTATGTAAGTTTTGAGCATAGTGGGACAAACACTACTCGGGGCCGATTAGGCTATCCCACTTAAACTTTGATATGATCAAGGAACCATTTTGCAAGAAACATGTGAGGTCACAAAATTTAAAAACCTCTAGAACCTTCCTTTCTTGCATACATTCTTCAAGGCCGTCTTAAGACTTTAGGTGATTTTTGTAACCACCGCTCGGGGTTAATTAGGCCATCTCACTTAAGCTCTATATGACTAGTGAAAGTATTTTCTAAAAACAAGTGAGGTCTTAGAGGTTAAGGACCTTTTAGAACCCATCCTATATGCATGTACTTCTCTCCAAACATGAGTTAATATACTACTCTTAAGAAATTGCAACCCTATTGATCATTCAAGAGTTTTTGCAAACAAGTTTTTGAAAATTACAGTAGGATTGCAACTTAAGGAGTAATATATTAACCTAAAATAACCCTAATATTTGCATATTTCCACTTTTTTTCTTTTATTACATCGATAATTGACTCTTATCGATAAAATATGTAAACTTAGGATGGCAGCCAACTAAGCGAATGGTCAAGCAAGCAATAGGCCACTGGATACCTCTAGATTTCTTGAATAAGTACTGAGAGAAGACGTTGCCTATTTGAAGGAAAAGCTCAAATGTTCTAAAGCTCACAATCGGGCCTTAAGGTTCCTTTTGGCACAAGTCATTGGAGATACTTATGAGATGATAGAGGAACTTAAGGCCCATATACAAGACTTAATGTAGGGTCTTTCCAATTTAGGTCTAAAGAGCCTAGAATAAAGTTCCAGAATAAGTACTAGGATCTCTGTCTTTGTTTTTGTATTCTGATCTTCCTTCTTCAAAAGAATAAAGCTCTCTTTAGTTCATCGTTTGTCATTCTTTAACATTTTCGTCTTTGTAATTAGTCTTTCATTTAACCACTATTCAATCTCATTTAAGAAAATGCAAATAAAATCCATAAACTTGTAAATATAAACTAAAAAACAAAAAAACCACCATGCTTATTTGTAAATTATTTTTTTTTTGAAAATAAAACTTTACCTTTCTCTGTCTGAAAAAAAAAAAAGAAAAAAAAATTGAAAAAACAAAAAAAAAATGAAAAGAAAAGTTGCCAATGGTTATAAATCCTTATGGGCTTAAGGAGCTAACATAAGCTCAAGCCTTTGGCTCACTCATGTAACCAACCCAAACATTTGGCTTTCAACCTACACCAGACTTATTAAAAAAACCAACATGAAGCCTTCGTCACCATCTAATCCAAACACAGGCCACTTGGCTAACACTAACCTTAGGCCCATTCAAATAACCTACCCAAATACAGGCCACTTAGCTAGGCATTCAATTTAAACACCAACTTTGGGCTCATCTAATCGGCCTACCCAAACATAAGCTACTAGGCCAACCAACCAATTCAAACATGAACCACAGCCCATCAAGGCAACCAACCTGAGCATAATCCTTAAACCTTAAAAGTAACTAAGCCAAAAATCCTAATCTATTTAGAAAGCTAAGCTCAATCGTAAACCAAACCAAAACATAAAGTCAAATATTAAGGCATGATTCTAGCAACTATGGGGCAAAACTTGATCCTAGGCAAATAAAAAAACAAACTCCTTCTTAAGAAACCGGTAAGTCACTTTTTGAAAAGTTTAAGATAAGAAGAGACAAACTATATCCTATACATTAACCCCCAAAACACTTTGAGAGTTAAGCGATATAATGGTGAGGATATTTTGGACTCATTCTTTAAAGGGGGTTCACTTTGAATGTGATATATAGATTAAAGTGAAGTTAGGTATTCATTTCTAAATCCTAAATACAATCATTTGTTATTCACCCTATTGGACCTATTTGAAGAATTTCTAAATTTAAACCCCATCAAGAACCACCTTATAAAAGGGCAATTAGGAAGTTAGGATCATTGATTAGAAGATAAGGGTAAGATTGGTTTATGCTTGTTTAAGCAACACTAATTCAAGAACAGCTTTTATTTTTGATAAATTATTTTTCTTTCAAATAAAGAAGAGCCAATTTCCTTTTTCAACTACCTCAATCCCATACACTTGAAATCCATGGAATTAAGGCCTTGAATCATTTAAAAAGAAAAAAAAAACACTCAGCAATGAAAATAATCACTCTTGGAGCCAAAAGAAAAGATAGAATAGTAAGAGATGGTAGGGCAAAGCAATTAAAAAATAAAAAGAAGAAGAAGAAAAGAGGCCAAAGAATTAGGCCTAGAAGTGTAGGATGAAAAGCCTTAAGAAATAATTCACATCCTAATGAAGGTAGTCAAACTAAATCAAAGAGTTGGGAGTCAATACCCAAATAACCTTAGAAAACACAAGATCCTAAATCACACTCTAAGCTCGGAAACCCAAATCTCCATATCCACTATGACAATTGGAAGCCTCTTCTATCTATATTGAATCACATAAGGCCTCTCCACCTATAATATCACCCTTACACATGTAAAAGCTCTTCTGATCTTGAAAGATAATTTATCTTTAATAAAAATTGTTTTTGAAACTGGGGTAAACATACTTTTAATTTTTCCCTAAGGTTCTTGATTTACAAACCCAAGATTAATAAAAGTATTTCTATCAAAATAAGCCTTCTCATTAATCCTTTCTGAAACCTTTGGACCAAAAGCCTAAATTCATAAGGGTAAACAAAAAAAAAAAAAAAACCTAACAGATTGATTAAAGATTATCACTTACAAAATGGATTATAATTTTTGAAATTAAAGTCAAGAGTGGGATCCAAACCGAGAGCTAGTAAGGATGACCTCTTTGACTAAACTCATTATAAGTTACCTTCTTCTTAAGAAAGGAATGCCTTAAGATCATAAAAGCCCTAAGAGAAGCCCTAGGGTTAAGTGCATTAAAAAATTCCACATGATTACTAAGGATAAGGGTGCTTATAAGATTTTTCCTTAATAAGAATTTATACCTATTGGAAAAACTTAAAAAAAAAAAAAAGAGAGAGAGAGAGAGAGAAAATAAAGGCTTATCATAAAATTTATTTTCCAAATCCATGTCGGCTTGAATAGCCAAGCTTTTAATCCATATCATTTAGTTCCTTTCTATAGTTATCATTCTTCAGTTTAAGTCATTCTTCCCCAATTGTAGTTTTTAAACATCCTTCAAACTCTTTTTTCAAATCAAAGGGTCTATCCCTACTCTTTTCCTTATTCATAAATAGTTTTTCAATAATCTCTCTATAAATACTTTTCCAAGTCAAAGAGTATTTTGAAACTTATTGTTTACCTTACTTTAGTTCTTCAATCCTTCATCATTTTCCTCTTAGGGTTTTGTAAGACCCATATTCAACCGTTCAGAGTTTAGTTTGTAGAATTTAGGGCAATTAAACTGTCCGATTCAGCCCAAATTCTACGACGAAGTTAGGAATATTAGTAAAAGTGATCCTATAAGTTCAAATTTAAGAAAATAAGTAATAAAATAAAAAAATATAAAATTTCCAAATTTTAAATATATTACTCATTATTTATTGAAAATGTATAAAATACATTCCGATAATTAACGAATCGCTACAAATAAATTATATGCACACTAAAAATCACAAAATAACTTAAATAATATTTAGGAGTATTTATTTATACCATATATAAATTTACATGTACGTAGAAATAGGCGTAATTACTTAAAATACATAAAATATACTAAAATAAGGTTAATTAATTCAAGAAAATTCATAAATAATTAAGGAAAAATCAGAAAAGTTATGAAAATGTTTGAAATAGGGTGTAGTAAGCAAAAAAAAAAGAAGAAAATCAATCAATAAAATTTAGCTAAAGAAAAAGGTAAAATGGAAGTAGATAAAGCAAAAGTCTAATGAAATTAATGCAAAAAAATTACTTTAGAGCCCTATAAATACCCCAAAATTTTTAGAAGCTCATTTTTTATGTTTGGAATTGTAGAAAATGAGAAAGAAGTAAAATTGAGAGGAAATTAGGGTTTTAACAAAAAATTACAAACAACTATATAATCAGGGCTTTTAAGGAAAACCAATACCCGATGAGCACCTGAAAGTGGACTGCCACCACCAACACATGGTGGTGGCAACACCCAGACCAGCCGATAAGGCCACGGCGGTCAGCGGTGGCCAAAGCCACCCATACAGGTGAATTCAATTTCCAACCCGATTTTGTCTAATTTTTTAAAAACATTAAATATTCTTAAAAAATTATGAAATTTGGTATTTTGAGGTTTTTAAGTATATAGACTTAGGAAAAATTTTTATTTTGATGATTTTGTGTTTAGAAATATATTGTCCTTAAGAAACATATTGTCCTTAAGAAACTGTACAAATCCAAGCTTTGTTCAAATTAGAAATAAATGAACTTAGGAGTGTAGTTTTGAGCCCAAAATTTTTGTATAGACTACTTAGGCAATATAACCTAAAAATTTTGTGTAAATTACTTAGGTAAGATAGAACAATGCCACAAAGCTTTTTTCAAAAATGAATTTTTGAAATTTTTAAAGAATTTTTAGGTCTTAAAATAATGCATAAAATAGGTGATTTAAGACTAATTAAGTAATTAAATGGTTAATTACTGATTTAATGCATAATTATATGTTTTAGGATGTTGAAATCTAATAAAGTATAATACTTATAGTATATAGGGTGTTAAATGTAATTATTAGGGTATTATGCAATATATATGTAATAGGTAAAAATGGTATGTTTTAAGTTAATTTTGTAGTTTAGGGTAATTAGATGTGAAAATTTGATTTGGGATGAATTTAGATATTTTAAGATGTTGATTGATGTTAGGGGATGATATTTGGAATTATAGAAATATTAGATTTGTATTATGTACATAATATGTGATAATATATAATATATAAATATTAGAAACATAATAAATAGAAAATATTAGAATAAAAATTAATATTATACTAATAATAGGAATATATATAAAATCTAATATGAAACTTAAATTAGGGTAATTATGTGAAAAATGTAAGATTTCTCATATCGGGAGTAAATTCGGTAGTTAAATTAGGATTCAGATATACCACATGAACTAGAATATTAATTAAAGACTAAAAACGATATTTAGGATATTCATAGATAATGCGATTAATTTCACATTATGGCTTGAAATGAGTTTCTAGGGGTCATGTTTAAAATAGTACTTAGAAATTGAATTAGAACTAGAACTAGAACTAGAATTTAATTTAGAAATCAATGGGGAAACTAAACCTAAACTTAGCCTCAAACCCAAAATAATTGTAAAAGATTTGAGAGCCTGAATAATTGGACATGTTAAACCCTAAACCAAAGATAACAATAAGTATTATAGGATAAAAACTAATCTATAATAGTTATATAAAAACTAAGACAATGTTGGTATTATAAGGATCATTGGCGATCAACTGAACAAGTCCTACCTTGAGTGAGCAAGCAGGGAGTTAAGGAAAGTTAAGATTAACATAGTAATGTATTTTAGAGGCTTGAAATTATACTTGATTGTACTTATTCTGAGTTGATGATATGATTTTGATTTTCTCCTTGACTTGTATTATATGATTTGTATGAAATGATTGATTATCCTAAATTAAACAAAATCAAAGATACGACCTATAAATATTAATCGGACTTATATAGCAACCCATTAGAGGAAATCTAAGATTCTCTGACCAAATACTAATCCCTTTAAAGGAGATAGCTCTGGATAGCATAATGAGTCCCTTCTTCATCCTTAGTTAAATTAAGTGACAGGTAAGGAGGTTGCGGTAAAGGTTAAGTCAAAGGTTCGAAGGTAGTCGCAGGAGGAGCGGTGTTTCCATTGCACAAGCCTGAGTTTGGTCGTGAGCTATTGCATTAACGGTAACTCTTCAACTCATATTAGAGTGGGTGCAGTTTCTCCAATCTCATGACGAGCTGGACAACGTTGTCGATGGCATTTGCTTGAACATGTATTTCACCTAATAATTTAGTTGATAACTTTGTTTGTATTTGTGGTATAGTTTTAAGTTTTCGTTCTAACTTATTAAGCTGTAGTTGCTTACATCCTTATAGACGTCGTTGCAGGTGCTAGCTAAGAAACGGCTTACAACTACCCTGAAGTTAGCAACTATTGAATCCTGAGGAGTAAGGAAAAACATTTGAAGAATTTTTCAATCCTTACATACATATATTTTTAAGTTCTAAGCTCTTATTTTAGAATTTTTCAATCCTGAATAATGTCTTAACTGGGAAATGAAGAACATTAGGCTAAACTCAAGAGGGGGGGGGGGGGGGTAAGGGGGTGGGGGTGAATTGAGTTTAAGGGCAAATTTCAATTATTTTTCGATATAAATGACTAAATGCAATAATAAGAGTAATTAAAGTAATAATAGAACAATAATAATGCGGAAATTAAAGAGATAGGGATAAACAAGATCAAGCCTGGATTTAACGTAGAGTTCGGAACGCCCCTTAGTCTCCACGGACACACAACCCCTCCAACCAAGGACTTCACTTTCACTTTATTGATTTCACAATCCAATTGCTCCAAGATCTATACAAGTTTACATGATCTCTTTTACAACAACTAACTCAAGAAAATCACTTTCTTCACTCAAGATTACAAATATGAGGACTTTTAAACACATAACTATGTCTATTTTTGTTTGATAGCAAATAAGTGTACAAGAGACCAAAGAGATGTGAAATGAGCTCAAGAATGTAAGACAATGTCTTTAAGTTGCAATAGAATATTAGATCTTAAAAGCATTTGGTCAGGTAATGGAGCTTTTATAACAACTCTTTAAATTCTTCATGTTGCTGCGCATTAAATGCTCCAATGGCCACTTAAAACTGACTTACCGGCATGCCGATACTTTGAACTACCGATAAGGTAAAAATTACTTTACCGGCAAGTCGGTTCTTCCAAGTCAGTGAACTTTTCTTTATGTTTTCTAGGGTTTTATCAATGAACTTTTCTTTATGTTTTCTAGGGTTTTATCAATGAACTTTTCTTTACTTTACCGGCAAGCCGGTTTTATATTTTTGACCTACCGGATTGACGGCTTAAGAAAGAACTAGGTTGATACTCTTTGCAATATAACTTTAAGATCATTTGATCACCACTTCAAAAGATTAAATTTTTGTAGAGATAATTAATATATTTAATCATTAAGCAAGCTAATTGAACTTATTCAATTACCTTAAAATAATCAAATAATACTTAGTTTAATCATCCACTTGCTTTTGTTCTCTTCAAAAACAACATGTTTAGATATGTACTTTTTGTTTTGCTCCAATCAAAATCAAATAATGAACCCTAGGTTCAACAAAAAATATATTACAGTGACAAGTTGCAAACGTTAATTGTAATAACTAAATTTTAGTATATATATATATATTCTTACTTTCTTAAGTAAATGATTTATTTAAATTACGAACTATTTACTTCAAAGCGGGTTAATCGTAGACACTTTATGTGGATCGGGCCTAAGGTAGCAGTTGTAAAGCCAACTTCTATCTTGGAATGGTTTGCACAGTAAGACTGTTACAACTTTACCGCTTCGAGGTGTGACAGGTTTAAACCAGCTCTTAGAGCACTGTCCCCTTTTATTTTATTTTCTTTTTAGGGTTATAACTAGCCTTTAGGGTCCTATCCCATCTTTTTAGGGTATTAGCTAGCTCTTAGAGCGCTGACCTCTCGATTGTTCTTTTTTGGTTCTAATTAGCCTTTAAGGCACTATCCCGTCTTTCTAGGGTGTTAGTAAGCTCTTAGAGCACTAACTCCTCTTTTATTCTTCTTAAGGATTCAACTAGCCTTTTGGGCGTTATCCCATCTTTCATTTTAAGGAGCCTACTAGCCTTTAGGGCGTCATCTTATCTTTCTTTCTAGGCTACTAGCTAGCTTTCAACCCTTCTATTGTCAACTTCATGTAAGCCCTATAACCAATCATTCAGAGTTTCGATCGGTTGAAAGATCCGATCAAGTCTAAATTATAAGTAAAGCTAAAAATATTAGTAAAATGATCCTGTAAATTCGAATTTAAGAAAATAAGTAATAAATAAAAGAATATAAAAATTCTAAATTGTAAGTATATAACTCGTTATTTATCGAAAATACGTAAAATGTATTCTGATAATTAACGAATTACTAGAAATAAATTATATTTCTATTAAAAATCATAGAATGACCTAAATAATATTTAGGAATATTTATTTGTACTAATATGAATTTACATGTAGGTAGGAATACGCGTAATGTGCTAAAATAATACTAAATAATTAAATAAAATTCATAATTAATTAAGAAAAAATAAAGAAAAATCAGAAAAAATAAGGAATGATCTAGAATTGGGTTGTGCTAGTTGGGGAAAATAAGAAAAAAATTATCCAATTAAATTAGAACAACACAAAAGTTAAATTAGAAGAAGATAAGGTAATTGTCTAATCAAATTAATGCACAATAATTTCCCTAAAGCTCTATAAATACTCCAAATTTTTTAGAAGCTCATTTTAGATGTCAGGAAGTTTAGAAAAATAGAGAGAGGCGAAATTGAGAGAAAATTAAGGTTTTACAAAAATTTAACAAAAATCTATATAGTTGGGGCATGTAAGGAGAACCCTGACCCGACGAGCAGCTGAGAGTGGACGGCCACCACCATCATACGGTGGTGGCAGCGCCCAGGTAGGCCGGCACACCCATGGCCATCGACGGTGGTTGAAGCCATCTAAATCAGTGAATTCGATTTTTAACCCGATCTTCTGTAATTTTGTAAAAATAGTAAATATTTTTAGAAAATTATGAATTTTGTTATTCTAGAATATTTTTGTATGTAGTTTTTATGAAAAATATTATTTTGATGAAAATATGTCCCATGATATATGGTCCTTAAGAAATCATGTAAAACCGAGCATGTTTCGGTTTAGAAATAAATGACCTTAGGAATGTATTTTTAAGCCCAAAATTTTTTTGTAGACTACTTAGATGATATAGAACAGTGTTATGAAGCCCGTTTTCAAAAATTAATTTTTGAAATTTTTAAGCCTTAAAATGAGGCCTAAAATGGGTGATTTAGGGTTAATTAAGTAATTAAATGGTCAATTACTGATTTAGTGAATAATTATATGTTTTAGGATGTTAAAAT
Organism: Lumnitzera racemosa; assembly: GCA_024138005.1. Taxonomy (NCBI): domain Eukaryota; kingdom Viridiplantae; phylum Streptophyta; class Magnoliopsida; order Myrtales; family Combretaceae; genus Lumnitzera; species Lumnitzera racemosa. Next base: position 82,025,690 of record JAMXBC010000008.1, on the reverse strand, counting down.
ATGATGAAGTATGATACTTATAGCATTTAGGGTGTTAGATGTAATTATTAAGTTAATTATGTAGTAAATAAGTAATAAGAAAAAATAGTACATTTTAAGTTAATTTTGTAAATTAGGGTAATTAGGTGTAAAATCTGATTTAGGATGAATTTAGACATTTTGAAATGATAATTAATATTTGGAGATGGTAATTAGAGTAATAAAAATATTAGATGTGTATTATGTACATAATAAATATAAGTACATAATACACAATTATTAGAAATATAATAAATTAAAGATATTAGAATAAAAATTGATATTACGATAATAATAAAAATATACCATAAATCTGATAGGAAACTTGAATTTATATAATTATATGAAAAATGTAAAAATTTCTCACATTAGGAGTAAATTCGGTACACTATTAAGGATTTAAGTGTACTGGATATAATAAAATACTGACTAGGGGTAGTTATGGTATTTAGGATATCTGGAAGTAAGGTGATTAATTTCACATTATGAGTTAAAACAAGTTTCTAGAGTTCGGGTATAAAACAATACTTAGAAATTGAACTAGAACCTAATTTAGAAATCGATGCGAAAACCGAACCCGAACTTAACCTCAAACCTAGAATAATTGTAAAAGATTTGAGAACCTAGATAACTGGATATATTAAAACCTAAATAAAACATAATAATAAGCGTTATAGGATAAAACCAACTTATAATAGTTATATGAAAAATTGAAACAACGTTTGTATTATAGGGATGATCAGCGATGGCTTGAACGAGTTGGACCTCAAGTGAGTGAGCAAAGAGTCCAGGTAAGTTGGGATTAATACGTTGTTGCATTTTGGAGGCATAAGATTATACTTGGTTGTGCTTGTTAGATAGTCGATTATGTGCATGTGCATATGCTTGATTATGAGTAATGCTATGATTCTGTTTATTGTTCTGAATTATATGAAATGATTTATCACTCTAAACTGGACCTAATCAAATATGCGACATGTAATCATAATCGGACCTGCATGGCAACCCATTAGGAGAAACCTAGGATTCTCCGGCCAAATACCAACCCCTTCGAAAGGGATAGTGCAGGATTGCATAATAGTCTCTTCTTCATCCTTAGTCAAACTAAATGACATGAGAGAAGGTCACGGCGAGGGTGAAGTCAACGGTTCGAAGGTAGTCGCGGGAGGAACAGTATCTCCATTGTACAAGCCTAGGTTTGGTTGTGAGCTGTTGCATTAATGGCAACTCCTCAACCCGGATTAGAGGGGTGCAATTTCTCTAATCTCACAACGGGCCGGACAACGTCGTGCGATAGCACTTGCTTGGACATGCATTGCACCTAATAAGTTGATTAATATCCTTATTATGTTTATGGTATAGTTTTAAGTCCTCCATCTTAACTTACCGAGCTGTAGTTGTTCATATTCCTATAGATGTCGTGCAGGTGCTAGTTAAGAAGCGACTTACAACTACTCTAAAGCTAGCAACTGCTGGATCTTGAGGAGTAAGGAAAAACATTTGAAAAACAAACATATATTTTTAAGGTCTAAGCTTTTAGTTTAGAATTTTTCATTTCTGAATAATGTAATAAGTAGGAAATATATTACGGTGAAACATTGTAAATGTTAATTATAATAACTGAATTATAATGTATATATATATTTTCTTACTTTCTTAGGTAAATGATTTATTTAAATTACAAACTATTTACTTCAAAGCGGGTTAGTTGTGGACGCCTTGTATAGATCAGGTTTAGGATAACGGTTGTAAGGCCAACTTCTATCTTAGAATGGTTTACACGGCGGGTCTATTACGATTTTGCCACTTCGGGGCGTGACACTTCATATAAGGTCTTTAGCGAGCCCGTAGGGCGCTTCCTTCACTAACTTTCTCTTAGCGAGCCTATGGGGTGCTTCTCTCATCAAATCCTTTCAAGCGAGCCCATAAGGCATTCCTCCTAAGTAAGCCCAAGGGGCGCTTCTCTTCATCTAGTTTCAATTAAGGGTCTTAGCTAGCTCTAGGAGTGCTTCGCTCATCTTGCCTAGGGTAGTGAGCCTTATGAGGCACGACCGGGTTTTAGATCGATCTTATTCTAGTGATACTAGTCCCCAAGAGATACTCCTACCTAGGATAGTCAACTTAAAGGAGCATTACCAAGTTTCAGGATCGATCAAATTCTAGGGTTGTTAGTCCCTAAGAGACACTCCCACCTAGGATAGTCAGCTTAAAGGAGCACTAACGAGTTTTTGGATCGATCCAATTTTAAGGTTGCTAGTCTTCAAGAGACGCTCCTACCTAGGATAGTTAGCTCAAAGGAGTACTACCAAGTTTTCAAGATTGATCAAATTCTAGGGTTGCTAGTCCTCGAGAGATGCTTCCACCTAAGATAGTCAGCTTGAAGGAACACTACCAGGCTTTCCAAATCGATCAAATTCTAGAGTTGCTAGTCCCAGAGAGACGCTCCCACTTGGGATAATCAACTCAAAGGAGCAACACCAAGTCTTCCAAATCGATCAAATCTTAGGGTTACTAGTCCCCGAGAGATGCACCTACCTAGTTTAGTTAGCATAGTAGCGTAATACTAGGTTTCAATTTAAGGTCTTAGCTAACTCTAGGAGCACTTTGCCCACCTTGGTTAGTTAGCTCATTAGGGCATGAACAAGTTTTTTTACCTTAGTTTAAAGTCTTAGTCAACTTTAGGAGCGCTTCACCCACCTTGGTTAGTCAGCTGATAAAGGTACGACTAAGTTTTCTCTATCTTTGAGGGTCTTAGCCAACTTTAAGAGCGGTTTGCTCACTTTGGTTAGTCAGCTCATTAGGCTATGACCAAGTTTTCTCATTCAGTTTAGGGTTTTACCCAACTTTAAAAGCGCATCACCTGCCTTGATTAATTAGCTCAGAAGGGTACGACTAAGTTTTCTCTATTTTTCAAGGTCTTACCCAGAACTAGCAGTGCTTTGCCTACCTTAGTTAGTCAACTCATTGAGACACGACCAAGTTTTCTCATTCAGTTTAGTGTTTTAGCTAGCTCTAGGAGTACTTTACCTACCTTGGTTAGTCAGCTCATAAGTGTACGACCAAGTTTTCTCTATCTTTCAAGGTCTTAGCCAGCTCTAAGAACGCTTTGGCTATCTTAATTAGTTAGCTCATTGGGGCACAACCAAGTTTTCTCATTTAGTTTAGGGTTTTAGCTAGCTCTAGGAGTACTTCACTTACCTTGGTAAGTCAACTCATTGGGGCACGACCAAGTTTTCTCTATGTTTTAGGGCTTTAGCCAGTTCAAGAAGTGCTTCGCTTGCTTCCCTTCACTTCATCAACTTATAAAAGCATGACCAGACTTCAATTCTTCTTTTTGTATTTTAGTTAGCTCTTAGTAAGCTACCCTCCTCTTCTCTAAATCCCTAATGGATTAGACTTAAGATAGTTAGCTAACTGTAGTACTTCTTAAGATAAAATCTACTCCTGGGGTAAAAATATTGTTTGTTTTGTCTTTGTAGTAAAGTTTTGCTTAAACTTCACCCTAAAAAGGGGCAGTTGTAGACACTTAATTTTTTTACCCCCACACCCCACCCTCTCTTTTATTTTTTAGATTAGGTTATAGAGTCTTAATTTAGAAAAAATACAAAAAAATAAAAAAACTAAAGAAAACCCCAAAAAATGAAGAAATTTAGAAAAAATAAGGAATTTTAGAAAAACTCAAAAATAGGAAAATAGGAAAAAGCACAAAAATAAGAAATTTAGAAAAAATACAAAAAAATAGAAAAATTTACGAAAATATATAAGAAATTTGAAAAGTTACAGAAAAAAAATAAAAAATAGGGAATTTAGAAAAACAATAAATTTTTAAGTTATTTAAGTATAATAGAATTTCAAATTGGAATAAAAGATTGTTGGGCTTGGGCTTGGGCTTATATTTGAATATAGTCTAGGCTGACTTAATCCATGTGTGTAATTTAATTGCATATATAAATAAGGTGCAGACAAACAATCTAACTGTACAAAAAATGGATATTGCCATTGGGATTAACTAAAGATTAGAGGTTTAAGACTCATTAAACGCATAGAGTAATGACTTTTTGTTCTCTTCTTTTTAAACTCCTTGCGTTACTATGTATCAGGTCATCGTTGGGCCACGCATCTAATTACAACACATGACACTTAATGATTGACCATGACAACAAATTTTCCTTCCACCCATTTTCTCCTCCCTTTCCTTTCCTTTCCTTCCCTTCACTTTCTTTTTAAAAATAACAAAACAACAATTAAAAAAGAAGGAAACATTTGAAACACGAGGGGAATTCATTTTTTTTTTTAAAAGGAGCACACACAAAACCAGAACGCATAAGGGGGAAGGGAGGTCCACTTCTTGCAATACAGACCACATATCCTCTCTCTCTCTCTCTCAAAACCGAGTCTTTCTCTCTCTCTCTCCACTTCACACACTCTCTTTCAATTTCAACACTAAGTCTCTCTCTCTCTCTCTCTCTCTCTCTCTCTCTCTCCACTTCACACACTCTCTTTCAATTTCAACGCCAAGTCTCTCTCTTTCTCTCTCTCTCCATTACCTCTCTGCCTCATACGACTCTCTCTCTCTCGGCCGAACCCATTCACACATAAACCCCACAATCCCACATGTACAGCAAGGCCATACAGTATACACCCAGCTCATCCCCTGCATGTCTCCTGCACACACAAGCCACAGTACACTGTAGCGTGCCAACCACCACAACCTGTAACCCGCTGTCCTCCACTAAAGACCGAGTCACCACATTGCTACACACATCGAGCCAACAACCTATGCAAGGCGCCGTCCTCCACAGCCCATCCTCTCTTGATCTCACCATCCTCTACCGATATCCATCTACTACTCTAAAAATTGAACCACCATCAAACCTCCTTTGTCTCTCCCTGTTACGGCCGAGCATATACGTAGTCGCATGAACCATCCCCCACACATGTCGTCCGAACCATCGTACGATGCTACCTATTGACCTGCGCCTTCTTTCTCTCTCAACCCAAACCCATGGCCAACAATAGTAGCGTACACCTAACCATCCCTGCACACGAACACGCGATCTCCATCGCGTCGAACGCTACCGGCCACTGTCAACGGCCAAGTTAGGCTAAGGCATCGTCCCTGCACCCCCCTTTGCCAATAAGATTGACATAAAATCGCCCTCACCCGTGCGAAAATTAGCTTGAAACCTCCTGAAAGCACCCCTTTCATCAATTGTCAATCTCGACCCAGACCGACCGACCCGAGACCCGTGTTCCTCCATTCTAACCCGTGCCCTTTCTTAAATTGGTCCAGCTTATCATTTAGTTTAAGTTATTTTCTTTTTTTTTTTTTTAATTTTGTTTTTATTGTTTATTGTAATTTGTGAAAGTATTTGTAAATAAAAAAAGGAAGGAAATAAAAAAGGGAAAAGAAAAAAAAAGAAAAAGAAAAAGAGAAAAAAAAAATATAGTTTAGTTTTTATTTATTTATTTATTTTAAGCATAATAGAAATAGATAAAGAAATAAATAAATGATAATAAAAAATTAAAAATAATGAATATTGTTTTTATCACTTAGAAAATTGAATTTTCAAAAATAAATAAAAATAAATGAATTCTTTTAAAATTAGGACCATTCTAAAGTTTTTAAAATTAAAATCCAATTTGATACCCTCTAGGAAATTTCATCAAATAAATCAAAATAGATAAAAACATAAACTCGGATATTTTTCAAAAATTAAAATTAATTAACCCACTATATTTTCGGTAAATGAATTATAAAAGTTTGATCTTGAATAGCGGATATATAAGCACCATGAATCAATACGAGGCGACTTAAAATATGGAAAATTTTATTTTTTCTATTTTTAGATATTCGTGTAAATTGATCAATTTAATCACGTATATTATAATTGGTTGTTTTAGAAATAAAAAAAGGGTATATTTGAAAAGCGAAGTTAAATTCGTGAAGTTAAAAAGTAGTACTTGTTTAGGGTTTACTAAATTAACCCTCGGACCTAAATCTTTGATTTTTAAAATAACCGTTTTATAAATTGGTTTTTTGTTCAATAGACCGGTAGCTAAGTTATAATCAATCCACTCAATTGATTATAACTTAACTCTTTTTCCCAACTTCGATTGAGTAACGACTCCAATACCGTTTCAAGTTGAAAAAATGGTTTTCTTTAAATCCTAGACTAAGATCGGTATTAAACATGTAATGTTTAATACTGGTCGGTTTATAGAAGGCCAATTTTTCAAAAAGAATTGAAAGGGTGAAAATCTAGGCTCGACAAACTACAAGAGTAGAGCAACAGTGTTGTTTTGTCGTGCAAAATAAAGTTGTGAATATCTAAATAGTGTTTTGGGTGCAAAGTGAATCCATGTATGTGTCGTAAGTTCAAGTTAGCTGTTGAAGTGGAACTTACTAGAATTGGTGAATGGCTAGAATTACGATAGGTGTGATTGCAACATTTACTGGTGTTATAGAAGTTACAAGGTGAATGTCTCTATTTTGGGAGTAAAAATACAAAATTGTGTAGTTTGTGTTGTGTGTACTTGTTGTAGTGTAAAGCTGTAATTGTGGAAGTTATGCGATGTAGAGTTCAAAGTTGAGTGTTGCCTTAAGTGAAGTTTGAAATATATAGGTGTTAGTTGTTGTGCTGTACTAATAAAGTACTTAACAATGTCAAATCTAAGCATTCATAGTAGCCTTTTTGATGTAGAGAATGATGCTCTTAGATAAGGAAGGTAAGGGAAATAGACTTCTAGAACTACCTATGAGAAGATTGATGATTTTGTCACTATGATGGTCAAAATGATTACTTCATGTAGCAACTGTTTAATGCTTAATCGATCGAACTAGCTCAGGATAATGTCCGACTTGTTAGGATTGATCGCGCCGGCTTCCAACCTATTATAGTGGATAGCTAACCTACCTTTGTATGCAGGAAGGAGGATTCTGCAGGCAACAAATGGCTAACAAGTAATTCTACCCATTCTATCCAGCTTGAAATTGAGCTCGAGGAGTTGGAGGAGATGGCTATCATATGGGGGAGACATATTGAATTGGATGACATAGAGGAAGATAAGGACAACAATTTCTATGAATTCAAGGAACTTAATTGCTAAGCTCCCAAAGGACTTAATTATATCAAGTTACAGATGCTGAACTTTAGTGGTAGTGAAGATGCTAACAAATACCTAGATTGGGAGGATAAAGTAGAGAAGCATTTAAATGTCATCACTATGACAATCATGTCAATGCTTGACTTATTGCCCTTGAGTTCTCTAGGTATACCGCCCTTTGTGGAAGAACTTGCTCTTAATTAGGAGATGAGTAGGAGAACAACATGGCCTAAGATGAAGATGATCATGAAGAGCAAATTTGTACTAAGCTTCCACTTGCAAGATGCCTTTAGGAAGCTAGAAATATTAAGGTAAGGAGGATTGAGTATGCTAAATAGTTTCAAATGTTGATGATTTGTTGCTAAGTACAGGAACCAAAAGCCCATATTAAATTAAGATTTGCGACTAATCTATATTATGAAATTGTCAACATAGTTGAAATGATGGGGTTAAAGACCCTTGACAAAGCAATGAGGGGCTACTTAGAAGATTGAGAGGTAACGGTATAATAGAATAGGCAAAGTACCGAGTTCTCAACCTGTAGCCTCTAGTTGAGCTGCCTTAGAATGATGGAAGTATGATAGAATACTAACCTTTATGGTCCACGCTCAAGTAGGGAAGAACATTGACTTGATCTCATAGGAAAGGCCATTATAGCTAAACTTAACCCCAAGAAGGAGATTGGATAGAATTTGGAAAGGAAGATAAAGGAGATCAAATGTTTGGAGTCTCTTGGCTTCAGCTATATTACATCTCAGTATCTAAATAAGCAGGTGATTGTGATGAAAGGAGATGAATTGGAGATAGCTAATGAAGAAGAGTTAGGGGAAAAGAAATTTGAGGAAGAAGTAGAGATTAGAGGATTCCTTAATGAGTTCTATCCAGCTGAAGGGGTTGCAAAGCATACCAAGAAAGGGCAATTCATGAACATGGTAATACGTTGAACACTTAGTGTAACTCCTACTAGGGAGGAGACTCAAAAGTGGAATATATTTCATATTATATGTGAAGTAGAGGGACACTTGCCCATTTTGATTGTAGATGGTAGGAGTTGTACTAATGTGGTCTTAATTGGCTTAGTTACCTAATTGACGTTATCGAACATCTCCCATCCTCAACCTTACAAACTTTACTAGCTTAATGAGAAGGGAGCCTTGCATGTGACCTAACAGGCTCGAGTGTTGATTTGCATTGGGAATATGTAAAAAGATGAGATCTTATGTGATGTGCTCCCATGTGCGCATCCCATGTGTTGCTCGATCGACCTTAGATGTTTGACTAATGAGTACTGTATGATGGATATAGGAACATGTGCTTGTTTTAGAAGAATGGGAAGAGGGTTGTTCTATACCCTATGATGCCGTAAGGGGTACATGAAGCATAGGTTAACCTCAGCCAAGCATAGAAGAAAACCTTGTACATGAGCTGAAGCAAAGTGCAATGAGCTCTTAAGGATGTTAACCCTATATACTTGCTTGTTATCAAGAAGTTGATGAAAGTTCTCAACCTAGAGTCAATCCTTAACCAAGATTAGAAGCTTATTAGATGAGTATGCCTATGTATTTCTGGGGGAGCTCCCAAGGAATCACCAAATAAAGGTGTATTGACAGATAAAGGTGCATCCAAAAGTATAACTCATGGACCACATACATACATGAAAGATTTAACAACATAAGAATGAGAATCTTTAGTATCAAAAAGGACATGATTAGTTTCGTTAAAGATAGTTAGCATACCTACCATAGTGTTTACGTCAATAGCCTCTTGATTCAGATGTTAGAGGGCAAAGACCCAAGCTAGGCGTCTTTAATAGGGTCTTGACTAGGTTGAGTAATACGGACGGCATTTTAGGAATTAGTTGCTTGAGTAGCCTAAGGTGCTTGTTTCCCTTGCTCTTTACAATCAATTGATCGATGGCCTTTCTAGGTATACTTGAAGCAAAATCCCTAATGCAAACGAGTCAACTCTTTGCAATCCTTACTGACATACCCTATTTTACTGCATAGGAAACATGTCCATAAAATCTATTTACACTCTAAAATATCATGCGGTCTAAAACAATGAGTATATCTAACTGGTACCAGAATTGGAAATTGAGCCGATACTAGAGTTGGCCATAAGATTGGCCTTAGTGGTGTAAACACTAGTCTATTGCTGCCTTCCTTGATCATAATGCCTTAGGTTAGTCTCTTATACTTCTTAAGTGTCACATAGTTTGGCATAGGTTTCTTACCTAAAACTATCTTTCCTCTATGTACTAGCAACTCCTCTTTTCTCTTCATCCCCTTCTCTAAACTTTTGGCCATTTTGACTATCTTATAATAAGTGGTAACCTAGTACCCTAGATCCTATCTAATAACTTAGGCTCTAACCTAAATATGAATCTTCTTATACAATATTTCTGATCGTTCTTTAGTGGTTCACGTAAGAAACGAGCTAAATAGTTCAACTCTGCCTCATACTCTAATACCGTCTTGTTACCTTGCTATAGGGTTTGATATGCAAGTTCCATTTGCAGTCAAGGAAAAAATTAGCAAAGAAAAGCTCCTTGAACCTATCTTAGGTAATAAGACCTCTAGCTGTTGCATTAGTATGGGGAGCACTCTCCCACCATTGAGTTACAGTACCCTTCAAGAAAAAGGTGGTATAAGTTACTATAAGACCCTAAAAAATTGGTTATCAACCTACAATCAGTTGGTTTAGAATTTAGAGTGATTGCATAAACTATTTGATCGAGCTCAAATTTTATGATAGAGTTAAAAATATTAATAGAAATGACCCCACCGGTTTAGATCCAAAGAAATAAGATAATAAAATAATTAATATTACATTTATAAAATATATACATTTTACTCATTATTTATTCGAAATGCGTAAAATAAATTTCGATAAGTAATAAATTGCTAGAGATAAAGTATATGCACATTAAAAATCATAAAAAATTTTGAATAATGTGTAGGAGTATTTGTATTAAATATAATAATATACGTGTATATAAATATTCGTAATTATTTAAAATACTTAATATATAGCAATACATATTAAAATAATTAAAGGAAATAATTTAAAGAGCATGAAGAATAAAGTGACAACACAAAGAAAGCCACCCTAGGACATGGTATAAAAAAATAAATAATAGAGTTGATTAAATAGGATATAAGCACCTAAGGTAATAATGAAAATGACATTTGTCCTTGGAAAAAAAAGTAACCAACCTCAAACTCTTATTTGAGAATCCAAGACCTTCACCTTTAGTTGGTTTAGGTAGTTTGTTGTCAAGAAAAAAATGGTGAGGTTAGGAAAAGCTAGGGAGAAAATTTCGAAAATAAAGTGGAAGTATGGCTAAATTGGGATTTGACTTTTAGATTAAGACCTAAGAGATGATCACCACCATCCCTCGATGACAAAGCTACTATTTAGAGTTACTGATAAAGGTGGGGTCACTAATGGTAGCCAGAAGGGCAAATTCTGGTGAAAGTAAAATTTGGTTTTGATTTTCATTAATTTGCTAAAAATAGTAAATAAATACCTATAATAATGTATCTTAGCATATTTTTGTATATAGTTTTTGAGAAAAATGTTATTTTGATAAAATTGACCTTTGAAAGGTATCGCCCTTAACAAATTACTAAACCCAAGATGATTTTGTTTTTGTGTTTGTTTTCAAAAACTCTATTAATGTTGTTTTGGCTAAAAAATTTTTCTATAAAATACCTATTACATATATTGAATTACTATGAAATGTTTTTTGTGAAAATTATTTTCCTTATTTTTATCTAATTTTTATGCCTTAAGAACCTTATTAAATGACTAATTTCTTAAATATATTTAGAGATTTTTCAAGAAATTTATCTAGATTTTGATTTGAGGTGTATTTTGATATCTTGAAATGTTAAATGATGTTGAAGGATAGTATTTATAGTGTTGAAAGTGTTGGATTTGGATATTGTTGCCTTAGGGTTGATAAATATTGTTGCCTTAGGGTTGAAGGATAGTATTTATAGTACATATGGTTTGAATCAAATTGAGGTAACGATGGCTTTCGAAGTTAGCTATAATTCTAACTATGAATAATAAATTTTGAAATTTTCTTTAAAAATGTAGTGTACCCTTGGATCATAAGCTAATTCAGAAGATGGATCATAAGCAATGTGTATAGAGTGGATATGAATAAGATCAAAGTATAAATATGAGACTCTTATACCTAAATGTAGTTAGATAAGCTTAGAGGATGGATTAGTAGATGATGTAATGCTTGTGAATAAAACTACAATCAGAAGCTAAGTTAAATGATGTTTCAAAAACTAATTCAAAACCTGAATTAGAGATAAGGTTGATAATAGTATACCAGGGGGTTGGTTTGAACTTGAATTAGAGATAGCATTCACCTGAGTTAGAGGTAGTTAGACTTTCTAGAATAGGTCAATAGTTGTTTTGAGAATCATGGATAAGGTATAAGTTAGAAGCTAGATTAGAATTTGATTTAGAGGCTGAATTAGAAATGAAATTAGAAGTTGAATTAGAACCTAACTAAAAACGAGGATAACCACCAAGGACTTAAAACCTAAATAACTAAGTAAAGTAAAACCCTAAATTAAATATCATAATCTTAATTACAAAATAAAGTCTATGCATATATATATATGTATATAATAGTTATATGAATACTAAAATGATATTTGTATTATAGGGACTATTAACGAAAGCCTGTAACAAATCACACCTTAAGTAAGCAAACGAGAAGTTCATTTGAGTTTGGGATCAATATGAAACTATATTTCAAAGTACTATACTATAGTACTCGGAGGCTTGGGATTATACTTGAATATGTTTGTTAAATAACTTGATTATGTGCATGCCTATGTGTGCACATTTATTAATTTTTTGTATGATTCTAGCTTGCTACTATGGACTGCAATTGTTTGAAAGTGCATGTATTGGTTGATTGCCTTAAATTGAAGTTAACCTTATATGACATGTAATCTTAACTGCACATGCATTGCAACTCGTTAGGAGACGTTTAGGATTTTCTGACCAAGTACCGACCCCTTCAAAAGAGATAGCGCTAGAGCGTAATAGTCCCTTCATCGTCCTTAGTTCAATTAAGTGATAAGAGAGGAGGTTACAATAAGAGTGAGGTAGTGGTTCAAAGGTAATCATAAGAGGAGTAGTGTCTCCATTGCACAAGTCTAACTTTGGTCATAAGTTGTTAAATGTGTACTAAACACTTTAGTTCGGATTAAAGTGGATGTAATTTCTCTAATCTCATTAATAGATCAAATAATGTCATGTGATGGTATTCTTTTGTTGCATTGTATTTAAATAACTATCTGATAACCTTACTTGTCAATTAGTTTCCTATATCCTTATAGATGTTATTGCAAGTACTAACTAGGAAGCGGCATTATAACTATCCTGAAGCTAGCAACTATTGGATCCTAGGGAGTGAAGATATAAATCTGAGGATCAATTACACTTTTGAAGTTTTAAGTCTTATCCTTAAGTCCTTTAGAATCAAACTATGTATTACTTAAGTAGGATTAGGTTATTAAATCATGTAAGCGTTACTTGGGATATTTGAATCCTAGTATATGTTTTTCATATTTCTATATATAAATAATTTTTTTAATTTGTGAATTGTTCACTTCAAAGAGGCTAATCATAAATGCCTTGTGTAAATCAAGTTTATGATAGTGGTTATAAGGTCAGCTTTTATTCTAAAATGGTTTACATAACATAATTGTTACGACTCTACCACCTCGGAACATAACAGTTCTAAGGTTATATTAGAGCGTAGTTCTAATAAACTCAAATTATAATTAAAAGAAGTAGGAATTATAGGAGTATAGTGAGAGTGAATTGTAATATGTGGGTAGTAAAGGATCATATTATAAATTATAGAATAAAAAATGACTATAACACTGAACTAAAACAAACATTAACTATTCTTAAATCTATTTATGGGTTTGTATGGAGAATTGATAAATAGTTGAGGTAATTTATTTGAAATGGAGACGAGTCTCCTATGAAGAATTGATAGATAGTTGAAGTAATATATGTCAAATGGAGAAGAGTCTCCTATCTAGTACAGAGCTAAGATGTAAAGATTAATGTCAGAATGGTTGATTTAGATATGTTTAAGACCACGAATGGGATTATTGATAGTTTATCAATGGGATATGTCGTAGTTAATGACACTAATGGATATTAATGAAAACTAATTTGAGTCTTTAGTATAATAGATATATTACGATAGTTTCCATTTAGTAAAGATAGTTGGAAAGTAAGGGATTACAGATTAGATGATATTAGTGACATACTTTTAGTAACGGTATAAGGGAGAAACCCAAACCCATTGATACGATTCATATTTCAATTAGCATATCATATGTCTTTAGACGTTATCCTCAAGGGATTGTTGATTGGTCTCTATATTTTCCTAAATTAATTGGAGTAGGCATAGAAACATCATTAAAGCTAAATGAATCTTACCCCAATGAACTGAAGGTGAGTTAGTAACCGATAGAATTTCAAGATTACGATTAGTATGGTGTTTAGTATAAATATGAGATAGTTGTAGAGGAAAGTGAAATAAAGCATGGTATGGAAGAAAATCTTGAAGAAGAAGAAACGAAAAAAAAGGAACTATTAGAAGTTGATTTAGAGAATGAATTAGAAAAAATGATAGTGTGGCACATGAGATGATAGTTAATAATAGCATCAACGAGTCTGATAATGATAAGGTATAGGAAGTAATTACTATTCCTAATATATACCTAAGAAAGTATAGTTAAGTACTTAATCGATAAGTGGAAATGATGATAGTTTAATTAGAAGATAAATGTGGTAGAATTCTTCTAAAAAAAGTGGTTGCTATTGGTGACTTGAATGATGGATAAACCATGATAGTTGGTTCTATTTTGTGGGGACTTTAAAGTTTGATCCTATGTTAACTACACAAATATATAAACATACTACTGATCCTTTAATGTATAATGTAATACCTTTTGATAAATGTGCATTCTTTTAGTTATGTACATATGTTATAAACATTTTATGTATTTGGTAGTTAAGGGTATGAAAGAATGGAAGATGCTTTGGTGATTAGTCTTGTTAGTCCTTTGTATGTATATGGATGACTGCATAATTTTTAATGTTCAATTTAAGATAATGCTATACTCAAGTTATGAATTTATAAATCTATAATCAAATGAACAACAAGTCGAAAACTTATTTTTCTAAAGTTCATAAGCATATGTGAATGAAGTAGAATAGGTATAAAATAAATAGTGGAAATTTATATGTATGTTGTGGCGAATGGAATAATACCATTATGTGACATCTATGCCCAATAGTAGGTATTCGTTGATTCTTGAATTGTATAAAGGGAAACAAATTAGATTGTTCAATGAATTTATGATTGGATGTATACGCAGGTATCATAAAAATAATAGTAATAGATTGGGTAATGACCGATGTAGAAAATGGAAATTGTAAGAAAAGGTTGGAGAGGATTAGGACTTTCAATCAAAAGCTTCTTCACTATCCTAAAGATTGATTTAGACAAAACATATGCTTACCCTTACAAGAAGTAAACTCTATAGGATAATTACTCACTAGTATATCCATTATGATACGACAATAAGGATAAATGATCTAGTACCTTGTTATAAGAAGAACTAAAGGAGATAGAAGGTCTCAAAATGTAAAATGAAGTACAGATAAACCCCAAAGAGATGGTAAGTTGTTTGAATTCACCAAATAACATAGTATCTTAAGACCAAATGAATAAATTGCTTTGATGACATTTTGTCAATCAAAGAGGAAGAAGTTTTGAACTCGTTGTAAACACCTTATTTTTGCACCCTTATTCTTTTATAATTTTTTTTAAATAAAGAAATGAGTCCTAATTCAAAAATACAAAAACAAATTACAAAAAATACAAAAAAAAAAATGAAAAATTAGACAAAAAAAATAGAAAAATACAAAAAAGAAAAGAAAACTAAAAGGAAATACAAAAAAGTAAAAAACTTACAAAAAAATAAAAAAAAATGAAAATAGAAAGATAGAACTTTAGGAAAATAGAATTTCTTTTTAGGAAAATAGGGCTTTTTTTTTTTTAGGGAAAATAGATTTTTCAAGAAAATAGTTTGGGGTTGTTGGGTTTGATTTAGCTTAGTAGTTTTTATTTTAGGCGGTCTTCTTGGTAAAATAGAATTTAGTTGCATAGTATTTCAAGACATAAGCCAATGGCCCATTTGGTTAAGCACTTAGAATAACTATTGAAAAGGAGAAAGAGCTTACAAGTTTAAGCCATTCTATGCGTGTATGCACATTTTCTTTTTTTCATCCCATCTAAACACGTGTAGATTAAACATTGGTCTACATTTCTAGCTAGATACATAGCAGTATTTTACTAGACCACAAGGATGACATGCTGCCACATCATCACTTTTTCTTTCCCTTTCTTAGCCTTCCTTTTATTTTCCTACATGCTCTCAAATTGGTATCTTCTATTTGGAGCTTTTTTTTTATCGAATTTCTAAATGATTTTACTAAATAAGTGGTAAAATTGTGTTGATTACATGGCCTTCTTTTGATCCATACTAAGAAAGCGTTCGACTTCAAACATTTCATGGATCAAATCTAACCTTGAAATCGAAAATAAGATAGTATTCGAGATTCTAGCACTTTAACGATTGAATCAAATTCGAGCACATTAGGCAAAATTGGAACCTTTTGAGTGATCCTCAAGACATCTCAAACCATTTCCAACTTCTCAATCGCATCAAATCTCTCGTTTTTCCCCATTTGTGAATATCCACCAAGCTAGCTTTCAATGGCTAATCTTGACATTGATGGTGCCTTCCAATGATTAACAAGCTTAGAAGCTTATAAAAGGACTTCCCTATCCTCCCTTGAGCAAAAAAACAACCATCACTTCCATCACCAATCCACTCACAAACACCCACACCTACTTTTCTCTCTTTAAGCTTATCTTTCTCTCTCTCACTCGCTCGTGTGCCCTTATAGGGTGTGTTTCAAGTTGAAAAACTACTACCATGAGAACTCACAAACCCTCCACTAGCAAAATTAGCTACCCCCATGCTTTGTCGCGGTCCTTAGTTGTAAGCATCACAATTAGGTGTTCGGGATTCGATCCATAAAATTTAGGACTGTTAGGTAGGTTGTTTATTCAAGATCAAATTTTACAATAAAAGTGATTTAGTGAATTTAGATTTAGGAAAATAAATAATAAAATAATCAATTATTATAATATTGAATTATTTATAATATTTGTTGTTTATCGGAAACCCCTAAAATGAGTTCTAATGATTAACGAATCGATAAAAATAAATTATATTTATACTAAAAATTATAAAATAACTTAAATAATATTTATAAGTATTTAGTAGTACGATATATATATTTGTGTGTAGATAAAAATAAGCGAAATTACTTAAAATACCCAAAATACGCTAAAATAATGCTAATTAATTAAAGGAAATTCATAAAAATTAATAAAATTATAAAAACATGTGGAATTATCTAGAAATGGGTCGTGGCAAGCTAAAAATTAAAGAAGAAAATCAACCAATAATAATTAGCCAACTAGAAAGTAAAAAAGAAGAAGAAGAAGATAAGGGGCACTTGTTAAGTGAAAAATTAAAGAAAAATACCTAACAACACTATAAATTTAGCAAGACCCTATCGCAATTCATTTTGGTCAGTTGGTAAGCTAAAAAAATTAAAGAGAAGTTGAGAAGAAGAGAGAAACCAATTTTAGAAAGAAAAAAAATAGTATGCAATTAGAGGTTATAAGGGGAAACTATGATCAATGACCACCTAGGAGTGGATGGCCACCATAATTAAATGGCAGGGGCATAGCCCAAACCAGCCGACAAGGCCACGGTGGTTGGAGCAAGCAATGTTAATGAGTTCGATTTTCCTTCCAATTTTTCTTTATTTATTAAAAATACTAAATAATTATGGAAAATTATGAAATTTAGTATTTTAAGATATTTTTGTATGTACTTTTTAGGAAAAATGTTATTTTGATAAAATTATGCCCTGTAATATATAGTGCTTAAGAAACCTCTAAACCTAAGCTTATTTTCGATTTAAAAATAAATTACCTTAATAGTATAGTTTTGACATCAAAATTTTTGTGTAGATTGCTTAGGATATATATAGCAGTGATATGAAGATTTTTTTTCTTAAATTTAACTTTTTTAATTTTTCTTAACTTTTAGCCCTAAAATCATGCATAAAAAGCAATATTTGGGCTTAATTTCTGTAATTTAATGCTAATTTGGTGAAAATACTAATTTAGTATGTAATTAGATATCTTTAGATGATAGTTGATGATGTGGGATGGTATTTGTGAAGTTGGAGGTATTGGTTGTATGAATATGTATATTATGCAATAAATAAGTATAAAAGAATAATAGGTAAAATGATATATTTAAATTAATTTTATGATTTAGAGTTTAATTAGATATTTCGAGAAGTTAGATATTGATTAAGGATGGTATTAGTGATGTTGGAAAGGTTAGATATGTGTTAGATGCGTAAATTAGGAAATTGTAGAAAATATGTGAAGAGGGAAATTAGATGAGTAAAGTAAATTAGGTTAAAATTGATAATATTATAATATTAGAAATATTACATAAATCTGATTTGGAATGTGAATTTAGAAAATTATGTGAAAAATGTAGGTTATACTCATATCAAGAACAAATTCGATTGTTAATTAAGAACATATTGTATTGTAACGACTAAAATATTGATTAGGAGATAAAACGGAGATTTAGAATACCTGAGTATAGTTAGATGAATTTCACATATTAGTTTGGGAGGAATTCCTAAGATTTATAAATAAACAGTAATTAGAAGCTAAAACAAAACTTAATTCAGAACCAGATTCAAAAATCAAATTAGAAACTAGTTTAGTCAAAAGAAACATAGAACTTAAATAGTTGAGTAAAATTATGATTTTAAACTAAAAACTAAGGATTTAAAGCTTATATATACATATACATATGTATGAGTGGTATGTTAAAATGTAGACAATTTATGAATAAGAAATTGATTTAAAAGCATAATCGGAATTAGGATTAATAGAAGTATATTAGATAGTAAATCAAAAACCTAAACCAAGGGTTGCACTCATTAAATAAACCGTAAAAAAAAAGGTTAAAAGGAATTTAAAAGACTTACAAACAAAGGTTAATAAAAAGAAAAAAAAAAAGTAAACTAAAACTTAATTCGGAAGCCAAAATCATAATTGGAATAAGAAACAAATTTGAAACCTGGTTGAACAAGAAATGCAATCCTAAGAGACTTAAACCTAAATCACTAAATATAAGAAGACCATAAACTAAAGATAATCATAATTTAAATTACATAATAAAACCTATCTATGGTAGTTATGTGGAATTAAAACAACATTTGTATTAAAGGGATTATTGGTGATGACTTATGCGAATCACATCTTGAGTGAGCAAGTAGGAAGTCCAAGTAAACTGGGATTGATATTTTACAGTATTTTGGAGTACTATTTTATAGTACTCAGAGGCTTGGGATTATACTTGATTGTGTTTGTTAGATAGTTGATTGTGAGCATGTCTGTATGTACACATTTCTGAATTTGATTACATGATTCTGGCTTAATGTTCTGGATTGAAAATTATGTGATTTGTATGAAATGCTTGAACACCTTAAATCAAATCTAACTAAATATATGACTTGTATAGCAACCTATTAGGTAAAAAATTTAGAGTTCTCAAACCAAATACTGACCCTTTTGAAAGAGATAACATAATGGGTCCCTTCTTTATCCTTAGTTGATATAAGTAACAAGAGAGAAGGTTACAATAAGAGTAAAGTCAATGGTTTGAAGGTAGTTGCGAAAGGAGTGGTATCTCCATTGCACAAGTTTGGGTTTAGTTGTGAGCTATTGATATGTATACTAAACTCCTTAACCCATATTAGAATGGGTGTAATTTCTCTAATCTCATGATGGACTGAATAATGTCGTGCGATAGCATTTGCTTATATATGCATTGCATCTAACTAATTTGGTTGATAACCCTATTTGTATTTAATGTATTGTTTTAAGTCTCCGTCCCAACTTATTGAGCGGTTTGTTACTCACACCCCTATAGATGTTCTTGTAGGTGCTAGTTAAGAAGCAGTCACATAACTACCTTGAAGTTAACAACTGCTAGATCTTAGGGAGTGAGGATATAAAACTAAGGATCAATTACACTCTCAAGTTTGGATTTTATCTTTAAAGCTTTTAGTATTGATATATGTATTACTCAAGTAAATTATAATTGAGCTACTAAATCATATAAACATAGGCAAGTTATTTTAGTGTAAATATGTATTTTTCATAATTTCATAGCTAAATAACATGTTTAATTTATTAACTATTTATTCCAAAGTAAGTTAGTCATGGATGCTTTGTGTAAATCAAGTCTAAGATAGTGGATGTAATGTTAGCCTCTATTTTAGAATAGTTCACATGATGGGACGGTTACAATTCTATCACTTTAGGGTATGATACTAGTAGCTCCATCGAACTCCCACCATGAAACCTTAAAAGCCACTACATCTACCCCTTTGAAAGTACTACACCGCTTCTCTTTAGCTTAAAACAACTACACCATGAACTCCTATACCCTCAGAAACCCCTAAAGTAATCGATAGCTCGACTATAGCTAGCTCCATGCAAATCATGTAAATGCCATCACTACTACATAACACCACCCACCACCTAAACCAACCTCAAACATCGTAGCATTGAGCTTACACCCCCTTTTGCCAATCAAGTTGACACGAATCTAGTCTTACTATCTTGGAAAAACCCTTAGAATAGCATGCATAGCTCCTCTTTGATCATCTCTACTGTTCTTTACCAGGTGTACATAACTTGAGTTAGATGACCTGTGTTTAACCTATTTTGAACCTCGAATCCACATTTGGATCTACTGACTAACCTACTTACCTTTGCTTCTTTGCCGTGTTCAGGTTTTTTTTTTTTCTTTTGTCCTTTCTTCATTTATTTACTTACTTACTTCTGTATTTGTTTATTTAGTTACTTATTGAAAAAAGAAAAAAAGAAAAAAGAAAAAGAAGAAGAAGAAGAAAATATTGCCTTAAATTTTTTTTTATGTTAGAAAAAAAAATTAATAATTTTTTTCTTATCTTTTTATGAAATGCATATTTTATCACTTAGAAAAATGATTTTTCCAAATAAAAATACAATAAACGTTTTTTGTTTTTCAAATTTAGGGCCTCTTTTAGAAACATCCATCAAGACCCTTTTAGAAATTCCCTTAAATAAAAACAAGATGGGTAAGAATGTAAACTTAATCATTTTTAAAAATTATAAGAAACCAACAAACTAAAGTTCTACAAACAAATTATGAAAGTCCAATCTCGAATAGGGGGTACGTAGGCGTACGTAGGCATCCGTATGTAATTATGAGGTGACTTAAAATATGCAAAAACTTATTTTTTTCCACTCTTATAAATTATGCTTCAGTTTCTTTTTTTTTTTTTTTTTGCAAGTAGATGTAATTTGATTTACTTATTTGCATGTGAATAGATATTATTTTTTAGAAAGGTATAGTTGAAAAATAAAACAAAATTCAAAAGGTTATGAGTAATACCATTTGGGTTTAATAAGTTAGCCCTCAGACTCAAATTCTTCAGTTTTATAAAACCATTTTTCAAAAAGTGATTTTACCGCAACCTAATAGCCCAATCAGTTATAACTTAACCTTTTTTTATCCAATCCTAGTTGGGTAAAGGCTCCATTTTTTTCAAAATCAAAAGAAACTTAGGCTTTCCTTGTTTCTTAATTAAGGGTTTATATTGAATAGATATAGAGTTCGATATAAATCGGATTAAGGAAAAGTTGAAAAGACTATAATTTCGGTTTCATAATATCAAAGATTGACTAATGGTACATTTTTATTAAAGTTAGCAGTATGAGTAGAGGAAAACTTAAGAGTTGGGCAATTAAGAGGAAGGATTACTTAATAGGTGTTCAGTAGTAAGTTGAAACAGGATATTTCTATGGTAGTGTTCAGACAAAGTTGGTATAGGAACTATCTGAGTTAAAGAAAGAAAGTATAAATGTTGAAATAAGATTGTAAAGTATAGTTTGATGCATATATATATATATATATATATATATATATATATAGCCTCGTATAGAGATAATTCTGAACAAAGGAAGGCATTGCTTCTTAATTGACTTAGCTTAGTTATGTGCTATGAGTTGGAAGGTTACTATTTTACCCCTACTAATGAGGTCGTAGATAAAGTATGCGATTAGGGTTAATTATTTAAGGTTATTAGCTTAATGAAATCAAAAGATTAGTAGTGATATTTAGTTGTAGATCCTCACTTAATATATTTTAGGTGGGTATTAGTAATTTTAGTCAAAAAAGGAAAAACTAGTAACTCTAATCAATGGCCTTATTCAATCTAGATTTAGTTTGAGATTTATGATAAGGGATGAAATATCGGATGTTAGAAATGGAAAGTATGCTATCTCTTTAGATATTGTATTTAACTTAAGGAGAAAATATCATACTCGTGGAGATAGGGATCACAAAATTCTTAAAGGTATGATAATGAAATTGGTTAAGAATTATTAATATTAAAAGAGTAGATATTCTTTTAAGCATTGGCTGCATATAGAAGGGAGAATTGGAGAAATTAAGGAATCTAGTAATATTATTTTGATTATTTAAACACTTATCATGAAAGACATATTGGTTGATGAAGGGAATTATGCTAAAAAGATGGAGAAATATTATCATGATGACTACATAGTGATCTTGGGAGTTGAAGATAAAATCACAGTAAGACTTATGATAGATAAGTACTCAGACTTCTTATTTTGAAGTAACAATCAAAATAAAAGTTGAACTCAACTATTTAGAATTCAAGTTCTATAAACAAAAGAATTCGTTAATAATCATAAGAATAATGTATAAATATTGTAGAAAATATATACATAAATGAATGAAGTGCAATTGCATATTGATACCGAGGTGTTCATTTCTTACAAGTTCAAAGTCGATGGGTGAAAAAGGATTTAAGGTGATTGGGATTATCATTATTTGTCAAGTTAGAACTTACACTAGAGGAAGGATACTAACCCGAAAAAGGTACAAATTGTGATTAAGGTGGAATCTGGGAGAAAGATGGTAAGAGTAGGTTAAGGTTGCAACAAAATTAAAGGAATAAAGACAATAGTAGAAGTTTAGTGGACAATTTTAAGTAAGAGACTAAAGGAGGTACCAAAAGTATTGGATCTACGGAAAGTATATAAATGTCCAAAATGTATTTCCGAAGATTATCCGATGTAACTTTATCGTGAAAAATTGAATTTTATGATTAAGTTAGCCAAGAATCAAACCTATAGTTAAAATCTTATATTAGGTGGTGCAAATAGGATCTTAGAAGCTAAGGAAAGGCTTCAAAGAACTTTTAGATGAAGGATTTACTTGTGTAAGTAATTCTTTGCAAAGGATACCTATGTTATTTAAAAGGGAAAATATATGACATTATGAAGAGGGGGTGATAAATAAAGTGATTATTCAAAATAATTATCTTCAACTCTAAATTCATGAACCATTTGATTAATTATAAGGAGTGACTATGTTTTTCTAAAGTAACTTTAGGTTGGAATGTTATAAATTTTGGATTAACTTTGAGAAGTATCTAAGATTGTGTTTAAGATATGATATTGAAACCACAAATTCCTAATGGTGTCTTTTAGATTAGCAATGCATTGGTTGTATTTGCAAAATTTGAGAATTACATACATACCAACTATGTATGAAGAAAACTTGTTATTATATTTATGGATAGTATTTTGATTTACTCAACAACTAAGGAAGAATATGTGGAGCAATTGTATGCTAGATTGAGGAAGTGTGATTTCTGGAAGGGAATTTCTAAGGATACTATAAATGTTAAAACAGTAACCGAGTGGGATAATTGATAAACATTATCAAGAAAGAAGATCCACTAAGGTGACCAAATGTACAAGAAAGTTATAAGACAATGATATACTTCATATGAGCAATTCAACAGATAGTTCAATAAAGGAATGGTGAATCTAAGATAATCACTTTTCTCATATATCATGTCTCTTCTCATGTTAACCCTTTAAATGTATTATGTCATGTCAAGTCTTGTCAAGTGATGAGTTCATGTTGGTATCACTTCCCTTAATGAGTCTGTTGGTCAAAAGTTATATTCGTTCTTATTGAGTCAAGTTGAGCCAATCTAAATTGTCAACCCTCTCATTTGAATTCGAGATGGAGAAAAATCAAGATTTGTTAGCTTTATTTCTATTGACCCTATGTTAAGCTATGTGAAGAAACAAGCGAAAAACTATGGTAACAATATAGATAATGTGAGTAGAAAAAGTATAAATAGGAGAAATGATTAATGGCATGAGGTGAACCAATACCATTGATGATCATGAGTAAAACCTAAGAATCGTTCAAATAAAGAGCAAAATGGAGGGTAAACTAGCAAGAGAATTTTTAAGGTTATGGAGCTAAGTTATAAAATGAGCAATATAATGTGATTGGAAGGCTACAATAATAGAGAAAGACATGATTGATATTGAGTATGGAATGCTAAGGAAGAAAAGGAAAATGGGACCGAGAATTTAAGAATAATCAATTTAGAAGCTAAATTAGAGGATGATTAGAAGCTCAATCAAAAGATAATTTAGAGGATTCAAAATAAACCACAACCTTAAGAATATATATATGTGTGAGGAAAGATCTAGAATATACTAATTTTGAGGAGGAATCTATTTGTAAAAGTGGGTGGGGAGGGGTGGTGGGTGGTGGTGGTAGTGATGTGAGACCTTACAAAATTGGTTATCAACTTACAAATCAGTTGGTTTGGAAATGGTTCATAAAATTTTAGGCATTGCATCAGTAGTCTGATTGAGTCTAAATTTTACGAGGAGTTAAGAATATTAGTAGAAATGACCTCGCAAATTTAGATTTAAGGAAATAGGATAATAAAATAATCAATATTATATTTATAAAATGTATTCATTTCGTTCGCTATTTATCGAAAATATGTAAAACAAACTCCGATAAATAGTAAGTTGCTAGAGATAAAGTATAAGCACACTAAAAATCATAAAATATTTTGAATAATATTAAGGAGTATTTATTTTTCTTAAATATAATAATATGCGTGTATATAAATACCTATAATTACTTAGAACACTTAATATATAGTAATACGTATTAAAATAATTAAAAGAAATCATTTAAACAGCATGGAGAGTAAAGTGATAGCACAAAGAAAGCCACTCCAAGATCTAGCATAAAAAATATAGGTAATAGGGTTGATTAAATAAGATATGGCAACCTAAGGTAATAAGGAAAGTGACATTTGTCCTTGGAAAAAAAATGTAATCAACCTCAAACTCTTGTATAAGAATCTTAGAGCTTCACCTTTAGTTCGTTTAGATAGTTTGTTCTTTGGAAAAAATGTTGAGGTGAGGAAAAGTTAGAGAGAAAATCTAAGATAAAATTTAGAAAATGAAGTGGAAGTATGGCAAAATTGGGATTTGGCTATTAGATCAAGACCTGAGAGATGACCATCACCATCGCTTAACGACAAAGCCACCATCTGAAGCTGCTGACAATGGTGGGGCCACCAACATTGGCTAGAAAGGTAAATTCCAGTGAGCGTAAAAATAGTAAATTAATTCCTAAAATTATAAAAAAAATATATTCTAACATATTTTTGCATGTAGTTTTTGAGAAATTTGTTATTTTGTTGAAATTGAGCTCTAAAATATGTCACCGTTAAAAAATTACTAAACTCGAGCATATTTCATTTTCATTTTCAAAATTCCTATTAATGTTGTTTCGGCTCCAAATTTTGTTCGTGAAATACCTATTAAGTATATTATTAGTGTGAAAGTTTTTTGATGAAAATTATTTTCCTTATTTTTATCTAATTTTTATACCTTAAAAACCCTGCTAAATGACTAATTTCTTAAATATATTTAGAAAATTTTCAAAAAAATTATTCAGATTCTAATTTAAGGTGTATTTTGATATTTTGAAATGTTAAATGATATTGAAAGATAATATTTATAGTGTTAGGAGTGTTAGATTTAGATATTATTGCTTTAGGGTTGATAAATATGTAATATATGAAATGTTGAAATAAGAAAGTAAGATGTGTTGAATCAAATTGAGGTAACAATAGCTTTGGAAGTGGGCTATAATTCTGATTATGAATAATAAATTTTGAAAATTTTGTTAAAAATATAGTATACCTTCGAATCAAAAGCTAATTTAAAAAATGAATCAAAGGCAGAGTGTACAGAGTTGATAGGAATAAGATCAACGTATAAATATGAGACTCTTATAACTTAAATGTAGTTGCATAAGCTCAAAGGATGGATTACTAGATGATTTAAGGCTTGTGAATAAAACTATAATCAAGAGCTTATTTAGGGGATGATTCAAAAACTGATTCAAAACTTGAATTAGAGACAGGGTTAATAATAGTACATTAGGGAGTTGGTCTAAACCTGAATTAGAGACTATATTCACCTGAATTAGAGGCAATTAGACTTTATAAAATAGGTCAATAGGCGTTTTGAGAATTATGAATAAGGTATAAATCAAAAGTTAAATTAGGACCTAATTTAGAGGCAGAATCAGAAAAGGAATTAGAAGTTGAATTAAAACCTAGTTAAAAATGAGGATAATGACTAAGGGCTTAAAACTAAAACCCTAAACTAAAGCTAATAATCTTAATTACAGAATAAAGTCTATGCATATGTGTGTGTTGTAGTAGTAGTAGTTGTTGTTGTTATATGAATACTTAAAATGATATTTGCATTATAGGGACTATTGGTAAAGGCCTGTAGCAAGTCATACGTTAAGTGAGCAAACCGAAAGTCTAGGTAAATTTGGGATCAATACGTAACTGTATTTCAGAGTATTGTATTATAGTACTCAAAAGCTTAAGATTATATTTGGATGTGTTTGTTAAATAGCTTGATTGTACGCATGCCTATGTATGCATGTTTATGAGTTTATTATATGATTCTGGCTTGCTACTCTAGGCTACAATTGTTTAAAAGTGTGTGTATTAGTTGATCACCTTAAATTGGACTCAATCATATATGAAATGTAATCTCAACCAAACATGCATCACAACTCATTAAGGGACGTTTAGGATTCTTTAACCAAATACTGACCCCTTTGAAAGGGACAACACTAAAGCATAATGCTTGCTTCTTCATCCTTAGTTAAATTAAGTGACAAGAAATGAGGTCACGACAAGAACGAGGCAGTGGCTCGAAAGTAGTTACAAGAGGAGCAATGTCTCCATTGTACAAGCTTGAATTTGGTCATGAGCTATTAAGTGTGCGCTAAACTCCTTAACTTAGATTATAGCAGGTGCAATTTCTCTAATGTAACGATGGATCAAATAACGTGGTGTAATGACATTCGTTTGTTGCATTGCATTTAAATAATTATCTAATAACCCTACATGTACTTCATTTATAATCTTATGCCTCCATTCTAACTTACTGAGCAATTGGTTGATCACATCTCTATAGATGTTATTGCAGGTACTAGCTAGGAAGTGACTTTATAACTACCCTAAAGTTAGTGATTACGGGATTTTAGGGAGTGAGGATATAAAATTGGGGATCAAACTATGCATTACTTAAGCAAAATTAGGTTATTAAATCATGTAAACATTACTTGGGATATTTGAATCCTAGTATATGTTTTTCATATTTTGCGTAGGTAAATAACATTTTTAATTTGTGAACTATTTTCTTCAAAGAGGGTTAGTTGTGAATATCCTATGTAAATTAGATCTATGATAATGATTGTAAGGTTAGTTTTTATTCTCAAAATGGTTTACACGGCTGGATTATTATGACTTGCCACCTCAGGGCTTAATAGTTACCTTCTTATTCTTTAGCACATTTGCCATAGCAAATAATTTCTCCTCCTCCGTGATCTACTCCTCTACTCCTATTGGATAATTTTGTTTAAGGTTGAACCCTTTTATTATCTTAACAAACCTATCAAATGTATTTCCATTAGTACATAGACTTATAGCATCTTCCATTACAGCTTGTGTCTTTTGCCTCCAAATCTTTGCATTAGCCTGAATCACTTACATGTCCCTTTGAATTTACTACTTTTATTGTGCTAATGCCCCCATCATAGCATTTATAGAGTGCAAAACTTACACAGCCATCACTTTATCTATCCCTATCCTTGATTACACTATTGTTAAGTTTAACTTAGGAAGGGCATGCCCCAGTTAGGTAAGGTCTGATCTTACCCTTGATTCTCTTAAGCTTAGGCCTGATCTAGAGCAACTAATCCTTAGTTTGGTTGGGGTTACCTTTGGCCTTGCTATGGCTTACCATGCTCAGGCTGATTCTGCAACTGTGTTAGCAGGGTAATGAGATTGGGGTTGGTAGCTCTATCACCTTAAGAGTGAGAAGAGAAACTAGAGATACCACTACTCCTAGGTATACTATAAGAAGGAAGGAAACAAGAAGTAAGATTTTTGTAAGTACCTAAGGTTGATTAAATAGCCTTAAAAGAGGAACATGAATAACTTCAATTAATACATACAACAAATCATCACTATTACGAAATCCAATCTTATTTCTAACTTATCATGCCTTGCTTACTTAACCTTATCTTCCTTAAATTTCATGCCCAGTTTTTCTAAGATTTACAACTTAAGGCTTTGATACTACTAAAGCTACAACACCTCAGAACCTAAGATATTACAACCTGCTATGTGTTCTTATAGACTGCTAACACATTAGGCATCCTATAATTCAACCTATTTAAAACTCACCATATGCTTTCACAACGTCTACCAATAATGTTTACATTCTTCAATCAATGAATTCAAAGGATGTTTCCCAACTTCTAAAACCACCACTATATAGACTTAATTCCCACAATTTGCTTTATTCTAAAGATAAGGAGGTAACATGTTCTTATTCAATAACATTAGTTAAGTAAGAAAAGAAAACACATTATTCTATATACTCTTTCTCCACATATAACATCCAATATTGCATTTTAAGGACTTAACCAAAAGAAGTCTCAAGTAACTTCCCAATGACCCAAGAATAAACAATAATAAAAAACAAAGTCTTATTCTCAATAACATGGAAAACAACAAAACTAAGCTAAGTAAATACACTTTCATCATCATAATAATACTTTTAGTGTCTTATTGCGTCCTCATACAAATCATAATCACCATAGTCAAAGTCCTCGTACCTCTTGTAACCTATGCTTGAAACTAAAAGCAACGAATTCCTTAAAGGGTTAGCAAAGCCTACAATAGGATATACAACCACATAGATATGATTAAGCAAAGCATATACACATATACAACTCAAGTTACTTTATGCAACATCCACAAGTTATTATCTTTAGTTTAGTCCAACATACAATACAATTCCAGCAACCAAGAACTTAGATTACCTCATGACTTTGACAATATATATATTACATGTATATATATAACATAAGTATCGATGTTGAGTCTTCTATAACACCTCAAGAACCAAGGATCACCTAAATCTATCCAAATCATTTCTCCATCTAGGACAATATTTCACCAAGATCATTGAGTTGCTACCCCAAGATCATCGCTCCTCATGGTTCCTTAGGCCCGGTCATGTACACGAAACATACTTTAGATTAAGCCAAATAGTTATTAGGTCCATTTGTTACTTGTTATTCTAACAAACATAAACAATATGCAATATCTCATACTTGACTCAAAAAACCATTCGGATTTGATAACAATTGCCTTACAACTTGTAAACATGATAAGAAACTAAAATCAGTCCTAAACACTCGATCTAACATTGTTTTTTACACTTAGCAACCTAACTTCCTTCATTTTAACCTAAGTTATTAGAAGAAATTAGGATTAAGAGGATAGAAGATTGTTTTGAAAGTCATTTGATTGTTGAAACAAGTTTGGAAATATGTTAGAGAGGATTAGGAATGGAAAACAAAGCTTGAAAACAAAAAAAAAAAAAAAAAAACAAGAGGAAGAGATTCTGTGCTCACCTAAATACTTAATGTCTCGATGCTACATTGCATGGCATCCAGACACCAATGTTCTGGAAGAATTTCGACTTAACATTTGGATATCGTGCAATAGTCTACAGATTTCTATAAACTACAATGCATGACCTTCTCCCTAAACAAACCCTACTCCCAACCCTTTCAAAATCCACCACTTCCAAATATTTCCATAACCTTAAAATTCTTCCATACACACTCCAATTCACCCTTTAAACATCAATAGAATCCAATCTTTGATTCAATCCACTAAGTTCTAAGACAACAACTTTAACAAAACAAAAGATACTAGAGATTTACAATCAAAACTCACCTTTGGGTTCGTAAAACACATACTTTGCCACCAATTACTCATTATACAACTCATAAAACACTACTACAATTCATTCTTATCATAGCCCTAAAAGGAAAATGAATTTTTAAACCAAAAGTGAAATAAGTTTTTCAAGAAAAAGCCTTCCTATGACTTCCTTAAATCCTTCTCATTCTATCTTGCGGAAATGATTAGATTTCTTGATTGTTAGAGGTGCTACACAGGAACCTTTACAAATACACACATGAGGGAGCAAGAGAGAGAAAATGTTGCAAGTTGTGTATAGTAGTTTAAATAATAGGGTTTTAGGATTTTATGTCTTGTCTAAAATACCCCTACCTTCTCTTGTTTATTACCACACTTCACTCCTAACTTACTTTTCTTTAAATTATTTTTTTCCTTAAATCCAGTTTTATGCATTTACTTCAGTTTTTGCTTATAATACCACTGGTTTTACCTAATGGCATGGAAGTTAATAAGGTATGGCTAAATAGAATATGGAAGGAAATAAATGGTTAAGAGTGTTACTCTTACATAATTATAGTTAAAGTTGACAAGGACGATAATCAAAGGGTTAGTGGTGACTAATAGCAAGACTATTGGTAGAGTAACAATAGTAGATGATGATTGAGACAGAAAGGGGATTAGACATATAGCGACAAAGAGAAATAGGTATACAAGATGGAAACTGAAGAAGAGATTAGAGTAAGTAGGGTTATGTAGGTACAGAATGGGTGAGGTATAAGACCTTACTTGTAACCTACTCTATAAGGTATAAGTTTCCAAATTTTGAAATCAAAACCTACCCTATTGTACCCAACTATACCTCGTGAAACTTATAAGGTACTAGATATCTTGTGGAACATGTAAAAATTGTAAATTTTTTCTTTCTTCTTATGATTTCAAGTATATATGATATCTAAAAATAATCTATATATGATATTATAAATTATTCATATGCAAAATTTATGAAACTTGCATTAAAATTTGTAAAATTAAGAAAAAGTAATTTTTCTAACCAACATTATTTTTGGTTTATTTAATCTTACTACTGAACAAATAGAAAGAAAAATGGTAAGTTGGATAAGAAAACGAGGAAAAGATAAGAGAAAGAATGGAAAATGTAAAACGAGAGAAACAACATTACGATTAGCTATTTAATGTTATTAACTTATCGTCTTTACTTTTTTTCTTTCTCTTTTTGCTAAAATAATTATCTGCTAAAAAGTAAAAGATTGTCATTATTATTCATTTATTAACATTATTTAATAATTTTTCTATAGGGTAGACATAAGGTATCCTATAGGTGTAGACACCCCATTTTTTACCTTATTATAATTTGAGTAACTTTTTGGAATAAGCGAAAAGGGTCCTAGTTCCTAAAACAATAAATAAGAGAGAGAGAGAGAGAGAGAGAGAGAGAGAGAGAGAGAGAGAGAGAGAGAGAGAGAGAGAGAGAGAGAGAGAGAGAGAGAGAGAGAGAGAAGAAGTAGCTAATAGTTAATTTAAAATAGAACAAGGTAGTTTAGAGCATTTTGAATAACATTTGAGTTGGGGCTTCAATAAAAATTTCATGAAGGGAATGTTGGATGTAGGCTAAAAATTAATCTAGCCTAAGTTAACTAGTCTGAATTGCATATATGGATAAGGCATAGCTACTAGCTTATTAGTAAAGAACACGTGCATACACAAGAAAGACAAGAGTTCAAGTCCCACAGAGGTCGTGCGCGACCTTTCTTTTTGCACAACTTAAAAACGTGTATCCTGTTGATAGTCAGTTTTCATCCACCTGTCTTACTCATCCATGTAGTTGCCAACAAGCTACATAATCTATATTCTCGACACCTCACTGAGTAATCAATATTCTCGGCACTACATCGAGTAACATAGTTTCGTTGCTAATTTGAATTTAAGTTCATGGTGTAAACAATTATCACAAGTACAGTTATATTACATAACTACCTACTCTCCCTATATTTAAGGGAAGGCGTCTAATTAATAAGCTTCAATGTATCTCAACAGTTATTCCTATAAATATGGAAAAGAAACTCTGTAAGAGGCATTTGGTAACTCTTAACTTCTTTACTTTACCCTTCTCATTCTTGCTTATTGACTTAGGTATCGAAGTTACCATACCGGATTGGCTCTAATACCAAGCATTTTTCTTATCTTTATAGGATATTTCCAACCCCCAAAATTCACCAACAACATTTGGCGTCGTTTTTTTGTTTTCTAAAACACACCTACATGGTTAAAACCTAAATGACCAAGAGTATAGGTGCTGGCACTTCCTTCCAATGCCATGAAAGGGGGAGTCAGCATACTGATGAGTAACGACTAGTTAGACTCGAGCAATCATGCCTTGATTTGGCCAAGGAAAACTCGGAGTTGAACAAAAGGCATGAATAGATCCTTAACCTTCTTCATAATAGTATTCATCCAAATCAAAACAACGAGCATGGCAATCACGATGCTGATAATAGCGATGATTCAACTTATTCACCTGAGTTGTAGAAAAAGCGAGTCAAGGTTGCAATAGGACCTTCAGCTCCTGTTTTAAAAAAGAATAACAAAGGTAAGCAACCGTAGCAAGTGCACCATATGGGTCCCTCGCATGTTAGCACCCCTGCTGTAATAAGCAAGTAGTTCCAAATCAAGAAGAGTCCCTTTGTTCTAAAGATTTTGGAGGAAGTGATATATTGCCACATCAAGCTGCCACAATTTCAAAACTTATGATGGAACAAAGGACCTTAAAGACGACCAAGAGTACTATTGTATGTCGGCCAAGTTACATGGTTTGAGTGATGTAGTGGCTTATCGAGCTTTTCCCTCAACTCTAAGGAATGTAGCTAGCACATAGTTAAAACACTTAAAATGAAACACCATTTTCTTGTTTTGATGAATTAGCAAAAGTGTTTCTTCGATGCTTCCTTGCAAGCAAACTTCCTGTTAAGAATTCTTCAATCCTTAACACAATCAAACAAAAATCAAATGAGTCAATTAGAGACTACTTGGCCAGGTTTATGGCCGAGATGGTTCAAATCCTAAAATTAGATATGAGTGTGGCCCTTAATGCTATAATTGATGGAGTTAAGCCCCATGGAGACTTTTTCAAGTCTCTCGCAAAGAACAAGTCAAAAACTTTCGCTGAGTTTAAGGCTAAAGTTACCTCATACATCCGTCAAGAAGATAACTTAAAGGCTCGCCGAGAGGTCTATCAGAACAGAGGAGATATAAAAAGTGACGTGAAAAAGTGTAAAGGATAGACTCGGCTCAAATGATGATCAAAGTTTGAATGCCAAGAGAAAGAGACTAAGGGTTCCAACATTACATCCCATCAATCGTCCAATTTCGGAGATACTGATAGAAGTAAATGGGCAGAGAGGCGTTATGCAGTACCTAGAAAGAATGAGAGGAAATCCCTTGAGGAAAAATTCCAACAAGTACCGTGACTTCCACTGTGACGAAGGTCACAACATAGATGAGTGCATCTAACTCAAGCATGCGATTGAAGATGCAATTTAATGTAAGCATTTGTGAAAATTCCTAGTATATGATACCGAAAATATCAAGAGACCGTCCTAAAGGAGACATGAGGAACAAGAGAATGACACTTGGCTAATTGTGGCCAGAAGAGATACAATGGATGCAAATCCCAGTAGAGTACCTAATAGAGTGATCAACACCATTGTCAACGGACCTACTATAGGCTAGTTAAGCTCTTCAAGTTTGACGAACGCCAAAAATTACGTTTATAACATCTAAGGCAAGAAGGTTAAGATCAATAATACAATTTCTTTCATGAAGGATGACTTTGAGGGCATCCAAAGACCGCTTGATGACACATTAGTTATCAATGCAAGAGTTGCAAACTTCGAAGTCAGGAAGATTCTTGTCGACAGAAGAAGTTCAGCTGATATCATTTTTCAACATGTGTTTAACTAGATAAGACCCAAGATCAAGGCATAGCTAAGATCTTACAAGTATGACCTGCATGCCTTCGACAACCAACCAATTCAAGTAGCAGGAGTAATTTCTTTACCATTATAGATCGGCGATGACAAGGATGTTGCAAAAGATAAAGGAGATTTCCTTATCGTCGAATGTTGGTCCTCATACAAAATGATAACGGATGGCCATGTCAGCATCTATTCAATATTGTCCCTTCAATTACACATCTTAAGGCCAAGTTCCCTACTCCTACCGGAGTTGAAGTGTGTAAAGAGGGTCAACAATTGGTAATGTCCTTATATATAAGGGCCTTAAGATGAGAAGAGATATTTCAGGTGAAAACCTATCCAAAGAGCAAGTCGGTTAGCATAGAGAATGCCAAGAGTGGTATTAAGGAAATTTCTTTGGGAGATGACCCTAGGAAAACAACGAGGATGGGGAGACCCTTATCAGCAGATATTCGATGAAGTTTGATTAACTTCTTGTAAGCTAATGCTGACATGTTTGCATGGTCCCCTTTGAACATGTTGAGTATCCCGAGAGAAGTCATGGTATATAAGCTCTAGATTGATTCGAGTGTGAAGGTAATCCAACAAAAGAAGAGGCATTTTGCACCAAAGATACAGGCAGCAATAGAGGAAGAAGTCCAGAAGTTATTGAAGGCAGGATTTATCCAAAAAGAGCCTTATTCGACTTTGCTTGCAAATTGTATGCTAGTTAGGAAGGCTAACAGCAAGTGGCGAATGTACATAGACTTCATGCATCTCAACAAGGCCTATACCAAGGATTGTTTCCCATTTGTTGAAAATTGATTAGATGGTAGATGCAACCGCTGGATACGCATTACTTTCTTTTATGGATGCTTTATCTGAATACAACCAAATTAAGATGGACAAGGAGGATGAAGTTCATACTTCTTTTGTTACCAATTTTGGAACGTATTGTTATACAGTGATACCCTTTTGGCTAAAAACTCCGGTGCAACCTACTAGAGACTTGTTACTAAGATGTTCAAATCCCAAATGCAGAAAAATGTCGAAGCATATGTTAACGACATGATTTTGAAGAGTGTGAAGGAGGATCGACATCTTACTAACCTTAAGGAGACATTTGCGACATTGAAGAAATACATCATGAAACTTAACCCACAGAAAAGCATCTTTGGTGCAACATCAGGAAAATTTTTAGGATACATGATTACTTAGCACGACATTGAGACCGACCCGAGAAAGATTGAGGTAATAAGGAATCCCCTTACAGAGTCAAGGAAGTTCATGAACTCACTAGACGTATAGCTGCCCTCAATGGATTTGTGTCGAGAAGTACTAATAAGTGTGCTAAATTCTTTAAAAACTTAAAGAATCCAAAACAATTCAAATGGTCTGACTATTACGAGAGAGCTTTCAGCGATCTCAAAGAATTCCTTGCGTCGCCACCAATACTATTGACACCTATTTCAAGAGAGAATTTATATTTATATCTATTGGTCAACTACCAAGCTCTTTCTTCTGTATTGGTTTGAATTGATGGCAAAGAGCATCAACCCATTTATTACATGAGTCATGTTTTGCAAGGGCTAGAGCTTTGGTACACGAAAATTGAAAATTTTGTTTTAACATTGGTTCTCTCAGCAACGAAGTTGAAGCCGTGTTTTAAAGCTCACCAGATCATAGTGCTTACTAATCAGCCATTAAGGTAAGCATTGCAACAACCTGACTCCTCCAGGAAGATGATGAAATATGCCCTAGAGTTGAGTGCCCTTAGTGTACAATACAAACCCAGAATGATACTAAGGCTCAAGTGCTAGCAGATTTTGTAGCCGAGTCCACTGGTGAGGAAGATAGTATAGAGTTTACCGAGAAACCTATTTGGTTCCTTTATGTGGATGGTTCTTTGATAAAAAAAGGAAGTGGTGCAGACCTTGTTCTTCAAGGCCCCTGCAATGTTAAAGTTCATTATGCTTTAAAATTTGGATTCTTGGCTAGCAACAATAGAGCAGAATATGAAGCTTTGATTGCTAGACTGAAACTAGCAAAATAGATTGGCGCAGAGAAACTTAAATTGTTCTCTGATTCGCAATTAGTAGTGAATCAAGTCACGGGAAGCTACTCGACAAGGGAAGAAGAGATGAGCAAGTAGCTATTGGTGATATGAACTCTTGCAGGAGAATTTTAGTCTTTCGCCATCTATAAAATTCCGAGAAGTAAGAATATTGCTGTCAATAAGTTGTTCAAATTAACCAGTATGGTATTCCTCGAATTGAGCAACAAACTTTTTGTTGAATTTCTTCCATAAAACAATTTATTCACTCTTTTACAAAGCTGTGAGTTAGCTCTTTGCCCAAGAGAAGAATCTTAGATGGATCCCCTAGTGGATTATTTGAGGGACAGTATTCTCCCAGTTGACAAGAAAGGAGCACGAAGATTCGCTTACTAGGCTGTGAACTACACACTGATTAATGGTCAACTATACAAACACAGCATATCAAAACTTTATCTTCGATGCCTTCCTCTGAGAGATTCCCAAAAGGTGTTATCCGAGCTGCATGGTGGCGTATGCAGCAACTACGTAAAAGCATAGACACTATATGTTTGAGCACTGCGACTTGACTATTATTAGTCAACCATGAGAAAAGATGCAAAGGAAGTTATCTAGCATTGTCCTTAGTGCCAGAAGCATGAGTCGTTGAGTCATGTGCCTGCAATCGATTTATGTAGCCTAACCAACTCTAAGCCCTTAGCCCGATGGAGGCTAGATATTCTTAGACCCTTTCCAAAGTCTACCATCCAGCGACAGTTTGTCATTTTTGCTATAGATTACTTTACCAAATAGGTAAAGGCTAAGGCAGTAGCGAAGATCACCAAGCAAAAAGTGGAAGCATTCATCTTCAATTCCATCATATCAAGATTCGAAGTTCTTTACATGATAATCACGGATAATGGCCCGCAATTTGACAATAATAAGTTCCAGTAATTTTGCGAGAAGTATGGCATTCGCCTTAACTATACGTTTGTAGCAAACCCTCAAACAAATAGACAAGTTGAAGCTATAAACAAGATCATTTTTCATGGCTTAAGATGGAAAGTAGATCAAGTCAAAGGGAAATGGGCCAATGAACTGCCGAATGCTCTATGGGAGTACCGAACCACCCACAGAACTGCAACTAGGGAGATGCCCTTCAGGTTAGCATACAATACGGAAGACGTGTTGCCAATTGAGTTAGATTTGCCAAATCTACAGATGCAGAATTTCGATTTTATAGTTAATCAAGTTGGGTTAATAGCGAATTTGGACACCATTAATGAAATCCGAGATATTGCAAGAGCTAAGGCCACAACATACCATCATAGAGTGTTAAGGTATTACAATCAGAAAGTGAAGCATAACGTCTTTCAACCTGGAGATCTGGTTTGTCGAAAGATGGAAGCTACTGGTACACGAGTGAGTTAAGGGAAGCTCAATGCAAATTGGGAGGATCCTATCAAGATCCGGGAAGTTGTTAGCAAGGGAGCCTATTGACTAGAAAGGTTAGATGGATCGACCACCCTTCGAGCATGGAATGCCGAGAATTTGAAATTATATTTCAATTGATTTGTCAGATGATTTCCATCTCTACTTGTTTGGCGATAGCCAACTTGCTTATAAGAATATAGTACTTTTTTTATGAGAATTATCTTTGAAGTCTCATTATGTTTCTCGTTTTTGTTATGACTAGTAAGTTAATGAAGTTTTAGACTGCACGACAAACGAACTAACCAAGTTCTAGTCTATCGCGGTTAACAAACTACATAAATTAATCTTTCAGCTGAGTAATGTAGCTAGTCCACTCCTCAAATGACTAATGGATAAAGTCTATAAAGAAGCATGAATTAGGCGTGTGAAATAAAACGTATCGAGAAACAATTAGGTGTGAAATAAAACATGCTAAGAAATAATTGGGAGTGTAAAATAAAACATGCTAAGAAACAATTGGGCGTGTGAAATAAAACATGCCAAAAGACACTAGGTGTGTGAAATGAAACATGTTAACGAATAAGAACGTGTGAAATCGAACATGAGGAACATGCGGTACGTGAAATAAAATGTACCAAAAACAATTATATGGAAGATATTTCATTCAACAAATGCAATTACAAATGTACATCCTATTATGTGAAAGATATTTTGTTTAAACAGTTATATGAGAGGATGCAAGGTACAGAGAATACAAAGAAAATCCTATAGCCTACTCTCGAAACCAACAGAAATAATTTTTAGATTAGAGGTTAGAGCTTTCTTTAGGCAAGCTTCTTTCTCGACACCTGGGGTCTTAGAGCAGGAAGATTTCTCTTTTCACTCATAATGGATTACTTTTGATAGACGTTCTTCGTTTTCCCCTAGATCTTCGGCATGAGCTTCGTCATCACCCTTATTAACAATCTTGGAACCTGCCTCGTCGTTATTGTCTTTATCAACACTACTGCCTTTGTTGTTGCCATTGGCGAAGTCACGGCAAGAAAGATCATAATCTAGGTAAAGCTTTAGGATTCCTCTCTTGCTGCTTAGACTCCCTCTAACAACTTCTTTTATAGAAGTCTTTCGTACTGCCAACTAAGAGTAACTATATTGAGAGCCTCTTCAACTGATGGTCATCTCCTCATAGTCTCCTCCAATTCGGTAACATGGCTCTATAAGTTCGAGTTGTTGGTCTTTAACTCTTTAATCTACATTCTGAGCTAGTCTTCCTCATCACTTATCATGTAAAGAGTTTAGCCTAGTCCCCAGCACTCTTCTTTTTTCTTTTGTAGCTCCTCCTTTAGGCCATCGAGCTCCTTATACTGCTCTTTCATTTTAGTCTTCAGGCTTGAGACTTCATCGGTAGTAAGGGTATGTGCCAACTTCTTGACAACAAGATTTTCTTAGAGCTTTTTCACCTCTATCTCGGCCCTTATCCTCGTATTCTCAATAGCAGCAGTCTGGGCTTTAGATGCATTGTATGTATCCTCAATTTTCTACAATAATTTCATTTAATATGATAAGTACCCGAAGTAACTCAATAGAATACATGAAGACTACTATGGATCTTAGCTTTTTAGTCTCTCTACCAGCCTCATCTAAAGCCATCAGAATGCGGCTGCTCATTTGAAAAGGGAACCAAATATTAGCAACTGAGTAAATTCAACAGTTATAAAGATGGATACAAAAACTCACATCATATAACTTAGCCGCAATATGGGCCTTATTGCAACTGCCGATCCTATCGACATTCATTTTGGTGATATCTCTATCCTTTGAAAAATAATTCCTTCCATCAAGGCTAAAGATTTTGTCCTATCGCCCAGGGCCGAGTTAGTTCCAAAACATATTGGCTCTAACAAGGGATAAAGTACTCACTGACCTCCTTGTTACGGACGAATTCGATGCTGGTGATGCCGAGAGCTTTGGGGCACATTGCCTCCTTCATCCTCTCGTTTAAACCCTTAGACCTTTTAGTAGGTGGTTAATTGGTAAGTCCTTTCCCAATCTCTTATCAGCATTAGGCATTGCCTTTGGAACCAACGATGACCCCATAATGGCGGTAGCATCCTCGGCCTCCTTATGGGGTTGCCTCTCTTATCCTACCTTTTTTGGCTTGACAAAAGGTTGAAAACTTTCGACCGGAGGCTCCATAGAATGAAGGACCTTAGTTAAACACACCCCCCCCCCTTCCCCCCCCCTTCCCCCCCCTTCTGCCTATCAAATGGTCGTGAGGTCTTCTTCTATGTGGTTACCTACTTAGATGTTTCTTCTTTTCTCGTTTTCTTCACAACAGTAGGCCAAGTGGTTGTTCCCATTATGGTTGCCCTCCTATCAGCTTTTGATTTTTTGGCCTTTGCCTAGGCCAGTAGCTTGGTAAGGTTTACCATGCCAGCACTTAAATCTATAACATGAGCAAACAAGTTAATATTAACATGGGAAAAGAACAAACTTACATTCTCTGTACTGAGCAAGGCTCAAAGGTGACAATTCTCCCCCTAAGTTACAAGAATAGCTTTCCTCTTGTGGCTATACTTAGCATAGTGGTAACTCATTAGCATACCTTCTTTTTTAGAAAAGATTAGATCTCTACTTTCATAACACCGTATAATTCTCTTAGCGTCTCAAAAGAACATTTTCTTCTTCCTCCTTTCTTGAATTTTCTTTATTACTGCTACATCATTCAACATTAGATCTATATCTTTAGTGTAGATTGGCTCAGTCCATTGAGTCCAGAATTTCAACTCTTCATCAAATACTATCGACATGAATTTATCATGCTACTTGTGGATCTTAGACTCTAACCCATCCAAGAACTTCCGTTTGTACCTTGCAATGGCAAAGTACCACCCGTTAAGTTGCCTTCTAATCGTGAAGAAAAACCAAAACAGTTGACGCGTAGCCCTGACTTCAACTTCTTCACAAATTATCTCAAAAGCCACCAAAAGCCAATATGAGTTGGGTGAGAACATACTCGGCAAGACTCTATAGTAGTCGAAGAAGCCCTTCGCAAAAGTTGAGAAAGGCAAACGTAACCTAAAATCTAAATATTTTAGGTATATATAGAATTCATGCTCCCTTGAGAAACATACCCTCTCATCCTCTCTCGACCTCTTCAAATTCTACATTCGAAGAAGATCTTGCTAATATTGGTTGTATTTCATGACAAGAACTCTGTCGACAGAATTGGTAGTCCCATTTGGAGAGTCACAGAAGTAGGCTATGTTGTTATATAGATATCTCGCTAAGGATCTCCCTTCTTTGTCCTCGGAATAATTATCCATAGCAAGGGAGTTTATCTGAATGAGTTTATCCCACCTTTCCTCAATACCGTGGGCCGAACTGCCAAAAGAGCACGCTGCTTCGCTCCTTATTTAAGGGGGAGAAGTAGCCTCAATTTCCGTTGCTTTGGAATCGGAGAGAACAAGTCGACGAATAACGTTGCAAACCATACCAGAACATTTTTGAAGAATGGTATCACAAAAGTTAAAGAACTTGAGAGTAAAGATGTGAAAGCGAGAAAATTTGTTTATGACTTTGAGTAGAAATGAATTATGATTTTGAAAAGTCCTCTAAATATAGATAGCTTATCCTTGTAATTGCAAATTTGTTTCTAACAGTAATGATGCATTGATTTGATAGTAGCGCTCATTGTTAATGCATGTTTTGAGATAGAAATCTGATGGTTGACAATTCCCCAACAGTTATTAGGTATGCAGTGTAATGATGATCGAAGCAATAGGTCTCATATCACATACTTTTTGATTTCTTAAGCAAGCAAGAATTTGAAAGTTGCAACTTTTCGATTAGGATTTAAACCATCTTGCTTCCTATTTTGCTCGACATCTAAAGAATTGCTCCCTACTCATCCTCTAGAGCATTATGTATTACTCCCTTTGTCAAATTCTCGAACACGGGAGTTAGGGGGCAAATGTTGATAGTCAGTTTTCGTCCACCCATCTTACTCGTCCATTCGGCTACCAATAGGCCATGTAATACATATTCTCAACACCTCACCAAGTAATCGACATTCTCGGCATTACGCTGAGTAACATAGTTTCATTACTGATCTGAATTCAAGTTTATGGTGCTAATAGTTCAAGCACGGTTATATTACATAACTGCCTACTCTCCTTACATTTAAAGGAAGGTATCTAATCAACAAGCTTCCACGTGTTTCAACAGTTATTCCGATAACTACTCCTTTAGACATGAAAATCTCCTATGAATACAAGAAAAAAACTCCGTAAGAGGCATCTAATAACTCTTAACTTCTTTCCTTTACCCTTCTTATTCCTACTTACTAACTTAAACATCGAAGTGATTGCACTAGACTAACCTTGGTACTAAGTATTTTTCTTATCTTTGCAAAATATTTCCACCTCGCAAAATTCACCAACAACATATCCAAAACACGTTTTTGTTGTCTCCTTCAATGCCTCAATCTTACAACTCCAACACTTTCCCAAGCTCACCACATCAAGTTCATGGCCATATTTAATGGCCTTATCTACACTCTATCTAATCTAACTCAAAACTTATCCAAATTGGCCTAAGGAAAGGATTGAATCGACCATAAAACCAAGCAAAGCTCAATATCTAAGTTTGCCTAATCATGGCCAATTCTACCATTACAGTGACTTTCCAAGCTTATACAAGCTTGGAAAAGTATAAATAGGCCTCCTTTCTTCGATCCCTAACACCAATCTCCTTTAAAATTCACCCAAACACTATCAATTGCTCTTGCTCATATTTTCTCTCTCTACAATTCAGCTTCTCTCTCTCTTGTGGGTATCTCGTACGTGGTAGCCGTTGGATAAATCCACCACCATATTCGAGTTGCTCAAGCTCTAATCACCCAAAACCTGACCACCCACGAAGCCAACCATGCCCTGAGCTCCTCCATTTGAACCGCTACTACTAAACCTTAACTGCAACTGCCAAGGCCAAGCTAATATTACTGCCAACTAACTCGACATAGTTTGGGTTAACTACCTTAAAAGGCTAAGTGACTTTGTTTAGGTTTGCTGTCTTAATGGACCAGGGTTTGTGTTTAGGTTGGTTGCCTTAACGGGTTAAGGGCTTTAGTTTGTCA
Organism: Lumnitzera racemosa; assembly: GCA_024138005.1. Classification (NCBI taxonomy): domain Eukaryota; kingdom Viridiplantae; phylum Streptophyta; class Magnoliopsida; order Myrtales; family Combretaceae; genus Lumnitzera; species Lumnitzera racemosa. The sequence continues at coordinate 81,983,533 of JAMXBC010000008.1, read as the reverse complement.
GTATCCCATAAGGATTTCTAACCGTTAGTAACCTTCTTCTTTCTTTTTTTTTTCTTTTTTGTTTTGTAAGAGAGAAAAATAAGGCTTTATTTTACAGAAACCAAAAAATCTAATTACAAATAATGGTAGTGATTTTGCAATTCTATTTATAAGTTTATGGAATTTATTTACATTTCCCTAAGTGAGGGAGAACAACAATTAGATGAATGCTATTGAAAGACTATTTACAAAAAAGGAATACTAAAGAATGAAGAATGATAACCTGGAGGGAAATTTATTATTTTGAAAAATCAAAGAAAAACAATGATAAAGAGCCTAACATTTATTCTCAATTAAAACTCAACATTTATTATAGGGCCCTTATCTATAACTTAAAAAACCCTAAACTAAATCTCATAAATAAGCTCTAAGGTCTTTTAACATTTCATGAATTTCTCTAACGAATTGTCTAAGAAGGTCTTTTAAGGCCCGGTTGTGAGCTTCAGAACATTGTGATTTTCCTCTAAATAGGCAATTTTTGCTTCTAGTAGTTGCTCGCAAATCCTGTGGAGATCCTGTAGCCTATTAGTTCTCTAATTATTCACTTGGTTATCTGTTATTTTAAGCCTAAATATTTCATGGACAAGAATCAGTTACCAATGAAACAAAGAATGTACGTAGAATCATGCATATGCTAATTACAGTAGGTTAATACATCATTCCTTAAACACTCCAATATTAATAAGACTGCAACTTTTAGGAATAGTGTATTAACTCAAGGTTTAAGGCAAGTATATACAATTAGGATGAGTTCTAAAAGTCTGTAAACTTTATGACTTTACGCGTTTATGAGGAAATGGTTTACTAATCACATCGAAGCTTAAATAGGATAGCTTAATCAACCTCGAGTAGTGGTTACACCACTATACCCTAAGCCTATACAATGGCCCCTCATCCTAGGGTCTTGAGATGGTTAGGGTCTGACTGTATCTACTCTACATCCTTGATATAATCATTCCCCCCAAAATCCCAAGTATGATGCATGCAACAAATGAATATAGCAATTTAAAAACATATATATTTACACGAAACGTATAAATAAATAAATAACATAGGTATTTTGAAAAGTAAATTTAATTTCAAAAAGTTTTCAAGTGACTAGCCCTTTCGACGTCCCCAATAGAGTCATTAAGTTGTTGAGCTTAAAATTTTCCCAATTTTTATTTATTTTCCTCAATCCGATCAACATTAAACTTTATCCGTTTAATATTAACCCTTGACTAAGAATTAAGGAAAATCTAGGTTTTTAAATATCTTTTGAAAAATACTCAAAGGCACCATCCATCCGAGATCGAAGAAAAGGTTTAGATGAAAACTAATAAAGTGAATTGATTTTAGTCTAAACACTAGATCACAATAAAAACCAATTTTTGAAAGGTATTTAAAAACTAAATATTTGAGTTCGAGAGCTAACCTATTAAGCCTTAATGGGTACTACTTTCAACTTTCTGAATTTAATTTTATCTTTAAAATCCCAATTTAGCTAATTATATATTCACAACAAACTAATTCTATTTGCATAAAAAATAATAAATCAAATTTTTTTATAAAAGAGAAAATAAAAAGATTTCTCTATTTTAAGTCACCCCGTAAGTGCCTACATATTTTTCTATTAGGGATCAGACTTTCCTTAGTTTATTTGAGAAAATTTAAGTATGTTGGTTTCTTTTATTTTTTTTGAAAATTGGCTAAGGTTAAGTTTCATTTGATTTTATTTAAGAAAAACACCTATGAGGAAGGGTCTTAATTTTTATTATTTTCTTGGAAAATTCTAAAGAAAATCTAATTTTGAAAAGGGTTAATTTGTTTATATTTGTTTAAAAAAATAGATTTTTATAAGTGATAAAACATTTTATTTTTCTTTTTATTTATTATTTCTTTATTTTTCATTTTTTTTTATTTTGACTAAACATGCTTGAAAATAAAAATAAAATACCAAAGCTTCTCTTCCCCCCTTTTTCTTCTTTTTTCTTTCTTTTTTTCCTAATTCTTTTCTTTTTCTTTTTTCTAAATTATTTTTTTTATGAATTACATTTTTTTCATGGAATAAATAAAATAAAATATAAAAAATAGCAACAAAACAACAATAATAGAATTATAATAGGGTCGAACTAGGACATGGGCATGCATGCGGGTCGGTCAAAGCGAACCCAGGTCAGGATTAGATCGAACTCAAGTCAAATCTGGATCAAACGTTGGTCAATACATGCTTTTTGGTTCAAGCAAGGGTGGTTCCAAGCGGTGGGAGGCCTGTTTTAGGCGATTGGAGATGGATTTTTGAGTGGGAAAAAATGTTTTTATATGTATTTGATTAGAAAATATAAGGTAGGGAAGATGTCGTAGTCTAAGGTAGCTACTTGGTGATGTTAGGTGGTGGTCACGACAGTAGAAGACAAAAAGGGGATGTGTACCTACGGTGTAGTAATCTTTAAAGCTTGTAAGGGTATTAACCTAAAGGAAAGCTAGGGTAGCAAGGTTGATGGAGGTGCCGAGTTTAAGTGAGATGACTAGAGACTAGGTGTTTCATGCTAGGGATATCGCTAGCTAGGGTTTAAATGGTTATGGAGTTTGAAAGCACGGTAAAGTATGGGATAAGTGATTTTTGAAAGCTTAGGGGCTAGGGAAGCCCGAGGTAGCAGTGCTTAGTTCGAATCTCACTATCAAGAGTAAGGAGAGAGAAACAAAGCTGATGTTAAAGAGAGAAAATTCGAATGGTAGTACATGTAAGTGATTTTAAGTGACCACCAATGCTTGTAGATGGTGGAATTGAGCTCCGTTACCCCTTTTTATACTAATTCAAGCTTAATACAAAGAAGGAAAACATTAAAAACACATTAAATTGAAAAAACTAAGTTGAATGGGTCTTAATATTTTTTTTATCCAATTTGCTTGATTTTAGACTAAATATATAGTCAAACATAATTCATGATACTCATTTTTGCCTAATACAGTGATTAGAAGCTTTAGATTTCAATGTAATTGCTTAAATCATGGAAGTCACACTTGGATAAAAATGATTTTTTTTTTCAAATTTCAAGTACCGATTTGACCTAATAAATGATTATATCTATATGAGTTTTTGGGTTTAATTTGAAGTACTTTAAGTCTACTTCACAATTTCACTATTAATTTGGTGAAATAAAAAAAAAGGGAAGAAAAGCGCTTAAAAATATGCTCTCTAGGCGGTTTCCACGTAAGAAAAGGATGGAAGGAACTGGGAAAGGGATGGAAAATTTGTGTTAGACAATCAAAGGCTGATATGTATCCATGTAAGGAAAAGCAAAACAAAAGGCACTTATGCACCTGAACCACAATTTGCACCCCAAACCTTAAAGTTTGCATGTATGTACTTTGCCATTAGGCCATCAGTCTTTGCCTTGTTATGTCTTGCAAAAAAATTGCATAAAAGCTATGTAATAGCCTAGACTCAAATTAGAAAAAGGACCAAACCAAACCTAATGACCCTAACCTAACTTTAAATCTTTGTTTTTCTTAAAAACTACTAATAAAAAGTCTACTTTTCCTTAAAAAAAAAAACTCTATTTTCCTAAAGGAAATTCTATTTTTTTTTTATTTTTCCTTTTTTTTTTGTATTTTTATGAAATTTTCTATTTTATCTTTTTATTTTTTTCATTTTTCAAAATTTTCTATCTTTTGTACTTTTCTAATATTATTTTTTTGTACTTGTCTAAATTTTCATTTTTTTTGTATTTTCTAAATTAGGACCATTTTCTCTCTTCTAAAAATTTCTAAAACTACTAAGAGGATAGAAATGGGGTGTCTACACCTATGATGCTGAGTCTAAGTTAGCAAGCTGCAAGCTAAACTTGCTCAAGGATCTAAGAAGGCCTTGGTTCTAAGTGGAGCTAAGCCCTAAGAAGTTATTAAGGCTAATATGCCAACCAATATGTTGATCAGACGACTACTAAAATTGAAGGAGAAAATTGAGCTGCCCTTGGAGGTCAATGACCTATTGGATGAATATACTAGCCTATTTCCTAAACAATTGCTTGAGGGATTACCCCTGTTCTCAGGCATTGAACACTACATTGACTTGAAACTCGACACTAGCTTATTGGATGAACCATGAAACCTGAATAAGCTGCTAAGCTCCAAAAATAAGTCAATGAACTACTACAAAAAGGATATGTAAGGGAGAATCTTAGCCCCTATCCTGTGCCGGTGCTCCTTATGCCGACAAGGAATGATACCTAGTATATGTGTATAGATTGTAGAGCCGTAAACAAGATCACGATCAAGTACTAATATCCTATTCCCAAGTTGGATGAACTAATTGAAGATAGGGTCCTTAGTAAAATTGATTTGAAGTCCGGTTACCATCATATCCAGATGAGGTTAGGAGACAAGTGGAAAACTATATTCAAAACTCGACATGGTCTTTACAAGTGGATAGTTATGCCTTTTGGCTTGTCAAATGTCCCGAACACCTTCATGAGATTGATGAACCATGTGCTAAGAAATGTAATCGAGAAGTGTGCCATAATATACTCTGACAACATCTTTATATATAGTGTCGACTTGTTGAGCCACTCTGAGCATTCCTGCGCTATGTTTAATGTACTCCATGCTGAGAGGTTATTCAGTAATTTAAAGAAGTGTTGTTTCCACCAAGAGAAAGTAGTTTTTATAGGATACGTAGTAAGTGGAGGAGGCTTATGAGTCAATGAGAAGAAGATTCGAGCTATTATCCTATAACTAATTCCAACTACTTATGCCGAAGTGAGAAGTTTTCATGGACTAGCATCCTTTTATTGAAGATTCATTAAAAATTTCAGTACCATTGTTGCACCCCTTTACTGAACTAACAAAAAAGAATATCGACTTTAAGTAAGGAGAGAGAGAGAGAGGAAAGAAGTTTTGTTGAAGTAAAGAGAAAATTGACGTCTACATCAGTATTAACTTTACCCAACTTCGAGAAGATTTTTTAGCTCAAATGTGATGTGTCAGGTATTAGGATAGGCGCTATCTTGATGCAAGAAGGCCAACTAATTGCTTACCATAGCAAGAAGTTGAGAGGACCTTGGTTAAACTACATAGTGTATGATAAGGGAAAACAATGCCTTTACCTGTCTCAACTCGACATTAGATTGAGTTGAGCATGGACTTCTCAAATTGTTGAGAACTGCTCAAGACAAAGATTCTATGATGGTTGTCATGGATAAATTTAGTAAGATGGCACACTTTGTGGCCTACTTTAAAACTAACAATGCTTTGGCTATTACTTTTCTCTTTTTCCAAGAAATAGTTCGACTACACGGCATGTTGAAAAGTGTAGTGTCAAACGAAGATCGAAAGTTTTTTAGCCATTTTTAGAGGACTCTTTGGTGTCATATGGTGGATAAAGCCTTTACAAGTACCTGAACTTTTTTAAATTCTCATTTTTAGTACCTCAACTTTTTGTTTGTTCATTTAAGTCCCTAAACCAATTAAATTGCATCACTTTGAGGCATCCTTTAGTTCCAGCAATAACAAACGTCAATGTTGCTGAGATAGCATCCCTCTCTCCTAGCTAGAATTGATCTAAGCTTCTCTCTTTATCTTACTTAGCGCTAGCATGGAAAATGATCCCTTCTTGCGTGCCATAAGTTCAAAAAGAAAACCAACAAACCCTAATTCCCAAACTGCAATCTATGCACTCGTAAATGTTGATCTTGGATCCTTGTCTCTAATAAGAGCAATAGCAAGGAGAAAAGCAAATCAAGGTCATTTAAAATGTTAATGAGAATCTCTTATCAGTACACTCCAAAGGAAATAGTAACACACTATAAGTTTTAGAAGCTCTACATTTAAGATGAGAATCTTATTACACTAAAATGTTATACCTGGGATTGTTTCAAGCAAATGACGACTCTTTGCTACCTCTTCATAAAACTAATGAAATCTTTTAGTCTATGTAGATATAAAGTGGAGTTAGTTCACCTCGTGGACATTAAAGTAAAAAGCCAGTCTATAGAGGGCATACCTCAATATAATAAGAGAGAACAATCAACGTCTTGAACTCTTCCTCTATTTGCTAATATTAAAAAAACATTAGATGGAATTACAACCCAAAAGAAGAAGAATAAAAAGCAAAAGGAAAGGAAGAAGAAAGAAAACCAACAATAGATAGAAAAGGAAAAATAAAATAGCCAATAATACATTTCTAGAAAACTAAACTCACGAGAAGTTTAAGTCAACAAAGGAAGCAACATTGATGTCTATTATCACTAAAACTAATGGATGTCTTAAAGTGACACAATTTAATTGGTTCAGGGACTTAAATGAAAAAACAAAATGTTCAAGTACTAAAACAAAAAATTTTAAGTTTAGGTACCTATAAAGGCTTTATCCCCATCATATGGGGACTAACTTACTTTTTAGCACTTCCTGTTACACTCAAACCAGTAGCCAAATAAAGGCAGTCAATCGTACTTTAGGATCATTACTCTAAGCCACAGTGGAGAAGAACTTCAACGATTGGCATGGTTGTCTGCTTGTGGTGGAGTTTGCCTACAACTGTACAGTACATTACACCACCAAATAAACACCTTTTGAAGTAGTTTGTAGCTTGAATCCAAAGCTACCTCTTGATCACGCCTCAACACCCATGCCTAAGCAAGAGGACCTTAACGCAAGAGCCCAAGCATAGTCTCTAGAGTAGATCTATGAGAAAGTTTCTTAGCAAATTAACGAAGCTACCAAGAGGATGTCAGCATAGTTTCAACCTAGAGATTTAGTATGGCTACACCTAAGCAAGGAGAGGTTTCTGAACAAGAGAAAGAATAAATTATTTGCCCGAGCTGAAGGTTCCTTTAGAGTACTCCAAAAGATCAATGATAATGCCTATCAACTGGAATTAACAAAAGACTATGGATTTTTTGACATCTTTAACATTACTAACCTTAGCCCTAGTACCCTAAAGGATAATTGACCAAAGACCAGTTGGATTTGATCCTAAATCCAAATTAACCCAGAAAGGATAATAAGAATCTAACTACTGGACATTTAACCTAAGCCTAAGCTCAAGGTCTTGAAGAATTAACAAAGGGGATTCTCCTATTCCAACTAACTCCTGCCGAGGTCGAGCTGATCCGTAGTGCCAACCAACTCCACATATCAAGCCAAGTAACTTCTCATCTATCATTAATATTGTGTCGACCTGAAATATGCTCCCTTAACGACTTTAACCCCTCACACGTCTACTCGGCCATAACAATGTCGACTAACAGCTTGACAATATTGGTACCGAGAACCCTAAAGCACATCTACACCCACATCTTCTTAGGAGGATGCCCAGATTTACTCAATACCTCAACTCAATAAACTACATCTGACTATACTACTTATCTATATTTGCCATAAGCAACCTTAGTGACCGAATGCCATATATCCAGTTCCACATGAAAAAGACCTTACTACACTAATCATCAATTTCTTTGAATTTTCATTTATACCTTTTTATTATTCCGTATACATTACTAGTTTAATCAATATCCTTTTTGTCCTTTCCATTTCAGGTAAGCTACCCTAAGTTTCAGGTATAAATACCCCTTTGTAATATGTATCCGCACAAGGATCTTACACATCTGATGTTGAATATACTTATCCTTTCATGAGCTAAGTGTGCTTATCTTTGTTTCTTACTCTTATCTTAACTCTTAAGCAAGACTAAGTGACAAGTGACCTCATTGAGCTATTTGTGGGTTATATCAAGTTAGGTATATGAGTCCACGAAGTTTCGTTAATGTGTCACATCCTCGGAATCGTTTGTGATTTTTACTTGTTTGTCTCATTTACTTGCTTCCCATTTTTACATTTCATCACCCTTTACTTCAAGCTTTTTGTAAGCTTAGATCCACCTCGATACTGTCATTATTGTCTATTCTCGATACGGCGCATCAATATATACTCCAAATTCGGAAGTTGACTCGGTAAATGCTTCTTCAAGATTTTTGGGGATCAGAAATGCTAAAGTAAACAAGACCTTAAAAAATTGCAATGGAAGCTGCATCAAGTTAGAAGATTTGAAGGCTTAGTTCACAACTAAACCTAATTCTAATAAGTAGACCATCCTTTGTAGTGATCCCAAAACCTAAAGGTAAAACAAAATTAAGGCTTTTATCCTGGCTACATTTGGACTATCCTATTCCCAAATGAAAAGTTCCTTCTTTACTTTAAGGTAGCAAAGTTGGTAAGCCAGTTTCTTGAAGGTAAGTCTTACATCCCAACCCTACTCGTAGAGCAAGTTAGAAGCCTAAAGGGACAATTTCAAGACACATACCTCAACTTTACCACTTTTTTCAATTATACATTTAAAGTTTCAACTTGTCTAATTCTACATCTAATTGAAGATTTAATTGTCACAGTTTATATCTCAATCAACTTCAATTCATACAGTTAATCCAGTCGATACGATGTATCAAAGGGATGGCTGCCAATGACATTACAAGGTTCGTGTAACCCTTGTAGGGTTGTAGATGACTATAGATAGCTGTAGATGGCTACTAATAGGTTACGTAACCTACATTTTTTAAGTAAGTCATGATTCACAGTTTCGTAGGGAGTAGCTAGTGGCCACCTATAAGAGGTTGAGCAAGCCCCTTAGGGCTGTAGGTAGCCATTCTACTAGCGAATCATATTGAATGGACTAACGATATAAATTAAAGTTAATTAAAGTATATACCATGAAACTAAATCTTCAATTGGGCGTATAATTAGACGAGTTGATATTTTAGGTGTATAATTATAAAAAGTGGTAGAGTTGAGGTGTAAATCGTAATATTGACCTAAGCCTAAATATCTTAAAAAGGAAAAATGAAAGTGCATTGAAGACTAACATAACATTACTAATGGTCTGGTTTGTAAGTCATATAAAATGTTTAGAGCTTAACCTGATCTAAGGAGAGTTCACCCACTGGATCAACTTAATAAATTCTTTTGTTGACAAAGTCCATCAATAAGACAAGAAGTCTACTTATTGTTAAGTTAAAGTCCTACAAAAGTTTCAAGTTGATATTTTATGGATAGCCAGGTAGAGCAACTTCAAAAGTGTAATATTGGTTTATAAGGGTTATGAAGAGGTCCCCCTAATTGGGATGAAGTGGTGTACAAGTTATTACCCAAAAAAGATAATTAAGCAATTTAGAGGAGTTTAAGACATAGTTTATAAGTCCTCATTAGATATCACGACCCTTGATTATGAAGATCTTCATCTACCAATGCCACAAAAGACATCCAAACTCTAAGTAATCAAGAAACTATAGGAAACAAGGATGATCAACTTTAACATTGATTTGGGAGGATGGATGGGAGAAGTGGATAAGCATAAGGTCACTAAAGGGCAATCTAATATCGAGTGTTAGAGGTTATACAACCCATACCAGTAGAGCCAAACCTTGAAATTAGGACCTATACAGATCAAGTACAGGCCCATGTAGAAGTTATTTACAAGGAGCATGACATGTAGGAAAACCTCTTTCAAGAATCTAAATAACATTCCCATGCCTTGGAACACCAATTGAAGATGACCTAAAGAAGGCTCAAAGAATTTGAAGAAGTAGTTGAGCCTAGCTCGAAAAAGAGAAAGGAAATATTAATAGGAACTAGTAATCAGTAGCAGAAAGCACCAGCCAAGCACCAGAAAGATGATAGGAGAACTTAAGGATAGGTATACTTTTGATTAATGTATTTCTTTTGAAATAATGTAATGGAAACTCCAAAAGTTGTGATATAATAAATGAAGTTACCATCTTGCTAATTGTTGGTTCTGTTCTTTTGCATGTTTGTGCCATACGTCCTTACATTTTTACTTATCTATTTATTTATTCATTTTGCTTCCTTGTCTCAATAAAAGGTATATACATATACATATTTATGCTAACTTTTTGTGAAGTGTTCTTACCTTAAGATTTCAAAGATAGCTCCCAAACATCAAATCTTTTAGGGAAGTTCGATTAGAACCCATTCACATACCAAAATGGCTAACTAGGGGGTACAAACGACAAAGTCAACGACAACAACGACAGTTGTGTCAATCTTGAAAGCATTAATCCTATCAATTTGAGGATTTGCTCCTTAGAAAAGACCATAGTAAAAATGGCTAAACAAATGGATATTCTAGTTGACAGTGTCGTTTTGCTTAAGGTCACAACACCATCAAATGAGGGGCATTCAAAGGCCCGTTGCAAAAAGAATGTCAAGGCTCTATGTCTTGAAGAAAACTATCTACAAGTTTAGTGGACATTTGAATTAGAAGGGGTCTATCCGAAGTTCAACACGACATTTGAGCCTAACACGTATTCATTCCCTATTAACAAAAGACTACATCCCAACGAAGATGATTGGAAAGAATTAGAAAGAAAGTTGACCCAATAAATCATAGAAAGGATGAAGGCACTTAGAAGCTACAATGGTTTTGAACAAGCTAATATCACAGATTTCTCTACATAAGATGTTAGGGCTTACCTTGAAAAATTTAAGATACTAGAGTTTGAAAAGTATAAAGGGACTGGATGCCGCCAAATTACACACTACACTGTATGTGCGTAAAATGAGCAAATATGCCCAATATGACTAGCTTATGGTATAAACTTTCCAAGATAGTTTGATGAGATAGGCACTGACCTGGTATATGTAGCTCGACCTAAACTAAGAGAACACATTGGAGAAACTTACTAGGGCATTTTATGAGCAGTATAGATTCAATGATAAAGTGGCTTCAACAAAAATCGATCTAATGAATCTTAGGAAGAAGAGTAATGAGTCCTTTAAAGAGTACGCTCAGAGGTAGAAAGCCTTAGCTACAAGGGTATTTTCCCTAATGTTTGAAAGAGAACTCACCTCCACTTTTATCAATACACTTGACAAGCCATATCTCTCCCATTTGATTAGGTAGGCTTCATCCAATTTTACAGAGGTTGTAGCAGCAATATGCAGGATTAAAAGCACTATCTCCTCTAGCAAGCTTCATAGAAGACCATCCTCTTCATCATCTATTGCTAGACCAGAAACCAATAAAGCCAAAGAAGCCACAATCGGCATAGTAAATTCAAATGCCAAGCCCAATACTTAAGTTTCTTTTAGGGCAAATCCTCCTCAAATCCAACAGTATTTCAAAAACCAACCTTAAATTAGTAGGACTCTAAGATAGTTCACCGAAAGGACAACTTGATTCAATTTGACCTCCCTAGTAATAGGTATAGACCAAAGATTTTTATCCTAATAAAAAATGTGAATATCATTTAGGGTAGGTAAGGCATTTAATCAATTCATGTTAGAGACTAAAAAACAAGATCTAAGATTTAATTGATGAAGGCTTAGTCCAACTAGACTTCATAGAAGCTCCAGCTCTAAATATTAGTAATAACTCCTTACAGAACCATTGCCTTGTTATCAACGTAATTTTTTATGATTGAGATTTTGCAATCAATATGATTGGTTCAAATAAGAAGCCTAAAGTCTTTTAATTTTACAAGAATGTGCGAACCCCAAGCGCCAGAGGGAATACATTCCACTTGACGATAACACTTGAAAACTATAAGGCTACCCCCATTCAATTATCAAGTAGTTAACTAAGAGAAATTGAGTCCATTAGTAGGTGGGATTACCCGAAGAAGAAGAGTCTATGACCTAAAAGAGGATCTTAAAAAGAAAAATGAGTTGGAGGAGATAAGTAGCAAAATGGTTAACTGTGAAGGATGGCCATCTACCCTTACCAAAATGATCGAGTCAAGCAAGTACAAAATAATGGATCAACTTACTAAAACTCTAACACAAATATCATTAATGGGTTTGCTGATGGTGTTTGAACCACGTAAGGAAGCTCTATTCTGAACTTTGAGGGAGGTAAAATTCCCTCATAAAATGCCTATTGAGAAGATGGGACTAATCACCAATTCTATCCTTACCATGGATCATATATCTTTTTCGATTGAAGAATTGGGTGAAGAAGGTAACCAATACACCAAGCCACTTTTCATAGTAGTAAGAAGCAATGGCATAACCATAACCAGAATCCTCATTGACTATCGATTGCTGCTGAATGTATGTCCTCTCGTCACCCTAAACTTGTTAGGTGTCGACACAACTGCAATCAAGTCAAATTCTACTACAGTTTGGGCTTTTAGTAGATCTAAAAGGGAGATTATAAGGGAGATAGACTTGCCAATTAATATTGGCCCTCAAACATTCAGTATTCGATTCTAGGTTTTAGACATCCTGAGATCCTTCAACTTGCTCTTAGGAAGACCTTAGATACACTCAGTAAGGGCTATACCTTCAAGCCTACATCAGAAGGTCAAGTTTATCTTTAATGGATAAGTAATAACAATTCTTGGAGATCAAGACTATGATATTTATAAAGAAATAGCTATACCCTGTATAGGTATTGAGAAGTAGGAAGACTTCAGCTTCCAAACATTTAATGAGGTGTGCATGGTTACTAATCTCGATAAAAGAGGGATGGAGAAGGTAAAGTTCAAGGAAGGCCAAATTGGTACCTATGGCCTTGGTTATGTTTTGATTCCAACTGAAAAACTTCGATTGAAACAAGTAAGAGGTAGGAGAGGTGATATATTGTACTATGCCTTAATAAACTTTCCATCATGACCAAGACATTTATCTAGGTTGACACTCAAACCCTTGAATCTGTTGAAGAAAAATTCCCTAGCAAAGTAGAATCGATGGGCCCATCCCGTAAGCTTCTGCATTTAAATAATTGGTTCTTTATCCCTACGAACGACAATAAGTCTTTCCTAAGGTAAAGGGTAAACAGTAATCTAGTTTTTTTATGAGTTTTCAATAATGATTATTGCTCCTTGATGTACTTATGAGAACTTCGTGAATATTCAATAAAATATCAGTTCCCTTTTTCTCAATTATTCCTTGCCATTTATACTTGTTTACTCTATATACTTTTTATCTAGATCCAATGCTCCAAATGAAAGCCAAGGATACCTCGCGCAAGTGGACAATGAAAATATTAATATCACTTTTAGCCTTTTAGGTTAGTCGTTACTACAATGAAATACAAGAAAGCTAGCAAAACCATGAACTGGGTAAAATTTCTATTGATAAACCAATTGAAACAATCAATATGGGGACCAATGATAACCTAAAGAATTTAAAGATTGGGGTGGGGGGGGGGGCGGGGTGGCGAACTTAAAAGAAGAATAGAAAGTAGAGGTAGCGATGCTATTGTCTGAGTATCAAGATGTGTTCACATGGTCTTATGAAGATATGCTTAGGCTAGATCCTTCAATTGTAATCCATCGCTTACCCGTACGAGAGGACATCAAACCTAAGAAGTAGAAGCTAAGGAGATTTTGACTAGATATCTTGTTAAAGATTAAAGAAGAAGTCAAGAAATTACTTGAGGTTGGTTTCATTAAGGTATCCGATTATCCTAAATGGGTAGCCAATATTGTACCAATAATAAAGAAAAATGGGAAAGTTAAAACACCTAAGGATAATTTTCCTTTACCCCACATAGATGTCTTGGTAGAAAATACAGCTGAAAACCATCTCTTCTCATTTATGGATGGCTTCTCCGAATACAATCAGATCAAAATTTTTGAAGAAGATAAGACCAAGATAACTTTCATTACCACTTGGGATACGTTTTGCTACAAGGTGATACCTTTTGGACTCAAAAACGCTAGGGAAACTTACTAAAGGGTAATGGTTGCAATCTTTCACAATATGATATAGAAGGAGGTAGAAGTATATGTTGACAATATGATTGTGAAATCTAAAAAAAAAAAAAGGAGAATCATGTGGATAATCTGAGGAAGCTGTTCGATAAATTGCTGAGTTTTATAATTAGCCAAAGGGAGCATCAAAGTAGATCCTAATAAAGTTAAAGTAACACTTGACATGCCTTCTCTACACACACTTAAAGAGGTTAAGGCTTTATTAGGCAAATTGAATTACATAGCTCGATTTATATCTTAGCTTACAGATAAATGTCATCCCTTATTCAAGTTGCTGAAGAAGAACACTAAGACAATCTAGGATGAGGAATGCGAGGAAGCCTTCATAACAATCAAGAAATACCTAATGAACCCTCTAGTTCTAGAAGTTAGAAAGATAAGGAAGGGAAAGAGTAGGCTATATACTTCCGAGTGAGAAATTTATAAAAGGGGAGCAAAAATAGTTTGAAATTGAAAGAATATTCTGTGCTTTGATTTAGGTCAGGCATCGGCTTAGACAATACACACTTTAATATCAGATTGTATTACTAACACGAGATGATCCCTTAAAGTATTGGCAGAAAAGCCAACCTTAATTAGCAAAATTTCAAAATGATAGATGCTATTATCTAAGTTTGACATCACATATGTGAGTCAAAGTTCATTTAAGGCAATAAGGATCAAGGACTAATCATACGCTCCCAAACCCAAGGGCTTTCTCAGATTGTTTACTAAGCTGTCCGACGTAAGTTAAGTGTTGAGGAGCAGTGTTTACCCTAGTCTGACCTACCGAGCTATTTTGTTCTACACACCATCTTAGGAAATTGCCATGGAGATCAATCGACATACCGAGCCAACCCCTCCACAATACACCGGTCCAAGTACTAAATCAAGATACAACCATCCCCATAGTTTTGAGGTCGAGCTAACAATCGTTTGGACCCAAACATCCGAGGCCAACCCGAATGTAAGTCGTCCTTAAGCCAACCCTTGTCTAGTCCCACCATTCAAAGCTACTAAACTGTAGACACTAACTAGACCTAATCAAGGCTCACTCCTGTTCGGCTCACAGTGCTATTGGGACCACAAAATGAGTAAAATTACGTACCTGTTGTCCTTTCTAACATCCATACTATCCTTTCTGACAAAAGATACTCTTTTGTGTGATTATATGCTTCCCCTGTAAATTATTCTCCTTTTTACTTAACTAGTAGGGATCAATTTCTGTAATTTTCTATAATATAGAACTTACCTTAACTGAATACTATAAATATTCACATATTGTAATAGCCACAATAGTGAACATATAGAGAATACATTGAACTTTTACTCCCTCTTAAGCTAAGTGTCATTCTTATTACTCTTAAGCTACTCTTATCTAACCCATTGAATATAAACTAGTGGCGAGTAACCTCCAAGCATACTTGTACATCATATCAAGTGTGACCCGAGCTCCTATGAGGCATTGGTGCATTGTGTCCAAAGTCAGTGCACGAGAACCCCTATTCATCCTTAATTATCATTTACTTTTCAAGCCATCTTGCAACCTAAACCTACCTCTTGGTTATGCATGATATTAGGTCCGCGTGTTCATCCGTGAATTCGTATCATAAGGGGTAAGCCCTAGTAGATCAACTGGTAGAGAATCCCTTTAAAGATGCTCTCTGAGAAGTACAAGTTAGATTTCCTTATGACGATATCTTGGTACCTGATGATGATTTTGATAAAGAAAAAGACAAAAAACTCTTGAAATGGAAGATTTTCTTTGATAGAGCTACCAATGTTTCTAGATATGGAATTAGGGTAATACTAATATCCCTAAAGGTATACAATTCCCAATGGCTTTAAGGCTCATTTACCTGTACACCAATAATATTTCTAAATACGAGGTATGTATTATGGGACTTAAAATATCCTTGGATAAAGAGATACGTGAGTTAGAAATATACAGGGACTCATCAATTTGCTAAGCTTGAATGAATATAAAACAAAAGACCGCAAATTAGAGCCTTACCACCAGCATTTGACTAAGTAAGTGAAGAAGTTTAAGGAAATTACATTAACGTATATCCTAAGGACTTAGAACCAATTCACTGATGCTCTAGCCACTTTAGCATCTATGGTTCAAATATGTAGTTGAGTAGAAATTCAACCACTAAAGTTTGAAATTGAAGAGAAGCATGCTTTTTGTCTAGTAATTAAAGATGTACATGATAAAAAGCCTTAGTACCATGACATAAAAACCTTTTTACAATAAGGTACCTACCCTGATGATGCTAAAAAGAAAGATAGAAAGACGATCAAGAGGTTAACTACCAAGTTCTTAATAAGAGAATCCACCTTGTATTGTTGATTGTTTGATGGTACATTCCTAAGATGTATAGATGAAAAAGAAGCTGAGGTCCTGATGAAGGAAGTACACGAGGGAGTATATGGCCCCTACATGAATGGCTATATGCTCACTAAAAAGATTATTAGACTGGGATATTATTGGTCAACTATGGAGGGTGATTGCATTAAACATGTCAAGCACTACCACTTATGCTAAGTTTATGCAAACAAGACAAATTCTCCTCCTAAACAATTACATACACTATTTGCACCATGGCCATTTTCAATGTGGGGTATAAACATCATCAGCCTAATCATTTCAATGTCATCCAACAGTCATCATTTTATACTGCTAGTCGTCAACTACTTTAGCAAATGGGTTAAAGCTTCATCTTATTCTAGTGTTACCAAAGGAGTTGTGGTCAAGTTCATTAAAAGGGACATCCTAGCTCGATATGGCACTCTAGAAACAATCATTATCGATAATGGCATAAATCTCAACAATAAACTCATGTTAGAGTTGTATCGGCAATTTAAGATCATCTATAAAAACTCCACTCCCTATCAACCTCAGTTGAACGGGGGCTGTAGAAGCAACTAACAAAAATCTCAACAAAATCATTGAAAAGATGGTTGTTACTTATCATAATTAGCATGAGATGTTACCATTTGTGCTCATAGCTTATCAAACTTCTATCAGGACGGCAATTGGGGCAACACCCTATTCCCTAGTATGTGGCACTAAAGCTATATTACCAGTGGAACTCAAGATCCCATCTCTTAGAGTGCTATCAGAAACTCAATTAGATGAGGTTGATTAGGTAAAGAAGCACATCAAGCAATTAAATTTAATTGATGAAAAGAGATTGACATCCTTATGTCACAATCAACATTATCAGCAAAGAATGGCTCGAGCTTTTAATAAGAAGGTGTAACCCCAAAATTTCAAAGAAGGTGATGTGGTGTTGAGAAAAATTCTCCTTAATGTACAAGACCCTAAAGGGAAATTTGCTCCAAATTACAGAGGTTCACATATTGTGAAAAGAGTGCTACTAAGAGGGGCTTTAATTTTGTCACAAATGGATGGTCCGGATTTGAGAGACGCTATAAATTCTGATGCAGTGTAGTTGTACTACCCCTAAACACTAGTGGAATTTTTACTTAAAACACAAGATGCTAGCAATCTTAAATATTACTATAGTTTAAATTTCATTTTTTGCAAGAAAAGATGGTATCCCTAACAATAATCAATATTGGATGATTCCCAACATTCTTCCTACTCCATCAAAAGGTCCTTTTCTCTTATCACACTCAAAACAGAACCCATACATTGCAAACATGAGAGTAGATGAATGTAAGCTTGAATAATGATGATTAATGAAAACTCTTAAAATACTGTATTACGAATTCATCCTCCTCAATGAGGAGATTTGTTTTCTATTCTATTTTAGGCCAAGACCATATCTAGAAGAGCAATATCTTCTGGTAGATAAGTATTACTCAATAAAAATAAAATAAAATAAGGGCCTAGATCCGGCGAAGCAAAGCTAAGAGGCAATTCAATTGAGAAATCAAGGATTGATGTAGGCTATAAATCTAAAGAATCATTTCATATGTTGGTCACTAGTAAGTAGGACTTTGCGTACTCCATCTCAAGATCAGAATACATTTCAAAGGCTAAATCTTTGGTTTTGATTAGACTTCTTAAGAAAAGGCTTGACTATTTGAGTGCTCTCAACAAAGCTAGGTAAGTGCTTGCATGCATTTTAGCATAAAGTTTTTTAAGCATCACATTGATTGTTTAGGGTCTTACCAGCCCATAGGGGCGCTACCCTCCTCCCAGTATCGTTTAAAGTCTTTGCTAACCCATAAGGGCGCTACCTTCCAGTTAGTATCGTTTAGGGTTCTTACTGGCCCATGAGGGAGCCACCCTTCTTCTCATATAATTTAGGGTCTTGCCATCCCACAACGGTACTACCTTCCTCCTAGTATCTTTTAGCGTTCTTGCCATCCCATAGAGGCGCTATACTTCATTCAATGTTGTTTAGGGTTCTTGCTAGCCCATAAGGGTGTTACCTTCCATTTAGTATTGTTTAGGGTTCTTACTAACCCATAGGGGTGCTACCCTCCTCCCAGTATCATTTAGGGTTCTTGCTAACCCATAGGGGTGCTACCTTCCGTTCAGTGTCATTTAGGTTCTTGCTAGCTTATAAGAGTCCTACCCCCTATTCAATATTGTTTAAGGTTCTTACCAGCCTATAGAGATGCTACCTTCCTTCCAGTATCATTTAGGGTTCTTGCTAGCCCATAGAAACACTACCCTCCATTCAGTATCGTTTAGGATCTTGCTAACCTGATAGGAATCAACCCCTTAGACCAATCACCTACAACTGAACTAAAGGACTCTAAAGATTCACTCAAAGGATATTAGCTCAAAGCCATATCCAAGCAAGAGATTCCTATCCCGACTTGATCTCTTACCGACCTAACTACCAAATCCTCACATTTGTCAAACCTACTCCTATAAAGAAACTATACTCTATTAAGATAGCCAAGAAGACAACCTCAAGGCCTTCTAAGCTAAATTCCGAAGTAGACCACAAGCATCTGCAAACGCTTTTTTATACAAATCAAGCTGAATACTCTACAACGAGACTGGCTAAACCTTCACTTGATCCAGATCAAGTTGGCCCCTAACTGCAAACGCTTTTTTATTTTCACCTACTTTATATTATATTTCTAATGTCCAACCACTAAGTGGCATGTATCTTCTGACATAACATTCCGGAATGATTCTTACTTTTCTGTACTGCATATCATTTGTCTCTTTTACTCCTTTTAGTATATTTTATGTAACCTAGTTATAAGAATAACATTTTGTCTTTTCATACATGTAAAGTAGCCCTAGTAAATGATTATAAAACTCCACTTAATTGTACGCAAACATCACATATGAAATTTTATTCAAGTTCCATTTTAGCAACCTTAGTGTTCTCACTACCCATTTTTAACTCTTATCCATTCCCTTTAGCAAAGAGTAGTGGAGAAGGACTCTTTAGTTCGAACCGGTGAGTCATATCTAGCAGATCAATTGGTGTGTCATATCTAGTTGATAACTACCTAAACTTTGCTAGCTTTTATTTCGTTTCTTTTTTTAGTCAACTTCGTTTTGGTGCTTCTCCATGTATTCAACCCTAGAGACATATCAACTTCACTGATATTAAAGCATGGTTTTGAAAGGAAGTGTGCGAAGTGCAATGAAGTCTTGGTTCGTTTTGCTATTAGTAGCTACCATGTTCCTTCCGTAGCTACTACAGTATGTTTGTATAGAGTAAATCTGGAGTTATGAACTATGTAGTGAAGATTTGTGTGTTAGTAAGTGTGGTTTCATTACTACTTTGTTTTTTACAACAAAAGCAGAACAAGCTCATTTCTGTTTTGTTCAAGTGATTATTGGGTATTAAAGTTGTTAGTATGTTAGTTGAAGCTTTAGGTATTACAGTAGCAGTATTTTCCATGTAGTGTGTTGTTAAGCTGTTCGAGAGGTATTGTACCACGTTAGATTCAAGTGTTCCAAGTGTTATTGGTGACTAGAGTAGTGGTGCTCAACCTAGTCATGGTTATAATAGTAGTAACATCCTAGGGTCAAGTAATGACAGACTTGACAAACTCGCTAACCTTGTTTCTACTCATAACAATGCAAGTTAATAGGCAACAACCTCAGGGCATGCCACGACCTGACCCACCTGAAAATATTCAAGAGAGAGTTTATGGCCAAGGTAGCTAAGTCCATCGCCTAATTTGACCCGTTCAAGTTGTAAGAGTTGCAGATTGAGCCGCTAGACAACAACTGGAGTTAGAGAAAATTGAGGAAGATAATGAGGAGCTGGATGTTGAAGAATTTAAGGAAGAACAAGGAGATGGCTATTACCGAGCATAGGTATAAGGACGTCAAGCTCCTTGAAGACTAGACAATGTCAAAGTTCACATCCCGCCCTTTAGCGGAAGTGGAGATGTCAATGAGTACTTAGAATAGAAAGAGAAGATAGAGAAGGTGTTTAATTGTTATGGGTATACAGATGCTGTCAAGGTTTGACTTACTACCCTTGAGTTCTCTAAGTATGCCACTACGTAGTGGAAAAATCTAAATGTGGCCAGAGCAAGGGATGGAAGATGAGGTGTAAGAACTTGGGATGAAATGAAGAGGTTGTTGAAGAGAGGGTTTGTATCCGATACCTATTTACAAGATACATTTGCAAAGTTGCAGGAACTTCACCAAAGAGACCAATCTGTTGATGACTACATAAGAGAGTTTTGGATGCTTATGATTTGAGCAGACATGGAAGAACCAAAAACTCATATAGTGTCGAGGTTCATCTCTAGGCTCAAGTATAAAACATTATGGGAGTGCAGAGGTTTTATACCTTGGAAGAGGTGATTAAGATAGCGTAGAAGGTAAAAAAACAGAGGAGAAATACGCTAAGCCAACTTGGGCCAACATTTACCTTAGCCCTTGTTCCATACTAACCTGTTCAAGAGAAGCCGAAGAGGCCATAAGAAAGGAATAACTGACCTAACAAAGCCGAGTAGGTTAGTAAAGTTGAATCGGCCAGCCGAACCGAATTGATGCTAGGCTGACCCTGACACATATAAAAGAGGACAAACTTCCGGACGGAAGACTAGTGAAGTAAAGTGAAGTGTTTTAAATGCTTAAGGTTCAAACACATGGCTGTTGAGTGTCCGAATTGATGTGTCATGGTGCTTTGATGAGATGTAGTGGATAGCACCAACAAGAGTAAGCCTAAGGAGGAAAAAGATGTTGGGAACACCAAAGTTGAGGAAGAAGAGGAGACTTATGTCTATGCTGACCAAGGAGAAGTGATGACTCTAGTTTTGAGACAAGTACTAAGCTCCCTACTGAGCTCCGAGGTAAACCAAAGGAAAAATTTATTCCATTCTAAATGTACTATCAAGGGATAGTTGTGCACTATTATTATGGATGAAAGAAGCTGTACTAACATGGTAGCGTAGTCCTTCGTATAGAGATTAGATCTGCCAACCTCTAAGCATCCTCGACCTTATAAGCTACATTGGCTTCGTAATAAGAGTGCTTTGCACATAACTAAACAAGTAACCGTGTCGTTCAGTATCGAAAGTATGCACAGGGACAAAGTAGTATGTGATGTCGTCCACATGAGAGCTTTACATCTATTGCTTAGAAGACTTAGTATCAAACCCTATTTTGTTTTCCTTAATTTAACTTATATTAAGCCCAGTCCACTTAATATAAATTACTTGATATTAAACTAAGGAAACATTTTTCACTAAAAATTTTAATAAAAATTAAAGTCATCAACTAGTTAAACTAGTAGAAAAGTCAAATAAAGGTTTTCGAGTGAGAAAACCCTAATTTAGCAACTAGCTTACGAATATTTAAAAAAAATATTTTTTAGAAAATTAAATCAGAAAACTAAGTTCAGAAGCTAACCTATTAAGACTAAGTCACCATATAAAAATTAAAAAAATTAATGAGCTTTATTTTAATATTTTTTCTAAAATATTAAGATATATACAAAATATAACTAGAATGAATTTTTTTATTACGAATTTTTCAAGAAAAAATTTTTTTTTTTTACACTGTTACCCCTAAAGTACATACATACCCACTAGTCAGGATAAAACCAATATAATTCTTTTTATAAAATATTTAGTAGGTCGATTTTTTTTAATTTAAAAATCGAGTCAAATTTACATTTATTTAACCATTTATTGTTTTTTAAAAAAAAACCTAAAAAAAGCTAATTTTACAAATCTATTTAAAAAAAAAAAACTAACTAACTAAATTTTTTTGAAAAAACTCCGGTTAAGATTTTTATTATTTTTTAAAAAAATCACTACGTGTAAAAAAAAAAAATCTTTTCTTAAATCCTACATGCAAGATCTCCGAAGATACGAATATCAGAGAAAAGATATGTAATTTAACTAAATTATAAAAAAATTTGAAAATTATCTAAAAAAAATAACAATGAATATGACAATTATCAAAAAATATAAAAAATAGCACTAAAAAACAAATTAGTAAAATAATTAAATTAACTAATAAAATAAAATAATTTAGTAAAGAAAATAATTTTTATTACTTAAACAAGTCAAGTTGCGCGTGATCAACATGTTCGTGTTGTGATGTCTGAACTATGTTCGCGTGCTCATTGTGTATGTTGGTCGTATGCATATAGCGGTGATCGTGAAGTGGCAGTAATGGATCATGTACAATATGTGGCATGTACAACGTATGATGAGTGTATACGTATGGGATGGTGCAAGCAATTGTGTATGGACAAATGTAAGGGATGTAAACATGTTAGTATGGCCGACTTTAGTGTGTAGATGTGCATTGACCTTGTCTGTGGGTAATATTGTGTTCATGAGTGTTTGACGGTATATGATACTCAGCGTATTAGTGCAATGTAGTGTAGAGACAATGTGCTAGCTTATGTGATCAGTGATTAGGTGCAGCATTGTTGTCGGTGAGTAAGTGGAATAGTGTGGACAATACATATCGAGTGTGTGTGCTATAATAGTGTTGACCGAAAAGGCCATATGTAGCTTACCCAAGCTAGTAAGAAGAAGTCCTTAGTGATGAGCCGAAGAGAGCTCTGAACTACTGAAAAGGCTGAAGAGCCTATGTTTTTATTGATCAAAAGATTGCTAAAGATAAGAGGTCTGAAGGATGTTCTAGATGAAATCTAAAGGTTGATTGATGAGTTTTTTGACCTATTTTTTGAGGAATTACCTAAAGGATTACCTTCATTCTGAAGCATAGAGCACTGTATTGATCTATAACCAGATGCTACCCTATCAAACCGACTTACATATAGAATGCATCCTAAGCAAGCTATTAAGCTGAAAAGAAAGGTAGACGAACTCATAGAGCGAGGATATGTGAGGGAGAGCATGAGCCCTTGTGTTGTACCAGCTTTGCTCGTCCCAAAGAAGAATGGTTCATGGTACGTATACATCGATAACCGAGTAATCAGCCGAATTACTATCAAGTTCTAATATCCGATACCGAAGCTCGATAACATGTTAGATGAGCTTCATGGTGTAAAAATATTTTCAAAGATTGATCTACAAAATGGCAACTACCAAATTCACATGAGACTAGGTGATGAGTGGAATACTGCCTTCAAAACTAGACATGGTCTCTATAAGTGGTTGGTTATGCCATTTGAACTTATAAATGCACCAAGCACATTCATGAGGTTAATCAATCATGTGATGCGCCCCCTAATCAATCAATGTGTGGTTGTGTACTTTAATGATATATTAGTATACAGTCTCAACCTAAGCAATCATGTTCAACATCTTCGAGCAATATTTGACATTTTGCGATCCGAAAGTTATATGGGAATCTAAAGAAATGATCTTTTTGCTAAGGTGAAGTGATTTTTTTTTTTTTGTTTGTAGTGTCAGGGGAAGGAATCTGAATAGACGAGGAAAAGATTCGAGCTCTCTTGGAATGGCTGACACCAAAAACTATCACTGATGTTTGAAGTTTTCATAGCCTAACTTCTTTTTATAAGCGATTCATTAAAAACTTCAATACAACAGCCGCCTCCATGACCAATGTAAAAAGAAGAGTATTGGGTTTAGATGGAATAACCAAGTTGAATAGAGCTTCAGGAAAATCAAGGAGAAGTTTACCACTGCCCTTGTCTTATCACTACTTGACTTTGACAAACCCTTTGAATTAGAGTGTGATGCATCGAGAGTTGGAATTGGTGCCGTCTTAATGCAAGAGCAATAACCTATCACCTACCATAATGATAAGATTAACGATTCTGTCCTAAACTATTCTGTGTACGAGAAAGAGTTATACTCTCTTTATTGAGCCCTTACTGTTTGGCAACACTATTTACTGCCACGAGAGTTTGTCATTTATACAGACCATGAATCTTTGAAGCATCTTGGGAGTCAAAACAAACTCTCGAAAAAATAATCCAAGTGGGTAAAGTTTATGGAAGGGTTCTTGTACGTCATCTGGCACAAGAAAGGAAGCGCAAATTTGTTCGTCGATACTATGTCATGACAATAAACCTTGCTAACTACTTTGCAAAAAAATTTATTGAGATTCTCACTCATTACTGAGCAAAACACTTAAGATTCTCATTTTGGCCCTATCATAGAGTAATGTAGGTATGGAGTTGCTTTTAAGGGATATTATCCCAAAGAAGGCTATCTATTCAAGGATTGAAGGCTGTGTATACCAAACTGTTCTACACATGAGCTGTTAGTCGGAGAAGCTCATAGTAGTGGATTATTTGGTCATTTCTGAGAGACCAAAATAGCCAATTTATTGAAGGAAAACTTTTACTAGCGTAGTTTGGCTAAGGATGTCCATAAGGTAGGTGGTAATTGTAAAGTGTACAAGCAAGATAAGGGGAAGAGGGAGTCACATGAAGAATATATGCCCTTGCTAACGCCAACCTTACCTTGGACTGACCTCAGCATGGACTTTGTTCTAGGCTTATCTTAAACATCCAGAGGGAAAAATTCTATATTCATTATAGTGGATTGCTTCAGCAAAATAGCACACTTCATTCCGTATCATCAAACTAACGATCCTTTATATATTGTTAGTTTGTTTTTATAGGAAGTTATCCGATTACATGGATTGCTAAAGACTACCATTTCAAATTGGGATACAAAATTCTTAAGCTATTTTTGGAAAACTCTAGAGAAAACTTAGAAATAAAACTTATATTCAGCTTTAGCAGTCACCCTCAGACCGATGACTAGACTGAAGTGATGAACAAGACGTTAGGCAACTTACTCAGAGTTATCATGGGAAAGAACTTGAGGAATCAAGATCTATGTATACCATTTATGGAATTCGCATACAACCGAACTATCCAAAGCACCACTGGGAAGACCCCATGATGGATTACCAATCTCTAGCCTATTTACTCAAGTATGCCTAAGAGGCATCCAGTCCCTTGCTAGAGGAATTCTCCCCCATCAACTTGCTGAGGATGAGAAACAATATACAACAAAATGGTGGTTGAACTCCTTTAAAGCTCCAGGTGGGTACACCCTGCTCTACTTCGACCCTTGTGCCAACTCCGACTACTCTCTTGCCAAGAACTCTTTGTCGAATGATAAGGGCTCGAGCCTTGCATACTAAGTCCTACTCGGACCTTCAGTTGCCAAGAGTTTCTTATCGAGTGCCAAGACATAGGCTCCTATTGATCAAGTACTTCTCTTTCGGCTTATTACTAATACTTACAACATTCCTTACCCATCTCAACAAGCTCATGCCACTACGTCATCATCCAGTTCAACTACTGCACCCAAAAATTCCTTAGTACGGGACCATTGACAAGCTGCCAACTGTTCTTTTCACTTGACTCTGTACTATTTTCTTTTTTTATCATTTGTCCTATTTACCCTTTTCATATATATTAGGAATCTCCTTTTTATGTATGCCTTTTTGTAATTTTTCTTAATTATAATGTTGCCTTAGAGACTTACTATAAATAGTCCGTTCTCTTTGTAATTGGAACATCTTACATTCCTTATAGATATTGAATATTCTTGGTCCTTACGAGATATCCCTCTCCAAATCCCTTTTTTTATACTTTTATTTAGTCTTATCGAGTAGCTCAAGATTAATGGTTGGTACATCTTGGCATTAGCTTGTGCATTATATCAAGCAAAGTATCAAGTCATGTTGTGTTCATAATTGAGTTATATCTTTTGAGTAGCTTCACATCAGTTACTATATTTAGTTTACCGACCTTCCTATCTACTTTCTTCGATACTTTGAAGGGTCCATTTGGTTCTCATCCACTACAGTAAGCCCTAGTGATAACTAAGCTTCTAGGCACATCAACCCATTCGAGATAGTCTACGACCTCAATCCTATTATTCTCCTAGATATGATCAATACCCCTGCAACTACTAAAGAGAGTCAATCTAGAGTTAACTAAGCTTAAGAATTGCATAAGCTACATTAGTCTATATTTAAGAAGATCGCCAATTCAATCAAAGACTACAAGAGAATAGTAGTTGTTGCCACCAAACACTTTCTTTCTAGCTAAGAGCTTGGTATGGATTCACCTTAGCTAAGAACCATTCTCACACTTAAGACAGAACAAGTTATCTCCTCGAGCTAATAGTCCATTCAAGTTCCTGAAGAATGTCAACTGTAATGCTTACCAGATTGAGTTACCTAATGACTATGGTATTTCCCTCAATTTCAATGTGTCCAACCTGATTCCTTACCAACTAGTAAAAGACCCCACGAATGTCCAAGAAGAAGAACCGGAGTCCACTTCAAATTTGAGGACAATCTTTCTGACCCCTAAGTAGATGATAGGAATCAACCCTTAAACCGATCTCCCGCAGCCCAACTAGAGGACTTTAAGAACTCACTTAGAGGATACTAACTCAAAGCCATATCCAAGTAAGAGATTCCTATCTTGATCCCCTACCAACCTAACTACCAAACCCTCACATGTGTCAAACTTTCTCCTACCAAGCAACTATGTTCTATCAGGATAGCCAAGAAGACAACCTTAAGGCCTTCCGAGCTAAATTCTGGAGTCAACTATAAGCATCCGACCCCAACTTAAGCTGACTACTCTGCAATAAGATTAGCCAACCCCTGACTGCAAACGTTTTTCTATTTTCACCTACGTTTTATCATAATTCTAATGTCTAGCCACCAAGTAACACGTAACTTCTGACACAACATTCTAGAATGATTCTTACTTTTCCTTCATATTGCATATTATTTGTCTGTTTTACCCCTTTTAGTATATTTTATGTAACCTAGTTATAAGAATACCTTTTTATCTTTTTATACATGTAAAGTAACTTTAGTAGACAAGTATATAAATCTCCACTTAATTGTACTCAAACATCAATGAATAATATCTTAAATTCCATTCAAGTTTCCTTTTAACAACCTTAATGTTCTCATTACCCCTTTTTAACTCTTATCTATTTCTTTTAGCAGGAAGTAATGGCAAGTGACCTTTCAGTTTAAACCGGTGAGTCATATTCGACGAATTGTAAGCCAAGTAGGATTGATTGGTGTGTCGTATCCAATTAATAGTTGCCCAAACTTTACTAACTTTTCTTTCATTTCTTTTTTTGGTTCGCTTCATTTTGGTTCTTCTTCGTGTGTCTAACCCCGGAGACGATCACAACTCATTGGGGTGCGACCTCAATTGAGTATCTTTTAGGATTCTGACCAACTCCTAGGATACTTACCCTTTTAAACAACTCATTCTAATGTTTCAATCAGCTTTTAAAGCCCTATCTTTCTGTTCAAATTATCTTTCACCATTTCCCTAATAGATTGGACCTAGATAGCCAACTGGTTTTAGTGCTTCTTAGGACATTTTCATCTCCATGGCAAAAATAATGTCTCTTTTATTTCCGTAGTAAAGTTTTACTCAAACTTTACTACAAACAGAGGCAACTATAGACACCTTATTTTTTATCACCTTGTAATTTGAGTACCTTTTTAGAATAAGCGAAAAGGGTCCTAATTCCTAAAATAATAAATAAATAAATAAGAGAGAAAATAAGAAGTAGATAATAATCAATTTAAAATAGAATAAGGTCGTTTGAAATAGTTTTATCATTTTGAATGACATTTGAGTTAGGTCTTAAATAAAAATTTCATGAAAGGAATGTTCGGTCTAAGCTGAAAATTAATCTAGCCCAAGCTAGGTAGTCCATATATGTAGCATATATGAATAAGTCACTAGCCATTGACCTGTTGGTAAAGAATACAAGCATACATAAGAGAGATCTGAGTTCAAGTCCTATAGAGGTTATGCACGACCTTTCTTTTTGCACAACTTAAAAGCATGTGTCCAAAGCACAGTTTTATTGTCTCCTTCAATACCTCAATCCTACAAATCTAGCACTTTCTCAAACTTGCTAGATCAAGTTCGTAACCATATTCAATGGCCTTATCTACACAATTTTACCAATTTAATGATAAAATCATGAAGATAACATAAGATTCTATTGAATCCAATTCAAAATCCATCCAAATTCACCTAAGGAAAGGATTGAAATAGCCAAGAAATCAAGCAAAGCTTGATAATCAAGATTGCCCAATCATAGCTAATTTGGCCATTACAGCCACTTTGCAAGCTTACACAAGCTTGAAAAAGTATAAATAGGCCTTCTTTCTTCGATTCCCAACACCAGCCCACTTTAAAATTCACCCAAGCACTCTCAATTTCTCTCGCTTGTATTTTCTCTCTCTACAATTCAACTCTCTCTCTTGTTGGTATCTCGTATATGGTGGCCATTGGACAAATCTACCACCACATTTGAGTTGCTTAAGCTCCAATCACCTAAACCTAACCACCCACGAAGCCAACCATGCCCTGAGCTCCTCCATTCAAACCACCACCACTGAACCCTAATCGCCGTTGCCATCGCCACTTCACAAGCTCCAACCACTCCCACTACGAACCATCATCATCACTAGCTTCCTTACCTCGCAAAACCAAGACTCTAACCACTTTACTAACTTCAGCCACCATCCTGTGCACACAAAGAACCACCACCACCACCACCATCAACTCCAAACCACCACCAATAATGAAGGCGCTTTGTTTACCCTAACTAAATCTAATCTAAAATCTATGAATTTGCCCTTACCCACTTGAATTGGAGGCCAAATCAGTTGGAATCACCCCTTGAAAGCCGCTACTATAGAAGGAGTTTCGACCCAAATTACAAGTTAGCTCAACCAGTCATTCGACCTAAGACCTGCTAATCGAACTGCCTGATCCATTCAAGGTCCAAACTGCGTACATTTTCAAATCCGACCCTCTTCTTCTTTTTTTTTCATTGCATTTTATCTCACATCTTTGTTTTTTTTTATTGTACTCTATTATAATAAATTACATCTAAAAAAAAATCCAAAAAAGAAAAGGAGAGAGAGAGAGAGAAAGGAAAAAAAAATAGGAAAAGAGAGAAAAAGCTTTGTTACTTTTATTTTATTTTCTTCAATAAAAAAATATAACAATAAAAATACGTATAAATAAATTAAAAAATGTGTTTTATCACCTAGAAAATTTATTTTTCAAAAAAGAAAATCTTTGAAAGTTAAGACTTCTTAGAATTTAAAAAACAAATGTTATGACTCTTTTTTTAGGAACTTTCTTAAAATGGAAAATAAACTGGCTAAAGAACTTAAACCCAGCTATCTTTCAGAACTTAAAAAAAACCAACATACCTAAAGTTTTATAAAAGAACGAAAATAGAAGTCAAATCCAAATTAGTAGGTATATAGACATCTTTAGTTTGACTTAAAATATATATATATATATTTCCCTTTGTAATTTTTTTTTATTCTTTTGTAAATAGGTACAATTTCCTTTATAATTTGTGAATATATATTATTAGTTTAGTGTCTTGAAAAATAAATATTAAAGTTGGAATATTTTAGGTGGTTCCTAATTAGAGTCTAATAAAGTAGGCCCCAGTACTCAAATATCTAATTTCTTGAAACCTTTTTAGAAAAAGTTTTACCAATGGCTAAATTAAAATCAATCCGTCTAATTGATTCTAATTTAATCACCTTTTTCGAGTGGTGACTCTATTTGTTTTTCAAAAAAAAAAAAAGGAATAAAACTAAGTTTTCCTTAATTTTGGTAAAGGATTTAAACTAAATAGACATATGGTTTAGTTTAAATCAAATTAAAAAAAAAAAAACTAATAATTAAAACTGAAATTTCATGCTCGAGAATAGAATACCCTAAAATATGTGCTTTTTATATCTTAAAGTATAGGTTCTAAAATAGCTATAATATAATATAGGAATTTTATATACCCATATACTATCCTATAAGCACAAGCTTCAGAAAGTTTATACCTATAACCTATCCAATAATCCTTAACCTAAAACTTATCTTGCTAAGTTGTGTACAAGTGTACATGGTTAGCTACTCACTGCCCGTAAGAAGATGGTAGAATATAAAAATAAAATATAAATTTTTGAAATTTTAATTTTCAAGGATTAACATATACGGAAGACTTGCTTATCAAATGATTTCATTAACAAATGCTATATCCAAAATTGGACACATTAATAAACGGGTGTAAATGCTTCTGATCTGTTTATTAATCTCACAATAAAGGACATAGCTCAATCTTGACAAGAGGAAAACTTCAAGGGAAAAAGCATATAAGATATTGCGTTTTGAATTTGACTTAACGAGTCTTTTATTGGTATTGAATCTCTCAAGGAGGGATTCTTATTGTTAGTTTTGACAGAAATTACTTTTTGGATTCCGTAAGGTAATTGCGTAATGGCAATAACATGGCTAAGAGGCTTTTTAGATTATCGTTTCCCTCAGCCAGAGTTTTCATGGTAAGATGAATACTTCATCTAGATTTACAGTTTTTTCCTCTACGAAAATTTTTCCTGCCCCGCGACGGAGTCACGAGATTTTCAAACCAACATCTCCCGCTCTAATACCATCGCAAGGTTCAAAATGACACAAAACTTCCTCCAGACTACCTATGGATAAATCGACTGGAAGGAAGCCCTGTACTTTTCACACTAGAAACCATTCAATACTCACTTATTTATCGACTACCTAGACATTAGCCCACTACTAATATAGGGCCTTAAATTACCAAGACAGCAAATCTCGATACGGCATCTTACTACAATATGAAAACTAGTAAAAAAAAAAAAAGATCATCATTGAAATGTCATTAGTAATATATATGACGAATGATGAAAGCACTGGAATGTTCAGAATATCTCAATTAATAATCAAGACAAGCTTCACCAAGAATTGGACAGCAGCAGCATGGCCTTCCAATCAAAGTGAAGTATACTCGGTCCTCTTCCTCCTCTAAAAGGCAGAATTCTTGGTTTCAATAATGCCGAGGATTTATGCCAATGAGTCTTTAGATTTGGAAGACACAAGGATGCTCAACTGCCTTAAAACTTGCCACCCATACTCTTGGGGATCCCGTTGTAACTGATGTGTATACTACTATCATCTGAAATTTTTTCTCTGCAGCAGCAACCACGGAAGCAAGAAGGTTCAGTCCACCCTTCGATTACACCATTCGATCTCACCGAGAATACATCAAGTGTTCCGTTTAATCAATGTGTTGCATCATTTCTAATATTGCAAACGAGGTTTTTATTCTGTACATGTCGGTCAGCAGCTGCACCCAATTTCTTAAACTCTAACCTTGCAAAACCGGGAGAACTATAGTTCTGATTCTAAGCTACAATGTTATTCAACCCAATTTATGTCCAAGTGTTTCAATTGTGAGAGCCACTTTTGTGTATCTTGAGATACATATGCTTTTGATAGCGGCTTTTCCTCGGTCTCCAAGGCATTTTCCGTTGCATTCTCCTTTTTCTTCTCCCTGGAAAGGCCAGCCTGTCTATTCGGGTACCTCACTTTAAGTGATAGAAGGCGAGAAACTTCTTGAAGGCCGCCCCATTTCTCCAATGCCCGTGCAATGTCATATCTCCCTGACATTAGGATGAAATAACGAAATGTGACATTTACCTAATATAACAATCCTAAGGATGGCACGATTACAATGATTTCGGAGTAGATGTATTACATGATAAAGCAACCATGTCCATATCTAAACAATTTTAAGGAAAAAGTCTTTGGTACCTATGATCAAAGGATTTCATTCATTGAAGCAGCGAGCAATAGCTCGAGGAAATTGCAAGCTAGATAAGCTAGAGAACATAATGTCACACCAAGAAAGAGAAAGCTGCAGCAAGGGAAGATCACTTAATCTATTTATAGTTAGATTTAACTCCACAACCATCCGATCTAAAATCTTAGCTTGTAAAGGTTCACAAATATAGTATCTGCTTTCATATTGAATAAGCGGACATAACAGATAGAATCATAGATGTGTTTTAAAAGTAAACATAACTCTCAGAAGAGAACTTTCAAATCCTAAAAGTACAAGGATTTGCCATGCTGCATGAAAACTTTCTAATCCAGCCCTTTTAGAGTAGGTTATATCTGTATGGATATTTATTTATTTTTTTAATCTCTAAATGATAAATTCTTTAAAGTTTATCAAAGATTATTGTTATGGTATTGTGACAACTGATGATGGAACCGGCATAGAAAGATAAATGCCCATGCAGCGTTTTAAGTGATCCCAGATGAAAAATAACTATCATAACTATGCATCTCAGTAACTATTTCCAGAAGAAAACATTTTCATTTTTCCCTTTAGACTCTTAAAACAAAATTCATAAATTTTACACTGAAATACACACACACACACATATATATATATATGCATATATGTATATATTTAACAGAAAAATTGCAAAAAGGCATGAGACTCTTCAATATTTGCAATTGTTACATATTTAAAGATATGCCCTTCAAATAATTATTAGTATAAATACCAAGTTTTGTAGAAAGTTATAACAGACTAATTGACTCAACAAGAACAACAATATGAAAAACTTAGAAATTTCATTCACACGAATAATGAAGGGATTACCCAGAAGAAAAAAATAAAGAAATAAAAAGCAGCACAAAAATCATAGCGGAAAAGGGCACAATTAGATAGAAGTTACTAGCAGTCAAAGAATAACCCCTTCCTTTCTTAGCATTCTAGCAACGATGACAGGCACAAAAAGCTACAAAGAATTGCACTAGCCACATGTAGTCAGATAGTGATTTTAAGAAAATTGTGTTAAGTAGATACCACAGAAAATTTGTTACCTCAATCAATTTAACTAAAACCTAAGCTTGTAAATATAGAAAAGGTTATAACTCAAAGGAGGCTATATAGTTCTCCATACCTGCACGCTCAAACGACTTTCTACTGGGCATATACATGGGATCCATTCCCCAGCTTCTTTGGAATCTTTGTATCTGTGTGTCACAGAACAACATCAAAGTCAGAGAACTAACATATTCAATGGATCATATAAAAACTTAAATTCATTACTTTGGCTCAAAAGTAATTTCTTTAATGAGCAAAAAACAAAAGAGAAAATAATTATTTTCTATTAAAATGAAGGGATGATATAACCAAGGACACAATTCCTCGATGCCAGTGGCACCATACCTCTTCCTCCAAATTTTCAAGGTTGTCCCAGTATCCTTTTGGCTTCCTGTGCTTATAAGCAAGGGATAGATTCATTAGCGATGCTATCCTTCTAAATCCACCCATTCGTGCAATTGCTTTCTCAATGTCTACTCTCCCATGTAAACGAAGTTGCTTTCTCATGGGCATAAAGCCTTCTTGCCCATGTTCTGAAATAAATGCTTGAAGCTCTGATTTAAGAACTTCCATATCTCTTTGAAGGCCAGGAACCCTTGGCCTTTGTCTAAATGAATTTTCACTAATATAATTGGAGCTGTCTAAAGAAACAGATCTGGAAGGAGCTGTTTCATCAGGTACTACTGATGGAGCACTCTCCCCACTGAAATATCTATTGTCACCGCTCGTTTCTGCATCTGCAGCATTCCTATTTTCAATGTAATCTCGAATTGCACAGAGATTAGATGGAAGATCTTCATATATAACCTGATGGAGAAAACATCACAATTGAGGGCATTAATACAGAGTAACTAAGAAAAACAAAACAATAGGTAAGCCAGTAAACATTGAGCATTCACAGGGATGTAACAATTCGTAGCTGAGATTGTATGTAAGAACAAGTTTGTTCATGTGCATACCAGTCTCCTATGTAAGTGCTGTTAAAAATTAAATATGAAAGTATACACCAATCTACAAGCTCAATCTTTTGATTAGTTGATTATGGAATAAAATTCAATACCGTATCAGAGTAAGAGATCAAAAGTTGCAATTGCGATTCCCAACATTGTCATTTGACTACCTAGTTTAATTATGTCCACGTAATAGGCTTTAGTCAATACCCAAGCCAACTCAATGAAGGTGTTAAAGTATGAAATACAAAAGCCTACATTAATTTGCAACCTTAAACTTTTTAATTACTTGGTTGCAGTGCTAAATTTCAACGTGAATGATTGTGGCCATAGATTCACTGGCCCAGCATCCTGCTAAAACCTACACGTTCCAACTGCATTTCGATGTTATTATTATTTCCATCATCAAAATGAGTGGTGCATAGTGAATTGATATTTACCAGCATAGTGCATAATCAAGGGAAGCCGTTGATAAAACTTTTACTCAGAATACTATCTCCTAGGGATAATTAGTCAAATTTATCAACAGGATTGTAAAAACGTAATTTGCACAAATTGCAAGGTATTATTCCAGAATGTATATTTGGAAGACATGACAGTTCCACTGTTCAAAGAAAGGTTAGTCTTTGTGCAGTGTATACAGTACTGAGCAGACACTGGAAAATCGATGGACATATTTAGGATAAAAGGTACAGGCAGCAAAGAGTGATCTCTCTGAATGAAATTGTACCTCTTCCATTATAGCTTCAGAAAGAAAGGAATCCCTGTGCATTTTCGATTCAACAGAGTACTTCAATAAAGTATGATGATTTCCTAGCTGCTCAAAAATCCATTTTCCTTGGAAAGAATCAAAATCGCCTTCAACCTGCTCAAAACAAATCTCTTTCTCAAGATGTTCACACAAGTCCAAGACAACACGAGCATGAAGCATCATGTATAACAGTCCTTTGCAACCTTCCTGCATAGCAAAGGATAATGAAAATGGTGATTTTCAGTGCAATCAAAATAACTCTTATTAAACAAGAATGAGGCTGCCCTCTCTTTTTCTACCTGTAGAATGCTAACTCTATTATTTTCCCGTGATAGAATCTTGCTGATTGCTAGGTTTGGAACTATCCTGCAAAAGCAGATTTGTGAGGACAGGATTGGGGATAAACAAATCATATAAATATCAGTAAATCGAGAATGAAGACAGTAGATTTTACTTCTAAAGTTATATTTGGTAATATCTACTTGTTTAAGTTTCTGTTTCTTCTATTTTGGGGCATATCTTTGCCTAGAGAGCTTTGCAACTATGAACTATCAGTGCCATTAAATTAATTAATTAATAAGACATCTTAAGTCAAGAGGATGTTTCAGAAGTAACACGTGAAAACAAATGCATTCTGATTCACCTGCTAGAGAGAGTGATGCTACATACTTTTAGAATTGACTAGTAATTCTCAACTTTTTTACAATAAGACCTAGATTATTACACGATTAATAATTCAGTAATTCCTCTGTAGTCTAGTCTCTTCACTCTATACGGTCCCTTCTCCTCAAATAATACAAATAACTAGTGAAATTCAATGATTTCTGGCCAGAGGCACTCAAAGTTTCAATACAATTTCAGATGCATCACTTTTTTCATTTGTATCTTATCCCTATTTACTCTATGTCTACTTCATGTATGTTCTGTATTTGTTCTAGCATGAATATCTATCATATCATATTTTGGGAAAAGTACAAAAAAGTTTTCAACGTTTACTTTATTCTCTATTTCGATCCTCCACGTTTCAAAATTTTTCATTTAAGTCCTCAATATTTGCAAAAATTTACAAATAAGTTATTTTAAATTTTAATTTAAAAAAGTAAAAAAAAAGAATCCTCGACATTTATTTCTTTTTCTATTTTAGTTCTTAATATTTTAAAATTTTCATTCAAATCCTCAACATTTATAAAAATTTATAGATTAGTCTTTCTAAAAAATAATATTAAATTATTATTTATACATTGACACGTAGCAACATTCTATTAATCCGCATATTTCTTTTATATAACTAATATAATAAAATATTAAAATTAATTATACAAAAATATTAAAAAATAATGAAAATTTATCAAAAAATTGGTAAAATGAAGAATAAGAAAAATCTATAAAACTATGAAAAATTACTAAAATAATACATTTAGTAATATATGTATACTTGATACATGTATATTTTAATATTAATTTCAAACTAAACTAATGAAAGCCACCGGCCTTCCCATGTCCTTAGATGGTCAAGTTTGCTTATTAATTTTTTTTTTTCATTTTTTTCAATTTTTTATTTTATTAATTTATTTTAAAATTAATATTAATATATATGTATATAAATATATCTTAGTAATTTTTTTTTTCACTTATACATATTTTTCATTTTTCCAATTTTTTTTATAATTTTTCATTATTTCTTAATATTTTTCTATGACTTTTTTAATCCATTAATTAATGTTTAATATTTTATTATATTATTTATTTAAAAAAAACTATATGGACCAATAAAATATTGTTACTTGTCAATGTATAATTGATAATTTAATGCCATCAATTAAAATGATTATTTCAAAAAATTTTAAAAACATTAAAGAATATGAAAGACTAAAATAAAAAAAGAAGTAAATGTCGAGGATATTTTCGTACTTTTTTAATTTAAAATTTAAAACTGTCAGTTAAAAGAACTTATGTACAAAGAACTTCAATGAAAATTTTAAAACATTAAGAACTGAAATAAAAAATAAGATAAAGTTGAGATCTTTTTTTTTTTTTTTTTTTACTTTTTCCTTATATTTTTAATATCTTACCCAAACACACGGTTTCAAACGGGCACCAAAATGATAAGCCAAAAGGATAATAAATATTTGATAAGACTGAAAGCAGAATACATTAGCTACAGTGTTAATTTAATTATAATCTCCACCATGCTCCACCAGCATAGTCACAGTGAGCTTAGGAAAAGAGACGTAGGATCACGTACTCAGGAAGACTCTCATAAGCAGTCAAAACTTTCCAAACTTCCCGAACAGGAGCTTTAACTGTTAAGCTAGCAACAACACAACGGTGAACACCTCCATTTTCCTTCAATCCAAAACCATTTGTCAGCATGGAATTAATCAGAATACTCTTCTTTGGAAGGAAATCCAGTTCAGACATTTTAAAATCAATCAATTACCAATAGACCATCAAGTCGTCGAAGGTGTACTTCATCCACCATGCAAGGCCTATCAAGCCTGCAAACTTTTCCAAACACTCCCCATTTAGTGTTCAGTTCAGTTGGTGATGAAGACAAGTCACCAGCAGAAGTAGCCACAGTTTCTTTAAAATCTCTAGGTGACATCCTTTGATCAATCAAAAGAGCACCATCCAGGTTTTGGCTAACAGAATTCACTGCCATCTTTAACTTTTTGCTTCCTTCAAAGTTTTGTTCTGCTCTAAAAGCTAGGGCTTGAAGGTTTACTGGGAGATCTGATCTAATAATCCTCTCAAGAAAAATGGCCGGAAAGTTGAACCGTGGTATCACATTTACCTCATACGATAAGGTTGTTGAAGACCTGCAACACAAAGATCAAGCATGACGATTGGAAAGTCACAGTAGAATACAGCAGCTGCCATCTTAAAGATACGAAATCTGGATGATACACAAGGAACAATTAGCCCATAAATTAATAGAGATAATTTCAAGACTCAGACATGTAGAAAACGAGAATGCCTATCTATCCTAAGACATGGATCGCAAACAAGATCTGTCCACCTTTTTCCTGATTTTAAGGACCATTTGCCTTCAAACTTCTTGAAGTCTCCATCAACCATGAAAAAGTGGAGCTCACGTTCATCAGCCTGAAGCACAAAATTTTGGTGAATTAGATTAAGATGACATTCATCAAAATGCTGGCAATAAATACAGGAACGTGAAGAGTGCACTAATTAGTAGAGTTCAACCATGAGGGACAACTAACCCAAGAATAACTTGGCAAAAAGGAAAATACATAATGGGTATTCTCCCAACATGAATGAACCTGAAACAAGCATTCTATTGAATTTGGCTCCACAAAAAGCTGTTTACACATTTAAGATTATAGATATGGTGTAGGCTACTAATTTATCACATAACACAACACCTTAATTGTGGGCTGGGATCTTCATTGAATCCTACCAAGTAGATGACTTGATCAAATGGGAGTGAAATGACAGCACAGATGTTTGAAAACATGACCTTGTATCATTGAAATTTATCAAATAGATTACTCAATCAGATGGAAGTGAAATGATGACATAGAGGTTTGAACGCATGACCTCATTTTATGATATAATGTTGAATTTAGCTCCATGACAAGCTGATCTACAAGTTTAATCTTATAAATTGGGTGTGTGCTACTTAACAAGTTTCAAATCTTAGGCTACCCGAAGTACAATCAAGTCACTATTCATATTCCTGATAACAAATGGATGAACAAATGCATTTCCAAGACCTGCTGAACATTGAAGAAAATCTAACTGTCCAGAAAGAATTTCCCTCAATCACCTCACATATGAAAGGACAAGAATGGCCAATGCCCTCAACTCCAACATCCTCTCAGACATGCTCATTGTGGCCATCATCGGTGACCAACTTTAAGGGAATGGACACTAGGATTTTTGCTTCTCTCCATATATGTTGGGAAAACTTGTAATTTGTAAAGGAGGATAAAACTGCATGTACCGCATAGAAATCACAATCAAAGATTATGCTGGGTAGAGAAATCCAAAGCCTTACTATAACAAAAAACCAATATATAAGAAGGAATACTTTCATTATTGGACACAAGAAAATTAAAGAAGTCGTTCTTTTTGTTTGTTGTTAAAGCCCCATTCAATGTAAAGGAAACTAATGATGAAACAAAAGGATTTTATTAGAATGCTTTCCTTGAGACACATGCACCCTTCAATACGACTAGAAAAGTTCACCTGTTTCCTTGATTAGATTATTTTAAAATGAGTCCTTCAGTGATATGAATCAGGTGAATTGTCTTAAGTTTCTAAAAGGATCCTCCAGCATTTGGAAAAATAATAATGAAATACTTTCCAATAAAATGTGCTAAGTGTGACACTAAATGAAATCAGGAGATCTCCAAGTTCATGCTACTCACTGACTTGGGAATTTCTTGAAGATCCAAGACAACACGCGCTTCGATATGCCAATACAAAGCCCTTTGTAGTCCTCTCTGTTCCAGCCATATCCGTCCAGGATGTGGACAAGGAATGGTACCACTGAATAATTGATGTTAAATTTAGTCATATCACAGGCTCCATATATATCTAGAAGGGATAAAAATGATTGGGGAAAAACAAGAAAACATTTCTAATATATCTGCCATCTCATGGCAATATATACCACCAGAGTTCTCTCAGCGAGAAGCCCTGGACATATCTATGAGAAGCAAATGCAGTTGAACTATTAAGCCAAATTACATCAGGCATAAAATGCAATGCAGTTGGCACATATGTATTATTTGAAATGCAAGACGAATATGCAGCAGATTAAGCTTATGAGCACCAAGATGATGTAATTAACCCCCCATGTTATCAAATAATATATGCTAATTAAGAAATGAAGATCAGCTCGTACTTGCATAAAAGCAATTTATCACTTCAAAGATACATATTCTCGACCCATTTTTGAAAGTGGGCAGACACTCATTTTCAAGTCAACAGCCCTGTGCTGTTTGGACATTTGTCTGTCAAAGCCAAGGGATAGAAATATATCAACACAAGTTCAAGCAAAACCCAACTCAAACAAACGCACATTGACACTAGTTGCAACTTTCCAAAGAACAGGAAGGTTGCCCCGTGGACCAAGACTTTCAGTATCTTAAGGATTGCTTTCAATACTAATGCACAAACCAAGTGTGCCCTTTAGTAGTTATTGCTCTTTTCTTTCTCAATAAAATGCAACTTCATTTACCTCAGACACAACAGGCTACAATTTGAAGGAGAGACCAAACCGTAACTAAAGAGTACATTTGAAGCAGCAGTTTTATCACCACACAGCAAAAATCACTACTCACAGCAAACAAGATCACATTACCTCAGCCATTCCAGAACAGAAAATCCAAAATCGATGCAACCACATCAAATCATATATTGCACTTTGGCCACAGACTATGCAATTTGTGAACTAATACAGAGTGATTTTACCACCTAAACATTCAGTAAAGGTGATTTTACATTCCAAAGTCCCAATATTTTTAGTTAGAATTTTTAACCTAATCTTTTGGAATCTGTGGAAACAGAGTGTGAGCCTTGGGAGAAAAGGAATGAGGGCACACGGTGAAGTCGCGATTTATTCTACAATACTTCAAGGATCACGGAACAAATTGACTATTTCTCATATCAAATACATTCTGTAATATTCAAATTAACCAGACTGGACATTCGGGGTCAGATTTCAACAGAAAATGGATCCAACCAAGTCACAATAATACAAATCGAGCCCCTATGCCAATCCCTTACTTATTCATAGAGCACTTAATGGCTTCAAGTGAAAAAATGACGAGAGTGTCAATAACAAATATAAAAGCACGTACCACTTCATTTCTACAAGTTAAACTTTTAAATCGATCTGCAATACATGATTTTATATAAGCAATGCTTTAAAATATCGATCTGTAAAAAAACTAAAACACAAGAAAGTTATATTAAAAAAAAAAAAAAGAAGAAAAAATCACTTAAAGATTCTGAATATATATATATATATATTACCTGCAAACAAGATTAGGAACGAAATCAGCCAGACGTTCATAATCCGTGAGAGCATCCCAAACAGATTGAATATCTGCATTTACACATAATTCAGCCTTAACTCTTCTCTCTCTCCAAGATACCACTTCAACTTCACATTTCACTTCTCTCTCTCCAATATCCACTGCAACTTCTCTGCTCTCACCGTCATTACTAGTAATTTCAACAACTTGCTCTGCTTTCACATTTTCTTTATCGCCATTATCACTACGATTGTTCTTTTTAGCAACAGTACTTGCAAAACGCCATTTGCGCGTCTCCACAGAAGACGTGAAAAACACACACCTTATCTGTGCATTGGGTCCCGTATGTTTACGTGAAAATGTTCCACGTAGTGCATGTGCATGGCTGGCGTTGAGTGTGAACTGGTTATGCGTAGTGTTGAAGTTTGAAGGTTTGCAAAAGATCATGGCTTCTCCGTGGATTTGGAGAGACAGAGGCTATGCGTGTGTGTTGGTAAGAGAGAGAAGAGAAGAAGAAGAGATTGAAGTTAGAGGGAGAAAGTGAATTGGGGCCACGAGTTTGTGTTTATTTGTCGTTTGGGACAGAGGAGGAACGTGTGGCTTTCAAGTTATCCAAGTGAGAGGGGTGTTTTTGTCATTTTACGAAGATTTAAGTAAGTCGAACAAATCTTGCTCCATATGTTTTTTTTTTTTTTTTTTTCCCTTTCAAATTCGTTATCTTTATGATTGTGAAATTGGTGATGACGAAAGTAACGTTCGAATCTTTAGGTCTACTGATATTTTTCCTTGCATAATATCTGATGGAGAGGCGTACAAGAACAGGGCGACTCGATTTGAGTCTATTAAGCACTAAGAGGGAAAAAAACATTATATTTCTTTTTGCGCTTTTGCTTTGCTTATTTGTGGAACATGTCATCAACAATAAAAAGATTAAAACAAGAAAAACTTCATTCTTAAGACTCGTCAATGATTAGAAGTCAAAAAGTTATCCCTTTAAAAGAACCCATACTAGTTTCATTCATATATATATTATTTATTCACTTGAGATGAATGATTATATTATTTTTTTTTCTTTATTTCTCGTGAATTGTTATTACAATATTTAGTTTATTTTTCAACCTACAATAGCGATTTTATGAGGATTTGCAATTCCTCAAAACATTAAATTGAAAATCTTAATCCAAGCTTAAAAATCGTAATTCATTAAAAAAATCAAGAATCCTACTACTCGTTTTCTTCTTCCTTTCGATCACTGTTCACCACCACTATACTTTACTACCATACAATCACCAACACACCATCACCAACATGTAAAAGACCATCTCTAACACACCACCATCATTAACCCTATCCACCATTATGTCACTCCACTACAATAAATGATCATACTCTATATGTTAGCATTAAATACAGAAAGGATTTGCAATTTGTCATGGTTAATGTATTCCTCCCGAATTCTTTGAAAGTAATTTTTCATTACTCTATTTGATTTTTACAAATCTTTAAAAATGATTTAGCAACTTATGTGCTTGTAATAATTTTGATGGTCACACTTCAGGTTTTCTTGATAAATAGAGCTAACCCTTTTCTTAGCCTAACTCCTGTATGGGAACATGATGGTCTATGTCATTATTCATCTTTGAAAAATACTAAACTCAAGAAAGAGAGAGAGATGGTGGGGAGAGGGAGATGAATTGAGTTCTAGGATAAATTGCAATTCTTTTTTAAATTTCCAATTAAATATAATAATAAGAATGATCAAGACAATGATAAAATAATAATACGTACAGAAATTAAAAGAAATAGGAATAGAAAAGTTTAAACTCGAATATAACATAGAATTCAGACGATCACTTAATCTCCATAGAGTCACAATGCCTCAAATAGAAAACTTCGCACAACTTTATTAACTTCTCAACACAATACTTCAAGAGCTACATAAACTTACATAATCACTTTTACATATAAACAAAATCAAATATAATGCTTTTCTCTCTCTCAAAATTGCAAATGTAAGAATTTTCAAACACTACCTACTAGGCCTCTTTTTATTTAATTATAAGTAAAGAGTACAAGAGAGACAAAAGATAAGTAATGAAGCTAAAAAATGTAAGAGAACGTCTTTTGATTGCAATAAAATATTAGTTCCTTGATTCTCTTTCGTCGAGTTTGTAAGCATTTATATCAACTCATTGAATTAATCCCGTTATTGTGCATTAAATGCTCTAACAGTTACTTGGAATAGGATTACCAACATATCGGTACCTTACCCTTATCGACATACTGGTAAACAAATGTACTATCGACATAAACATCGACAAGTATACCAGCTCGTCATGATTTGAGAGTTCTTCCTTATATTATCTAGGGTTTTACACCGTCAGCTTAGTTATTCCTTGAACCGTCAGCTTGATTATTCCTTGAACCGTCATGCTGGTAAGCCAAGTATTACCTGAAAATATTTTTAACACGCAATGAACAAATATACTTTGCAAACAAACTTTAAAATCATTTGATCATCACTCAAAATATTAAATATCTTGTAGAGTCAATTGATGTATTTAATTATTAAGCAAATTAATCAATCTTATTCAATTAACTTAATATAGTCGAATAAAACTTAGTTTAATTATCTACTTTTGTTTTGTTCTCATCCAAATCAATTAGTAAACCTTTGGTTCAACAATCTCTTCCTTTTTTATAAGGACAAAACTCTTATATACTTAAGAGCTCTCCCTCAATTTAGCACTCAATTTCAAGATATTTGATTATTGAATAAGATTAAGCAAATGCTTATATAATGAGAGTATTGATTCTTCTCATAATAACTTGATATATTAGATATATCAAATTTACAAGGATTTAAGATATGTCAAGATATAATCTAAGTCTAAAAGGCTAAAAAGGAGATGATCATTATCCAATCAACCTAACAAAAATTAATTTAACCAATTTAAGCAATTTTTTATACTTTTTAACTTTCAAACAATTAATGACTTGAGTATTTCTCCCACTTTAGCCTCATCAAAAAAGAGGAAGGGTTAAGCGGTGAAGAGGGAAGAGGATGCGAGTTAAAATTTCGGTAAAGTTTCGGTTTATACTAAAGAGTATGCCCCCTACAATAAGAAGATTAAAGAAACACAAGGCTCAAAAGGTGCAATAAAACAGCCGACAGTGACAACCAAGAATAACAAAGCAAGTTCATTAAGGACAAAAGTTCAGTAAACATATTACAAAGGCAATAAATATCCAGTAGTATTAACAAGTCCATCAAGGACCAAAATTCACAATACAACAGAAACATAAAGTGGCCAAAAGTTAAGTCCATAAGCAAAACATAAGAAAGATAGAAAGTTAAAGTAGACAACTAAGCAGCAGGTTGATTATCATCCAAAGTCAGAGTAGAAAAAGGGTAAGAGGGGCAATGAAAATTCAATTGGAAATGACT
Organism: Lumnitzera racemosa; assembly: GCA_024138005.1. Lineage (NCBI taxonomy): Eukaryota > Viridiplantae > Streptophyta > Magnoliopsida > Myrtales > Combretaceae > Lumnitzera > Lumnitzera racemosa. The sequence goes on along the minus strand of JAMXBC010000008.1, from coordinate 81,939,542 downwards.
GTAGAGCCCTTGAAACCCGCTGTGAAAGTGATCATGAATATCCTCCCCAAGCTAATTGAATCACATCTCAAAGTATTGATAGAAAGGATGTAGAGACACAAAAGGAGTAGCCGGATCAAAAATAGAAAACCCAAAATTAGGTGGAGGCTAGTGAGAAGATCCCTTAAGTAAAGGAGCAATAACATAACTAAGAGCCGCACTAGAGGGAATATGATCATTGTAACTACCTGGCTCATCAGAGGATGTAATTGGATCCTATGGATTGTGCTCAAAACTAAGATCAAGAGGAGGAAGGTCTTTTCTCCTAACCCAATTATTACTAGATTTCTTCCAAATCCCCCTAACAAATGTCAATTAATTCAAGATACTTGACACGAGCTACTCGTAGAGGTATAGGAAACTGAATACCCTTTCTGAGAAGTAATTGGGTAACCAATCACCCAAAGCGAAGGAAGGCTTGAGAAAGATTATTTATGACTTGTTTAAAGCATTGAACCACTATACTGAAAAAGTTAATTTGTTTATTCATAAGTCAATAATAAAGGATCCATAAGTCCTAATATGTTACATTTAACTGTTGGCCTCAGCGAGGACAATAGCTATGGATCACAATGTGGTGGTGGATTTTAGTCCTAAGGTTTAGTCAAATAGTAGCTAAATTTTTTTCCTTTCCCCAGTTTCCTCCAATTCCCTTATTTCTGAAGACCTACTCATAGAATTTTACCCCATAAAAATTAATATTTACTTTCGTTCCTCCAACAACAGCACCAATGAGGCCATAAATATCCTCAGGAATAATAATAATTAAACTTCCATAAACATATGTACAAAGGACAGTATGATGCAATTCATTGCTTTGATTCATTTTCAATGTAGGTCGACCCGGATCATCTCGAGAATCTAACATGTTATAGTAAAAATACTTAAGAGCGTCATCGTATACCTCAATGGGAAGCCAAAGGAGGTCGAGGACATGATTGGTGATGACGTTAGGAATTGCTGCAATTCGAAATTCCTCAAGTACCTCTTAGGGATAAAAGATATCGGTATCGATTTCAAGATTAGCAAACTTTTCATACCTTTGTACATATTGTCATAAAGGAAAAAGGCGGTAGTCATAAGCTGGGGGGTATGAAACCACGTGCTACGCATGGTGCCATAGATATGATAGAGATAGATAAAGGCATCTAAGGTGAAAAGGATTAGGCAGATGGGTAAAATCGTATGTGATAGTAGGTGGAGAGTACAGGTGATGGAAGCTAGCTTAAAGGTAAAGGCATGGGGATAATGATTGGCGGTGTGACAGTTGATGGGTAGTTTTAGAGAAAGAAAGTGGTATGAGGAAGAAGATGAGGGTGGGATAGGATGAAGTGAGGAGAAGAATAGAGAGTTAAAAGAGTGGGGAGTTAATTGATGAGAGAAAAATAAGATTTTAAAGGAGGAAAGATAGTGGATCAAAGAAAGAGAAAGAGGTTAGGGTTTAAAGGAAGGGAAACAGGGGTTTTAGGAAGAAGATGGGAAGTGAAAGGAAAGATTAACACTTTTTAACTTGTACCTGGAAACTAATGTACCAATATGTTGGTCGTGTAGAGAGCTGGCATGCCGGTTATGAGAATAGAAGCTTTACCAAGTTATTGTAGAAAATAGTATACCGACATACCAATGGTTAGGGGTACTGACGTGCCAATTCTTGGAAAACTAGCTTCTTATTCATGAGGGTATGCCGACAAGCAAGTAGCTGTGGATACCGGCATGCTAATTATCTACAATTTTGTAGAAAATAAGTTAAGTCCATTGCATTGATTCAAGTTGCCAACTTAAGTTGATTTATAGTGATTTAATGAGCATTATAACACTTCAAACAAGTTTATATGAGTTCGTTGAGACTTGAAAAAATTGAATTTAAGTAAGGTTTTAAAGGTTTGGCCAAATCAAACTCTAAAGCCTATGAAGTGTATAACTAAGAGAAAAAGTGCATATATACGCAGGACATGTGAGCAGCCATTGAGTTTTTGTACACCAATACTTTAAGCAATTTTCAAATGCATATTTGAGCATTATAAGAGTAAATTATAGTTTTGAGGATCTATAAAATATAAAATCACTACATGAATTCCTTAGGATCAAAGTTAATCATGTAAGTAAATAGTAAGCAAGTAGAAATGCTTCCTTAATTTCAAGATAAGTTCATGCTTCAAATATGTTTGAAGTTATCAAGAAGCAAAAAGGACTCATGATCAAACCAAGTAGCATTCATATTGGCATAAATAGGTAAGAGGAGATACTTATAACACTTAATGCCTTATAAAGGTCTAAAGAGGTCAATTATGTATAAAATTCAATTTAAGTTAGTTTAACCATTTAACTATGATTTAGCGATGAAAATAAACATGTAAAGCTTGGTTTTGATCATGAAAACTGATGCAAAATGAATTTGTGCATATGTAAGCTTAAATACTTTATGAATGACTTCAAGTATGCCCAAAACATGCCTGATGTGATATTTAATGCATGAAATCCATATGATCATGTTTCTTATACCTCATAGTAAGGATTTTGCTAATCAACCTACTTATATGTTATCTTTGGTAAAAAATGCTATCTTAGTTCTTATGTGTTTAACACTCATCTTGCATGATTATTCCCAATTCTCTTCTTAGAGTACAAAATCTTTCCCCACTCAAGGGTTACTGAAGATATCGGCTATTTGATTGTTTTGCACATGATCATGAATAAAGTGATGTATAATTTCTATATGCTTAATTCTAAAATGTTGAATTGGATTTTTGGTCAAATTTATAGCACTTATATTATCACATCTTATTAGGACATTGGTGAATTATAGACCATAGTCAAGCAATGTTTGCTTCATCTATAGTACTTGGATACAACAACTACTAGCTACCACATATTCTACCTCAACAGTAGAGAGTGTTATTGAATTTTGTTTATTTGAATACCATGACACTAACAAGTTATAAAGGAAGTGGCATGTGCCACTTATGTTCTTCTAATTGACTTTGCAACCGGCAAAGTTGACATCAAAATATCCAACAAGATCAAATGAGGTGAACTTAGGATGGCACAAGCCAATTTCAATGGTGCTTACAAGATACTTGAAAATACGTTTGACCGCATTTAAGTAAGATTCTTTAAGGAAAGATTGAAATTGTACACATAGACATACCGCAAACATGATACACGACTTAGATGCAGTTAAATATAGAAGACTTCCTATCATGCTCTTATATATCTTTTTTACAAATATTCTTTCCACTTTTGTCTTTATCAAGTTCTAGAGTGGTGCTCATCGGAGATGACTTAGTCTTACAATTTTCCATTTTGAACCTTTTTAAGAGCTCCTTGGTGTATTTAGCCTGGTTAATGAAGGTTCTATCTTTGGTTTGTTTAACTTAAAGACCTAAAAAATAGTTGATTTCTCCTATCATACTTATTTCAAGTTCATTTTTCATGCATTGGACAAACTCATTAACTAAATCTATGTGAGTAGCACTAAACACAATGCCATCTACGTATATTTGGATAATTAGTATATGATCATTGTGTTACTTAATGAATAATGTCATGTCAAGTTTCCCTATAGTAAATTCGTTCTTTATTAAGAAGCTACTCAATCTTTCGTACCAATCTTTCGTGCCAAGCTTTAGGAGCTTGCTTAAGTCTATATAAGGCTTTATTGAGCTTATATACATGTTCTGAGAATTCACTATCCTCAAATCCCAATGGTTGCTCCACGTATACCTCTTCTTTGATGTAGCCATTTAGAAAGGCACTTTTTAACAACTATTTGAGATGGTTTAAATCTTTATATGTAGCAAACGCTAAAAGCATTCTAATAGCCTCTAATCTAGCAACTAGAGTTAAGGTCTCATCGAAATCAATTCCCTCTTCTTCGCTGTAGCCTTTTGCAACTATACATGCCTCATTTCTTATTACCATTCCGATTTCATCTAACTTGTTTCAAAATACCCATTTAGTTCCAATTACCTGTCTATCTTTTAGTTTAGGTACTAAGTTCCATACCTTATTTATAATAAATTGACTTAACTTTTTTTGCATAGCTTAAATCCAAAATTCATCCTTTAGAGCTTCTCCTACGATTTTTAGTTCAAGTTGAAATAAAAACATTAATTTACTTAACTTCTTAAGAAAGGCTCTGGTTTGTACACTATTAGATGGTTCTCCTATTATTAGATCCTTAAGGTGATTTTCCACAAATTTCCATTTTCTAAGTAAATTTATGTTAGAGTTCTCAACAATTCCATCTAACCTAAAGGAATCCTTCTTAATTGAATTGGATTGATTCTTATTAAGACAAAGACCGTCCAAATGAGCATTAATGTTCTCTATTTCATCATTAGACTCTTTATATGCATATGTATCATCAAATGTAACATAAATCAATTCTTCTATAATAAGAGTTCTTTTGTTATACACTCTATAAGTCTTACTAGCAAAAGAATAACTAGAAAAATGCCTTTGTTTGATTTTGAATCAAGTTTTCCTAGTTGTTCCTTTCCATTATTAAGAACATAACATTTTGTTCCAAATGGATGAAAATATGATATGTTAGGTCTTTTGTCTCTCTAAAGCTCATAGGAGGTTTTCTTAATGATAGGTTTAATGAAAACATGATTTGATATATAACAAGTCGTATTAATAACTTCGACCCAAAAATACTTAAGTAGATTATTGTCACATAGCATAGTTTTAGCCATTTCTATAAGGGTCTAATTTTTCCTTTCGGCAACTCCATTTTGTTATGGAGTTCTAGGCACCAAAAAGGTATCTTCTATTCCATTTTTATTACAAAAGTTTTCCATTTCATGATTTTCAAATTCTCTCCCATGATCACTTCTTATTGAGATAGTAGAAAGACTTTTTTCATTTTGAACCTTCTTACTATAATTCAAGAATACATAATACGTTTCATCCTTATTTGTAAGGAAGAATGTCCAAGTGTATCTTTTGAAATCATCATCTATAACCAATATATATATCTTTTCCCTCCTAAACTTAAGGTTTGGGTTGGACCAAATAGATCCATGTATAGTAACTGGAGTGGCCTATCTTTTGATTTGAAAGATGACTTGGTTCGTTTGCCATATTGACATGCTTGATATATTCTATCTTTATCAAAACTAATCTTAGGTAATCCTTTAATAAGATTCCTTTTAGCTAGTTTTGATAAGATATCCATACTAACATATCCTAACTTCTTATGCCACAACCAACTATCATTATTTTGAGCGAATAGACAAGTTTCAAGAAAACATGAAAACATGTTAAAGTCATTTTGTAAATGTTTTCTTGTCTATACCCCTCAAAACTGATTTGGTCATTGTTAATGTTTTCAATAGAACACTTTAATGCATGAAAGATTACTTTGTATCTTATATCACACAATTGACTAGTACTAAGTAAATTATGTTTCAAATTATCTATAAGTAGCACATGCTTAATAGTAAGATTATTATTAATGCAAATGTTACATTCTCCAATAACATGAGCCAACCTATCTCCGAAAGTTACACTTCCTCCATCCTTCAAGTCTATAGATGTACTTAGATGCATATCTTGTCATATGTCTTAAGAAACCACTATCCAGGATCTATTTGTTGTCATGCCTTGAAGGGCCTTACAAAACAGACAATTACTTTTTTGGTACCTACTTTAGTTTGGGACCTTTAGGGTTAATTGTTATAATGCAAGCTTATCTCTTAGGGAACCAAACCATTTTACCTTTGTTATATAAGGAGAGGTTATGATGTAATGCACATGTATATGAAATATAACTATATCTTCTACAATAGTTACAAGTTTTATTTGATGCCTTAACAAAGTAGCTTTTGTATGCTTTATATACATTCGTTTTAATATAACCTATTCCAGTTTTGTCTAATCCTTGTGATACAAACCGTGCTAAGGACAGATAAGGTCAGCTATCAAGGTGGGTTCGACTGTGCCAAAGGAACGAAAATAGAGTAAGTTTAGTAAGAGTTTTAGCAAATCCGTGAGCCACCTAACCGGATATGACACACAAGCTAGACCCTACACGGCCTAAGACTCATCGGATGTGACGCACTGGTCTAAGTGATAGAGTTGTGCACCATAATCCTTGTTAAAGGGATTGATAAGAGCTAGTAAAAAAGAGTTTTCTAAGAGAAAAGACTCAAAGGGGGTTTTTCATTGATTTTCTATATTATATTCGTATTGTTACAAATATTACTATTTATAATACGTCCTAAACCCTAATGGCAAAACTGTAAATAATATACAAGGCCTTAAACCCTAAAAAATTTGGCTTATGAATAAAATAAAGATAAACATGTACAAAAATACAAAATTGTGCGTTTTATAGGGAAGTTGGCATGCAGTCATTTGGTATGTCCTAGAAGTAGCTTTGTATTGCTTAGCCGAGACACTAGTAAAGACAGTTCATAATTGTTGAGTTCTAAAGTTAGTCGGCATTAGCCTCTTCATATCTTACTGAGTGGATCCAACACTCAGAAACGTAAGTTAATTGGCATTAGTCTCCCTGTTTCTTGTCAAGTGGATTACTCTTAGAAACGTGATATCTTGGTATACCGGCAGACGTAAAGCTGAGTAAATAATTGGTCAAGCATGGGTAAAGATCGGGCCTTCTGCTTCTCGACACTCTAGCTACAAGAAATAGGGTCATTCGGCTCGACAGACAGAATGAGTCGGCAAGTAAGTATGCTCGGCCTTAGCAGTTGTGTTGGGTCGGTACCCTGAAGCTTATCATTCCCTCTCCCTTAGAGAAGTTTCGACCCAAAACACAGTGACTAGCGACTTCAAACCCTACCGGGATCAAACATCAACCTGCAAAAATGAAAGATAAATGTAGAAAAGTACTTAAGCCGCTTCCATTCATCGTGAGCCCAATCAATCAAACTCTTCATCATGTATACCTCCTTCCACTCATCATGAATCTGATTAACCACATCTTGGTAGTCCCAGCAACTATTAAGTACAAGAAGTGACACAATCTCTAGGTCATACAAAAGATTATGGGCGTGTAGGTCTAGTGCCGACAAGAAGTAAGATGGCTTATTAGTCATAAGTACTTCCAACTCTTTAAGCTCAGCTAACTCAGATCTCATACTCTTCTCATTCGATGAAATCAGCATTCCCTCTTCTTCCTCATAAATCGATTCTTCTTCTACCTTCCATCTAGGGTCATGCTCATCAGTTTGGATGGTCGACAATGGGAGCACATCGAGAATATGGGGGTTTAACTTCAACTCAACTTGGTCCTCTTCCTCTCTATTACTTACTTCTCCAACAACCTCTACCTCCTTAACTCCTCCTTCAATACTCTCTCATTCAGCATTCCTCTATTGTCTTATTTCATCCTTGAACACTTCAAGCCGTCTTTTAATATCCTTCAATTGATCCTGTACTTTCGAGAGTTTAGCTTCATAGGTGCATTTTCTCTCATATAATTTGTCATGATGATCTCGAGGTACAATTTTCTTCACATCAAACGTCTTATCTCGTCCCATGTAATAATCTCAATGTTTCCTCTATCAATTCTTTGATTTATTGTTCTCTTCCACTAAGTAGCTGCGAAGTTAATCATCGAATTCTTTGTAGCATAAGCTCTCTTATGCTTAGGGTAAGAATAATTTTCAAAAATCCGATTGAGTTGAAATTCCCAATTCAAATATTATTCTAGAGTTTTATATCCATCAAATTCTAGAATTCTTGACATCATATCTTCATAATAATAATATTCATAATTATATCCAACTTCATATGTCATGTTGAGGATATTCAATTCAACAGCACGATACTTAAGCTTATATGAGAGAGAACTGCTCGGCAATACTAAAGAAATGCAATACGAACAATTAATTGTGTAACTTGGCAATTCTATTCTTTTTAGAGTTCGGCAAGTTATTTGTCAGCTTGGATAAATTTCACAATCGCAAATCGACAGGCCTTAAATAGCACAGCTCGGCCACTTACGCACTAGGAGCTCGGATAACTCTTCAATTTGGAACGGCAATTGCAACAGTTCGGTAGCTCAAGGAGGAATAGTAGTTGCTTAGTTCAACTTAAAGTAGGATAACACCACCTCAAAAATTTATTGATTGCAACATCTCAGAAGTATTTTTAGCTCGAGAAAATAAAACCTCACAACAACTCGGTTTAGGCACCTCAATTTGATATCTCAAACTCCTTCCCTTAATCAATCTTGGCACGTCATAGGAGCTTAACAACTTCGAGTACAGCTCAATAAGTGTTTGAACAAGACAGTCTAGTTTAGAAATCATTTCAACTATTAGAATTACTCAGTTTGGCATACTAAGTAGTATGCGTAACTTCAATTCAATAGTTCAAATCCATAGTTCAGCTTGCAAGCTTAGCAAAGTTCAAATTTGGCACAACAACTATTCTTATCAAATCAGCTCAAGCATACACAATCTCAACTAGACACTTAGTCTTTTCAATTTAGCAAACACAACAGTACTTTCTCGACTACTATCGCAATACTAGGACAGGATAACACATTGAATAACTTGAAAAATCATATCTCGGCAAACAACTCAGATTGGAATTCCAACCTTTTCTTTAATATATATATTTAATATGAGATTTACAATGTAAAGAAATTACAATCCAAATTTTCACTAACCCCACCCAAAGAAAATCAATTGAAACTAAGCTAATACCCAGTAAACAAATCCTCGATATCCCAAACAAACCCAATAAGCAAGCACTTCCTCAAACACAAAATAGAACAGATGCAATGCCTAAAACTCTCGGCCTTATCTGGAACCTTGAGCTCTGATACCAAGATGATACGAATCGCACCAAGGATAAACAAGGCCGACCATCAGGGTGGGTCCGATCCTACTGAAGGAACAAAAATATAGTAGGTTTAGTGAGGATTTTAGCAAATATGTGAACCACTTAATCGGATATGATGCACCAGTTAGACTCTACACAACCTAAGACTCACTGGATTTGACGCATCAGTTTGAGTGATAGGGTTACCCACCATAATCCTTGCTAAAGGGATTGATAAGAGTTGGTAAGAGAAAGCTTCTAAGAGAAAAGACTCAAAGGGGGAAGGGGTTCATTGATTTTTTATATTATATCCATATTGTTATAAATGTTTCTATTTATAGTACATCTTAAACCCTAATAGCAAAACTGTAAATAATGTGCAAGGCCTTAAACCCTAAAAAATTTGGCCCATGAATAAAATAAAGACAAGCATGTACAAAAATACAAAACTGTACGTTTTACAAGAAAGTCAGATGCAGTTATTCGGTATGTCCTAAAAGTAGCCTTGCATTGGTTGGCCAAGACACTAGAGAGGACAGCCTATAATTGTTGAGTTTTAAAGTTAGTCGGCATTAGTCTTTCCATTACATACCAAGTGGATCCAACTCTCAGAAACATAAGTTAGTTGGCACTAGTCTCCTTGTGTATTGCCAAGTGGATCGCTCTCGAAAACATGATATCTCGGTATACCGACAGATGTGAAGCTTAGTAAATAATTGGTCAAGCATGGGTGAGGATCGGGCCTTCTGTTTCTCGGCACTCTAGTTAGGAGAAATAGGGTCATTTGGCTTAGCAGATAGAATGAGTTGACAAGTAAGTGTGCTTGGCCTTGGTAGTCGAATTAGGTTGGTACCTCAAAGCCTATCTCTTTGTCTTTTTTATCCAAAGATTTTATCCAAATTCTTTTCTCCATATAAAAATTTTTCCATTGTCTTCCTTAAATCATCTAAGCTAGATTTTACGATTAAGTTTTCAATTTCAAGATGACCTAGTTTGTCAATCATACCTTCATCATCTTTTACCTTAAGTTTAAGTTCCTTCATTTTCTTTTCAAAATTCTCATTAACTTCCTTCAATTTGCTATTTTCAACTATCAATTCATTGTTTCTAGTACTTAGCTCTTCGTTCTCCTTTGTCAATTTCTCATTTTCAATTTTCAAGTATTCATCATCTTCTTCTAATCCTTCTTTTGCATCAACTACTTTATTATATTCATTTTTGATAATATCAAACCCATCACCTACTTCACTCATCATTTACTTCAAAACTTTATTCTTCTTTTGTACTTTTATGAATTCTCTCAATGACTCATCATACATACTCCTAAGTTCATTAAAGGAAGAGTCATGTATGGAAAAACATGCCTCTTCATCAAAAGCCATGAAACAAGTTTCATTATCGAAGTCACTAGAATCCACATTACTCCAAGTAGCTATCATAACTTTCTTTCTTGACTCTTTATCGACCTTCTTGAGTAATAGACAATATTATTGAATATGTCCTAGCTTTCGACAATTGTACTATTTGATGACTTCTTTCTTTTCCTTCTTAAACTTAGAAGGTAATCTATATCTATCCTTATCTTTCCTAATCCTTTTGTTGAATTTCATAAACCTTTTAAACTTTTTTGCCAACATTGTAACCTCATCATCATCTTCACTTTCTTCCTCACTTAAGTTCTCCTCTGTAACTTTTAGATTAATTATCTTCTTTCTAGAGTCATCTCCTTATCTTTTCACCATCTCATGTGTCTTAAGTGTTCTAAGAAGTTACTCTTTTGATATTTCATTGAGATCATAGGTTTCTTTGGTATGCCTAAGAGTTTAGTTATCACTAGGACTTACTATGGCAAATCTGACTAAAATAGGTCTTTCGAAACATTGAAGAAAATTAGAGGGAAATGACCCTCAAATGAACAAGAGTAGTTGACGTGAAATTTTTCAAAGGATGTGACTCACCACTTGATATGACCATAAGTTGATATCAAGGTCCACCCATCACTAATCCTAAGCTACTCTGTAAGATTATATAAGAGTATATGAAAGATGAACTTGGAGAGGGTTGTCTCATAAGAACAAAGTATTCAATATTAAAAGTAAGTTATCTCTACCTTACAAGAGAAATAGACTATTTATAGTAATTCCCTAAAGCAACATTACGAATAAAGAAATTACAATAAAGTATATACAAAAAGGGGATTCCTAATACATATGAAAAATGGTAAAAAGGACAAAAGACAAAAGGTAAAAGACAAAAATAGAAATGTGGTACAATATTAGATGAGGTGGACAGGTGCCAGTCCAACATCGGTCTCGTACAAATATTCTCTAAGCACAGCAAGCGAGAAGGATCAAGATGTTACAGCAATAAAGGGGCCGGGACAAGAGAGATAGTAGTATGCCAAAAGAAAACTACTCAGCCAATAAGTAAGTCTCTCGTCACTAGGCAAGAACCTCTTGGCAACAGCTGATTGGATTACTCGGCATAGGGGCCTTGGCTAAGGAATAGTTGGCATCATCACTACCGAATGTATAGATCATAGTATGAGAATTCAGGGAGCTTAAGGAGTTCAACCACCTTCTTTCGGTGTAAACTTTCTCAAAGAGAATTCTTCGGGAGAGGGATTGCAGTCCTCGGAGCCATGCGCAAGTATTGGGACTGTTGGTCGGCAGTTCACCAGTTCCCTAGGGTTACTAAAGATTTGCCCACAAATCTTAGTCTTTACAATCATCAAGCACATAAGGAGTCAAATCGATGACATTGAAGGAGGTAGACATGCCCAAAATCTTCGGGTAGCTCAATCTCATAGGCGTTATCATTAATACGTCTCAAGATCGTGTAGGGTCCATCCTTTCTAGGAGATAGTTTGTTGGTCCTTCTACTAGGGAAGCGTTCTTTGCTAAGATGGATCCAAATAAGGTCCCCAAGAGTATAAACGATTCGCCTCCTTTCGCGGTTTCCTACTTCCTTCTGTTGGGCTACAATTTTGGTTAATTTCTTGGCAATCTTCTGATATGACCTTTGGACCTCCTTGGCACACTATAGGCCAGATTGACTTTCCCCTTGTATAGTCAAGTTGTTAATTAAATCCAAAGGTAGGTTTAGATTAAGTCCATAAACAATCTCAAATGGTGATGTTCCAGTTGAGCTAGATGAGTATGTGGGCAATGATAGGAGAGCATCTAAGCGAGCGTGCGGGCAGTAATGGGTGAGCGCATGGGCGAGAGCGGGAGTAAGCACGGGTGTAACTGGGCAACAACACGGGCGATGACTAGGCAATAACACGAATGATACTAGGCGACAGTATGGGCAATAACTGGGCAAGAGCACAAGCGATACTGGGTAACAGTACTAGTGGCACTGGGCGACAACACGAATGGTAACTGAGTGAGAGCACAAGCGATACTAGGAAATAGCACAGGAGGTAATATGCGATGGTTTAAGCAATAATAGGCAATAGCACGAGCAATGATTAGGGGAGCGCACAGGTGACATTAGGCGATGGCACGAGCAGCGATGGGCGATGGACTAGGTAGTGTAGTATTGTTGCGATAGACTAGGTAGTAGCAGTGGTAGTTTGGGTAGTATTAGGCGGTACATATGGCTGGCACTTGCTAGTGCCTTCGACAATGCTGGCGGTACGTATGGTGATTTGGGTGTTTGTAAAGGAATGTGATTTAAAAAAAAAAAACCTTCCTTAACTTCTCCGTCGACGTACTATTTATAGACTCAAAATCAAATCTTTTGTATCAAAGATACAGAAGATACAATTATGATTTGTCAAGGATTTACCCTAACTTCTAGAAACCTTAATTTATTTTAGGCTTTTTTTATTTTTTCAAGGCCCGATCTGATCCAATCCAATTTGATCCGCTACAATTTTGCCCAATAATTCCCTAATCTGATTTGAGCCCCTAAATTAAATGAATTTATATTCTACATTAGTCTGGCTCAAAATTAATTAAGCTTATATCATCACCTTAGGGGTAATTTGCGTTTTTAAAGAGACCTATTAAAGGAAAGGGAAAATTAGTTGCACAAGGAAACTCGTACACCAATATCACTCTTCTCGTCTGGACCGATGTTGCATTGCTGAGTCAAGGCCTTGGATAAACCGGCTACTTCAAGTTCTTGAACACCAGCTGGTACTAGGAACGTCTAACGGATGTCCAGAAAGTCTATGTAAGCATAGCACGGCTGATCTCCTCTCTTGTTTCTGGTTTTAGCCTCCATTTCTTGAATCTCCTCCTCAGTAGGCTCATACCCAAGCCCAAACATTCCAATTTGCTGCTTAGGCTGTTTCAAACAACTCCATGCCCTCTGTCTTGCTTCTTTGATCATACTAACTTCGTCTAAAATCTGCAACCTTGGCTCTTCCAATTCTTTATCCCCGATATAGGGAATAGTCGTTTCTTTATAAATCTCGTAGTCCTGCTCCTCAAGAATAGTAACCAAATACTCAGTGGCTATGAATTTCACTTTTTGATGTAAACTGGACGAAATTACCCCTACTGAATGAATCTATGGTCTTCCTAATAAAAGGTTGAAAGTTTACGATATATCTAGAACTTGAAAGGGAATAGTAAACATTTGTGGGCCGATCTCGACTTGTAACCTAACTTCTCTAGTTATCTCCCTTTTTTATCCATCAAAAGCTCTTACTAAAATCAAGCTGGGCTTTATCTCAATTGCATCGACTTCAAGTAATTTAGTGTCACCAAAGGACATACATTTAATGATGACCCATTATCTATTAGAACTCGAGCAACCATTTTCTCTACATACTTTACCATAATGAAGAGGGGTTTCGTATGCTGGTCTCCTTCTTTACCTAACTCATCTGGTGAGAATGAAATCTGATCTACTGCAAATATCGAGTTCACCACCTACCCCAGCTTCTCAGTGGAAATCCCTTCAGGTACTTTGATATCTTTCAAAACTTTGATTAAAGCTTCCCAGTAAGTATTTGACGACAACAAGAAGCCCATTAGAGAGATCTGGGCTGGTATTTTAGCTAACTGATCCATTATCTTATATTCACTTACTTTCACTATCTTCTTGGCAACATTCTGATCCTTATCATCTGTATCTTCAAAGATCTTTCATGACGCCTCTTCCACAGTAAACTTCCTCTTAGCTTCTTTGTTCTAATCATAGACTCGTCCCGAGCGCGTGAAACCACTGGCCATAGGTGATGAGGCCCTAGTTGTCTGATTCACCCTTTAATAATCCAAAGGTGCTACTTTGTAATTCTCTAGGGCTATTGAGACATTGAAAGCAATTTTCTTGGGCTTACAAAATTCTTCAACTTTCTTAGTCTTCGCATAGTACTAAAAAACTAACGGTATAGGCCCATCTCCAATCATTCCAACCATTTTAGCTGTCTTCTTAGCTTTTGTAATAAGCTTGTCTTCTTCTTCAAATTTTGGACCCCATCCAGTGGGTAGTTCATTAGCATATATGGTGGGCGAACCGGCATAATCCACCAAATAATTAAACTTCTCTGACGGTTCTCTTAGGGTGTCAACCGTTGGGTCTCCGGCTTCATACCTTCCTCTAAGCTCCTTTTAAGTACTTCTCTTTCGTGGTTTTGGAATCATTATAGCCACAATATTAGCTTTCTTTATCTTCCTATCCTTCAGTAGTTAATATATTGCTGGCTTAGTTTGAGTTCTATCCTTGAGATTCATATTCTATAAGCATCCGGCTTGCCTCAAATTCCAAGCTATCTCCCCAATGGTGATGGGGAGACTATCTAGATCGATCTTTAGTTCAAAAACTTCAGCAATAATCATATTAATCGAATTTCCATGATTCGGTAGAGGGTTGTTACCTACATTAGGAGTGGGAGTCTAGATGAAATCTAATTGAACCAATTTAGCATCAATAAGATCCTAGATCTTATGTTTAAGTCTCCAACACTGATCTGTAGAGTGCCCCACTCGCCCTAGATGATGATCACATCGAAGCTTTAGGTTATAATCCCTCGGTCTTTATCCTTCCCTTGGTATTTCAAATGTAAAGAAATTCTCCTTCCTTAATTGTGTGAGAACCTAGCTTAGAGGAATGGGAATATGTGTGAATTGTCTTCTTTGTGGGCGATTTTTCTGATTTGGACTCGACGAGGGATTAGATCCTCTAGTCACGGCTATTGGGGCTATGGGTCTAACAAGATTGTTGGTATTGACAACACTTACAGTGGCTTCTTTAGCTTTATTGGAAAATCTTACCGGAGGTGTCTTTTTCTTAATTGCTTTAAGATTAGAAAGCCTTCCAGTAGCAATAGCTTCCTCAATTCGATACCCTGAGGCTACAATTTCTACAAAGTTGGAGACGGGTTGCCTGACCAGATGTTGGTAATATGGGTTTCTAAGAGTGTTGATAAAGGCAAAAGTTAAGTCCTTTTCTATCAAAGGTAGGGTTACCCTAACTGCCACGCCCCTCCATCTCTTAGCATATTCTTTAAAGTTTTCGATGGTTTTCTTTCATAGATTATTCAAATCTTACATGGATAGGGCCACTTCAATGTTGAACTTATACCGGTTGTAGAAAGTCCATACTAACGTATCCCAAGTATCGATCTCATTCAAATCTAGTTGGGCATACCATGTTAAGGCGAACCCAATCAAGTTGTCCGAAAAAGTCTAGACCATGACCTTGTCATATTTCGTGTATTTTCCCATTTTCCTAATGTACAACCGAGTATGGAGTTTTGGGCAGCCAATCCTATTGTATTTCTCAAATTTTAGTAGTTTAAATCTTTCTGGGAAGTTATCATCTTCATATATCAACAACTTAATCATCTCCATCTATTCAAACTCATTAACCATTTCAAGGTTTTCATTTTCTCGATTAACCTCTACATGAACTTTCTTTCCATCTTACGGTGTTTCTCTTTACTCTCTTTCCTCTATACTTCAGCATTAGGGATCAATTCTTCATCTTCCAGTTCAGGGGGAAGGGTCGTTTCTGCATTCTAATTTGGTTTGACTTGAGATCCTTGTATGTCATTAAGAATCTTGATAGCTTAGGTGAAAGCATAAATCTGTTCGGCCATCTTGTTCATGTTTTCTCCCAAAGTTGCTACTCTCAGGTTGGGCTTGGTTTGATTGACATTTCTAGTACCCTGGGTTGACAGCTTGGCATTAGAATGAGTGAATATCAGACTTTTAGTTGAGTTTGCTCATTTGGACGCTATCTTTGAAATCCTATGCGAAAACCTAAGTTTTAGACTTTTTGGTGAATTAAAGTTTTTTTTTTTTCTATTGTTTGCCTCTTTTTTATGTTTTTTTTTCCTTTAAAAAAGTCAACTAAAAAATAAATGAATAATAATAATGTACATATAACATAAGGAAATAAAATATTCACAGAGAAACAAGCATAATCTAACATATAAAAATGCAACATATTATGTGGTAAGGTTGGTAATTAATAAATTATAGAAAGTATAATGAATCCATGGTCAAGGAGCACCCTTATATATAAGTAGGTTCAAAATAGGATTTTTAAAAAAATGAAGCTCTCAAATACTTATATATAAGGATTACTGGTTGTTTTTGTTAAAGAATAAGATTAGGCCAATCACGAATTAATTAGGCTTTTCCTATACTTTAAGAATAACTACCCATTTTTCGAAAAGGATAATACAAGAGGGTGGGGTTTACAGATCTCAGGCTCTATAGCTCCAAGGCTTTCTAGAGAGAAGCCTAGTGGGCTACATCGAAGCCTAAGTGGGCTCACCTATCACCGTTAGGCAAAGGTAAAGACCCCAGCGACTTAAGGGTTACATAATGGCGGCCCGTCTTAGATTCTTAAGGTAACTTAGATCCGACCACATCTAAACACACAAATTGTTAATAAAAAAAAAAACCCTAATTCCCCTAGAAGGCCCATTAGGCTAGACTTTTTCTTATTAAGGCCTGTATCACTAAAAGACAATTATTACGACTATAATATAATACAAAAGAAAATAATAATAGAAAAGCCCATCAAAAAAAGAAAATTTTTTAATTCTTACATGGCTAGCCTACCAAGCATCCTTAATGGAGTCGCTAATTCTGTCGAGCCCTATTTCAATTTCCTTAATTTAACCTATGTCAAGCCCAACCCACTTCATATAAATTACTCAACATTAAACTTAAGGAAATGCTTTTTAAAAAGATTTTAAAAAATTAGAGTCGCCAACCAGTTTAACTGATAAAAAAATAAAATTAAGGTTTTCGGCCACTAATTTGTGAAGATTCTAAAAAATAAATTTTTATAAAAATTAAACTAAAAAACCGAGTTTAAAGGCTAATTGGGTTCGGGGACTATCCTATTAAAACTAAGTCATCATGTGAAAATTAAAGAAAAAATTGATGAGCTTTATTTTTATAATTTTTTTTTTCTAAAAATATCAAATATATACTTAAATTCACAAAATGTAACTAAAAATGATTTTTTTATCACAAATTTCTAAAAAAAAAAAAGGAAAAAGTTTTTTTATTTTTAGACAGTTATCTCAAAGATGCCTACGTACCTGTTAGTTAGGATCACACTAGTCGTAGTTCTTTTTTTATAAAAATTTTAGTAGGTAGATTTTTTTATTTTTTGAAACCAAACTAGGTTTACGTTTATTTATCAATTAATTATTATTTTAAAAAAACCTAAGAAATATAATTTTCCCGAATTAAATAAAAAACCCTAACTAATTATCTTTAAAAAAAACTCAATTAAGTTTTTTTTTTCCAAAAACTGTACGTATCAAAAAAAAAATTTATTAAAAAAAACATGATTTTTCACAAAAGAACTTAATTCAACTAAACTTTATTAGAATGGCCTTTCTTTTTTTAAAAAAAATTGCAATAAAATAAATAATAACTAAAACCTACACTTAAACAAAAGAAATAAATTAATAAAGAAAAATAAATAAATAAATAACTAATGAAGTAAACTAACAAAAATTAATGAAATAAATAAATAATAAAAAAATTAATGAAAATTTACCTAGCGTCGAATTGTGTGCTTATGTGTTCAATTTGGAAGACGGCTAGGTGTTATGGGCGAGGATTTAGGGAACGTGTGGGCTGTGATGGGCAAGCATACGAGTAAGAGCTAGTGTGACTGGGCAACAGCACAGGTGAGCATACAGGCATGACTGGGCGATAGTACGGGCAATAACTGGGCAAGAACATGGGTAACATTGGGTGATAACACAAGCGACACTAGGAGACAGCACGGGTGGTGATTGAGCAAAAGCAAAGGCAACATTAGGCGACAGCACGGGCGGTGATGGGCGAGAGCACCAGCGACATTGGGCAACAGCACAGGCGATGACTGAATGAGAGTACGAGCGACACCAGGCAACAATATCGGCAGTGATAGGCAATGGCCTAAGCGGTAGTGGCTTGTGGTGGTTGTTACAGTAGTGTGCGATAAACTGAGCACCAACGATAGTAGTTTAGGTAGTGTTAGGTAGTACGTGTGGGTAGCTCTAGGCAGTGGCTCCGACAATACGTGTGGTGGTTTGGGTGGTGCGTGTGGTGGTTACGTATGGTGATTTAGGTGTTTATGAAGGAATGTGATTTAAAAAAAAAAAACCCTTCCTCAACTTCCCTATTGACGTACTATTTTTATACTCGAAATCAAATCTTTTGTATCAAATATACGGAAGATAGGATTATGATTTGTCAAAGATTTATTCTA
Source organism: Lumnitzera racemosa (assembly GCA_024138005.1). Taxonomy (NCBI): domain Eukaryota; kingdom Viridiplantae; phylum Streptophyta; class Magnoliopsida; order Myrtales; family Combretaceae; genus Lumnitzera; species Lumnitzera racemosa. The sequence goes on along the minus strand of JAMXBC010000008.1, from coordinate 81,921,020 downwards.
ACTTTTAGAAACCTTAATTTATTTTGGGCTTTTTTTTTAATTTTTTTTAGGCCCGATCAGATTTGATCCGCTACAATTTAGCCGAATAATTCCCTAATTTGATTTGAGCCCCTAAATTAGATGAATTTTTATTTTATATTGGTCTGGCTCAAAATTAATTAAGCCCATATCATCACCTTATCCAACAACCCAACTTAATTTAACTTGACACGACTCGACTTATTACGACCTAGCTTAATTTTCTTTTTTTTTTTCAATTTTTTCTTTTGATTTTCGTTTTTGATTGTTGATTTTTTCATTTTTTTGTTTATTTATTAAGTTGTCTTAATTAACAAAAACAAAAATAAAAAATAGCAAAAATGAGGTGTTTACAATGAGCAACTGAAACTCTTGGACATAGTTGTCTATGGATCTATTACCTTGCCTCAAGTTTTAAAGTCATCAGAAAGTGTCTTATTCGTAGTATTCGAGAATAAACTTACTTTTCAAAACTCTCTTCATCTCATTCCTTATTTGAACCTCGTGTTGAGTCTTCAGGCAAACATTCTCTAGCTTCTTTTACTACATTGCCGCATATCTAGAAAATTCTAATGCGGCCACTCTAATACAAACAATATCTTTATAATCATAGAAGTCGAATATCTTTTTTATCTTCTCTTCCCAGTCCAGGTAGTCATCAACACTACCAGACCCATTGATGCTTGGAATCTAAACCTTAAGATGTTCGACATCTCTTGGTACTCTGAACTCTCGCTCATCAATCCTAACATATCAATTTTCTTCTTCTTCGTACTCTTCCACTTTATCCAACTCTAACCTTCTCTTTATAACTTTGTCGGCATGTCACGATAGTTCTTGGTTCACTAGGAAAGGCTTTCGAAGCTCACTCATTCATCTGCTTCCTCGGCCTACCTCTCATTTCTCAACCCTACTTAGCTACTCTTTCACACGATCTAGTCTTTAAGACCTTGTTTACTGAGACAACCAAGTTGGCCACAATAGCAACAAGATCTTGTATTTGCTAATCAGTAGTACGTAGTGTTTGTTGGGTAACTCGACCAAAACCATGAGTATCACTCTTGACATCATTAATCTCTTCATGTACACTAAGGTTCGACATTCTCAACACAAAACTTTAATAAAGACACTTCACTTAAATACTTTCAACACACACATAAATATATGAAATAACAAACTGACTATCACTACACAACTTTCGTTCTCAACCTCAAGCTCTGATACTAAGAAATTATATGGTGTGCCTAGGAGCTTAGTTATCACTAAGACTTACAATGACAAATCTGACTAAAATGAGTCCTTCAAAATATCGAAGAAAATTAGAAGGAAATGGTCCTCAAACAATCAAGAGTAGCTGACGTGAAGCTGTTCGAAGACTATGACTCACTAACGAACACAACATGACTTGACACCTTACTTGATATGACACACAAGTTGATGTTAAGATCCACCCACCATTAATCTTGAGTTATTCGGCAAGATTAGACAAGAGTGTATGAAAGATGGACTCGAAGAGGGTTATCTCAAAGAGCAGAATATTCAGTATTAAATATAAGTTATCTTTGGCTTACAAGAAAAATGGACTATTTATAGTAAGTCCCTAGGGCAACATTATAATTAAAGAAATTACACGAAAGTATATACAAAAAAAGGATTCCTAGTACATATGAAAAAAGGTAAAAAAGATAAAAGACAAAAGACAAAAATGGAAAAGTGGTACAATATCAGACGAAGTGGACAAGTGGTAGTGCAACATTGGTCTCGTATGAATATTTTCTAAACACAGTAAGCAAGAGGGATCAAGATGTTGTGGCAATAAAGGAGTCGGGACAAGAGAGATGGTAGCATGCCAAAAAAACTACTCAGTCGATAAGTGAGTCTCTTATCACTCGATAAGAACCTTCCAGTAGCAATTGGTCGAATTACTCGACATAAAGTCCTCGGCCAAGGAATTGTCAACATCATCACTACCGAGAGCATAGATCATAATATGACAATGTAGGTAGCTTAAGGAGTTCAGCCACCTTCATTCAGTGTAAACTTTCTCATCATTGGCAAGTTGCCGAGAGAGAATTCTTCGGGTAAGGGATTGCAGTCCTTGAAGCTGTATGCAAGTAATGGGACCGCTAGTCGACAGTTCATCATTCTTCAATTGCGATTCTCTTAGTTTCTCAATCTCTTAGTAAAGACCTAAGGATTTTAAAATTTATCTTAAGATTAGTAAATGTCTTTCCAAGAACATTCAAGGGATTAATGATATTGATAAGCCTATTATGCATCTCATCAATTGTTTTATTTGGATCCATCTTAAAATTTTCAAATTGTCCACATAATAAGCTTATTTTTGTATCTCTTACTCTACTAGTTCCTTTATATGTGCTTTCAAATTTATCCCATACTCTTTTAGCACTTTTACATGTACATATCTTATTAAAGTCACTTTCATTTATGGCACAATTGAAAATATTCACAGCAACTTCATTTAGATCAAGTAATTTCCAATCTTCATCTAACTGATCTCTTTCTTCTTTTCCTTCTATCTTAAACAGTCCTTGGTTAACAACATACTACAATAGTCTATTTTGTGTTTTCAAGAATATAGACATCCTACATTCCAATATAGATAGTTGCTACTAGTTAAAAGAGGAGGCCTATTAATTACTTGTCTTTCTAGAAAGCCTAATGCATTAGATGCCATAACCTTTACTCTAATATGCAATTGAGTAAGTGATTAGAAACTACTTTAGATACTAATTGAGAATGTTAAGCTAAACTCAAGAGGGACGGGTGGGGGGGAGGGGGTAGTGAATTGAGTTCTAGGAAAAATTGCAATTCTTTTTAAAATTTCTAATTAAATACAATAACAGGAGGGTGGAGGGGAAGGGGTAATGAATTAAGTTCTAGGAAAAATTGCAATTCTTTTTAAAATTTCTAATTAAATACAATAATAAGAATGATCAAGATAATGATTGATGAGAATCAGCTTCTTACTACATCTAAGCTGTAGAAGACTTGTCTGAAGCCAAGCTGTAGCCAGAAGGGTAAGAAGGAGGAAGATAAACACTTAGCATCGAGTCTGTCATCACCCAAGGTGCCGAGATACCGCAAGGCTAAGTATTTGGAACCAAAGAACCACTCAATATAGCATTGAGAGACTCATGCTGACTAATTCTACTACTTGGCAATCATGGACTGACTTTTCTGATATCTTAACCAAATACTGCAATACTTTAGGAACTCCTACTCAAACTCGTACATCCAACTGCCAACCCCGTTCGGTTCAAATACTACTCCTTTTAGGACATGCCTAGTGATTGCATGCTGACTTTTCCTATAAAACGTACAATTTTGTATTCTTGTACACGTTTTCCGTTATTTTATTTATGAGCCTAATTCTTTAAGATTTAAGGCCTTGTACATTATTTACACTTTTGCCACTAGGGTTTAGGACTTGCTATAAATAGCAACATCTATAAACATCAAAATATATAGAGATATAGATAGACGTCAATATACGAAATCAGATAGAAAGTATATTCCTGTATTTTGGAATCTTTCCCTTTTTAAGTAAGGCTACTCTTGAGCTAACATTATCAGATTATTGCGTGTAGATCAAATTCTTTAATTGACCCCGTGTTCTTATGATCTTATTCTCAAGATTGTGGTGAACCCCTTCCATTTGAACTGGTTAGTGAATTGCATCTAACCTTCATTTGAATCTAGAGCAACATTTAATGTTCATGAGTTATATAGAACCTTATTTCGAGCTTAAACCCCTAATTGTGTTTATGTCTTAGTGAGTTATATCTATTCACATTCACTGTCAAAATTAACCATCTCACTCCTTGTCTGTCATACCCATTCGACCCTGCCTTCACGAGATTCACTACCTTTGATCCGTATTGATGATAAAGCAATAATAAGTACAAAAATTAAAAAAGATAGGGATAAAGAAGTCCAAGCCTAAATATAACGTGGACTTCAGATTGTCTCCTAGTCTCCAGGGACTCATAATGCCTCCAACTGAGGAATTCACATCCCTTTATTAACTTCTCAATACAATACTCTAAGAAGTACACAAGCTTACACAATCACTTTTACACACAATAAACTCAAATATAGTGCTTTTCTCTCTCTCAAGATTACAAATGTAAGAACTTTCAAGCACTACACTATTACACCTCAAAGCGGCAGAGTCTTAACAATTCCATCGTGTAAACCATTCTAAGATAAAAGCTGACCATACAGCCACCATCTTAGACTTGATTTACACAAGGCGTCTACGACTAATTCGCTTTGAAGTAAATAGTTCATAATTTAAATAAATCATTTACCTAAGAAAATAAGAAAATATATATATACACTAAAATTCAGTTATTTCAATTAACGTTTCACCATAATTTATTTCTTAGTTAATACATTATTTGAAAAAGAAAAATTCTAAGATAAGATCTTAGGCCTTAAAAATATGCCTATTCTTCAAATGTTTTTCCTCACTCCACAGGATTTAGCAATTGTTAGTTTCAGAGTAGTTGTAAACCACTTCCAGCACTTACAATGACGTCTATAGGGATATGAGCAACTACAACTTAGTAAGTTAGGATGGAGGATTTAAAACTATATTGCAAACACAAACAACGTTATCAACTAACTTATTAGATGCAATGCATGTTCAAGCAAATGCCATCGCACGACATTGTCCGGCCGGTCATGAGATTAGAGAAATTGCACCCGCTCTAATCTGGGTTGAGGAGTTACCATTAATGCAACAGCTCACGACCAAACCTAAGCTTATACAATAGAGACACCGCTCCTCTCACGACTACCTTCGAACCATTGACTTCACTCTTGCTATGACCTCCTCACTTGTCACTTAGTTAGACTAAAGATGAAGAAAGAACCCATTATGCTATCCAATGCTATTCTTTTCAAAGGGGTCAATATTTAGCTGAAGAATCTTAGGTTTCCCTTAATGTATGCAGGTCCAATTTATGATTACAGGTCGTATATTTGATTATGTTCAGTTTAGGGTGATCAATCATTTCATACAAATCATACAATAAAAGCCAAGCAACAAATCAAAATCATATCATCAACTCAGAACAAGCATAATCAAGTACAATTTCAAGTCTCCAAAATACAACATTATATTAATCCTAACTTATCCCGACTCCTCACTTGCTTACTTAAGGTGGGATTCGTTCAGTCCATCATCAATGATTCCTATAATACCAACGTTGTCTCAGTTTTGATATAATTGTTATAAGTTTGTTATATCCCATAACACTTATTGTTATCCTTAGTTTAGGGTTTAATATTTATCTAGGTTCTCAAATATTTTACAATTATTCTCGGTTTGAGGCTAAGTTCGGTTTTAATTTCCACATCGATTTCTAAATTAGGTTATAGTTCAATTTCTAAGTACTGTTTTATACCCGAACCCTAAAAACTTGTTTTAACTCATAATGTGAAATTAATCACATTACTTCCAAATATCCTAAATACCATAACTACTCCTAGTTAGTATTTTATTCCATCCGGTACACTTAAATCCTTATTAGTGTACCGAATTTACTCCTGATGTAAGAAATTTTTACATTTTTCATATAATTACATAAATTTAAGATTTTTATTAGATTTATTATATATCCCTATTATTTATATAATATCAATTTTTATTCTAATATCTTTTATTTATTATATTTTCAATAATTGCATATTATGTACTATCACTTATTATGTTCATAATATACATCTAATATTTTTATCATTCTAATTACCATCTCCCAACATCAATTATCATTTCAAAATGTCTAAATTCATCTTAAATCAAATTTTACACCTAATTACCCTAATTTACAAAATTAACTTAAAATTTACTATTTTTTCCTATTACTTATTTACTACATAATTAGCCTAATAATTACATTTAACACCATAAATACTACAAGTATCATACTTCATTAGATTTTAACATCCTAAAACATATAATTATTCACTAAATCGATAATTAACCATTTAATTACTTAATTAATCCTAAATTACCCATTTTATACCTCATTTTAAGGCCTAAAAATTATCTAAAATATTCAAAAATTCATTTTTGAAAAAGGGCTTTGCTGCACTATTCTATATTATTTAACTAGTCTACATAAAAATTTTGGGCTCAAAGCTATACTCTTAAAGTCATTTATTTTTAAATCGAAAGATACTTGGTTTTGCATGATTTCTCAAAGATCATATATCATGGGACATATTTTCATCAAAATAATATTTTTCCTAAAAACTACATACTAGAATTTTATAGAAGAACAAAATTCATAATTTTCTAAGAATATTTATTATTTTTATAAAATTACATAAAATCGAGCTAAAAATCTCTTACTGGTTTGGGTGGCTCCGGCTACCGTCGACCCACCTGGGCGCTGCCACCACCATGTGGTGGTGGTGGCCGTCCACTCTCAACTGTTCGACGGGTTTGGGTTCTCTTTAGAAGCCCTAATTGTACAGATTTTTGTTAAATTTTTGTAAAAGCCTAATTTATTCTCAATTTCACCTCTCTCTAATTTTCTAAACTTCCTGACATCCAAAATGAGCTTCTGAAAAATTTAGGATATTTATAGAGCTTTAGGAAAGTCATTATGTATTAAATTGATTGGACAATTGCCTTATCTCTTCTTCTTTTTTACTTTCTATTTGGCTAAATTTAATTAGTTAATTTCCTTCTTTAATTTTTAGATTGTTACACCCCACTTCTGGACTTTTTCTCATTTTTCCATATTTTTCTTGATTTTTTCTTAATTAATTATGAAATTTCTTTAATTATTTAGTATTATTTTAGCACATTTTGCGTATTTTAAATAATTACGCGTATTTCTACTTACATATAAATTCAGATATAGTACAAATAAATATTTCTAAATATTATTTAAGTTATTTTATGATTTTTAATATGCATATAATTTATCTCTAATAATTCGTTAATTATCGGAATGCATTTTACACATTTTCGATAAATAACGAGTAACGTACTTAAAAATTGAAAATTTTATATTCTTTTATTTTATTACTTATTTTCTTAAATTCAAACTTAGGAGATCATTTTATTAATATTTCTAACTTTATTTGATGATTTAGGCTTAATCAGATCTTTTAATTAATCGCCTTAAATTTTATGAGCCAAACTTTGAGTAGTTGATTATAGGCCTTACATATACACTAGGTCTTTTTTGTTTGATTGCAAGTAAAGAATATAAAAGACAAAAGATAAGTAATGAAGCTAAAGAATGTAAGAGAATATTTTTTTTATTGTAGTAGAATATCATTTCTTGATTCTCTTTAGTCAAGTTGTTGAGCATTTATCTCAACTCATTGAACTCTTCATATTATTGCGTATTAAATGCTTTAACAGTTACCTATAATAGGATTACCGGCATGCCGATAAACAAATGCACTACCAGCAAGTGTACCTGCATGTCGACTCTTCATGATCAGAGAGTTCTTCCTTTTTTTATCTAGGGCTTTATAGTGTCAGCTTAGTTCTTCCTTAGGCTATCATGTTGGTAGGCCAAGTGTTACCTAAAAATAATTTTAACACACAAGGAACGAATACACTTTGCAATCCAACTTCAAGATCATTTAATCATTACTTAAAAAATTAAATATCTTGTAGAGTCAATTGATGTATTTAATTATTAAGCAAATTAATCAATCTTATTCAATTAACTCAATATAGTTAAATAAAACTTAGTTTAATCATCTACTTTTGTTTTGTTTTAATCAAAATCAATTAGTAAACCTTTGGTTCTACAATCTTTACAGATGGATTAGAAAAAGAGAGAGAAAGAGAGAGTGTGTGTGAGAGAGAAAGAGAGCTGTAAGTGTACAATAGATGTGATAAAATGGATAGTATAGTTAACTTGATAAACATAATAGATGTGAGTTGGAAGAGAAAATGAGGCTAATATGGTCATTTTAATTTATTGCATGACTATTACTTATATGCTCTTTTTGTCTACATAGATCGTTATGAAAAGATATCACTCTACAACTAATTTATCAAATTTATTAGGATGGAAGATGCTTTCATTCATGATGGATTCCTTTATATTGTCATGGAGCATCTCTTCATAACCTTAAAAATATACATGAAATTGTTTTGTAAGTGGTATTCAGCTATAGCTAAAGTGGATAAAATTTTTTATTTATGCTTTTGTTGAAGAATTCTCTCAAAGGATGTTAAATGTGTTTTTTAGCTTTACACTTCTTATTTGTAATAACTGCATAGAGGTTTCTACATGATCTCTTCTCCAATCTCTATTTTGGCACTTACGGGTTATCATCCATTGGGATATAAAGCCAAAAAAAATTGGTGATATCTTTAAAAGGTTGGCATTTAAAGCTAAGAGATTTTATACAAGTATGTAGACTAATATCTTCTGGACATGTGTGAATCTAAAGGTAACATCAACTTATCTATTAAATCATTTGTAAGTTATACATTTCCTAAGTCACAACCTTAGCTTGTCGAACCTCAAAGCTCTACTAGGAGACAGTTATTTTGCTAAAAGTAATTTTTTGTAGTGATTTTTTCAATCCAATAACCAAGATGGGGCGCTTAATTAAGCACCTTAGCAATTCTAAGCACTGTATGGTGCTAGGAAGATATAAAGGAATATGAGGTGCTTGGTACGAGAATCTATACCAAGCACCCCTTATAAACATACCCTCACACTTCATGTCAATGTGTAAAGTAGAAATTTTTAGAATAAAAAATTGAAGTAAAATAATAGAATTTAATAGAATTTCAAATGAGGTAACAAAGGTAAAATGAGATAATAGAGGTAGTAATGGTAGTGTTTTGAATTGAAGTAGGTGTATAATTTAATAAGTCAAAGGTTTAGATGTATAATTAAAAAAAAAATTGATAAGCTTAAATAGTAAGTGTGATATTATTTTATCAAATCATTATAATACTTTGGCAAAATATTTTTCTAAGAAGATGTAACAATGCATTGTGAATCTGAAGAGGACCTTATGATTCAGGACCTTGCAAAGGGGAACATTACTTAGTAGATGTTCCATAAGATAATGTTTAATACAAAGGAACTCCCTTTAAGTTTTTAAATGTCATATCAATATCTTAAGAGCTCTCTTACCTAAAGAATTCACCACTTCATCTTTGAGTCCTTTATAAAAGTTCCTTAACATTTTTTTAAACATTTTTATGTGTCTCAATGACACACTTAATCAATTAAAATTTTCAAGAGAAAAAAAATGAAAGAAAGTAGGCTAAGAACATTCCTTGTCCGAAAAACTTACATTGGCTAAGGAACTTGTAATATTGCTAAAGGAATTGAACAAGCATTCCTTATCTTTAACAAAGCGAGCCAAGACACTCACAATAAACTTAGTCTAACAACTAGTTAGGTAATATCCTTCATTGGTGTTCCATAAAGTGGAGTGGTAGATAGGTCACAAGAGAGTTTTGATGTATATAATTGTTGAAAGAGATTGTTATAGATATGCATCTAAATGCTAGTGGAGCATAAGCCTCATGCAACTTAAGAGGATCGGTAATTTAGCATATGACCTGCCAATTTGGCCACAATATGAGACGGATGCAAATTAGTTTATAGTAAAGAAACTTAACATGAATGATAAATATGTCAAACCATTTTAGCCAATTTGGACACAATATGAGACGGATGTAAATTAGTTTATAGTAAAGAAACTTAACACGAATGATAAATATGTCAAACCATTTTAACCCATTAATACATGTATTTAGGTCCGAACCTAACACTCAAGCCAATTTAGGAACTAACCAACCCTTTAAAGATTAGGGTTATTAATATTATTTCAAGGTTTTGGTCTAAGTTATAACTTAATTCTAATAATAATCTTGTGCAATTTATATCTTTTATTTTACTTTTGTACTTCCAATAGTGAAATATGGAAACTTAAGAAATTTCTATGGTTTTGTTTATGCTTTAGAATCCCCAATCATGGCTTGTGTAATGATCGACTTTAATATGCCATGAGTTTATCTACGATCTCCTCTTTAATATAATGTACAACTATTATTTTGTGATGTCTTATATTGTTGCTATCTTTCTTAGAAGGTGATCTTATATTTTCTAAAATGTTAAGCATGTTTCTTTTAACACATTTATATTACAGATTTTATTTCCCTACACAGTCTAACAAAGAATGTGGTTGATTCGAATATCGTCACTAATATCATATTAGACCGTGGCTCAACTAAACAAACTGATGTGATGCAGCAAATGGAATAGTGGACTATTTCATTATGTTTAATTAAACTTACTTTATTTAAGATTTTTGTTTGTTGCATCATGATTTGTCATATTTGAAAGTATATACAATCTGTTCTTCTATACTTTAATTTCATTAACACTTTTGTTCCAGTTGTTTTAATAAACAATATAACTATGTCCTGATCTATTTTCGATATTTTTAGTCAATAACTAGATACAAAACCCGTTCATTAATTTGGTCAATTGATGAGTTTAGATTTTCAAACAATCCATGTTACGAGTTAAAGTTCTTTAAATATAAACTTATTTAAATCCAAATATAACATATTAATACGAATTGTGTGCCCTAGTTCTTTCTCTTTTAGTGAGATTTTCCAGGAAGTATGAACAAACCATATGTATGGAAAGCCAAGTAAAAAGAGAAAAAGGTCAAGATTATTCGTCTCCTTTCTACGTACAGAACGCTTATTCAACGTTTTAGATTCTCACCGGCGGTGGAAGATTCTTCATGATCATGACGCAAGCTAATGGATGCTAAAAGCCTTATTCTTTGTATCAATGAGACTTGTCAGTGCAGAAGACCATACTAATTGAAGCATCCTATGCAGCGACATTCCAGCCATGTTATGGTTTGAGAGGGAACGTGTACAGTTCACCCTAGCGGGAGAATAATGTTTGTTTTGCCATCATCCTACAGAGGCCCGAGCTCCATCTGTGAATTTTTATTTTGCATTTATTTCCATTTTATCTTCTCTATACTCAGGAAAATATTTCCATCAAGCCAAACGATTACCATCTTATACAACTTGCCACTCAATCTTCTGTACCTCTAGAAATGCATGCAAAGAACGAGTTGAACAATCACATAAGACATTCAAGATTGTAATGTACTCGAATCAGGGAAAAGCAAACTCCATTGACGCGTAATTTTGCAGCTTATCAAAAAAAAAAAAAAAAAAAAAAAAAAAAAAAGATTCTACATAACATGATGTCTAGAAGCTAGTCTTAATCAATGTCTAGTAAGGGAAGAAAACTGGTAGGTGATGTTTGTCTTTGATGTACAGTCGTTCCAAAGCAATGTATGTGGGACTCGTATACACTTGAAGCAATCAAAATATCCTGCAAAAACGAGGTTCCGACTACAAAGCCAAAAGGTTTCTTTTCTTACCCCATCCAACTGCTATTAGATACATCACGATGCAGCCTCCAACCGTACCAATGGTGGTTTCCCAAAATTTAATAGGTTTGTCGTCAAAGAGAGTGATGTTGATGTTCATCCCAAAGAGTCCAACAACCACAATGCCAGCATTCACAATCATGTTTGCAACAGACAGCATAACTCCCATTTGAAGCAGCTGATTCTGCTTATCATCCAACATGATGTTGATACAATCCTCGGTGTCATCAACGTACTCATTCATATCAGACAGTCTATGCGAGATACCATCAATTTGAGCAAAATAAGCTTCTAGAAGCATCTCCAGCTCCACGATGCTAGGCTTAAAGCCATTGTTAACCTCTGAATCATCGCATTCTTCTTGGGCAGATTCTTCAAACCTGTTTCATTATTGTTAGCATTTCAATTTAAAGTCTGGTATCTCATACAGCAGCAGAAACAGAGAAACAATTTCAGAAAAATTGGAGGAGATGATAAGGAATACGAATTATGACATAATCGGACTTCATAAATTGGTAAATTTTGGGATTTCTCAGCGACTCATCCTAGAGATTTTTTTGGTCTTCAGTTGAAAATTGAAAAGAACACTCTAAATACACTCCAAGTGCGTTCCTTTACCAGTCTGGTGTTCCCAACTCGTCAAAATGTATTAGATTACCATTCCTCACCTTTTATGTTTTCCATCAGATGCAGAATTCTCTACTTCTTCTTTGATGGATGTGGGATCTAATGAGCGAGCAAGTAGCTTCTCTGTCAAGTGCATTTCGGCCATATCATGGTCATCATCGAGTAGGTGTTCCAGCTCATCTCTCACCTACAACAAATAGAAGAGAATATAAGTAACAACAGCACGGTGAGAGAAACATCTTCAGAAAGTTTGATTATGTTTTCTCCATGGCCTTTTGCTTTAGGAACATTCTCACAAGAAAGTTATTGTCAGGCTTAAGTATTCTTGGATTAGAAGTAATATCAGCATCAAGAATTTAAGCGTAAAAGAAATCGAATCCACAGCACAAGTTTAATCTCATGGGTGGAATGAAAGGACCTTATTTGCACAAGGAGTGTTTTCAAGCAACTGAGACTATATTCATTCACTCTGTAAAATTTCGGGAGGCTCAAGTCAATTTTAAAAATAAGAAGTAAAACCATGCAAACAGGAGGTTCCGGGTAGATTATCTATTCAGACATGCTCAGGAACCGGTTAAACACTTGAGAAAACCTGTTAGACAGTGACTATTTGGTTTCACATTCGAAATCAATGAAACCATCAATTAGAAACTGCAGTAGATATTCATGACATAACTAAAATTGCCTGTTTCTCTGAATTCAGCAGAGAGTACTTAGCAATTCAGTCTATACAATTTTTTCATCGGATGATGGGATTTGCCAAGCAGCCTGGCATTGATTACCTTTTGGACTCGTCCAGATATTGCAACCAACCGGCTCTTTATTTGTCGGACACGCTCAAGGTTCAATGTGCTAATTTTCGATGTGAGTTCATCTAATGCTGGGTATGCCTCTTCCTCCAGGGTCTTCGTCTGTGCACAGTTCAACAAATTTTTCAGTAAAATAAAAGTTAAGAAATGTTTCATGTAAATTTTTTTATTTGTCCAATCCAAGTAATAAGGAACTTCCATACAAAAGTTTCATCATTCATCATCCTTGGGATTACTAATTCCTAAAGCTTTTTCTCACTCAAAATGGTACCTCAGATTCAAGACATCCACAAGCAGATTCAAGACATGCTTCAAGTGCCCTGAACTCAAAAGGTAGCACCTTTGGACACCCATCACCCGGCATATTGGACCAGCTTCTCTTCTTACCTTCATCTTTTTGTGGAATACTAAACATGCCTCCAACTGAACCATCTGTACCCTGAGATGATTGTCTATGGTGTCCTTTGTTCTCAAACTCATCCTCCCTGTCCTTGTGCTCATCGTTTCTCTCTGGTTCCTTTTGCAATCATGAAACTATGTATCAAGACTCCATTTTTTCCCATATATGAAAAGGATGGAAAATAGAAATTCTATGAAAAAGAAAATCTTTTCATAGTTAAATAATTTCTAACACATTTATCGAGGAAATGATATTGCTTGATTCTTTCTCACATACAATGCAGGTTTAACTATTGGAGAAAAGATTACAAATAGGAATACAAAATGAATATATAAATAAATAAAAGAAGGGTGAAGTGCAAACACCCCTTATCTTTACTTTATGTCTGAAAAACTCCAATTATTTAAAAATGAGAGAAAAGATCCCTGTTTTTACAAAAGAATGCAATGGTTATTAACATTATATTTTTTCTATCAAGTCACACCCAATGTTGTTAAAGTGGTTCCCAGGGGCCTCAAAGTAGCCATGTTAACCATTTCTTCTTCACTTTTTAGTAAATCAAACCATCCAATAGCTTCAAGCTCTATACTATAAACATCATATGTTCGTTGTTTGAAATGCCAAGTGAATTAGGTTATCTGAAATGTTTGATTCTACTTCCCATGTAAGAAGCACAGAGGCATATTCTGCTTCAATGATATGGCAATAGGTGCCAAACTCTATACCAACAGATTGGGGCACCTTTTTCCTCTGTCTTTGCTATCTATCCCTTCAACCACATATTTCTCGTCACAAAATGATTTAGGATCACTATAATGTCACCATAATCCTCATTGTGGTGGCCTGCTGATCTATGTGAAAATTTATCTCCATTAGAGTTACGGCTACATGATACATGACTATAAGTACCAAATCAACCATGCTTTAAGGTATGCAGTTCTTCCATAATACTACAATAAGAACGCAGGAAAATGTCCGCCACTATTTATCTAAAGAAGCAAATGCATGTAACCTTTGAAATCAAGAGGAAATGAAGTAATCTCTGGAAGCATCTTGAAGTGTTTAGCAACAACTGCCCCTTCCAGTTCTACATCCCATTCTGTAGTGGACTCACTAGCAGAGTCCAAAGACCAAGATAATCATAGCCCATTCACACCATTTCTACCCTATCCATTCTTTTCACACCCCAAAAATACATATTTCCACACGTTTGCTGGGACTCATCTGACTATAAATTTCTTGAAAGCAACACAGCATTCTTTTTTCAATCAATGCTCATGTTCCCATAACAAGTTCATGATTCGGAATTACCTAATTCATCCTGTGAAACGTACTTCATCAGATTTTTTAAGTAACCCCAGTAACGTTTCTTGTTGATTTTTCGGAGATCCGATTGCATATAAAAAAAAAAAAAAAAAGCCGCATAACTTTAACTAGATGGTTATCTCATACTTCAATGCTTCCTTAAAGAAGCTGTTATACAAACATCAAATATATTGGAATTAATATTGACAAGTTAATAAAAAAACAAAAAAAGTTTCGAATATATGATACGTAAAAAGGATCCATTCGCATGTGCTACGCATTGCAAGATAATAGAGTAAGAAAGATAAAATGGCGACGGCAATTCCTAAGGGTACATGACAACACGACACAGTAAGAAACATGTTCGCAGAGATATAAATGTCTGAATAATGAGACTAATAGATGATATTATCAACGTGAAACTCTGTCTACGTGTTAGAATTACATAAAATTGATTAACCATCCCGAGGGTGATACTAAAATGAATCAATATATAGAAATAGGCTGCCAGTCAATGGATCAAGAACCTGATTAGAAGCAAAATGAGATTGAGGATTTTCGATACGGCGATGGAGATCCTGAATGAACTGGAGCACCAAAGGACTAGCAGAATGCACCATCAAAACCTCTTTAGCCGTTATAATGACTTTAATATGCTCCAGATTCACCACAATCGCGCGTTCTCTTCCAAGGATCGAGGACGGATAGGAGAGAACCGGATCCAAAACCCTAAGGTCACGTGCAGGGAGTCCAGTCCAACGCATGATGGAATGTTTCTCAACTTCTTCGAGACGAGAGTCTCCAGACTCCGATATCACCAACCAAACCCTGGTCCCGGTGGTCTTACGGCGTGTTTGGGCCTGTTGAGTTTGGTTTTGAATCATTGCTGATGATGCACGCTGAATCGCTTCTTGATCTTGCTCTTGTTCGGGTGATTCACCGGCGAAAGATCTAGGGCTAGTAGAAGCCATGGCGGTTTATGTTTAGAGATTCTGGTTATGGCTTGTTTGTTTCATATTTTAGGTACGAGACGTAGCAAAAGGATATAAGGACGGATTGAATGAGGTGTTTCCCGCCGAAATAGGAAAGGGGGATGACTCGTCCTAACGGAATCAAGTCCACTGGACTGGAAAGGAAAAAGAAATCAGCTGGATCGCATTTGGACGATCCCATTTAATTGCTTTGTTTTTTCTTTAAAAATATATTTATACCTCATCTTATATTATTAAAGCGGTGCTTAAATAATCATTATTTCTAACGTTACTATTTAGTCCTCTGATTAAAGTTTTATTATAAAAAAATCAATATTAAAATAACTTATTAAAACTACAATTATTTTATACTAAATGTAAAATTGACATATCAATTCACTCTTTTTCATTAATCTTCCTATAGCTCAAAATGCACTTTCTCCGTTTTCTTTTTCATATAATATCTCTTTCCTTCTATTTTCTCTCTCGTTTTGTTTTACGTGTACATATTATATAACTAAAATTCAGATTATGATAAAATATAATCATAATGATGATTCATGGTTACTTGTATGGATGGATTTATGTCCTTAATCTTGATTTACTAATAAGTAAAAAACTAAAAAATTAAAAGTGAATATAGACAAAAAAAAATTAATAAACTTATATTTATATTATTTAATAAAAATTATAATTTTTTATCGAATAAATAATGGTAAATTTTAAAGATATAAATTTAATTTAATTTAATCTATATACATTGTAGGTGCATTGTTTACTAATATATGTTAAGATTGATTGTAGATTATGTATGAGAATCAACATCCCAAATCTCCAAAACTATAGGATTAAGGGTTAATAATAAATTAATAATATGGAATAGTAAGTGATAATGAGAATGTATGATGGATAATAAATATTACATGGAATGTATGATATAACAACGTTATATCAATGATATTAAAAAAAAATGTAAATGCATGTTATATTATATATAACATAATAATATAACTCATAGGCATGCATAAATATAAGTACATGACATTAAATAACATGCAATATTATAATAATGTAACATATTATAACATATCTAATCATACCATAAGAACATGAAACATATTATATCACATTGTCTATATCTATATCTATATTTTTTATCTTATTAAGTTTCTTAAAGCTTAGAGGATGAGGTACGTAATCTTTCCATTTCATAGTTTATCTCAACCATTTATACTGGTCCTAATTTAGATACTAGGGTTGATTTTTGGAAAGAACTAAAATCTTATGTTAGAATAATAATAGGGTCGCGGTTGTTGATAGGTGACTTTAATAAAATTATATAAGAAAGAGAAGTGGGATGGCAGAGACATTATTCAAAGTAGAGTGGGTAAGTATCAAAACTGTATGAATTATTGTAATATGTTATAATATGGTAAACTTAAGGTTTTGTAGCCTAAAATTCATTTGGTCAAAAAGATTAAGATGTCTTAATGACCTCATACAAACAAGGCTAGATAGGGTAGGGGCTAATTATAATTAGCAAAGACTTTTTTAGGAAACCAAAGTCTTCCACTTGATCTCCATTCATTTGCACTATTTATCTATTCTTCTCGATATGCTCCTAAAAATTCAAAAGGAAAGGAAAAGCTTATAGGCCTCTTCACTTTCAAGCAATGTGGCTTGAACACCCTAACTTAAAAAATTAGGTAGGGTTGAAATGGAATAGTGATCTCTTTTGTTAAGTGACAATATGCAAAAGTTCATCTCAAACCTTAAACAATGGAATGAGCAAGTTTTAGGATATGTTCTGCACGAATAAGGGAAGTTATGGAAAAACTTTTTGAATTAAAGAAGGTCCTATTTTCAAACCCTACTTGAGATCTAATCAACAAAGAGCATGATCTTAGCATAGAACTTGAGTGGTTATTGCGACAGGGAGAACTCTTATAGGCTGCGAAAGCTCGTTCTAAATGGATACTGGATGGGGAATGTAACAACCATTACTTTCATGCAAGCATGATAGCTAGAAGATCTAAATCCCATATATATGGTCTTTCTGACTCTGTAGGCAACTGGGTAACCAAAGAAGCAGGGATTCAAAATTTGGTTAAATGTTTCTTTGAAGATTTCCTTTCTACAAAAAAGCTCTTGGTTTGGAGAGCTCATACTAATCGAGATGGATGTCAAGAAGTCTTAGGAGTAGATGATTATCATACCCTCCAGAAGAGTGGACTAATGATGAAATTAAAAAGGTGTTTTGGTGCATTAAAAGCAACAAGACATCGGTAATGGACAACCTGTATGCTAAATTATTTAAATCCTGTTAGGATATTGTTAGCCAACTGTCTACTAGACAGTTTAGAATATTTTACTCATGAGGAAGGTACCTAAAGAGATAAACAAGGCTCTTCTTATACTTATTCTTAAGATTGTAGGAGCAAATAAAGTCAAAGAATTTCACCTAAACAATTTATATACTACAATGTATAAAATTGTTAGTTAGAGTCTGGTTAATAGACTCCAACCTTTTTTTAACGACATTATCAGCTCGAAATAGGCCAATTTTATCTTAAGTAGAGTGTTAAGAGATAACATCATTACATTCTAAGAAATCCTGCATTCGTTAAACAAGAAATCCGGTGAGATAGCTTGGATGGTAATGAAACTTAACCTCGAGAAAGCTTATAATAAAATGGAGTAGGACTATGTGCATATGGTCCTACATAACCTTAATTTTCTAGATACATGGATTGAGCTTATTGGATCCTATTTGTTGAATGTTAAGTATCAAACTCTTCTCAATGGTATGATGGCGGATGAATTTTCTCTTGTTTAAGGATTGAGATAAGGCGATCCTCTTTCGCCTAACATTTTCATTCTTTGTATGGAGTTGTTAAGTATAATCATATACATTATGCTCAAGGAAGGTGCTTAGAAGCCAATAAAGCTCTAAGGTACCAATGTGTGTTTCTCTCACTTGTTATTTGCAGATGACCTCCTTTTGATGGGTGAAGCAACAAATGAAAATGTAATTATTATGAAAGAGGTTATGGATGGCTTCAATAGTTTATCGAGTCAACAGGTGAATGATGATAAATCTAGTATTCTATTCTCAAGGACTACTAGTAGAGCAATGAAGGAACACCTTACAAATCTTCTTAGAATAAAAAAAAAAAAAAATTAGTTTGGAAAAGTATTTGGGAATTCCCATTAATGAAGATGGGATGATTGGAGGAAAGGATTTAAATTTCATCTTAGAGAAAATGAGGTAGAAGTTAGCATGGTGGAAAGCAAATTTACTTAGCATGGCTAGTCGAAAATTATTGATTTTGTTTGTTCTTGAAAGTGTAACAAATTATTATTCCCTAGCCATCCCTATATCTTCTAGTCTTGAAAATTGGCTACAAAGAATATATTGAGATTTTCTATAAGGATCTTTGCAAGAAAAAGGTAAAGTCCATAAGGTAAGATGGCAAAATATTAAAAATCCTAAGGAGAAAGAGGGCTTAGGGATGTTTGATATTAAAAAGAGGAATAGGGCTAATTTTGCTAAACTCACTTGGTAGATTAAGAGAAAGGATTCATTATGGGCAAACTTCATCAAAAGAAAATATAAACTCTAACTTAAAGGAAGAAGGAAGAGTGGTAGATCCCTGAACTTCAAGGAATGGAAACAAGCAGGGAGAGACTAGGTGGAATCAAAAGCTAATACAAACTAGAAGATTGGCTAAAACATACCCTTTTGGACAGGAAACTGGTCGAAGAATGGTAGGGTATCATTTTAACTATATAGACCTTTGAACAAGTTTGATCATATGTTGATTGTGTAGCAAGTTTGGGATAACTTTTATAGATGGAAGGAGGAAATAATTGGATATCTAATTGACCAGATAATAGATAACAACTTGGGCAAGGTAATTCTACAAAGTGAATAAGATTTAAAGGATGTTCTAAGTTAGCTTTATGAGATAAACGAGTAGAAAATGATGAAGTCAAGCTACTTTATTCTCTAATAAGATGAGGAAATGCCAAATGAGGAAAGTTGGGAGTAGGTGTAGAAAACCCCTACAACACTGAGAAACCAATTCCTCCTATTGAGTATTCTCCATAATGGTCTGGCAATAAAGGATAATTTGCAAAAGAAGAACATTCATGTAAGGTTCAAGTATCCCTGATGTAGGAAGGAAGAAGAATCCATATATGTCTTTATTAATTGCAGATGGACTAGAGAAATTTGGCAACTTTTGTGGTCTAAGTATCCCAAACAAAGACCTATCTCTTACTAAATTTAGCGAGTGGCTAAGGAAATCATGTAAATGGAACAAGAAATTATAGAAACAACAGAATACTCCTATAGCAGGCAACATGCTCTTCGCCTTAAAATGTATCTGGATGGAGAGGAACAAAAGAGTCTTTAAATTAGAGGGAAGGGATGAAGATCGTGTGTCAAAAATATGGAGAGAAGAAAACAAATGGTGGACAAGACACAAGGCTACAAAGCTAAAAAAGGGTCAATGGCTTACAGAGAAGAAATGGGAGAAACCAACA
Organism: Lumnitzera racemosa; assembly: GCA_024138005.1. Taxonomy (NCBI): domain Eukaryota; kingdom Viridiplantae; phylum Streptophyta; class Magnoliopsida; order Myrtales; family Combretaceae; genus Lumnitzera; species Lumnitzera racemosa. Next base: position 81,900,885 of record JAMXBC010000008.1, on the reverse strand, counting down.
AAAGGCTGGGCAAAGATTAATTACGATGGTACAGAAAGAGGCAATGATAACAAGATGGGAATTGAAGCAATTTGTAGACTTAAGTTATGGGAGTATAAACATATTTTAGCAAATTCTCCACTCCAAGATGAACTTTAGGCCATAGCGAAAGGACTTATGTTAGCTATAAGATTAAACTAGAAGAAGATAATTGTAGAAGTTAACTCCCAGCAAGCTCTAGAATGGATTAAGAATCCTATTGTGAAGCAAGATATCAGTCCCCCTTTCTTCAAAATTGTTTACAGCATATCAATTCTTTCCCTAAAATATCTTTTTGCAGGGTAAGCCATAAGGTTAACTAGGTTGCCAACAAACTTGCAAAAATGGGACTCACATCAACCTAAGATCGTCTCTTTATAGATTATGTTCCATTCTTTCTTTCTAATGTTGTTGTTAAAGACTTTTATGGTGATGTTAATTTTTTGTTTCATAGCATAGGGGAAGATGTTTCTCACTATGAACAATCAAAATGAATTGTTGTGTTTTGATTTTGATGTTCTTTAATGAAGTTTTGGTTCATTGAAAAAAAAAAAAAAACCTCTATACTCCTCAAAATATAAATTTTATCATGATATCCCTTTATGTATCCTTTACACTAAAATATGATTTTATCTCACACAGCAATTGAAGGGTCATTAATATAATTTTACTCACAATATCCTTTTTTTTAAATGCGTCCTCTTTTTTAGGTTAAAACCAAACTTACAAAATGTTAATTGCCTTTTTAATTTTTGGCTATGGAGTCTGTTAACCAAAGTCTACTATCTTAACTCTCTTGGCTTGCTAAGGACTCTAAAGTCACATGCAAAATATCAGAAACCTTTAGAACGTGATATAAAAGCCTTTTCTCTCTCTTCTTCTCACACTCAGTCTCACTCTTCTGAAGGTACACAACCTTAGTTCCCTCTTTGATTCTATTATGTTCTTGATTGTAGTCTGTTTTTACTAATCTCTATGTGATTTGTATGTTTTGCAAGGAGATATAAGGGTTAGTAACCTTTTTGAGCAAGGTTAGGGCCCTAAATACCAGAGGCACTAATTTCCATAATAGGGTTCAATGATGATTCTCCTTTTCTTTCTTGTATTTATATGATTTCCTATTCTATTACAATTGGATCTATAACTAATTTTGAGAATCCCAATTGAAGACTAACTATTTGTTTACAACTGCTAAACTATTTATTATTATTTATACAATACATAATCTTTCTACCATGTTGGATTACGTAAAACTTGCTTGTTTATAATAGTTATCTCCCCCTTTGGAAAAATGATCTTATCTTCAAGGTCAAAATTAGGATAAATCTATGTAAAATGAATGTAATCCTCCCATGTAGTATCTTCTGGTAATAGTCCATCCCATTGAACTAAGATCTGTTTGATTAGACTCCCTTATCGTAAAATAACCCTAGATCCAATAATCTGTAATGCCTTTAAAACTGGATGATTCTCCAATTATTGGTAATGATTATTGTGGAATAAAGTCTCCATGTGCCTTTTTTAACTATGAAACATGAAACACATTATGAGTTCGAACATGGGAAGGTAGTTCAATCCTATAAGCATAACTTCTAACCCTATTCAAAACCTTAAAGCAACCATAAAACCATTTGGCTAATTTATGATGTTTTATTGACCCTAACAATAGTTGCTTATATGGTATAATTTAACAAAGACCTTGTCACCTTCCTCAAACAAAACATCCCTACGATGTTGATCTGCATAGTGTTTCATCCTCTGTTTAGCTTAAAATAAATTGTCCATCAATATCTTCAACATGTTATCCCTATTCTGTAACTCTACATCCATTGCTTCCACTAAAGAGGCACCTCAAACATAACTTAGAACAGTGGGTGGTGATTTCCCATACACCAACTCAAAAGGAGTAAACTTAGCTCTTTAATGGTATGAAGCGTTGTAAGAAAACTTAACCCATGGTAAATAAGTTACCCACTTTTGAGGATACTCCATTTCAAAAAACCTCAAGTATTGTTGAAGTATATGATTAAGTACTTTAGTTTGACCATCACTTTAAGGATGATATGACATACTGAAATTCAATTTAGTACCACTAAGTTTGAAAAGCTCATATTAAACAATTAATAAAAATCCTATCTCTATCCGACACAATAGATTTAGGATACCCATGTAGCTTAACTACAATTTCAACAAACAATTTAGCTATTTTAATAGTTATGAAATGTTCATCTAAGACGCCCAAGTGATAGTACTTGGAAAGCCTATAAACTATAACCAATTCAACAGAATACCTTTGAGATATAGGAAGACATTTAATAAAATTGATTGAAATATCTTCCCAAATTAATTCTAGAATAAGTAAGGGTGATAATAATCCAGCTGGTGATGTTGTTGAATACTTACCTGTTGACATGTTATACATTTCCTTACATAATCTTCAATTGCTTCTCTCATACCTTCCTAATAAAAGTCTTAAGCTATTCTTCTATAAGTCTTTTGCACTTCAAAGTGTCCTCCTACAGGTTAATCATAGTATTATAATAAAACCAATGGAATAATGGAAGATTGAAGCACAAAAAATAATCTCTTATTATAAAATGAGAGATTATTAGACCATTATAAATTGTGTTTCATAAATTTACCTTGCAAAATATCTTCAATCAACTATTTAAATGTAGGCAAAGTATAATATTCCTCCTTCAACTTATCTACAAATTGAAAAGAAGGAATAGAAACTGCTAAATAAGTTCCTTGCTCCATATCCTGCCTTAATAATGCGTCAGCAACTGTGTTATCTATCCTAGATTTGTAAACAACATAATAGTCATATCTAAGCAACTTAACTTGAAGAGCCAATATTGGTGCTATGATTAATGCCTGTTTAAGTTCATTGAAAGCATCTTCTGCTTGTTTAGTCCAACTAACCTTATCAAATTTAAGTAAATCAGTTAGTAGACTAATAAATGAGGCATACCCCTTAATAAATCTTCTAAAATAGCCCAAGAGTCCCAAAAATTTTTAACTTATTTAATAAACATTGGAATTGGCCAATTCTTTACCGTTTCTATCCTTGAACTCTCTAGTGTAACTCTAACTTTGGAAACTATATGACCCAAATACTCCGTTATAGTTTGAGCAAATGAGCACTTACTTTCCTTAAGGTAAAATTGATTGCCTACTAAAGTAGAAAGAACTATAGCCAAGTGTTCCAAATGTTCTTGAATGTTAAGGGTTATTTACCAAAATGTCATCAAAGAAAACGATGACAAATTTCCTCAAGTAAGCTTAAAACATTCTGTTCATGATGGCTTGAAAAGTTGCTGGTACATTACATGACTTAAATGGCATCATAGTAAATTCAAAGTGTCCCTCATGTGTTCTAAACGCAGTCTTCTCAATATCTCTAAGATACATTTGAATTTAATGATAACCTACTCGCAAATCTAATTTTGAGAATATTGTTGCTCTTCTAAGTTCATCTAACAATCCATCAATAGTGGGAATTGGAAATTGATCTTGACAGTAGCTTAATTTAGAGCTCTATAGTCTATACAAAATCTTTATGTACTATCCTTTTTCTTCACTAGTAAAATAGGTGATGAAAAAAGATTTGTACCGTGTTGCATCAATCCTTGCTTAAGGATGTCTCTAACTTGTTTTTCAATCTCCTCCTTTTGAAAATGTAGGTATCTATAAAGCTTTACATTAACTAGTTTTGATTCATTCACTAAGTTTATCTTATGTTGGATTTCTCTTAGTTGTGGCAACGATGAGGGTACCTCAAATACATGAGGAAATCTGCTCAATAATTTCTTAATGTCATCGTTGTTGGTAGTATCCTCACATGTATTATATTACAGATTCTATGCTAAGAGTTGGAAGCATAATACTATAGAATCTGTTTTACACATTCTCTTAAATTGATGATGTGTAATTTGTGAAATATCATTTCCTTTATATCCATTTAACTCGATTTCCTTGCCCTGATATTCAAACTTAATAGTAAACGTAGTATAATCAATGGTAATTGATCTTAGTTGTTGTCGCCACTATACTCTAACATTATCTCCACTCCTTGAATAGGTAAGATAAAAAAGTTTGTGCTAAATGTAATATTTTGAATTTGCAAAGGAACATTACTACATTGTCCTTCACATTGTAATGTATCTTCATTCCCAACCAAAACCTTAAATTGAGTACCGGGTGAAATTGTTAAGTTTAGATGTCTAACCAATCTGGTTTGCAAAAAGTTATGGGTGCTACCACTATCCACAAGCACCATTACAGAATATCCATTAATATACCCTTAAATTTTCAATGTATGAGGCACTAAAGACCCTAACAATGTATGACAACTAATTGTCAAGGGATCTTTATGATCTTGTTGCATAGAATCTATAATTTTTTCTTTAACAAGTATGTCCCCTTGATCTTCACTTAATAAAAACAAAAAATTCAACTTACATTTATGGTTTTTATTAAATTTCTCATCACAATAGTAGCATAAGCTTTGTTCTCTTCTTGCCATCGTTTGTTTGGAGTCATTTTTCTAATTGGTAATGGTCGTTTTGTTTGTGTGGAATTTTTATTTGAAAAAGAATATAAGTTTGAGGTTAGTGGTTTTGAAAATTACAATGTAACTTTATGGTATGATGAATTAGTAATGATAAGATCAGATGATGAAATGGATGGTTTTGCAGAAAGGGAATATATGTATTTGAATTCATAAATCTTTGCTATAACACTTGCTTATACTAAGGATGTCGAGTGTACTACTAATACTTCTCTTCTAATGTTTTGTTTTAGCCTAAAAATAAAGTAACTCACCATAAATGTTTCAAAAAGGGCCACTATATGACTGACTAATGTCAAGCCCTAAAAAGGTGAAATTATAACAATCCTGCCTTGTAAGCTGTAAGCCCCACAACTAAGCAATCCGAGGTTTTGATCGATTGAAAGACCTGATTGAGCCTAAATTATAAAGTAAAGCTAGAAATATTAGTAAACCGATCCCGTAAGTTTGAATTTAAAAAAATAAGCAATAAAATAAAAGAATATAAAAATTCCAAATTTTAAGTGTATAACTCGTTATTTATCGAAAATGCGTAAAATGTATTCCAATAATTAACGAATCGCTAGAGATAAATTATATGTATACTAAAAATCATAAAATAACCTAAATAATATTTAGGAATATTTATTTGTACTATATATGAATTTACATGTATGTAGAAATACGCGTAATGTGCCAAAATAATACTAAATAATTAAAGAAAATTCATAATTAATTAAGGAAAAATAAAGAAAAATAAGGAATGATCCAGAATTGGGTCGTGGCAGCTGGGAAAAAATGGAAAAAAAATCGGCCAATTAAATTAAGACAATACAAAAGCCAAAAATTAAGGGATAAGACAATTGTCTTGTCCAATTTAATGCACAATAAATTCCCTAAACGTCTATAAATAGGAAAAAAATTCATAGAACTCCTTTGGACAGTTAGGGATTTGGGAAAAATAGAGAGACTCGAAAATTGAGAGAAAAACCAAGAAAAAAAAAAGAAAAGGAAAACTGTGCAGTTAGGGCCACAAAGGAGAACCCAGACCCGACGGGCAGCTGGGAGTGGACGGCCACCACCACCACACGTTGGTGGCAATACCTAGGTGAGCCGACACACCCATGGCCACCCAATTCGGTGAGTTCGATTTTCAGCCTGATTTTGTGTAATTTTGTAAAAATAGTAAATATTATTATAAAATTATGAAATTTGTTATTATGGAATATTTTTGTATGTATTTTTTATGAAAAATATTATTTTGATGAAAATATGTCTCATGATATAGGGTCCTTAAGAAATCGTACAAAACCGAGCATGTTTCGGTTTAGAAATAAATGACCTTAGGAGTGTAGTTTCAAGCTCAAAATTTTTTTGTAAATTACTTAGATGATATAGAATAGTGCTACGAATCCCGTTTTCAAAAATTAATTTTTGAAATTTTTAGATAATTTTAGGCATTAAAATGAGGCATAAAATGAGTAATTTAAGGTTAATTAAGTAATTAAATTATTAATTACTGACTTAGTGAATAAGTAGATGTTTAGGGATGTTGAAATCTGATGGATAAAGATACTTGTAGCATTTAGGGTGTTAGATGTAATTATTAGGTTAATTATGTAGTAAATAAGTAATATGGAAAAATAGTACATTTTAAGTTAATTTTGTAAATTAGGGTAATTAGGAGTAAAATCTGATTTAGGATGAATTTAGACATTTTGAAATGATAATTGATGTTTAGAGATGATAATTAGAGTGATATAAATATTAGAAGTGTAATATATACATAAAAGGTAATAATACATAATAGGTAATTATTGGAAATTTAATAAATAGGAAATATTATAATAAAAATTGATATTGTGATAATAATAAAAATGTACAATAAATCTGATAAGAAATTTGAATTTATGTAATGATATGAAAAATGTAAAAATTTCTCACATTAGGAGTGAATTCGGTACACTAATAAGGATATAAATGTACCGGGTGAAATAAAATACTGACTAGGGGTAATGATGGTATTTAGGAGATGGGGAAATAATGTGATTAATTTCACATTATGGGTTGACACGAATTTCTAGGGTTAGAATATAAAACGCTACTTAGAAAATCGAACTAGAACCTAATTTAGAAATCGATGCAGAAACCGAACCCGAACCTAATCCTAAACCTATAATAATTGTAAAAGACTTAAGACCTAGATAATTAGGTATCTTAAACCCTAAATAAAACATAACAATAAGCGTTATAGGATAAAACGAACCTATAATAGTTATATGAAAAACTGAAACCACGTTTGTGTTATAGGGATAATCGGCGATGGCTTGAGCAAATCGGACCTCAAGTGAGTGAGCGAGGAGTCGAGGTAAGTTGGGATTAATATGATGTTGTATTTTGGAGGCTTAAGATTATGCTTGGTTGTGCTTGTTAGATAGTTAGATGTGTGCATGTGCTTGATTATGGGTGATGCTATGATTTTATTTATTGCTCTAGCATGTATTGTATGATTTGCATGAAATGATTGAACACCCTAAACTGGATTTAAGCAAATATATGACCAGTAATCATAATCGGACATGCATGGCAACCCGTTAAGGGAACTTAGGACTCTCCGGCCAAATACCAACTCTTCGAAAGGGATAGCGCAGGATTGCAAAATGGTTCCTTCTTTATCCTCAGTCGAACTAAGTGACAGGAGAGGAGGTCGCGGCGAGGGTGAAGACAGTAGTTCGAAGGTAGTCGCGGGAGGAGCAAGGTTTCTATTACACAAGCCTGGGTTTGGTCGTGAGCTGTTGCATTAACGGCAACTCGGCAACTCCTCAACCCGGATTAGAGCGGACGCAATTTCTCTAATCTCACGACAGGCCGGACAACATCGTGCGATGGCACCTAATAAGTGATTGAAAACCTTGTTGTGTGTATGGTATAGTTTTAAGTCCTCCGTCCTAACTTACTGAGCTATGGTTGTTCACATCCCTATAGACGTCGTGCAGGTGCTGGCTAAGAAGCGGCAACAATTACTCTGAAGCTAGCAACTGCTGGATCCTGGGGAGTGAGGAAAAACATTGAAGAATCAACACATGTGTTATTACTTTTCATTTCTGAATTATATATAACTTTTCTCACTTTCTTAGGTAAATGAATTATTTAAATTACAAACTGTTTACTTCAAAGTGGGTTAATCGTGGACGCCTTGTGTAGATCAGGTCTAAGATAGCGGTTATAAGGCCAACTTCTATCTTAGGATGGTTTACACGGCGGGGCTGTTACGACTCTACCGCTTCGGGGCGTGACATGAGCCATCCTAAGATAGAAACTATTCTTACAGTTGCTATCTTAAACTTAGTTTACACTAGGTGTACTCAACTTTATCTCTTTGAAGCATCTAGTTTGATACCTATTTGATATAAACTTATAGAATAATCCTCTAAAATAATTTGTTAAAAATAAAGTTGTAATTTGACCTTATAAAAGAGTGGTAGTAAATCCTACAGGTACTTATCATTTCACATACAGACCAAAATATTGAAAAGTACTAAGCTCTTTGAGGAGTCATGTGTAGTTTTTCTTAAAAGATAAAAAGTTAATACTAAGGACAATAACTAACCATTTTTTATTGCATCTCACTTCCTATCCCAGTTTACTAGTATTCTAGTATTGGATAGATACGTATAATCCATTTGAAACTTGTAAAATAAACTATAGGGGAATGTTTGCTCAGTAAGTGAGGCGAAGACAAAAGTATGCATTCAGCACATCACAAACAGGGTTTTCAATCAAGTTGGTTGATCTAATGCATGCATAAGCAAATACAACTGCACAATGTTATCTAGTCTGTCATGAGATCAAAGAAATTGAGTCTGCTCTAATCCAGGTTGAGGAGATTGGCATCATGCACTTCGTGAATCAAAACCAAACTAGGGCTTGTGCAATGGAGAACATCCTCCTCTCGTGACCACCTTCAAACTACGACCCCCAACCTTATCGCGACCTCCTCTCTTGTCATTTAGTTCGACTAAAGGTAGGGAAAGGGCCATTTTGGCTATCTTCATTGAAGGGAGTCTATGTTTAGCTCGAGAATCCTAACCATTGGTTACAATGTATATCAAGTTAGATGTTAAGTCAAATTTGAATTAGTTTATTTTTATGGTGATTAACTAAGCTCAAACAACTTAAGCATAATAATATTCATAAAACAACCATATCATGGACCTTAGCTCTCATCACAGCAAATCGAACCCAACCAAAAATGTTGCATATGCATAAACAGTTAGCTACAATCACAAGCCAATACATACCAAACTCCCTAAATATTCTGAAATAATATCTCAAAGTGATGTAAAGCATTGATCCCACTTACCTATTCAGATGTTCACTACGGAAGACTTAGGTCATCAATGATTTGATCACTGGGGAATTCTAAATACATAAAACTTAAATTTAGTTTTCGTAATAGTTATGAAAATATTAGGGTTTTTATCTAAAACGGTTATATATATATAATATTATCATTTTCCTTATATAATAATATATTTTTTTTTATATAAGTTGAGTAAGTTATTAAGTATTAATAATATACACAATTATACTATTATGCATAATATATCATTTCAATCGTATTGAAATGTATTTTTAATCGGTTAAATGGCGTTTCGATTACGGTAAAGTTATAGTAGTACGTAAACTAGTAATATCATAGAGATATAGGTTATATTATTTAGGTTTTTCGATTTTATTAAAAATAGTGTTATTAGGCTCTTACAACCCCGTGATACGTATTACGAGTTCTATTCCTAAAAATGACTTTAACAGGTAATTTGAATTTCTAACACAATTATACGTATCTAAATAAATATTGTCGTATTATACATATTTTATATAATTAAACTATATTTTACATAATTTGTCAACATAACTCTATAATGTAGGTATTGTTTAACCCTAATATACATATAATATGTTCCAATCGTCAAAATATCATTAAATATATTAAAAATTCACTTTTCATCACATATGACCAGTACATATATATATATATATAGTTTTTATTTCATTATTTATCATGTTTTAGCTTATTATTACTGAAAATACATCCCAGTTTGTAATTTAAGTTATTTTATTACATAAATTCATAATGGGTCATCAAATAATTCTCCAAAAATTTCTATATACTCCTAAAAATATGGAGAATTTAGTTATCTCTTATTTTTGGGTTATTAATTTACCACCTATATATTCAAATTTACAATTTTACCATAAAATTATACTTAATTATCCAAATGTTATCTTTTTTACGTAAAATTATTTTCCAACTATCCTGACATCACTATAATTCACCAAAAGTCAGCATAGGTTAGTTTTCCCCAATTTATTTCACAAAACTTATTTATTTCACATTTTCACCTTAATTATAGCTATTTTTGGGGCTAAAAATACAATAAATATTAATTATACTCAAATAAAAAATCAGGCTATATAGAAATTATCTATATATCATATGTATCTTATACAAAAATTTTGAGCTAAAAACTATATTATTTAGTGTATTTATTTTGAATTTCAAATTTTGGATGAATAGTACATTTGTTAAGTACGTACATTAAATATTCCTAATTTTGTAAAAATAAATTTATGAAATGAAAGTACATCTAAAACAACCTAGGAATTAATTTTTTATATTTTCCCTAATTAATTTAATAATTTTTCAAAAATAGAGAAAAATAGGGCAAAAACTCGAAACTTGAGTTTATCAAAGCTCCGGCCACCGTTGGCCTGAGAGGGGTTATCAGTCAGCCTAGTTGGTGATGGCTCACCTAGGTGGCGGCGAGGCTTTACGTCAAGTCATTGAATGGTTGAGGAACTATCCTAATTCAGTTTTACTCTGTTTTTATTCTAATTTTTTCTATTTTTCTTTAATTTTTTTATCCTAATTTTTCCTTTCTATAATTTGAGTTCCTAAACATGTATTAGTTGTAGGGGAGTCTTATTTAAAGTGATTAGGGTTAGTTAAATTTTTTCTTAATTATTAAGTAATTTATTTTGATATTTTTCTTAAAAAAAAACAAAAAGTATAAGGTAACAAATGATTAATGATTTACTTTTGAGTCATCACTTCCAGTTGTTGTTAAAGTGCCACGTGGATTCCAGCAATTCCCACATCATTTGGATAAGTTTTGGATTAATTTTATTGAAATTTGAATAATTTAAGTATATTTGATTATTATATTAATATACTTGTATATATATACTATATATATAACACATGTAATGAGTAACTATATGCATATAACCATGTTTCTAGCATGTCTTTTATTTTTAAAATGCTTTTCGTATTTAATTTTGCTATTTTATCGCTTATTATGTATAATTATATAATTTTAGGTTAATTTATAAGTATATTTATTATATATACTACGTATATTCGTAAAAATGAGTGTATACTCATATAGTATATTATACTATATTATTTTATTTTATATCCTAATTAACTTATATCTAAATTCTCGCCGTATTCTGAGCTCAGTTTTAGGGATTTCGATCATTTTTACACTATATTAAGTAATCATACTTCTAAGAGCAAAATCGAGATTTTAGGTAATTATTTTCAAAATCTAACTTCACTGAATCACTTTAACTAATTTCTTTTTTTATCTTAATTATAACGTTTGGGTTCAATCGAATAACTTGTCTTGAAAGTCCTAAATTTATGTACGATTACCTTCATATAGAGCAAATTCTCACTATCTTGATTATACTCTTGATTTTTATTATATTTTTTACTTCCAAGCATACGAGAATTCCTCAATTAGGGTTATCATGTTTTTCATAAATTTCTAGCCTACTCGATTTACTTTTTTAAATGCTTTAGATTAATGATCAATCCTAATGGTACAAGGACATGATTTTATCATAATACTCAGATATTCATGTCCTAATTACTAAGTTATAGGATATTACAACTAATGTCTCAAATTTTGCATCAATTTAGATAGCTTACCTTAAACATCATTATATTATGAAGGACCAAAGCATGCTTTCAACGACTTCAAGAATCTTGGCCATGTTGTTATTTGATTATTTTTCTCTATTCACTGAAACCACTATAATGCTCTATCTTCCATTGCAAAAGAAGCTTTTGTTAATCTATGTTCTTTTAGGATATGATGAAAGTTAAAATACTTTTCTACCTTAAAGATCCACCCTAATGGGTTATCACCCTGGAATTTAGGTTCTTCTAGCTTAATCCCTTTTAATGAGGAATCTTGACTCGAAAATTATGAACCATTTATATCACCACTTTGTTGCAAAATTTAATGAGATAAACTTTCATGGATGGTTTGGTTCTAATTCTTGTTGTTATTAACAATTGTTTATTGCAAATTCTGAATTGATTGTTAAACATTTTGCATCAAATCTTACATTTATGCTGTTGTTGCTTACATTGATTCTGACAATGAATGTACTAATGCCTATAATGCTTTAAAGTCTAATGATTCATTGTTTCCTTTTGGTCCCACCATGAATGAAAGCATTAAAATGTTAACAAAGCCCATTTTCTTAACTTGCTTGGCTTATTAAGGACTCTGAAGTCATATGCAAAATTAGAAACCTTTAGAACGTGATATAAAAGCCTTTTCTCTCTCTTCTCTTTGTTCTCACTCTTCTAAAGGTATGAAACCCTAGTTCTCTCTCTAATTCTATTATTTTTTTTATTGTAATATGTTTTTTCTAATCTCTGTGTGATTTGTGTGTTTTGCAAAGAGATCTAAGGGTTGATAACCTTTTCGAGCAAGGTTAGGGCTCCAAATGCTAGAGGTACCAATTTCCATAATAAGGTTAAATGATTATTCTCCTTTTCTTTCTTGTATTTATATGATTTCCTATTCTATTATAGTTAGATTTATATAGATTTGTAACTACTTATGAGAATCCTAACCAAATACTAAATATTTGTTTACTACTGCTAAATGTTTGTATAAACTACTTGTTATTATTTATATAGTACATAATCTTTCTACCATGTTAGATTACATAAAACTCGCTTGTTTGTAACAAAGTTATTTATTTGTTTTCAATAATCAATATAATAACTTCTAACCTTCTATCTTCATTAAGAACTAAATACCATTATAATCATTTATTTAATGGAGTTATATATGCATTATATTTTCTTTTTCTTTTCCTTTCGGTAAGAAAAAACTATTTCTTTCATTTTTGAAAATATCGAAATGTCATCAACATATAAATATCAGTGACAAAATTCAAGGAATGAAGAAAATATAAGATATTTCTATTAAATTACATTATCTTCTTATCTCCTATTATATTAAGCCAATAAGTAAAGTTGTAAAGTCATTTTCTTACCTAAAAGTAGGAAATGCGGTCAATTAATATATAATGGAGATTATTTGGTACTTTAAATGTAAAAAAAAAAAAAAGGAGTACAACCTCTATTACATTAACCAACAAGTCACTCTTTGACTCTACTTTTTATAGAAGGTCGTAATATCATTTTTTCACATAAAACATAGGAAATATGACCAATTATTATATGGTGGAAGTTATTTGATACTTTTAGTGAAAAAAGAATGAGGAGTACGGTTAAATTAACACAAATTAGAGAGATATGGTAATGAAATAATTATCTATTTTTTATGAAAATCTATAGCATTATAAATGGTTTTCTTTTTCTTTTCCCTTTCATCTTTCATGTAGATGCCTCGCTCTTCATTAAAATTTGAGTTTGCATACATCTAAGTAAGGACAATTTCTTTATTTTGTTTCTTTCTATTTCCATTACATTGTCCAAAATATTTCTAAAAGCTACTGCTTTTCTTTTTGTTTCCATACTATTAAAAGATTAAAACAAATAATTAATTTACTTTAAATATATTTTGTAATTAGCTACAAGCTTACGCTGTTTGCATATAAAAGTTTAAATTATGATTATAAATTTCTTATTTTTAAAAATAACAAATGTAAATGTAAACCACTATTTTATATAGTATCTAAAAAAATATCATTCAATAAAATATCCATTTCATTTACCAATAAACATTATAACATATTTTTTGAAAACATATAAAGCACACACACTCTCTCTCTAAAATGTTTTTATATATTTAAATATGAAGGAATAATTACATTTGATAAAATAAATTAGAATGCAATCAATAGTATCATTAAAATATGTATAAAAAATGTTTGAATATAAATTGAGTTAAGTTAAAATGTAATTAATATGTGAATATGACTTTAGTATTGATTTCAAATTTGATTTAACTAATATAAATGGGTTAAATTAGTTTAATGCAAGGATAAAATGTTGAAATTTGATGGTACAACATTTTTCAAGAAGACAATAAATATAAATAAGATAAAATTTGTAATCATCTACTTTATCATTTCATCCTCTTTGTCTTTTTTCACTAAACATACTGAAAAATAATAAATTTCTTCATTTTTAGCCAAAAAATAAAAAATATATTCTATTGTAAATTCACATTGATAATGTCTAGTTTAATCTATCATAAATTATGCTATTAATTGATATTGCTTCTCATCAAATTAAATCATCACAAATAACATCTTTTATAAAACTATTTTTCTTAATTTACATTAAACAACCATAAATGAATACCTTCTATAAAAAATGAGATAACTAATTCCTAACAATATAATATGGTACATATAAAGAAAAGTGTCACTAAAAAAAAAAATATGTCTCTCAATAGAAATAGAAAAACAAAAGTGATAACAAATCACTCCTCATATATAGAGAAAATAATTAATATTGTATTTGGCAAAAAAATTGATAGCAAATGCTATTAATAAGAATAATAGACGAAAAATAGTATAAAAGGTAAGAGTCTCATCATTACATTAATTTGAGAAAACAAAATTAACTGTGAATATAATGATGACATAGTAAATAAATTAAAATTATACCAAAATTATTGGTCTCATTTAGCAATCAAGAGAATAGTTGAGTTAATTACTTAGGAAAATTAAAGCTTCTTTATGAAATAAAAATCCCCTTTTGATTACTATAACCATGGCGTAAGTAGTAAATAAATAACAAAAGTAATTTATTGGATTTAAAGAATGCAGGGTTAAGAAAATCAAGTAGAGATTTTTATAAAAGTTTATTCTTGTACATCAATCTTCTCTTCACTTCACTGTCTAATAATCCATTCTACTTTATCAAAAATAAGCTTTAAGAGAGTATGACACATGTTAGCCTTGACTTTTAATCCACTGCTTTGTCTCACTTAGCTCCTACCTAAGCTAAAATACAAACTATAATGATTTGCCATCCACTCTTGGAGTACAACAACACCTTGCTCAAGAATAGTATTAAACCAATAAAAATACAAAATAAATATAAAATCCTCTAAATAATTTGTGTAAGATAGAGGTTCTAGTATAGCCTCTACTATCTACTCAAAAGAAATATAATAAATAAAAAATATTGCTTCATAAATTTTTTTCTTTTTTTTTTCTTTTTAAAGCTTTAAGGGCTTCTCTTTTTAGTTGTATCTATTCATATGTTCTTCAAAATGCTTGGAAATATATATTCTCGAAAATAATAACTTGTTCTTTTAGAGGAAAATTAGGAAGATATTTGTCTTGATGCTTATCTCTTACTCATTTTG
Source organism: Lumnitzera racemosa (assembly GCA_024138005.1). Classification (NCBI taxonomy): domain Eukaryota; kingdom Viridiplantae; phylum Streptophyta; class Magnoliopsida; order Myrtales; family Combretaceae; genus Lumnitzera; species Lumnitzera racemosa. The sequence goes on along the minus strand of JAMXBC010000008.1, from coordinate 81,885,657 downwards.
AATTTAAAATTTGTTTAAAAAATATCCCCATATTTTACTCTTAATATAATCCACCAAAACCTAATGTTAAAGTCTCCTAATTTGTTTTGATGATAACAAAACATAAATTAAGTAAATATTAACGAATGTATGAAGTATGTTGTATGACATAGAAGGCAAAGGTCGATCAATAGATGATTTGAAGCAATATAATACATTCGATAATAATCTAAAGGAAGTTAGAACTAGAATTTCAAACATAGAGATAGAAGAATTAAAGGCTCAGCTATACTATGCGAATATATTTGGGTAATATGATTAACTCATTCTACTAAAATTGGATTAATATCATAAGGTTATAATATTAGGTATGGAATGAAGTAATGGAAATTTAAAGAAATGAATATTGGAAAACATGACTGATATTTTTTTAAGCTTGGTAAGAATATATGAAGTTTTATGTATGGCCTATTTTTAAAGTGAAGGGTAAGTATAATTCATGTGGCAAAATATTTTATTTAAGATTCCTAATAAACCATGTGGTCTTTAACTTAGCAAGATGCTCAACAAGTTAATGAAATTTTCATTGATAAAAAGTAACTTAAATGTGAAAAAGCATTATTAATTGATGTCATAAGGATTATTTTCAAGAAGTAAGTCTGGCAGATTTAAAGTAACATTTCAAAAGTTAAACTTTAGCATGTAATCTTGAGCACATGAATCATGATTAAGTATATGGAATTCATCAATTTATGTCCATACTAAAATGAAAAGCTTTGGAATTAATGAGTATCTCATTATAATTTGTCAACATCTCTAACGCTACGTGTATAAACCCTACTACTTTAAGGGACATGTAATTAACTATAAGTACTTCTCGATCGTTCATAAGAATCAATTAAACTAAGAACTTAAAATTTTATTTAGAAATTGAACCTAGTTTTTCAATTTAAAAGTTCAATGTTGATTAAAACCTCGATACGAGAACATTAGACCCTAAATCATCTAAAACTCTAAACCCTAGGATAAACTATAAATACTTAAGGATTTTGTGACCATAAATGAATAATTAGGAAATTGAACTTAACCAATTTTACTCAACTCTGGAAAGTCGTAATTCCCTTTAAGAAGCAAATCATAATGTATATAAATTACTACAAGAATTGAACCCTAAAGGAACTATACATGTAAGGCTTTCAACCAATCAATTAAATTCAATTTCAATTTTGAAATTATTAAAACTAAAGACAATAATGGGATTTAGATTGGCTTGTCATACGCCACTTCTCCATAAAATTCAATGTAAGCTAATTTCCTTATTCCCTTATGAGCTATGTCACTTATGAATAGGTAAATTAACTAATCACATTAAATAATATATCAAATGAACGTTGGATTAACATATCATTTAATAACCTTTCAAAAACTTATGATAAGATAATTTCCTTATCTCACCATAAGCTATACTATACATGGATAACCTATCTCATTACATCATTTAATTCAATTCAAATAAAAAAAATGGGACAAGGCCATGCCCCTATGGGACATTTGATGGCCAGTTGAGACAATAAGGAATGGGAGGCCATTCCTTGTTAATCAAACGCCAATCCTAATGTCTTTCATATCTATTATTTGCCTCGTATTGCTTACATCATCTAATCATTACTTTGCAAGTGTAGAAGCAACAAAAAGAATTTGTTTTGGAGATGCACAATGCACTTTCATAACCAGCCATTCATACCCCACAAATCCTCTTATTTTCACTCACTTTTCAAACACATTCAACTTACAAACCAAAGCAAGACAAAGCCCCACTTTTCCCTTCCTTGTCGCTACTTCTACACATACACATACACAACACAAAAGTGCATTTTGTTTCCTTCACTTTGTCCACCCAAAGAGCTACCTTAGGAAACTTGAGAATACCCAAAACCAACTTTAAACACCAAAGCTTTGACAACTTAAAGAACTCACAAAAAGGAAGGGGAAAGCAAAGAGCAAAAGAGGACATTAGGTGCATATTCACCTTCCATACTCGTTTGGAAAAGTAAGTTTCGAAATTTGAGTACATTTAGAATGTCATGCCTAGGAGATTATATGTTTTCATTAGGATAGTATCATGTATATAAGGTGATATTATAGTTAGTTTACATTAGGTGTTAAACTTATGAATTTTCTACATGGATATTGGAATATGAGTATGCTAAATTTAGTACTATGTAAGATATTTGCCCATCACTTAGAATAAAAGTTTATGACTTGAGAAAATCATGAAATATGTACATGAATGATGGACAAACATGTTGGACATGGCACACTTGAAGGGTATTTAAGTGTCACTTTTACTTTTATTTGGTTTCACATGCTCAAAACTAGCTTTAGGTGAAGGAAAAATCATTACATGATGTTTTAATGTAGAAATCAACTCTTAAAAATTTAAACTAAGGTGTAACACCTATGATAAGTATGTGACCTATGATTTTTACTTAATATTATAGCTAAATGATCTTTTTATCAAGAAGAAGTTAAGTTGGAGTTAGAATATAAGTAGTATAGGCTCTTCATTTATTACCTAAACTTAAGAAAATTATGAAACAATTGGAGAAACCAAGTTGGAAGCCTTTATAACTAACCAAACAGATTTGGAACCATAAGAAAACACACTTAAAAATATAATAAAACAAAGTGAAAAAACCAATCAAGGTAAGCATGATAAGTTTAAAGGACTAAAACTCAAAACTAGGCCTAAAACATTCAAAACAAGCTTACAACTTTTAGTTGGCCCCTTAAGAAAATTTTAACCAGTACCTTAACCATCTAAGAAAAGTTGTTCTCAAACCTATAAGAAGTCCACATAAAGCTCCCTAAGCCTAACAAAATCATCAGCTTTAATTTGAATAAAAAGTAAGCCCATTTGACTACATAAGCCAACTTAAGAATCCAAGAAAATTTAAGTAGCACCAAGTTCACAAGGGATTAATAGAATCTAACATTGATGGATGTTTTAAGCTTAAAATAAAGTTCTAAGCTTAAACCCAAAGGATTATACAAGATAACAAAAAGCCCAACAACCAAATTAAGTTAAAAAAGAAATCAAACCATGAGGACCGCTATTGTTCTGGTCCATGACTAGAATTGTAGGCCCCGTCTCAAAAATCTAATTACACCATGTCAAAGTACATTAGAAAAAGATATAAATCAACTATAAGATTATAAAAAGTAGATTTAAAACGAGAAAGTTATACGCAATTAAACTTTTAGTCTAATCGGGAAAAATATAAGAACTAAGTTAAAAATGTAACTTAAAAGATTTTAAGTTAGCTTTCTAATTTTATTTCAAATTCTTATAATCTCATGTTTGCAACATTCAGGGGGCCTTACCATTGGAAAAGACTTACCCTCGAACTACTACGACTGATTTACTATAGCCGAGTGAGTAAATCTCGATGACTTTATGCTTAATTTTGTTTGCAGTATAGTTGCACTTAAATTTTATAATGACCTTGAATGTATGTGGGATATGAAAAATGCATGTATGTGATATTATGATTGAACTCCATGAATTGCTAATAGATAATAAATGGAGTTACTTATAATGTTAGACATGTATCGTTGTTATGGAATGCAATTGTCTGATTACAATGAAAATTGGATTAAGTAACTATTCGATTAAGGAATTCAATGAATCATGTGTTTCTCATGATTGCATCATAATTATACCAACTTCTACTTCACACGGAAGGTGGGAAGAAACTTATAAGAGTAGAGGCTCTTATCTGCTCGTATGGGGATTAGGTAACGATTAGCCATTTATATATATTATCGAGTCTCTGTCTTGAGTTTTCAGGCTTATTAGATGCCAAGGGATGCTAACTATTAGCAAAGGGCCGTATCTTATGACTTTTGCTTAGGGCGTGTAATTGTAGATTACGGAGGCTACCACACCGCTTGACTTACGAATTTTGACCTTGATTTTCTTTGGTTTTTGAAAAAGGAAAGTATATTTTCTGTATTAGAAGTAAAGTTTACATATGTCATACATATATATGTTTAAGTTGATTTGAGCACATTGGTGCAAATGGAATAGAGAACTTGCTTGATAGTTTGTGTCAATTAATTATTTCTAAGCCCAACCATAAGGGGTGTAATTTTGAGTTACATGTAGCTCCTATGTCGCTGCATATATTGTTTGTCATTCTAAGTATTTCATACATCATATGATTTGTGCATTTAATAAATTGTTCATGTAGCATAACGAAGGGTTTAGCTCTTTAAGTGTAAGCTTACAGCCCAACAAATTTCTTTTGATACAAGACCACTTCTTCGTCAATTCGAGCTAAGGAATGTCAAAGGTAAGTCTCGTGCCGGGATAGGGCAGTATGATTCAAAGAGCAAAGAGTGAATTTATAGGATTAGTTAGGAACTGTTATTTCTTTTGACTTGTATAATGCTGTGGATAGATAGACTTAATGGAAACTTATATGTACTATAATATTTTTTCGTGGAATTCTACGTTTTATGTTTTAACTCCATTGTTTTCCATAAGTAACTTGTAGTTTCAATTATTATGCTTGATATTACATGTCTACAAGCTTGATAGTAACATATGTGGAAAGAGTCTTATGTATCGTATATAAGGCCTGTGATCAACAAGAGGGTTAATTATAGATTTTTGTACGATGCACGACAATCTACTACAACAATGATATCGTTGAGTTATGATAACATGAATTAATTTGTTGAACACGTGTTGGAAAAATAATGAGATGCTTGTTAATTTCTAGGCTTTTAATTTCGGTATGGACATAAATTGATGAAATCCATATAGCCAATCTTGATTCACTTGCTAAAGATCACATACCGGAGTTTAATGTTGGAAATGTTGCTTTAAAATTGCTGGACTTGTTTCTTTTGAAATAATCATCATGACATCAATTAAATGATGCTTTTCTACGTTTAAGTTACTTTCAATCACTGAAAATTTGATTAACTTGTCAAGCATCTTTCTATTGAAAACCAAATGGTTAATTATGAATCTTAAATGAAACATTTTTCCACATGAAGTATACTAATCCTTTACTTTAAAAATGGACTATGCATAAGACTACACATATTCCTACTAAGCTTAAAAGAATATCAATCATGCTTTTCGATATTCATTTCTCTCGATTTTCACAACTTCATTCCAACTTATTATTATGTCTTCATGATACTAATCCATCTTTAGTAGGATGAGTCAATCATATTACCTAAATACGTTTGACTATTAGAGTTGAGCATTCAATTTTTCTATGTCCATGTTTGAAATTCTAGTTCTAACTTTTTTTAGATTATTGATAGTGTAAACTTCTATACAACCTTCTACAAATGTTAAATATTTAGCCTTATTCGAGAATCCAGGTACATAAACTTCTACTTAAAAGTGTTCCTTATTTCTATGGTGATACTTTATGAAGAGTTATGATTCTACTTAAAAGTGTTTTCCAATGTCTCATTTATATAACCTTTTACATAAGCTTCTACAAGCTATCACATTCCGTTCTAAAACATAAAACTAAAAACGGTCACATCCTTTTACGTTTTATTCAACCAAATTTGTCATGCTATTTCTGAAGAACACTAAGCTAGGGACAAATTGCAATTCTTTCAAAATTACCAATTCAATACGATAACAAGAATGATCGAGACAATGGTAAAATAATAATAAGTGTGGAAATTGAAAGAAATGGGGATAAAGAAGATTAAGCCTGAATATAACATGGAGTTTGGACTGCCCTTTAATCTCTATAGATACATAATGTCTCTAACCGAGAACTTTACACCACTTTATTGATTTCTCATTCCAAGCTCCAAGAACTACACAAACATAAACTTAATTACATAAGTTTCACACTCACAACTCTCAACACAATTCACAATCTCTACTCGAAACATAAAAACTCAATCTCAAGAATTATTGATGTAATGTTTTTAACTCTCAATTCTTTACAACTAATAGCTTAGAAGCACTACACTTTAAATCTCTTTAAATACTAGCAAATTAGGGTGTAAAAGACAATGAGAATAATAGACAATAAGTGTATAAAGGAACATTGGAATATTGCAAAAAAGGATCAATTCTATCTTGTCCTTGCTCAAGTTGTTGAGCATTTATATCATCCTATTTAATTCTTCCTATTACAGTGCATTAAATACTCTAACAGCTAGTTGGATCAAACTTATTAGTATGCTAGTACCTTACCTTTACCAGTACGTTGGTAATAAATTGCATTACTAACATGAACATCAATAAGTGAACTGGCATGCTGTCTCCTTAAGGTCAGTGAGCTTTTCTTTGTGTTTTTCGAGGTTTTACACTGTCAGCCTGGTTCTTCCTTGAGCCGTCATGCTGGTAGGCCAAATATCACTTAAAAATACTTTTAACAACTAATAAACAAATACACTTTACAATCTAACTTCAAGATCATTTGATCACTACTCGAAAGATTAAATATCTTGTAAATTTAATTAATATATTTAATCATTAAGAAAATTAATTAATCTTATTAAATTAACTCAATATAATCAAATAATACTTAGTTTAATCATCCACTTGTTTTGTTCTCTCTAAAAACATGTTTACATATATTTGTTCTCATCAAAATTTATATGTTTTGTTCTTATCAAAATCAAATAATGAACCCTATATTCAACAATTTCATGTAAGCTCTCGATCGACCTTCTTATTTACCTTTTACATTATAATGTGCACTTAATAAATTCATTACTATTTACTTAATTTATGTTTTATGATCATCAAAACTAATTAAGAGACTTCAACATTCTTTCCATGTTTGATGATGACAAAATATTATAAAAAATATATATAGAATTCAAAATATAAAATTTGGCAAATTCCTTCATGAAATAGTTTTGAAATTATATTTTTCATTTAATTTTCTCTCCCCCTTTTTGTTACATTAAAACAACTTTAAATATTTTAGATCTATATATTTTTTATTGAAAACTTCCTCCCTCTTTCTATAGTAAAAGGATAACCAATTTTTTAGGAGAGATTTTAATTGAAATAACTGTTTTGACCACTAAAAGAAAAAGAAATATTAGATACCGATTATTTATTGAATGAGTCAATGCTAAAGTAAAAATAATTTCTAAGCTCTTTTCTTTTTCTCCCCTTTAAAAATATCTCTATGAAGATACACTTCCCTTAAAATGATATGAAATGTTTATATAATGGAACATGGAGGGCGAATAAAAAGTAAAAGAGATTGACATAAAATTACAAATAAACTTATGTCACAAATGATATATATCATTGTCTTTTACTTCTAATGAGGCTTCTATTGATTGAGAATTATCTCTAATTAATTTTTGCCTAAAGTACCTACAATCACTAGAAAACACATATTCCTTCTTACAAACCGAGGCGAGTTCAAGTTTGCCAAAATTTAAGCTCATAACATTCTTATTATTAACTTGATCCTTTCTATGCTTGTAATTTTTGTAAAAGTAATATTTTTTGTATGCCCTAACTTATTATTAAAAAAGTACATATGGGGGGTTTGATGAACCTATCTCTAATTTGTTACTTGTTACCTTCTATATTAGTTCAAGTACCTTCTCCTCCGTATCGGGTACCTTCTAGTTTGTTATGGGTACCTTATACTGTACCTTATACTTTGGTGCAAGTACTCTCTACCGTATGTTCCAATTTGTATAACTAACTTATGATTATCTAGAACATTTGTACTTATTACAGGTTCACTTTGATGAACCTTTTTATTTTTTCACAAATACAGTTTAGAAGAACTTTTTGAACATTCAGCATTTTTGAAACCCAATCCATTTTTTTCATTTTGCTAACCATTTTTACTAAATAAAAGTATTTAAAGCCTCTTGTCACTTTTATCAAATTTATTAACTATACTTTTGATCGATTGAGATAGATCCTTAACTTGAATTTATAATTTGTTTATTTCTTCTTTCAAAACCAAAATTTCATTAGATAATGCTTCTTTCTCAACATGCAAATATTCATTATCGTTTTTTGAAAAGATCATTCTCTTTTGCCAAAAGTACATTTGTTTGACTAAAAGCTTAATTTTGATTTTTCAAAGCCTTGTTTTCATTTTCAAGTTTAGAAATTTTTGCATTGAATTTCAAAAGTGCTTTTAGAGCTTTTTCTATTTTCTCATAAGCATCATGAATAAGAGTATTAGAATCAAAGTAAGAGTTTACCTTAAAATAAGCCATAAGACACAAATTCGCTTCTTCATTATCTTCTACGGTATGCTCTACTTTTGTTTCCAACTTATCTAAGTCGTCCCAAGTTGTCATTAAAGCTCTTTGCTTCTTCTCATGTTTTTCTCTTTCCTTTATTAACATGGCACACTCATATTTAATGTGTCCAAGCTTGTTACATTCTAAACAAGTTATCTTCTTCTTCTCTTTTCTCTTTTCTTCTTTATAGCTTATATTTAGATGACTTCTACTTTTGTTAGAATCATAATCTTCATACCTTAAAGACCACTTTCCTCACTTTTTAAGTATCTCATTGAGGCATCTAGCTAATTTATTTACATCATCCTCCTCATCACTAGATTGTTCATTAATTGAGTCCATATTTACTTCTTTAACTTTCAATGCCACAACTTTCTTTTTGTTATCTTGATCATCATCATTTGGGAAGTCAAACTCATACGCCATCAAGTCACCATGAAGTTGAAGAAGCATCAACTTACTAAGGTTACATGCCTCTTCAATTGTAATCTACTTCGCATCCTAGACTTTGGTAAGACTTACAACATGTTTCTTACTAAATTTGCATCATTAAATTTCTTTCTAAGAGAAGAGAGTTTGTTTGATATTGCTATAAGACGATTGAAGGCATCTTTGATTTTCACCCCTAGTTAGATTTGAAATCTCTCATAATTATATAACAAGGAATTTATACATTACGAGCACCGATGTAGATGAACATATGACCAATGGTATCACGCAAACAAGGGGTAGGCTTGAACAACAAGATAACCTAAAAAGAAAAAACAAATGATAGTCAAGGGTTTGATAAGGGTCCCTATACATTGACGATAGATATGACGTACCAACGCTTTACATGGGCTCAAGTCATAGTTGATATCACATATAAGTGTCATAAGAGGTTACTTGCCACTACTCCACACTCAGGGATGGATTAGATAAGAGTAAAAACATCAAGCAAACGCATTTAGCTTTAAAGGGAAAATTTTTTAATATTGAAGATACTTAACATGTGGCTATTACAATTGTGGGGTATTTATATGACCAAATTAGGATAAGTTCTAGGTTACCACAAATTACCAAAAAATGATTTCTACTAGAAATGGAAAAATACATATTATGTAAGAGTAACTAAATAAACAAAACAAAAAGTAATATCCTATGTAAGGACAGTACGAATGTCAAAAGATAGGACATCTATTGACCTATCAATTTGTGGACCAAACGGGTACTAAATGTAGGGTAGAGCCTCAATAACTCAGGGACTTAAAGGGCACTTATCCAGATTGTTGGAATTTAGGAGCTTAGCTTTAGTAGGTCAACTTAGCGTTGACTAGTGTAGGTTCAAACTTCCGATAGCTTGAGATCATGGGAGCTCGGGTCTTGGCACTAATAAAAGTTGTTAGTTTCTATGGGCATTTCTTCCATCAAAGAGGTTATGATTTGATTAGAAGAGCTTAGAAACATATTAGGTTGGCTCGGAGGAACTCCTCTTCTTCTAGGGTTAAGTCTTTTAGGTGGCTCGGCATATTAAGGTTACAAGTCCTTATACTTGGGATTGTGTAATTAGTCCTTGATTCCTATCATCCCTCCAAGTTGTTTAAGATTTGGGATCAAATCTTAGTTAGCTTCAGATGACTTAACCTCGGGGAAGTACAGGCTAAGGTCAAAAATGTCAAAGGAGTTAGAGACTTCATATTCCTCTAGTAGTTCAACTCTATAGGCATTAGGGTTAATCTTCTCAATTACTCTGAATGGCCCATCTACTTATGGGGACAACTTGCTTTTCCTGAGATTTGGGAATCAATCTTTGCTAAGATGAATCCACACTAGATCGCCAGGCTAGAATTCCCTAACCTTTTGTCCTTGGCCTTTTCTCTCAAGCTTTAAAGTAGCTTGAGTAAAGTGGTCTATATGTCCTTCTAGTGCATTGATCAAATGGCTTTTGATCTCTCAACAACTTATTGATCCTTAGGTTGGTTGGGTAAGGTGATTTAGTCAAGTGGAAGCTTAGGGTTGTAGCTATATGGAACTTCGAAGGGTTACTTTTCGATAACACCTAGGTTGTCCTACTGTAAGCAAACTTGATTATGGGAAAGCATAGGTCTCAATTAACTTGGTTCCTTCCAACTGCAACTTGGAGCAAGGTATACAAGGTTCAGTTGATAACCTCAATTTGACCGTCTATTTATGGGTGGTAAGACATGCTGAATAACAACTTGGTCCCTAGGCGTTTCTATAGTATCTTCCAAAAATGGCTGAGGAACTTCGAGGCGCAATTTGACACTATAGTCCTTAGTACTCCATGTAGCTTCACCACCTTTTACAAAAAGAGAAAAGAAATAGTTAAAGCATTATTAGTTTGATCATATGACACAAAATGTGCCATTTTACTAAACTGATCCATGACTATCATGATAGAGTCCTTCCCAAGGTATGTCCTTAGCAACCCTAAAACAAAGTCCATACTCAGCTCAGACCATGGTTTGGTCGAGATAGGCAATGGTAAATAGGGTCCTTGTTTAGCTCGACTCTTCGCTTTTCTATAAGTAGCATACCTTTCCAACATAAATTACATGTCTCTCAACATTTTTGGCTAAAAAAAACTTTAAGCCAATACTTCATGGGTCTTAGTCTTCTCAAAATGGCTAGATAATTCTCCTCCATGTGCCTCGTGCACTAATAATTCTCGCATAGAATAGGTTGCAATACATAATTTCCCCTTTTTCAACAAGTATTTGTCTTCCCTGTAATTGTTAAAATAGCTCATCCTTCCTTACATCAAGCATAGATCAAAACAAAGTGTAGATCATCACCATATAAATTCTTGATGACAAAGAATTTGAGAAGTCCTGTTTAGAATTCAGTCAAGAGTGAATGTTGTCGTGATGAGGCATCAACCATTACATTGTTCTTACCATTCTTATACTTAACAACATAAGAAAATTCTTTCATGAATTCTACCCATTTGGCCTGTCTCTTGGATAATTTTGGTTAACTCTTCAAATAACTTAATGACTCGTGATCATTGTAGATCACAAATTCCCTTGGCAATTAATGAGTTTTAAATTGGTTATATTTTAATAAGTGATTTTTGATGATTTTCCTTGATATTTGAGTTTATTTTTTAGATAATGATACTTAATTGAGTAAAATTTTTATTTTCTAAGTGTTGAAATGATCTAAGTGAGAAAATGATAAGATAGAAACAAATTTTATACAAATTAAAGCTAAAATGAGTAAGTTATAAAGGTTTAAAAATGGACACAGTCAAACGACATGATTATGTTGTTTTCAAGCGAATTTAGAGCTTATTTTCAACTGTTATAGCTAGGGACATGATCAAAAGACACGATCATATCTTCGATTATGTCTTTTCCAACCGATTAATTTTTTTTCATCTCTTCCTATATAAAGCCTTATTAAGGTTAATTTAAAAGAAGAACTTTTTGGCACAAATTTTAGAGAGTTTTTGAAGTAAAAGACACTTAAGAAAGCAATGTGCAAAGAAGATTTCAAGATTTAATTTTTCTTTAGATTTCATGATTCATCCTTTTATTTTCTCTACTCTTTGTTTTTAGATCCTTATTTTACAGTGTATAAAGAGTAGATTTTTGGTATCTAGATCTTTTACAACCTAGATCTATTCATGTGACATGATTAGTATTTGATTAATTTAATTCTTTAGTGTTTTATTGGTTCAACTATTTTTACTTCATAATTTAGGTTATTATTTCCGTAGGTAGTAATCTAGAGTTTGATATCTTATAAGAGAATCGAGAGATTTCTTATAAGAGAATCGAGAGATTTCTTATAAGATTAGATCTAGGCATAGTTAATGAGAATTATCACAAGATTCTCCTGGAATTTTAAACAAGGCATAGAGAATTTATTGTTTAATAATGTAATATTAGATTATACTATTGAAAAGAGATTCTAATAGGTGATTTTAGGGTTAGGGTTGATTAGCTTGAGAAAGTGATTAACTTTAGTAGAGAATTCTCCCGATCAAGAAAGATTAAAGAATAAATTAGATTATCTTTAGGAAAAATCACATGTTAGATCTAGGTATAACATTAACTCTTGAATTAATTTCCAATTGAATTGCTTTCTTGTTAATTCTTGAATTGCATCTTAGTTAATCTTCAAATCAATCTTAGTAGTAATTTATATTTACTTCTTTAGGTTTTTTGGAATTTAATTTATCAATTAGATAATAGAGACCTAGTGAGTACTAGTAGTTAAATTCCTTAGGGCATCGACACTTAAACTTAATCCATTATTACAATTTGATAGGGTGCACTTACTTGACACATCAGTAGTAAATAATGTTACTAAACTATTAGAACTCTAATCAAGGAGTAGAACTCCTTGTCATACATTGAGTAGATAAGTATAGCTCCTTGAAGTTATTTCACTAAAGTAGGTAATAAGTAAGCCCTCTTGTATTGGCATGGCACTTATGCCTAATCTAGATGCATTGCATTCCACTTCAAACACTTTATTAAAGCTCGAGAGAGCTAGGACAAGGGTAGTAGTCAAACTTTGCTGCTCCTTCTCTCTCCGTATAAACTCAACATTCATTTTGGATAGTTCGGCAAATGGTACCATGATGGTACTAAAGTTCTTTATGAAGCGGTGAGAAAACGATGCTAGTCCATGGATGTTATGAACATTGGTAAAACATGTCGACATTGACCATTTAGTAATTGCCCTCACCTTCTCCTCATCAACTCAAATACTTCCACCACTTACAACAAAACCTAAGAAAATCACCTCAGATTGGTAAAAGTCACACTTCTTTACGTTAGCCTATAGCTTTTCTGCTCGGAGTATAGAGAAAATAGCTCGAAGATGCTCACAATGTGCCTCCAAGTTGGGGTTGTAAACAAGAATATCATCAAAGTGTACAATAACAAACTTTCCTATCAACTCTTAAAGCACATGGTTTATCAGTCTCATAAATGTGCTTAGTAGGTTTAATAATTTGAATGGCATCATGAGCCACTTATAACCCATGGCAAGTTTTGAATACGGTTTTTCATTCATCTCCTCCTACATTTTGATATGGTGGTATTTAGACTTGAGGTCAATCTTAGAAAAGATCCTTGCTCTGTATAGCTCGTCAAGCATGTCATTAAGTTAGGGTATGAGGTATGTGTACTTGATGGTGATCCAATTGATAACTTAGTTATCCACACACATTTGCCATCTTTCTTTAACACCAATAAGGTTAGCACTATACAAGTGCTCCAGGATTCCGAAACATATCCTCTCTCCATCAGCTCGGCAACTTACTCAGGATTTAATCAATATGCTAGCTTGTTCGGTAATGTGGCTTCTAGTTATGAATCAGTAGCATATTCAATTCCTCCTATTAGGGGTAAAACCTTAGGTAGCTCGTCAGGGAACAAGTAAGTAAATTCCTCTAATAGATCCTCTACCTCAATAAGTAACTCAACATTCACGGCCTTAAGCTCAAGCATCCTTCGAACTGATAGAAAGGTTGACACTTATAACTTCATTTCCCATGATAGCTTGACTAAGCTAATCATTAAGGCCTCATTAAGAGTTTAGCTGAGTTGAGCTTACATGACCTTGACTTGCTTAGAGGACATGGGACTCAATCTTACCCTTCTTCCTTCATGATAAAAAGAATAAGTATTTTTCTTCCCATCATAGATCACGTGTCAATCAAACAACCACATCATAGAAGACCTCGTCTTGATACTTCTTAATATAAATCGGCATTGCAAATTGCTTGGTTAACTATAAGACCTTTTTTTCATTGAGCTAATGCAGTTTATAAGGTTTGGAGTGGGGTGTGGTCGGCAACTTTAATTACTTAACCAAAAATACAAAGGCAGCATTGGTGCAACTACCACTATCAATAATAAGTATGCAGAGCATCCCCTTATCCTTTCATCTAATGTGAAAAAAAGTTCTCATGTTGCTCGTATTCTGGTGTTGGAATCATACTCATCACTTGCGTCAATATCATGGTTGTGGGCATAAAATCAACTTCTTTATTGTATATGATTTCCTCCTCTTTGGACACGTAAGCTTATCCAGATTCTTTTAGCTTTTGCACTTCCTCATTAGTGTTGTCAACTTCGATGTTTGGCATTTCTCCTTTCACTATCATTGTTCCCTAGCACTTGAAATACTTGATCTCACTTATCTTTCTTCCTAAGCTTTTTCCTTTCTCAAATTTCTTCAGGGCTTATTTTTCCTTAGCTCAGGCAACTAATATAGGTTGGACCTCATTAGCTTTACTTAGTTTTGTTCTCATATGTTTGCTTGGAATAAGTCATCTAAGGGAAGCTCAATTAACAAAAGCCCGAAATTTACTCATTTGATATCACTCTATCCTTGGGCAATTGGAACAGCTTCCTTTAATGTGCTAATGCCCTTCGTCTTTAAGATATCCCCAATCTCATACTTTAACCCATGTCAGTCTTCGAGTTCTATAACTTCATAATGAATCATTAGCACTTGAAGTTCTTTTACATAGGCATTCGTACTCAGGCTTCCTTGCCTCAAGTCCTGCAACCACTTGAATGTATCCTATAGATAGTAACTTAGTACAAATCCCCTCCTCATCACTCTCTTCATCTCATCCCAATCTCTAATTTCTCTATCTCCTTCTCTATGCCTAGTAGCTTGCGAATTTTTCCACCATAGGGTAGCATATCTTGTGAATTCTGCTACAATAAGTCTAACCTTTGTAATTTTAGGAACTTCATGACATTCAAACTACTTCTCAATTTTATTTACCCAATCCAAGTAATCCTTAGCATCACCAAACCTTTGTAGTTTTAGGAACTTTATGACATTTAAACTGCTTTTTAATTTTACTACCCAATCCAAGTAATCTTTAACATCACCACTACTAGAGAAGCTCCGTATTTTCATCTTCAAACCTTCTACTCTAAGAGCTCAGATATTTTGTTCTTCCCCGTCATCACCCAACTCCTCTTCTACTTCCTTTATTCCACCATTGCAAGTTTACGTCAAGCGGACCTTTCCACTCCTCCAACTCAATGAGATTGAATTGGGAAATTAACTCGGCCAGGTGGTCATTACCTCGCTTGAGCAAAGCTTCTACATGGTCTCTATTCAATTTACCTCTAAATTGCTGCTAGCTACCTTGTAAGGCAGTAACCAAACTCTCGACTAGGTTAGTGAGCCTATCAATTTTTTCATCAACTGACCTTTAGATGTAAGTCCCTTAATGGCTACGACTAGCATGAACATTACTATTAACATCTTAGATAGTCTTACGAATACTAGAATCCAACATTGCTAAACTACATAAAAAGCCTCTTTGAAACCCAACTTTAAGCTACAACTCAATAACACTTGCTTCAACTTCAACCAAACGCTACTAATAACACTTATCACAGCTGTAAGACATCGAAAACCACATACTCTATTTTACGAGTATGGAAATAAGGGAAAACACAAACAAAGCACCTACCTTTTCACGCTATGAAGACACCATTCCAACACCCACTACTAACTAATATAGCAATCTAAATCCCAATGAAAACCACTTCATACAACTACAACTACTGTACATATACATAGGAACATAAAATGCTAGAGACTTACACTAACAAATGTAGCTAAGCTTTAATACCATGATACAGGCACCAATGTGGATGAAACACGACCAATGGTATCACGTGAACAAGGAGTAGGTTCGAACCATGACATTACACAAAAAAACAAATTATATTCAATGGGTTGAGCAGGAGTCCCCATACATTGACAATTGATATGATGTACAAACGCCCTACATAAGCTGAGGTCACATTTGATATGATGTACAAGTGCAACAAGAGGTTACTTGCCACTAATCTACACTTAAGGTGGACTAGATAACTGTAAAATGAGTGAATAAATATATTTAGCTCAAAATAGAAAATTTCTAAATATTAAAGATACTTACTATGTGGCTATTACAATTGTACAGTATTTATATGTCCCAATTTAGGTAAGTCTTAGGTTACTACAAATTACCAAAAAAGATTCTTACTAGAAATGGAATAATGCATATTATGTAAGGGCAAATCAGTAAACACAACCAAAAGGAATATCCTATGTGAGAACAATACGGATGTTAGAAGATTGAATACATGTCTGCCTCTTAATTTATGGTCTAAGCAAGTACTAGATGTAGGGTAAGGCTAATTAGGTTAGCATCAGGTCGGTAACTTAGTAGTTCGAGGACTTAGAGGGTGCTTATCCAAATTGTTAGAATTTAGGAGCCCAGCTTCGATAAGTCAGCTCGACATTGGGCTGGTGTGGGCTCAAATGTTCAAATACATAGGATCATGAGAGCTCGGGTCTTAGCACTAGTAGGAGTTGTTAGTTTTTGTAAGCATTTCCTCTACCTAAGAGATTGTGATCTGGTTGGAAGAGCTCAAGAAACATATTAAGTTAGCTTGCAGGAACTCCTCTTCTTTTGGGGTTAGGTCCTTTTAGGCGGCTCGACTTACTAAGGCAATAAGTCCTCGTACTCAGGATCGCATAGTTGGTCCTTGATTCTTATCAAGTCTCTTTGATAGTGTCAATTCCTTCACATGTATCACAAAGAGTATTCCGCATATCCTTAACTGTTTTACAAGAAGATATCAAATAGAATTCAGATGGAGCTATAGCAAAAGATAGGAGATTCTTAGCCTTTTTATTCAAGCTAGCCTTCTTTTTATACTTAGTGCCCTTTCTTCTTATTTGGATATCACCCGATTCAATGATGTCCCATGAATTGTAGTCAATAGCTTGGATGTAAGTTTTTATCATATATTTCTAATAAACAAAATTTGTGCCATTGAAATATGAAACTTTATAAGCTAGTATAAACATACTACCTTTCGCCATTAGATCTCAAACTCAATATGATAAAAGAGCTAGCTTTTTATTAAAAAAATATTCAATCTTTTTGCAGAAAAATTTTCTCTTTTAAAAAATTAAGCTTCGTTTTAACACAAAAAATATCCTAGATAATGAAAAATAATGTATACCAAAAATGAAAAAAGTATTATGATTGACAATATATATTATGGAAATAAATAAATGATGCTATAAATAAACGGAATGCAATAAAGGAAAGAGTTTCTAAAGCCATATATAATAATATTATAATATGGTATAATTATAGTATCATTGTGATTGTATTTCCAATTAGATTGGGCTTGTTTTATATATTATTATATAATTTTAACTATTATCATTGAGATTTGGTGATAGAATAATTATCTACTTTTTATGAAAATTTTTGGCATTGCAAAAAAGTTTTCTTTCTTTTTTCCCTTTCATCTTTCATGTAGATGCCTTTGTCTCCATCAAAATTTGGGTTTGCATACATTTAAGTGAAGATGGTTTCTTCATTTTGTTTGTTTTCCATTTCTATAACATTGTCCAAAATATTTTCAAAATGAGATTTTTAAATATTTTTATTTGCTAATCTTGTTCTTTTTTTCTATATTCTCAAAAGATAAAAAAATAGATTAATTTACTTTGAACATATTATGTAATTTTCAGAATCATTGTAATTGTATTTTTAATTAGATTAGGTTTATTTTATATATTATTATATAATTTCAATAATTATCATCTTAAATGAGAAGTCTTAATTTAAATATTTTAAGAAATGTTAAGTATTCAGTAGACCATTTAGAGATTGAATAATGTAAAAATACGTTGTATTATTTGGTATCAATTTTTAGATAGAAAATAACCGGAAGAATTACAATAGAGGGGATCAATGATTCACTAAAAGCTTAAGCGTGATCTGACAAGTGTGTCGGGTCGTAAAAGTAATACAAATGGTTAGTCAAGGTCGTATTCCATAGAAAGTTAGGTGCTAAGTACTAAATCAATTAATTTTTTCCCTAAATAAAGCTATCGATAATTAAATTAAGGATGATTGAAAACTAAATAATAAGATGAATACTAAACCAAATGTCTTAGCTACACCACGAAGGTCCCAGGTCTAAGAGATAAAAAGAGATCAAATTGGGATTCACAAATCTATTCTCATTTGAATCGATGTGATGTCTTAGATCGATATTTGAAATTGACTAAATGGGATTTAACTAAACTCACTAGAACTTACCCACCTCTCAGAATAGCGAAATTCTAATTATATCATAAATCCACTCACCAAAGCGATTTATTTATAATTATCAAATAAATAGTAGTCCGCTCATACTGGAATCACTCCTTTATTTAGAAATATGAATCAAGTATGTCCCCATGATCCAAACCATATATTCAATTGTATTAAGTGCGTAAGTTTATGAATTTAATTAAAACTCTCATATCCCTATGACAAGCCTTTTAAAAAATTCAAGTTATATTCATCACAAGTTATTGAAACCTTCTTGAATATCCTATAACTCTATCTAGCTAAAAAGTGATGGTCAAATACTAAATAATTAGACGATAAACATAATAGCAAAATACCCAAATACTTAATAATGAGATTGGAACAAATCATAAAACATATCAACTTGTCGAATCCATCAATGCAAAAAGCTAAAATAAATTAAGCACAATGTCACATTGCAACACCCAAATGGATTAAGATATATAACAATTGAAATAACAAGGAAACAAAAACACCTTGATTAGTATATTCAAATCCAAAACTCAATACAAAATAGGCATATCTTCAAATATTTAAACACCTCGGAAATCCTCTAGTAAGCTAGAACAAAAGGAATTACTGTCCTAAAATTAAACAAAACATAATGAAATTAATGAAATAAAAAAAAATTATTCTTCAATATTCTCCAATAAAACTATCCCTAAGCTACTATCTAAACTCTCTCTAAAAGTTATTGTATTACTTTCTCCTTTACTATTTTCTCTTTGACTAAAACTACCCTCCCCTTTTTTCTATATTTAGCTCCCCTATTTTAAACCCCTTGCTGCTCTACAACTGAAAAGAAACCAAACCCTTTGTTGCATGGGCTTGATGTGAACATGATCCAAATGAAGCCCACACATCTTTTTTGAATAATTGATGGAAGCTATTGATCTGCTATGTAACCAATAGAGCAAATGAGTATGGTGTTTAGGAATTAATGCTCTTATTCCAAACAAAAATAGTAAGGTCCACATCAGGTGTTATTGAAAATTGGTTATAGCATGGATTAAAGATTGATTCCACGTATGTGTGTGAAATGGACTGAGGGCCTCTTTTCCAATCATGCTTTTGTAATTTAATATTAAATTCCCTCTCCACATCAACCATTAACTATGACATGGGATGAAATTTATGGCCTATACGTGTGCACATTTTGAAGCTATACCCTGTTGTTGTTCAATTGTTGCAGTTGTTCAGTTGGAATTTGCTTCGTTGGAGTTAGCTTAGATCAGCTTAGTCTCATGATTTGTTATGAAATGAGTCACGACTTACTGAATAGGTGCTCAAGTTGGTCAATAGAGTTGTATAAGTTGCTACTGCACATAGTTTATGTGAAGAAGCTATTGGTTGGTGCTCGGTTTGGTCATTGTTCAATTAGTTACAACAGCTGCTGCTACAACTTAAGTTCCATGTTAACTTTCTTGGAAGTATTCAAGAGCTTTACATTAACTTAGTTCTCATCTTATGTTGGATTTGAAGATGCTGTCAAACAAACTAAGAGAATAATAAGCTTATGAAAGGATCTACAATAAGATGAAACAAAGCTTCTATAATGAATTGTAAAAAAAAAATATATAATAATAATAATAATAACAACAACAATGATAATAATAATAAGAATCACTACTGGTTGTGTGCAAGGATTTTGTTAAATTGACATTTATTGTGCAACTAGATGGAGAAATTGTTGTTCTTTGCCTACTACATGCTAATGGCTTCGGTTAGAGATGTTTGGAGCACCATGTTATTGTCATGCAAAGTAAAGTTGCTAATTGAAATGCATGGCTTGCTCACATGGAGTATTTTAGTGCCAATTAGGTGTTCGATCTTTCATGAAAAGGAAAAGCTATGGCTTAATCTGAGTTGTGAGCTACTCAGTTTGTTGTAATAGGGACTTATCCAATTTGGATTGCAACTACAACTCAGTTTAGTGTACTACTAGTTGTACATTCGGATAAGGGCTTTTGGATTGGTTACTTAGCATTAGAGTTTTTTTTTTGTGTAGATTGGTGGAGTGCAAGGTATGGTATACTGCATGTTGTGCAATTGAGTTCAACTATTGAAAGTTGCTAAGAGCTGCATGACATCAAAACAGTAGCTAGGAGTGGTTCAAGTCCTCGGTTTCTTTGATTGGAGTGTTGTAGTTGCTATCTTTGGTTTGAGGAGATCTACATTAGCTTGGTTGGTTGTTGCAAGTTCAACTGCTGCTATTTCTAACTCAAAGAGCTACTGTCGAGCTTGATTAATAAGTAATTGCTGTCACTTGGCTATGGTTGTTAAATTGGATGGCTCAGTGCTTGGTCTTGTGCTAATAAGTAAAGCTTGGTTAAGGACTCACACTTAAAGTTCATACATTTGCAGTCAAATAAACCAAAAGATTAATAAGCTGATGTTAAACTAATAAATGAGTGAATGAATAAACTACTACGGTTGTGCTTTGTATGCTTGATTTAAGTTGCTCCAATTTTCCTAAGTAAGCTATTGGATTCTCTTGAAAGTGCTGTTATGAGTTAGTTTAGTTTATGTTCAAATCTTAAAGTAGAGATTGGAGAGTATCATGCTAAAATTGGTTTACAGGGGCTGTTGGTTCTCCATAGGAAGCTTAACGTATGCAATTTGGAGTTTCTTTCTTGGTGTTGTCATATAGTGAATGGAGTGAGTTGTTATTCAATAGCTAGTTGAAGCTTGGCTTTGGATTTGTTTTAACTAGGAGTCACTACATATTGTTACTTTTGCATCAATTGAGTGAAATTTGCTACTAAGTAGACAATAGCTACTGTTTTGGTTCAGTGAGCTACTGCGCTTAGGTTGCTTGGCTTCAGTGCTCCTAAATGAAATATAAAGCTTCCCTTAAGGTTCTTTAGTAAGTCATCAACTCTAATCACCATAAAGTCTCAACTTAATCGATCCATTTATTTAGAGCTATCTTCTGATGTTATATAGTGAATGGAGCTGCTATCCAAATGCCCTGCTTTTGGCTACTGTTCATGTTAAGAAATTGCATCGGCTTGGAGTCACTCATTCTTTTGATTCTCTAAGCTACTATCCTACTACTCTCGACTTAATGCAACTGAACTTCTTTAGAGGAGCTACTATAATTTTTTTCTCTTCACAAGTTTGGTCATGGAACTACAATGAGTGACAACATATGTAGACTCTTCACTAAGTTGCCAACTTAAAGCTTGATCCATTAACCGCATAAGTTCCATTAAGCTGTTGTAGATGGATTAAGTGGGTCGTTTACTATCTAGTGCTTGGTTCATCGGGACTTCTTGCTAACAGCTACTGCTCAAGGCTTCATATAGTTGCTGGCTGCTATCTTATGCTCAAGCAGGATGTTTGGCAACTATCATTACATGAAGGAATGTTTAGACCAATGAAGCACTCATCATATATAACCTTAAAACTAAGAATTAAACACTATTGCGCATAATTTGCACCTAAGAATAGCCAATAGTTTAGATAGATTCTTGTAATCCTATACAAATCATGTAAGGCTAAATTTTAATCATTTTTTCTAAATCTTAACAAAATTGATCCTAATACATGTACTTTAGTCGCTTTAACTAAGAAATAATAGTAAAACTCTATAAAATGCAAGAAATGTGGTATTTTACACATTTATTAATCAATATTTGGAGATAAGTTCAAATAGGGTATCGATATTTTAAAAAGTTCAAAAAAAGAATTAATATTTCATAAAATGATTCAATCAAAGGATCAACATTTTAAAATGTTCAAATAAGAGATCAATGTTTTATAAAGTGATTCAAATAATTTTATGAATTAGCTGTTATGAATCCCTTATTTGAATCACTTTATGAAATGTTGATCTCTTATTTAAACTTTTTAAAACGTTGATTTTTTATTTGAACTTATCCCCAAACGTTGATCCTCTCTATTGTAATTCTTTTGAAAATAACCTATAAAACATTATACTAAATGATGTATAACAATACATTAGAGGACATGGGAATTAAGTTGTGTAACAAATAATATACATATATTTGTGTATATATTATATGGAGAGTTTCAAAATTTTCTTATTCTTTTTTCTTTTGTTCAAACATTGGTGATATTGAGATTACTATAAATTTTATTTTATTTTTATTATAAACACATTTAGTCAAATGCTTATGTATATTTATGTATGCTTTTAGTTTAAAAAAAGCATAAGAACATCATGAAATATATGTATATGTATGTGTATATACATGTATATGTAAAATGTTCTAATATACAACATATTGCAAATGACACTTCATAATTAATGCTTATGCACTATTTGTTTCTATTATGGTTTTTGCTAATTGTTACTTCTTTTTCTTATTCCTTATTACTGTAGACTCTTTATTTAGGTTTCTTACATTCCATATCATTTTTTTTTTTTGCTTTTTGAGATTAAAAAACTTATCCTCAAATTAATACACAAATTTACTAGATAATATCAATTCATATTAAAGTTATACTATTATGTACCTAAATTTATTAACTAATATATCATTCATTGTTTTCATAAGTTCATGATAATTTTTTTCGATTAACAAAATTAAATATGATTAATATATTCTAATATTTTTTTTGTGATAACAATGGGGAAGGGAGTATTCAAACCTGATCCATTCTACTTAAGAGATCAGTGTCCATACCATAAGCTATTTTAATATACTTATAATGTAACATTGCAATTGTACATTTTTCACATTTTAATGGCCATCTATAGAATTATTTCATCAATCATCGATTTGTTCTATACTTTGATCCAATAATTATTTCATATTTGAAATTTGAATATATAACTATATATATTTTTTGCACATGCGTCGTGGATACATATCTGCTAGTATAATATATATATATATATATATCATTCAAATAAAGCAAACAAATGGTAATTTTACAAATGAAGTGGATTGGCATATAAGTTTGAGATCTCATTTCACTATGTACATGTTAAGGTTAATAAACCATGATTCCATACCAAATCAATGAAATCATTTTGTGGAGACACTTGATGAAAGTTTTTGCACTATATTTATATTTACTAATGATATTTAGTATGTATCTAAGCTTTAGTATATACATAATTTGTTATGGATATATAGTGTTATCGCATCCCATAATTTAAGACATGATAGTTTTAGGTGGTATTAAAGTTTTAATTTAAAAGATGCTTTGAAAGTTGGGAAACATGATTTTCAAGATGATAAAATAATGAATGTAAGTAGTTTATGCGCTACATTAGCCTTTGAGCAATCTATGTGTTTATTTATTTATGGTGTTGTTTAAAATTATTTATTTGATGACTTTATTTATATAACTTATAGTTTCATTCATTTATTTTGGAAAATATAGGAACCTTAGAGAAGTTATGTTGAATTGTGTGAAAATATAGAAGGTCTGTTAAGTTATGCAAAAGATACATTAAGCTACAGAGTAGGTGTATTGCAAATATAGAAGGTATGTTGTAAATGTAGTAGGTGTATTATGGATGTTAGAGATATCATATTGTGATATTATGTAATTTATATAGAAACTATATAAAGTATGGGGACATTTGCTGGCTCAATGGAAAAGGAGCGTATCTTGAATTTGTAAGAACTCATTATCATGTCCCTAAACCACATTTAAAGCATGTTATGGGTACGATAAGTTCTTAGTCATACCTTTTGGACCCTAATAATAGGGTGCCTATCTTGATTTGATGACTATGTAGTTGACATAATCTTTCATGAAATTGTCCATCATGTTGTGGAATATGGTAATAATTGTTCTTTGGTAAGTGGCTGATATATCTTAGAGTCTAAAAAGCATGATGATGCGATAGGAGTTTCCAATTGGATGAAACAAGGTATGTTTGCCATCTCAAATGGCCATCCTTATCTGGTTATAGCCAATAAAGCAATCTATGAATGCAAGTAATTCATGTCCATTGTTGCATCTATCAACTCGTCAATGTTACATAGTGAAAAATCATATTCAGGGTATGCCTTGTTGAGATCATAAATCTACGGAAATGACTATCGAACAATTCTTGTTTCTTAATAATATAGTATTAGCCAGCCATGTAAAGTGTTAGATTTGCTTGATGAAGCTTGTTGGAGTAATTTTCTTCTCCCCTTTTTTTTTTAATCTAAACTTCAATCTTAAGGAGGAATATTCATTGCCTTAGGCCCCTAAAGTCTAAGTGCAATGTTTAATTTGTGCACCATTAAGTTAAGGTCTAACCTTGATATTTCATTATAGATCCACGTAAACACATCTTTATGTTGTTTGAGCAACTCTACTACGTAAACCTTAATCTCTTGCAATAAACTCTTATTAATGAAGATAAGTCGTGGAGAATCCCTTAGTCATGCTACATATAACTCTTTAAACACCTTAGCTGAGGGGTTCATATGGTCTTGCATGTATAAGGAGGTGGGCTACGTTTCTTACATCTATTTGAGATTTGAAGAAGATAAGAAAGCTTCCACGAAACCTTAAAATCATTGCAAGTAATATATCATTTGCTTATCAGCCCTAACAAAGCTCACTATCTCTTCAACTTCTTTATACTTTTTCTTGTATTTTCAAAAGCCTTGCGTTCTCCTCTTCTTCTTTTGTTTCTCTTGGGTTTCCTCTTAAGTGGATAGTGATATGTCAGAGGGTTTCGCAATAGTAATCTCTCCCTTTTGCCATACTTAACAATGAACGTAACTTCTCCATGTACTTGTTTGCATTCGTAAAGATTATTGCATTACCATCCTTTGCACATGTTATATCATACTAAACTATCTAAATTGTCTTTTGGAAATCTGGGTGAGTGCATTTGCTATTGCAATGTGTGTGTCCTCATGAACACCAATAGGTAGAAAAACTTTTTAAAATTAAAAACTTTTATTAAAGTGACAACCATTGATAGGTGACCACTTGGTCAGTCTCCATTGATGTCTCTTTTCTTTATGTGCCTCAGTTTGTGGCGTATCCTCCTCTTCTAACCTTGTATCATGACTGGTAGCATTAGTGGCACCTTGTTAAGTGTTACGTGAACTATCGCTGACATCATTATTTTTCATAATACATTCTCTATTTTGGACATTATTAAATATCTCTTTCAAGGTCTAACACTTCATAATGGGATGACCCATAATTTGATGATATCTTATAAACATTAGGATTTTTCTTCTCACTTGCAATAGGTAAGTGATTCACCTTTTGGATCTTGATGTTTTCATCTCATAGCTATCAGTTAAGTATAGCATGTACTTACCCATCAAACATAAGAACTAGGGGGTTGATGTGTGAACCCTTGGCTTGTCATTCCTTAGCTTCTTGCTATCTTTGGAGCTCTTACCTTAAGCTAAGATAATAGATGTTGCTTGTTTCCCAAATCTAATACATTTTTCCTATTGCTTTGAAAAAGAATTGTTAGTTCTCATTACAGTTTCAATGATTGTAGATAAAGAACATAAGTTAAGGTTTTCTAGGTAGACAACACACTTAATAAATATCTCTTGGATACAGATTTTCAACAATACTTTCTCATCACGTATATTCTCAATATTTAGAGTATGCTCTTTGATCCATTCTACATAATTCATTAAATCTTCTTTCGAGTTCCATTACGTCCTTCACATATTTGCAATTGTGACTCAATCTTAGGTGGAAAAGAATTTCCTTAAGAAGAGCTTATGTACAGTTCCTCATGAATCGACTTGATTGAAGGAGAGAATGACATACTAATGAGCATTTAAATATACATGTTTTCTAATTGACTTTATAATGCTCTTATAATATTTTTGGGTATTTTATTTAAATTTGATGTTTGGTTAGTTCATATTTTGATTTCAAGCCTTTGAAGGGTATTTTGAATGAAAAGGAACAAATTTTAATAAGTTTTAGATGATTTGGAATTAAAATTATGTGGTTTTGAAACTTAAAGGAAGGTACACATGTGAGAACACACCCATGTTTTTAGGGGATGACAACCGCAAGTTAAAAGAAGGACGAAATTGAATGTAGAGAAAATCATGGTGCCATATACTTAGGTTTCACCAATTTGTGAATTTTAAGAAGAAGACCACGTTCAAGAAGTACAACAATGATTCATGACTACAATCATGCTTCATCTTTGCGGATTTTCATATTTTAAGATTTGTAATCCTTAGTTTATAAATACATATGTTAGAGCTTTTATGGAGACACTCATTATCACAATTAGAACTATAACTAGATACTCTTTCCACATATTCTTGCTCATTTCATACTTTTTTTATTATTGGTTAATTGTTATTTTGATTAGTTAGTATCTAGATTAGATGAACCCTATGAAAGTCATATAATTATTCTTTTCTTTTCAATTTAACTACTGATTCTTTATTTCTTTAACATCTAATTATGTGTTTTCATTATTTTGAGTTAATATTTCTAAAGTCTTAATTTGATTTGATGCTTAGAGATTGATAAATTTTATGTGTGAATAGCTTTAGCATAATTGAAAGAAGTTACATGCACTCTTAGAGTTATAAAAAAATAACTTCTCTAGATTAGGGTAAAACCTCATAATAGACTTCGTTGATCGTTAATGCAATCTTTAGAATCTTAATTAGAAAAGATTTCAATTAATCATCATAGGGTTAGAAATTGATAATCTTAATAAAGATATTGATTCAATTTAGTGTTTCTCATAGTACAATGAAATATTAATGAGATATCTTTATCTTGATTGCATGACTAGTCTTATTAGGGATTCGAGATGAAGGTGCCATCTTATGGATTTTGCATTCTTGATTTTCTTTAGTTCTTATTTATTTTACAATTTAATTAATTTAATTTAGTTTAATTAATTTTAGTTAAATCTAGTATTTCTAAAATTTGTTCTTGAATTGAATTTATTGGTTAGATAATGAGGAGGGGGTAAAGTTACTTAAATATAATCTCTGAAGGATCAACACTTATTTGCCTACCCTAAATACTAAGTACATGCCTTTTCGATCAATTGAGATTTACAAGCGAGTTAAAAGGGCCAATTTAACCTGGCACACTTTAGATCTATGAGTTAAATGGATCAGATTTATTTAATCCACTGTTTAAATAGATAAAAAACTTTGCTTTAACCTACTTTTTACATGAGTTAAATGGGTTGGCTCTGAAGTTAAAGTATGCAATCAAGTTAAATTAGTTAACTAGATTAGTTCACTTTAGCCTTAGGTTAAATGAGCTGAATTTATTTGACTCACTTTTTAAATGTGTAAAAACACTTATCCATTACCCGTTTGTTTTGTAAAGGAGTTCACCTTTATTAGTCGACGACTTAAAAGAACTTTTTAAGCTTTAGGTTAATATCAAGTTTGTATACCTCTGACCTTTCGAAGCTTCCATAAATTTTATTAGATATCTCTTAACACTTCTTATTTTACTATTAATAATTAGAAATGTACAAAATGGATTAAACGGATCAATTTAACCTGCCATACTTTAATCTGTGCATTAAATAAATTAAACTTATTTGACTTACTTTTTAAACGGACAAAAAATACTTGATTCTAACGAGCAAGCCAAAGGTATAAATGGATTAAATAGGTCAACTTAAATTGAACTGTTTCAACTTGTGAGTTCAATAAATCGAGTTTATTTGACTCACTTTTTTAAATGAGTAAAAAAACTTAATTTTAACTTACTTTTTACGCTGGTTAAATGAATCAATTACAAGCTAAAAACTATTTACAATAAGATAAATAAAAAAAATTCCTCCATAAAAAAATAAACAAAAAATATTCGATATCTTAACAAAGTTCTTAAAGCACTATTAATCATTTTCTAACGCTGATGGTGGAAATATCCATGTGTAATGGATATATATTCCCAATAATATTTCCATAACCGGTTAAAAATGCGACGTAGTCATTATACTCGAACGATGACGGGTCAAGTTCCAGAATATTCATATCCATGTCAGCTATTAGAATCTTTGGCTGAATTTACAAGAAACAGTTCTAAGAATTCAGTCCAATCAAGGCAAAGGAAGGCCAATCGTGTCATTTTACTTGGCAACACGGCAAAGATAACCCCACAGTTGCCCCATAGCATAAGCTGCGTCGATCATCCCAACAAGTAAGCCGTGTTCTCTGCGTATGCCCTCTCTCTTTTAAGTATCTCTAGAACACATAGGTAGCCGAAACAAAATTAAATAAATAAAGACTTCTATCTTTTCTTTCTTCTTCAAAAGCCAAAACCCTCCATATTCGAAAAACTCTCTCTTTTCTCCCTCTGTCTCTCCCTTGCCATAACTGTTTTCTGTTATGATCTAGGGCTTCTCTCTGCCTTTTCCGGATCTACGCTATCGGTTTCCAGGTTCCTCCTCTCTTTCTTAATGTACAAGTTTTGTGAATGAATTTTTGTTTTTCTTTTCGACTTTTTCGTCATCGTAATCTTAGATCATGCTTATTTCGATTCGTATTTGATCTTCTGTAGGGTTTTTCTTCGATATCTTTTCGATTATTTCCTTCTTTCCACCCGCATTCTTCTTAATTTTGACCATCTGAAGCGAGAATTGGAATTGGAAATAGGTTTGAGGTTTGCTTGATTATCATGATGATGCAACTTGAATTTGGCTGAGGATAGTTTTGTTTTGATTAGTTCAGGTTGATTTGTTTGAGGTGCATCCTGTTTCGAGTTTCAACATTGATCACAACGTTCTTCGTGTTGATAATGTTGCTAATAAGTTGGCGTCCAGCATGGTGAAAACTTTTGATATTATTTATTGAGGAAAATCTTTGTTCGCCTTCAAGCGATCAGCTCTGAGTCAATTGCGATGCAATATATGTATAGATGTTAAGTTTAAATAAGAAAAATTAGGTTTACTGGTTATTATTAAGAACATACGCAATCCTGAAATAATTTGTCCACATTCATGTTCCAGATGAGAATAATTTAGTGCCCCTACCATCCGATGTGCTTTTGTGGCAATGTGGTTGTGATCTGGTGCAAAATTTGAAGCTAAAATTTTGGCTTGTGTAGCATCTTTCCTATTATTAACGAGAAAATGTGTCTGTTTAAATAATACTATTGTTTTGTGTAAGACAACTTCTGTGCTTTTAATATTTAGTGTGTAATGTAACAATGTTTATTATCATCAGATAATGTGCTGGTGATTGGAAATAGTAGTGCTAACTGGTAATGACCTAGTAGTTTAGTGGCAGTTAATGCTTGTTTTGATTGTCACTGGTAAATGATGAAAGTGATTTCTTTTTCAAAAATCTGGAAGTCATTTTCCTAATTGTTTATAATTAGAACATTTTTAGTTCTGTGAGAATTATTTATCACTGAGAATGTATTTTACATTTTACATGAAACAACTGCACTTTAATTTCCAAACTCACTGTATTTTGAAGTTTATATTTCTTGTAAAAGCATCTAATTATGTGCTTGGTTGCACAGTGTCCCCACTCTTAGTAGTGGGCGAAAGAATGTTGCATGGCTATTATTTATTTGTACAGAATGCAGAGTTGTAGTCCCTTAGTTTATCAATCAAAACAAATGATGGTGATCTAGTGCTTACTCTTTTTTCAGATATATTGCTTTCAAGGGTTTGGAAGATAATTTCTGGTATCTGCTGAAGGGAATTGTTGCTGACAATGTTTAAATAGTTACAGAATGATTGCTCTGGCTATATCGATTGTGAGGGTGGTAACATCTGGTAGCTATGCGTTCATTTTGGGGTGGCTTGTTCCTGGGTTATTTGGAGGTCTAGCTATCATCTATGCATTCCTTAAGTGGCAGAGGAAAACATCTCTATATTGGGTCAATGCTGCTGCTCAAGCCAAGAGAAAAGTCTGGAAGAAGCTAAAAGTTCCTTTATCGTATCATATTTGGGTGGAGGATTTTGCTTTTGATGAACAGTCCTCAACTTGTTGTGTTTGTTTGAATTCTTTGCTGACTGCTCATTCTTTAGGTGCGAAATTGTTATCACGCACTCCGTTCCATCGTTGTTGTGTTTGTGGTGTTGCAGCTCATTCTGATTGTTCTCAATTTGCTGCGAAGGGATGTAAGTGTATTGCTCAAGCTGGTTTCAGCCATGTGCAACATCACTGGTCAGAGAGATGGGTCAATTTGAATGAGAATCATGAGACATCTGCCTTCTGTTTTTACTGTGATGAGCCATGTGGAGTACCTTTTATTGATCCTTCTCCTACTTGGCATTGCCTATGGTGTCACCGGCTTATACATGTCAAATGTCATGCTAGAATGTCAACTGAGTCTGGGGATGTCTGTGATTTGGGTCACCTTAGAAGGCTTATCCTTTCACCATTATGTGTGAAGGAGGTAGATGAAGAAGCCACAGGAGGTGCAACTTTTGCAAGGAAAAGACGCAATAGAAGTAAACATGGAAGTAGCCGTTCTCTAAATGGTAAGATTCACAACACTGTGGAAACTAATTCTGTATTATCATCCGTGATTTATGAACTAGTTAGCTTGAAGAAGTCATGTATGGAGAAAAATACTGACAACTGGGTCAAGAAGGATGGAAGAGTAGTTGGTTTGAAAGGATCATATACCAGGTTGCCCCAGAAAAAAGTTGAAACCATAGGCTTTGGGCAGCCAAAGAAATATATGCTTGTTGACGTGCCTTCAGAAGCAAGACCTCTTTTAGTCTTTATCAATGCCAAAAGTGGAGCTCAATATGGGCCTTACCTTCGAAGAAGCTTGAACATGCTTTTGAATCCCGTGCAAGTAAGCAATAGTAATTTATATATTGAGAGTGATAGATACTAATGAGATTACATTTAATTCCAACCTAGTGTGTGTTGTTCTTTTTCTTTTGATAAACCTTGGCATGAAGAAAATCATGTCAATAATAATTTGAATCATGGTGAATTCAAAGATATGCGATTGATGAAAGTACATGTTGCACTAGCATTTTAAACTTTGACTTATCTTGAGAAGAGAAGAAATATCTTATGCTTCATGGTTCCATAAGGATGTTAGGATCTTGTCTAAAACTTTGCTTGTGATAGGATTCATTATGTGCTTATGAACCTTGGGAAAGACCCTTAGCCTTTGTCCTGCAATCATGATAGCAAAGGCTATAAATAATTCAAGTCGAGACAACATAGTGCTAGGACTAGGTCTCAAATCTAATTTAAAATTTTGAAAACTCGAACCCGAATCAAAAGTCAAATTCTACTTATCTTATAATTTGGATAGAGCATGATTGAAGTGGTGGTTAACAAGCTCGAGCAACTTGATTACGCTTGATTTGACTTGATTATCTAGAATTTTTTTTTTATTCTAATTAAAATAATATAATATCTAGATCCAAGTAATATTGAAGCTTGACTCAATCTTAATTAGGTTCACGGGTTGGTTAAAGTTGAATATCATTAAACTTGAGATTGACTCAAACTTAAGTAAAGATTGAACCAAACTTGATGCATAGGTTTGTCTCTTTTACACCTCTAACTATACTTGAAATGAGTTTTTAGCAACTTTGCCATATTCGCAAAATAGATTGGATATTGATTTCTAAGAAATAATCTCCTAGATTTTGCAAGACATTGCTGTTGTTGCTTTTATCATTTGCTTGTAGAGATGCCATATAATTTTTAATTTGTTGCCTTGGATGTAGAAGTGGCACATTGCACTCATTGTATATTCTGTGCATTGCTCTATGATGTTTTACGATGTCAAACAAGTAGAAGCAGTCAAGTTTGTTCTTTCTACTCCAATAGCAGTAATTGTGGAGTAGAATCTCTTGCAAACCAACATGGCATTGGTCTTCTCAAGGGGCCTCTTCTATATTTTGATTTATTTTGTAATCCAAATCTGTCAGTGATAAACCATAGCTGCATAATGACATGGCAAGAGTACCTTTGATGTGAATTTAGTGATCTGTGTTCCAGAGACGTCTTGTATTTAAGATCTACTCATGAAGTGAACCTCTATATTACCTATAGCTGAACATGCATTTTCATTTCTTTGGTATGTGGACTATTCTTGCAGCTTTTTGTAACAGTCATATTCTTTATTTGAATTTATTTCATCTAAGATATCATAAAAAGTTATTAGTGGATTTCTAATGCAGCTTAAGTGCTTTTGGTATTCCTAGGTTCTTTTCTTGGAAAATTTTATCCTGGTTGACAGTGGTAGTATGCTTAGGTGTGGTTTGTTGAATCCTTTTGCCTCTTTTTGCAGGTTTTTGAACTGGGTGCTTCTCAGGGGCCTGAGGTTGGTCTAGAGTTATTCAGTAATTTGCCAAATTTCAGGGTTTTGGTCTGTGGAGGAGATGGAACTGTTGCATGGGTTATAGATGCAATTGAGAAGCAGAATTTTGCTTTACCTCCACCCGTTGCAATTCTTCCCCTTGGCACAGGAAATGATCTGTCAAGAGTTCTACGATGGGGAAGAGGTTTCTCCATGGCTGATAGTCAAGGTGGCCTAAATTCACTCCTAAATGATATCAATCATGCAGCAATAACTATGGTAGATCGTTGGAAAGTGAAAGTAATGGAAGAAAAATCAGATGGCCAGTTCCATGAAGCACATTCTAAGTTCATGATGAACTATTTAGGTAATATATCTGGGAAACCAGATTTGCTGTGATATTTCTTGTTCTGTGTAAAAATTTGATGCACTCTTTTGGTTTAGGTATTGGATGTGATGCTAAGGTTGCCTACGAATTTCACATGACTCGAGAGGAAAATCCAGAGAAGTTTCATAGTCGGGTATCCATCTTTCTTTGCTTTTGCATGCTGTCCATGTTTGCTGAACATTCAATTGCATTTATCGCCATAAAATATTTCAACTATGCATGGTACCTGCTAATTTCTACCTGAAAGTGGGAAGAAGGTCCAAAAATTTTCTTCAATCATGTTGAATGCTGTGATTATGGAAGTCATTACTTCAAAACTATGCTCATGCTAAGCAGCTGAAGCTCAACAAGGGTTTCAATCTTATAGGTTTTACATTCTGATAAGCACATATTAACTATGCTCATGAAAGTCATTACTTCAAAACTATGCTCATGCTAAGCAGCTGAAGCTCAACAAGGGCTTCAATCTTATGCCTTTTACATTCTGATAAGCACATATTAACTGTGCTCATGCTAAGCAGCTGAAGCTCAACAGGGGCTTAAATCTTATACCTTTTATGTTCTGATAAGCACATAATTTGTGAACAGTTTGTTAACAAATTGCGATATGCCAAAGAAGGTGCAAAGGATATAATGGACAGAACTTGTGCTGATTTGCCATGGCATATTTGGCTTGAAGTCGATGGTAAAGATATTCCTATTCCAATGGTACGGGATCCCCTACAATTTTATTGAAATTGTTCCCTTTCTTTTTAGTTTTTGTACTTTTTTTTTCCTAATGTTTTCTCCTGTATTTCCAGGATACAGAGGGTTTAATTGTGCTTAATATTGGTAGCTATATGGGGGGAGTAGATCTTTGGCAAAATGAATATGAGCATAATGATGACTTCAGCCTTCAGTGCATGCACGATAAAATGCTGGAGGTTGTTTGTGTCTCTGGTGCATGGCACCTTGGCAAGCTTCAGGTTCAAGATAACCTATTTGACAAATTTCTTTTCCTTTTTTTTTTTTTCTAATTATTGTTTGTTTCTGTGTGTATGTCATTGATCTGAAGCAACTCGTACTTTCTGCTTTTATGTCTCTGGGCGTTTCTGTTGTTTCACACCTGGACGTGTTTGTCTTGCTTATATTGGCCACCCTGGAGTAAGAAAAGACAATTCACAAGTTGTTCATGCTAACTCCTCATTCCAGGTCGGATTATCACAAGCACAAAGGTTGGCCCAAGGGAATGTTATCAGGATTCATAATTCCAGTCCTTTCCCAGTTCAAATTGATGGGGAACCATTTATCCACCAAGCAGGATGTTTGGAAATTACACACCACGGGCAGGTAGCTTTAAGACTTCTTTTGTATATGTGATGCTTGGTTGTTCATCTGCTGATGCATTGACTTGAAGTTATTTCCATGGTATAGCATGCCATCTATTTTTGACTTTGGGGCAAACCACTAGGAATAGATTGTTGTAGAATTGTTGTTTTGAAGGTTCATTTTCGGGCAAATTGAATTGTTTTGGGGGATGGTGAGAAAGGATCGGAATTGTCATATATTCACCTTAAATTGCAATTCAAACAAAACAACCAGCGTCTTATATTTATTTACCAAAATTGCTAAATGTTTTGAATATCTATTGTTCGTGTAATGAATTCCAAAAATTAAGACTAGCTTTTGGGTTCTTGTTTTGGATGTTAAGGTGTTCATGTTGAGAAGGCCCTCGGATGCAGAGCGCAAAGGGCATGCAGTGGCCATTATGACAGAGGTTCTGGCAGATGCTGAGAGTAAAGGCATAATTGATGCATCACAGAAGAAAACGCTTCTTCAGCAGGTGGCTGTCAGTCTGGCATAGGTTTGCAAAACTTGTTGGCTTTGTCCCACTTATGATTGATATCTAACACACATAACCAGTTAGCAGAAGTTTGTAATTTTTTTATTTTGTTTGGGCGGATGACTTCTGCCCGTGCCTTTTCATTTTTGTTTTGCTTTTTCTGCCTTTTGTCAATAGTATTTGGCGCTTTTTTTTTTTTTTTTTTTTTTTTGTTTTTTTGAGCCAAGGAGTATTTGGCTCCTTTAAAAGAGGATTTTGTATGCCATAGAGAGACATAGAAAGCGGGAATGTAAATGGAAATGAGAGAACTAAATACAAGTGGAATTCAGTTTCCTCTCATGAAATGCGCTTTAGATCTCTGGAAACAGGAATTCGTATTTGATTGTTCATCAATTGTTGAACAATGCTCACTGTTCACCATCGTATCATTAAAATGGATTTGCAAGCTAATGATTTTCTGATCTTTTCTCTTTTAGCAGATGATTTATTTGGTCGGGGGGAAGTTAGTGATAAGGGTCACTAAGATCTGGCCTCATGGTGCAACCTCCGCCTTCTATGCTTTAGGAAATGCTGATGGCTGAGTGTAGGCACTTAAAGGTCTGAGACATGGTTAAGTGCTTTTACAGAATCAACATTCCAGGACTTATGTAGATGGCGCATGCCATTCTACAAGGAATGACTGAAAACGTCGGCTGGGCATATATAGGTCCTCCAACTATTAAAAGGGATGTTCTAAAAGAAGAGAAAGGGGAAGAGTGGGTCATCGCCATTGATCCTATTTATGTCGCCGCTCCTAATCCTAAATCCTGGTTTCCTTTTGCGAAAGGAAAGGGAAGGAGAAAGGATAAAGTGCTAGCTTTGCTGTAATCGGTGAGAGAGATTCATCCGTTCTTCCTTCGTTGCCTCGACTGGTGGGATGCAATTGCGATGGGTTAGAATGAGTTTTACAAAATTCTTATTCATCTCGGTGTCCTGTACGCTGTTTCTTGTCCCATGCGTGAGACGCGCCTGCTAAGCGATTGGAAAAGCTGCAACCCGCTTGAAATCTACTTCATCAATCAACTTAAGTAGTGAAAATATTAATTTTTAGCTAAAAACTGAAATAAAAAAATTCCATTGCATGTTATAACCAACTACAAGAATGAAAGATGTTATGCTTGCGGTGTTGTACGGGAATCCTAAAACACATATTTATTTATCCCAAAGTGGAAAGCTTAAAGGAATATTTAACGAAGAAGAGCGAAAAGAATCTCAGCATGAACATTTTGTGGACTTCATCATCTTTAAACACGATTAGAGAGGGAGAGGGAGTGAGTGAGCTGAGACGAAGAAGGTGTAGAAGTAAAGCAAAGATTAAACAGTAGGAGTGGCTTTTTCCATTTCATGCTGTTAAGCTTTAAAATAGACGTAGGATAATTTAGTATTACATTATTTTATTGAGTTTGGATTTCCTATTAGTGTTAAATTTGTCTTGAAAGCCGATCCAAACCCTATATTGATTTAAAAAAGACCTCAAAATCCGTTCTAAATCCTGTAGGAATGTAATCTATAAGGTATGTATAGGATTGAATGGATCGAGTGGCCTAAGAACTGCCCTGTAGCATCTGCACATCGCATTGTAACTCATGTGTACATTTGAGCTTACGTTTTATGTTATCCAGTGTTGCTTTTCATTATCTTCGTGACAGGATTTTTTTTTTTTCCTTTTTCTTTTAGAGAATAACCTTTTCCTTCCATGTGGTGACGATTCGCCGCCTTCACAAGGATCTCCAACTGGACTTGTTCCATCTCTATATAAGAACGGTATTTATGCTACATGGAAGATATGAAGGTCTAGCTAATTATTAACCATGCTAAATGTTGAAACAAACGAAATATTTTATGAAATCATGACTTAAATCGATCCTTAAAAGAATACACGACACAGTTTCTTCGGGAGAGGGAGAGTCGATCATCTACTCCATGCATATAAATATAATGTTACATATTAAAGCTAAAAAATTTACAACCAGCGGAAGTACTTATGGGGAATATTTACAAATTAAGGACATCGATTATCCATGCTTTTCATTATTTTCACATTAGCCCATGCTTTGACTTTTGTATTGAATTTTGCATGGACGTTAATTATATTAACTATACGAATATAAACTTGACAACCTTATCTGGATATGAGCATTCACGCAGAAGCTTATCCTTATAAAAATTAAGAGGTTGGGTGCATATTTCACTTCTTCGTAGAGAAGCAATTAAGTCCAAGGGGCACTTAGAAAAGAAAGCTAGAGGTTTCAAGCTTAATATTTTAATCACTTTTTTTTTTAATTAATAATTTCTATAGGAACTCAGATTTTTCTAAATTAGAATTCTGTTCTATACATATGACTTGTTTATCTATTCTTTTGCTCTTCGTTAAAGGATAAATTCCTTAATTTTCAATATTCATGGACAAAATAAGGAGAAATTTCATTCTCCATATATATATGTTGGCAAGGTATTTTAGACATGGATTCTTTAAGCTTATATCAATTGGATTGGGTTGTGGGCGCCGACCTTATTAAGCCTACGGCTGACCTGATCCATCAGCATCCAACTTGATTGTTCCACTAGTCGACCTCACCAAAAGATCTCTAGACAGGCCAGCTCCTTTAAACGACTTATCTGACCTCAGCATGGTTGCAATAGTTATTGGACTAATGGATAAAGCTTAAAGACTTGGTCAAACGTCATGACCTTATAAATCCAGGATACTTTGAACT
This sequence comes from Lumnitzera racemosa, assembly GCA_024138005.1. Classification (NCBI taxonomy): domain Eukaryota; kingdom Viridiplantae; phylum Streptophyta; class Magnoliopsida; order Myrtales; family Combretaceae; genus Lumnitzera; species Lumnitzera racemosa. The sequence goes on along the minus strand of JAMXBC010000008.1, from coordinate 81,848,107 downwards.
CTATACTCTCACTACCCAAGTCATGTGGACGTGTTAACATACCAAACGTGCTCCCTTAATTCTTGGTGGCCCTCCTCTATAAATAACCCTAAGTACTCTAATAGTAGGTATCTTGACTCTTTGTGCACTAAACTCTTTTTTGTTTTTTTTTTTTGTTTTTTTTTTTGTCACTTAAGCATTCCTACTTACTACTCTTTACACAAAGTATTTACTTAAGTATTGGAGTGGTCATGCCGGACAATATCCTAGAGCTCCTCGTTGTTTTCTATCTTGTAGGCTTATTATACCTTTATGCCAAGCCCAATAATTACTCTATTGGTCGAATCCTATTGATGACATTTGGCACAATTTGTGGGAATTCTAGACTCACTTAACACTTACAAACACTTCTCATACACTCTTCCCCTAGTTTATTCATCATGTCACGAATTGTGAATCCCAACGACAACTAACCTCTAATTAAGCCTACCCCTAAGTAGCACTGAATATAACAGCTTGAGAAAATGCTTAAAGAACTAGTGGAGAAGAATGCCTAAATAAAGGCTCGAAATAGGGAACTTCAAGCTAGGGTAGATGAGATGGAAAGGCAAAGTAGGTTGTCTCCCCTCACTGGCGCCTCAAACGCTCCAGATGATTACAATTGTCATCCCTTGTAGTAAAATAACAGGACGCCTTTGCCTAACCCTACAGTGCTAGATTAGCAGGCGTGGCTTGTAGCCAATTGTGAATGTACCCTTACTAGCATTGAACAAGTAGCTAATTCCCATAGGGGGATCGTCCATTTAGTAACTCCAGTTGACAATGCCAATCTGCATGAGCTTTGCAAGATGGCCAAGAGGCTCTTAAAAAAATAGGAGAGCGAAGTTGTTGAAGGCATTGGCTAAGTAGATAACAACAAAGGCCCCTTCACAAGAGGTATCTAGGACGAGGTCCTCTTAATGAATTTCAAGCTCCCTATCTTAGATTAGTACAATGAGACAAATGACCCTGATGATCACCTACTTACTTCTGTACTCTCATGAACATGGTTCAATTATTTGCTTGAGAATTTTATCCATTCACTCGACGAGCTTGCTCATCGTTTTAACTTACATTTTTAGGCTAGCTAGCTCTCATCCAATGACATGTCATCCTTGTATTTGATTCGCTAGAAGGAAGAGGAAACCCTTCACGAATACGTGGCATGATTTAAAAATGCTGTGGTGGAGATCCCTTAGCTTGATGAGGGAGTAGTAATTCATATCGTCTAGTTTGGTATCAAATCGTTTAGGGATTTCTTTCACTTGGTCCATAAGAGCAAACCTAAGACCTTGGCCGAATTCTAGTAGAAGGCTTAGAAGTACATGGACTAAGAGGATAACATTTGTGTTAGGCACAAAGCTAACTTGGAGAGGTCAGGAGGGAAAAAAGACAAGGATAAGGCATTAGTTAAAGAGTGCCTCGATGGCGAATAACTAAGCCACTCTGATGGGGGAAGCCCTTATGGCAAGAAGCATTCATCACCCGTACCAAAATACACCTAGCATATGTCGCTGAACCAACGCTTTAGCCAGGTGTACATGGAGGTCTGTAGCTGGGGTTTGCTTTAGAGACCCCTTAAAATGAAGGGGAATCCTAACCATAGGAACTTAGAAAAGTATTATTAGTTTTAGAGGACTACGACTACACCACAAATGAGTGCTTTTAATTGAAAAATGTTGTGGAGTATGCTATCCAGAGAGGTTACTTTCGAGAGTATGTGGCCAACGCCAATAATGGCAGTGGGAGGGTACCTTAGAGATGAGAGATTGAGGAAACCTGAAAAGAAGACAATAGTGACCGTTGTAATAATTAAGCTCTCAAAGGCATCATTAACATTATTGTTAGGGGGCCTCACCTAGGGAGCTGGCCAAGCTATAATAGCTCAGTTAATGCCCTATTCAAGGTGATGGTGGTGAGAGAGAAGAGTTAGAGGTGCAATACCTCTATCTCTTTATCAAATGAAGACCTCAAGGGGATTGACACCCTTTATTAGGATGCCCTTGTAATAGGGGTAAGGATCTTAGATTTTGAGGTCCTAAAAATTATGGTAGATATCAGCAACTCTACCGAGATCCTTTTTAAGAACACTTATGATAAGATGCGGAGGAAACTACTTATATAGATGAAGCAGCATCACCATGACCTGATCGGCTTCAATTTGGAGAGGGGAGGACTGTTCGACTTAAAGGCATCATCACCTTAGAAATGGAGCTCAGCGATAATGACAGTATTGCTAAGTAACCTATAGAGTTTATAGTGGTAGATCGCCTGTTTCCCTATAATGCAATTTTGGGACAACCAAGCCTCACTAGCTTTTAGGACATCACATTGTCTCTCCACTTGAAAGCTAAATTCCCTACTCCAACCGGGGTTGGAATCTCCAGATGTGACCGAAAGCTCTTAAGAGAGCTTTATATAAAGGCAGCCCGAGGTGATGGTATCTTTACTTTGGAGACAAAGCCGCAGGAGAAACCTTTTGAGAGAAGCGAGCTAAGGGAAAAAATAGAAGAAGTGCACATCGGCACTAACCCTGATTAAACCACCAAGGTTAGGGTCGAGACGCCTCTTGAGCTAAAGGAGGCAATTGTTTAACTCCTATGGTCTAATGCAAATCATTTTGCTTGGTTACCGTTAGATATGCTTACCATCTCGACCAACTTAGCAACTTGTAGCCTCAAAATTGACAAGAAGATCTAGCTAATAAAGCAAAAGAAGAGGTACTTTGCTCCAGAATGGCAGGCGGCAATAGAGGAAGAAGTGTAGAAGTTGCTAAAGGTAGGAGAAGCATCTAACCTAGTTAGCAAATGTTATGCTAGTAAAAAAGAAGGATGGGAAGTGATGAATGTCTGTCAATTACACCAACCATAATAAAACTTGCGAAAATGATTACTTCCCCCTCCCGAAGATAGATCATCTGGTGGACTCTACATTGGTCCACACTCTGTTAAGCTTTATGGATGCTTTCTTAAGTTAAAACTAAATTAAGATGGACTTAAAAGATGAAGTCCACACCTCCTTTAGCGCAAACTACTATCATACCATGATGCCCTTCGACCTTAAAAAAGTCGGAGTAATGTACCAACGAATTGTAACCATGTTATGCAAGGCCCAACACGGGCGCAACATGGATGGCATAATTATCAAAAGCAAACTACCTGACAAACACATTAAGGGTTTGCAGGATGCCTAAATAAGGAAGTATAATATGAAGTTGAATCCCTAAAAGTGCATCTTTGGGTTCGCCTCCTACAAATTCTAGGGCTTCATGGTCACTCAACATGAGCATGGTAGCTGCTACTAGAGACATGAAGGCCTACTACCATAGTTAAGGAGGTTCAGAAGCTCATGGGCATGGTAATTGTGCTGAGCAAATTTGTCTCTAGAATTGTGGACCAATATGTAGAGTTCTTCAAAATCCTGAAGAATCCCATGGTTTTGAGTGGATTCCTCATTATCAAACTACCTTCTTGGAGTTATAGAGATTATTGAAGCATTTGTTAATCCTATTGAAGCCTGTCCTAAGATAAGATCCCTACCTATACCTATCCGTTAGTAGCAAGGCACTTTTATCCATTCTAGTCAAGTTGAAAGGAAGGGAACATAAGCTTATATCTAATGTCAATCATATTTGCTTCATACTTGTTACAACCCCAAGGGGCAGTTAAGTTGTGGCCGTATCACCATGTATAACGGGAAGATCCGATATCAAGTATCGCTCTTGATTAGAAAACTTTAGTGTATTACACAAGGCGTCACATAACTTGGACTTCTACTTAGCGACTTATGTTAAGTAATAACGGAGCATTTAATATAAGTTAAACCATAATAACTAAACCTAACATAAAGTAAAGATGGGGTCAAATGTTTCTTTAACTTAAGTCTTATAGATCTCAAATAAAACAAAACCAATAGTTTATACTACTTAACATACTAAAAGATATAAATAAGTTTAAAGAGTTCAAATATCATATAAGTGACCACTTATGGCCTCTTCTTTTCACTGATGATTCTCATGCTAGTAGTACTAACCTCGAGCATCGTATAGCCTAACATTAACCAAAGATTCTACTGTAATAACAAACCATAAGAGGGTAAGCTACAATTGCTTAGTGAGTAACCTTTCTATCCTACTAACAAACAAGTTACAAGCAAGTGACTTATATATGCATATGCAATGCAAACAAGCATATGAAATGCAGCATCGTAAATAGTCTATTGGCGACTGTGTAAAGCACAATATTACACCCACCGTTGCCTGGGTTACATCTAATGTCCAAACATATTCATCTCTTTCTTGATAGACCTAAAGTAGCAAACATAGCTAAGCCTCAAGCAGAAGGCGATACTCCCTAAAGCCAAGTAGATCCCAAAGGTCAAGATAAGAACATGTTGCACAAGTACGTTGTACAAAACAACATTAACACATAATAATAATATATCTAAAATGGATAATCTTATGCTCCATTATGTAGTGCTGACACCTTATACAATAAATGCATAAATGTGCAATGTATGGCCGGTTTTTATTAAAGTTAAGTAGTTATTATTCCAGTTCATAGGTGAATAACCAAATATATATGACAGACAATCCAAGGCCCTTGTTACTAATGTAGCATCCTATTCGTGATTTAGATATATTATTATCTCTAACAAGTAGGTACATCTAATTCAAACACATACATCTAACCCCAACCCTAAGCATATTCATTGTATGTATATATATATATATATATATATAATATTAAATGGTACTTTATACTGTAACCACAAGCAAGATAAGACAAGAGTTATCATACTCACTCGGCTATGGAATCTAATAGTCCCAATAATCATCGACTATGTCAAACTTAGGTTCCTTATCACTTGAAGAATACATTAAAGTATTTAAGTATTCAACCTATACTAACTATCTATGCTTTCTTATCCTAGATTCCCGTCTTAACTATTTTTGTATTTCGATCGTAGTTTCTTCATTTAAATCTTTTTTTAGTGATGTTATTTCATTTGATGATATCATTTTTGGGTGTTGAAACTCTAACCAAAGAGTCTTTTTCTTGCATTAATTATGTTTGCTCTTAACTAAAACATCATAAACTCCTAGGACATAGCTGCACATGAAAGAATAGGTGACTTAAATGTCAGATATTACTATAAAATCTAAGGAAAAACCATGAAAATCTTAACTTAACTACTTACCAAAGTTAAGAGTGTGTCCTTACCTTTAGGGGGTCCAACCGAAGGTTGTGGAAGGTATGGCTTGAGGAGTGGTTATTAGCAGGTTAGAAGAGTGGGAGAGGGTAGCGTGGCTTTTTTTGGTGTTAGAGTTATGGAGTAAGGTGGTGAAGTGTGTAGGGTAGTGGCTGGTGGCGGTTTTTGGGTGTTCTTGGAGTTGATTTTTGGAGAAAATTTTAAGAGAGTTTCTGAGTATGAGTATGTGAAATAAAAAAATGAAAGGGAATGAGGGTGCCAGTGCATGAAGGAGATTATGAGGGGGATAAGGGTGTGAAATTTAGATAGCGAAGGACTTGCTTATATTTGGGACCATGTTCTCTTTTACTTTATTGCCAAATGAGGAAAGATCTTGGCCCCTTAAGATATAAGATATTTTGATGCCATTTAATTACTTGTCCATTAGTCCTTAATTATGTTTAACTTGTTAATTAAGGTTGGTTGTGGATTAGGGTCTACTTAGGGTAATTGATAGTGATTAAGTATAATTAGGTTAGTTAAATGTAATTAAGCCATGTTTAGGTTTTCTCCTTGTTTTGTTGCTTTACTTTAGCTAGTCTATGTGTCCTACATGTGTACCTAGGGTTTTCCTTAGGGTTTGGTGTTTGTTTATAGTCATTTAATTGGTGTATGCGCTCGGAACTAAGGGTTTTAGGTGATTAGTGAACTCGGCTACTTTTAATGATTGATCTAACTTTATGATTAGGGTTTCTTCATTATGTTAGGGTTTTTAGTCATCCAATTGGGGCTTAGTAGTAGTCTTAGGGTCTCGTTATCGTTCTAGGGTTTCTTGAATACTAGGGTTTTTAGGGTTTTATGTATATAGCTAGGGTTTTAAGGTCTTATTTCCTCTAGGATTTTGGCTTAATGTTTAGGGTTTGATCCTTTTTATTTAGGATTTTTATTATTATATTTGAGTGGTTTTAGGGATTATCTACTAACTTTCTTATCTAACTCCATTTTCGATTATTGAAAACTCATAGGGTTTATATCCTTCCCCTTTAAAATAAGTTTTGTCCTCAAAACTTCGAAAAGACTTACCTGGTGACTCAAATAACTCTAAGTACCTATGCTTCACCTCCTCCTCGACCTCTTACATAGCTTCCTCTTCTCTCTTGTGATTTCTCCATAATATTTTGACATAAGTAATCTCCTTGATTCTCAATTTCTGAGTCTTTCAATCCATGATATGAACTAGGTGCTCTTCGTTGGTGAGGTTCTTCAATTGCATTGGTTCCAATTCTACCCACCTATCTTGGTTTGGAATGTGCTTGTGAAAGATTGATACATGGAAGACATTATGTAGTCTCAATAAATTTGGAGGTAAAGTTAGTCGGTAGGCTAAATTTCTAACTCAATCCAATACTTTGAAGGGTTTAATGTATTGAGGGCTCAGCTTCCCTTATGTTCTTGCTCGGTACACATTCTTTATTAGTTTCACCTTGAGGTACATATGATCACTAACCTAGAAATCCACTTTTAGTCTCTTTAAGTCTGCCCAACCTTTTTGGCGATCTTGAGCTTCCTTCATTGTCTATTTAATGGTGACCACTTTTTTTGCAGCTACTTATACTAAGTTGGGTCTCATAGCTAACTTTTCAACATTATCCCAAAACAAAGGAAACCTATACTTTTGTCCATACAAGGCTTCATAGGTTGGCATCTAAATACTCAAATGGAAGTTTTTGTTGTATGTAAACTCAACAAAGGTTAAATGTATGTCCTAACTTCCCTTGAATTCTATAGCATAGGCCCTCAGCATGTCTTCCAAGTTTTGTACGGTCCTTTTTTATTGTCCATCTAATTGGGGATGATAGGCGGTATTGAAGTTTAATTAAGTGCCTAGATGCTTTTGCAGACTTTCCCAAAACTTAGATACAAATTGTAGATCTCTATCGAAGACTATGCTCATAAGAACACCATGGAGCCTCACAACTTCCTTCATATAGATCTGAGCTAGTTTTTCCTAAGAGTAAGTCATGTCGATGGGAAGAAAGTGTATGGATTTAGTAAGTTTATCTAGAATCACCCAAATGGCATCAAATTTGGCTTGGGCTTGAGGTAATCTACTAATAAAATCTATGGTAATTTGCTTCCACTTCCATTTAAGAATTGGCAATGGCTTGCAACGATCCTCTTGGCCTTTGATGTTTAGCTTTAACCCTTTGGCATGTCTCACACTTTTGTATGTAGTTGGCTATATCTTACTTCATGCCCTTCTACTAGAATTTTTTTTTTTTTTGAGATCCTGGTATATTTTTTTTCCTCCAAGGTACACTGAATAACCTAAATGGTGAGCTTTACTCATGATTTCTTTGTTAAGGGATGCATCTTTCGGTACGCATAATTTGCCTTTCATTTGAATAATTCCCTTTTCACTAATGCCGAAGTCTGAGTATCTTTTACTTGCTACCTCTTCTCTTACCTTTTACTAAAGTAGGATTAGCTTGTTAAGCTTCTCAAATCTTTTCCATCATTGTAGGTTCAATGACCAAACTTGATAGCTTGACATTGCCTTTAGCCTAAGTGAACTCAATACTAAGCCTCATAAATTCTTTAATTAACTCATGTTGCTTGGGGAGGAGTGAGGCGTCTTTCATATGATTCTTATGACTCAAGGCATTTGCAATAGCATTCACTCACCTTGGATTGTAATTGATCCCAAGATCATAATCCTTGATTAACTCACGTCATCTTCTTTGTCTTATGTTATTTATTTATTTATTTCTTTGGTGAAGAGGTATTTAGGGCTTTTGTGATCTATGTAAATTTCACATTTTTGGCGATTCAAGCAGTGCCTCCAAATCTTGAGAGTAAATACCACGACGACTAACTCTAGGTCGTGTCTAGGGTAATTCTACTCATGGGGTCATAATTGTTGTAAAGCATAGGCTATGACCTTAACCCCTTGCATCAAGATACAACTGAGTCCATTTTTGAAGCATTATTGTATACAGTAAAAGGCTCATCAGCATTAGGAAGGATTAAAATTAGACACTATTCTATGCTTCAACTCTTGGAAACTCTGCTCTCTCTTGTCAATCCATTCATACTTCACATTCTTTTGTGTCAATTGAGTGAGTGATCGAGTTATGGTGGAGAAATCTTTGATAAATTTCCTATAGTATCTTGCTAGTCCAAGGAAGCTGCATACTTCAATAACTTTCCTTGGCCTTTTCCATTCAACTATGGCCTTAACTTTCTTAGGGTCAACTGTTATCCCATAACTTAATATTATGTGTCCAAGAAAAGAGATCTCTCTCAGCCAAAAGTCGCACTTAGTTAGCTTGGTGTGTAGTTTATGTTCTTTCAGAATCTATAATAATGTTATCAAATGTTCTTCATGTAGCTCAGGAGAAGGGGAATGCACAAGAATTTTATCAATAAAGACAATCATACACTTATTTAGCAGTGCTCAAAACACGCAGTTCATCAAGTCCATAATGGTAACTAGTACACTAGGCAGCTTGAAGGGCATCACTAGAAATTCATCATGTCCATATAGCGTTTTGAAAGTCATCTTAGGAATATCTACAAGCTTAATTCTCAATTCATGGTATCTAGATCTCACATCAATTCAAGAAAAAACGAGTCATTTATTTGTAGTAGGGGATACTTGTTCTTGATGGTTACTTTGTTTAAATCCTGGTAATCTATGCATAACCTCATAGACCCATCTTTCTTCTTTACAAACAATACGGGTGCTCTCCATTAGGATACACTAAGTCTAATGAATCCTTAGTGACTAAAACCTTTTCAATTTAAAAACAAAATCCCTCTTAATAGCTTAAATGACATGATAAGTAGTTGAAATTTGATTATTTAACTTTAGCCGTAAAATAAAAACACAAACAATAAAGGTAAAAAACTAAATAGAGTAGAGAGAGAAGATCAATCGATCAATTTATAGAGCTTTGGCCTTTTACCTACTACTCTCTTCTATCTCTACTGTCGAGACTCGATCCTCTTCACTAGTGTCGTTCCGCTAGTCAAATCTTTTCATTAATTAAAAAAACAATCAGAGGTTATAAGGATATCTAGTTGCTTCTCTATCCTATCTCACTAGCTCTTCTTAAGCTAAACACAGGACCTAAAGAACTCCCTAACCTCATACACACTCGAATACAATATCAATAATGTTTACAAAGAAAATGAGACGATACAATCAAATAACTCCTTATAACATTCGCACAAATACAATAACAATGAAATAAGAAAACTATTTTCACTCAGTTTTTAAGTTTTGGACACATCTTCTGATAGTGTTCATGAGAGATCTTGTTGATTTTAGTTTTAATCTTTTTTCAAACTATATCAATCTTGTGCAACATTAATTTAAATTGAATAAACTTCTGTGTAATAGCTAAAAACGGCTAGATGCTAATATTTTTCCAAAAGACTTTATCCATATTTGATTTTCTTTGATGATAAAGTGAAAATATCTTAAGGACAAACTTCTGAATCTGTGTATAGTCAATCGTAATCGTAACTCTTTACTTTTGCTAATATACTTTCTTATTTACATTCTAACATACATTTTGACACACAATTTTCAATCTTATTTTCCTTCTTAACCCTTTTTTGCTTTAGGATGTCCTGAATGCTAAATAAACTTATCAAGTTCATCCTTATAAGGAAAACTCAATATTATCCCCTTTTTTAATGATAACAAAACACCTAAGTTTTAAACAAAAACACTCAACATATATCATCAATAAAAAAGATATTTTACACACAAAAAAAAAATCTGCAAACTTTAATGTTTTGGTGCCTTACTACTCCCCCTTTTTGTTATCATCTTGAAGATATAATTTCTCCCCTTAAATATAAGACACATGAATGATGAAATGGACAAAGAAAACCATAAATTCATTTATTGAAACTGCCAAAGGCAGAGTACGTAAAAAATGACAAAGGTATCAGTATGAACATCTAGACTAACATGTGGATATCTAATATCAAAACTAAGACGCTAAAAAACTAACTAACCATGAAAAGAGAAAAGAACAGACTTGTTTAGACAAAACAAGTCATTGATACGATTACAGAAAATATAGTTAGAGTACTTCTTCTATGGTTTGGTTTTCTTATAAGCTGTAGTATTTGTTCTTGTGTATTTCTTGGCAAGACTTGTTTGAGTTGCTGAGGAAGTGGGAATAGGTTCAACAGGAATGGTTATGGGAATTGTTGTTTGTACATATGGTACCAATGCAAGAGAAGACTCTAAAGCTACATCAAAGGATGGCTTAAGTATAGTAGGATGCTTTTCTTAAACCGATTGATAAGTAGGTTCAATAAGAATTGGATCATACTCAAAATTTTGTTGATTAGAAGTTGGTGAAACAAAAGGTGAAGATGTAGATTGGACAAGAGTTGTTTAAACATGAGTTCTTATGAGATGGAGGTTGAACATCAGGAAGTGATTCTTTATCATTGGGTTAAAAACTGATCTTTTCTTGAAGCTTTTGTTCAAGAAACCTTTCTTATATGATTTTAGTAATAAGATTCTCCAAATCTAGTTTATTGACACCTAGAGAATCAAAAGATGTTTGGCTTGGGTTGACCTAAGCAGGTTCTGAGTCACTTTTTGACTCAATTTTTGATTTTGTTCTAGCTTTTCTTTTTCCAAGATGGAGATCTCCCCTTGTCATTGGTATATAATCTTTTTTTTTTCTTTTTCTTAGGTTTCTTAGGTTGCTTACGCTTTCCTTTGGGATCCTCTTTCACATCTTTTGACTCATTTTTGAGAGGTCAAAATCATCAAATCTAGCTCCTCGAATCTCTGTCTCCCCCTCAACTCCATAATAAGAAAAATTGATAGTCCTAGTCCTACTGTTTGGATTAATATAGTGAGCCATATATTTAGTAAACCAAAGCTTATTTTTAACAAAAATTCCCATTTGCCTAAAAATAAGCTCTTCAATTTTCTTGCTCAAAATTAGCATTTTTGACACTTGAGATCTTGATACCTTTAAATTTCAAAAATTGCATAAGAATCAATCCATAGGGTTTACTATCTTGATTCCTTTCATATGCCTCAATATCTATCTAGGAATATCTAAATCCTTTTTTCAGTTTAATGCTTAGCAAAATTAGAGCATCTTCAGCTAATACAGTTGTGGTACAACCCCTTTTGTGCAATAGACAACTTACTATCAATTTGTGTATCAATCTCATAATCAGCTCAAAATCAAACACAAAAACATTCTTGCCATTGCTTACTTCAACCCTATCATTCAACAAAGTGAACAAATCCCTTTTAGATAAACCAACTAATTCTGCATCATCTTTCTCATCCTTTAAACGGAAACATTTGATAAGATCTTTCCCTTGTTATTTATACTTCCTTACCTTTAATTTTTTATTTTACCCACATCCATTCTACTAAAATCCACATTTTCATAAAATTCTACAATGATTTCTCTATGCATAACTTCATCAATGTCACATGGCTTCTTACACCCTAATGAATCTACTATCTTATTAGAGTATAAACCGTTCCTAGAAAAATATGGAAAATCGAAATAATTCGATTGAACAGGTTTACCTTTGATTTTTCTGACAACTATTTTACTCTCTTTTTTATTTTTGTCAAACTCTTCAGATCACTTCCTCTTTTAACCATGAGAAGGTCTCTTTTTGTTTTTTTTTTTTTTAGGAGAAACTTCAAAGTTAAATCTTTTCATTACTTTTGTAATTGATTTTCTCCTTTGAAAAACTTTCTTTCTTCTTTAGGGGTTTTTCCTTCGGAAACCTCTGCTCCTATGGCTATACTTTCTGATTTACTCTATCCTTCCACATTCTCCATATTTTGATCAAAGACCAAATCTTAATAGAGATTTGGAATAGGGTTTAGATGAGGGTCCGAATTAAGGTTTGGATTCAACTTAGGAATATCCTCGGTTAGGTTACTATGAGGAATTTCAGTAGAGTCAAAAGGTTCATCAACAAGATTCATAGCAACCGTTGATGATTTCTTCCTAGACTTGTGAAAGATTGTTTGAAGTTGAGTAGACTTCCTGAGTTATATGGCTTGATAAAGAGAGAAGAGAGAATTTAAAGAAAGGGAAAATGGGCGCGTATTGGAAAAGATCATAAGAGGGAATTAATCTAACTACAGAACGTGCTACGGTTTTCTTAAGCACAAAAAAGAAACGTGCTTTAATGGGCATGATTGTAGTTTTAAAAAAATCATGCTTTTGATTGCACATGGGAAATTATGGAAAAAGAATCACTATAGGAGAGAGAAAAGATATCTTTAAGATTTCTAAGTTAATATTCTACGTCTTAAATTTCAATATATTAAGAAAAATATTTTACAAAAATAAATAAATAAATATCTAACAAAAAGAATTACAAAGCCTTATCTCATTTTCATTCCTAATATATTCAAAATGAATCTTTCAAGAGGTTTAGTAAATATATTTGCAGTATTATGGATATACTTAAAATTTTTCTTTACAACAAATAGGTGTTTTTCTTTTGGATCACTCTAAAATCTTGCACATATGTACACACTATACAAAATATCAAGGCAAGAGGCAATAAGATATAATAAGGAACCAATCAAACTATTATACAGCTTCTCATTTACTTTCTTACTGTTGCCCTTTAAGTCTAACTTGGTTGATATACTCATTGAGGTTGATGATTCTTTGGAATTTTTAAATTCGAATTTCTTCAAAATTTGTTTGATATATTTTTCTTGATGAATAAATATACCATGGTTAGTTTGCTTAATTTAAAGTCCTAAGAAGAAATTCAGTTTTCCCATGAGTGACATCTTAAATTTTGTTTGCATGAGTTTAGAAAATTCTTGATAAAAACTTTCATTAGTAGAACTAAATGCCATATCATCCACATATATTTACACAATTAAAATGTTATGATCATAATATTTCAAGAAAAAAGCTATATCTACTTTACCTCTTTGAAACCCATTCCTCAACAGGAATTCACTCAACCTTTGGCACCAAGCACGTAGTGCTTGTTTCAAACTATATAATGTCATTTTGAGCTTATAGACATAATCAAACTTAAATGGATTTTCGAATCTTGGGGGTTGCTCAATATACACTTCTTCTTTGATATACCCATTTAAGAAAGCACTTTTTGTGTCCATTTGAAACAATTTGAAAATTTTAAAGCTAGCAAAAGCAAGCAATAATCTAATAGCTTCTAACCTTGCTATAGGTACATATGTGTCATCAAAATCTATTCTTTCCTCTTGAGAATATCTTTTAGCTACTAACTTATCTTTTTTCTCACAATTTTCCATTTTCATCCAACTTATTCTTAAATACCCACTTAGTACCAATTATGGATTTATCTCTAGGTCTAGGTACTAAGTTCCATACTTAATTCCTTTAGAACTGGTTAAGTTCATTTTGCATAACATTAATCCAATTATTATCAGTTAAAGCTTCATCAATATAATTAGGTTTAACCTCAAAAAGTAATGTAAAATGATTTTCTATATTTTGAAGACTAGATCTACTTCTAACACCAGAATGAACTTTACCTACTACCTGTTTAAGAGGATGATGCACCTTAAATCTCAAGGTAGAAGGAGGTGTATACAAACCTTTAGGACTTTTTGACCTACTTTCTAACAACCCTTCAAATTGTGGTTTTGATTTACCAGTAGCTTTAGATCTAATATGAGTCCTTATTGAACTAATAGAATTCCCTTATGGCTCATCAAGAGTAGAAAAATTTCCAAAAGCATTTTTTGACTTAGGTTTTGACACTTCTTCACCACTTTGTTGATTTTGAACTTTCTTGGTAATCATAGGTACTTCATCATTAGAATCCTCTTTTCCTGTTTCCTCAATAAATCTAATATTGATGGATTTTTCAACTACTTTGGATACTTTATTATATACTCAGAAGGCTTTAGAATTAAGTGAATATCCCAAAAATATTGCTTTATCTGCTCGTTCCTCAAATTTGCCTAAAACTTTACCTATTTTCTTTACAAAACACTTACAACTAAATGAAAGTATAAGATAGTAGGTTTCCTACCTTTAAAGATTTCATATGATGTCTTGTTTATCAAAGGTCTCATGTAGACACGATTAATAATGTAATATGCAGTGGATGCAGCTTTAGCCTAAAACTACTCAACTATTTTACTTTCATTCAATAGGGTTCTTGTCATTTCTTGAATAGTCATATTTTTACGTTCGACTACCCTATTTTGTTATGGTATCTATGGAGTAGAGAAATTGTGAGTTATGCTATTATTCTCACAAAATGTTATAAAATCAATATTATCAAATTCTTTTCCATGATCTGTGCTAAGATTGATTATAGTTGCTCCATTTTCATTTTGAACTTGTCTAACAAACACTTCAAAACTTTTAAATGCATCACTTTTGTGATGAAGAAATAGAATCTAGGAATATCTAGAAAAATCATCAACAACCACTAAATCATATTTATTTCCACCTAGACTTAATGTTCTAGTAGGACTAAACAAATCCAAGTGTAATAATTCTAATGGTCTTTTAGTAAATATGACATTTTTGCTCTTATAAGAGATTGAATTCATCTTATTCTTCACACAAGCAACACAAATAATATCATTTTAAATTCTTAACTTTGTTAGATCATTTGCTAAATTCCTTTTAGATAATTTCTCCATTTGATAGAAGTTCACATGTCTCAATTTCTTATGCTACAGAAAATATTATCATGTACAAATAAGAAACAACTTTTTGAATTAATTGTAGGCTTGATAAGATAAATGTTTTTATTCCTAAAACCTTTAAAGAGCTTAAATCTATTTTTATCAAAACTAATGGATCTATTATATTTAAAAGTCATCTTGCATCATTTGTCACAAAGTTGGCTTATACTTAACAAATTTAACAAATTATGTTTTAATCCTTTTATAAGAGATACATTTTTTATTGTATGGGGAGGCAAACCAATCGTACCTATTGCAACTATCTTTCCTCTACTATTATCTCTAAATTTAATGTAGCCATCTTCTTTCCAAACTAAGTTTGTGAACAACGAAGTATCACTAGTCATGTGTCTCAAATAGCTACTATCAAGGTACCATATTCCTTTCACTTTGGCTTCATGTTTCTATATACATCACAAACAAATCAACTCTGTTTATAAACCCAACAAAGCTTGGGTCCTTTAAAATTCAAGCTTGTATTTTGATTTTTCACTTGATAATTGCTAAGTTTATAATTTCTATAGAAGCAATGTTTTTCAATATGTCCTAACTTGTTACAAAAAAAGCAAGTATAGGGTTTCTAAATTTTATACCTGTTGCTTACCATATTTTTGAATTTGGAGTTTGATAGTTTTTGACATATTTTTTGATCGACTTTTTGAAGTATCCGTTTACTTATGGATACTTTCTATTCTGATCATAAGAGGTTTTGCTTGTCATTTTGACCTGCTCAACAACCTTTTCTTCTTTCTTATTATCAATTGTTTTTTATTACTTGCTTTTCTAGGTCTTATAAATCTCTCATTTAGAATGTGAAGATTCACTATTTTCAAATCCTAATCCAGTTTTAGATTGATCAATATGTTGACATGAAATGAGCATATATCTTCTAGAATTTCATCATCAAATTCACTTTCAAATTTAGAGTTTACCTTAAAAAGAGCCATTAAACACAAGTTGCTTCTTTGGTATCACTTTTGTACTTTCTACCTTAGTTTTTAACTCGTCCAAGTCACTCCATGTAGCCATCAATGATTTGCACTTTTTCTTGTATTTATCCATTTTCTTGATCAACGTTGGATACTCATACTTGATATGTCCTAGTTTCTTACATTCATAACACATGATCTACTTCTTTTCTTCGACTTTCTTTTCTTCTTTCTCTCTATAACCTTTTCTTACATCGCTCTTATTTCTATTAAAAGAAAATCTTTTTTAGTTATAGACTTTCTTACCTTTCTTTTTTAGTAGACAGTTTAGACGCCTAGCTAGCATTGATACATCTTCTTCCTCATCTTCATATGATTCGTCACTTTCTAAGTCTACTTCAATATCCTTAGCTTTAAAGGCTATGGATTTTTCTTCGAATCTAAGGAATTCAACTTCATAAGCTGTCAGCTTGTAGCATAATTGACTTAAACTAAGTTTTGTCATATCACGTGCTTCCTTAATAGTCATTTTCTTTGCATTCTAAGCCTTAGGAAGGATCCTTAGCATTTTCCTAACAAGATTTGCATCTTTTATTCTTTTTCCAAGAGATGATAGCTCATTAGTGATAATAGTAAAACAATTAAATGAATCTTTTATGTCTTCACTAGGAAGGATACGAAATGTCTCATATTATTACATCAATGTATTGATCCTGGTCTCCTTAATGGTGTCTGTTCCTTCATAATTTTGAACCAATATATCCCAAATCTCCTTAGTTGTGCCATAAGAAGAGATTAGATAGAACTTAGAAGGTACAATAATAGAAAGAAGCAAATTCTTAGCCTTTGAGTTCAATTCAGCTTTCGTGATTTCATCCTTTATAAGAGGTGTTTCTGAAACTTTAATATTTTCATTTGAAATAATTCTTGAAGCCTAATAGTCGATTGCTTTGATATACGTCTCCATCCTAAATTTCCAATAAGGAAAATTGGTACCATAAAAAAATGGAGTCTTGCCAGGTTGAACAGTCGATGAACCACTACTTTTTACCATTGATCTTGACTTTTTGTAATATTAGAGTGGGACTCTGAATATGATTTTTTGAGTGTAAGTGTGTGAAATGAAACAAATGAAAGGGCATGAGGGTAAGGGGGATGCTTGGTCGATGCATGAAGGAGGGTATGAAGGGGATAAGGGTATACAATTTGGGTAGTGAAGGACTTGCTCATATTTGGGACCATGTACTCTTTTACTTTGTTGCCAAATGGGAAAAAATCTTGTCCCCTTAAGGTACAAGATATTTTGATACCATTTAATTACTTATCCATTTGTCCTTAATTATGTTTGACTTGTTGTTAATTAAGATGTGATAAAGGTAGGTTATGGATTAGGGTCTACTTAAGGTAATTGATAGTGATTAAGTATAATTAGGTTAGTTAAGTGTAGTTAAGGCATGTTTAAGGTTTTGTCTTGTTTTGTTGCTTCACTTTAATTAGGTTATGTGTTCTACGTGTGTACCTAGGGTTTTCTTTAGGGCTTAGTATTTGTTTATAGTAATTTGATTTGTATATGTGTACGGAACTTAAGGTTTTAGGTGATTGGCGAATTCAGTTACTTTTAATGATTAATCTAACCTTATGATTAAGGTTTCTTCGTTATGTTAGGGTCTTTGGTCATCTAATGGCACTAAGCAATATTTTTAGGGTCTTGTTATTGTTCTAAGGTTTCTCAAGTATTAGGGTTTTATGCTTATAGCTAGGATCTTAAGGTCCTATTTCTGCTAGGGTTTTGGCTTAACATTTAGGGTTTGATTCTTTTTATTTGAGGTTTCTATTATTATGTTTGAGTGGTTTTAGGGATTATCCAGTAAAGCTCTATCCAACTCCACTTTTGGTCACTAAAAACCCATAGGGTTTACAATACTTCCTATCTAAATAACTATCAACCTATCCTACCTTAAAGGTAGAGTTTTCAACTTTACCGTATCTAATCCTTTCGCTCGAATATCCTTTCTCACAATGGTATCTTCTATACCTTCTTCCAAAATGGCTTCATGATTCATCTTACTAATAGGCTCTTCAAAACATCAACCACCTCCCTTCTATACACCATTTTGTAGCAAATTACTTTGCTATTCCTTTGTGCCGATTGCTACACTATAGAAGTCAAATTGTTAATTATGGTAATAAGTTGCTGGCTACTCCAAGTTAATGTAATTTGGTACGTTATTTCCTCCATGAGTGTTATTAGTAGTCAACATGCCTTCCTCCACAACATACTCCCTTCACCAAAACCTACTCTAATACCAAAGAGTTGATGTGCCTAAAAGCATAAAGATAAGACCACAACATAAATAAACCTTTCTTGAGGCCATACTCAGGATAGAAAATCGCTAAGCAATGAAGAACTTGATATCAAAGTATATGGAGAATAAAACTGGTAATAGGCAAGTGCACCTATCAGTTTTAATATAGCGAATGCGAGTCCGAGTTGATCCCTCAGAAACTTCGAGTACTAATATTAACCTTAGCTCTATTATCTAACTGGAAAATTGTGATGAGTTGAATGAATTAAAAATACTAAAATTAACAAACTAACCTAATTATGAGACTTGATTAAGCAATTTAGACAGCGATAAAATTAAAAACAACTTTAAGAATGCAGATAACGTATTTATGAATTATTTCCCCTAGTGTTTAACATGTAACCGCTTAAAATATATCCAATTCAATTTCTATTATTCTTGACTGGAGAGATTCACAATTAAAGTTAACACATTTCTCAAGCATATTAATCTTAATACTAAATTATTTACCGGAATCTCTTCACTTAGTAATATAATTTAGAATTGCATTAATATATAATGAATTCCCATACAAAAGAACAACTTTCCTGAAGAAACATGTATCTTATCTCTAAGTACACATGTAATTCTCTCCAATTATGTCAATATCTCATTACATATGTGATTTCTCAATCATCATGTATAATATCATAGATTGATACTCTAAAAATATCAATTAATAATTAAATAACATAATTGAATCAAGAAAAGATAGAAACTTTATTGAAAATTATCAATTAATCTAATAGTCACATGAAGCTCTAGGTTCCATAATCCTAAATACAAGAGTTTTAAGCTATCATAATGAAACTAAAAACAAATTGCAACAAAATCAATAGATAAAACATGAAAAACCCTTTTTGTTGATGATAAATCTTCTCAATCTTAAAGTTGAGTGTTCCTTTCGCATTTTTCCTCTCTTTCTCTTCAAGTCTCTTCTCTTTTTCAATGTCCAATCTCTTGTACGAAACCCTAGTATGTCCTTTTATAATGTATTGTAAGGTTTTCGTTTTTGTCACCAGATACGACCTGGGACACAGTCGTGTCCCCAGGTCGTGTAACTTTCTGACCTTAGTAAATCTTCCTGGATGGACACAGCCTAGGGATATAATTGTGTGCCAGATTGTGTAACTTCAAATTTTCATAACTCATTCATTTGAACTCCAAATTGAGTGAAACTTGATTCCTTTTCTTCGTTTTCAATTCAAGAATGTGTTCAAACCTTGAAATCAAAATTTTACTCAATTAAGTATCAATTTATTTAAATAAAACAAAAAATATAAGGAAAATACTATAAAATCATCATGTGAAATGTATTTAAAATAAGAGTTATTAAAAACCACTATACCTTATAAGTGAAAGGCATTTAAAAGATTGTATGAATAATATAACGAACAGTAGAAAATAGAGGATATGGCTAATACTTCTCTCTTAGATATGACTTATTAAGAAAAAGGTCGAATTGCGGTCAATTTATTTAATATAACTCACAAATAGATAGGATAGTTTGCTCACTGCAATTAAGGAAGACTAATGAGAACCGGGCTTGGATGAGATAAACTCAATCAAAGCAAATTGTATAAATGATCAAAGTTAAGATTCTCCTACTAGGGTTACATGTGGTTATTTATAAGCCAACCTTAATGCTAATCCTAGAAAGATTGTTTATAAATAAAGAAATAAATTAAAAAATAGAATAAATGAAATAATAGAAAGAAAATATGTAATTTCTTAAACTATGAAGAGTTATATCTTCAAGTAAATCTTCTACTATCTTCTAATATCCTAAAATAAATTATTCTACCTTCAAACAAAAACTAGGGTATGATTAGATTCTAAAATAGAATGTTGAATAGATACTGATATTGAAATCGTCCTTTTGTTAGAAGTTATGAACTTAGAAGCAACTTCTTCAAAAGTTGATATAAGCAAACTTCTCCCTATATTCGTATAATGAGCAATAGAAGAATTTTTGAACTCTTTGTTATCTAATGTCAAAAATTCTCCCAACATCCTTTGAACTAATTTATTTATTCCCTTAGTCATTGACTTAGTCATTAGGCTAGTACAATCACAGCTCCACTTCTTCTAGTAGTCTTTAACTAGCTCATACTATGGCCTTTGATTTTGATCCCCATCAATATCAAGGATATGGTAAACCTCTTAGAGGTAATTAGGGCAAGAACAACAATAAATATGTCCATGGTCACTAGATTTCTCTACTTTATGGTAACGAGTATGCTGACACCTCATGGAGGGTACCTTTTTACGGAAATATAGAGGAGTCACTAGTATTGGTTGCCTTATGTGGTGACTACTATTTTGACTTGAGTTAGCCATTTTTTAGATTATGATCAAGAGGTAATTATGGAAATTAGGTACAACAAGAGAAAATAATAAGTCTGATTGATTACCCCTTCCCTATCAATAGAATCAATAGAGATTTTTTTCCTCAATATATATAAATAATTGTTAAGATAAATTAAAAGAACTCATAAAAGCTAGGATAAAATAATAATAAATAATTGATAAAAAAATAAACGATTCAATTATTTGTATCATTTTTTAGGTTTTGACTATGATTTCTCAATAAGGAAAAGCTTAAGACTATAAATGGATTGATGCTTTAGGAATTAGCTTGTGTAAGGAGCAAATATAAGCAATTAAGGGGGCACCAAAGGTGTCTCCAGTGCATGCATTCGAATACTTAAGTTAGTAAGGTGATTGAAAATATTAACAATAAAGTATTAAAGGAATTAAGGTTCTAGTCCCCTTACCTTGAAGGCTTTCATTAGTACTTATAGGAGTAGAAATGATGGTATGTAAGTAAGATATTTTTCTTGGATATCTCAAAACCTTAAAATATATCGTTAGAGAGGATATGGTGATATGATCTTGTTGACTTATTTATCCAATGTACTCCTCATTATCCTCATAAAAGCATGGTTATAGGTTGAGCTTGGGTTTAAAGACCTAAGGTGAAATGTGCTACTAACTTTAGGTATATTAGGAAGATAAAGGATTAAGAAACAGTTTACAAAGAAAAAAAAAATCAAGTTATCATATAGTTTCCACTTATAGTAAAGTGGAAATTATCTAATAATTGTCTGATCCTAGATAAATGTACGTATTGATTGTATTTATCTTGAGGCTGAGTTTTACATATATATATATATATAGTTATGGATTAAGTTTTCATGGAATAAACACCCCATTTTTTCCAATTACATTCTTGTATCCTTTAGTCTTACATTTGGGAAAAACCTTATAATTACGAAAAAGCCTAAAAATGAAAAAATTGGAAAAATAAAATAAAAAATGTAAAAAAAAAAAAAGAAAATAATGAAAATAAAAAAATAGAAAATTACAACCAAAAACAAAAAAAAAAAAACAAAAACAAAAAGTCATAAGAGTAGTCTTGTAGTGATTCATTTAGCTCATTTTAGGTGAAAATAATTTTTTAGGGTAAAAAACGATTGTTAAAGTCAAGATATGCAAATGTGATTTGTTAGAATTAGAGCCTTTTAGTTAAAAAGAGCAATTTTATTGAAAATTAATTTTTCTATGTTTGCTTCGACTCACCATTGGTAAAGTATACGAAAGTAAACAATTTAAGTTGATCGTAAATACAAACAATGTTTCAATCTGACTTAAGTTACCTAGTTTATAAGAAATTAAAGTTTTGACTTAACTTAAATACTAGACAATACCAAACTTGTAATCTTATCAAATTGAGCTATTTTAGAAAAATTTTTGTTTTTTTTTTTTCTCTTTAAATATATGCATATTGAATTCAATAACTATTCAAGAGGAAAAGTCAATTTTTCATTACCTAGACGTTTGGGATGATTTTCACAGCCTAAACCTAACATATTGAAAATCAGCCTAGAGAAGGTTAGAATTTTTGTGGTGGGCATACTTAAGAGAAGCAAGAGGTTATAGGCTCAAGACCTAAGAGGAGCAAGGGATACATAATTCTTTTTCTCTCTCCTACGAGCAACATGTATTGCTGGCTGGATCAATTTATTCTTCTTCCTCCTTTTAGTAGTTGAAGTTAAACCGAAGGAAGAGTTGGTTCTAACTCGAGAGTCGGATCGGCAATTCATTGACTAAGCTTGGAACTGTAGGGTCAGGTCCAAACTGATATTGGACCCATTGGGCCAAGTGGGTCCATACGATTCACACATGCCGACCAGCTTGAACCGGTAGGTCAGTAACCTGAATAACGAATTGGCAGTTCAACTCGCCAACTACTGATTTGACTAGGATCATTAAAAAAAAAAGATGAAAAAGCATGTTTGATTAAATGTGATCTGTGTATGCTTTCTCTTTTGTGGAAAATTGTAATGCATGTCAGATATTTGTTGAAAATGTAAGATTGAAGTCCTTTTCACATTGTGGAAAATTAGTGACAATGTTAGATATTTGTTTGAATTTAACGTTTGGAATTGGAGACTTTGAATACATTTGATGCATGGAAATTGAACACAGACACACACAGTGAAGGAATTGAATTTTTTTCAAATGCTTAGAATAACTTTTCAGCGTATCAAACAATATATGGACAGATGAAATTCATAATTACTTTGTCCATTCTGCAAAGAAGACAAGACCATTATGAAAAGTTAATTTCAAAATTTTAAACTCAAACGCAACAATCATTCATCTCTCACAAAAAAAAACCATACTATAGACTATACTCATCTCATTCGATTTACACTAATTTCTTAAGCAATGATATTTTTCATAATAGTTGAAATTTTCTCTACTGAAGTTTATTTCTGTTTGTTATACTTATTTAGAAAAACATGTCTACTCTAAACAATACACTTTATTTCCGTTTACAACAATATTTTCTACTAAACTCTATTAAAAATATTTTTTTTCTTAAAACCATAATTTCCACTACATACAATATAAAAATTTTCAACCTGTACACGCATAATACTTTGTGCTCTACTTCCCCCCTTTGTTTTTTAGTTATAGTTTTGCGTGAAACACTAGATATACGAATGGATCATTATTTGCGTAGATCTTCTTCTAGTAAGAAAGGATCTAGTGAGAAAGGAAAAGAACTCTAAAATGAGCAACCCCCCGATGTTGATGACCATAGTATCCACCATAACTTCATTAATGAACGGATTGAGGATTTGTTGGAGTTTCTTATAATTCCTCATGGTTTTGAGTATCAAACTCCATACCAGTGTGAAGAACCTGAAGAGGGTGATAACGGTGCAGTTGTAAATGGAGATGACGTCGAGGAGTTACCACAAGGTGATCTAGGTAAGCCTCCTAAACTTGAGAAATCCAACATATTTCTAAAACATTTCACTAAAATTGTAGATGAACTTGGGAATTCATGTACGTAATGCAACTATTGTACTGCAAACCATGCGTAGAAAAAGAGCGACAGGTATGGTACACTAATAAGACACTTACAAAGGAAGTATTTAGGAGAGTACGGTATTGATAATTCACAGCAACAAATTGCACGTGGTAACAATTCTCAATCCTCAACATTGTTCAAGTATGATGTGGAGAAGCAAAATATAGCATTGGTATAACACATCGTCAACATGCATCTCTCTCTTAACTTAGGTAAGTGTAAGTCTCGTATCTGGTAAGAATAGGAGGTGTTAAACCCAAATGTGCATTCGTTTGATACTAAAAACAATTTGCAAAGCTAACCAACAATTGTATCACAAAGGTAAGAGAAAGTTGGCCACAATGTTCAACTCTTTAGATATATAAGTATCAATATGTATAGATATACGGATCGATATATGGCAAGAAAATTCATATATGGGAATAACTTATCATTGGACAGATAATAAATAGCTACTAAATAAAATATTTTTTGCTCTTATGCTCTTCAATGAACAACATACGACACAAGCAATATATAGGATAATATATATCACTCTAAAAGAGTATCATTTACCATGTAAAATATTTTCAATCAATTTTGATAATGCTAGTATAAACACTACATCTATAATTGAACTCCAAAATCTTTGTCAACCTGATGTGGGCAGAATATTTTTCCACATAAGATGTGCATGCCACATGTTAAATTTTTGTGTTAAAAAAAGTACAGAAACTCTAGAATATAAAGTTACTTCGATAAGAACATAATCGATATTTTTTTCAAATTTAGGAGTTACCGATATAGGTTGTATTTTGTAAATTGAAAGTATTAAAATAGAAACTAAACTAGTTTCTCCTGTAAGATTTTTTACAAAAGAAAAATTAAAATGGTTAATCACGTAAACATAATATGTTTTCTTGAATATAAAAACTAACCAACAAACTAAAGTTTTTTTAAGAAAAAATAAAAATTATACTAGAACTGCAATGATCTAATTTCATGTAATGGATACGTAGATAACTGCTAACGCAGTGCAACAAAAATAATTAATTTTGTACATCTTGAATTATAATAGACACATCCTTATTACTTCTCTTATACAACACAATTTGGCAATGTATGAAATAATAATAATATGTGATGTAATTTTCTAAATGTTAATTATCACATAGAAGTTTTTTCCCCTTATTTTAAATTTAGATGGGTTAAAATGCAAATTTTTTTTATATGGATCCATTGGAAATAAATGACAACGCTCTTCAGTAAAGGTAGGGTTAAAAAAAAGAAAAAGAAAAGAAAAAAGAGGGGAATAAAAGGTTTCATGGCTTGAGGGAAAAAAAAAAGGATGAAAATGAAATGTGAAAAATAAAAGAGGAAAATAAGATGGGAGAAAAAAAAAAACGGTTCACAAGTCGAGCAGGCCTTCATGAATCCAACCAGTTCCAGTTCAATGGCCCCCAAACCCGTGACCTAGTAGGTTTTGGCTTGGTTTGATCCGACCCTAGGTCTAGTTGAAGTGGTCTTAAATTTAGCGCTAATAAATCAAGCAACTCTTTTTTATTATTATTATTAACTCAATTTCATACATTTTTTAGTCAAACAAAATCAAATAAAAAGCGAGAATTAATATTGGTCATAGAGCATAATCTAAAGGAGGCCAAATTTGGGTGCTTGGAAAATAAGCTATAAGTTAGGAAGAAAATAAAAAATGAGTTATTCAACCTGAGCTTCTAAGATCAAATTAGAGCAATTTCTTGCTTGAATTTGACATACCAAAGGCATAGTTAATATTATAGAATAGGTGTATGTCATTTGATTACCTTAATTTATTTGAAATTGTACTCAATTTTGGCTGAAAATGAAAAATACCTATATTTGAGTGAGATTGAATCTTTATAACATTTAGGGCTTCTTGGAGCCAAATTAAAACTAGAATACTATAGATAAGGGCCCAAGACATTTAATTAGCTTAGAAATCACATCAATCTTCTCTCTCTCTTTGCCCGCATGTTATACACTACCTACTCTTTTCTATCTTCAATTTTCTCACACGAGACAAACCTGAATGGGACCATGCTCTCTAACAACTTTCCCATCCTCATTAAATTGAAGCTCCCCTATTAATTTCATCCGATCGATCTTGAATTTTTTCCAATTTGATCAAATATCAAAGCTAGGATTTTTCGAACTTGATTGACCAAATCAACCACGGGCCATGCTTCTTGAGAAATTGACTTGGGGCTTTTTTGCCCTTGTCCCCAAGAGTGTCCTTAACCTTTCTTCACCTACTGGCGATGAGTGAAGACCTTTGAATTGGCCACTGTAAGCTAATTTCCTTTTCTCCTTTTTACTCCCCAAAAGTGATTTTAACATTTAGAAAAATTATTTTTCTTAAACAAAATCTCTTAACGGACCTTTTTCCAAAAGTAAGACATTTTTTCTAGAGCTTTTCAAAACAAGGCAATAAATTAGGGTTTGAGGCACTTTCATTAATATAAAAAAAAAATCAAAATATTAAAAACTTGGTGATAATTTTTTTTGAAAAATAAAGTAAACCAAAAAATTAAAGATTTTTTTTTTTTAAATACGATAGTTTAATTTCGAATAGCAAATATGTATACACCTATGCAATGATCCTAAAAAATTTAAAAAATAAATTTCAAAATAGAATTTATTTTTTATTTTTTTTACCTTTTTTAATACATTCATGGTAAAGTGTAAGACCAGTGTTAAAAATCAGGAGAGATTTTTATTTTTAACTTTACAAAACTACGGCGGTATTATTACTAACTTTCATCGACAAGATCTCCTCTCGTTTTAATTGCCATTTTGATTTCTAACAAAAGTATCAAATGAATAATTTTATCCCTAATGCCACTTCCTATTTACATCATGCATGTATCATGTTAAAAATGGGGGAAAAAAGAAAATTAACAGTGAAAAAGTAACTCACCATACTAAATTGATATAAACTCTTTATCATTTTCAAATGCATTGATTCCATTGACTTCATTTGTTTGGGAGGGGAACCTTGTTCAGTCATTGAGCATCTAATATTTGCAGCTGCAGCTTTTAGGGTTGCACTTTTTGGTTTACGATTTTAAAATTTTTTTTATCTCATTCCTAGTTCTACTATTACCCATGTTATATCATTGCCCTCAAAGAACTAATACTTGTTTTCATTTTCGATCTTTTGGAGTGATTTTCTCTATATGACATACAAGAAGACTAGTATCCCTTCCCAAATGGTATCTTAATTACCTTTTATAAATAAAGAAGATTATTTAATCATCTCAAGATTTTTCATTATTGGGTTATCCTTGAGAGGAAATCTAGTGAAAGAGTATCTTAAATAAAATCTTCCATTATCGTATATACATACATACATATATATACATATATATATATATATATATTGTTTTCTTGTGCATGATAACATTTTTACTATGAGCAAATTCAAGCACGTTAATTTATATACGTTTTGTATTTATAAAAAGTTAATAGGTTTACCTTGATTTATTTTCATAATCATAAACTAACTTTTGTATTGCTAACACATTATTACTCTTTGCCTCTATTCATGATAAAATCCCTACCCTTTGTTATTAACTTGGAAAGGGGGAGGATTGCTAATGTGATTACGGGAAAGATAAACACACATCAAGAAAAAGAAAGCGACAAACCACACAGATCAACCAGAATCTTACAAAGAATAAGCTGCTAAAGTTCATCATAATACCAGATGCTTATGCACACTATTTCTTTCACGAGGAAATGGATGAAGAAGAT
This sequence comes from Lumnitzera racemosa, assembly GCA_024138005.1. NCBI lineage: Eukaryota > Viridiplantae > Streptophyta > Magnoliopsida > Myrtales > Combretaceae > Lumnitzera > Lumnitzera racemosa. The sequence goes on along the minus strand of JAMXBC010000008.1, from coordinate 81,820,735 downwards.
GATGAAACCGCATATGTTGTCATGTACCCCTAATTCTCGTGTTCTGCAGTGTTTCATTTTCAAAAGCTAAAAAGAATGAATTACCTAACCCTTGGAAGGCATCATTGATTCTTAAACTACACGAGGGTCGTTTGGCCTACGAATTACCTTTGCAAGTACTAAAATTATTATGGAGCTTCGCTTACCACTTTACCATGCTTGGAAATGGATGCGGATACCGTATGATTAGCTTTAAATGCAAAGACATTGAATGGGTAGTTTGTGTAATGGGGGGCTTGGTTTGTAAGTGTGATTTTGTCATCCTTTAGAAAATGGAAGCCAAATTTCTATCATGCAATTAGGAAGAATTGGAATTATACCAAAGGTATCCAACATTAAAAGCATAATCAAAATAAATAATTAATATTTCGAAAAATTCAAATAAAATATCAACATTTTATTAAAAGGTTAAAATAAATTATCGCAGTTATAATACCATTATAATTTCATTTGACATCATCATCAAGTGACATGTAGCACTTATGTAGTAAATACATATATTTAAATAATAAATAAATAGTATGAAGAAAGGCTAAAAAAATTAAGAAAAAAAAAGTAATTAAAAGCTATAAAAAAGTAAATAATTTAATTTAATTATAATATATATAGTGTAATATAATCAAATTAAATTAGTAAAAATTTGAAAATTAAAAATAAAGTACAAAGAAAAAAAAAAAAAATCAGCCACCCCATGGTGGTTCATCGACTCACCAAACACCACCAAAGGGGGGTGGTACGACCACTAGTGGTTGGTGGCTATCGACCATTAGCTGGCACCGCCACGGTGCTAGTGCTTACGGAAACTGGAAACCTTATGCTTCTTGACGAGTACAACGCCTCGCTCTGGGAGAGCTTTTCTTATCCATCCGCCGATACCATTGTAAACGGACAACGTTTGGCAGCAGGGACAAGTCTTATAAGTGATGCAATGGGAGGTTCAAAAATTTATGAGCTTTCGTTAACTGACGATGATACATTCCTAAAATGGAATCAGCAGACATATTGGGCAATGTCACGAGAGAAGGCTGCTGCTTATAGAAAGGCAAATGATCGAGTTTCATTCATGGAACTCAATGCTACTGGACTTTTATCTGGTGGGAAGCGACCCTTCTTCAGTCATTGTGCAGCTGCAGCTTTCAGGATTGCTACTTTGGAACGAAGTGGGCAGTTTGTTGTGTATAGCCCCGGAGTGGATGCCTGGGGGGTCGAGAATTCACAGCACCGGTTGACGATTGCCAAATTCCTTTTGTTTGTGGAGAATGAATCATTGGCTGAAAGCTGCATGTGGCCGCCAGGATTTCATGACAATTGACAGGACCTACTATCTACCATCTGCTTGCGATCCCGAGAGCAACTCGAGTAGCTCTATTCACTATGGTGCTGATTCCTTAAAAGTACCTTCCACTTCGTGAAGGCATGGATTACTTTTCTAACTATTTTACAGCACCTTCGGAAGTTGGTGTCAGCACAACAACTTGCAAGTGAAGTTATCCGATTTCGGGATCTCGAAGCTTGTTTGCTACACCGATTTGTCGCTTCGACTTTCAACCATGAGAGGAACGCTAGGTTATCTGGCACCCGAATGGTTGAAAAACTACCCCATTACCGACAATGCCGATGTGTGTAGTGTTATGGAATGGTGTTATTTGAGATAATCAGTGGAAAGAGAAACTGGTTACTGCAAATGCATAGCAGTGGTAGCTTACAAATGGAAAAAAAAAAAAAAAAATGAGGAAACCAACCTGTCTATTTCCCAATCACTAGCATCGGAACTGCATCAGTGGGGAAGGTACTCGGAGTTAGCAGATTCACGACTGGATGGGATGGTAATTGATGAAGAAGTAGGGAAGCTAGTTCGAATCGCCTTATGCTGTGTGCACCGGCATCCCACTTTGAGGCCAAGCATGGCTTCCATCGTGAGGATGTTGAAAGGCGAGGTCCCGGTGAGCGAGCCTCAAATGGGATCGTTGGATTACTTGAGACTTTATGGACGAAGATATGCAGATGCATTATCACAGAGAGGACATAATTGTTAGAATTTAGGGGTTAATATATGAAGCATTTTCCGTCTCTTCCCCCATGTTTTGACAATATGTTTATGGTCTAAAGAAATAAGAGGAAACAAGATTAATTAATTTGAATGCTTTGTAAAAACATTTGGAAAACTATCTGTTTGCTAGTCTTCTGCTGGCACTGCGGTGCAAGAACAAAATATTAATAAACATGCGAAAAACACGATGCTAAGTGCAGACTAACCACACATATTATTGAATTTGTGCAATCTCTTTTACATGTCTCTTCCTGTAGATAAAATCTAGAAAAAATTGTCTTGCAATAACTTACTTCTTCTGTCGATAGGGGATAAAGTTATAAAATGTTCAACTTATATCAATTTAGTGTCTATATTAATCATATATTAGTTTGTTCAAAAAAAAAAAAAAAGCAATTTTTTATTTTCATAAATTAATCAATATTTGAAAATAAAATCTACTGTACATCCAAACACTCAAACCAATCATAACATAAAAACGGACTATCATTTGGTTACTAAGTGAAAATTTTTCTGATTTATCAAATAATATACTTTCACATAGTATAATAATTTATTTTGCCTCCCTGGTGATGATTTTTCATATTTTATGATTTCCTAATTTGCAAATAAGGCATTATATAACTGTAAATTTATAACCATTAGAAAGTTCATGTTACGACTTATTTTAAATAGTACAAAATTATACAGTAAGAAATTCTTTTTTCTTTTAATGCAACTTGGCCTGAAACTTTTTTTTTTTTTTTTTTTTTAGAAATTTTTATGATTTTAAAATTACAGTCACTACAAAATTTTAAGGAACTTACAGTAACAATAATCTTATAATTTCTAGTCACATTATAAGATACAAGAATTTATAAATAATAAAAACTTACAACATTTACAGTATAACTATAAAATGAAGAAATCTTACAAAATATACGGTCATTTAAAATAAATATATGTATATGTATGAGAGTAAAGACAAATATAAGGAATAGAAAATTGCAAAATTTTTGATAAATTAATTAGTAAAAATATGCACAAAACTAAAGTACAGACCACACAATGCAATCAAAACTGAAATATAGCGATTAGAATACTATAATTTTTCAATTTAGTTTCAATTTGACGTCTTAAAACTAAATTGAAAAACTGTAATAATAATAATAACAATAAATGTTGAACACCACTTTGAGCCATGCTCGTATGTTCATAACATGATGACTGATGAACACCCTCAGGTGCTGCAGACTGGGCATAGATGACCATGTTTGATTTGCCCGCTTGCTTTTTTTTGCCGTTTCCTTGTTTCTGCTTTTATGAATGATAGTATCAGTTCACCGGAATAAAAAAATAAATAATAATAAGAAATGAGAAAGCCCAACAAAAATATTGGGTGACCATCTACAATATTGAGCTTGTGCATTTGACGCTCTGCTTTGGAAATACAAGTAGCAAAATTTGCAAAATATGCCTCTGTCCATCCTATTGTTGCGTGGTCATGGTCACACCTTTATTGCATATACATGTTTCCGTCTATGTAACTCTCATTCGAAATCACTGTTGAGGGTGAATATGTTATGTAGCTTCGGCCATGGTTTTTGTTGGCATGTACATTACAGGTGACTAAAGTTTATCCACAGCAAAAGCGAAGGATGTCAACCAGTTTCTTTTTTTTTTTTTCTTTCTGTACAGATTATCATAATAATAGTCTCCTTATGCACAACTATGCACCAGTATCCCCCACAAATTCGAAGATACCACCGGTATGATTGAACCCACAAGATACTTGCAAAGCTTTCACAGGCCTGTCAAACCATACCTCCCTTGGTTGAATGTAGTCAACATCATCCCCATGGCCCTGGATAGCACAGCAAAAATATTATACTTCCATGCCGGGTGGAGAATAATACAGAACTAATCAAATCCTTTTGACATTTTATATTTCAAACATCACCAGAACAGCCAAAAGGTTGACTGTAAAGGAAACCTAAGAGGGAACTGGGGAATATTACCACAAAAAGAACAACTTACATTAAATAAAGGAGCAATGGGGACAAGACAATGACAACAACAAAACTCAAGCTTGTTCCCACTGGGGGGATAGCTATGTGTATCTTAGCTTGCAGTTGTACTCTATCGTGGATCATGCTTGCATTTATACCTAAAACAGTCATACCATGATTTACTACTTCAACGGGGAAAACTACTTGCTAAAAATATTATATCAGATCTTAGCCCAACCCAAGTCAAATTTATAATGATTGAAGTACAAGGACTCTGAAATCCTGTGCATTGAAATACATAGAACCTAGGTATCAAGTGGAAACTACAGTGGAAAATTAAGTGGAACCCAATTGGTTTCAACAACTTTTAACACTCACTTCAACAATGACGTACATATAAAACAAGTATGCACACATGAATGGGATGATGTCAAATTCACTTCCTCAATTTTGGTGAATTTTTGCATTGACACCTCACCTGCTCGACCATGGCGGGCCATCCTGCTAAGGTGGGTGCTGGTGGCACACAAAGACACCAACCGCCACCCACCACCAAAAAATAGCTGCCTCAAAAGGAACTAACAAATACGCCCCACCACCAACAAACCTGGAGTTACAATGACAAATTCATGTCCTACCTCTTAACAGCCAAAACTTTTCCAAGCCAATTTACAAAGCACTAAACTATACCTAGCACACCAACTACTTTTGAGAGTTGTGAGCCAGAACAATCTTCACACATTGTTGAAACCCACTGGAAGGGCTTCATAACCTTTACGAGCTAACCTCCTTACCTATTACACTTAACACACACAGGTCATTGCCCAAAAAACACCACCCAAAACCCATAACACGTCAAACTTAGTCTAATGGTGGTGGATCAGATATGGCAGCTGTTTTTTGGCGGTAGGTCACATTTGGTGGTGGCTGTTTTCTACCTTTCTGGGTCAAGTAATAAACCAACAAAAACATTCCAATTTTCCTTTCTATTTTTCTAATTTCCAAGATGGTGTGGTAACCCACCACCATAAGTGGGTCGTTCCATCCACCCACAGATGTGGGTGTCAACCCAGCCCTTTCAGTGGTTGCTAAAACCAACAAATGCAGCCACCAGTATTTAGTATGCTGTAATTTTTTTGTTCAATTTTTCAAATCTAGTTAATATTACTCTCATAATTATAATATCTAATGATTATTTAAGATTAGAGTGTATGTTAATGAGTAGGCGGTTTTGGCAGGGTTTTTTAAAGCAAATGGCTTCTGTGGCACATGTATTGATTTTAAATCACAGCATATCAAACAGCCATTTTCAAGCACTGAATGTCGCAATAAAAAAGTTGAGATGCATAATTGCCCATTCACCCAGAGTTGTGATAGTAAAATCTATTTTATCCCAAAATACATTGCTGAAGGAAAAAGTTGCAGGGATATATATGAGAAACAATATTATCACCATATTATTTTACTTAGATCCACTTCACCTTCCTACACCAACTGTGATTGTCTTTGTTAAAGTAATAGATAATATGGCTCACATCATATTCTACAAGCTTAAACTTTTAAATCAGCTAATTATAATACTACTCGTAACAAAGTATCAGAGTCAAACATCTTGGGGTCAAATCTCTCTACTGTTATTTCACTGTTGTGTTCTATCATTTTACTCACATTTAATTTGGTCTTCCATTTACTTGATGGGCCTCAATTAGAGTCACCCCAGAAGTGAGGAGAGTACTAAGTAATAGATATTATAACCCACACAATATCTATGAGCTTAAACTTTAAATCAACTAGTTGTAGTGCTATTCCTTACAATATTATATAATAAATATAATAGTTCACACTATATCTACAAACTTAAAATTAAGCCTTTAGATAAGCTAGTAGTGGTATTATTTATAACAAGGTATCAGAGCATTAGGTTATGAGTTCGAATCCATGCATTGTCAATCAATCCCTATTTAATTAAATCAAGCTTTAAATCAACTAGTTGTAGTGCTATTCCTTACAATATTATATATTAAATATGATAGTTCACCTCATATCTACAAACTTTAAATTAAGCTTTTATAAAAGCTAGTAGTGATGATATTCATAACATGGAATCAAAACATTAGGTTGTGAGTATGAATCTATGCATTATTAATTAATCCCTATTTAATTAAATTATTCACTTGATGAGTCTCAATCAAGGTCCAACCCAAAAATAAAGAGGGTGGTATTATATAATAAATATAATAATCCACATCGTATTTAAAAGCCTAAACCTAAGCTTTTAGATCGGCTAGTTAAGATACTAATTGGAAAAAAGTTTTATGCATCTCCCCTGGTCATCACATATATTTTCTTGAGTAAAAGGTCATCATATGTAATTGCAGAAGGCTTCAAGTTGATGTAGTATGTTTAACATACATAAGTTGTAATAGCCAGCAATTAGCTTAATGTAAAAGAAGGCTTGTCTACAAACCAGTTGTCCACCAGAAGAATGTCCATCTGCTGAAAATGTCCCATGAGAACCTCCCCAACCCCAAGTGAAAACTTTGCCATCTGCAGTAATAATACATGCATATTAGTTAAGCAATTTTGCCAGTGAAAGCCTAGAACTCTCTCTTTTAACCTCAGGTTTGCCAGAAAATTGAAACACCATGTAAAAATTAAAAGTAAAGAGTACTAGTAGTCATCCAAGCTTAAACTTCTAAGGAAATCCTACCAGAAATAGCAGCTGTATGCTTCCAACCACAAGATACCTGCACAACTCATGTACATCATGATCTTGTGCAGAAAAGGAAATAGGACTAACATGAAGAAAGGAAGAGAAAGCAAGCTCCTAAAAATGTTTTCTGCATTCATTAAACAATAATCACAGACCTTGCTGACATTGGATCTCAGAAAAGGACCATCAACTCTCTCAGGTAAATGGAAAACATCAGTTGACCTATAAATTAAAGAAGAAAATCAGAAGAGATATAATTAAGATGAGCTGGCACGACTGTGAAAGAAGTGGAATTCTTTGCTTACCCAACTCCAAGACAGCCATTCTCATTTGAACCCCATGTAAACAGCTCCCCTCCACCTTCATAAAAAAAGAAACATATTCTTCAGGTCAATCTAGTGAGTCTCCAGTTATTTATGTGTGCAATCATAACAATAAATAAATAAATAAAAATTAAAAAGAAAGAAAGAAAGCCTAACAACAATTGCAGCTTGCTAAAACAATGGGATATTATTATATATGATACTCAACTTTATGTCAATTTGCAATCAGCTACCTAAACATAACACCTACTGCACTTAATTCCCAGTTGAAATTTCAACTGCTAGCATTACTACTTCTCATGGTGCTATTATTAGAATGATAGTATGTTAACAGTTGAAACTTCAATTGAATAGTAAATACAACATGATTTGGAACCTTAATTTAGGTCAATTTGCAATTAACCACCAAAAATTATTACATGCCACGTTTACTAACAAATTGAAATTTTTAATAGCCAGCTTTACCAGCTCTCATAACACTTTTAGCAGAGAAGTTCTAATGCTAGTGGTTGAAATTTAATTATAGAAAGGTAGTAAATCTGGTAGTTCAAACTTCAACTAAATAGTAACTGTGACATGCAATGAGTTTTAGGTAGTCAATTGCAAATTTAATCAAAGTTGAGATACCGAATTTAATCTTACCCCTCAAAAGAATTACGTGAGATCAAAAAGTCACACAAACCTTTTCTAGATGACAATGGATTGCATCTAATTATTCAATGACCAATTCCTTTTTCCTTGATGCAACTACCTATCCTAAATGGCCATCTAATTGGAAGGCCATATCCCCTTTCAAAAGGACCCCTCTCCTTGCATTTAGCACCAATTTGGATGGAATATTAACTTTAAACAACCTCATTGGAAAAACCAATCAATGCAAGTTGTATCTATGGACAAGCTCTGCAAAAGACAAGGTAATATCTAATTCATGCTCTCCCTTTATCAACTAAGGGATCCTAGGAGGACAAGGTCCTTTGGACTCGTTCAACTTTTTCTAAACTCAAGGAGAGTTGACTTTGGCCCCATGGATTCAACCTTGTTTTCTACATATTCACAATGACTTCATTCCACCCAGGTCACACTAAACTAGCTCATGCTAGCTTTATGGTGGACGAGGGGAGACAAAGTAAAACTAATTTTTATTTTGTGCTCACTCATTTGATGTCTGGATCTTTTCCTTTTTTTTTTTTTTTAATAAACCTTTTTTTCTAGTCGATGCTTAGAGAGAATTTGACGAATTTTGGTTTCAAACCCGACGTTTGGGTTAATTATTTTTTTTTTTGGGTAAGGTCGGAAATTATATATAAATATAAGAGAAAACAGCTAAGATGTACAAGAGATATTAAGTTGGTTATTCACAACTATAATCACAAAAGGTTGTGGATGATAAATTTAATAGTACAAATAACACAAAACTATACATTTAAAAATAACAAAATGGTCCTAAGTAATGCAAAAGCTATGTATGGTTGAGCTCCCATGCATCTAAAGTTTCTTTCTTTCTTTCCATATATGATAGATCACTATTGATGGAATCCTCTTCCATTTTTGAGCCCCACATCTCTTGAAGTTCTCCACCAATGATGATAAGGACGTTGAAGCAAGATGCGACCTAAGGGATGGAATGCAAAACCTTTGGATCTCAACAAAGATAGCTTTGGTGAACTGATACGTTAAAAATAAGTGGTTATGATTCTCTTCCTCGGTGGAACAAAGAAGACAACAGTTGTGGAAGATGATAACCCATTGAAGCAATTTATCTTGAGTTAGAAGTTTTTACTTGATTACCAGCCATAAAATGAAGAAATGTCGTGGGAGATTAGCTTTATTCCAAATAATGTTATGGCACAGTATGATAGGATGCTTCGATCTCAAGAGGTCATATGCTGATTTGATAAAAAAACCATTTATAGGCTCAACTAACCAGACCAAAAAGTTTTCAACTCCCCTCTTACGAACTATATTGGTTGGTAGTAACGATCTAATGGTATTCCAATGTTCCCCTTTCGGCCGTTGCTATTCATCTCCCTTGATGATGTCACCTAACTTTGCCTCCTTGGAACAACTCATATCATAAATGGATCTTTCACTAATCAAATTAGCAATTGAACTGTTAGGGTGCCATATGTCATACCATGGAGTGATGTTCCCTTCCCCTATACACCATGCAAACAAAGGTCTTGCCTAATACCTTGCTTAGGAGATCTTGCACCATGACTAGGAGCTTTGGGAAGGATTCGGAATGACCCAAAAGTTATTACCTTTAAGAATTTTACTGTTCACTTAACTCAACCACAAGCTATTGGAATCCACACATAACTACCATATGTGTTTCACCTGGGCCACCTTATTCCATAATATGATGTCCATAATTCCCAAACCCCCTTCCTTTTTAGGAAAACAAATCTCGTCCCAAGAAACCTCAGCTTTAGCCTTTACTTCATCAGAACCATTTTATAGAAAACGCTTCATCTTTACATTTACCTCTTTTAGAATTCTCTTTGGGAATACGAAAATGGATGCCTAATAAACTTACAAAGAAAAGAAAATACTTTTAATCAACTGAACACGACCTAAACACGACCTACATAAAACAAATGTTTAGTAATCCAGCTGCTAATTTTGGAAGCAAATCTTTTCATTAAGGAGCGAAAATGGGCTTGAGTTAGTTTTGTAAAAATGATAGTAACTCCGAGATTTTTAAGTGGCAATTGTCCTTCATTGAATCCAACCAAAGAAGAAATCCAACTTCACTGTTGGACTAATGCCGTTGGTAAATAAGAGACTCTTTGAGTGACTCACTCTTAAACCCAAGAGTGAGAAAAAGTCCTCCACGCATTGTTTGATCAACAAAACAAAGGGAACATCCCCTTTTGAGAAAATAAGCAAGTCATCAGCAAAACAAAAATAATTGATCTTCTTTTTCCTGCCATGCCAATGATGTTGGAATTCCTTATTGGAATTTAATCTTCTAAGTAGGCTAGATAAGGTTTCTATAACCAAAACAAATAGGTGCAAAGAGATGGGGTTGCCTTGTCTCAAACCATGAGAGCTAGCAAAAAAAATACCCACCAACTCACCAGTTAAACTCAACGAGAATCTTCAAGATGACACACATTCCATAATCCAATGGATAAATATGGGAAGGAAATTCAAAGCTATGAGAAAGCGTACTAGAAATGACTAATTTATATAGTCATAAGCTTTTATGATATCAATCTTCATGACACATCTAACACCGTAACGATCCTTGTGATATCCTTGCATAAGCTCTTGGATGACTAGAATATTATCAACTATTATCCTCCCTTTTGATGAAAGCTAATTGCTCTCTCCCTACAAGCTTTAGTAAGACACTCTGGATGTGGTTCACTAAAATTTTTTAAATGAACTTATAGAGGATATTGCAACATGAAATAAGCCTAAAATCTATAAAAGCTTCAAGGGTTTTAACCTTGGGGATAAGGGCAAGATGGATAGAGCTAAAAGATTTTAAAAGCTTCCTAAAGACAAAGAAATCATTGATAGCCAACCTGACTTCCTTCCCAACTATGTGCCATGTCAACCTGAAGAAGTTGACATTATAACCATCCAAGCTCGAAGCTTTATCCTCTACAAGAGACCATTGTGTATCCTTGATTTCATTGTTGTCCATTGATTTGGTAAGGAGCAACCAATCCTCCAGCTTCACTTTCTTTTTCATGATTAATGAGATACTATCTAAACCCAAAGGAGATGATGGAGGCGCCGACGACATGCCCCTAAAGTAAGCAATAGCTTTGTCATGTAACTACTTCCTGTTGGAGATTCTAGAGCCATCTCCTAATACAATCGAATGGATACCATCACGTGAATGCTTCTAATTCAAAGAACGGTAGAAGAAAAAGGAGTTTCTATCCCCAAGTTCCAACTAAGTTTGTCTAAATTTTTATCTTAAAAAAGCCTTTTCAGCTGTTGCCAAATAATAAGTCTTTGAATTTCCGCTTTTCCAACTCCTAATTGGCATTTGAGGGATCAGCTCTATTTGTAAGTTGTGTGCTCTCCAGCAAATAAAGACTAAGGTTAACACTTTTGGATATATCCGAGTAGAACTTATTCAGGTCTCTCAATTCCTTTTTGAGCAATCTAAGTTCCAACACCACCCCAAACATGGCAGAATCCTCTATCATCTTGCTCCAAATCCGTTCTACTGTGGGAAGGAAAGGAGAGTCTTTGCTCCAGAAGTTAAAGAATTTGAATAGTATGGTTCTTTTAAAGTGTTTGAAGATGGAGATAAACAACGAGAAGGTTATGATCCGAACACCAAGAGAACTCACCATAACTTTGAATCTCGAGAACAAGTCCATTCACTATAAATTGACCAAAAATCTATCTAGTCTCCTCATGAGGTAGTTGGTCCACGTATGGAGGGGACCATTGGTACGCGCATCTTCGAGCTCAGCAGCAAAGCAAAACTTATTAAATTGTTCCATCCCAAAGGTTATTACCTCGTTCCCTCCCAGCTTTTCCTCAATGCAACAACATTTGTTAAAGTCCCCTCTAAGTAACAATGGTCCTTAGATCTTGACCTATAGCAAATTCGACCACAAGGCCAACCAATCTGTAGCTAAATTTGCTCTATAGACATAGGTGAACCAAAACGAAACATCCCCACCGACTTGTTAGCAAAGGCAATGGATGTATTGCCTAGAAGATGTATTGCCTAGAAGATGTAGTTATGATTACTTGCCATATTAGGGGATTCTAAGAAACCTAAACTTTACTGCTTAGATGGCTTTCCATTTTCCAAGCCAAAAAAACTCTTGACCACACGATTGGAGCTTTATTTAATTTTATCTATCTCTACCAAACCCAATAAAGAAATTTTATTCGATTCACAAAAATATTTCACTGCCTTGATTTTTTAAGGATTGTTAAGCCCCCTAATATTCTACATTGCTAACATATTAAACAGAAAAAGAGGAACAAAGGGGAACAAAGGGCAAGCCCATACTACACAAAACAATTGCCAGAGCTAACTTTAACCTTTGCTACTCTTAGTCTTCTTCTTCTTGATGGTGATCTACCAGGAATCAGCATTAGGTTATAACCATACTTAGTTGTCTTAGGTTTCAAGGACTATAGACTCGAACGAATCTATAGGAGATGGATCACTATGAGGCACCTCCTTCTTCCTAAAGGAATCCGAGCTTACGTTCAAAGGGACTATATGAGAGCAATCCCCTGCATCAACTGGACGGCTGGAAGAAGAGCTATTCGAAGAAGAGCTATTCGAAGAAGAGGTCTTAATAGTAGCATGTTTATCTTTTTTCTTGTTAGGAGTCGTCGATTTTTGAGTTTAAACATATTCCCCGCCCTTTATGACAATACCTTTGGACAAATGCAAAGCCCCCTATTCCTTCCATCCTTACTTTGATACCATTGGCTCTGCTAATTTTTCTCTACTAGCCTCTGTGGGATTATCCTACACCACCTGATCGCACACCTTATCACAACCGCTCTAGTTAGGCACATGTCCAAACACCTTACAATGTGAGCAATAAGGTAGAACATGTTGATGTTCCATGTCAACTATGGCCAACTTACCATTAGCTCTCTTCAACGCGAATAAAAAAGGAAGCTTGGCATCAACTTCTATCTCTATAGATGCCCTCATGAATCTAATTCATTCGTTTCTCACTATGACTAAATCCACTTGAAGGAGGCGACCTATAGCACTCACCACATAACCAATGCCATCTTTATGTAGAAATTCCATCAGGTCTCTCCATAGCTTAATCCAAATAAGGAGCCTCTTGGGGGTAACTTTATCATGGTTAACTTCTAAAGACCATCATTCCAAAATGATAGGTTGGTTTGCAAACATTCAAGGTTGCCCTAAAATCTTAGAGAGAGAGACTTTGTCTTTAAACTTAAAAAAAAAAAAAAAAAAAAACCGTACCCATTGGCAAGGACCTACACCAAACCCTCTTTCTTTCAAAAGTTCTAAGCAATCTTTTGGACTGAGAGAAAGGAAAGACCCCGATCAAGAAAATACCCGACAATGGTGTTTCTTCATATTTTTTCCCTAAGTTGAGAGATCGAAAAAAGGGGTTCCACACAAATAAGGTCACCGTTCCTAGAGGAAGGATAATAATCTAAGAACACATCCACTAAAGTTAAAACCAAAGGATCAGAATTCTGGTTTACCACTTGAGCAAAAGAAAGCAGTTTTCTTGATTTCGGTTTTACTCTCTTGTTAGACTCCTTTTTGCTTTGATGGAGGGAATTTTCTATTTCCTCTATTACATTTGTCATAGCTCCTAAAGTAGAGTGGCTAGTAGAGCTTTGACTTTCATGAAAATTAGAAACATCTCCAGTTTGCTCTTTTTTCTTGGAGCTTGGTCCATGACCAAAAAGGGAAAAATGCACTTCATGTCCTGCAGATGAGGGCAGAGCTTTTTCTGCCATGTCAGCTGCCTTTTTAGTATAAACTTGGTAAGACCTCTTAATAAACTTGTTATATGTGCTAGAAACCACCTTAGACTTCTCCCCTTTCTGAATGGAAACTACTCCACTACTAGCTCCAAGTGGACTTCCAGCCAAGACAAAAGAAGAATTTCTTCTTTTGCTTCCCTTGACTGGACACAGCCACTGATCTAAAAGCCATGGCAGTAGGTGCTGCAACTCCAAAGAAGACCTCCTTGTTAGGTGCTGCAACTCCAAAGAAGACCTTCTTGTTCCAACAGACAAAAGTCCTCATGGAAAACAAACCTTAAATGCACCTCAAACAACACAAAAACTGAAAAGGACCTGAGAAAACTGACGAAATGAAACTAAAGCAACAAGAAAAGAGGTGGGGATTTTAGAAGGGGGGAAGGGAAATCTAAAGAGAAGAGAGAGGATTCTCTCTCTCTAGACATGCTTTTACACATCATTTGTAAATCAATATCTAATATTGGCAAATCAATGTAACAAAAGCATGCGAAACAGCAAAAAGAATTAATAGTTATGGATAAGGTGGTGATTAAGAAAAAGATTGGGAACTTAAGATTTGCATATATCTAATATAAACAACCTGGAAGAGTTTGTCTATACAGAAGATAAAACTTTTATAAAGTCCTAGAATGTCTATTTTTCATGCTGATATTTTATGGGAGTAGAACACTTCATCAATGGATGGATATGGTTATAATTAAACTGGTTTCCCACTGAAAGAACTATGCCCTTGTAGTCTCAAGATATTGATATAGTGAGCTCTAAACACAAATGTAGCCAGGAAGAGGGTTAAGAAAAGACACAAGAAGTTGTTTTGTACACAAGACCTAATGTAAGTTCTCATGAAAGTTCTAGGACTTCAACCACTAGATTAGCCTTTTAGAATTAGAAAAATAAACATCTTTTTTTTTTTTTTTTTGGGTAAGCAAAAAAAAAAAAAATCAAAAAACATTTTATAGCAGATAACTTCTAATTTTCCCTGCACCAATAAAGGACGTGGAATTTTAGAATTTTTACAATGCCTTTATGAAATTTTTAGAATGTTCTAGGATCTTCATAATCTTTCTTTCTTTTGGGAGGTGGGGGTGGGGGAGGGGGAGGGGGGGGGGGGGGGGGGGATGAATAGGACATTCATGATCTGTAAATGCATTTGTCAATATTTTTAGTAGCTTCGGTAGTCTTTCTATAAAAAGGGAGGTGTAGTTTAGGAGTTATAAGCAGTTTATTTGCTTACTTTTTTATTTGGATTGTCACAGCAAGTTCAAGACCTAACCCTAATCCATGACAACTTTAATCCTACTAGCAAAGCTGAAAGCCATCACTTAAACCAGAATATGACTACTCTTTATAATTTTGATATTCCTCTTTATAATAGAAAGAAAGAGGCTAACGGTTTGAATTGAGGTTGTCATGACAGCTGATACTGTTTTCGCTGCTTCACTGCTAATACAACTACTCCTTTGATACTAGTAATGTTGATACTGTTGACATTGTTGCTAATATCATTGCAGTTGCTACTGGATCAGCTACTACTGCTTCTGCAGCAGCTTTTTTCTTACTATTTTAAAAATTCTATTGAGGGTAAAATAAATCAAGCATGTAAAAGCTCCAATATGAGGGTAAAATAATAAATGTCAGAAACATTGCAATATTATTGAGATATAACTATTTCATGCATTCTCTTCTCTAGTAGTTTTCTCAGTACAAAGGAAGTAGTAATTTAGGAATAAGCAGAAATTTAATTGCACTATGATTTTTATTTTTATTTATCAATTTTGTTTCATTCCATCATTGCCTTGCCCTTAAATCTAGATGCTATTATGCACACGTATTTTATCAACAGTTCATTTCTTAAAGCAATTTACCGTTCTACAAGCTTTAGAATGAGAGTATACAAACTTTATGATGTCTACTAGCTTAGGCTACTAACTAAGCTAACTTTGGATGTGGTTGAGTTCACATTGGTACACATTATTAAACTCTTGATTCAATTGGTTTCAATTTATTGACCTCAATTGATACCTCAACATGCATGTAAAGGTGTTATTGAAAATAGATATAAAATCATACCTATATCCACTAGTGTAAGCCTTTTAGTAAAGCTAATTGTGGTTCTAATTAAAATTCAAAATTTCCATCAAGAGAAAGAAACTCCAATTGATGCTACTAAAAGAGACAAAGGCAAATGAACAATCCTAATATCTTTAAACTTATATAACAGTGGAAAAATTACTTGTTATCACGCATGTGTGGTATCCACCACATGCAACCTCTGCGGAGTATGGCAATTCAACCCTTGACGGAGTAGCTGCACTTTTGCTCTGCCCAAAGCCCTGGATTTTGTTTCAATTGCTAAATCAGGATACATAGTGTCAGAATAAAAAATCAAACAAGAAGTACCCCAAAAAATCTACCAGTTTTCGCAGAGCTTTCTCACCAAACAGAAATACAGAACCATTTTCTGCCATAATTTAAAAAAAAAAAAATTAGAGGCATAAAATATTTCAATATTAGCGTCTAAAAACCACAACAATTACGACCCTAAGCTATATCCAATATTTTACCATCAGTGCATGCTGAATGCAGCATTCCTGCAGCAACATTCTTCACCTAGAAACCATGAACAAGAAAGCCCTTATTCATCATTCAAACTATAAGATTAATTTCCATGATGAGTTTACATGCAAAAAGTACCTTGACCCCCTCAAGTTTCTTGATTAGTCTAGGTGTATATTCACTGCAACAAGAAAAGTATCAAAAAGAAAATATAAATAGAATAACTGAGGTAGCTAAGATGAAGGAAAACACTAAAGCATCCACCTTTATCTACAAATATCATATGCAATTTAAACTTTTAAGAATCTTTTCTCAAGGCATAAAAGAGATCTACAGATTTTATTTATTTATTTTGGGTTGGGGATGGGTAATTTAAAGATCTGCAGAATTTTTATTTTTTGGGGGGTTGGTTTTTTGGGTTGGTGGGGGTTGGGGGGCTGCCGCGGGGGGGGGGGGGGGGGGGGGGGGGGGGGGGGGGGGGTGGGGGGTGGGGTGGGGTGGGGTTGTGTTGGGGTGTGTGGGGGCTAAATGAGATCTCCACATTCCATAATACAGCATATGGAAATTATTCAAGAGGCAGTGGAAGTCAAAAACACCCCAGGACACCATAAACAGTCAAACCAAAAAGAGTGAAACAGATTGAATAAAGAAATCATTCTCATTGGTAGAGTCAAGCAAAAGAAAAAGAGAGAGCTTCAAGGAGAAAATAACAACCTGCCACTTCCTATTATGCCTAGAAAGCTTGATTTATGGCCATGACCAAGTCTTCCACATCCTCCACCACCCCAGCTTAATGTATCACCTTCATCTGTTAATTAATGGGGAAAAAAGGATCAATACCAGGTACTAAGAAAACTCGTATGCAGCCACTCCTTGGCATCCAGTAAAAGACAGATGGCATTGTATAGAGCTTTTGGCATTCATCTAACTTTATCCAGCACTTGAGGTAACATTTAAATGTACATTCAATAAACATGCTTCAATTGAAGCAACAGATGAGACATTTGAACCAAAAAGATTATACTTACACTATGACCACACAAACGTTCACTTTTAACTGAACAGTCACAACCTAATATCATATAGACACCTACCTGTAACAGCAATGGAGTGTTCTGATCCCAAAGCTGCCATTCTTACAACAACTCCTGACAAGCATTCCACCTTAGTAGGAAAAGCAACAAGTTTCTCCGCTTCTGAAAGAATAATAAAAGAATTGAAATAGGTTAAAATGATAAGCCATTTTCTTTTTCCTTCAGACATCAAAATCCCTCCAGCACAATATAACAGAATAGTAACTACTAACATGTACAACTTCCCTTTAAGCTCAGATATGCTCATTAAAACAAGAGCATTATAAGCAGGGAGAGAAGAAGAGGGGGGAAAGGAGAAGAAGGAGGGGTTTTTTTGTTTTTGTTGTGGTGGTGGTGGTGGTTTGGGGTTAGGGTTGGGGCGGGGTGGTGGGGTTGGGGGTAAGTGGCTGGAGTGGGGTTGCAGCACTCTTACAGATACTATGAAAACTTCTAGTTTATTATCTTTTACTTTATTGTTAGGATATTATAGAATTATAAGTATCTTTATGAGATATTTTAGGTATGTTTACTTTAGAAACTTCATCTCTATGGGCTTGTATAAATATGCCACATCTTTGAGATATAAAGCACACCAGAAATGTTGGTACACTACTTTTCTTTAGTTTATCTTTGTTTATGAGATCGAAGTTCTCCAATGAGCCCACAAAACCAGTAGGATAGTAAATTACTCATAATTGACGATTATTAGATCCATTACCCAACTTCATAACAATTTGGTATCAAAGCCAGATATTGAATGAGAAACTTTAGACATCAAAGATCAATTTTCTGCCCTTATTAGGCAATAAAATGACGATCAAGCATACCTAAAAAGCTGAGAAAGACAAGGAAAAGAGCCAAAGCTTAACAAGAAATTGACCAGAAGGAAATGCAAGTCCATCAACTGAATTGAGTTGGCAAGGCAGATATAGGAGTGTAGAGGCAAAGCTGGTCATGAATCACCAGCGACAACAACAACATCAATAGTGTAGCCAGTGGCAGTATGGACCTTGGTTTTGAGTTATCTCCTCCCCTCCTTCTCAACCCCCCTACTCCTCTTTTGGCAGTAAAGATGGAAACATGTTTTTTTCTTTATTTTTTTTCTTTTGGTTTGGGGTTGGGTTGGTTTGGTTTCCCATATTTTAAATGGTGGCCTAAGGGTAGCGAACCTTTGGGACACAATTTTCATGTGTTTGGTGGCCTGATTCCGGTTGGTGGCATGGGATGCCCTTGGATGCATATCTTTATATGAGTAAGGAGGATTATCAGATTATATGTTATCTAAATGAAGTTGATGGAGGTGAACAGCAGAGACCAGACATGGATTCAGGTAATCGACACTACAGAAATTAGATTTTCCATGATATGATGAAATAATACGTACCCTCACAGGTATCTAAATAGATGTGAACAATTTTTCCATGCCCAAGGAAGAACCATGAATGATTGAGCTGGACTGGCATCCTTCCATCTCAATGGGGAGGTGCAGTTGTATTTTGGTCAGTTGGAGCAAGAGGAGCCACAGTTGACATGGAATTTTTTCAAGCACTGTTACCATCTCAGTTTGGGCATCCCTTGCAAAGTAATCCATTGGGGGAGCTAATCAAGTTAAACAAGACAAAGAGGGTCAAGGAACATCAACAGGCATGAGCAACTTGCTTCAACCAGATCAACCAATTGACATCTCACAGCATGACTGGAAGGGCAAACCCATGTTGACATGAAAATAAGAAATCTGCCAATTCAGTTATAGCTATAAGTAGCCTGAGCCTATGAAATAAAGCTATAGGTTAATTGCAAAATTATATTTGCAACAAGCATCCACTGGTATCCCAATGAGGAAAGCCATTTAATATCGAGCCACTTAAGTATTACCAGAAGTATTACCAGATGGTCAAACATTGCACCAAGAACTTATGCTATAACTGCAATGAGCTTTACTCCCCAGGACACCAATGTAAAAAGCTATTCTTTTTAGAGCTGACAAAACATGATGCAAAACTTTGCAGATTCTTAAGTGGCAGACCTGGACGAACTTCTAGTGGGTCAAATGATTACTTGAGTTTGAGGACAGGCTCTTTTAGTGGGAGGGGAGTAGCTTTACAGATTTGTGGCAACTAAATATTTAATTTCCAGTTTATTAATTTTTATGGTTGTGCTAGAATATTATTAGGAGTATGAGTATCTTTATCAGATATTCTAGGTATCTTCATTTTAGGAGAATTAATATTCATAGGCTTGTACAAATATGTGATTGGGAGCTCTCTCTAATGAGTCCTGAGAACTCCATGGCCTGAGGTTCTTCCAAGAAGGGAAGAAACTATAAAGGCAAATCAATCATGATGAAAATTTGTTCGCAAAACACCCCCTGCCTCAATCTATTACCCAACTCATAACAGAGACAGAGACAGAGTGAAATGCCAATCACATCAAATGAATTACAACATCAAGAGATGATTGATCCAAATATATCTTTTACTAGTATTGCCTCCCAAAAATTATTCTCCACAGCTCATATAAACAAGGCACCTACCTACTAGGCTCCTATATAGTGCTCATCCATCCTTTTTTTTTGGGCGAAATTATTTTTTTTTTAATTTTTTGGGAGCATGTAAGGCTCGAACCTAGCTCATCCATCTTCTCTTCTAGACATTACAAAGAACTATATTAGAAAGAGCCAACTGTACATGGCCAAAAATCTGATTATTTACTGTACACAATGACTTGAGGCATTCATACTTACTGCATTAAGAAATGCTAAAATACCAAGTAAAATGCAACTAGACCTTTTTTGGGTAAAGAAAATGCAACTAGAGCTACCCAGAATATACATGAGAAAAACAATAAAAGAAAATCTAGATAGGGTATAATTGTCAAATTAAAACAGCAAGTTCAGAAACCATTTTTATTAACCTAGAAGATAGCTAATAGCCAGGACAGAACAGGAAACTATGAATAAAATCATAGCCAGGGCATTCAATTAGTAATCATAGATGGCATGGACAATGATGGTACAAAATCATCCACACGGAACTGCAACAAGCAATTAACTTACTCTTGCCATGGCCAAGCTGCCCACTTGAATTTCGTCCCCACATGTATAGTTCCCCATCCACTGCACAAGGACACACAAATGCTATTTAGTTTAAGGCTTCATTAAAGTGATTTACTTAAAACATTTATATACACTCAAATACTAACTTTGACCAGGAGCTTACAACTCCTAAATGAAACAATGCAAATTTGTACAATGGAATTGAAACGTAAAAATAAATTCAAATTTTCTTGCAGTAAACCAAGATTAAGCTTTCTTTATCTTTTAAGTTTATCTGTAAAAGCAGAGTGCCTTTTTCATTTCTAAGTCTCCATGACAACTTATACTAGACATTAATTAATGTTCCCATTCACCAGATATAATATTCAATTACCTTTCATCTTCCCTTCTCAGCTTTGTCAGCCAAAAGAAATAATTAGGTGCTATTCTGTTAGTGCATGCAAAATTGAAGTATACATATAATTTTAGCAAATGCGAATGGCTAGTTTGCCTAATATTAATGCATGTAACCAAGTTTAAAATTACGGAACAATCCTTTACTCAGAATGAGATAAAGAGCTTTGAGGCAGATGTGAGCCAATAATGTGGATTGTTGAAGTAATCTAACTCTTCTGATGATAGAAGAGGTCATTTGATTGTTTTAAATGTCCTCCAACAGCTAATATATATAAAATTTTCATCATCACTTGTAGCCCCAATCTTTTTGCATTTCTTTCTCCCCAAATATAGTGGCATACACCCTCACATGCCTTTTTGTTCACCATCCTAAGACCCACTAAAGGACCTGTGAAAAAAGTTGCAAAGTCCTTTGCTCTGTCAGTGATGATGAACATTTGAGTGCTCTGTCCCACTTTACTCCACACCTCTTGCAAAATTACATTTGAAAACAAATTGTGATCACATGACTCCTCTCCATTTTGACAAAGGAAATGAATTTCCTATTTACCACATTCCAAGCCATAAGGTTATCAGGGTAAATATTTTTACTGAACCAGTAAGCAGAAGATAAATATTAGGCATGCAACTCCATTTTTTGTGCCAGATGAGTGATTTCCGTGGCACTTTAGGGGTTTGGGTGCCCATTAAGGCATGCGCCTCCCTTATAGAAAGAGGCTTCATTGCGTGGCTTTAAAGACAAAGGGACACCCTCTTTTACTCTTCCCCATAAAGGACCCCCATGACCATACCCAATCCACTCCATGAATTAAAGGCACAACTTCTTTTGGCCAATTGAACTCACTGATTCCTCTCTCCCTAATCTAATCCAGAAGAGGACCATGCAGATGTTAATCATCATACCATAGCAAAACGGAGTTCCCATCATCTATTTTCCATTTCTAGAAAAGTTTGGCCCTTTCCCTTAAGGATTTCTCTCCAGCTTCAAGATGAATTACTCGGAGTCTTAACTTGCCTAACTTCCTCCCATTAAGGATCTCAATTTTCACCCAACTTGGCCACGAGAGTCTTCACCCCTAAGCACAAAGGTTCCAACTGTGCTTCAATTAAGATGCCTTGCTCCAAAAAAAAAAAAAAAAATATTAAACCAAGGCCACCTTCGCTCTTTGACATGCAAACAATTTCCCACAATACTTAGCTTTTCCTTTGGAATCTTCACTTCCATTCCAAAGAAATCGATTCATTTTAGAAGTGATTTGTTGAGGACTTACTTGGGTAGGACAAACATAGAAGAACAATAAACTTGTAGGGAAAAGAGGAGACTCCTAATTAATTGAACACTACCAGCAAAAGACAAGAATTTGGAAGTCCAATGTCTAATGTGAGAACTTGCAAATAGTTTTTGAACGTTTAGAGTGAAAGAGGGAGATCAATTTATTTTGCATGTAATATGTCCACATAGAGCCCATGAAGTTGATATAACTGGCAAGTAAAATATATTTTTTGTAGTGTCCACACATAGCCTGCAAAGCTGGACTTATGCATGATTTACATCTATCCCATGATGATACAAATGGAATAGTAATGCTTACTATCTAGTTTCTGGGATGATATATTCCAACAAGTTTCAATTTCTCAGAGAGGTGCTACAAAGGACCAGCTCTGATAATGATAGGAAGTTTTCTTTCCTACAATGCCCATTTGGATTTAATTCAATCACACGGTAAAGCAAGAAAAGTTAATCTGCAGCAGAAGTAACATATAAAACAATGCAAAATTGGATATCTTAGATCTTACAACATAAATAATAGGTGCAATATCCCTTTTTTTGAATTAGATCAAGTATGTTGACACTAGAAAAAGTCCTTAGACCAACTATTAAGAGTAGAGGCACTCTACCACTAGCTCAGATAGCTGGTAATATAAGATCACAGTACATGATTGATAAAGCAATTATCTTCTTTCCCATGATTATATAACTCTTATAACTATGTCATAAAATTGATGCAAACTCCATATAGAAGGAAAAAGATGAGCCACATTCCTCTTGTTAAATCAGAATATGGTAACTACAAGTCACTCAAACAGAAATACATTATGAAGCAATGAAGATGGGCAGATTATATATACTCCATTTCTACATGGAATGACAAGAATTCTAGTCCTACTTTGAATCACAATAATTGAACCCTAATATGCATTCACAAAATTTTAACATGCAAAATAAAGCCTCAGTATTGAGTTTGCTATACATACTTCCAAAACCCTAGTCTTTTATCAGTTTCTGGCCTTGTTCTTTACAATCCTAAATCACACAATATAAATAGTAGGACCATATATTTGGTGCCTTTTCTTTATGATCCTAAATATCACAATATGAATGGTAAGATTATAAATTTGGTGACAAAGGTAAATTTAAACAGATTCTAAGGAAGTTAATGAGAATAAGTCGAGACCTGTAATAGCACCAGAGTGATGGTGACCAGCAGATACATGATTAATTTCTTTTGGCAGTCTGGCCACCTGGATAGGCTCCTGGAAGAGTCATATGTAAATTAACGTTGCAGTAAAAAATACACACCCAATTGCTGTAAATCCTATAAGTAAAAACTCTCTTTGGGATAAGAGCAGGACCTTTAAGTTTCAAAATATCTATACACATGTATTGTCATGTCATCACCCAAACAAAAAGTTAAAACAATCCCAGGTAGCCACAATCAACACAATTTGAGTGGAAAAGAAACTAAAGTCTTTATTCTACCCAAAAAAAAAAAAAGGATGAAAAAAGAAAAACTTATTAAGCCAATTGTTATGAAATGATCCACATCTTCTCAAAACTATTCTCATACGTGAATGCAATCTTTGTGCACATTATCGAGGGGGAGGAGAGGGGAAAATTAAAAAGGAGCTCTCTTTATCTTCTCTCGACGTACTTTAGGGAAGTTTTTGAGATCTACCAAAAGAGGAAGAAGAAAACAGGTTTTCCTGTTAACAAATCGGTTAATAACTGAATTCTGTGACATGATTGTGCAGATACTTATAGTAGAACAGTTCTACATTGAAGTATTGAATATGTGCTAACTGATGGTTCTCAGTAACCTACTTGCCTTAAAATATGTAAATACAGCAAAAATCATGATAAAGAGTTCACCTTTTCAAATGAGAGGTCATGTATTAAAATCACAAAAAGGTAAAGAGTTCATACAGTAGTATACATTTTATCATCTGCAATCCCAAGCTGCCCCCAGTCATTAAGCCCAGTAGCATAGACTTTCCCTGATTCTGTAACATATCATAGAAAAAATTATTACTATGAGTAATAATATTTCAAAACCCCTGAGAAATAGCTATTCATTACAATTGAGACAAACTTTTCCAAGGTACAAGACATCCAACATAGATGCATAAGCCTTGCGTTTATCCACTCCAAGCAATATAACAAACAAGAGAAGTACCAAGAAAAAACTTAAAAGACACTTTCATGGGGAATATTTTCAAATTTTGGGAAAGTGTATGTTTGGAATGTAGACTGAATATGAAATCCATGCACTTCTATAGCCAGAGCATATCCTACAAGCTGAAATGAGTCACAAACATCCTTGATACTACCATTTTAGAAAACCGCATTGTGGCAAAAATACTGAAACCACTGAAGACTACTCTTAGGCTTAAAATCCATAACTCCAACAAGTTTCAAGGGAAGTGCTATGATTCTGTTCCTCTGATGAGGGAAAACTTTTTCCATCATAGATTTTCTTAGTTAAATTCAAATATTAAGGTACTTCACGTTGTTCATTGTACCATCAGATCCATAAATGCTATCAGAATAACTATTATGAATGTTTATTTGTCAAATTACATATCCAAAGATCTTATTCACAATTTTGGAGATTTGAATTACAGATTGTGAATGAAACACCTGAGTAATTGGTATGTTATATTTCCAGTCTATTAATAATTAGATCTGATGTATACATGGGTACCATTAACAAGTACTCGAGGCAGTTGCTAAGAAATTTTAACAAAAAAATGCCAAAAATACTACCTGAACTTTGTGTTTCTTAAATTTTACACCTAATGTTTGAAACCGCTAAATATCATATATCCAATTGAACTTTTATTTGTCAAATGTTACATCTAAGGTTTAAAGCTGTCAAATATTATACTTAATCAAACTTTCACTAATCAAATTTACTATCTTCATAATGTTAGAAAGCTGATGTAACAAATGCTCATTGATCTAGAAGTACAACTGTTGATGATTAAAAGCGAGAGAGTAAATTTGACAAATAAAGGTTTGATTGGATGTGACCTTTAAGAACTTCGAACTTTAGCTATAAAATTGAAAAAAAATGCAAAATTCAGATTTTAATTTTGACATCATCCCAACTTTAAACCCTAATTTGAAGATGGAAACTAATCAACTTTTGTCAAGGTTAAATTATACATTACATTAAAAAGTAGGTAAACGGAATGATGAGAAGTTTCTTTTTTCTTTTCCATTACCAAGTGCCACACTCCCGTATTTTTTTCCTTCATACAAGGTACTTCTAATGATTCCCTTCATATATGTCACTTTTCAGAGATACAAGATTTAGGATCTTAATCTTTCATATAGGTTACCAATTTCATCTTTCAAACACCAGTCATCAATCAGGAAGCAAGTGATATAACAGGTACTGTTCCCAGATTTATACCAAACTTTACGTGCATACAATGATGCCAATATCAATCGTGCTGGTCTAGCAGGAAAACATCTTCCAGATTTTTACGATATTATTATAATCGTAGACATCTTGCAACCATAAGCCGTGGTGAAAAAGCTAAAATCACGGAAAATGTTGATGGAAAATCAGGAAAAGAAAATATCTCATTTTTCAAAAAGAAACTATTTTTTTCTTGATCCTTAACTATCTGCATGATCATCATTGCGATTGTCGTCATTCGCGTGATAATGTTTGACTATAACAAACATTGAAATAAGTTTGATAACAGAGAGAGGGAGAGATATAGAGATAGAATGTATGAGTTTATGTACCAGTCAAGAAGAGGGTGTGAGCTCCGCCACAAGCAATGGATTTAACGGTGTCATTTTGGAAGACAGAATAAAGGAGCGGTTTAGGTCTCCATTGAGAGTCTAAATTTCCATGGCCGAGTCTACCGTAATCACCATTCCCCCATAATGCAACGAACCTCCTTCCTGCTTCAGTTGATATACAACATCTCCTCTCGATCACAAACCCTAACCCTAAACCTAACGAGCATTTAGAGAATCGAGTCCACATCAGATGGATACTCGTAGGATTTTTCTTCGTCGGTGGATTTGAGGATTTGAGTCTTTCAGTACATGACAGGATAAGGAAGAAGACGTATCGAATTAGAAGATGAAAACAGAGGAAAGATACAGCTGGAAATGGTGAGAGAAAGAGAGAGAGAGAATAGAAATGTGCAAATTGGAATTAAAGAAGGCATGAGCACAGAAAATGGACTACTGGCTGGCTACGAGATATGCAACTTTGCTTGCTTTCTTATATAAGCACGGTAGAGCTCGGTAGAGCGTCCTTCCCTTCCTTTCCGAAATTTGGTAGAGGAAGATTTTTTTTTTTTTTTAAATACAAATTTAAAATATAAAGGAAGATTTTTTATTTTAATTAACGTAATTTTTTCCAATAGTTTTCATCAATATTAGGTTTAATTTGCTGTTAATTATGAAATATGATACTTTATACAAAAAATACAAAATTTATTACTCAGCTTTTATAAAAATCATAAAATAAAAAAAAACCTTGGAAAATAAAAAAAAATATCGACATATAACTAATTGTAAGTAACTACACAGCTCACTAAAGAAATATGTGCTACCCTCTTCTTTAAGCCTAAAGAGTGTGCAAATTTGCAAACTTTATAGTAAAGCATATCAAATCTACCGACTGTACCTATAATACGTAAAAGCTATCTAGATTGGTTGATAAGGATCAAGTTTGAGATCCTACCATGTGTTCCTAAGCTTAAGAACTGATCAACTTTGTTCGTTGAGTTCTCTCCCAACAAATCATGAAGGAGTCTAACATTATTAGATCATTTAAGCTTCATGAGATCTTGAGCTCTCACCTTACAGTCACTATCTCTCAAGTTAACTTCGATCAACTTGTTGTCCAAGACAACTCAGCTAAGCTACTAAACACCCCTTTAACTTACGCTTAAGCTACCTATGCTCTTGTCTAACCCACTTAAAGAACCTAACAAAAGGATTCTTCCATACATATTTTTTTACCTTCACCAAAACTATGCCTAGTGATTGCTTATCATGTATCCTCCGAATTGTCCTTCTTTTACTGACTCCATATGCATATTCCTTTCTATCTTTTTGTTTGTTTTTCCCTTTTAGCACTTTACTATGAAATGTATTTTCATTCTTTTAGCTTATAGCCCTTTTTAATTAAGGTAAATTGTCCTTTTTTAATCCTAAAGAGCTGCTATCTAAGCTCTATTTTTATACTTAGCCGATAATACTTATCGATGAATATTTACCTTCCTCGTATTCTTATGTAAGCGGTAAGTTTGCAAGTTCATCCTCACTCTTATCTAATCTTTAAGCAAAGTTAGTAGCAAATGATCTTAGATTTCTACTAATGTGTCATATCAAGTAGAACTTCAGGTTCATGAAAGCTTGGGTATTGCATCATATCCATTGAGTTGCTTGTGAGTCTACTTAAAATCTTACTTAACCCTCTTACATTTTCAACTTTAGCTAGGTTAGGACCTATCCCTATTGTTTCATGTGATATTACTTCCATTTGTTCATCTACGTGAGGCATATCATCTTAGTATTAAAGCTTTGGCAACAATGTAGAGTGCAATTAGTGTTTCTATTGCTTGTTTAAGTCTTAATTGTTGTTGTCTTTAAAGCAATCTTTACGAGAGAGGTTGTGTGAAGTAGGAGCTACTCTAACATACTACAGTTACTTTGAGGAAAGTTACAATGTTTGTTTATGTTTTATTTGTATGTTCTAGGTGTTTTAGTTATATGGTTAAAGTTGGTGCTAATTGAGTTGTAGAAGTCAAAGCTAATAGTTATTGTAGGGTTAAGTAGTGAATTGATTCTATACTTTGTAGTTAAGGTTGGAAATGACAAAATCTAGTATCCAAGAGAGTTGGAGATAATGATATTGATGATCTCTATTGCAATGGTAATGTTCAACAAACTTCTCAATATACCGACTAATAGATTAGAGATTTAACTATTGTAGTAACTAATATGGCAATGATAGTATAAAGGATGGTCAAAGCTCAACTTGTTGAACTAGTTCCATGAGGTGTTCAAGCTAACCTAGATAGAAATGACATGCGTAGAGTTCTAGCTAAGAGGAATTTTGGAGCAAATGATGAGACAGTTACTCTAAAACATAATATTTAGCTAATGGGAAGATTAAGACATAATGCCTGAGCTAGAAGCAGGATTAAATTGGAGGAACCAGAAGAAGAAGACAACAATGAATTTTATGAAGTTGAGGATAGAGATTACCAATCTCCCAAAGGAATAGAGAACTTAAATTTACAACTCTTAAGCTTTTTTGGAAGTGGTGATGCTGATGAAAATCTCAATTGGGAAGACAAAGTTGAGAAAATGTTTAAATGCCATGAGTATCTAAAGAACGTTAAGGTATATTTAGCTGCTTTAGAATTCTCAAGCTATGCCACCTTGTAGTGGAAGAACTTACAAGCTATCGAGCGGCAAGATAGAAAGGGGGAAGTTTAAACCTAGAATAAAACAAATAAAGTCATGAGGTGATGGTCATACCTAATAGCTATCTCCAAGTGACATTTCAAAAGCTTTAACAACTAAGGTAAGGAGGTATGTACGTATTACATTAAGGAGTTTCAGATGCTTATGATCCGATGGGAGGTTGATGAGCTCAAACCATAAATTATCTCAAGAATTGGAGGTTTAAAGTTTAACACTTAAAGATGCTACTGTAGCTGTCCAAAGAATTAAGAAGCATAGGCGTCAAAGTTTCTTCGGAGCTCCACTTAGCCGAGCTTTAACTTAGCTGACCTGTTTCTATTAACACCAAAAGATGAGTAACAACCTACCTGAGCTAAAGAGCTAGCCAAGTGGAATGAGTGAATGAATTAAGAGAAAAGAATATCAACGGAGGATTGTGGAAGTTTGAGAAAAGTCAAACTTTAGGTCTAGTGTCAAAGGTTTGTAGACATAGCTGCTTAATGTTGCAACTAATGAACTATGGTGATCAAAGGTAAACTGAAAACCTTAAAGGTTGATAGTATGGATTAAGAGATGAAAGAAAGCAAGGGTAAGAAAGAACTTAGATAAAATGAAGTGCCTGAAGAAGAGGAGGTTACAATCTACACTAAGTAAGGGGGATTCTTAAACATAACGCTGCAACAAGTGATGAATATGTGCCTCCTGATTAAGAATGAGACAAGGCAAAATCTATTCCATTCAGGTCCAAGGCAGATCGTCGGCTATGTGCTTTAATTATGGATAGTAGTAGTTGTATAAATGTTGAATCTATTTCCATGGTACAAAACTGAAGCTATCAACCACTTTACATCTAAAACCATACAAATTATATTGGCTAAATAAGAAAGGGGCTTTACGTATCATAAGGTAGGTCTTAATGCCAATAATAGTTAGAATGTACCAAGATGAGGTCATATGTGAAATTTTGCCCATGTAAGCATCATACATTTTATTAGGCTAACCTTGGTTATTTACTTGAAGGGTCATGCATAAAGGGTTTTGAAACACTTATGCCTTCAAGAAGGATGGAAGGAAGATTCTTTTAAATCCCATGACATTGAGGTAAGTTTGAGATATGTAAGTACCGTTGAGCTGACCTTAGAAGAAAACACTGATAATAACTTAAGGTGAACTCATCAAAGCCATATGGTTGGATACCCTAGTGATTCTATTGATTTGAAGATTATTAGAGCTTAGAGTCTATGTCTAGCTACCAATTGAAGTCTAGAAGTTAATTAATGAGTTCATAGACTTGTTTCTCGTAGAGTTGCCTAATGGATTGCCTCAATTTTGAGGCATTAAGCACTACATTAACTTGCAACTAGAGACTACTCTACTAAACAAACTAGCCTACCAAATGAATCTTAAGCAATTAGCTAAGCTCTTGAGGTAAGTGAAGGAGCTCATTAAGTATGTGAGAAAGTTTAAGCCCATATGCTATGCTAGCTTTGCTTATGTTGAAAAAGGATAATACTTGGCACGTATGCGTTAATAGTTAAGCTATCAACAAGATAATTAGCAAGTATAGGTATCCTATTTTGAGGCTCGACAACATGTTGGATACGCTTTATGGTGCCAAAATCTTTTCAAAGATCAACCTTAAAGGTAGATATCTCCAAATCAAGATGAGACCAAAGGATGAATGGAAGACCACTTTCAAAACTTGGCATGGATTATATGAATGGCTAATGATGTTTATCTAATGCGTCGAACACCTTCAAGTAGTTGATGAGCCTATCCTTAGGAACTTAATTGGAGTTCATTTTTTTTTTTTTACTTTAATGATATACTTATGTATAACTTTGACCTACCAAGCCATAGTAAACATCTCTAAGCTATTTTTGAGATTCTTTAAGATGAACAATGGTTGGGAAATTTGAGGAAATGTAATTTATATCAAGAAGAATTAGTCTTTTTAGCATTTTTTGTCTATAAGGGAAAGATAAGAGTTGATGAAGGTAAGGTCCAAATTATGTTAGAATGGTCAACTCTAACATGTACAGCCGAAGTACGGAGATTCCATGGCTTAACCTCATTTTATCACCAATTTATCAATAATTTTAGTACTATTATGACACCTTTGGCTAAATGAATGAAGAAGAATATTGATGAGCCTTTAATTTGATACATTTATTATAATGATTCCATAACATGTCCTTCATGATTTTGGTTTGTTTTTAAAGAATTTGACACTTAATTGAGTAATAATTCAATTTTAAGGTTTTAACGTGTTCTTGAAATGAAAAGGAAGAAAAGGACTCAAATTTTAATTAATTCAAAGTTGAAATGAAGAAGTTATAGAGTTTAGAAGAAGGATACGATTAGTAGACATAACTAAGTCCACCCAGAAGCTTATTTCAAGAGGTTAAAAGGGTTGATTCATATAAAATGGCATATATAAGGTAACATGACTGTTACAAGTTATATCCAACCAAGATCCAAGATTTTCTAACAGATTTGAATCTTTCCATTTAAAGTGATACGAATAGTAATACGACCGCGTCTATAGGTTGTATCAACCACCACCACAATGTTCTTTTTACTCCATTATAAAAGGAAGCCTTAGGGTTTTTCATTCACACTTTTAGCAATTGAAAAGAGAGACTCAATAGGCAGTTGAAGATGAAGGAAAGCAACTTCTTTACGCAAGATTGAGCAGATTTCACACTAAAAAAGGGGGTTCTTCTTAATGTTTCTATTCTTTTTGCTACCTATTTCATTCTTTATCGTGATTAGAAATTAACTTTCTTAAAATATACTTGTGAAACCTAGGGTTGTCAAAGTCGAGTTCCTTCATGTCGACTTACTAAAGTACCTAAGCTCTTACAAAGAGATGACTATCTCTTGTGTAAAGGAACCTAATACAACTATTGAGCTCACATAAAACTTGAACCATAGATTACCGACCTATTTGAATTCTTGATGTGAGCACGACAAATAGCTTAGCCAATTAGACAAACATCTCGACTAACGCCAAGCTCCCTGATAAGCGACTAACTTGACTAGTTTAGCTCAACAACAAGTACCAAGTTAATGCTCTCCACTTCGAATAATTAACTACCAACCAAGCATTTGCTCATCCAGAAGCTTACTCCATAATACCCAAGGCCATAAGATAAGCTAGCGATACTATCGAACAATCTTTTTGACAATGTACTACTGTACAGAACATTCTTCTTGCTCCTTTCCTGATTTTACCCATGTATATTCCTAATAATCTATTGTTAGCATTGTATCCTTTTTAGTAAATTGATGTAACCTAGCAGTTGCTCTAAATAAGTAATATGAATATCTACTAGATACAATGGCTGTAGACGGTTCATCATCAATAAAGTTTCTCATTTTCTTCCTTATACTTGTGTTTCCTTTAGTGAACTGAGTTCAATTCTCTTATCTAGCTTCTTCTTGAGTGAAAGTTAGTGGCAAGCAGTCTTAAGATTATATTACACATCATATTAAGTGAACCTTAAGTTCATGTGAGGCATTTGTGCATAATATCCAAGAGTTTGTGCATGATACCAACTTAAACATTGATTACCATTTAGTTTTCTAGTTATCTTAAGGTTAGGACCCACTCATTAGTTTTCATATGGTAGGCTTGCATATGTTCATCTATGTTTGGGAGCCCTATGACCTTAGTATCAAAGCCTTAGCAACATTCCTTATGAGAGCTGCTATCTTTAGTTCCTTATGATGTTGCAAAGTCTTGGAGGTTGTCTTTGAGTGTAGAGTATTGTTGGAGAGAACATCAAAGTTGTGAAGTAATTTATCGATTACTCTTGTCAAGTTCATGATAACTATCATTAGATTAGATGGAAGAAGTTAATGAAGAGGCTAAAGAGGAGTCTTATGAGCCTAAGGAACATAATGTTTGAGCTCCATGAATGGGGAGTTTAAAATTGCAAATACCAAGCTTCTTAGGTAATGTGGATGCTGAGGATTACCTTAATTGGGTTGATAAGTTTGGGAAACAGCTTAAATGCTACAAGGTGCCTAAGAACTCTAAAGTCAAGTTAGCTATGCCATCCTATGGTAGAAGAACTTGCACATTACCAAACGATGAGATGAGGAACATAAAGTTAGGGATTGGGATGAAATGAAGAGAAGATTTGTCTCAAGCTATTACTTATAGGACACTTTTTTAAAATTACGAGAGTTAAGACAAGGGGTATCTAATGTAGATGCCTATGTGAAAGAATTCTAAATGTCGATGATTTGATATGAAGTAGTGGGACCTAAAAATTGAACTATATCGAGGATTACTAGTAGCTTAAGATATGAGATCAGAGATGCCATGGAGACAAGAGATATTACTATTTTAGATGAAGCCATCCAAGTTGCCTATAAGATAGAAAGGAGGAGAATGGTAAGGTTTTAAGCTCCTTTTAGCCAACCTGGTCTAAGGAAACTTATATGATTGGAACCTAGTAAGCATGAAGAGGTCTTACCTAACCTAAGGCCTTAACCCACTAAAAAAGAATTACTAAGAAGGTTTGAGAAAGGGTAGAGGTCAAAAAGAAAGAAAAGAGAGATAAAGTGTTTCAAATGTCAAGGGTGTAGCTACTATCACACCCCAAACTAAGGAGTCATAATAGACCAACCGTATAAACAAACTTACACTATAAGCTAGCTACCTTAGCCACTAACATAGGTATAGCCTAAAGAAGGCGTTCACCATTTCACTGCTTATAAGCATCCTATAGTACTCGATATGAATCAACTTATGATATAACTTTTTAAATAGCTACTAAAATAATTTTTTATAGCTTAAATTCCAAGGAAAATTAAGTTTTTATAAATTGTATGAAAGATGAGACCTTGAATTTACTATAAATTTCAAGAACTACATTGTTACGAAAAGATATAATGTCTACTAAAATCCATAGGCTTACAGAGTAGTGAATAAATCTCATTAGCTAAAAACTAAGGGTCACTCGAGGAGATCTTATTAGTTTTCCTAAAGGTTAGTATAGTTGATAAAGCAAGTAGAAATCCAGTCGAATAATCTTGAATCTCATTCTCCGGCTTCGTTATCTAATCTTTTGGAACTTAAAGTAGTTTGGTGAATCTACTAAAAAGCATGGAAAATAGCTATAAGGGAATGAAAGATAACTTGCTTAGTAAGTAGGACAAAGACAATAGCACATATCTAATACAAGGTAACTAAGGTTATCAAGCAAGTTTAATTAGATTCAACACATGATCAAGCAAATGCCATTATACAACGTTAACTAGTCGACGTGAGATCAAAGAAACTGCACCTGTTCTAGTCTGAGTTTTGAGGAGTTTGACACCGTGCACTCGTGGATCAAAACCAAACCAAGACTTATGTAATGGAAAACACCCTCTACTCGAGACTACCTTTGACCTACAAAACCTAACCTTACCATGACTTCCTTTTCTATCATTTAGTTTGACTAAAGATAGAGAGGACCATTTTTGCTATCCTCATTAAAGGGTTCATATTTGGCCCAAGAATCCTAATTGCTTTCCTTAATAGGTCATGATGTAAGTTCGGTTAATAGTTAAGTCAAGTTTGTATTAGATTGCTTTTGAGGCCGTTAAGCAATTTCAAATGGTCAAAGCAAGTGATATCATAAAGCAAGCAATACATAATTCTAGCACTCAGAATAACACAACCATATTCAAGCATACACGCTACATATGTACAAGAAACTAATTTACAATCACAAGTAAGACATTTACTAAGGGCTCTAATTATTCTTAAAAAATATTTCAAAGTGCAATGGAACACTAATCTTACTTATTTAGTTACCAATGCTCATTCTCCTCATGTGTCACTCTTGTCTTTCTTTATTATCTCTAAAATTTAATATGACATCTTTAGTTTCCATCCAACATATAATATATGTGTTCATTGTGAACATTTTAGTATGTTTTCAATTATTTTATGTGAGTTTTCTAAGGTGTTTATCAAGTGTTCGTTAAGTAATGTACATTTCAACCAAGGTTCTGACCTGGTACAATTTGTTGCCTAATAGTTTCTGACTTAGGTTTTGACTTCAATAAATTCTTAGAAGTTATAGGCAAGCGACTTTTTGATCTACTCTCTAGCTTCTACTAATCTGATATTCAATACTAACCATCTTTGAATTTCCATTTGCTTCTACATTTTGCATCTTCCCTTAGGTTCTGACCTAACCTTGTGATATAGGTTATCATCTGAGTGGCTTTCAACTCATGTTTTGACTCTGATAAAAATATGGAGTTTTTATATACATTTTGATTACCATATATAAACTTTGGTAAAATACTTATTAAACATCCATTTTGCTATATTATACTAATTTGTTTAACTATTTCACTAACTAAACCTAAAGGACATAGAAAGTTATTGTAAAAACCTTTATATATAACCAAGGTTTAATCTCCTTTTGTATCAGTTTCTAACATATATTCTGTAGACACCTAATTTTTGTTCCTGTAGTTTTAATTTTTGTTTTTTAATGGGGCTCTAATTCCAAAATAAAAAAAACAATAAAATAAAATAACATAATCATAAAAATACAAAAAAGTGAAAAAAGAAAAAAAATTATAAGGATTTTTTTTAGATTTTTAAGTAAAATATTTTAGGGTAAATTGTTTTTAGTTTTAGTTCGGTTCAAATAGTTTATTTTAGAGAGTCGTGTAGTGTAATTATAATTTAATTATACTAAGTGTTAAGGTGTAGGCTAACAGCCTTACGGATAAACATTAGAGTATTGATATTGAGTTAATTGAAGATCATAGGTTTAAATCTCACTAGGTATACAAAAGATTTGATTTAAAAGATTTGTTTCTAAGTTTTATATATTAATCGTACGGCTTAAAATAAAACAATTACACACTTGCATCAACAAAATGGCCATTGATTTCCCTTTCTCACAACAAACTGAAGTCCCCTTTCTCCATAACTACCCTTGTCGCAACCAATAAGTCGAACACATCTACACACTTGGCAACAATCCCCAATTCAGTAACACACTCACAACTCACTCTCCATCCACGCAACTGCCTTCATCCAATAACCCAGTCACCAACTGGCGGTCCTAAATTGCATCCTAAATCAATCGACACTACTGCTGCTATTTTGACCAGAAAACCAACATCTAAGGTCGTAACACAGCACATGCAACAGCATCCATCAGGCCGACAACCATCACTCCCTTACACTCAATTGAAATACCCGGTCAAACCAGACAACAACATCAACAATCCCCATCGACAGCCTACTGCATGGATGGCAAATCCCCATACACACAATCAATTTCAGCCCGCACACTCTCACTGTTGATGATCCGCACTGCTGCTATATACTACTCTTCGCCACGCTACTGTCCACACCAAGCAAGTTCACTACGTCCTCCACTATTGTAGCGAGGCCCTCTCCAGCATACGTTGGATCAGCATCAAGTTGCGATCACTCCGTCCTTTGCTCCATCTTCCTTTTACAGCAGCAACAGTCACGATAGCAACATCCAAGTACGATCGACCACAGTAGCATCTCACGTTCCAACTTCATGCGAAAATAACACGCCGAGCTACGCTCCATCACCATCCACGACAACATCTGATAGATTCTCACATCCATGAACTCTACTATCTAAGTCTGTGTACTGCTATCCACAATACCAATACCACCATCCTCTGAACAACGCACTGCAGTACGTACCGCTACAGCCCCACGGACGCTTCAGCTGCTTACGTGCGCAGCCTCCATCCTTGCATACGCAGCCACTATTCGTCCTTGTTCGCCTCTGACCAAATGAGAAGCTTCAAGCAAC